>CM055117.1:646768209-648095709 GCA_029206835.1 Rana muscosa | reverse complement strand
AATTAATTTCATAATCGATTAGTTGTCGATTAATCGATTAGTTGTTTCGGCCCTAGTCTGTACTAAGGGGGGATTCTATACTGATGGGGGGGTCTGCACTAAGGGGGTGTCTATACTTCTGGGGTCTGTACTAAGGGGGGTGTATACTGCAGGGGTCTGTACTAAGGGGGATTCTATAGTGATGGAGGGTCTGCACTAAGGGGGTGTCTATACTTCTGGGGTCTCTACTAAGGGGGATTCTATAATGATGGGGGTGTCTACACTAAGGGGGATTCTATACTGATGGGGGTCTGCACTAAGAGGGGGGGATTCTACACTGATAGGGGTATCTGTACTGAGGGAGGGGGGGTCTGTTCTTAGTGAGGGGGATCTATACTGCGGGAGGGGGGTCTGTAGTTAGTAGAGGGGTGTCTGTACTGAGGGGGGTGTCTGTACTGAGGGGAGGGGCCACAATTTTTTTCCGCACCAGGGGACATCAACCCTAGTGACGCCACTGTCAGAGCCACCTCATCAGTGCCGCCTATCAGTGCTACCCCATCAGTGCAGCCTCATCAGCGTCGCCCATCAGTGAGTGCCACCTGTCAGTGCCCATCAGCACAGCCTATCGGTGCTTATTAGCGCAGCCTCATCAACGTCGCCTAACAGTGCCCATCAGTGCAGCCTATCAGTGCCCATAAGTGCTACCTAATCAGTGCAGCCAATCAATGCTTATCAGCGCAGCCTCATCATTGCCCATTAGTGCTGCCTGTCAGTTCCACCTCAGTGCCACCTCATCAGTGCCCATCAGCGCAGCCTGATCAGTGCCATCTATCAGTGCTGCCTATCAGTACCCATCAGTGCCATCTCATCAGTGCAGCCTCATCAGTATCGCCTGTCAGTGCTGCCTATCAGTACCTATCGGTTCCATCTAATCAGTGCAGCCTATTAGTGCTTATCAGCGCAGCCTCATCAGTGCCACCTATCAGTTTCCATCAGAGCAACCTCATCAGTGCCACCTTATTTTTTTTTTACTTTTTGGTCTTTTTTCGCTTGGCACCAGGTCCAAGCAATTCTTATTGCCTGACGCACCGGACATCCAGTTCTTGGCGCTGGACAGCTGATTTAAAAAACTAGCTCCTAACTTTTTTAGCTGGCTCCTAGATTCTAAGCAAAATTTGTCAAGCCCTGTGTGTATATATATATATATATATATATATATATATATATATATATATATATATATATATATATATATATATATATATATATATATATATATTTTATTATTAAATTATATTATATATATATATATATATATATTTTATTATTAAATTATATTATATATATATATATATATATATATATATATAAATGATAATTACTTTTTTGGGGTTTATTATTAAATATAATAGTAATAATAAATGTAATATATTTTTAAGGTTAGGGGTTATTTATGTATTATTACATATAATTAACTTAATTTATCTATTATGATTTTTAGTTATTTGTATATTTATTTTACATTTATTTATTCATATATTACAATTTGTGTTTACATTTTTTAATTTGAGCAGAAAATCGCACAAAAACATACAACAAAAACAGGCAAATGGTGCGTTTCCATGGGATTAAAAACGGACCAAAAATGTTCCAGAACTTTTTTGAGCTTCAGGCGATTTGCAGTGGAGATGTGAACCAACTCCATAGAGAATAATAGATTTTTTTTTCTCCTCTAGCGTTTTGGAGCTTCGAGGTGTGAATGGGTCCTAAGGCAATCCGGCAAACATCAAGTACAAAGCAAAGCCAATAGTTCTGCATTGTGCATAGGGACACCAAAGGACTTGCCACAACTGAAAAATCAAGGGAAGAGGGGATTGGAGATGAGGTAAGGAAATGTCCTTGTTACTGGTACCCTAGGCATAAACTAATATTTGACTTTTCAATGCAGGGGTAGCCTCAACGCAAGAGAGGATTTTTCTTTTCCCCCAGAGTGTAGCTTTAAAAGTCAACCTAACCCAGAACTGCAATTTTAAGTTAATAATAGTTTGAATAGGCATTGGTGACTGAATCACCCACCAGGTTTTAACTTTAATGACAATTCCCTGCAGCAAGCAGGTGATAGCTTACCAAATTATTGTACGGAGTATGTACCGTATATACTTGAGTATAAGCCGAGTTTTTCAGCACTTTTTTTTGTGCTGAAAATGCCCCCCTCGGGTAATACTCGAGTCACCTTTTTGCACCTGATCTCCTGGACTTTGGGGACCCGGTACCGGCCAGCTGTAGGTTACCTGGACCCCAAACTTGGCACACATGTAGCCCCTCTTCCTCTACAAGTGTGCAAAGCTTGTTGTCCAGGGGACCTACGGCCGGGGAGCACCGATTTTTCAAAGCCGGGCACCCCTTCCATAGACTTCCATGTTAAACTGTAATTTCTCCGGTGAATTTGGGGACCCGGTACTGGCCGGTCGTAGGTCCCCTGGACCCAAAACTTGGCACACATGTAGCCCCATTTCTCCTCTATACGTGTGCAAAGTTTGTTGTCTGGCCAAAATGTATTCAGCCACATGTCGTTAGTAAAAAAAATGTCAATAAGCGTATATTTATTGGTTTGCACAAAAGTTATAGCGTCTACAAACTAGGGTACATTTTCTGGAATTTACACAGCTTTTAATTTATGACTGCCTATCTCATTTCTTGAGGTGCTAAAATGGCAGGGCAGTACAAACCCCCCCAAATGACCCCATTTTGGAAAGTAGACATCCCAAGGAAATTGCTGAGAGGCATGTTGAGCCCATTGAATATTTTTTTTTTTGTCTCAAGTGATTGAATAATGACTAAAAAAAAAAAAAAAAAAAAAATTACAAAAAGTTGTCACTAAAAGATATATTGCTCACACATGCCATGGTTATATGTGGAATTGCACCCCAAAATAAATTTTGCTGCTTCTCCTGAGTACGGGGATACCACATGTGTGGGACTTTTTGGGAGCCTAGCCGCGTACGGGCTCCCGAAAACCAAGCACCGCCTTCAGGATTTCTAAGGGCGCAAATTTTTGATTTCACTCCTCACTACCTATCACAGTTTCGAAGGCCATAAAATGCCAAAATAGCACAAAACCCCCCCAAATGACCCCATTTTGGAAAGTAGACACCCCAAGCTATTTGCTGAGAGGCATGGTGAGTATTTTACAGCTCTCATTCGTTTTTGAAAATTAAGAAAATATATATATTTTTTTTTTCAATTTTCAAAACTTTGTGACAAAAAGCGAGATCTGCAAAATACTCACCATACCTCTCAGCAAATAGCTTGGGGTGTCTACTTTCCAAAATGGGGTCATTTGGGGGGGGGGGGGTTTGTGCCATCTGGGCATTCCATGGCCTCCGAAACTGTGATAGGCAGTGAGGAGTGAAATCAAAAATTTACACCCTTAGAAAGCCTGAAGGCGGTGCTTGGTTTTTGGGGTCCCGTACGCGGCTAGGCTCCCAAAAAGTCTCACACATGTGGTATCCCCGTACTCAGGAGAAGCAAGAGAATGTATTTTGGGGTGTAATTCCACATATGCCCATGGCATGTTTGAGCAATATATCATTTAGTGACAACTTTGTGCAAAAAAAATAAAAATAAATTGTCTTTTTTCCGCAACTTGTGTCAACATATAAAATATTCCATGGACTCGACATGCCTCTCAGTATATAGCTTGGGGTGTCTACTTTCCAAAATGGGGTCATTTGGGGGGGTTTTGAACTGTCCTGGCATTTTATACACAACATTAGGAAGCTTACATCTACTCTTCTAACCACTTGAAGACAAAGCCCTTTCTGACACTTTGTTTACATGAAAAAATATTATTTTTTTTGCAAGAAAATTATGTTGAACCCCCAAACATTCTAATTTTTTTTTTAAAGCAAAGGCCCTACAGATTAAAATGGTGGGTTTTGCATTTTTTTTTCCACACAGTATTTGCGCAGCGATTTTTCAAACGCATTTTTTGGGGAAAAAATACACTTTTTTTAATTTTAATGCACTAAAACATACTATATTGCCCAAATGTTTGATGAAATAAAAAAGATGATCTTAGGCCGAGTACATAGATACCAAACACGACATGCTTTAAAATTTCGCACAAACGCGCATTGGCGACAAACTACATACATTTTTAAAAGCCTTTACAGGTTACCACGTTAGATTTACAGAGGAGGTCTACTGCTAAAATGACTGCCCTCGATCTGACCTTCGCGGTGATACCTCACATGCATGGTGCAATTGCTGTTTACATATGACGCCAGACCGACGCTTGCGTTCGCCATTGCGCAAGAGCAGGGCAGGACAGGGGTGCTTTTTTTTTATTATTAATTTTGCTTTTTTATTTTATTTTTAAACTGTTCCTTCCATATTTTTTTTTTTTTAATCATTTTTATTGTTATCTCAGGGAATGTAAATATCCCCTATGATAGCAATAGGTAGTGACAGGTACTCTTTTTTTGAAAAAACTGGGGTCTTCTAGACCCTAGATCTTTCCTCTGCCCTCAAAGCATCTGACCACACCAAGATCGGTGTGATAAAATGCTTTCCCAATGGCGCTTTTTATATCGGGGGGGGGGGGGACATTCCCTCCCACTGCTTGTAAAAGCAGTCCAGAGGCTAATTAGCCACTAGGATTGCTTTAACATGAAAGCCGGCCGCTGGCTGAAAAGAATGATACCAAGATGATACCTAAACCCGCAGGCATCAATCTGGTATAACCATTCAAAGTCCAGCAACATACCAGTACGTTGCTGGTCCTTGTTGGACATGTATTGTAATTTTTTTTTCATGCAGCCTGTTGGCTGAACGAAAAAAAGAGATTGATCGGTGGGTATGCCCACAATTAGAATACCTCCCTTCATTCACCCACTTCTAATGATGGGCATACATGCACCATTTATATATGCCGAAGCATGGGGGCATCCTCCCGCAAAAGTTATGCCGCACACACATGGTCGGACTTTTCCACGGGCAAGCATCCGTCGGAATTTCGACCGTATGTACGCGGCATTAGGAGCAAAATCGCTCCTCCGCCCCTGCTGCCCCAATGCTTCGGCATATATGCTTTTTTTTTTTAACTGTGGTGGTGAAATCACCTCCTACAGCACTGGAGTCGCAGGGATCAGGCCTGTCTCTGCGAACGCTGCAGTTATGTGTGTTGTGTTTTGTAAGTGACAGTGATCGATCGATACTGCACTTGGGTGGCCTGGGCTGGACGGAGGGGCAAAACGCAGGTGCTAGATGGTATCTGGGCTGATCCCACTAACACTGCATTTTTAGGAACCCTAAATTGCTGGGGACGCTAGTATAGATCTGATCAGATCAGATATTGATCTGTTCAGATACTATACCACTAAGGGAGGTGTATGCTTCACGCGTGGGTGTTAGCGTTACTGGCACTAACAAGACGCTGCCTGGGGCGACGCAGACCCTCTCTGACGCTAAAACCTAATTGATATCACCCGCCGGGCGATCAGGGGGTTAAACCTTTATTGGGTTATATACGGCGGGTGCCCTGACACTATAAAAAGCAAACTAACCAGCGTCACCCGTAACACTTATATGGTGATCACTGGTGAAAGGGTTAACTAGGGGCAATCAGGGGGTTAAACCTTTATTAGGTAATATATGGGGGTACCTGACGCTATAAAAACCTGCGGCGAACCTAAAAAAATAACTGGCTACCTATCGGCATCACCGACACTAAGACAGCGATCAGAAAACGATCGCTTAGTGACAGCGGTGCTGGGGGTTGAAAGGGTTACCTGGGGGGGGCAATCAAGGGGTTAAACCTTTATTGGGTAATATATGGGGGTACCCGACGCTATAAAAACCTGCGGCGAACCTAAAAAAAATAACTGGCTACCTATCGGCATCTCCGACACCAAGACAGCGATCAGAAAAACGATCGCTTAGTGACACTGGCAAAATGGGGTGAAAGGGTTACCTGGGGGGGGGGGGCAATCAAGGGTTAAACCTTTATTGGGTAATATATGGGGGTACCCGACGCTATAAAAACCTGCGGCGAACCTAAAAAAAATAACTGGCTACCTATCGGCATCACCGACACCAAGACAGCGATCAGAAAAACGATTGCTTAGTGACGGCGGTGCTAGGGGGTGAAAGGGTTACCTGGGGGGCGATCAAGGGGTTAAACCTTTATTAGGGGGGGGGTTAGGGGGCTACACTGGACCTAAAACTAACTGCCCTGACACTTTTACAGTCACAAATGTCACTGATTGCAGTGACCATTTATTTACTGATCACTGCAATCAGTGACACTGTGACTGGGGGCTGATCTGGGGGTGTCTGGGGGGGGGGGGGCGATTTGTGTACCCATGTGTGCTGGTGTTAGTGTAGTGTTTGTGCACTAACCTGTGTGTCTTCTCTCATGCGGCGCTCGGTATATGTGAGCGCCGCATGAGGGATGACATCACTTCCTCCTGCCTGTGTAAACATTACACAGGCAGAGGAAGCATTTGATTCGCCGGGAGCGATCGCGAGGGGGTGGCCAGAATCGAATGGCGGCCCCCTCATCACGGATCGCTCCCAAAGCGATCCCGGCCGCTCACTGTACCGGAGGGGGGTCCGATTGGACCCCCCACCCATACGAAGGCAGGCACGTACAGGTACGTGATTGTGCCTGTCCGTGCCATTCTGCCGACGTATATTTACAGTGGGCGCTCGTTAAGTGGTTAAGCTTTCAATTTCAGGCAAAGCTGGCCTTTAAATCACTACTCGTCTTTATCTATAGAATACTACAATATAAGGAAAATAAGATCATTATTTAAAAAAAAAGCTTTTTTTTTTATTTTATTAATAGGAAATAAGATGGGTCTTCCTTTCCATCATCAAATGTCATATGCTTTAATCTGTGAGACAATCAGGGAAGGAAGAAGCCCACGCACACATAATTTTCACATATAGCAAAATATAATTTTAAATTCCCATACATCCAAGCACATCCAAGAGCCAAAGTAAACATCCTGAAGATCACTTGAGACCACTATGGAAACCTAAAAAACACATCTGCTTGTGCAGCTGTCCAGCTATGTAAAACCTGCTTAAATTAAAGATCTATTTTCACACAATTAAACCGTTTGCTAGAAATCTGGAAGTCTTCCAAAACCGGCATACAATACTGTATGTTATGTATATAAAGTCCAGGCTTAAAATATTGATAGGAGCCGTAAATGTTTTAAAGCAACAGGCTCACTTGACTATAGAAGTAATGTCTGTACACACAAGAGTATGGGAATACATAAGCACTTCGTGGGAAAATGTAATATCTTTCCTGTTGCACATGGTTCAGAAAAACAAATGAGCGCTAAACGTTTCACCTCCTGTCTTTACTTCAGTATAGCTTTCATCAAGCTATTAATACAGCATCCTTTAAAAAATGCTAAATAAACTAGATATATTTAAACAAGGAGAAGCATGGTTTTATTGCTTCCAATATTGCTCTCCATTGGTCTATGAGGTTGATTCACTAAAACTGGAGAGTGCAAAATCTGGTGCAGCTGTAGATGGTAGCCAATCAGCTTCTATCTTCAGCTTGTTCAATTGACTGACATGGGACACGGGACAGCACTCACCACCTAGTGTGGGGCTGTAATGGCCAATGAGCGTATAGTGAGCAGCAGTGGGCATGTATCAGAGAAAGCTTGAGCAGAGGATATCCTGCTCTATGGATCCATCAGAATGCTTTGCACAGTGTGTACAATGGTCACCGCTCACACCCCTGTGTGTCCAGGGATGAGTAACTGGCTTCTCCAACCAGGGTCGGCACCAACAATAGGCAGGTCAGGCAGCTGCCTAGGGCGCCAGAGTAGGGGGGCGGCAAAATTTGGATCCCCAGCCGCTCGCTGGGGATTTGTATTTTTAAAATACCCATCTGTCCCTCCAGCTGGCAAACTAAAACTTCCACCCTGCGCCCCTTAGAAAAAAGGGTGCAAGATGGAAGCTTTAGTTTGCCTGCAGGGATCGGGGTGCGGAGCCAGGGAAGGGATCCCAGTGGCCGGTGAGTGTCTGGGCTGTAGTGGAGGGGCAGGGCTTGCCATGCACGGCTCTCCCGGAGGGGGTGTTCCCTGTACTGTGGCTGGACACCGGGCTCACCACTTTATCTGCTCTCTGCTGTCTCCGTCCTGTCCTCAGGTAAGGGAGGGGGGCATATGTGTGTGTGTAGGGACCGATCACATCACGTCACCAATCTACTGAGAGGACACTGGACTGCTCAGGAGAGCACCTGTCTATTTACTACCCTAGTCTGTCCATATACTACCCAAGCCTGTCTATATACTACCCTAGCCTGTCCATATACCTGCGGACCACGGCTGGCGTGAGGAAGCGAGCCGAAGCCGCCACTATTTGTCTTCAGGCCGGGTCAAGAGGTGCAGGTGTGGACCTGCAGACCATGGCTGAAGAAATAGGTGGAGAGGCGCTGCAAAAATTTGCCCTGCAACCACTGCCATATACATGGGCAGGGCAAAATTAGGTTTTGCCTAGGGTGTCAAAAATCCTTGCACCAGACCTGTCTCTAACCCTGCCAAATATTTAGATATCATTGCTTCTCATTATGTATAAAAAAAAGCCCAAAGGCCAACGCTGCGCTTGAAAAACACATGAAAAAATTATAGCTGCCAGCACCCTAAAGTCAAATACGGACTCAACAAATAATAAACAGCAAAGTGGTGCAGCGCTAATAAATTAAACACAAGTGGAAAAAGACTTGGAAAAAAGACTAATGAAGAGTCCCAAACTAACAGTCCATATGAAAACAGAGACCAATATCTGTGCTTCGTGTAGATAAAAAGGCTGAAGGTGGGGAAAGAGTGATAGTGTTTTACACTAGATAGAATCCTGCTCCACACCCAGGTGAGACTAAGTATATCCTGCTTACCAGCTCTCCGTGAGCACTCACTAGTGGTCTCACCAAGCAAAGGGAATTGGGAGGTGTAGCGTGATGACGTCATCGCCATAGGCCCCACCCTACGCATTTTGTCATAAAAGAACAATCGCCTGGGGATTGCCCTGGCCTCCCAACCTCCCAAGAGGTTGACACATGAGCAAACCAGGAAGTGAAGCAAAGCTCGTAGGGACGCCACGGTTCCATTCCAAATACATGCTGTCTCAATGCTTTTATCCTGTAAGTGCAACCTTTTAATACCATTAAATTTGGACTTTTGAAGTACTGTACTATGGGAGCATTTCTTTTCTTTTGTTTTCCATTTCCGAGTTTCACATGAAAAGTGGGGATTCTAGCCAGCTTTAAAGGTTCCTGGGGAGACCCAATTCCCTGCGCTTGGCGAGACCACTAGTGAGTGGTCACAGAGAGCTGGTAAGCAGGATATACTTACTCTCACCTGGGTGTGGAGCAGGATTCTATCTAGTGTGAATGACTATCACTCTCTCCTCACCTTCAGCCTTTTTATCTACATGAAGCACCGATATTGGTCTCCGCTTTCATCTGTTTACATATGGACTGTTGATTTTAGTCTCCCCCCCCTTTATTAGCGCTGCACCACTTTGCATTTTTTCTCATTATGTATGCTGGTTCTCTGAGAGGTGATAGCGCCGGAGGGAAGGGGAGTGGAGGGCATTGTGTGTGGGGGTTTACATAACAGTCATCATGGGCACTGTATGTGGTGGAAGATGGGGAAGGGGGGTTGAGAGTTGGAAAACTGCTTCCATCTACCTATCCGCACTAATCATGTGACATATTGCTGCCAGCTGTCAACTTCTAGGAGCAAATACCCCCATGTACCATGATCAACCCATGTCCCCCTCATCGCACTCTTGACCCACTTCATTGCCCTGCCCGCCCCCTCCTTCACCCCTTATCTCACTCTTCACTTCCCTGACCCCCCCATTCCCCCCTTTCACTGTCGTGCATCACTTCACTCCTTATTCCCCTAATCTCACTCTTCTTCACCCCCCCATCCCTTTCTTCACTGTCCCCTACAAGCTGTAACTAGATAATATAAATAATATAATATTATTATAATAAGAAATACATAAATCATTTTACTAATGAACAATGTTCTTGCCTGTGTTTCTGTCCCCATTTTGATAAATTGTCCGGTATCTACAGTATTTTAACCACTTAAAGTGGAAGTAAACCCTCCCATCGTTTTCAGCCAAGGAAGCTGCCATCTTGACCTTTGTTTAATCTTCAACTGCCATGATGCGGCACATGTGACCAGTTATGATAACAGCCATTGGATGGTTTGACAGTTTGGTTGAGAGCACAACCAATGTGGCAGTTAGCATTTCCGGCATTCCGGGAATTTAACAGTTTTTTTAAACTGTTAAATCAATGGGTTTACTTCCACTTTAAAAAGGACCTTGCCTGTTTTTCAGACTTGTTGTTTACAGTTTTTTTTTGCTAGAAAAAAAACAATGTATAATGTTTGGGGGTTCTAACACCCTAGAGAATAAAATGGCGGTCATTGCAATACTTTTTGTCACACCGTATTTGTGCAGCGGTCTTACAAGCACACTTTTTTTGGCAAAAATTCACTTTTTTTAATTAAAAAAATAAGACAACGGTAAAGTTAGCCCAATTTTTTTTTCTGTTGTGAAAGATAATTTTACGCCGAGTAAATTGATACCCAACATGTCATGCTTCAAAATTGCGCCCGCTCGTGGAATGACGTCAAACTTTTACACTTAAAAATTTCCATAGGCGACGTTTAAAAAATTCTATAGGTTGCATCTTTTGAGCCACAGGAGGAAGTCACGGGCTAGAATTATTGCTCTCGCTCTAACGATTGCGGCGATACCTCACTTGCGTGGTTTGAACACCGTTTTCATATGCGTGCGCTACTCACGTATGCGTTTGCTTCTGCGCACGAGCTTGTCGGGACGGGGCACTTAAGAAAAAAAAAATTTGTATTTATTTATTTTACTTGATTTTATTTATTTTTACACGGTTGAAAAAAAATAAAAATAAAAATAAAAAAAAGGGTAATTTTTATTCCTATTACAAGAAATGTAAACATCCCTTGTAATAGAAAAAGGCATGACAGGTTCTCTTAAATATGAGATTTGGGGTCAAAAAGACCTCAGATCTCATATTTAGACTAAAGTGCAATAAAAAAAAATTAGTAATTTTAATAAATGACAACAAAAAAATGTGCCTTTAAGACGTATGGGCGGAAGTGACGTTTTGACGTCACTTCCGCCCTACTATGGTATGGAGACGGGTGGGGGCCATCTTCCCCTCACTCGTCTCCATACCCAGCTAGGAAGAGGACCCGATCGCCTCCGCCGCTACCGACGGCTCCGGTAAGCGGCGGAGGGCGCGGGAGGGGGGCCCCCTCTTCCACCGCCGATAACGGTGATCTCGCCGCAGAGACCACCATTATCATTTACAGGACCGGCGCCTGAAGAGATGGATACCTCAGTTTTGGCAGCAGCTGCTGCCGTTACCAAGATATCCCTCTTCAAAAAGAGGACGTATATAGTCGTGCGCAGGTCCTTAAGTGGTTAAAATGTTATTGTACAGTCGGTTAACAATACGCCTTTTGAACCCATTTTTTTGTCGCCAAGTGCATTCTCCACCTACGATGGCTTACTATGAAAAAACACCTGGAACTTTTTTGAAATATTGGCAACTATGTGATATTACCAAATACTTCCCCTTTGTTACACAGTTTATTAAAACTACATTTTAAGCCTGGGAAAACACTGAGGGTCCTTTCAGACATGTGGATCCCGTAGGGATCCGTTCCTTTCATATCCGCTTGCTCAGCGGGGATTGCTCTGTTGATCCCTGCTGAGCCTGCGGATGACAGGGCGGTCCCCGCACACTGTGCAGGGACCGCCCTGTCAGATCTCCGCTCTCCTCTATGGGGGGGGGGGGGGGGGAACGGATGAACATGGACCGTCTGTGTTCACCCGATCCGCTCTGCAGATGGATGGAAAAATAGGATTTTCCTCAGTCTGCAGAATCGGAGCATTGCGGACACGGATGGGATCGGGTGTCAGCGGATGTTCATCTGCTGACACCTGCTATCTCATAGGGATACATGCATGTCCCTTTTTCATCCGTAAACGGATGGATGAAAAAATCGGACATACGGTCCGCATGTGTGAAAGGGGCTTTAAAGTAGATGTAAATCCTGTGTATCCTAAACAAGCGTCATTGTTTTCTAAATAGAATATTTATTTTCAATTTTCTTTATCCTTTGCAGCATCTCAACTAGCACTTCCTGTTTACATGCATGCACGCCAACGACGCCTGTATTTCTCAGGACAGTTTTCTCAATGGTGAAAAACAGGAGATCCATACTTTCCAACAGTCCCGATTTCCTGGTATTCAGACCCTTGTCCCGGTCTTCCCGTGTCCCTGGAAAAATCACGGGAAATTGGCTTTGTCCCGACTCCGGTGTATCGCCAGAGCCGCCGCTAGAGGTCTGGGGCCAACACTGGAGATTTTATCCGTCGCCATTTTACAGAAGACCAGCTCTCGTGGAGGCAGAGGGGAAGAAACAAAGAGGCGGAGCCCAGGTGTCTGCCAATAGAAATGGAGCTTCCGCCAACCCCCCGCCCCTCGGCCTGCTGCCAGTCCGTGACCTGTTGTGGATAAGGCCACGGAAGCCACATTCATTGCCACCCAGGCTCTGCCTCTTGTTTCTTCCCCTCGGCCTCCACGAGAGCTGGTCTTCTCTGTAAAATGGTGGCGGAGATCAAATCGCTGGTGCTGACCCCTGGAGACATGCTGCATCTGGAGACATGCTGCATCTGGTGACAAGTGACAAGTTGCATCTGATGGCAGGCGACGAGGCAAGTGACAAGCTGCATCTGGAGCCAGGAGATGTGGCAAGTGACACGCTCAGGGCTCCCACTGATTCGGCATTATGGTGAGTTGAGACATTTAATCTTATATTACATTGTAATAATAGAAATAATGCACTTCAATCATCCTGACACCATATAAACCATGGTGACTTGATCTTTATCTGCTGATTGTTAAATTTTCTGGAATACACACATTGCTATTGTGGTGTAGGATCTGGGCCTGCTGTCCCTCCATCTCTCTTTCCTTCCTTCTCTCTCCTTCCCTCCCTATCTCTTTCTCTCACCCTCTCCCTCCATCCCTCGTTCATCTCAGACTAACCACACCCAATATTTAGTTTAAACCACGCCCTTTTTTTGCTGCGGCACATTTTTCACCCCCGCTACACCACACCTACAAACGAATGCCCCACCCCTGATTATAATAAGAATCTGCCTACATACAAAAAAAGTGTCCCTATACTTATTTCTAATGTTGGAAACTATGGAGATCCTGTCTACATACGTGTGTTGAAATGTTGTGGTTTATATTGGAAGCCTGTGTGAGAACGTAACACTGCAGGAGCAAAGCTGGGAGACAAGGTGCTGCCACCCTATAACAAAATGTGTCTGAAGAAGGACCTGCATTGAATGATCATCAAGTGTTCATTTAATAAAAGCTGCAGGTTTGGATATATTGTAAATGACTTTTGAAATGACAGTTAAACGTTGCATGAGATCTGACTATACATCTACTTTTACATTACAAATTGGGTAACAATTAATTTGCTTCCTAAAATATTATAGACCATCTCCAAGATTTATAAAACTAAAATGCCTTGAAAACAAACTTTCCACCGGAAAACCACATTAGAAATGATACTTGTAAGGCCTCATGCACACTGGATGTTTTTACTGCTGCTCCTATGGGCATCTGGCATTTCCTGCGTCTAAACTCCTCTGCATGTTAGCTGATGTGTCCATGCACACATAGGTTTAGTGGCAAGAAAAAAAACATCACTGCCAGTCCATCCAGGAGCAGAGTTTTTACAGAAAAAATGCTGGACGCTGCTAAACGCAACCAAACGTTAGGTGCGTTTAGCACTTCAGTGTTTATTCATTTCAATAGCCAGAATAAATAAAAATTCTGGAAAATTAAATAAACACCTGAATACCAAATGCTGCTAAACTGGTGTGAAAAAATGCAGCTTTTAATGCTGATTTTCTCCTGTTAGGAGAAACAGCATTTTACAATAAACCAGTGTGCACGAGGCCTAAATCTTGTGGCTAGAATTCTGCAAAGTATAAACTATAGTACACAGTCATTTGAGAACATAAAACTCATTCCGCTGTCCAATCCATAGACGTCGAAGAGTGGTTCAGTGACAAATACTGCTGACAGATAAAGAAGGTTAAGACTTTGCTTCCAGCTGCACTGAATAGTATGACTAGTACAGGACCATACGGCCTGGTTCACACTGGGGCGACAAACGCTCCGACATTAGGAGCTCATGTCGCATGACGTGTGAAAATCAATGAATCCCTATGAGAGCCGTCTTAACTGGTCCGACACAAGTCGGTCCGACATTAAAAATGCTCCCTGTACTACTTCTGTCCGACTTTGATCCTGCTTCAGCCCATTGACTATCATTGAAGTAGGATCAAAGTAGTATCCTGTTCATGAAAGTCGGATGGATGTCGGACCAATGTAGGACAGATGTCGCAGAGCAAAGTAGGATGAAAGTCGTGTCGTATAGTGTGAACCCAGCCTAAGGCTGGGTTCACACTAGTGCGACACGACATCTGTCCTACTTTGGATCCGACTTTGCCCTGCGACATGAAGCCGACATATGTCCGACTTTCAATGAACGGGGATCCGACTTGGATCCCCGCCAATAGCAGGCAGTGTGTTTGGTATGAATCTTGAGGGGGAACTCCAGGCCAAATTTTAAATAAAAAACCGGCATGGGTTCCCCCTCCAGAGGCATACCAAGCCCTTGGGTCTGGATTTGAACGTGCGCCCCTACGCCGAAAAAACGGAGTGGGGGTCCCCCCAAAATCCAAACCAGACCCTTATCCGAGCACACAACCTGGCCGGCCGCAGGGGAAGAGGGGGGGACGAGAGAGCGGCCCCCCTCCCTCCTGAACCGTACCAGGCCGCATGCCCTCAACATGGGGGGTTTGGTGCTCTGGGGCAGGGGGGCGACCTGCGGCCCCCCCACCCCAGAGCACCCCGCCCCCATGTTGATGAGGACAGGGCCTCTTCCCGACAACCCTGGCCGTTGGTTGTCGGGGTCTGCAGGCGGGGGGCTTATCGGAATCCGGGAGCCCCCTTTAATAAAGGGGCCCCCGGATCCTGGCCCCCCCACCCTATGTGAATGAGTATGGGGTACATCGTACCCCTACCCATTTACCTGGTGGAAAAAAATTGCAATAAAAAACCACACAGCTTTTTAAAGTATTTTATTGCACAGCTCCGGGGGTCTTTTTCCGACTTCGGGGGTCTCCGGTGTCGTCGCTGCTCTCTCCGGTTCTTTCTTCTGCCGGGCCTCCGCTAACTTCTTTTTAGCTCTTTTGCTAACGGAGGCCCGGTCTTCTCCGTCGTCTCGTCCGGCTCTCCGTTGTCCTTCTGCCGGCCCCTCCACTAACTTCTTTAGCTCTTTTGCTAGTGTAGGAGCCGGTCTTCTCCGTCGTCGCCGTCGGCGTCTTCTTCCCTCTTCTCCTCCTCGATGTTGACGCGTCGCTTCCTCCCGCTGTAATACTGGCTCTCCGCTCCGCATTAATATAGGCTTCTCATGACGTCACAGTCACATGTTCCGGGGCACATGGCCCCGGAGCATGTGACTGTGACGTCATGGGAACATGTGACTGTGACGTCATGAGAAGCCTATATTAATGCGGAGCGGAGAGCCAGTATTACAGCGGGAGGAAGCGACGCGTCAACATCGAGAAGGAGAAGAGGGAAGAAGACGCCGACGGGAAGACCGGCTCCTCCACTAGCAAAAGAGCTAAAGAAGTTAGTGGAGGGGCCGGCAGAAGGACAACGGAGAGCCGGGCGAGACGACGGAGAAGACCGGGCCTCCGTTAGCAAAAGAGCTAAAAAGAAGTTAGCGGAGGCCCGGCGGAAGAAAGAACCGGAGAGCGGGAGAAGAACCGGAGAGCGGGAGAAGAAGAAGGCGACGGAGAAGACCGGGCCCCGCTAGCAAAAGAGCTAAAAAGAAGTTAGCGGAGGCCCGGCAGAAGAAAGAACCGGAGAGCGCGGCGACGACACCGGAGACCCCCGAAGTCGGAATAGACCCCCGGAGCTGTGCAATAAAATACTTTAAAAAGCTGTGTGGTTTTTTTATTGCAATTTTTTTCCACCAGGTGAATGGGTAGGGGTAGATGTACCCCATACTCATTCACATAGGGTGGGGGGGGGCCGGGATCCGGGGGCCCCCTTATTGAAGGGGGCTCCCGATAAGCCCCCTGCCCGCAGACCCCGACAACCAACGGCCAGGGTTGTCGGGAAGAGGCCCTGTCCTCATCAACATGGGGGCAGGGTGCTCTGGGGTGGGGGGGCCGCAGGTCGCCCCCCCTGCCCCAGAGCACCAAACCCCCCATGTTGAGGGCATGCGGCCTGGTACGGTTCAGCAGGGAGGGGGGGCCGCTCTCTCGTCCCCCCCTCTTCCCCTGCGGCCGGCCAGGTTGCGTGCTTGGATAAGGGTCTGGTTTGGATTTTGAGGGGACCCCCACGCCGTTTTTTCGGCGTAGGGGCGCCCCTTCAAATCCAGACCAGACCTAAGGGCCTGGTATGCTCCTGGAGGGGGAACCCATGCCGGTTTTTTATTTAAAATTTGGCCTGGAGTTCCCCCTCAAGAGCAGTACAGCACAAGTCGCATGCCAAAGTCGGATCATGCAAGACTGCGGTCCGACTTTGATCCGACTTCAATGATAGTCAATGGGCTGAAGTCGGACCAAAGTAGTACAGGGAGCATTCTCAAAGTCGGACCGACATGTGTCGGACCAGTTAAGACGGCTCCCATAGGGAAACATTGATTTTCACACGTCATGCGACATGAGCTCCCAATGTCGGAGCGTTTGTCGCCCCAGTGTGAACCAGGCCTAAAGGCTCTACTTTGGTTTACACTAAATGCTTACAGCTGTGCTCCCCACCTATTGGACACATTTTACAAGACACAAGGAAATATGCACTTACATTTCAATTAGGATGCTGGTAATTATGTGGAAATTAACCATTCTAGGGCTGAAGCCACTTTGACAAAAATTGTAACGATATTAGCATTTAATTAATATTTTAGATTGAACCAGGCAGACAGGTAGGAGATGTTTGTAGGATCTCACTTCTGCTTCACATTACACGCAAAAGGAAAATAGGATTTTTATAACAGCTTACCTGTAAAATCCTTTTCTTGGAGTACATCACGGGACACAGAGCGACATAGTCATTACTAATGGGTTATATAGATACCTTCAGGTGCTGGCACTGGCAACTTCCAAAACCGGAAGTACCCTCCCCTATATAAGCCCCTCCCATCCGGGAGCACCTCAGTTTTGTAGCAAAGCAATAAGTGTCCCTAAAGAGGGGCGGGAGCTCTGTGTCCCGTGATGTACTCCAACAAAAGGATTTTACAGGTAAGCTGTTATAAAAATCCTATTTTCTTTCTCGTACATCACGGGACACAGAGCGACATAGTCATTACTAATGGGATGTCCTAAAGCAATGCCCAACGAGGGGGGGGGGATACACCATACATAAGCTGAGCGCTATCAGACATGAGGATCTTTTGCGGCCTGCAACACACTGCGCCCAAAGGCGACATCCTCCTGACTTCTAACGTCCACCTGGTAGAACCTAGTAAACGTGTGTACTGAAGACCATGTTGCGGCCTTACAGATTTGAGCCTGGGAGGCCTGGTGATGCACTGCCCATGAAGTTCCAACTGCTCTCGTGGAGTGCGCCCTAACTTTGAACGGAGGCGGTCTCCTTCTCAAGCCATAGGCTTGCATAATGACCTGTCGAATCCACTTGGCTAAAGTAGATTTTGACGCTGCCTGACCCCTTCTGGGGCCTTCCGGCAGAATAAACAAAGTATCCATTCTGCGAATTTGAGCAGTGGCTTTTAGATAAGTTTTAACTGCTCTTACTACATCCAAAGAATGCAATAACTTTTCCTCTACCGAAGTGGGTTTGGGGAAAAAAGAAGAAAGAACCACATCTTGGTTCAAATGAAACCTCGATACCACCTTAGGAAGAAAGGCTGGATGAGGACGTAACACTACTCTGTCCTTATGGATAACCAGATATGTCTCCCTACAGGACATAGCTGCTAATTCCGACACTCTTTTAGCCGAACAAATGGCTACTAGAAAAATCAATTTCCTGGTGAGAAGAACCAAAGAAATATGCTGTAATGGTTCAAATGGTTGTTTCTGTAGAACCGACAGAACCAAGTTTAGATCCCATGGACAAATGGGAATATTAACCGGAGGACTAATACGCATCACTCCTTGTATAAAGGCTTTGACTAGTGAATGCGAAGCCAAGGGCCTTTGAAAAAATATTGACAAGGCCGAAATCTGACCCTTGATAGTACTCAAGGCAAGCTTCCTATCTACAGCCCATTGTAGGAAGTCCAGAATCCTACCTATTACGTATTTACGTGGATGCCATTTCTTGGCCTCACACCAGGCGATGTACGCCTTCCAGATTCTATAGTAGATCTGCCTGGATACCGGCTTCCTGGCATTGATCATGGTAGATACCACAGCATTAGAGAGCCCTCTCTTTTTTAGAATGTGGGCTTCAATAGCCAGGCCGTCAAACCTAGGGCTGGTAAGGAAGGGTGGTATATCGGTCCTTGCGAAAGCAGGTCCGGACGATGTGGGAGGGTCCAAGGACTCCCCACAGACATCTTTACAATCTCCGCGTACCATGCTCTTCGGGGCCACGCTGGAGCCACCAGAATCACTGGTTTCTTTTCTACCCTGATTCTGCGGAGTAATCGAGGTAACAATTGTGGCGGTGGGAATGCATATATCAGCTTGAACTGATCCCAAGGGAACACTAGGGCATCCGAGCCGCAAGCTAGGGGATCCCTTGTCCAAGAGACAAACCTGTCCACTTTTGCGTTGAATCTGGATGCTAGCAGATCTACATCCGGTGTTCCCCACTGCTGACATATTGTCCGGAAAACCTCGGGATGAAGGGACCATTCCCCTGGGCATAATTGTTGGCGACTTAGAAAGTCCGCCTTCCAATTCTCCACTCCTGGAATGAATACCGCAGATATGGCTGGGACATATCTTTCTGCCCATCTCAGGATGTAATTTACTTCCCTCTGGGCTGCACGACTCCTGGTGCCCCCCTGATGATTGATATATGCCACTGCTGTGGCATTGTCTGATTGAATTCTGACAGGGGACCCTTGGAGTTTGGATGTCCATGCTACTAGGGCATACCGGGCTGCTCATATCTCTAAGAGATTGATGGGCAGGGCCTTTTCCGCATCCGACCATCTGCCCTGGAGAGACCATTGCTCCAGTACTGCTCCCCAGCCTATAAGGCTGGCATCTGTAGTGACCACCTTCCAAGAAATCGGACTGAAGGATTTCCCTCTTTCCAGATTCTGGGGAACCAACCACCAGCGGAGGCTCTTGCGAACGGAAGGGGACAAGGACATTGGTAAGTCCAGAGCCTGAACTTTTTTGTTCCAGGCTGACAGTATGGCCCTTTGCAAATTCCTTGAATGGAATTGACCGTAGGGTACTGCTTCGAATGATGCCACCATTTTTCCCAGCAGCCTCATGCACAGGCGTATGGATGGCTGTCTTTTTGAACCCACTAAGTGGATCAAATCTCTCAAAGACGACCCCTTTTCTTGAGGCAAGAAAATTTTTCTCTGGTCTGAATCCAGCCTTAGCCCCAAGTATTCCAGACTTTTGACTGGTTTTAGGGCTGACTTGTCTCGGTTGATAATCCAACCGTGATATTCCAGATACTTGATTGTCTCGTGAACAACCACTTCTAGTTTTTCCACTGAGTGGTCTATCAGCAACAAGTCGTCTAGATATGCCATTATCGTTACACCTCGTGTTCTTAGATTGGCCAATAATGGGGCCAGAATTTTTGTGAACACTCGTGGTGCTGTGGCCAGACCGAAGGGTAAGGCTCTGAACTGAAAATGGCGCCCTTCTACCGCAAAGCGTAGAAATTTTTGGTGGGCTGGAAAGATGGGAATGTGCAAATAAGCATCTTTGATGTCGATCGAGGCTAACCATTCCTCCCCTTGTAGGGCAGTGGCCACCGACCGGATCGACTCCATCCGGAAAGTCCTGATATGTAGGAATTTGTTTAGCCCTTTTAGATTTAATATGGGCCTCACGTCCCCGTTTGGCTTCGGGACTGTAAAGAGGTTTGAGTAAAACCCGAACCCCCATTCTTCCAGGGGAACCTCTATAATTACTGCTTGGAGCAATAATTGTTCTAGTGCCAACAGGAGGGATCCTCTCTTCTGGGGATCCCTTGGCACGTTTGACCTTATAAAGTGGGAAGGAGGGGAGTCTTAACTCCAATTTGTATCCCAGATTTACTGCGGAGAGCACCCATCTGTCTCTGATCGTGTCCCGCCAGGTCTCTGTGAACAACTGAAGTCTTCCCCCCACCCGATTGAGTGGGGGCAACCCTTCATGCATTTGACTTTGGGGGAGGTTTTGTACCTCTCCTGCTCCAGGGCTTCTTGTTACCCTGCAATTGTCCCTGATTTTTACCTCCGGGATTTGACCGAGGAGGCCGTCGGAACTGTTTCACAGCCGATGTCCTAGGGACTGGAGAAGCAGGCCTCTTAAAAGAGGGACCTCTAACTCTGTTTTTAACCGGCAAAAGTGTACTTTTCCCGCTGGAAATTCTCTGGATATATTTGTCCAGGTCTTCCCCGAATAAGCGTTCACCATGAAATGGGAAGCTGACCAGCAATTTTTTACAGGGAGCTTCAGCAGACCAGTTTTTGAGCCATAAAAGCCTGCGCATATGTACTACAGACAGCGTAAGGCGGGAGGCCTGATGGATTGAATCCTTTATAGCGTCCACCGCAAAGCATAAGGCTCTAGGTAGATCAGCTAGGGCAAGAGCCTGCTGATCTGGCAAGTCCCTTAAGACCTGTTTCAACTGATCCTTCACTGCTTGGCAGACCCCAATAGCTGCCACTGCTGGTTGTGTCACCAATCCTGCTGTAGAAAAAGCAGATTTTAATAAGGACTCTAATTTTTTATCTATTGGGTCCTTGAACATTTGGACATTATTCACTGGACATGTCAGTGATTTATTCACACAAGAGATGGCTGCGTCCACTGTAGGGACCCTCCATTTTTTGATGAACTTATCCTCCATGGGATAGACCACTTGAAATCTCTTGGGAGGAGTAAATATTTTATCAGGATGCTCCCAATCCTGGTAAATGAGCCCTTCCAGTAAAGGATGGATCGGAAAGGAACAAACAGTCTGGGGAGCTTTTAGCGACCCCAACGAGGAGACAGAAGTGGATGATGGCTCCGCAAGGGCCATTTTAAATGCTGATCGGACCATATTAGTCAGGGACTGAACCCATAATCTTTCAGCATGTGATGCTGAGAATGGCTCTTCCACTGTTGATTCCTCTACAACAGAATCGACCTCATCCTGATCCCCTTCAGGCAGGTCGATCCCTGTATGGGACTGTTGCTCTGCTAACAGGCACTCTGAAGGAGGAGACGGAGATCGAGCGCTTTTTTCCTGTGACAGGGAAGCAGCGATCAATGCTGACAATCTCTCTTCCAGCCCTCCCAGAGCTGAGGAAAAAACCTCCTCTGTTACATACACAGGAGCAGGTGAACTGAGGACAGCCACAGTACCAGGTACTCCTGAGGGTGCTCGCTCTACGGTCACTAACCTCTGATTCTTCAGGGGAGACTGGTGCAGCCGAAGCATGCCCAAGATCCTCAGAGCCCGATGGAGACCCCCTATGCTTCCTGGGATTTTTAGTCCCGGAGTTTTTAGACGGCATTATTCCTAAGCCCAAAGCTGAGGTATTCCAGCCGAAATACACCACTTACTGACAATAGTCTAGCACAAATGCTGCTATAAAAACAGTTGGTGTCTACTAATGTACATTTCTATGGGGATGCCTGCATCAACCGCTTGCTGTATGCCTTTTTTTTTTTTAAATGTTGCCAGCTCTGTCTCTGCACTCCATAGCCAGCTCACAACACATAATTGTGGTTTTTAACATGCTGGGACGCCCGCACATGCGCAGAAGCGCTGCGGCGCGCACAGAGCGTCATCCCCCAGGCTCCGCCCCCTTTCCCGGCTCACCTCTATATATAGAGGCGCGTGCACGCGCACGCGCGCGGCCACGTGCGCCTTCGGCGCTAATTTTGAAAAGGGAAACTAGGGACAAGAGCCAGGGCCCCTTTTTGCCGCAGGCCGGGGGATGGACGAGCATTGCAACATGGCAGAGGAAGCAGTTTCCCACATGAGAACTCACCATCTGCCTGGACTTGCTCTGATGAAAATAAACTAGTCCACATGACAAGAAACGTTCCACAGCGGCCTCTAGTGGATTAACACAGGTACCGCAGTCTAGTATATTAAATATATATATTTTTTTTCTTGACCACTATTAAAATTATTAAATTTTTTAGTAGTTACAGGCATGCACAGATATTAGCGGGAATACCGTTAGGTAACAGACAGAAAGACAAATTAGGCTTGGGGGTCCCCCAATAGAACCAAGTTCCTGGGGGCCCCCACTTACCTGTTCCCCGCCGCAGGACTTTGTTTGGTCCACAGAAGCCCAAACTTCACCTATCACGGCAGGCATTGTAATTAAACCTTCAGGGACCGGGTTCCCAAGGATTCCACTCCCCTGGACCTGTATAGCACCCTGCACAGAAAACATCTTGGTCATGGGTATGACCAGAGCTCTGGATCCCAGGGTCCAGCTCTCCTAAGAGAAGCATTACAGGCAAAACCTTGCTCTTCTCTGCAAGGCCCGGGTACCGACCGTTTAGCTATGAAGCTTTTTTGGTCGGATCCGGAATAGCTTACTGAGGCCCAAAAGAACCTGTACGCAAGCTCAGTGAAAAACACATGTTTCTTCTTGGCCAACACCTTAGACACTGGCAAAAAACTGAGGTGCTCCCGGATGGGAGGGGCTTATATAGGGGAGGGTACTTCCGGTTTTGGAAGTTGCCAGTGCCAGCACCTGAAGGTATCTATATAACCCATTAGTAATGACTATGTCGCTCTGTGTCCTGTGATGTACGAGAAAGAAATGTCCCTTGATGCTCCTCTCGCTAGAAATTCGAAAGGTGTACAACTCTCTCAGTTGAGAATACCTACACCTATGCCTCCTACACACAATGAGAATATAGGAGGAAGGTTCGTCCTTTTTTTTTTGCATGCTAGTCTCATATCTTAAAGTAATAGTTTACTAGAATTGCTCATAAGACAGAATACAACTTTCCGCATGATGTAATGTAATGTATTCTGGCGTTTAGGCATGCACGGTCTTGTTAATTTTTTATGGAAAAGGTTCATGCTTGTCCCTTTGGATAATTTTGCAAGAATGGTCGTGATCAACTCTGTAAAGTTGTGTACTAAGATCCCTTTACTCCTCTTCAATAGCATCTATTAGATACGGTGGCTATCACTCAGACGAATTCCCAATATCACGGGGCATGAAGGGAGGCTCCCCCTGTTGCCACTGTCATTTGCTCTGGCCATTGAGCCTCTTGCCCAAGCGATTAGCCTGTCTATAGATGATGTGCTCCCGATTCTCTTCAACACACTGATTTCCTTCTGAACTTGATGTCATCGCTCATGGAATTTGGCAAGCTTTTGGGGCTGTATGTTAAAAAAACTACGTCTAATGTTTTGGGTGGTTTTCTGTCCCACTGATGTGAATCCTTCCATAGTTCTTTTATTTATTTACCTGGGTTCCTTCTGCTGGGTCTTGTCCGCTGTCTTCTAGCTCTTTTGCCAGGTCTTCTCCCTCTGTTCTTCTTCCAATGTTGACTCGACGCTCTCTCCCACTCTAATGCTGGGTGCACCACTACTTATATTGGCATGGGACGGGGTCACCGGGTGATGTCATTTGGATGCCCCACCCCTTGTGACTTCACCGATCCATCATGCCCCGGGCGGTGATGTCATAATGGGCGGGGCCTCCAGACAGACAGAAATTGCAGAAATTGTCTGCAGAACTGGGACTGCATGATGTAAAAAGAGCCTTTAAAAGTGTTTCAAATTGCCTATCTGAACAATCTTTGAATGAAGGAACACCTTCGATTGGTACATTGAGATAAGACTGAAATGGCAGGATCAAATACCAGAACAGATACCTTCCTTATGAACTCTTTTTCCACTGGAAAGGGTCGGCTATGATTTTTGCAGGAATGAAAATCTTTTCTAGATTGACCAAATTGTCATAGATTGCCCATTTTATTTGCTAGTGAAATCATTTTAGATTTGTCAGATTTTTGTACCCAAAAGGGCATGGCGAAATGAAGAAGACTCAAGTGCGACAATGGTGAGGCATCGTGAGCATATCCACATCAACAAGCATATGGCGTAAAACCGTAATTTCAGTTGTATAGGAGCCTGGGAATGAAAAATCGTTAGCACTGGCTCCTCTTCTTTCTCTTCCATGTCCACCTCTTCTAGGTAGGGCATATCAGACTCCAACTCCAACTGAATGAGCTAGAGAAGGGGCCTGGCATTTTTGAGCACCAGACACAGATGAATGTAATAAAGCCATAAGTTGTCCAAGAAAGTGTGACATAGTTGCAGAAAAATCTGCCTTTGTCAAATTTGCCGTTTGTTGTGTGCCTTAAATAGAACTATACTCGGATGCAGAGGCCACTGTTAAAATCAGGTCCTGCTCCAGTGCAAGTAAAGCATATTCACTCTGATGCCTAGTACACACGACCGTTTTTTCCGTCGGATCAAAAACCGACAGTTTTTCCCCAACAGAATTCCTTCACGCCTGCCTTGCATACACACGCTCAGACAAAAGTCCGCCCGTCCAAAGCGCGGTGACGTACAATGGCACTATAAAAGGGGAAGTTCCATTCCATAGGCGCCACCCTTTGGGCTGCTTTTGCTGACCTTCGTGTTAGTAAAAGTTTGGTGAGAGACGATTCAAGCTTTTCAGTGTTACAAAATACAAGATAATAATGTAAGAGCGGTTTCATACTGGGGCGCTGGCGGTATAGCGTCGCTATTTTTTGCAGCACTATACCGTCGGGATTGCTGAGGTATTCTGCCGCTAGCGGCCGAAAAAGTAGGGGTATTAACCCCTTTTTCGCTAGCGGCCGAAAAAGGGGTTAATACAGCCACGGTTTGCGGGCAGTATTACCACGGTGTCCAATTCATTTCAATGGGAAGGAGCGGTGTAGGAGCGATAAACACCGCTCCAAAGATGCGGTTAGCAGGACTTTTTTCACGTCCTGTTAGCGCACTGCTCCAGTGTGAAAGCCCTCGGGGCTTTCACATTGGAGAAACAGCAGCCGCTGTTTAGGTTCGGTTTGCAGGCGCTATTTTTAGCCCAATAGCGCCTGCAAACCGCCCCAGTGTGAAAGGGGCCTTATTGTGGTAACTTGACACATCAAAAAAACTAGAAATGGAGATTACTAGAATTTTTTTTTCAAATAATCACCAAAAATGCAGATCTTGATAAAAAAAAAAAAAAAACAATTAAAAATAAAAATAAACATTATTATGGAGATCTAGCTTAAAATATATATATATATATATATATATATATATTCATGAGATCACGAGAAATAATAAAGAAACAAGTTTGTCAGAACTCTGTGAATATCAGCAGCAAAACAAGTTCATTATTGTAGCATTATAAAGAAGAAAAGAATACACTGCATTAAACGATGCAATAATTTGCAGTGTGACGAATGTGATATCTCCCTTACGAACGCTAGTTTTACCAGAAAGAGCGCTCCCGTCTCATACTTGATTCTGAGCATGCGCGGTTTTTTCCCCCGTCGGAAAAGCATACAGACGAATGGTTTTCCCGCAAGGATTTTTGTCTGAAGGAAAAAAAAACAAAAAAAAAGATCCTGCTCTTTTTTGTCTGGCAGTTTTCCCGTAGAAAAAACTGCGATGGTGCATACACATGGCCGGGATTCCCGGCCAAAAGCTCTCATAGCAGTTTTCCCGTCGGAAAAAAACGTTGTGCGTACGAGGCATTGAGGTTGAGTTTTGTGCAGGCATTCAGCAGAACAAATGTTTGCCTGAGTATCTGCCATGGCTCCCTTTCGCCTGGTTTCCAAGGTATTCACAGAGTAGAATGCAGAATGTAGGGTATTGTGTGTCTGGAATGAGTAAGTAGCAAGCCAGGTGTAGAGCGTCCTGTAGCAAAGTCCTTGTAGCCAAAAGGGCAGGAGGAGGCGCCCAAGCACCTTATAAGTGCTCTAGGTGGAAGTGGTAGTAAAGTGTGCACACTGTGGTGATTTAACACCTGGTCATTCACCTGAAGCAATAGATACAAACACAGTTTCTTCTAGTTATGGGACTTTAAAGTGGTTGTAAACTCAGAAAAAAAAAAAAAAAACCTGCTAGACAAAGGCATAATGAGCTAGTATGCATCGCATACTAGCTCATTATGAAATACTTACCTTAGATCGAAGCTGTTTTAGCGGTCCCCGCACACCGCTGTGACCGGCGACATGGAGTTATTTCTGGGTTTGCGGGCTCCGGCGCTGTGATTGGCCTGTCATGTCACAGCTACTGAAGAAACGCCACATGCAGGCCGTTTCTTCAGTGTGCATGTGCCGAGGATGTCGGCATATGCGGATACAGTCAATATCTCCCAAACTGTGTTCATCTCCTGAAAGTTTAGGAGATATTCACGGTACCTAGAGGTAAGCCTTATTATAGGTTTACCTGTAGGTAAAAGTGGTGCAACAGGGTTTACAACCACTTTAAAGATGCCGAAAAATTGTACCAATGTATGCTTGAATGCTAAAATTCTACTTTTATTATAAAAAAGGTAAAACAAGTGCGATTTAAACTTAGTACCATGCATTTACAGGTATATTACATAATATGGATTCATAAAACCTATTTCCATGCGTTTCACAGTCATTCGCTATGTATTACCCTCCATTCAACAGTAAGGCTCCCAGATGGATATTAGGGTCCGCTCAGGGGAAACAATGCAATAATTACGATGCATTTCGTGGGTATCCACCCCTACTACCTCAGGTTCTGTGAAAAATTTAGAATTAATTTTTACCAATTTCTAACTATATACATATACTTTTTAGACATATTTCTTTAAATACCTCAAAATTAAATAGGAGGTTAACTCAAACTGGAATCATGGGCCTGGGGACCACCATTCAAAGCAAAATTCAAATAGAAAGTAGAAACATCCTCCTGCACTCGAGTATGGTGCCCAGAAATCAAATGACTTATTATTTCTGTTTCACTTTTAATCCACAGGTAAGCTCCTTGCCTTGCTGCCCCTCCAATGACCGGGGGAGTCCCAATGGACTAAATAGTAAACAAACACAAAGAGGGCACACCATCCTAGCAAGTTACATTTATATAACATGTATTGATGATAAAAGAGCAAATGTTATACTCACAAACACATATATGTACATGCTCTTCAACAGAAAAACAAGGAACAGAAACACCAGGGACCACTGCACACACAACCACATATGGGAGCCACATAAAAGTCTGACATGTTTCTTCTGAAGAAGGGGGAATACACCTCAAAACGCGTCAGCCTTTTAGACCTGTGTGGCTCCCATCTGTGACTGGTAGTTTGTGCAGTGGTCCCTTGACTCCCGTTCCTTGGTTTTCTATTGATGAACATGTGCACACCAAACCTCCCCCTGGGAGGGAGTTGAATTTTAACAGAGCATATTTTGGTATAATTTTTGGCACATTTAGAGTCCCATAATTAGAAGGAACTGTGCTTGTAGCTACACTGTAACATATCCCAATAATAGCCCCAATTTTTACAGTAACGGTCAGAGATACAGGGTAACCATGATGCTGAAATTTATATAAAGTCCAGGCTTTGTCTGTCATGGTGGGCATACCCCTGAAGAGTTCTTCAGGGTCTTGGTTCCATAGAAATGGACCACGGACCTGGACCTGTATAGAACCCTGCGGCTGACTATACATATTGCACAAAGTTCCTAGCTGAGTGCCCGTGCAGGATCCACTGCCCGAAGCAACATTACAGGCTGTGCCCATGGCTCCCAAACTTTTACAGAATTTGCATATAAAATAATGAACTTGTTAAGCTAAGACTAATTTTTCCATAAAGGAGAAGAGATCCATCACCTTAAGACACAAGCAAAAAAACTGAGGACTCATGGAGTGGGGTAGGGGTATAGGGGAGGCGTTGACAGGGCATGTCCTCAAAAGCTTTGCCAGTGTGCAGGCACCTGAAAGTACAAACCTATAACCCAGGGTCTGTGAATACTCAGCCTGTGACCTGTATTGTACAAAGAAGATAAAGTATGTCTTTATTACCCAAATTTTTGTATTTAGCCAGGGTCTTGCCACACGCTATTCCCTCTTTTCCACTTTAAGCGTTACTGTCAAAATTCTAAAACAGATAGGGTGAGGCCCCTTCCATTGGGTTGCAAAGTTGTTTTTTACAGAACTAAAACACACTGCCAATTTTCCATAAGTAGTACCAAGAGGTGCAACTAGCCCAAATCGCACAGTAGAAAGCCAAAAGCAACACACCAATATGGGATTTACTGGAGGCCTACCTGCACTACCAGATACAGATAGCGAACATTCCCTGGCTATCTAAGAGTCAGGTTGGTCATCTGCCTTGTTACCAAGCACACACTGAGCTTATGGGATCACCTCAAGTCCATTTACAATCTAATTTACATCTACCTTCTATGTCATTTTTGGTAATACTCTGTTTCCTCCAGGCTTCAATACTCCATCAATTCTTAAAAGATGGTTTAGTAACTGTTTATAGTAAGCAACTCCTCATGGATTCAAGTAGTAAACTCTTTCAGACCCTTCAAGATACTCAAACCAGGGGAGGTAATCTAATACCTTCAAATTAAACATTTTCTCCAATCCATAACTTGACAGATTTGTACTTACTTACAGTCTTTGAAAGGGCCCTGTCTGATCTCATATGTGTACCCTTTACTTTTTGTGCAGACCCAGACCAATCCCTGTCCCTGTGTGTCACAACGGGAATGTGATCTTGGAGCAACCATCCCACCAGAGACTTGGAACCAGATGTGAGCCACTGTGGCTAAAAGCTTGGCTCATGTGGTGGCCATAGAGACCAACTACAAACTCCTTCTCCTCTTGTACCTGGGCCCTTTGAGGATCTCTCGTGCTGTTCCAGTCTATGTGCCAAATTGTTATCTAGGATGTCACATTTATACTCTGCAGAGAAAGGTGACACAAATTATACATCTCTTAAAGACACAGCAGCAAGTTCTTTATTTTACCTCTACCCTTTGTGGACTCACACTCCCTGCTGCAGACCACTCCAATTTACAATATTGGTTTTGGCGGGCTGACACTGGGACAAACAGGAGCCTAATTTACACAATAAGTCATACATGCAAAATGCAATTCATGCAACTCGGGATGCAAGTCTTGAAATCAGCATGGAAGCTACTGTGAACCCAGAGGGTACTGGGCTGTGAAGATCATTACACATCTTTAGGAAGTGCCATGGTGACAATTTCACTTTAACCTATACAGAATGATAAAACTGAAGCTACCACTACAAAACCAGAAAAACTGTACATCACAAAGCACACAATAAGTAGCATGTATACTGAGAATATTGCAGTGCATCCAAAATAATATATAACTGTATATAAAAAGGGAGCACTTACCAGCTGTGGTGAGTGATCTGAATGCATTTTCCGAAACCTAGAAGAAAAAAAATAAAAAAATAAAATAAAATATATTACAAACGAAACTAAAGGCCAACTCCTTTTGCAAAAAAAAAAAAAAAAAAAAAATGCGCCTATATTTGTAGCAGAAGAAATGCATTTATTTTTATTTTTTTATAATTTTATGCGAAAGAGCCTGCAAAGCACTGAACCACGATCAGGCTCCTACAAACTCTTCATTCGGTTCAGGTGTTTACCGGGGCATAGACTTTTAGTTAGAGAGCTGTATCACGTGTCGGACTTGGAGTGCTGAGGCAGACAGGGCTTGTAGTTCATTCATGCACAGGGCAACTAAATACCTAAATATGGGTGTAATAATCTAAAGGAGTTAGGGCTCTTTCACACGGAGGTCCGTTCAGGTCCGCCTGTCAGTTTTTTAGGCGGACTTGAAACGGATCCTCCATGCACCCCTATGGAAGCACGGATGTCAGCGGTGACATGTCCGCTGACATCCGCTCCGCTCCGAAAAAGTGTGACGGAGGAAAATCCTATTTTTCCTTCTGTCTGCGGAGCGGATCGGATGACAACGGACTCTACGGTCCATCGTCATCCGATTCCCCATAGGGGAGAGCGGCCCCTGCACAGTGTGCAGGGACCGCCCAGTCATCCGTCGGCTCAGCGGGGATCAACGGAGCGATCCCCGCTGAGCAAGCGGATCTTCACGGATCCGCCCCGTGTGAAAGAGGCCTTGGCCTTTAAAGTGGATGTATTGTAAACCCGAAATTGTATTTATTTTTTGCTGTCACAATGTAGAGTATAAGATTTCCTATCATTTGTGCCAGGTCTTGCCACAAAGAGTTAATCCAGCTCTGAGCAATCCTCTTTTATTGTTCAGTGAGATAAAACGGACAGAGAAAAACCTTTGTCCGTTCCGCCCCCTTGCTTTGAGTGACAGGTTATTTACATATCTCATGCACTAGCTTTAGAGACAGGCATTATTTTTTAATTCGCACCCCCACTCCTTTTCTGAAGTCATGTGGTTACTTTTCTGGATTTTGACTGCATGTTAGTGATCATAGCAGAAGGAATACACAGGAGAAAATGCATGTTGACAAGGGGAGTGTAGAGGTGGGCGGGGAGTCTACTGACATCACGACTCCACCCACCGAGCTCCAGACAACAGATCCACCCACAGAATCTGCAGTTTTTCAGTTCTTAGAACAGACAGAGGGGAGACATTTGACAGATAAGGGTACAATGCAGGAGGCATCTATATCCTTATAGATCAGCACTATGGCAGTAGTTTAGAAAGGATGAGAGTGGGTTTACATCCACTTTAAAGTAAAGTAAACAAGGTGGCAAAGATTCTCAATAATTATTTTTCTGACAATTCCAAATTGAAACAAGCCACAATGAAAAACCTGACGTCTGTGCGTATGTTCCAACATATTTCTTAAAAGAAGTATGTTGGGACAGGTGCTGGCTAGAACTATAGCTAAAGCCTTGAAACACTATCTAGCCAGACTGTAACACAGAAGCTTTGTGATTCTGGTATGTTTATGTTAGGTTTATGGCAGGGTCACACAGAAACACAACCAACTTCTTCCAGATAGTGGGATATAGTTAAGATGGGGCACAATGGAAAAAAAAAAATACACAAAATAAGGTGAATATTTGAAAATATTAGTGAGACAAATGTCAAATTCCAGGCAAACATTAAAGTGAATCCAGGAAAATATTAATTAAAAATAAATAACTATGTACCTAAATCAGAGTTTATTAAAACCTCCTACAGCAGCACCCATAATATCAGAAGGAAAGTCAATACTTAATAGGGGTTTTAGCATTGTCAGCCTAAGAGCTCATGTACATGGGCTTTTTGATAGCATCTAAGCTGTTACTGATAATATCTAAGTCAATAGATGCAAAAACAACTTCACAAACGATGCAAAGGAAAATAAAACAGACTTAAAACAACTCATGACATAGGGAATTTGACATGTACACGAGCCCCAATAAATATGCTGGGAGGAGATGAAAGATTACCTCGTCAACATCCTGCTGTCCAATCAGTAGGCTGGGGGGGCGGGAGAGAAATGACTATAGGAGCAGAATATCTGCTGACATTACTGTATAGTCACAATTGTTACTGAACACTAATTATTTCTCTGATTTTATGTCTAAACATGCATATCCGAGGCACTCCTTTTTATACATTTATCCAATCAGTATGTATGCTGTGCAAGTTTCCAATAGATGTATTCATAGAACAACTATTAATAAACAGAATATTAGCAGGAAGGTTACCATCCATGACAACATTTCACTTGCATTTGTTTAAAATAAACTAATTTACACGTGTACATAATTATATCTTAATATCTTAGTAAGACATTATGAGAGCGTTATATATATTTATTTATTCTCATTGCTTTCCCTTAAAAGCCTCCGAATTTAAACTTTAAACACAATCACAAAACACAAGCTGATGTATTGAACACAATATAGTTGAGTGATTTAAAGTGGGTTGACTAGCAAATGCAAAACAACTTGCCTTGCGTACAATGCCACTCAATACTTCAATTGTGCCCAGCTCTGAATAGTGCAGACACTGAACTCATTATACATTATTGCTCATCCCAGGAGAGATGGCTGCTTTTGTATGTCAAGATCAAGGCCATGTGCAGCTTGGTGTTTGTTTTGTCATATTAGCGTGTCCTGTAACATTACTGCACAAGCCACGCATCTAAGATAAGACTGACTAAATGGTATAATGTAATTTACTGACCAACACAAGAAAATGTGATGGAAAAAAAAAGTGAGCGTAACATTACACTACTCTGTGGACCGTTTAATACTAAAAAGAAAACTTAAATTTCTTAGGGAAAAGCACCTTGTTAATGAATGAATCCTAGAACAGAAAGACTTGTTCAAATAGAGTAGAACTCTGGAACTGTTTAAATCACTTCTCTTTTAAAAAGGAGTGCGTAGAAGGGTGTCTCTGAATGCACAAAATGCCAAACCCAAGAGAAAACCATTGGGCACAGGATAACCAAAACTGTATGTCTGAAGTTTGATAAAATGTTGCCTGGTCTGACAAACATTTGGAACCAAAACACTTAGGCCCTTTTTACACAGGCAGACTGATTGAGTCTGGACCCGATCGGTCATTATCAGAATCCGAAAATGATATTTTCTCTATATCTTCTATGGAGCGGCACATATAAATGGACATGTGTCTGTTTACACCCGCCAACATCCAATCCCATCCACTCTGCTGAAAACAGATGTCTAGCGGATCAGATGGCAGTCAGGTGTAAATGGACTGGCGGTCCGTTTACATCCAACCACCCAAAGGAGAGCAGGCCGTCTCCGCTCTGCATAAATGGAGCAGATACAGACCAGCGACCCGCCTGCTTAGTGGGGATTAGTGGACAGATTCCTCAATGAGAAGGCAGAGTCTGCCATGTGGGGAAGGGGCCTTAGGGGGTTATTTACCAAAACTGGAGAGTGCAAAATCTGGTGCAACTCTGCACAGAAACCAACACGCTTCCCATTTTTTTGTCAAAGCTTAAATTGAATAAACTAAAGTTAGAAGCTGATTGGCTGCACCAGTTTTAGTAAACCTCCCTCTTATTGTACCTGATATGCAAAGATCAAACAGGAATCTTAGGAGGAACTGCAAGTCCCAAAAGGCCACCAACCAAACAAACAAGCCCTGGTTGAGCGTGAACCACTAATTGTGGTTTTAAATAGTGACTATGGCAATTCTTTATTATACAGGTTCTTACCACCACTGTTATAAACTGGCTGACGTATTGTAACACACCTATTGCTTCTGATTGGCTGCCATCGTTTTTTTAGAATGGATTCTTTTTCCTAAAAGCATGTCTTTTTTTTTAATGAAAAACCCAAGATTTTGGTTACTTTTGTCCATGTTTTTTGTACAGTTACTGTGGGATGTGTTTGCCGAAGCATCAAATTGCTGTTTTGTAAAGCACGTCCTATTAGTTTCAGTGGGAATGGCATAAACTACACCCAATTATGAGATCTTTAAAGCCACCACAAACCACAGAAATGTTCAAAATGTTTTTTAATACTGTCATTTCGTTTACTGTGAGGAACTGGACAGAACAATGGAATACATTTGTGGTCTTCAAGGCTGCAAAAGCACAGAACAGGAGTTTCAAGATGAAATGATAAAATGAAACGTATTTTTGGTTTAACATTGTATTCTTTCAGGTGTTACAAGAATCAAAAGCGTTGCCACAATGCTCACATCTTTCAAATACATTTCTTAATATAAGATTCCTCTGGAAGAACAGTCCATACGTAATTCATTTAAAACACGTTAAAACCACTCGTTTAAATATCTTCAGTGTGGGATATGATGTGAATCCACACTTGTAAACGTGCAGTCACGGATTTAGTGAAATTTGATGCCAACCTTAACCCACACCAACTGTATTTTTTCCCTGTCTGAAAGAGTACATTTCTTGGTTGTTTTTCATTGTATTTGACTATGTCTTGCTTTAAACATTTAATATAGAGCAGGGATATGCAATTAGCGGACCTCCAGCTGCTGCAAAACTACAAGTCCCATCATGCCTCTGCCTCTGGGTGTCATGTTTGTGGCTGTCAAAATCTTGCTATGCCTCATGGGACTTATAGTTCTGCAACAGCTGGAGGTCCGCTAATTGCATATCCCTGCTATAGCAGATTGCTCTTCTGGACTCACTTCAAGGCCTTCATCACATAAACATACATCCAGGATTTATATAGCACCAAAAATTTGCAGAGTGCTTTGCAAAATTAGGGGAAACAATACAGTTACAATCCAATCCAGGATGGTTCAGCGGGCCCTGCTTGTGAAATCTTAAGCCCCATACACACGGGCCATACATCGGGCGCTATTGGCCTGTTCAATAGAAATGGCTGACAATTGGCCTGTGTGTACGGCAGCCGGTCCAACAGAAGCTGGCCAAACATTCGTCTTCTGACGAAGGGGCATGACCGAAAAAGGTCTGCCGATCGCAATCTGATCAGTGCTCTCAGCCAATGGCCTCCCCCTGTCAGAACACAATAGCTCTGTAGGTGAGATCGCTGTACCAATATCAGATTGTTAGAACAGCGGCTTGCTTCTCTCAAGCTCTTCAGTTCTTTTTCATTCAGCCTTTTGGGTTGAGCTGAAGAAAAAAAAACTGCTAGCGTGTACCAGGCTTAAGGCCTTGTGCACACCGTTTTATTTTAAATGATGTTTCTCCTGACAAACCAGTTTAGGCAAGTTTAGTAGCATTTGATTGTTTATATATTTCATTGGGCAGAATTTTAATTTATTCTGCCCATTGAAATGAGTAAATGCTGAAGTGCTAAACGTGCCTAGCGTTTAAGCACGTTTGGTGTTTTTTATGCCCAAAAGCTCCTCTCCTAAATGCGATTCTTCTGTGTTCAGGAGAGGAGTTTTGATTGTCTCTAAACTCTACTTCTTCTAAACTGGTAAGGCTGGGTTCACCCATATGTGAATTGGATGTGGTTTTCACTGCATCCAATTCGTATGACAGGAGAGTGTGACCGGCTCTCAACAGAGGCCGGCTCACACAGCTCCGGGATTGCTGCAGTCTGCAGTTAAAAAGGGTCCGGTGCGTCTTTGGTTCCGATTCAGGTGCACATTCGGACCTGATTCACACCGGAAAATTGGTGAACAGGGATGCACCGGGCCCCATGCTGTGAACCGTAGCCGCATCATATGTAGACCTGGTATAAAAGCCCATGTGTGCATGGACACATAGGGGTTGATTTACTAAAACTGGAGAGTACAAAATCTGGTGCAGCTCTGCATGGTAGCCAATCAGCTTCTAACTTCAGATTGTTCCATTAAGCTTTGACAACAAAAAAAAAACTGGAAGCCGATTGGTTTCTAAACAGAGCTGCACCAGATTTTGCACTCTCCAGTTTTAGTAAATCAACCTCATAGGCTTTTACTGATTTGAGTTTCGGGGCCTTGGCAGAAAAAAATGCCAAACAAGCTGGAGTGTGCATGAGGCCTAAGGGGGGGGGAGGGGTTTTGCTAGAGTTGATCAAGAATGTAAAGTTCTATTTTTTTTAGGGATGGGCTTCTCTGAAGAGATGGGTTTTCAAGGACCGCCTGAAGGTGGACAGAACAGAAGATAGATGGATTGGGGTAGGGAGTTAATGTTTTCACTGCCTAGGTCATGGGTATCAACCTGGAGGCCCTCCAGCTGTTGCAAAACTACAAGTCCCATTATGCCTCTGCCTGTGGAAGTCATGCTTGCAATGCCTCATGGGTGTAAGAGAACTGATAGGAACTCTCCTGCGCAGGCGCGCGTTCGCCAGCAGTCTCGGAATACTGGCGCGCGCACCCCCGGGCTGCAGCAGCCCTTCCAGAGTGCTAGAACACATGCGCGTGCACCCCTAATCTCCTTTGGCGCCAGTCTGCGAGGATCTCACCTGCTGGTGGTAATGCATGTTCCACGGACTGTAGTACCGGTGTCCACCAGTGGGTGTATTCCGGCAGTGTGGGACAGGCAGCACTTCCTGCCCTCAGCTGTGACCTGAAGCCTGATTACAAGACTTCCTATCTATTTAAGGAAGTCCTGACTCTCAAGCAAGTGCTGACTGGTCTTCAGCTGTATCCTGAAAACTTCCTGGTTCCTGTTATGCTGCTTGATAACCGTTGCTGACTGTGGCTTTCCCTGACTCTGTCTTTGGACTCTGAAACACTTCCTGATTACTGGCTTCTGATCCCGGCTTCCACTGACCCTGCTTCTGATTGATCCTTTGTACAGTGCCGCCTGTCTGTTGCTGAACCCTGGCTATCCTCCTGACCTCTGTTCCTGTGAGCTTCGTTCCCAGAACCTGCAAGTGGGTTGGAGTTCCCCTCAAACCTCTACCAATCCTCCAAGTGTTCCTGTGTCCGGTGTCTGTCCAGCTGTCTGGGTCTCCAAGCCACATCTGTTCCATTAAGTCCTGCAAGCAACTTCCTCAGGCACTCGTGTTCCTCCTGGCCCTAGCCACCATCTGTTCCACCCTCAGTGGGGCTTGGACTGGAGATACAAGAGAGGCCGACCTCATCATATCAGACTCCTACCAGGTACGTGACAATGGGACTTGTAGTTTCACAACAGCTGGAGGGGCGCAAGTTTGAGACCCCTGGCCTAGGTGCTTACTTTATCATCAGTGTATGGCCTGAAAAACAGTAGGGTAATGTTCCTGAACTGCTGCTCTGTATGTGTCCAGTGAAACTGAAAACCTGACAAAGCTCCCTTCAATCTGTCCCAATTGTGAGGAGGTCTGATAAAATGTTCTTTGTAGCATCATTTGTACCTAATGAAAACAGCTACATGGTATCAAGTATGGTACTGACATGACTGCGGAATGTAAGTGTTAAACACACAAACAGTTCATTTTCAAAATAAGATTCCATTCTACCAGCACCACTTGCAGAATAGAGGTTTTTGAAGGATAGAATATATCACACTTCTAAAACAGTTTGTGTGGGAAGCGTAGCTATCAGATTTATACTTTTGTTTTCTAAAATTTAGAATAATTCTACCACAAATGAGGATTGCATATTGTGTATGTACATTGTAGCAATATCTCAAATGCTTAATAGATCCTGAACATGAAAAGCATGGGTCATGGGACGCTGTTTCTTGCCTTTTGATGAACAATGATATTTTTCTGAGAGTCACACAAACTGCAGCAGAGTCTGCATCCATCCATATATACACAGCATGCAACATTTTGTAGAACAGAGAAAAGGTGAGATGGCGCAAGGACCAATCAAGCACAGTATATATATCAATAAAAGAAAGAGTCCAATATTATGTACAGGGCAGATGACACAGTCCGTATGAATATGCACTGGCGGCAGCTACCATGAAAGCAGAAGCACAGCTCTGGAAGATACAATAGAGAAAAGCAAGGAGCGCCAGACTCAGTGCAGTATTAAAGGTGCATTTACTATGACAAAACAAACAGCCAAATGGCTACTCACAAGAAGATGAGATAAATGGGCATGGAAGTTTAATGAGGTCCGGAGTCACTAGACGGTCTGATCTGAAGAAACAGCGGATGCTGTGAAACGCGTCATCTCATTGGTCACCACGTCACTTACGATTCACGGAGCTTGCGTTCCACGCTGATGCGCACTTCCGGTTTCCGGCTTTCCGGATGCTGCTGTAACAACACGGCTTGCAGGGCAGAGGCTCCATCGCTGCCCCATCCTCCAGCAGCCTGCCATCTGATCTGGGACACAGCCATTTCATCCCACGGACTGTCTAGTGACTCCGGACCTCATTATACTTACATGCCCATTTATCTCATCTTCTTGTGAGTAACCATTTGGCTGTTTGTTTTGTCATAATAAATGCACCTTTAATACTGCACTGATTCTGGCGCTCCTTGCTTTTCTCTATAACATTTTGTAGAAGTCTAGTGTGTGTGTAATGGCATGGAACCTTGGATTACGAGCATAATCCATTCCAGGAGAATGCTTGTAATCCAAAGCACTCGCATATCAAAGCAGCTCACATGACAGTTATACACAATGGATAGCTTCCTTCTATTGCTATCAATTGCTATCAATTGTGTTGCTAGCTGTGATTGATTAATTTGATCAGATGATACAGACAGGGCCAATCGCAGCCCATCTGTACCATGTGATTAGCTTTGACCAATCACAGCTAATCACAACAAAACAAACCGAATGAATCAGTTTCATTCAGTAAAATGCTTACTCATGGCAATGTAGTTCACTGCTATAAGCAAATTGTCAGGGTTGCGCTCAGCCCTTCCTTCTCTGTGCTGGCAGCTCAGCTATCAGCAAATTGCCAGCTTCCATCTCTCCATTGATCCACCCGTTGATGATCCGCTCGTCAGCTGCCTACTTAAGGACTTCCAGTTCATTTGCTCTTCGCCTGTGTTAACATCACTACAGACTTTCTCCTGCGTTCCAGTTGAAGACCTGCTTGACTACATTCCCTCTGGCTACAGATCCTGCTTACTGGACTCTACCTTTATCCCTGGCTTTTGGACATTGGCTTGGCTGACTACCCGCTCCGGTTACTGCACCCTGGCTTGTTTTACTTTGCTTACTCCGTTTGCCTTTTTATTTTTATTATTAAAAACAAGTGTGATTTAACTGTACTTCTGTCTCAGTCTGATTCATGGTTCCTGACACAAATATAATGTGTAAAAAACAAAACCCTGATCACTTCCCCAGAGTAGTACAATGTTACTATGGTAACATTATATTGTTTTGGTCACAGTGTTTTGGGGGGGTTTTGTGCTATTTTGGCATTTTATGGCCTTCGAAACTGTGATAGGTAGTGAGTTGTGAAATCAAAAATTTGCGCCCTTAGAAATCCTGAAGGCGGTGCTTGGTTTCCGGGGTCCCGTACGCGGCTAGGCTCCCAAAAAGTCCCACACATGTGGTATCCCCGTACTCAGGAGAAGCAGAAAAATGTATTTTGGGGTGAAATTCCACATATAACCATGGCATGTGTGAGCAATATATCATTTAGTGACAACTTTTTGTAATTTTTTTTTTTTAGTCATTATTCAATCACTTGGGACAAAAAAAAATAATTCAATGGGCTCAACATGCCTCTCAGCAATTTCCTTGGGGTGTCTACTTTCCAAAATGGGGTCATTTGGGGGGGTTTTGTACTGCCCTGTCATTTTAGCACCTCAAGAAATGAGATAGGCAGTCATAAATTTAAAGCTGTGTAAATTTCAGAAAATGTACCCTAGTTTGTAAACTCTATAACTTTTGCGCAAACCAATAAATATACGCTTATTGACATTTTTTTTACTAAAAACATGTGGCTGAATACATTTTGGCCTAAATGTATGACTACAATTGAGTTTATTCGATTTTTCTTATAACAAAAAGTAGAAAATATCATTTTTTTTCAAAATTTTCGGTCTTTTTCCGTTTATATCGCAAAAAAAAAAAATCGCAGAGGCAATCAAATACCATTAAAAGAAAGCTCTATTTGTGGGAAGAAAAGGACGCAAATTTCGTTTGGGTACAACATTGCATGTCCGCACAATTTACAGTTAAAGCAGCGCAGTGCAAAATTCTGAATTCACCTCTGGTCCTTTAGCTACCAAATGGTCCGGGGCTTAAGTGGTTAACCACTTCAATACTGGGCACTTTAGCCCCTTCCTGCCCAGGACAATTTTCAGCTTTCAGTGCTATCACACATTTTAAATGACAATTGTGAAGTCGTGCAACACTGTACCCAAACTAAATTTTTATAATTTTGTTCACACAACTAGAGATTTTTTTGGTGGAATTTAATCACCACTGGGTTTTTTCTTTTTTGCTAAATAAATGAAAAAAGACAAAGTTTAAAAAAAAAAAAAACTGCATTTTTCTTTTTTTCTGTTATAAAATTTTGCAAATAATTATTTGTTCTTCATAAATGTAGCCCAAAATGTATTCTGCTACATTTCTTTTTGGAAAATAACCCAAATCAGTGTATATTATTTAGTCTGTACAAAAGTTTTAGAGTCCACAAACTATGGTATCCATCTGGAAAAAAAATCCTGATGTACTGACGGCCGATCTCATTTCTTGAGGCCCAAAAATGGCAGGACACTACAAATACCCCCCAAATTACCATTTTTTGGAAAGTAGACAATCCAAGATATTTAGTAAGGAGGCAAGGCAAGTTTTTAGAAGTTGTAAAAAAAATGTTGTAATATATTTTTTGAAAAATTGAAAATTTTCACTCTTCTTTTTTTTTATTTTTACATCCTGTCATTAGTACAATACAGCATATACTGGTGTGGTGGTGATCAGGGACACTGACTGGTGACAGTGCAGAAAAAAAAAAATTGGGGGGGGGGGTTTTGGGGTCCCGTACGTGGCTAGGCTCCCAAAAAGTCTCACACATGTGGTATCCCCGTACTCAGGAGAAGCAACAGAATGTATTTTGGGGTGTAATTCCACATATCCCCATGGCATGTTTGAGCAATATATCATTTAGTGACAACTTTGTGCAAAAAAAAAAAAAAAAATTGTCGTTTTTCCGCAACTTGTGTCAACATATAAAATATTCCATGGACTCGACATGCCTCTCAGTATATAGCTTGGGGTGTCTACTTTCCAAAATGGGGTCATTTGGGGGGGGGTTTGAACTGTTCTGGCATTTTATACACAACATTAGGAAGCTTACATCCACTCTTCTATTCCATTTATTATGTTTAGAATATGACAAACATACCCTATTAGTTACATACCATTATAGAAGTACATTGATATATACAAATATATACTGAAGGATATACCCCTGCTGATCTCTAGTCTGTCCACTTCATACTCAGCAATCACATAGTGTACATGGATGCAGCACAGATGCATCCTACATTGATGCCCTTGGTGTTTCATTACAGGTGCCGGCTGTGCGTCCGTGTGTGTCCCCTCTCGGGTCTCTCCCCCTCCAATATGACTCCTTGTAGGTCGCACACGCCTGGTGGCGCCCTACTTTTGGGTGTCGAGTGTCCGGGAGGCTGCTGATTCCCCTTGAGATGCTAGTGATGGAACTCCGGTTAGAAGCACTGGTTCTAACACACAGTTGACTGGTAATCATACACTCTATATATATTTTTTACTATTGGGCATACACCCATGTAGAGAATGGAAATGTAATACATACATTTCCCACAGCCAACCACCCATCCTCTGAAGAGATCCATTGGGATCGAAACGCGTCAATATTTATACAGATGCATCCAAAATGTAAAACTGTATGGCAATGTTGTGTCAATAATTCTGTGTGTTTTTATATACATGTTTTTTTACCGGAGTAAAAACCTGTTAGGATTGTATTTAATGTTATACACAATAAATTTTTAACATGCATCATTGTAAATTATTTTTGGAATTTTGCTGCTAAAAAACCCCATTGGGGGAACTTCCCATTCTTCTTTCTACATCCACTCTTCTAACCACTTGAAGACAAAGCCCTTTTTGACACTTTTTGTTTACATGAAAACATTTTTTTTTTTGCAAGAAAATTATGTTGAACCCCCAAACATTATATATATTTTTAAAGCAAAGGCCCTACAGATTAAAATGGTGGGTGTTGCATTTTTTTTTCTACACAGTATTTGCGCAGCGATTTTTCAAACGCATTTTTTGGGTTAAAATTTACACTTTTTTTAATTTTAATGCACTAAAACACACTATATTGCCCAAATGTTTGATGAAATAAAAAAGATGATCTTAGGCCGAGTACATAGATACCAAACACGACATGCTTTAAAATTTCACACAAACGCGCATTGGCGACAAACTACATACATTTTTAAAAGCCTTTACAGGTTACCCCAGTAGATTTACAGAGGAGGTCTACTGCTAAAATGATTGCCCTCGATCTGACCTTCGCGGTGATACCTCACATGCATGGTGCAATTGCTGTTTACATATGACGCCAGACCGACGCTTGCGTTCGCCATTGGGCAAGAGCAGGGCAGGACAGGGGTGTTTTTTTTTTTTCTTTTTTTTATTATTAATTTTGCTTTTCTATTTTATTTTTAAATTGTTCCTTCCAAGTATTTTTTTTTTTTATCATTTTTATTGTTATCTCAGGGAATGTAAATATCCCCTATGATAGCAATAGGTAGTGACAGGTACTCTTTTTTTGAAAAAAATGGGGTCTTCTAGACCCTAGATTTTTCCTCTGCCCTCAAAGCATCTGACCACACCAAGATCGGTGTGATAAAATGCTTTCCCAATTTCCCAATGGCGCTTTTTATATCCGGGGGGGGGGGGGACATTCCCTCCCACTGCTTGTAAAAGCAGTCCAGAGGCTAATTAGCCACTAGGATTGTTTTTACATGAAAGCCGGCCGCAGGCTGAAAAGAATGATACCAAGATGATACCTAAACCCGCAGGCATCATTCTGGTATAACCAAAGTCCAGCAACATACCAGTACGTTGCTGGTCCTTGTTGGACATGTATTGTAATCTTTTTTTTTCATGCAGCCAGGTGGCTGAACGAAAAAAGAGATTGATCGGTGGGTATGCCCACCATTAGAATACCGCCCTTCATCCACCCACTTCCAATGATGGGCATACACGCACCATTTATATATGCCGAAGCATGGGGGCATCCTCCCGCAAAAAAGTTATGCCGCACACACATGGTCGGACTTTTCCACGGGCAAGCCTCCGTCGGAATTTCGACCGTATGTACGCGGCATTAGGAGCAAAATCGCTCCTCCGCCCCTGCTGCCCCAATGCTTCGGCATATTTGCTTTTTTTTTTTAACTGTGGTGGTGAAATCACCTCCTACAGCACTGGAGTCGCAGGGATCAGGCCTGTCTCTGCGAACGCTGCAGTTATGTGTGTTGTGTTTTGTAAGTGACAGTGATCGATCGATACTGCACTTGGGTGGCCTGGGCTGGACGGAGGGGCAAAACGCAGGTGCTAGCAGGTATCTGGGCTGATCCCGCTAACACTGCGTTTTTGGGAACCCTAAACTGCTGGGGACGCTAGTATAGATCTGATCAGATCAGATATTGATCTGTTCAGATACTATACCACTAAGGGGGGTGTATGCTTCACGCGTGGGTGTTAGCGCTACTGGCACTAACCTGACGCTGCCTGGGGTGTGACGCAGACCCTCTCTGACGCTAAAACCTAATTGATATCACCCGCCGGGCGATCAGGGGGTTAAACCTTTATTGGGTTATATACACGGCGGGTGCCCTGACACTATAAAAAGCAAACTAACTAACCAGCGTCACCCGTAACACTTATATGGTGATCACTGGTGAAAGGGTTAACTAGGGGCAATCAGGGGGTTAAAACCTTTATTAGATAATATATGGGGGTATCTGACGCTATAAAAACCTGCGGCGAACCTAAAAAAAATTACCAGCTACCGATCTGCATCACCGACACTAAGACAGCGTTTAGAAAAACGATCGCTTAGTGACAGTGGTGATGGGGGTGAAAGGGTTACCTGGGGAGCGATCAAGGGGGTTAAACCTTTATTAGATAATATATTGGGGTACCTGACGCTATAAAAACATGCGGCGAACCTAAAAAAAATTACTGGCTACCTATCTGCATCACCGACACTAAGACAGCGTTTAGAAAAACAATTGCTTAGCGACAGTGGTGATAGGGGGTGAAAGGGTTACCTGGGGGGCGATCAAGGGGGTTAAACCTTTATTAGATAATATATTGGGGTACCTGACGCGATAAAAACATGCGGCGAACCTAAAAAAAATTACTGGCTGCCGATCGGCATCACTGACGCTAAGACAGCGATCAGAAAAATGATCTCTTAGCGACAGTGGTGATAGGGGGTGAAAGGGTTATCTGGGGGGTGATCAGGGGGTTAAACCTTTATTAGGGGGGGTTAGGGGGCTACACTGGACCTAAGACTAAACTTTGGTGACACTTTTACAGTCACAAATGTCACTGATTGCAGTGATCACTAAATAAATGGTCACTGCAATCAGTGACACTGTGACTGGGGGCTGGGGGGGTGATCTGGGGGGGCCTGGGGGGCGATTTATGTCCCTATGTGTCCTGGTGTCAGTGTAGTGTTGTGTGCACTGACCTGATGTCTTCTCTTGTACGGCGCTCGGTATATGTGAGCGCCGCACCAGAGATGACATCACTTCCTCCTGCTCCCTCTGTCTGACACAGACAGAGGGGGCATTTCCATTCGCCGGGAGCGATCGCGGGGGGGTGGCCAGAAACGAATGGCTGCCCCCTCATCCCGGAACGCTCCCGGACACTTAGCCACCGCTCACTGTACAGAAGGGGGGTCCGATTGGACCCCCCAAATGTACAAAGGCAATCACGTACACTCTACGTGATTGTGCCTGTCGGTGCCATTCTGCCGACGTATATATACAGTGAGCGGTCGTTAAGTGGTTAAAGAAGAAAAAGTTCATAAACGGTCTGCTCTAAGTAGTAAGAAAAGAGTGAAGACGACGGCCTTAAAGCATGAACTTTCTATGTCACCTTGACAGCTACATATAAAGAGTAAATTATTTGTCCTTAGAATAATTCTATTTTGTTTTATGAGCCAGCTGAATGGGTATGTCATAGCAATAAAAAAATATTTAGACCACAGTAAAATTTCCTCGTAATTACATTGTAATTTTCTTGTTAAAATAATCAGATGAGAATGGTGGTTTACATTTCAGATGAATTACAATGGGTGTGTGTATCACTGTGCTCCTCAATTCTTCTTTATACTCTTGCACCATCTAGTGGTAAAATATTAACAGAGCAGAAATAGAGCACAGTAAAGAAAGTATTCACTTAAAGTTTATGTAAAGACACTTTTTTTGTTTGTTTTGGATAGTGTAGAGCAGCCTCTCAACAGGGGTGCAGTGAAAGAATGCTTCAGGGCCCATTTACACCAGAAACTGCACAGAACGGTGTGTTTTTACTGCATGTTTACATGCATTTGAAACATGCTTGAATGTGTTTTGTGCTGCATTTAGCATTGCATTTAAAGTGCATTTTTCTATACATTTTTGGACTAGGCTTTCTTGGCTTAAAATGGTGGGGTGCAGTGCATTTGAAGCGCATTTGTAGCACATTCCCTTCATTTACAGTGCAGAAAATGCATCTTGCGCTACTTTTACTAACTGCGCTGAAGCGATGTAAACTATGCCCATAAGATTACCTTGGTTTTGGGCTGTCTATGCAATTGGAGTTCAGTTCAAAATGCAGCCAACGGCATTCGTGTGAAAGGGCCCTTAAGCTCTGCTGATCTCTATCATCCAATCATGTGCAAGCAAAATCTTTTTTTATTTATTTTTTAACTTTCTCTGCACCCGTTTTGGTATTTTTTACAAAGTGAAACTTTAGCACATTTACATGTATTGACCACCCTATAGAAATTTTACTGCTACAGGGCGGCGGCTGTGTCCTGGACCACACATTATATATCACACACGTGACCCTGCACTTCCGCCTGCAGGGGACGTGTCCGCACCGCTTCTGCTGTGATTATTCACAGCAGAAGCCAATTGTGCACCTGATGTCTGCCAGCACTTGCCGATTGTCAGGGAAAAACTCAGAACGGAGCTCTGCCTATCTAAACAAAGCAGAGTTCCGTTCTGACAGGTGTGGGGGGGGGGATGGGAAGGAAGGGATGGATTTTGTGTTCATGACCAGGGACTAAAATTCATGCCTTCCCCTAGTAAAAGCAGGACACATAGTAAACAAACACTGGATAAGCACACAGTTAACCCTTTGATCTCCCTAGATGTTTAATCCCTCCCCAGCCAGTGTCATAAGGAAATGAAAGTGCAAATTTTATCATCTCAAAATTGACACCCACCTACCCCCAACCACTGACACCCCAGACCGATGCCAACCTACATTCAACCACTGACACCACAAAATGACACTCACCTACCCCCAACCACTGACACCACAAACCATGACCGCCAACCATTGACACTCACCTACTTCAAACCACTGACATCTCAAATTGACACCTATCTAGCCCCAAGCACTGCCACCCTAGACTGATACCGACCTACGCCAAACCCCTGACATCCCAGACTGACACCCAACTATTCCCAACCACTGACTGCCAAAACTGAAACCCACCTACCCCCAACCACTGACACTCCAAACTGAAACCCACCTACTCCCAACCACTGATATCAGTAACTGAAACCGATCTAGCCCCAACCACCGCCACCCACCTACCCCCAACCAATGACACCCCAAACTGAAACCCACATACCTCCAACCACTGACACCTCAAACTGACACTCCCCTACTAACAACCACTGACATCCACCTACCCCCACTTACACCCACTTAGCCCCAACCACTGACACCCCAAACATGGGTGTCTCAATGTCAGTACTTGGTGGGAGTAATAATACATAGTATCATCTACACATAAAACCGCCATGGTCTGAATGCTTGATTAAGTGAAGGAAAAGCCCAACTATAAACTATTCTTAAAAATGTTACCACCCCCCCCCCCTCCACCTACCTATCCTATATTAGAAGGGATGTGTGTACTTGCCTATGTAGCACCCACTACCTTTTGGTAGGTGCTAGAATGAGATTTTCTAGGTTTCAGGTATCAGGCCAATTTAGGCAGGCCTGTGCACAAAGCTAGGCCTGTTTGTTTTGGTCTGGGACTGGGAGTGTTCAGTGTAGCAGTGGGTGTGGCCACCTGTGCTCTGGTTCTGAGGCACTTTCCCTGTCTCTAGGGAGATTGTTCTAGGGAAGGAGGCAGGGCCTGGGACTGGAGTGGCAGGCAGCTCATGTGGGAGCCCTGACCAATCCCTACTTGGCATTGGCAGGCCTCCTATATAAGCTGAGGTAACATGCCACTGGAGAGAATTGTCGGCCGAGAGAAGTGGAGGATGGAGTTCTAGACAGTGGCAGGGGCCCTACCCCCATCTGGGGGGAGTGTGAGGTCCGGCGGAGGAGCCCGGTAGAGGGGCTGGAGACTGTTGGAATGTATGTAATTGCATGAATTTAGCTACTTTGGGCAGCACAGTGGCTAAGTGTTTATCACTTCCGCCTAGCACTTGGGTCGTCCGTTTAAACCCCAACCGCAGCATTGCCTGCATGGAGTTTGCATGTTCTCCCTGTGCCTGCGTGGGTCTCCCCTGGGTACTCCAGATTCCTCACACACTCCAAAGACATGGAGGTTAATTGGATCCTGTCTAAATTGGCCCTAGTATCTTTTTTTCAAGCTTTTACACTTTATTTTGATTGTAGGCCCCATGAGAAGGGCCCTCATATTCCTTCTATATTGTAATTGTACTGTGCCCCTTTATATTGTATAGCGCTGCGTACACTGTTGGCCCTATATAAATCCTGTATGATCTTAAAAATATTTTCATCTTGTAATTCTGCAAATAACACTTCCTGTCCCTGAGTGGATGTTTACTCCTCTACTGTATCTATGGAGGGAGCCATGATCGCCACACAGGCTGGACTATAAATAGGTTCGCTTTTGTTGATCTCCATTACGTGCTGGATGATGGGATCAGTAGTTTACATTAAAAAAAGATAACTTTATTTTCCTTCAGTGCACCTACAGGAAGTAATAAGGACACAACATTTCTGGAAAGATCAACAGGTATTTCTGTACTTGATGAAAATGTTCATAGCCTGAAAACTGCCTAAACAATGAAAGCTAAAGCAGCCACCATAGCCAAGACTGTTACATTTTTTGTACTGGGGTATAGTTAGGCTGATTTTGTAGCAAAGATTAAAGTCAGAATGTTCTATGCATTAAGATAAAAAGCCTTCTTTGTTGTTCTTGGCTATAAAATCGCACTCTTTCGTTGATTTGCACAACATTGCTTAGAGATGCATTAGGAATGACTGTCACTAAAAGTTTTGTCACCAACATAAAATGCTGCTGAATATCAATCACTACTGACCAACGACAAATCGCTTTAAAATGTGAAAGTTTAGCAATTCCATACAAAATCATTACACATTTCTTTGTGCGAAGTTTTTTCAAAAGAAAGAAGAAAGAAGAAGAAAGCATTGAATATCATCCTTATGTTTTAAGGCTTTCTTGAATCTGCTGCAAGCAGCAAAGTTTCTTACCTGGAGATCCTGTTTGTCACAGGACTTCCTGTTTCAGGCTGACAACGCTAAGCCACTGCCTCGCAATTAGCAGCAACGTTGTCCGTCTGTTTTACAAGCTCCTTCAGTTTCCAATTAGGCTGCTTACTGGATTACAATAACCAAGTGAAAACTTGCAGGCTGTCAATACTGCTGCTAATGGAGAGGTGGTCGATTAGCATTGTCAGCCTGCAACAGGAAATACTGTTACTAACAGGATTTCCAGGTAAGAAACTTTGCAACAGACTCACAAAAAATAATGAAAGAGGTAGTAAAGGCCGCTGGGTAATTTTTAACTACAGGTAAGCCTATAATAAGGCTTACCTGAAGGTAAAATGAATATCTCCTAAACGTGCACCGTTTAGGAGATATTCACCATGCATGCAGCTAGTGACATCACTGGCGCATTCACTCTGAAGGTTTGGCATACCTTACCTAGGCTCCCCAGCTCCATATGCTTGCATCTGCCAAGATCAAAGAAGTCCCTGATTGAGATTCCATTGATTTGTCCACCACCACAGGGCTCGGTTGACTCATGTTAGGAGGACATGCTCGCCCAAAGACCTTTGATTCCAGACCTAGAGAAGGAATCTCTGGGGGTCTCCTGATGGAAACGTGCCCACTCGACTGCAGGGATGATGGTTATGAGCCCTAAGGCTGGCATGATGTTCCTTATGTAGACTGACCTAGAGGACTGAAGATGTGCCAGCCTCATATTCATGATCTGTATCGTCTCCCGTGGGAGAAAAAACTCCTGATCCTGGAATGAACAGTGTATCCTAGTAATGTGATTACTTGTGAAGGATTAAAGTTTGATTTGTCTAGATTTATGATCCAGTTGAGATTGCTCAGCCACTGCTGAGTGTACAAGATGTCCTTCTGTAGCTGTTCCCCTGACAAGGTTGTTATGAGGAGGTCATCCAAGTATGGAACAATTGTGATAGCTGGCAGCCTTATTGAAGCAGAACTTCTTGCAGACATTTTGATCGATTATGCCGAAGCATCTGCAATGAAATTGACTGCCTTAAAAAGTATAGGAAGGGATTCCAATAATTGCCCCCTAGGAATTATGGAACGCAGCTGAGCCTGTATTGGAGATAACCAGAACTCTAGGCTTGATTTATCTAGTTTTATGATCCAGCCAAGATTGCTCAGCCACTCCTGGGTGTACAAGATGTCCTTCTCTAGCTGTTCCCTTGGCGAGGCTATTAAGAGGAGGTCATTCAAGTATGGAATAATTGTGATCGCCGACAGCCTTAGTAGAGCTAAGGCCTCTGCAAGAATCTTTGAGAAAATCCCAAAAAGGGAGTGCCCTGCCCTGAAAATGATGTACCACTCTTCAATCTCCACTGCCAGATGCAAGAATTTCGGAGAGCTTTTCCAAACTGGGGCATGCAGGTAGGCATCCTTTAAGTCTAAAAAGGTAGCCATAAAGCAATTCCGCTGCAGAATGTTTTTCACCGAGAAGATAGACTCCATCCAGAGCCTTTTGTATTTGATTGCCCTGTTCAATAGGCTGACAGAGTTTAGCCAGTATTTGCCTGACAGGTTTTTTACTACAAACACGCGAGAATAGAAACCGATCCCCTTTTCTGAACTACAAGATCTCCTCAAAGGAGAGCCAGAGCCCTGGCCCTCTCAGTATCCATAGGTAACTGTTTTACAAAGAAACTTGAGGGAAGCTTGGTCTAGAATTTTCAGGTATAACCTCTTCCAATGATAACCAGGATAAAACTGTTGGAGGTCATCTTCTCCCGCTTTGGGAGGAAGGCCCAAATCTTCCTTCCACTAGGTCCTTCTTGTCAATGCGGCTTGGGGGCTAACTAGGGGGTTTTAAATACAATGTCTCCCTTGCCTTTCCATTTATGGCCTGTCCAGTGTCTCTTAGGTTTAGAATTCTTTTCCTCCCAGGGTTGGCTCTTTTGGAAAACGAAAAAAAAGCATCTAGCAATAGTTATTTTACTTCTCTGGGAACGCTTTCTTATGATCAGATGTGCGCTCTAAGACTGCATCCAGTTCAGAGCCAAAAAGGAAATCTCACGAGAACAGAATACTATAAAGCCACAAATTTGAGGCCGAGTAACTCGACCAAGTCTTCAGTCAAATTGACTTTCTGGCTGCTACTACTAGAGCAGACCTTCTTGCAGACATTTTGATCGATTCCAAATTATCTGCAATAAAATTGACTGCCTTAAATTTTATATGAAGGGATTCCAATAATTGCTCCCTGGGAGTTCCTGAAGGCAGCTGACCCTGTAATTGAGAGATTACCTACTTAAAAAGGAAAAGCATGTGTTTTTTTTTTTCCCCCAAATCATACTTACCTAGGTGGATGCAGCATCCGTCCGATGCTGCATCTGTCCCCCGGCATCTCTGCACTGAGAACCGAGCCATCAAACACCGCCGATGGCTCCCCATTAGGAGAGCTGCTGACTGTCAATCAGCAGCTCTCCTGCTTGGATCCTCCATGCTCACTGGAGCGCTGAGCTGTGAAGGGGCAGGGAGCGGCTGTCTCATCGGCTCGCTGAGAGGCAGAGACTGCCATCAGTCCAGGCACCTGGTGGATCCAGACTTCGGGATGACGCAGTGCCTGGACTGAACTTGGTGACATCAGCAGAGAGCGGACTTCAGACTGTTCTCTGATGAAAACAGGTTGCAGGAGTGTAAAACTAATTGCACTCCTGTGACCCTTAAGAGAAGCCCAGCCAAACGAGCCCAGGCTGGACTTCTCCTTTAAGGACTGGAAGGATTTGCCCCCTTAATGACCAGACCATTTTTTGCGGCACTGCGTCGCTTTAACTGAAAATTGCGACGTTGTACCCAAACAACATTTATGTCCTTTTTTTCCCCCACAAATAGAGCTTTCTTTTGGTGGTATTTGATCCACTCTGCGAGGTTTTTTTTTGTGCTATAAAACAAAGAACGACAATTTTATTTTTTCAAAAACACACATTTATTCATCAGTTTAGGCCGATATATATTCTACATACATACATGGGGGTGCCTGGGGGGTGCTCATGACTGTCTGTGTGGTGCTGGAGGACCTTGGTGCGTTCGGGCCTGGGCTCCATGTCTGTAGTTTTGCTGCGCACTCGGCGGCCATCTTGCTGAGGATCGATGGCGCAGTTACATTCGGCCAGCCATTTACTTGAAGCCACGCACGCTTCTCACTTGTTTTGGCCTCTATCGCTGCTGCTGCGCAAATCTCCTCACACCTCACTCGCGCTGGTACAGGCAGCGGAACTGAGCGGTCCTCTCTGGGTTGGTGAGTCCTCTGGGTATCCCCTCCTCAGTCAGTGGGTGGACTTTTATGCATTAAGGTCTCAGAGGGTGGCGAGTTATGGAGTCTGGTTCACCTGCTTCCCCATTCATGTCAGAGGCAACAAGCAGTGCTCCAGCACCTGCGGTCCCTATGGACCAGTTGTCGGCAGTCCTGAAGACATTACTTGTCAGGATGGAAGCGGTGTGAGAGCGCAGGGGAGCTAAAAAGTGCCCTCTCCCCACACTGTTTTTTGAACAGGACATTCCTTGTGAGTAAGACCCCAGTTCTGAGTCAGTAAATGACAGGGCGCTTGTAAGTGAACTCATTGATGCTGTGAGGGACACTCAAGCTGGATGCTGTGGCTGAGGTACCTCAGGCGGACGCTGTCTCCTTTGGTTCTTTTCAAGCTTTGCTTTTACACAGCTTCCTCACTGTTTCCTCACACGCTGGTCGGTGCAGCATGGTGGGGGGGGGGGGGGGGGGGGACGGACGGACGGACGGACGACTTTATTAATTTATTTCTCTAGTCCCTGTGAGCTTTCTGTGTGATGTCTCTGAGGCAACAACAGGGTCTCTGCACCTGTTGTTTCCCGCCATTTCCTGGGGAACGCTCTGAGCTCTGACAGGACCAAGGTCTGAGGTGTCAGGAGGTTACCTTTTACCTGCATGTTTGCTTTGGCAGCACATTTAAGCAGGTTGGAACGATACAGAGAAGATTATGCGCCTCGGCACCATAGTTTAAACTTATCTTATTACTCTACACTGGATACATTCACAGTGTATGTATGTGATATTGGTCTCTGTGTCTGCGTGGGTTTCCTCCCACGTTCCAATGCTGTGCCTTTGGAGCCATACACGATATAAACATACACAATATGTTTATACACGACTCTAAATACATTCACAGTATATGTATGTATTATACTCTCTGGGTCGTCGTGGGGTTCCTCCTACGCTCCAATGGTAATTGCTCAGCATAAACATGTGCAATATATTTATTCACATGCTATCATTTCTACACGGTATCTGCGTGCTGTCTGCTGGGTTTCTTCCGGGTGTTCCGGTTTCCTCCCACGTTCTAACGGTATGTGCGCCTTTGGCTCTCTGCACAGTTTAAACATGTTCCATATGTTTATCACGCATACTACAATACCTACGTGGTATGTGTATGCAGTCTGTGTGGGTTTCCTCTGGGTACTCTGGTTCCCTCCCACACTCCAATGGTATGGGCGCTTTCGGCGCTATGCACAGCCTAAACTTGTGCGATTTGATTATCACATGCTAACATACCTACACGGTATGTGTGTGCAGTCTGCGTGGGTTTCCGCCGGGTCCTCCGGTTTCCGCCCACGCTACAATGACGTGCGCGCCTTTGGTGCCATACACAGTATAAACATACACATTATGTTTATACACAACACTAAATACATTCACAGTATATGTATGTTTTGTACTCTCTGGGTCTGCATGGGTTTTCTCCGGGTACTCCGGTTTCCTCCCACGCGCCAACGGTGTGCGCGTCTTCGGCGCTATGCACACAAACAGGTTCAAAATGTTTAATCACACATACTATAGTACCTACACGGTATGTGTATGCAGTCTGTGTGGGTTTCATCCGGGTGTTCCGGTTTTCCCCCCGCGCTCCAATGGTGTGCGCGCTTTTGGCGCTATGCACAGCATAAACATGTGCAAATTGTTTATTCGCATGCTAACATGCTTACACGGTTGTGTACACAGTCTGCGTGGCTGGTTTCCACCCACAATGATGTGCACGCCTTTGTCGCTGGCACAGTATAAACGTGTTTAATATGTTTATCCACACATACTAAACTACATACACCGTATGTGGTTGTACTATGCTCTTTGTGGCTGAGTGGGTTTCCTCCCACACTCCAATTGCGCGTTTTGACGCAATACACAATATAAACTATGTGTTTGTACAATCAGCACTTATCAATGAAGTAGCTGTTGGATGGAGCATTGTCATAAGGATCCCTGGTATCAGGTGTACCACTTTCCAGGGGGGTCACCTGCCCTTCGGTGGTGATCAGAAGCGATGGCTTGGACTGTGTTCGCCATGCTGAGGTCAGCGTTACGCCCGTTAGTGGCTGCGTCTCTGGCGTTTCAGAAGCTCAATGACTGGGCAAAAGCCTCTGCTTCATCTATCAGTCGACCAGCAGGTGCACTGCAACTGCTTTAGTCTCTAGGGTCTCTGTGCCCGGGGTGATTTTGCGCCACCTGTAGAGGCTGATTTGCTGGTCCACTGACCGAGTTTCTAGGGAAGCTCTGTCAGGTTTGCCTTTCTTTGGCCAACAATTGAGGCACCCCATAAGCCGGGGCCTTCCTTCTCCGATATATTGCAGGGTTTCTTTGGGATTATCATACCCATCCCGCTGCAGGAAGGCCCTGTCGGCTGTTTGCATTCCGGGGGAAGGGTCCTTACATCCGGAGGTGGGGCACCTGATGTGGGCCTTCTGGCCCCTCGACTCACTCGCAAGGTGTCGAGATTCGTGGCCAGGTCCAGGGATCCCTGGGCAGACGCGTCAGATGCGTTGGTGGCCACGTGGGGGCAATATCGCCTGATGTATATGCTTACCCTCCGCTACTGTTGTTGCCTCGCCTGCTTCGCAGAGTAGGGGCTGAGGCCATTCCAGTGATCCTCATTGCTCCAGAATGGCGACATTGGTACACCGATCTAGTGCGGCTAGACGCAAACGTTCCTTGGCGACTGCCTCTGCGGGAGGACCTTCTGTCTCATGGTCCCATACTTCATCCTGCTCTACAGTCCTTGGCTTTAATGGCATGGCTGTTGAAAGCCAGGTGCTGAGGGACCGAGGTCTCTCGGATTCGGTCATCTCATCTATGTTTCCTCCAGAAAGATCCATCATCGTACCTGGAAGGCTTACATCGCTATGTGCGAGGAGCTTGATTGGCATCCACGGACGTATTCCATTCCCAGGATTTTGCTGTTCTTACAGCGTGGTGTGACCCAAAAGCTGGCCTTGCGTACCATCAAGGGTTGGATTTCGGCCCAGGCTGTCTTTTTTAACGACCGCTAGCGGGCCATTCCTCGATAGCACCTTTCTGCAGGGGGTTCGCCATGTGATCCCCCCTGTCAAGCCTCCTCTCCCTCCTTGGGATCTGAATTTAGTGCTCTTGGTTCTCCAAGAACATCCCTTTGAAAATATCAGAGAGATTCCTCTCTTTACCTTGTCCCAGAAGGTGGCTTTCTTAGTGGCCATTACTTCTGTTAGACGGGTGTCTGAGTTGGCGGCCTTGTCCTGCAAGTCGCCTTACTTGGTCCTCCATAAAGATATGGCGGTGTTGCGCCCGTGACCGTCTTTCCTTCCAAAGGTGGTCTCGGCCTTTCACCTTAATGAAGACATTGTTCTTCTGTCCTTGTGCCCTCACCCATCGCATCCCAGAGAGTTTGCGCTTCACACATTGGATGTGGTACGAGCCTTACGGGCGTACCTGTCTGCTACTGCTTCCATTCGGAAGTCTGACTCACTGTTTGTGTCTGTCTCTGGTCCAAAACAGGGCCAAGCGGTGTCGCCTGCCACCATTTCTAGGTGGATCAGGCAGACCGTCATACAGGCCTATGCCCTTAAGGGGCGGGCGCCTCCCTTTCCGGTTACGGCGCATTCCACCAGGGCAATTGGTGCTTCCTGGGCTTTCCGACATCAACCGTTAGTTGCACAAGTGTGCAAGGCGGTGACCTGGTCGTCCGTTCATACCTTTTCTAAGTTCTATAAGGTTGATGTGGCTGCATCTTCGGATGCTTCCTTCAGCCGCAAGGTGTTGCAGGCCGCTGTTTAAAGTTGCAACTCCTCCGTTGAGGAGCTCTGCTTATTTGGAGTGAAGTTTGGTTTTTCCTTTACTACTGCTCCCACCCTCTTTCTGATACTGCTTTGGGACGTCCCACATGTTTCAGTATTAGAAGCTGTGTCAGTCCATGGACGATAAGAGAAAATAGGATTTTTGTACTGAGGGTGAGGATGAGGGGAGTGACCACTCGCTTGAACCTCTGTATGAAAGAGGGGGATAAAGAGCCCCTCAGAGTACAGACTCTAATCCGAGGGAACATGCTGATTGTATTCAGCTGTAGTTTTGAAGTGTGACCAACAGGACCAGGTAGTCGAGAAATTCTCCACTCTCTCTTGTGAGATGTGGATCAGCTCTTCCATGTCGCAAATTCTAGAGATGGTCGTAAACCATTCTTTAAGTGACGGAATATGGCAGGAGCGCCAGTGTTTGGGAATGCACAGCCTGGCAGCATTCACCATGTGCATGGCTAGGGATTTGAAATAGTCCTTCCTCGAGAGAGAAGTGTGATGCAGGAGAAATTGTGCTGGTGTGAAGTCCAAGGTGTAAGTGGTGATTGAGGCGATGCATCTGTGTACTTCCCTCCAAAAGGGTTGGATGTGTGAGCATTCCCACCAAATATGTATCATGGTACCCACCTCTGTATTGCATCTCCAGCATATATTGGAGGTTGAAGGAGCAAACTTATGAAGGAGAGCTGGGGTCCTATACCATCTAGTGAGCACTTTATACCCATTCTCCTGGATGGCAACGTTCAACGACCCCCTGTGTGCGTATCCCACCCTTCTTTTAAGGTTTGTACTGCTTTGTTACGAACTGAGGCTGCAGGTAGGAGGGTTATGTCCGCAGGGGCCGCCCCCTGGGCAGAGCTGTTCAGCTCTGTTTTTTTTTTTTAGAATGTATGTTGTAACATCTAACATCCTGCCTAGATCTTCTCCTGCAAGCAGGGACATATACCCACATGTTTCAGTATTAGAAGCTGTATCAGTCCATGGACGTCAGAGAAACAGATTTTACAGTGAGTACAAAAATCCTATTTTTACTCCAAAAGCATTTTATTAAAATAGATTTAATAAAAAAAAAAAAAAAAAAAAATTAAAATAAAAAAAAATACTAATAATAATAATCATTGATTTATATCCACCCTGGATTTCAGTTAAAAAGCTGGAAGTGTCAACGTACTATGAGTGTGTTGATTACTGCACTCGTAGTCCATTGAAACTCCAAGATCTACCACGGTGGCAGATAAGACTTGTAGTTTATTCATTTATAGATCACGGTGAATGACCAACATGGCTGTGTGGGCAGAGCCAGGCTGATTTTAATTGTGACAGCAGATTCAGGGGAAAAGAACCCCTTCACGCTGTCACATAGAAAGGGCTCTGGTGGAAAGCAGGTGATTAGGAACAGGTTACATGTACACCATAAATATGGGTATAACATGTTTTGAATCGTGAACATAACCCATCAATGAAAAACAAAAGAAAAAAACTATTACCGTATTTAAAATCAGGGGAAAATCGTGGGTGCGTGTTATACGCCGATACTCCGTCGAATTCCCCTGCTGAAAACGAGCGAGAGGAGCCGAGCGGAGCCGAAGTACAATCGGCTTTACTCGGCTCCTCTCGCAGTCTCGCCCATCGCTGACTGCGCCGCTGACATAGAGAAAGCTGAGTGTACTTCGGCAAGTCTCGGCTCCTCTCGCAGTCCTGCCTGTGACTGTGAGCAGAGCCGAGTCTAGCCGAAGTACACTCGGCTTTCTCCGTCAGCGGCGCAGTCAGTGGAGATGGGCGGGACTGCGAGAGGAGCCGAGTCTAGCCGAAGTACACTCGGCCCCGCTCGCTCCTCTCCACAGAAATCGGCGCCAAATTTAAAAAAACGCCAGGACTGACACGATCGCAAAGGCACTGGGCAAGGCTGCAGATGGACAGATGGGCACTGGGCAAGGCTGCAGATGGACAGATGGACACTGGGCAAGGCTGCAGATGGACAGATGGACACTGGGCAAGGCTGCAGATGGACAGATGGACACTGGGCAAGGCTGCAGATGGACACTGGGCAAGGCTGCATGCTGCATTTAAATGTAAGTTTTTTTTCCTTGAATTTCCCTCCTAAAAGTTTTTTTCCTAAAAATTCCCTCCTAAACTTGGGGTGCGTGTTATACGCCGGTGCGTGTTATACGCCGATAAATACGGTATATCTACCAGATTACAACCTTCTTCTGTAAAGATTGCTAGATCTAAAAAATGTATTGACTTTGCGCTGCTAGTGAAAGTAAAATGGATGTTGAAAATACTGTTGTGAATATTAAAGCGGATCTTCACTCAAAATCATAAGTTACTCCCATCCTCCTCAGTGCATTGCATATATGTTGAAATGCCCAAATTTTTTTTTATTTGCGCCGCAATTACCTTTCAATTTGTAGTTTATTCTCATACTTCCGGGGTATCACTGTCGTGGGAGTAGGCATGTACACTGTGCCCGCACTGTCTCCTGGGAGCTTAGTATCTGGCTTCCCAAGAATCTGTGTGGAACACCGCCGTGCGAAATCTTGTGAGATCAAGAACCCTGAAATGACGCATGACGCCGCTCATGCAAGGGAAACGCAGCATTACTACAAGGTTGCCATCGCAACGGGGCGGGAACTTCCGACGCTGCCGCCCATTGTGATGGCAACCCTCAGTGTTCACGGCGCTGCTCGCTGTAAATAGCATTCACCGCATCCCGGAAGTCAATGCTTGTGGGCTTCACATGCCCACAAGCAAAATGGGAACGGCCAGGATAGCATTATATAACATCTTCTTTGACACAAAAACGGACAGCAGCTGAATTAAAAGACACAAAAAGTGAGTAGTATTTCATGAGTGGGAACGTGTCTGTATAACTTAAAAACAAAAAAAAAAAAAAAAAAAAAAAATTAATGGTCGCGAACCTCCGCTTTAATCAGAAACTCTTCTAACTGCTCTTCTGGGAACCTTTCCGTATGAGGATTACATCTTCGATGTAGCGTTTCCAGCAAACAAGGTTTATTCCAAGCCCACCTTGTTTTCATATCAATTTAGACACCCAATAGGCCATAAGCTGACTGGCATAAAGAAGTGTAAACCTCATCACCATAGAAGTGACTGTAGTTTGCAAATAAAAGGCGTTATTGATTTTGGAATAGTTAGGTACCAATATGAAATTTATTCCATTCAAAATTAACTCTAATTTATCTTTGGTTAACGAGGACCTTACTGCTTCACACCCAAAAAACATAAGCAATGATAGCTTTTAAAGCATGGGTTTTCGGGCCATTGAAAAAAAGAGTCTATAAAAGGACACCAGAGGTGATTATATTAAAACCATGTCCAGATTAGAAATATATAAAAAAATAAAAATAAAATGTACTTATATGTATGATTACAATAATGATATTCACTTAAAGCAGATCTCCGGGCAAAAACTTTTTTCCATGTCCTTGTTGCTGATCTCCTACCTTCACCAACTTTGCCATCTATGTTCTTCTGAGCTCTGTAGTTCCTCTGCAATAGCCTGCTGATAAACCGTTATTGCCTGCTGACATCTTGTTTGTAAGACCGCTGGCTTCTATCCCTCTCCTAAGTTTAGCCAGCGGTCTGACATGCCCAGTTATAGTTCAATACACAGTGAGCAGGGAGTTCTATTTCCTGTAGTGGGCGGAGGGGACTCACAGCCCCCCGGTCTGTGCCACCCATGGAGGAGGTGTCTTCCTCCTCTGCTCCTGCCAGTAGCCTGATAGTTATCAGATGACCGGATGACACAGCATGGATCTCTGGCTGTGACATGTATTGTATGCGAGAACACCGATCACTGTAATCTCCCACCGGCATTGTGATTGACAGCGCACTGTGCGAATTTGGCGGGAGATTACAGTGATCGGTGTTCTCGCATACAATACCTCTCACAGCCAGAGATCCCTGCCGATTTGTGCCAACGATCCCGCTATGCACTGGTAGGTCACTGATGAGCTGCACTGGGGGGCTACTGATTGCTGTTAGAATGATCTCAAAGCTGCAGCAGGAGCAAAATTTCTAATACTGAACTACAGCAGAGTACAGTGCATATAATATATAGTTATGGGATATGTCTACAGTTCAGTAATGATTACATAAAGTAAGGGCAATATGATTATCTCCTGTTGTGGCTGGAGGGGAGAGAACAGACATGCTTTACATTTTTAAGGGGCTGTAACCTATCATACAGTGTGTTATGTATGGTTTGCTGGCTGCAGAATGAGGGATGGGATTTATGTTGAAGTAAGTGGGCGAGTTCACATTTACATGTACAAGCCTAGTGTACCTTCCACATTCACTCCAATCCCAAGGATTCATGGGAATTGTAGCCCGATTACAGTGTAAAGAGAGGAGGATATGATGCAATCCCCGTTCTAAGAGATCCTCCCTGCCAGAAAAAATTATGCATTTTTTGAATCACAAAGCTGACTTCCTGAAAATTCAATCAGTCATATCTCTTCAACTGTAAGAACTGTTTAGTGTTTTGTGTGTGGGGGGTGTACTAATGGGGATTTTTTTGAAAATCACAGAGTACTGCTTTAAAGTGGTTGTAAACCCACTTATGTAACTTGCACCTACAGGTAAGCCTAGATTAAGGCTTACCTGTAGGTGCAAGAAATATCTCCTAAACATACACGGTTTAGGAGATATTTTACAAAAAAGAATGCACCGTTGTCTACAGCGCATGCGCGCCGTAGACAACGGCGCATTCATAGGGTTAATCCCATTCACAAATCCGGCTTAGCCGGATTTGAGGGCTCGAGCGCGCATGCACGGAGTCACGTCTTCGCCGCTCCGGCCAATCAAAGCGTCGGAGCGGCGCTGTGATTGGCTGGAGTGGCGATACCCGGAAGTAACATTCCGGCTATCACCGCAGCGATGGCTGCGGCTAGAGAGGGAGACAAGGACGGCTTCGGGGCCCCGATCTAAGGTAAGTGATGCATAATGAGCTAGTATGCTAGTCATATTAGCTCATTATGCCTTTGTCTTGCAAGTGGGTTTAAAAAAATAAAATAAATTACTACAGGGTTTACAACCACTTAAGGTCCCACTACAAAAATATATGGTTTAACTCACATACACCAATAAATTGATTTAGGTAATAAGAAAGAGATCATTGCAAACTGCTGTAATAAAATCAACTAACCATGGCTGGGGGCAACCAACATTTAATTGAACATAATTAGTTCTATTTCTGTGTTTAAACCTGATGGTACAATGTTTTCATGTTGCAAATCTACTTTATTACTGTTATATATATATATATATACACACACACACACACACAGGGGCGGCACGACTTCGGGGGCGACCTCGGCAGCGCGATCTCAAGACGACTTGAGACGCCCGCCGAGGCGATTTGCATAAAGACTTCTGTATAGAAGTCAATGCAGATCGCCTTGGGTCGCCCCCAAAAGTAGTAAAGGAACCTTTTTCTAAGTCAGAGCGACCTGAGTCGCTCCTATTAGAATGGTTCCATTGAACAGCGTGGGACGCAACTCGTCAGGTGACCGAGTCGCCTGACGAGTCGCCCCTGTGTGAACCGGGCCATACCATTTTAAAATGAACAGAAAACTATTTTTGTTCCTTCATTCTTATTTCCCCCCTTCTCTCTCGCACTATATATTTCTCCACCATCGTTGTTTATACATTGGGTGATGTCCTATTATAAAGCTTGTTTTTAAGAAATTATTATATATATATATATATATATATATATATATATATACACACACACACACACACACACACACACACACACAATGCATTATACCAGATGGAAAGTAGTGGAGAATTGGACAATCAAGAGTTAACTAGATCCAAAATAGAGGAGATAGAGGCGAGAGATAAAAGTTCTTGTATTCATAGTTCTGAGAAAATGAGTGAAATCTTCTTGAAATGCGTTAAAGTAGCACAAAGCTTACTCCAGGCATCAGATGATTTTGCACGCACTGCTTTTTTTTTTTTTTTTTAACCCAGACACGGGCACGGCACCTCACTGCACAAAAACCACATAGTGTATTTAACTGCGCCCAAGAACAAAAAAAAATGTGGCTCACGAGCATCTTGGATCTTTTTAAAACCTCCCCCTGGTTTCGATTAGATATATGCAGGCAAAAAAACGTAGCAAACAAAAACAGCATGAATGTTGGTCAAAATAGCGAGACCAGCCATATGAACGACTAGCTACAAGCAGCCACATAGAGGATTTTACTCAGCAGGTACAATCATCGCTTTTCATGTAAACACCAGCTTTCTCCCTGCACAGTCAATCCATGTGGGTTGGACACATTGTTTAATGCTTAGGCCCCATGCACACGAGACGCCGGTGCAAACTCTGCTGAACACACATTTATAAAAGGCTGAAACCGGCATTTAGAAATGCCAGTTTTGCCATGATTGCAGACGCGTTTAGCGGCATTTTACCACGTTTGCGTCTATAAGCGTTTAGTTAAGAAACATCATAAGACCCTCCCTAAGCTCAAAAAACAGTATTATTTAACCATTTCAGTCATTTTGTGAGACCAGAGTGAGTAGCAGCAGCTGAGAGAGCAGCAGTGTACTTGTATTTAGCGTGTCACTTGCCACGTCATCCTGCCACAAGTTGTGGATTGTCCACTTGCCACGTCACCTGGCCACAAGTTGCGAATTGGCCACTTGCCACAAGTTGTGAATTGTCCACTGGCCACGTCACCTGCCACAAGTTGTGGATTGTCCACTGGCCACGTCACCTGCCACAAGTTGTGGATTGTCCACTGGCCACATCACCTGGCCACGTTACGTGCCACAAGTTGTGGATTGTCCACTTGCCACGTTACCTGACAAAAGCTGTGGATTGTCCACTTGCCACGTCACCTGACACATCACCTGGCCACAAGTTGTGGATTGTCCACTTGCCACAAGTTGTGGATTGTCCACTTGCCACGTCACCTGCCACAAGTTGTGGATTGTCCACAATGCAAGTAATTACAGTTTTTTTATATTTTTAATGGTTTTTCATAATTTGCCATCATTTTTGAAATTTCAAATGTAAAAAAAAATAGGTCACCTTTAAAAACGCTTATAAACGAAAACGCGACAAAACGCTGGAACCACGTTTAGCGTCTGAAACGTGAAAAACTTTTGCGTCTGAACCCATTTTTTTGATTCTGGAAAAACGAGGTTAAACGCAACTGCCTAAAACGGCAATAAACGAGACTGTGTGCATGGACACATAGGATAACATTGAATGAGTTCAGGGAAGGTTGAAAAAAGTGTCCAACTGCCTCTGAACGCGAGATTAACAGCGTCTTGTGTGCATGGGGCCCTATATTTCCATTATTTTGATACTTTTTTTTTATCACTTTATATTTTAGTGCAGTGAGCACAGGGGTTTCTTAGGGTTTGTTTACACAGGCGGCTGAGACATGTTTTTACTGGCCACCTCAAGAAGGGCATGCAGCCACTCAGAGCTTTAGATTGTGAAATGCATTTTAATTTTTGCAGTAAAGCATCACAGCCAATAAACGGCAGTAAGCCTGGCCATACACTATACAATTTTCTTATTCAATTTCCTTTCAATTGTAGTGCAAGGGCCTGTCTGATTGCATACAAATTGAAGGGGTTTGGGTGTGACCTCCATATTATATGGTTGTGGTAAATCTAAAGGAAAGTTAAACAAGAAAAAATTGTATAGTGTATGACCAGCCTTAAGGCCCATACACACGATTGGACTTTTCGACAACAATGGTCCGACGGACGTGTTTTATCGGACAATCCGACCGTCTGTATGCTCCATTTGACAATTGTTATCGGTTTTTCAACGGACAAATGTTCGCTGTGCGTGCTCTCAAACTTTCCGACAACAAATGTCTGATGGAGGATCATACGATCGTGTGTACACAAGTCCATCGGACTAAAGTCCAAAGTACAAACACGCATGCTCAGAACCAACGCTAAACATCAGACAACAATAGCAGAAGTTGCCCAAAGGGTGGCGCTAAAGTGCTGAAAAACCACGTGATTTGGTGAATGTTGGCTGAAAATGTTCTGCCGTGTGTATGCAAAACAGGTTCACGGCCAACGCCCCTTCGGACAAAAATCCACGGAAAAGTCTGATAGAAGTTCGATCGTGTGTACGAGGCTTTACACTGCCAAACGCAACCCGTTTAGGTGTATGGAGCCATGCTGCACACGGGTGTGGTTTGGTGGTTTAGCCTTTTAATTTAAAACAGTCAGTGAGGATAAAAAAAAATGTTGAACGCACTCTGAAAAGAGATCCAGAGCAGATTTTTTTTTTGGGGGGGGGGGGGTGGCCAGGGCTGCCGCATGTCAGAACAGGTCCTTACAAATAAATTTTTTAAATATTAACTTTGTCTGGTTTTAGGGGTGTCAGATTTTGGAGACTGTAGCAGCTCCTTCCAGTTAATATCTACAGTATAGTAATATAAAAACGGTAGATATTAACTGGAAGGAGCTGCTACAAATAACAAATTACTTTTCAAATAACAAACGTTATACTTACCTCCTCTGTGTAATGGTTTTTCACAGAGCAACCCCGATTCTCTTCTTCTCGGGTCCCCCGCCGGCACTCCAGGCTCCTCCCCTGTAGCAAGAAGCTTGTTATGGGGGCACCCGAGCTGCTGCTCCGTGTCCATTCACACACAGAGTGTGGCTTGGGCCCGCCCCCACTCTCACCTCCTTGGCTCACTGGCTGTGAGTGACATTAGTGGGAGCCAACAGCTACTGCTGCTGGCTCAGCCAATGAGGACTGAGAAACGCGGGAGAGCCGAGGCTCTCATACAAATCACTGGATCGAGAGGGCAATCAGGTAAGTATTAGACTGGATTCCCCCTGAGAAACGGAGCGGCTCAAAGCAGGGGTCCGGTGCGTCTCCATTCACCGATCGAGGTACGATGTCAGCCCAGAAAACGCACAGGACTCCTATGCAATTCGCTCCGGAGATGTGTGAACTGACTCCATAGAGAGCCGATCACAATCTCCTGACATGCGAATTGGAATTCGCACTGGTGTGAACCAAGCCATAGGTGGGGGTAGGGATGGGGGACTGGTGTACACAGAAGGTTTTTTACCTTCGTGTATATGCATGAAGGTAAAAAACCTTGAGCTTTTTCAACCAATTTAAGCTCCATTTGTTACACTGGAGTAGGAAGATGACCTCACCAGTTTGCTACTATGTTTTCACTGTCCAATCAGCAGGCAGAGGGTGGAGAGAGAAAACGACTGAATTCTTTGGGATCGTATAACTTTTTTATAATGCAGGGCTTGACAAATTTGCTTGGAATCTAGGAGCCAGCTAAAAAAGTTAGGAGCCAGGAACGCGCCCTGTCCCGCAAAGCTTGCGCGCAAAAGCGAACGCATACGTGAGTAGCACCCGCATATTAAAGCGGTGTTCAAACCACACGTGAGGTATCGCCGCGATCGGTAGAGCGAGAGCAATAATTCTAGCCCTAGACCTCCTCTGTAACTCAAAACATGCAACCTGTAGAATTTTTTTAAACGTCGCCTATGGAGATTTTAAAGGGTAAAAGTTAGTCGCCATTCCACGAGCGGACGCAATTTTGAAGCGTGACATGTTGGGTATCAATTTACTCAGCGTAACGTTATCTTTCACAATATAAACAAAAATTGGGCTAACTTTACTGTTGTCTTATTTTTTTATTTAAAAAAAAGTGTATTTTTTCCCAAAAAAGTGCGCTTGTAAGACCGCTGCGCAAATACGGTGTGACAGAAAGTATTGCAACAACCGCCATTTTATTCTCTAGGGTGTTAGAATAAAAGATATATATAATGTTTGGGGGTTCTAATTAGAGGGAAGGAGATGGCAGGGAAAACAGACAGGGAAACTCCATTAGCATTGCTAGTTGTCATACCAACTGCCACCACAAGATGGCGCTAGTTCACAGAAGGAAGCATAGGCCTGCAGAAGACCGCAAAGCCGCGGCCTCAATTACCGGCCGGCGCGGCCCGACGCGATCCGGCGGCGCAGAGGGGGGGGGGGGGGGTTCACGGAGACACAGGATACCCCAGCTGTGCTGCCCCAGGTCGCTAATTCTAGTCGCAATGGCGACCTGGCGCCCGGGGTTTGTCGAGCCCTGTTATAATGTATAATTTAATTTGTACAGGAACCAAATACTATGTAGTGCAAGCCCTGCTTGATTCGATCCAACTTGGTTGGATAAGTGAGATAGGTCTATATATACACTGTATATTACATAGTATTAGTAAATAAAGATGATTGTAGTGTGTATGGCGAGCTTTTAATTGTCATTAAACCACCCATTTATTTTTGTCATTGACTATAATAATAAATATTTTGTGTCTTTAATCTTCCCTTCATTAGGCTATGTGGTTCTGGTAAACACCTGATGGATTCTGCCATTTCCCTGGTCTTCCTTCTTCTGAGTGGCAACTGTATCACAGCAAATCTGATCTCCTGTGTTGCCACTCTCAGAGCACATGCCCAGGCTATTCACTGTGAGGAAGCCCCACTCGCTTTCTCATTTCTCCCCCTGGATGCTGCCCCACATGACTATCTCCAGGATCTTGTGGGGTGGCTCCAACATATGTGATTGATAGATTCTTCTCTCCACCCTGCTAGAAGCCCCACATGACTAGCTCTTGCATCATGTAGGGAGGTTACTGACAGATTTATCCCATCACAGGTGTTCCAACAGATGCAGAATCAAGGGTGTGACTGCAGCGGTCCATTTGCAGAATCTCCACCAGCCCAAACATCAAAAATATTTTTGAATACAGTTTTCAGTTTACATTAAAGTGGTTGTAAACCCTTAGGCACGATTCACATCTTGGCGTTCCGAATCGTGGGCGGAAATCGCTGCGATTGGAAATAGTGGCTAATCGTGGGACGCCCGTGCGTTCCTTGTGACTTTCCATAGCACCCCAAACGCGGCACAATTTTGTCGCATTCGGCAAGCGACAGTCGCAGTAAAAAATTACACAAACAGAATAGCGGGGCGCCTGTCGCCCAAAAGAAGGACAAGAGCTTCTTTTGGGCGACAGGTGTCCCACGATTCTGTTTGCGCGTTTTTACTGCGATTGTCACCCGACACGCCAAGATGTAAACAGAGCCTTACATAAATCCAGTGAAGTGACTGGCCTCAGGTACAGGGGGTCCCCGGGTTATGAACCCGTTAGGGACTTTCCTCCTGTTTGTAAATCGGAAATGTTCGTAAGTTGGCCGCGCATGCGCAGAATGACAATTATGGACATTTCCGATGTTCCTTCGAATGCCGTTCTGTGCATGCGCGGCCAATTACGGACATTTCCCGAGGCTCCGTCTGGCCGCGCATGCGCAGAACAGCAGATGGACCACAAAGAACGGCAGAGGGTCCCCGCAGCGCCCGCTTCGTAAGTAGGAGGGGTTCGTAAGTCAGGGACCCCCTATAATACACAGATTTTTTTAAAAAAGCCAATATAAGTTGAACCTGTTTATCTGCAGTCTTCTCTTCAGCCCAGAATTTATAAAGCTTGTCTGAGCTGCCAGAAAAATGGGGCAAGGAGCTGAGGTTACACTCTGCAATACTCATTGAGGAGAGGTCTGAAAGCTGAATGAAGGGAAGGAACGGAACTGAGGCTCTCAATCACAGGCTGTGTGCTGGAGGTCCCTCCCTTGTCACCTTTTTGCTTTTGGTGTCAGGATTTTTTTTTACAAGCAACTCATGCTGATACCAGCAGACAGAAATTACACTTTGTGCTCTTGAGACAAATGCACACTATAGAGGTATACGCTTTGTTCATATTTCACGAACAACCACTTTAAGGGCCTGCTCACACTAGAATGCAGTGCTGGAAACCAGAGTTCCGTACCGGTTTCCCACACCACATTCAAATCACACTGCCCTTGTGATCTGCAGCGGGTATCAGTGCAAAGTTAATGACACCCCAAATACAGGGCATTTGCCCGCTATGGACTGCATGGTAAAAAATGCATGCACTACTTTTGGTGCCGTATAGTGCGGTTTCAGCCCATTCCTTTTGAATGGCCTGAAATTGCACTGCATGTGAATCGCACAGGAACACACCTCGCAATCCTGTGCAATTCACATTCACGTTTTGGAGTTAATGGGCCTTTAGGCTCCATTCACACTTGGTGATTTGGAATCGCTAGCGGAATCTGCATAATTCTGCCTGCGATTCCAAATTGTGTGGCAATTGTTGCAAATCCATTCTAAATGGCACCCTAAATGCAGTGCGATTTTCTTGCGATTGTTGTGTGTCAAAATGCACTTTTTTTTTGTGTGAAGCTGGTTCTTAACCACTTGCTTACTGGGCACTTAAATCCCCCTCCTGCCCAGACCAATTTTCAGCTTTCAGCGCTCTCACTCTTTGAATGACAATTGCGCAGTTATACAACACTGTACCCAAATGAAATTTTTGACATTTTTTTCCCTACAAATAGAGCTTTCTTTTGATGGTATTTGATCACCTCTGCGGTTTTTATTTTTCGTAAAAATTTTTTTTTAAAAAGACAGAATAAAAAAAAAAAAAAAAAAAAAAAAATACAAAACCGTTTTATATTTTGTTATAAAATTTGGCAAACGGGTAATTTTCCTCCTTCATTGATGTACGCTGATGAGGCTGCACTAATGGGCACAGATAGGCGGCACTGAGAGGTGGCACTGGTGGGCACTGAGAGGTGGCACTGGTGGGCACTGAGAGGTGGCACTGGTGGGCACTGAGAGGTGGCACTGGTTTGCACTAAAAATTGGCACTAATAGGTGGCATTGATAGGTGGCACTGATAGGTAGCAGTGATGAGCACTGATCAGCACTGGTAGGTGACATTGATAGGCAGCACTGCTAGGTGGCACTGACTGGCACCACTGGTGGGCATTGCTAGGTGGCAGTGATGGGCACTGACAGGTGGCACTGGTGGGGGGTACTAATGAGGCAGAATTGCCTCTTCCACTGGGGACCGATGTCCCTCACTCAGCAGCCGGTGATCGGTTTTTTTTCTCCTCACGCTGTCAGCGCGAGGAGAAAAAAAAAAACGTTTCCCGAGCTTTGTTTTGATCACGTGATCAGCTGTCGTTGGCTGACAGCTGATCACGTGGTAAGGGGCCGGGACCGGCCCCTTACTCGGATCCGTGATCATCCAAGTCTCAGTGACTCGGGGATCACAGCGCGCGCCGGGAGCGCGCAAAAGGGTAGGCAGTCTATTGACGGCCTCCCAGATTTTCAGGTCCGCGCTGAAGTCGTCATTTGGCTACAGCGCAGGCCTCAAGCAGTTAAAAAGGAGCAGGAGCTTGCTTTGGGCGACAAACATGCATAGGGCAGCCCATCAAAGGAAATTTGCTTCCTATGTGCAGCACGCAGAATCACGTGAACATCACCCACAGAAAATCACAAGCCGCAAAGCGAGCTCCCGATATGAAATGTGAAGAGGGCTGAACAAAAGGGCTTCCGCCTTCATTTTGTCAAAGTTTGCTTAAAATGAAGAGCGTTGTGCTTTTTTTTTTTAAATGAACATGTGACTACAACAGTACCAGTGAGTGCAGTGCAGCCACAGAGAACGCTTTGTGCTGTAATGTCTACAGGTAGTGCCACAGCTTGGCTGCCTGATCCACTCAGTTTTCAGAGTGCAATGCAGAGCAAAGGATGATCACTAGGGTTGTCCCGATACCGATACCAAACATTTGCGCGAGTACTTGTACTCATGCAAATGCTCCCGATGCTTCACCCGATACTTTTTTTTTTCCTAGGGTAGTGTGGCTGGAGAGGGCGGGAGGAGTCAGTGGCTGAGGAGGGCGGGGGAGTGCGTGTGGAGTTTGGCTGGAGAGGAGGCGGGCAGAGTCTGTGGAAGGAAAGTGTGGGCGGGGTCTGGCTGGAGAGGGCGGGCACAGTCGGTGGACGGATTTGGCGGACAGAGAGCGAGTCCCTCACCTGCAGTTGAACCTGGTAGACTGGCAGGGGTGTAGGGCACAGCCGCATCGGGATCGGTCCTGTCACATTCGGTCGCCGTCAGCGGCTGAGCGTCCCCACGCCCATCTTAGTACACCCTGCACTTGGCTGCAGTAAGCAGCAGCAGACATCTTGTTACACCCAGCCCGAGCTATATGGGCTGGGTGTAACAAGATGTCTGCTGCTGCTTACTGCAGCCGAGTGCAGGGTGTACCAAGATGGGCGTTGCAGCTTTGTTTTTATAAATCCTGTGTCATTTTTTGCAGCATTTCAGTGCCAGCCATCTATCAGTGCCCACAAGTGCCACCTATCAGTGCAATCAGTGCCATCTGATAGGTGGCACTTGTGGGCACTGATAGGTGGCACTTGTGGGCACTGATAGGTGGCTTTGGTAGCACTATCAGTGCCCACAAGTGCCATCTATTAGTGCCCACAAGTGCCTATCAGTGCCAGCCACCTGTCAGTCCCCATCTGTCAAACTGTCACATGACATTGAAAAAAAAAAAGTATCGGCGAGTACTTGGAAAAAAGTATCGGTACTCGGTCCTAAAAAAGTGGCATCGGGACAACCCTTATGATCACATGACTTGGCTATCAAAAACCCGCAAAAAAAAAGGCGATTGCTACTAATTTTACAAACTGAGCCAATGGATAATTGTTTATACACTCAGCTTCCACTTTATTAGGTACACCTGTTCAATTGCTAATCAGACAATCACATGGCAGCAACTCATGGCATTTACGCATCTAGACGTGGTGATGATGACTTGCTGAAGTTCAAGTCGAGCATCAGAATAAAGGATTTAAGTGACTTTGAAGGTGGCACGATTGTCGATGAAAAACTGGCTGCTCGGAGTATTTAAAAAAAAAAAAAAAAAAAAAAAAAAGGGGATCTACTAGGATTTTCACGCACAACCATCTCTAGGGTTTACAGAGAATGGTCCGAAAAAAAGAGAAAATATCGAGTAACAGTTGCGTGGAGGAAAATGCCTTGTTGAGGTCAGAGGAGAATGGGTAGACTGTTTGGAGATTATAGAAAGGCAACAGTAACTCAAAAAAAAAAATCACTTTTTACAACCAAGGCATGCAGAATACCATCTCTGAATGCACAACACATCGAAACCTTGAAGCAGATGGGCTACAGCAGCAGAAGACCACACTGGGTGCCACTCCTGTCAGCTAAAACCAGGAAATTGAGGCTCCAAAACGCACAGGCTCACCAAAATTGGACAATAGAAAATTGGAAAAAGGTTGCCTGGTCTCGATTTTATCTGCAACATTCATATAGCTGAATGTTTTAGCTGACAGGAGTGGCACCTGTTGTGGTCTTCTGCTGCTGTAGCCCATCTGCTTCAAGGTTCGATGTGTTGGCATAAACATGAAAGCATGGATGCATCCTGCCTTGTATCAGCGGTTCAGGCTGGTGGAGCAATAGTGTGAGGGGTATTTTCTTGAGACACTTTGGGCCCCTTAGTACCAATTGAGCATTGTTTAAATGCCACGGCCTACCTGAGTATTGTTGCTGATCATGTCCATCCCTTTATGACTACAGTGTACCCATCTTCTAATGGCTACTTCCTGCAGGATAATGCACCATGTCACAAAGCTCAATTCATCTCACCACTGGTTACTTGAACATGACAATGAGGTCACTGTACTCCAATGTCCTCCACAGTTACCAGATCTCAATCCAATGGAACACCTTTCAGATATGGTGGAACGGGAGATTCACATCATGGATGTGCAGCCGACAAATCTGCAGCAACTGTGTGATGCTATCATGTCAATATGAACCAAAATCTCTGAGGAATTTTTCCAACACCTTGTTGGATCTATGCCATGAAGAATTAGGGCAGTTCTGAAGACAAAAAGGAGGCCCAACCCGGTACAAGCAAGGTGTACCTAATAAAGTGACCGGTGAGTGAAGGTTTCAATTTGCATCACATAAAAATACATGAAAGAGTTTAGATACATGATAGTGGTGACATCTATGTAGCAGAGCTGCATGAATCCGAGGAATGCATGGACATAAATACAAATGGTGTCAGGTAAAATAGGTGCCATATACGGTACGTATTTCATGTAGAGTTGCCACCTCATCCCTTCAGGCTGGGTTCACACTATACGACACGACTTTCATCCTACTTTTGCTCTGCGACATCTGTCCTACATTGGTCCGACATCCATCCGACATTCATGAACAGGATACTACTTTGATCCGACTTTGTGCTAGTCTGACTTGTCCTTTGACCAATCAAAACAATCCCAGGGTGAGATAAATTCCTTTTACTGCTGCTGTAATCACCATGTCGGATGCCAAAGTCGTATGGTTAGGACAAGGATCCGACTTTGATCCGACTTCAATGATAGTCAATGGGCTGAAGTCGGATCAAAGTCGGACCAAAGTAGTACAGGGAGCATTTTTAATGTCGGACCGACATGTGTCAGACCAGTTAAGACGGCTCCCATAGGGAAACATTGATTTTCACACGTCATGCGACATGAGCTCCTAATGTCGGAGCGTTTGTCGCCCCAGTGTGAACCAGCACTTAAACCACAACACATCTGAATTACACAGGTTCTGAGGCTAATTAAATGCAGATAAGGCCCCAAGTGAGTTTAATTACCACCTTAATCAGCCACAGACCCTGTGTATTTAATATGTGTGCGGGTTTAAAGGGATGAATGAGGTGACAACCCTAGTTTCATGTGTATTTAGCTGCTGGTTTCCTTCTTACTGTATGGCCCTGATGTCAGGTTATAAAAAGAAACAAGTCCCATGACCTTAACGAGCAGCAACGTACAACTGAGCACACGCGTCATACCTGCACAGCACACCTGAGTGCAGACACCCAACCGGAAGATGCAAGCAGAAATCTTTCCATGCTACATATGACCCCGCCCGCCATACACTCCATAGCCAATAGTAGCCCGGAACACACAGCACCAATCAGCATCCACCTCTTATTTTCACTTCTATCTCTGTAGGCTGAGAAAAATAGCAGCGATTGGCTACAGGGACAACGTCGTTTTTCGTTAGTGTAGGGGGGGTCTGTTGGATTGTTAGGTGTTAATCAAAAGGGTACAACTGAAACTGCATCAGAAAGGTTTGCGGAAAACACAACGGGAAATTTCACCGCTGTTCTCAAACGTACCAAGTTTTTGTTTAAGTATAAATAAAGTTGCGCATAAAAAAAAAAGTCTGATAATCTCGCATTGAGCATGCGCGGCGTCTTGACGCCGGTGCCACGTCCAGGTTACGTGTAGGTTCCGTCAGGCCCAGGGGCGTTTCCGTCGCCTGATTGGTTGTGACAGGAGGGTGACGCTGCGGTACAGAGAGCGGACGGAGGAGCACGGGCTGTGGAGGTGTCGCCCCGTCATTGTCCTGTTCTGAGCCGCCCGCCGGAGGTGTCTGTTCTGTCAGCAGATAGAGAGCAGCTGGGACAGGTAATAGGGGAGGACGGGGCATGGCGGCGAGCAGGAGGCTGCCTGGGGTGTGGCGCAGGTCGGCTCATAGCCGGCCTTGTGTGAACGCTGCATGACCAGCATTACCTCACCCGTACACCCCCTATGGGTAGACTGCCTCCTACACAGGACACTGACATCTCATGTCTGGATAACACCTTACAATATCTCTACAATACCTTTTACATCTACAAAAACTGTCACGTGATGACCCACCTCACTATCCATTCAAAAAAAGTCTGTCATTGTAAGCACCCTTGTCAGTGTGTTGTCAGTGTTAACTGCGACCTTGTCTGTTAAAGCAGAAGTAAAGTCTGCTCTAATTTTTTAAAGGGCCCCCCAGGTGGGTTATGCTGTAATGTACTAGTATGCACAGAATATTAGTACATTATTGCACACTTACCTGTCTTATGATGCTCTCCAGCACAGTGCCGGGGCCGATCCTGCGGGCCCCTGGCACTTCCACCTTCACCCAGTCTTCCTTCCAGGTCCCATGCCTTTCGCCACTTGATAGGCCAGGCAGTGATGACACCACTCATGCGCATGGGAGTCACTTCACCGTAAATGTTTGCTGCGCACGCGTGGCTCAGTGAACATGACAGCTGACGGGCAGAAGAGACCAATAGGGTCATAAATACCCTGCCTGTCAGCTATTTGATCACACATCAACTTTACTGTTAACCACTTCAGCCCGGAGGATTTGGCTGCCAAATGACCAGGCCACTTTTTGCGATTCGGCACTGCGTCGCTTTAACTGACAGTTGTGTGGTCGTGCAACGTGGCTCCCAAACAAAATTGACGTGTTTTTTTTTCTCCACAAATAGAGCTTTATTTTGGTGGTACTTGATCACCTCCTGCGGTTTTTATTTTTTGTGCTGTAAACAAAAAGAGTGACAATTTTGGGGGGGGAAAATTTTTTTTTACTTTTTTGTAAAAAATATATATAAAAAAAAATTTCCTCTGTTTAGGCCGATATGTATTCTACATATTTTTGGTAAAAAAATCGCAATAAGCGTATATTGATTGGTTTGCGCAAAAGTTATAGCGTCTACAAAATGGATAGATTTATGGCATTTTTATAAAAAAAAAAAACATATTTTTTTTTAATAGTAATGGCAGCGATCAGCGATTTTTATCGTGACTGCGACATTATAGTGGACACTTGACGATATTTTGGGACCATTCACATTTATACAGCGATCAGTGCTATAAAAATGCACTGATTACTGTATAAATGTGACTGTCAGGGAAGGGGTTAACCACTAGGGGTTGAGGAAGGGGTTAAGTGTGTCCTAGGGAGTGATTCTAACTGTGTGGGGGCTGGGCTACATGTGACACGACACTGATCACTGTTCCCGCTGAGAGAGAGCAGATGATCACTGTCCTGTCACTAGGCAGAACGGGGAGATGCCTTGTTTACACTTGCCTCTCCCTGTTCTGCAGCTCTGTGACCCGATCGCGGGATGTCGAGTCCGCGGGCACCACCACGGAGCTCGCGGCAGGGGCGCATGCGCGCTGCCAAATTCAAAGTGACGTGTGTATATATACGTCACTTTGCACAGCCGTGCCATTCTGCTGATCTATATGTGCAGGACATGGTCGGCAAGCGGTTAAAGGAAGTTAAAAAATAACACACTTGCTGGACAGAGCACCAGATGAAAATTAAATTGGAAGTTCTATTTGTTTGCACCCCCCCACTCTTTAATAAATTTTCTTTCGGGGGGGGGGCGCGATCCCAACGAAAGTCCTGCTCCAGCACAAAGCACATTTGCTGGCTTGTAGGAAGCCACATTAGATTTCTGAGCATTAAAGTATATCTAAAGCCAAGTCTCTTTTTTGTCTAAAGGCCCGAAAACTGTCGTCCGAGGACGAAGCGTACGATTTTCGGATCGTGTGTACACTACATTCGACAGCTGATTCTGACCGTCCAAACAAATAATTTTGGAGGAGCAAACTCCATAATAAGTGGGGCGATTTCCCTTTGCATCCTGTCCCCTCCCACAACAGGAAGCGAGAGGACGTCTCTGCAAAGTGAGGGAAATGCTCACTTAGTTAAAACTGCTGCAGATGTCCCCTTTGGAAGATTTGTCCCTCTGTTCCTGTTGTGTTAACGGCTCAATATTTTGTATTTTTCATCACTTTAATTTTTTGTTTTGGATAAATATGAGGATACAGACAAGGGAGTCTAACCCTTCCCTACTCTGTCCACTATTAAAGATCTAAACACCCTTGTAGTGGGGTTCCTTATGCAATGCAAGGGATAAATGGTAAATTTTGTTTAGGGTACCAGAAAAAAAAAAGCTTGTATTTTAACCATCTCTCACTCCTCCAGGCAGTCGGCGCTCAACTCTCTGATGCTTTAGGTTGTGGGCCGGCCCTCCTCATTTTCACTTACAGTGCTGGACTAATGCTGCTGCATTGTTTATTGCAGCTGCGACTGTCGAATGGAGTGCTCAAGAGAAAAAGTTTCAGGGGACCAGACGCATGGAAGGAAGAGTCTTGGGAATGAGGGATTAAATAATTAAAAGTATTTTCTGGTACTCTAGACCAGTGGTCTCAAAACAGTGGCCATTTGTGTGCCTTTATCCAGCCCTTGGGGCACTATTCTTTCACTATTCCTCTTGCTGACAAGAATGATGAGGTGCCATTCCTTCCAATGACACCAACAGTTAGGCATAATTCTTCCCACCAATCCAAATAGAAGTTTGGCCCCACTCTCCTTCCCACACAGCCTCTTGGGACATGTCACAGCGTTCTTGGGGTGCAGCGCTGCTCATGGGTAGTGGGCAGCCAGCTGTGAAGCCGCAGGGAGTCAGTCAGCTGCCTACAGTTAAGATGCTGACGCCTGGACCCGAAGGCTGGGTCAGGTGAGGACATACCGTATAGACTCGAGTATAAGCCGAGTTTCAGCACATTTTTTTTGTGCTGAAAATGCCCCCCTCGGCTTATACTCGAGTCACCTTTTTCCGCCTGATCTCCCGGAATTTGGGAACCCGGTACCAGCCGGCCGTAGGTCCCCAGGACCCCAAACTTGGCACACATATAGCCCAACTCTTCCTCTACAAGTGTGCAAAGTTTGTTGTCCGTGGGACCTACGGCCGGGGAGCACCAATTTTTCAAACCCGGGCACCCCTTCCATAGACTCCCATGTTAAACTGTAATTTCTCCGGTGACTTTGGGGACCCGGTACTGGCCGGTCGTAGGTCCCCTGGACCCGAAACTTGGCACACATGTAGCCCCATTTCTTCTCTAAGTGTGCAAAGTTTTTTGTCTAGGAGACCTACGGCCGGGGAGCAACGATTTTTCAAAGCCGGGCACCCCTTCCATAGACTCCCATGTTAAACGTCACTCTAGTCATGGAATTGGTGAGGCATGGACACAGTGAGGCATGCAGATGGACACCCTAGGCTTATACTCTAGTCCAGTGGTCCCCAACCTTTTTGGCACCGAGGACCGGCGTTGTGGAATAGAATCGTGCCAATGCCCGGGGGGGGGGGGGTTGGGTTGTTATGTGGCTTTTCGCGGGCAGTTTGTCGGGTAAATGGCTGGTGTTAGCGCCTCAATCATCACAGAACAATGGCTGATATGGTGTTGGGATGATTGAAGCGTATTATTTCTGTCATTGCATTGTAATATAAAATTAAATAGTTCAAACTCACCATAATGCAGAATCTGCCACCAGATGCGGTTTGTCACTTGCCACATTGCCTTCCACCAGGTGTGGATTGTTGCTTGCCATGTCACCTGCCACCAGGTGTGAATTGCCATGTCACCTGCCACCAGGTGTGGATTGCCCCGTCGCCTGCCACCAGATGTGGATTGTCGCTTGCCACAACACCTGCCACCAGGTGCGGATTGCCACTTGCCACGTCGCCTGCCACCAGTTGCGGATTGCCACCTGCCAGTAGATTTTTTTTTGTCACCTGCCGTGGTGGCAGCACAGGCAGTTGAGGGAGAGCAGCGGTAATGCGGGACGGGCAGTGAGAGATGATCTCTCTGCTCCCGCGCCTCGCTGCAGTATAGCAGCCCCGCTGTGTGGGCGGAAGTGCTGCGTTCCGGGTGGGCGGCGAGAGATGATCTCATCTCTCTACTCCCGCGCCTCACTGCAGTATAGGAGCCCCGCTGTGTGGGCGGAAGTGCCGTGATCCGGGCGGGCGGTGAGCGATGTCCTCTCTCTGCTTGCCCGCTGCCGCACCTCACACAGTGCAGCCTTCGCGGCCCATCTGCAAATAGGCCACGGCCCGGCAGTACATTTTCCCAGTTTTTTTTGTGGTAAAATTAGGTGCCTCTGCTTATATTCGGGTCGGCTTATACTCGAGTATATACAGTAACTGGATCCTGGGACTGGTAAGTGTGTTTGTTTAAAAGTCAACAGCTACAGTATTTGTATCTGCTGGCATTTAAATATTTGTTTATAGGGTGAAGATCCCTTTTAATCGCTTCCATACTGGGTGAATTCTGGCATTCCTCTCATACATGTAAAAATCATCATTTGTTTGCTAGAAAATTACTCGGAACCCCCAAGCATTTTTATTTATATACAGTGTATATCTATCTATCAGAAACCCTAGGGAATCAAATGGCGGTCGTTGCAATTTTTTATGTCACGTGGTATCTGCGCATAAATTTTCCAAACTTTTTTTTTTTTTTTTTTTGGGGAAAAAGATAAACACTCGTTTATAAAAAGCACCATACTTCGGTGCTTAAAAATCCCCATAGGCGACACTTACATTTTTATTTTTACTGGTTACCAGTTTGGAGTTAGAGGTGGCCTTGTGCTAGAATTATTGCTCTCGCTCTAACGTTCATGGCAATACCTCACGCGTGGTTTGAACTTCATTTTAGGGCTGAAACGATTAATCGATAATGAAAATCGTTGACGATTTTCATTATCGATTAGCTGGTCTAGCGGCACGCACCTTCCTCCCTGCTAGTTCCACCTCCGTCCCAGTGTGAGAATCCCGTGTACAAGCCGGCGGCACCGCTGTATTCATGAGAATACAGCGGCACTCATGTGACCAGGCACATCCCCCCCCTCTCTCCACCTCGCTGACGCCAGCCCCGCCCACTGCTGCCTCGAGGGAATGGAGACTGGAGTGAGAGAGAGGCGAGAAGCGGCCGTGAGCGCCGTGCTGCACCTGCAATATAAGGTAGTGGCAATGGCATTACAATACTCAGTGTACTTTAATTTCTGTGACAACAAGTGCCCCATCGTAAGTATTTATGGGGGGGGGATGGTGCCCCATCATTGGTGTTCCGGGGGGGTGTGGATTAGTGCCCCATCATTGGTTTTCCTGGGAGGGGGGAAATAGTGCCCCATTAGTGTTCCAGGGAGGGGAGGAATAGTGCTGCCCCATCCATGGTGTTCCTAGGAGGGAAGGAATCGTGCTGCCCCATCCATGGTGTTGCCGGGAGGAATAGTGCTGCCCCATCCATGGTGTTGCCGGGAGGAATAGTGCTGCCCCATCAATGGTGTTGCCGGGAGGAATAGTGCTGCCCCATCAATGGTGTTGCCGGGAGGAATAGTGCTGCCCCATCCATGGTGTTGCCGGGAGGAATAGTGCTGCCCCATCCATGGTGTTGCCGGGAGGAATAGTGCTGCCCCATCCATGGTGTTGCCGGGAGGAATAGTGCTGCCCCATCCATGGTGTTGCCGGGAGGAATAGTGCTATATTTTTACACTTTCCCTTTTTTTTACGGTTTTTTTTTTTTCACTTTTATTCCTATTACAAGCAATGCGTACACTCCTTGTAAGAGAAATGGGGCATGACAGGTCCTCTTTACAGAGAGATCTAGGGAGGCTTTTCAGCCGAACACACGGCAGTGATTACAACTGCTGGGGCCGGGAGTGACGTCATAACGTTGTGTCCGGCCTCCAAGAGTCATAGAGATGACCGGGGACCATCTATCTGGTCCTTGGTCAGCTCTATGGTAAACTTCTGCCGCCGGCGGATTTCTTCTCCAGCTCGCCGATCGCATGGGTGAGCCGGTAGAAGCATGGGGGGGGGGGGGGCACCGCCTGTAAAAACAATCAAGTGGTTTAACTGCCGCTATGATTGTTTTAAGGTGCAGGGATTCGCTGGCAGAAAAATAGTATATCTGAATGATGCCTGTAGCTGCTCTGCTGAAAGCCCAGGACGTCATATGATGATCAGCAGTATGGAAATAGCTAAAGTGATTGCAAAGGTAAATAAAATTGGAATTGCACACAGCGGCTGCGAACCTCCTCTATTCGGGTCCCCTGCCGGCACTCCTGGCTCCTCCTCTCTGTCCAGTGCCCCCATGGGAAGCTGGTTCCCATGGGGGCACTCGTGCATGCCTGCACCCGAGCTCCGCTACTGCGTCCATTGACACAGACAGCGGGACTCGGCCCGCTCCTGCTTCCTTGTCACTTTCCTTGATTGACAGCACTGGAAGCCAATGACTCCCGGTGCCCCAGCAAAGCCAGTGAGACCTGGAAGTGAGGTGAGGGGAGAAGAGCTGCAGATGTGCACAGCGCTGAATTGAATGAGGGATCGGGTAAGTAAAAGGGGGGGGGGGATGCTAACACCTAAACATATATTTACCTTAATGCAAGGAATGCATTAAGGTAAAAAATGCTTAGGCTTGACAACCATTTAAAGTAATTCTGGGTATACTGGAAGAGTTGCTGGTATCTTGTACAACTGGTACAGTTTGCTCAGGCAGCAGTTCAGCTGATAAAGCCAGAATGAGATTGATTTGGAATTGTAATTTTTGTTCCTTGGAGCTATAGTACAACAATAAATAGAAACCAGATAGACTTTGACAGCTTAGCGATGTGGCCGTTTTCTGTCCTTTGGACTATTACGCAAGTTTTTCTCATTGTTTATGGAGTAAGAGGAAAAACATACAGCTTTTTGCTGGGTTTGTCTCTACTAAATGGAAAAGTAGTGGGTACTGTTAAATTTTTGAGGTACTTAGTCTCTTAAGTGTATTTAAATCAAAGTTAAAAAATTTATATATTGCTGCTTACCAGTCCTTAGATGTGCTAGCTGCATTTGTTTCCTTTAGTCTGACCTGGTGATCCTCCCAGTAACACATTTCCTGTCCTACAATGAAAATGCTTGCTCACTGTACTGCCTCTATTACATACATTCCAGGGCTCCCCCGCCCAACCCCCCTTTTGGCACTCCTTCCTGTTGAGTGCCCCCAGCACAAGCAGATTGCAATAGGGGCACCCAAGTAGGTGCATTCCCAAGCTGCTGCTCGCGTGTCCATTCGGACAGGGAGCCACGGCTCGAACCCTGCCCCCTCACTCTCTCCATTGGCTTACTGGCTATGATTGACAGCAGCAGGAGCCAGTGGCTCCCGCTGCTGTCTCAGCCAGTGAGGAGGGAGAGTCTCTGGCAAGGCGAGCCAAGCCTCTTATGCACATCACTGGTTCAAGAGGGAGCTGCTGCACACAAGTTAAAAAAAAAAAAACGTTCACCCTTTAGAACCACTTTAACAGCAAGCAATGCTACGCTGCATTTTCTAGAGTGAGCAAGATCATTTTAGACTAGAAAGGAGAGAGTTAAGATGAGTATAACTAAATGAATAAGAGGTATAGCCATAGAGTATATCAGCTGAACTGCATTTTTTTCTTCTATGAGACGTCAGTTTGAGGGGGGATATGATCGTCTTCTGGTTCATATAGAAAAACTGGTGCAAAGTTCCTCCTATCGCAGCAGGAAGCACTTTACCCCCAAGAGTTAAAAGGTGTTTCTCCAGGCCTCTGCTTCAGTTTTAAGTGTTTCCTCTGGACGTGGGGTATCCTGTTGCCTGTGGAACGGATATGGGAAACCCTGTATCTCGGCATTGTATGGCTGTATCTTTCACCTGATGCCATCTGCGATTACCCCCCCCCCACCACCCCCTTGTACAGGTAGATGGTGGCTGTAGTTCTATTGTTTTCAGTGCCCATGAGGGTCCGTAGAAGTGATATTTCCGTTCCCCTCCTCCCGAGTATAGTGACACCAAATGTGTGAGACTTTCACCGTTTAGTCTGACTATGTACCGGGCACCGTATCTTGTGTCAGAACTGGTGCACTATAATGATAGCCTTGATACAAGTGGTCAGGGAATATAGCTTAGTTTAGCATTACCTATGATAACTAAGATTGCTATTAGCCAAGACCGCACAGCCTACTGGTATGTGGCTGCCCCCAGAAATCCCAGGTACACTGGCCAGGAAGTACAGGAGGCTGAAGAAAGGTAGGTATGGTTTCAGAAGTGCACTTGTCAACAGCAGGTGATTAGGACTGATTTTCTTTAGGAACTTGGCCAGTCAGACGTGCCTTATGAGTCCGTTCAGGTGACAGGCAAAGGATGGGTCCAGGCAGAAATTAAGCCAAGGTCAGTTAAGTTGGCAGGCAGAGGCAACACTGCAATGGTGTGGTGGTGAGCAAGAACTCTATTGCTGGGTTACACTGGTCTGGTTACACTGCGACTGGTGTGGTGAAAATCAGACACCGTTGCTGGCTCACACTAGTCTGGTGGCAGTGATGAGGAATGCTGTTACTGGCATTATTGACTAGGCAACACTGTGACTGGTGTGGTGGTGATCAGAGAGACTGTAACTGGCCGCACTACGTTGCATTAGGGCTCGTTCGCACATGAGTTTGGGGCACAGTAAAATCTTGTGGCACTTGTCCACTATCCCCTTTTATTATATATTTTTTTAAAATCGGGAATAAAGTTTATTAGGCTTTAATAAGCCAAAATATAAGGACATGACTGAAATCACGAAGTGCGCATGTGTTATACACAGCATATCACAATGAAATGGACAGTGGGTGCTCATACAACATAAATAAAAGAGCATTATAAAGACATGATATGATCTGATAAACCTTAAGGAGTTCCCTCATATTCAGCATGAGACACAGGAGAGCAATTCCATTAGTATCCATAATCACTGTGTTGCAAAGTTCAACTCAACATTCTGTTTATTACTAAGTCCACAGGTGTCAATCCAGGTACTGCCAGCCAGTCATCCCATAGCCTGTCAAACCTGTATGGGCATCCACGATGTTGGAATATTAATTTCTCAAACCTAAGGGTGTGTCCCATACTTGAAGCCCAGTCTTTATATGCAGGGGTCCTATCACTTTTCCACTGAAATAGGTGGAGCTTGCAGGCCTGAAACGGGGCTCTGTTCACCGTAGTTTTTTGAAAAACAGTAAGTGGAAGATTGTCTAGAACACATCTGGTGGGTTCATTTGGTATTGTAAAATGGAGGACTGAATTTATAGTGTCAATCACTGCTGCCCAGTAATGATGTAGTTTGGGACAGCGCCACAAGAGATGTATCAGGTCCCCCGTCATAACATCGCATTTGGCACACAGTGGAGTTTGCAGTACGCCCATGCAATGTAGTTTTAGGGGTGTATAATACACCTTTAAGTACAATGTATATTTGGGAGAGTCTTTGTGCTGTGTTAAGTGAGCTATGCAATACTGATTCAAGAGCATTATCCCAAAGCTCATCGTCAATTGGACCCACATCTTGCTCCCATTTTTCCTTGGCATTACAGGGAACCCCTCTAAACAGGATGGTAGCAACATCCCATAGCAGTTGGAAATAAACCCCTTAGTGTCTTGTGCCGATTGAACACATCGAAACAGGTGTGGAGGATTTGGACCAGTCAGTTGACAGGCCCTGAGAGTGAACAGCATGGCGAAGCTGGTGGTAATAGAAGTGCATTGGGGAGGTGGTAAGCGGATTGCAAGTCTCCAAAGGAAGACCTACCTCAAATGAGTGATGCCCCAATGTTTCCACATACCCGCACAAGGCAGCTTCACCAGCTCTGTGTATACAGAGTTGTGCCAGATCGGGCTGTGTTCAGTAAACCCAATGAAGCCCTGTAATAAGCGCACCTTCAACCAAACCTTCTGCAGCAAGGAGTTCATGGGGAACAATCTATTGGACATATTAAAGCAGGAGGATTCTAAGGCCCCCTGGTATGTCTCGTGTTTTCATGTGAAATTGTATAACGGATAATGCAGATGGGGACAGTGACTGTGTGGCGTCTGCCCTGAGTGAAAAAGTTCCAACCAGGTGCTGCAATTGCTACCCTTCCTCCCTCCCTGGTAGAGGCCATAGGGGAGTGATACAGCAGTTGAACCCACAAGATAAAAACCTTGCCCAGACCAAAGCTTCTCAGTCTGCCACAGGTAGGGCCATTCTACACTGTTGAAAGCTTTATTGGCATCAAGTGACAGGAGCGCTCGATGATTCCCATATTATCGGCCTGAGTTTGCATATTAAGGTAGACCCTTTGTATGTTAATAGCTGTGGATTTAAGTGGCATGAAGCCCGATTTAATGAGTGTATGTCCATAGCGATGCCTTTGTTTAAGCGTGTAGCCAGTATTTTGTCCAGAATTTTAATGTCCACAGGTAGCAAAGATATGGGTCTATAAGAGTTTGGGTCTGTGGATATCTTACCTGGTTTTAAAAGTAATACAATTATGTGATCCCTGTCCAAGTCATCATCATTATTATGAACTTTCAATAGTTGCGGAGCTAACTGAGCGGAATATAGTTTGTATACTTCAATGGGAATGCCATCATCTCCCGGGGCCTTGCAATTAGGAAAGGAGGCTATGGCCGCCACAATCTCCTCCTACTTTTAATAGGGGAGTCTAGAGCCGTCTTATGCGCTGGGGGAAAGGTGCGGAAGGGTGACCTGATCTAAATATTGACTGATGTCCGACAAGGACCTCTGTTTTGGGTAGATGGAGTTCGTCATAGAACTGCCGCAATTCGTCCAGTATTAATTCAGGGGAGTTTGTGTCCCATTTGATAAGCGCAGAGCAGAAATGGGGTTTGCGCACTGACAATTTTAGAGGACAAGCGCCCTGTCTGCTCACCCTCCTCGTAAAAGGCCTGCTTCCTAAAAAAAAAAAAAAGCGCTTCCCTTCTACCACGGACACCTTTTTTAGTTGTTGCAGCACCTGTTGAGCTCCTAGCCACGTCTCCTGGTTAGTGGGAGAAGGGTCAGACACATTGCCTCTCAGTCTCTTAAGCTCTTTGTGCAAGGTGCCGGTCCTGTTCCCATTCCAGCCGGGGGGGGGGGGGGGGGGGTTGTCGTAAAAGTCTACGTGCACACAAGTATTCAGTGATGCTGGTTGCGATATTTACAGTATCTGGAAATAGCTTGAGCCAGAAAGGTTTGAGTTTCCAAGGGGTTTTGGGTATGTTTTGATTGGGGTTGAGCGGTGAGCCATACAACCAGGGGAGAGTGATCAGACACTGTCCTAGTAACAGAGTAGTTTAGAAATATGCTGAACACAGTTGGGGGTAACTAGACATAGGTCTATTCTGGATAATGACTTGGAGAAACAAGACAATTGGCGTTCCCCAGGATGTCTACAGAGATCCAGACAGCCTACTTCCCCCAATAAACCTGCTTAACATGGATCCTTTGGAGTGGGGGCCTAAAGCAACAGGTGGATGTTTGTCTGCTGCAGGACACATATAGCCATTAAAGCAGGGCTCGACAAATCCCAGGCACCAGGTCGCAATGGCGACTGGAAATTGCATCCTGGCGCCTGGATTACACCGCAGCAGTTGCACGGACTAGCGTCAGGCTGGCCAATAATTGAGGCCGCGGCCTGCGGGATACACGCTCCTATCTGCGAACCGGCGCCCTCTGGTGGACAGTGCTGTGATGAGCCCGGCTTGCTCTCACTGCCTGCCCACCTCCGAAATCATCTTCCCAGGTTGACAGCTGGGCTTGAGTGTTGCCAGGTGGGGGCGGGGGTGCTGGCCGCACCCTGGTGACACCCGTGGATAGCGGCACCGCTAACACCGCCTGCTGCCCTACACGATCACTCCACTGACACAGCGAGGGAGGCGCAGGAGCCGGACCGAAGCCGCCGGTGAGGAGGAGCCCGAGGGACGCACACCGATGTGTGTACACGTCCGCGCTGTTCTGAGGTCTGTACTGTACACTCTATTAAGTAGATGGACATGTGCAGAGGGGGAGTGATGCCTATGCTGATGGGGGTCTGCACCAAGTGGGGTGTCTATACTGCAGTGGTCTGTACTAAGGGGGGATTCTATACTGATGGGGGGGGGTCTGCACTAAGGGGGTGTCTATACTTCTGGGGTCTGCACTAAGGGGGATTCTATAATAATGGGGGTGTCTGCACTAAGGGGGATTCTATACTGATGGGGGTCTGCACTAAAGGGGTGATGTCTGCACAAAGAAGGGGATTCTACACTGATGGGGGGGGGGTATCTGTACTGAGGGAGAGGGGGGTCTGTTCTTGGTGAGGGGGATCTATACTGCGGGAGGGGGGTCTGTAGTTGGTGGGGGGGGTCTGTACTGAGGGGGGGGACAAATTTTTTTCCGCACCAGGGGACATAAACCCTAGTGATGCCACTGTCAAAGCCACCTCATCATTACCGCCTATCAGTGCAGCCTCATCAGCGTCGCCTATCAGTGAGTGCCACCTGTCAGTGCCCATCAGCACCGCCTATCGGTGCTTATTAGCGCAGCCTCATCAACGTCGCCTAAAAGTGCCCATAAGTGCTACCTAATCAGTGCAGCCTATCAATGCTTATCAGCACAGCCTCATCATTGCCCATTAGCGCTGCCTGTCAGTGCCACCTCATCATTGCCCATCAGCGCAGCCTGATCAGTGCTGCCTATCAGTACCCATCAGTGCAGCCTCATCAGTATCGCCTGTCAGTGACGCCTATTGGTGCCATCTCACTGGGCGGGCAGTGAGAGCAGTCCAGCCTATTACTGCTTATCAGCACCACCTATCAGTGCCCATCAGAGCAGCCTCATCAGTGCCACCTTATTTTTTTTAACTTTTTTGTCTTTTTTCGCTTTGGCACCAGGCCCGAGCAATTCTTATTGCTTGGCGCTGGACAGCCGATTTAAAAAACTGGCTCTTAACTTTTTTAGTTGGCTCCTAGATTCTAAGCAAATTTGTTAAGCCCTGCATTAGTCACCCAGGATCATAACCGGTACATCGGGCTTATCAAGAAGGAAATGCACCAGTTGCCTCTGAACCATTGTAGAGAATGGGGGTGGCACATAGAGAGCGATCTATCGGCTAAAACGCATACCAAGCAAAAAATTCTACAGTGCAGGAAGACCCATTTGCCCTCGCTATCCACATCCCACGCTAAGACCTCAAAGGCAATCTGGCAGTGAACCAGGAGGCTGAATCTACGCGAGTAAGAGGTGTGCATCGAGTGACAGCCATATCCCACCCAGCAATAACACAAACAGCCCAGGGCCTCTGGGGTCATATGAGTCTCCTGCAAACAGATGATGACATAATCTGGAAAATTGAAGATTGTGGGTTAAAGAGAGCGCGTAATGATCCTGTCACCAAAAAATCATCACTTTTTGTCCCCTATGTGATGGGAATTTCTTTATTGAATTTTCGTATGCGGTAATATCGTGTGACCTAAAAAAGTGGAACTACCACTATTTTATTCTTCAGAGTGTCTGTCTGCTTTCAGAAAATATATAATATTTGGTTTTATGTAATCTTCGGGCCTAAAATAATTAGCAAAAATGGCTCATGTTACCTGTTCCACCCATAAGATATATGTTTTGTTTTAAAAAAAAAAAAAAACTCTCCTAACTTTTTTTAGTCGGCTCCTAGATTCAAAGCAAATTTGTCAAGTCCTGCTTTATCATATCCCAATGATACTGTGATACTTTCGTGGGTGTACTGTATATACTGTTATCTATAGCTGACAACGTGGAACCTGTTTATGTGGACAAACTGGAAGCAAATGCAGCCTTCCTGCCAGCATTCCGAATGTAGTACTAAGTATTAAATGCGTATTTGTTTTCTTCAAATGATCTTTAAATCCTTGTTATATCCTGGATCATTCTAATGTTCACATTTTGGTAAATTAAAACTGTCATAGATGAGGGTGTGACAGTTTTTTCTATTTATCTTGTGATAAACACACAAAAAGTTATTTTCTCTCACCGTCCATGGACTGACACAGCATCTTCAATCTTGACAAAGTGGGTTTTGTTCCTGCTCATAGGAGAAGACTAGGCAGAATGTTAGATGTTTTAACATACATTCCATTACCAGAGCTGAACAGCCCCACCGGACATAACCCTCCTGCCAGCAGCCTTTTTTTCTGCATAGCAGAGGACGTGGCTCTCTTCGGAGCCAGTCTCTTGAAGAAATATTTTTATTCTTTTTGAATTTTTATTTATTTTATTTTTGAGATTCTTCTATCAATAGTCGGCTGGGCAACAGGTTGGGTAGTTGCTATCCTCGTCTTCCCAGTCCGACCATCAAGTGGGCTGATCCTCGCTCATTGTGAGATCAGTCCACGACATGCCCCACGACTCCATGGGTGGCCGGTGAGCTTTTTGCTCCAGGGTCCACATATGACTGAACAGTTTTGCTGTATCTTTCGCAGTGGACCGGGCCGACAGCTACTCAGTACTGCACTGTGATAGGCCTGTCGGGAACACACCAGTGGATCCTCGCTGGATGGGTAAGTACTGTTTCCCCTGCCTCAGCAGGTGAGTACATACTGTGTGTTCCTATGGTAGGGGGGTTTCCCTGTCTTCCCCCCCCCCCTCCCCTGTTTTTTGCTACTCTGTCACCTACTGGCGATGTGCTGTCTGGGGGGGGGTCACTCTGTCCCGGTGTGGGTTCATACTGGTCTGCTTTAAGGTGTAGGGTGCTTTCTGTGTCAGCCTGGGCCTTGCACGCCTTTCAGCGCCCTGTTTTTACTATATTTCACTTTGCATTGTAAACCGCATTGGCGGCCATCTTGCCGTGCCACTGTGGCGCACTTGTAATTGCGACGGCCATTTCTTTCTCGTACATCACGGGACACAGAGCGACATAGTCATTACTAATGGGTTATATAGATACCGTCAGGTGCTGGCACTGGCAACTTCCAAAACCGGAAGTACCCTCCCCTATATAAGCCCCTCCCATCCGGGAGCACCTCAGTTTTTTGCCAGTGTCTAAGGTGTTGGCCAAGAAGAAACATGTGTTTTTCACTGAGCTTGCGTACAGGTTCTTTTGGGCCTCAGTAAGCTATTCCGGATCCGACCAAAAAAGCTTCATAGCTAAACGGTCGGTACCCGGGCCTTGCAGAAAAGAAGAGCAAGGTTTTGCCTGTAATGCTTCTCTTAGGAGAGCTGGACCCTGGGATCCAGAGCTCTGGTCATACCCACGACCAAGATGTTTTCTGTGCAGGGTGCTATACAGGTCCAGGGGAGTGGAATCCTTGGGAACCCGGTCCCTGAAGGTTTGATTACAATGCCTGCCGTGATAGGTGAAGTTTGGGCTTTTGTGGACCAAACAAAGTCCTGCGGCGGGGAACAGGTAAGTGGGGGCCCCCAGGAACTTGGTTCTATTGGGGGACCCCCAAGCCTAATTTGTCTTTCTGTCTGTTACCTAACGGTATTCCCGCTAATATCTGTGCATGCCTGTAACTACTAAAAAAATGTAATAATTTTAATAGTGGTCAAGAAAAAATATATACATATATTTAATATATTAGACTGCGGTACCTGTGTCTATCCACTAGAGGCCGCTGTGGAACGTTTCTTGTCATGTGGACTAGTTTCTTGTCGTCAGAGCAAGTCCAGGCAGATGGTGAGTTCTCTTGTGGGAAACTGCTTCCTCTGCCATGTTGCAATGCTCGTCCATCCCCCGGCCTGCGGCAAAGAGGGGCCCTGGCTCTTGTCCCTAGTTCCTTTTTCGAAATTAGCGCCGAAGGCGCACGTGGCCGCGCGCGTGCGTGTGCACGCGCCTCTATATATAGAGGTGAGCCGGGAAAGGGGGCGGAGCCTAGGGGATGACGCTCTGTGTGCGCCGCAGCGCTTCTGCGCATGTGCGGGCGTCCCAGCATGTTAAAAACCACAATTATGTGTTGTGAGCTGGCTATGGAGTGCAGAGACAGAGCTGGCAACATTTAAAAAAGGCATACAGCAAGCGGTTGATACAGGCATCCCCATAGAAAGGCACATTAGTAGACACCAACTGTTTTTATAGCAGCATTTGTGCTAGACTATTGTCAGTAAGTGGTGTATTTCGGCTGGAATACCTCAGCTTTGGGCTTAGGAATAATGCCGTCTAAAAACTCCGGGACTAGAAATCCCAGGAAGCATAGGGGGTCTCCATCGGGCTCTGAGGATCTTGGGCATGCTTCGGCTGCACCAGTCTCCCCTGAAGAATCAGAGGTTAGTGACCGTAGAGCACCCTCAGGATTACCTGGTACTGTGGATGTCCTCAGTTCACCTGCTCCTGTGTATGTAACAGGAGGTTTTTTCCTCAGCTCTGGGAGGGCTGGAAGAGAGATTGTCAGCATTGATCGCTGCTTCCCTGTCACAGGAGAAAAGCGCCCGATCTCCGTCTCCTCCCTCAGAGTGCCTGTTAGCAGAGCAACAGTCCCATACAGGGATCGACCTACCTGAAGGGGATCAGGATGAGGTCGATTCTGTGGTAGAGGAATCAACAGTGGAAGAGCCATTCTCAGCATCACATGCTGAAAGGTTATGGGTTCAGTCCCTGACTAATATGGTCCGATCAGCATTTAAAATGCCCCTTGCGGGGAGCCATCATCCACTTCTGTCTCCTCGTTGGGGTCGCTAAAAGCTCCCCAGACTGTTTGTTCCTTTCCGATCCATCCTTTACTGGAAGGGCTCATTTACCAGGATTGGGAGCATCCTGATAAAATATTTACTCCCCCCAAGAGATTTCCGGTGGTCTATCCCATGGAGGATAAGTTCATCAAAAAATGGAGGGTCCCTACAGTGGACGCAGCCATCTCTTGTGTGAATAAATCACTGACATGTCCAGTGGATAATGTCCAAATGTTCAAGGACCCAATAGATAAAAAGTTGGAGTCCTTATTAAAATCTGCTTTTTCTACAGCAGGATTGGTGACACAACCAGCAGTGGCAGCTATTGGGGTCTGCCAAGCAGTGAAGGATCAGTTGAAACAGGTCTTAAGGGACTTGCCAGATCAGCAGGCTCTTGCCCTAGCCGATCTACCTAGAGCCTTATGCTTTGCGGTGGACGCTATAAAGGATTCAATCCATCAGGCCCTCCCGCCTTACGCTGTCTGTAGTACATATGCGCAGGCTTCTATGGCTCAAGAACTGGTCTGCTGAAGCTCCCTGTAAAAAATTGCTGGTCAGCTTCCCATTTCATGGTGATCGCTTATTCGGGGAAGACCTGGACAAATATATCCAGAGAATTTCCAGCGGTAAAAGTACACTTTTGCCGGTTAAAAATAGAATTAGAGGTCCCTCTTTTAAGAGGCCTGCTTCTCCAGTCCCTAGGACATCGGCTGTAAAACAGTTCCGACGGCCTCCTCGGTCAAATCCCGGAGGTAAAAATCAGGGACAATTGCAGGGTAACAAGAAGCCCTGGAGCAGGAGAGGTACAAAACCTCCCCCAAGGTCAAATGCATGAAGGGTTGCCCCCACTCAATCGAGTGGGGGGAAGACTTCAGTTGTTCGCAGAGACCTGGCGGGACACAATCAGAGACAGATGGGTGCTCTCCGCAGTAAATCTGGGATACAAATTGGAGTTAAAAGACTCCCCTCCTTCCCACTTTATAAGGTCAAACGTGCCAAGGGATCCCCAGAAGAGAGGATCCCTCCTGTTGGCACTAGAACAATTATTGCTCCAAGCAGTAATTATAGAGCTTCCCCTGGAAGAATGGGGGTTCGGGTTTTACTCAAACCTCTTTACAGTCCCGAAGCCAAACGGGGACGTGAGGCCCATATTAAATCTAAAAGGGCTAAACAAATTCCTACATATCAGGACTTTCCGGATGGAGTCGATCCGGTCGGTGGCCACTGCCCTACAAGGGGAGGAATGGTTAGCCTCGATCGACATCAAAGATGCTTATTTGCACATTCCCATCTTTCCAGCCCACCAAAAATTTCTACGCTTTGCGGTAGAAGGGCGCCATTTTCAGTTCAGAGCCTTACCCTTCGGTCTGGCCACAGCACCACGAGTGTTCACAAAAATTCTGGCCCCATTATTGCCCAATCTAAGAACACGAGGTGTAACGATAATGGCATATCTAGACGACTTGTTGCTGATAGACCACTCAGTGGAAAAACTAGAAGTGGTTGTTCACGAGACAATCAAGTATCTGGAATATCACGGTTGGATTATCAACCGAGACAAGTCAGCCCTAAAACCAGTCAAAAGTCTGGAATACTTGGGGCTAAGGCTGGATTCAGACCAGAGAAAAATTTTCTTGCCTCAAGAAAAGGGGTCGTCTTTGAGAGATTTGATCCACTTAGTGGGTTCAAAAAGACAGCCATCCATACGCCTGTGCATGAGGCTGCTGGGGAAAAATGGTGGCATCATTCGAAGCAGTACCCTACGGTCAATTCCATTCAAGGAATTTGCAAAGGGCCATACTGTCAGCCTGGAACAAAAAAGTTCAGGCTCTGGACTTACCAATGTCCTTGTCCCCTTCCGTTCGCAAGAGCCTCCGCTGGTGGTTGGTTCCCCAGAATCTGGAAAGAGGGAAATCCTTCAGTCCGATTTCCTGGAAGGTGGTCACTACAGATGCCAGCCTTATAGGCTGGGGAGCAGTACTGGAGCAATGGTCTCTCCAGGGCAGATGGTCGGATGCGGAAAAGGCCCTGCCCATCAATCTCTTAGAGATACGAGCAGCCCGGTATGCCCTAGTAGCATGGACATCCAAACTCCAAGGGTCCCCTGTCAGAATTCAATCAGACAATCCCACAGCAGTGGCATATATCAATCATCAGTGGGGCACTAGGAGTCGTGCAGCCCAGAGGGAAGTAAATTACATCCTGAGATGGGCAGAAAGATATGTCCCAGCCATATCTGCGGTATTCATTCCAGGAGTGGAGAATTGGAAGGCGGACTTTCTAAGTCGCCAACAATTATGCCCAGGGGAATGGTCCCTTCATCCCGAGGTTTTCCGGACAATATGTCAGCGGTGTAGATCTGCTAGCATCCAGATTCAACACAAAAGTGGACAGGTTTGTCTCTTGGACAAGGGATCCCCTAGCTTGCGGCTCGGATGCCCTAGTGTTCCCTTGGGATCAGTTCAAGCTGATATATGCATTCCCACCGCCACAATTGTTACCTCGATTACTCCGCAGAATCAGGGTAGAAAAGAAACCAGTGATTCTGGTGGCCCCGAAGAGCATGGTACGCGGAGATTGTAAAAATGTCTGTGGGGAGTCCTTGGACCCTCCCACATCGTCCGGACCTGCTTTCGCAAGGACCGATATACCACCCTTCCTTACCAGCCCTAGGTTTGACGGCCTGGCTATTGAAGCCCACATTCTAAAAAAGAGAGGGCTCTCTAATGCTGTGGTATCTACCATGATCAATGCCAGGAAGCCGGTATCCAGGCAGATCTACTATAGAATCTGGAAGGCGTACATCGCCTGGTGTGAGGCCAAGAAATGGCATCCACGTAAATACGTAATAGGTAGGATTCTGGACTTCCTACAATGGGCTGTAGATAGGAAGCTTGCCTTGAGTACTATCAAGGGTCAGATTTCGGCCTTGTCAATATTTTTTCAAAGGCCCTTGGCTTCGCATTCACTAGTCAAAGCCTTTATACAAGGAGTGATGCGTATTAGTCCTCCGGTTAATATTCCCATATGTCCATGGGATCTAAACTTGGTTCTGTCGGTTCTACAGAAACAACCATTTGAACCATTACAGCATATTTCCCTGGTTCTTCTCACCAGGAAATTGATTTTTCTAGTAGCCATTTGTTCGGCTAAAAGAGTGTCGGAATTAGCAGCTATGTCCTGTAAGGAGCCATATCTGGTTATCCATAAGGATAGAGTAGTGTTACGCCCTCATCCAGCCTTTCTTCCTAAGGTGGTATCGAGGTTTCATTTGAACCAAGATGTGGTTCTTCCTTCTTTTTTCCCCAAACCTACTTCGGTAGAGGAAAAGTTATTGCATTCTTTGGATGTAGTAAGAGCAGTTAAAGCTTATCTAAAAGCCACTGCTCAGATTCGCAGAACGGATACTTTGTTTATTCTGCCGGAAGGCCCCAGAAGGGGTCAGGCAGCGTCAAAATCTACTTTAGCCAAGTGGATTCGACAGGTCATAATGCAAGCCTATGGCTTGAGAAGGAGACCGCCTCCGTTCAGAGTTAGAGCGCACTCCACGAGAGCAGTTGGAACTTCATGGGCAGTGCATCACCAGGCCTCCCTGGCTCAAATCTGTAAGACCGCAACATGGTCGTCAGTACACACGTTTACTAGGTTCTGCCAGGTGGACGTTAGAAGTCAGGAGGATGTCGCCTTTGGGCGCAGTGTGTTGCAGGCCGCAAAAGATCCTCATGTCTGATAGCGCTCAGCTTATGTATGGTGTATCCCCCCCTCGTTGGGCATTGCTTTAGGACATCCCATTAGTAATGACTATGTCGCTCTGTGTCCCGTGATGTACGAGAAAGAAAATAGGATTTTTATAACAGCTTACCTGTAAAATCCTTTTCTTGGAGTACATCACGGGGCACAGAGCTCCCACCCCTCTTTAGGGACACTTATTGCTTTGCTACAAAACTGAGGTGCTCCCGGATGGGAGGGGCTTATATAGGGGAGGGTACTTCCGGTTTTGGAAGTTGCCAGTGCCAGCACCTGACGGTATCTATATAACCCATTAGTAATGACTATGTCGCTCTGTGTCCCGTGATGTACTCCAAGAAAAGGATTTTACAGGTAAGCTGTTATAAAAATCCTATTTTTGTACTGGTTTAGCCTCTATCGCTGACTGGAACGGCGTGATTCTCCAGTTTCCTCACTGTTCACTCGCACTGAGGAGCAGGACACAGGCAGCGGAACCAAGCAGTCCTAGCCCAGTTGGTGAGTCCCCTGGGTAACCCCCCACAGTCAGTGCAGCCGGAGGGTGGGCTTTTTCTCTCATTTATTGACAAAGTGTCAGAGGGTGGTGGTATCATGAAGTCAGTGTCTCCTGCTCCCCCATTCATGTCAAAAGCAACTGGCAGTGCTACTGCACCTGCGGTCCCTATGGACCAGTTGTCGGCAGTCCTGGAATCATTTGTTGCCAGAATGGAAGTGGTGTGCGAGCGCAAGGGAGTTATAAAGCGCCCTCTCCCCCCACCATCTCCAGGGGGGTGCTCTGATTCAGATATGGGCCTTGCTGAGGCACAGGACCTTAGCTCTGAATTTTTGACCAGGACATTCCTTGTGAGGAAGACTCCTTATCTGGGTCAGTACATGACAGGACACTTGTTAGTGAACTCATTGATGCTGTGAGGGACACTGTCAAGCTGGATGCTGTGGAGCCTGTGGTGGAGTCATTCTCCTTTTTAGTTATTTTCAAGCTAATCCTTCTAAAAAGGTTTTTCCCTAATACACCTTTTTTTGACAGATTCATAGACCAGGTTTGGGAAAAACCACAGAAGACCTTTGCGGTCTCGCAGCGTCTGGCGGTTAGGTAACCCTTTTGAGGACAGCCTGATTAAAAAATGGGCCTCTCCTCCGGTTGTCGCCCGGATAAATAAAGCCACGACTCTCCCGGTTGAGGGGGCCTCTGCTTTTAAGTACCCTACTGATAGGTCGGAAGTGGTGAGCAGAGCCATGTTCACCATGCTGGGATCTGCGCTACGTCCTCTTGTAGCGGTGACCCTGGTGTCTCAGACACTCACGGAATGGGCGAAGATTATGCACCAGACTGCAGGAGCATAATCTTCCTCCGGAATGCATTATACCGGCAGACCAAATGGTACAGGGCCTGGTGTATGTGTGCGATGCCACTATGGACGTTGCCCCCCCCCCCTAATTTTTAGGGCCTCAGTGTCTGCGGTGGTTTTGCGTCGCCTAATCTGGTTGAAATGCTGGCCTCTAAGAAGCTCCTGACGGATTTGCCTTTCAAGGGCGGAAGGCTATTTGGTGCTTCCCTGGATGACATTATGAAAAATGTCACAGGAGGTAAGAGCACCCTTCTTCCTCAGCCAAAGGTGAAGGAGCCGCGCCGTAAGCCGGGTCCTTCCCTTCCCACTCAGAAGAGTTTTTTTCATCAGTCAGATCCCGCGAGAAAATTCTCCCGGACTGACAAGGGTACGGATGGGGGACAGGAGCGTCCCTGGGTGCGTAAGCCAAACGAGCCGGCAAGCAAGCCCGCCACTGCATGAAGTCTTGCCCCCGCCCGACTCTGGGGTGGGGAGACGTCTTCGCAGGTTCACGGATCGGTGGACCTCCCGTATCTCCGACCGATGGGTATGCGAGGTGGTCACCTCGGGGTACAGGATAGAGTTCCTTTCCTGGTCACCAGACAGATTCTTTCCCTCAAATCTCTCTCTCCTTCCGGCGCGTCGGGCTGCCCTATTAGGGGCAGTGCAGGACTTGCTGAAGTGCGGAGTGATTGTGCCGGTATCGTCAAAGGAGGGGTTTCAGGGATTTTATTCAAATCTGTTTGTGGTCCCAGAGAAGGACGGAGTCCGTCCAATTCTGGACCTCAAGGCCCTAAATGCCTTTGTGAAGGTTCTGAAATTCCGCATTGAATCCATTCGCTCAGTGATTGCTGCGCTCCACCCGGGGGATTTTCTGGCATCCTTGAACATCAAGGACGCCTACTTGCATGTCCCAATCTGCGTGGGTCACCAGAAGTTTCTGCGCTTCGTGATAGGCGATAATCAATATCAGTTTGTGGCTCTTCCCTTCGGTTTGGCGTCAGCACCGTGGGGTTTCACCAAGGTGCTTGCCCCGATTTTTAGCTTTGCTGAGACAGCGAGGCATTGCTATCGTGGGCTATCTGGACGATCTTCTTCTGAGAGCAGACTCTGGCTCAGAATTAGAAAAAAATGTGTTTATTGCCAGTCAGGCCCTCCGTGAATTCAACTGGCTTCTGAACATTCAGAAGTCGGTCCTGGTTCCAACTCAGCATCTGGAGTACCTAGGATTGATCCTGGATGCCTCGGAGGCGAGGGTATTTCTACCTTTTAGACAAGTTACAGACTCCTCAATCTGCGGTACGGGTGCTGACGTCCCGCAAATGGTCGTCACTCCATTTTTGCATGAGGCTCCTGGGACTCGTGGCTTCCTTCGAGGCGGTGCCGTATGCCCAATTCCACACTCGAGTCTTACAAAAGGAGATTCTATCTTGCTGGAACAAGTCTCCCTTATCACTGGATCGTCAGATCCAGGTGAGTCACCTGGTCAGGGCATCCCTGACGTGGTGGCAGAGATCCCCGGCCCTTCGGTCGGGGAAGTCGTTCCTTCCTGTCCAGTGGACTGTGATCACAACAGACGCCAGTCTTTTGGGCTGGGGCAGAGTCTGGGGAGTTCTGTCAGCTCAAGGGCTCTGGACGAGTCCCGTCTGCTGATCAATGTCCTGGAACTCCGGGCAATCAGACTGTGCCTCTCCTCGTGGTCAAGGAGACTGCAGGGATGCTCGGTCAGGATACAATCGGACAACGCCACGGCGGTGGCATATGTCAACCATCAGGGGGGTCGCTCACATCCTAAGGTTGGTTGGAAAGAAGCGTGCCGGCCGTTTACATTCCAGGAGTAGACAACTGGCAGGCGGACTATCTGAGCTGCCTGATGTTGGACCAGGGGGAATGATCCTTGCATCCGGAGGTGTTTCACCTCCTTTGCCGGAGGTGGGGCACGCCGGATGTGGACCTCTTGGCCTCTCGACTCAATCGCAAGGTGTCGAGATTCGTGGCCAGGTCCAGGGATCCTTGGGCGGACGCGTCAGACATGTTGGTGGCCCCGTGGGGTCGGTATTGGCTGATTTATGCCTATCCTTCGCTGAAGTTGCTTCCTCGACTACTTCGCAGGGTGGAGGCCGAGGGGATTCCAGTAATCCTCATCGCTCCAGATTGGCCTTGCCGTCCTTGGTACGCCAATCTTGTGCGCCTAGTGGCGGATGTTCCATGGCGACTGCCTGTGCGGGAGGACCTTCTGTCTCAAGGTCCCATACTTCATCCTGCTTTACAGTCGCTGGCTTTAACGGCATGGCTATTGAAAGCCAGGTGCTGAGAGACCGGGGTCTCTCGGATTCGGCCATCTCGACCATGCTGAGGGCACGGAAATCTTCTTCCAGGAAGATATACCACCGTACCTGGAGGGCCTACATCGCTATGTGCGAGGAGCTGGATTGGCGTCCACGGACGTATTCCGTTCCCAGGATCTTGCTGTTTTTACAGCGTGCTGTGACCCAAAAGCTTGCTTTGAGCACCATTAATGCACACCACCGTTTTTAATGCCATTGAAAAAAATAGTTTTTCTCGACGTGATTCTTCTCAAGCCTGCCTTGCCTACACACTATCGTGAAAAAAAAAATGCTCGAGCAAAGCACGGTGACGTATGAAACGTACGACTGCACTATAAAGGGAAAGTTCCATTTGGATGGTGCCACCCTTTGGGCTGCTTTTGCTGATCCTCGTGTTAGTAAAGTTTGGTGAGAGACGATTTGCGCTTTTCAGCCTCGTGCTCTTCAGTCCGTTACAGCGTGACGAATGTGCTATCTCCAATATGAACGCTAGTTTTACCAGAACGAGCGCTCCTGTCTCATAACTTGCTTCTGATCATGCGCGTTTTTTTCACTTTGTTAAAGCCTACACACGGTCGTTTTTCAAAACGAGAAAAAATAGAGCATGTTTCAAATTTTTAATGCCCATTTTTCATGTCGCGAAAAAAGCTCTGGAGCCTACACACAATCGTTTTTAATGCCCAAAATAAAAATGGCATTTTTTCTCGTCATGAAAAAACGGTCGTGTGTATGCGGCATAAGGGTCAGATTTCGGCTTTGGCTATTTTCTTTCAGCGGCCGCTAGCGAGCCATTCTTTTGATCAGTACCTTCGTACAGGGAGTCCGACATGTGCTCCCCCCTATTAAACCACCTCTTCCTCCTTGGGATTTGAATTTGGTGCTCTCGGTTCTTCAAGAACCTCCTTTTTGAAAACAGAGATTCCTCTCTCAACTTGATCTCAGGTGGCTTTTCTAGTAGCCATTACTTCTGTCTGAAGGGTTTCTGAATTGGCGGCTTTGACTTGCAAACCGCCATACTTGGTTCTTCATAAGGATAAGGCGGTGCTACGCCCCCCACAGCCTGCTTTTCTCCCGAAGGTGGTCTAGGCCTTCCACCTTAATGAGGACGTTGTACTTCCATCTTTATGTCCTCGTCCATCGCATCCCAGAGAGTTTGCGCTTCACGCGTTAGACGTGGTACGTGCTTTATGGGTGTACCTGTCTGCTACGGCTTTGTTTCGGAAGTCTGACTCGCTGTTTGTGTCTGGTCCAAAACAGGGCCAAGCGGTTTCATCTGCCACCGGTGGATCAGGCAGACCGTCATACAGGCCTATGTCCTTAAGGGGCGGACGCCTCCCTTTCCGGTTACGGCGCATTCTACCAGGGCAATTGGTGCTTCCTGGCCTTTCCGACATCAAGCGTCTGTTGCACAAGTGTGCAAGGCGGCGACCTGGTCGTCCGTTCATACCTTTTCCAAATTCTATAAGGTTGATGTGGCTGCATCTTCTGATGCTTCCTTCGGCCGCAAGGTTTTGCAGGTGGCTGTTTAATGTTGCACCTCTGTTGAGGAGCTCTGCTTGTTTGGGGTGAAGTGTTGTTGTTTTTTTTTTTTCTTGATACTGTTCCCACCCCTCGTTCTTTGACACTGCTTTGGGACGTCCCACTTTGTCAAGATTAAAGATGCTGTGTCAGTCCATGGAAGGTAAGAGAAATAAGGATTTTTTTTTTCTTGCTGTAAAATTATTTTCTCTGACGTCCATGGACTGGCACAGCACCCTCCCCTCCTTTGTTGCGTTTGTACTGCTTTAATACGAACTGAGGCTGCTGGTGGGCGGGGCTGTTCAGCTCTGGTAATGAAATGCATGTTAAAACATCTAACATTCTGCCTAGTCTTCTCCTATGAGCAGGAACATAACCCACTTTGTCAAGATTGAAGATGCTGTCAGTCCATGGACGTCAGAGAAAAGGATTTTACGGTGAGTACCAAAAAAAATCCATATTTTTTTTTTTTTTTTGTTTTTTTTTTTTTTTATTTGTTGTATTTCTGCTTGAAATATACAGTATTTTTATATAAAACTCTCATGCATTTTACTGCAAGAAAAGACAAGTGTAAATGGGTTGGAAGATTGATGCCTCGTACACAAGACCAGTTTTTCCCGTCTCAAAAACTTGCGATGAGAGCTTTTGGCTGGGAATTCCGACCGTGTGTATGCTCCATCGCAGTTTTTCTGATGGGAAAACTGACGGGAAAAAAAAGAGCAGGATCTCTTCCTCCTTTTTTTTTTTTTTCTCCCCCCGTCAGGAAAAAATCCTAGCGGGAAAACCGTTCGTCTGTATGCTTTTCCGACGGGAAAAAAACGTGCATGCTCGGAAGCATAGAACTTGTTTGGTTTTTTTTCAGCTCGTCAGTCTTTTACGTCACTGCGTTCTTGGCAGTCAAAAGTTCACCAGACTTGTGTGAACGTGTGTATGCAAGGCAGGCTTGAGAGGAATTCTGTCGGGAAAACCATTTTGTTTTTTTTTTGTTTTTTTTTTTTGTTTTTTTTTCCGACGGGAAAAACGGTCGTGTGTACGAGGCATTAGAAGCATTTTCACTTTGTTTTCGGAACAGAATAAAATAGGATGTTCACAAATTTGGTACTGGTAATATTGCAAGTATATGCCTATTGTTTGTAGGAGCTGCAGGCGGCTAGAGTGCAATCGCATTTATACCCAAGCTTTAATCTTTGGAAGGTCATATTTCCTGTTACTGTCATCTTGTTTTTCATAGTGGTTGTACTTGCGATTCTTGATTTATACAAGTTTTCTATGATTATACACAAAAAAATTAACAGCGTATCCTTATCCCTATATATACCCACAAGGTCAAACTTGCACTCTCCCATGTCTAGTGTTGGGCTTCAGATAATATCTCAATCCTAAATTTCATTCCTGAGTAATCCATGCTCAGTACTTTGATCCTTTAAAAGTTCCATACACTGCCCCATAGAAGATCAACGCTGTAGTTGGGCACAACTCTTATCAGTTTAACTGCAGAAACCGCATCCAGCACAAACTTCTTGTCCCTGCTATATGGTCTTGGCTTGCATGTACACCAAGCCTGGCCCTGCTTCTGCCTTACTGCTAGCGGGACCTCACTTTTAGTCCTTCTCCAGCCTCTCTTCCAGCTCCTTGCACTTCAGCAGCTCCAGCGACTGCAGACCTTCCACTTTTCCCGACCCTCACTGTGGGGCTCGCCTCTCACCATCTTTACAAAATAAGACACGCTTCTCCTTGTGCAATAAAAACATCTGATTTCTTCACTGTAAAATTTTTAATCCTCGCACTAGAGTTGCCCCAATACTCGTGCAAATGCTCCGATACCTAAAACCGATACCTTTGCAGTGCGATTTGAGCCTTTACAAAATGAATGGGCTCAAATCGCATCGCATGTGATTTGAATAGGAAAGCTGTTGGCGATTCCTGTCTGAATCACATGTGGTTTCCCGCACCGCTCCTGTGTGAACCCAGGCTTGTCATAGTGACTTCAGCCTAGGTTCACACAGGAGCGGTGCGAGAAACAGCATGCGATTCGGCCAGGAATTGCACCACATTCCTGTTCAAATTGCATGTGCCTCTTTGCAATGCAATTTGAGTCTATTTTAGTATGGGCTGAAATTGCACCGCAAAGGTATTGGTTATCGGCGAGTACTTGAGCACAGGTATCGGTACTCGCCGATATAAAAAATAAAAGTGTCGTGCACCCGTAACTCGCACAAACCCTGTGTAGCAGATTTAACCACTTAAGCCCCGGACCATTTGGTAGCTAAAGGACCAGAGGTGAATTCAGAATTTTGCGCTGCTTTAACTGTAAATTGTGCGGACATGCAATGTTGTACCCAAACGAAATTTGCGTCCTTTTCTTCCCACAAATAGAGCTTTCTTTTAATGGTATTTGATTGCCTCTGCGATTTTTTTTTTTTTGCGATATAAACGGAAAAAGACCGAAGTTTTTTTAAAAAAATATTTTCAAATTTTTGTTATAAGAAAAATCGAATAAACTCAATTTTAGTCATACATTTAGGCCAAAATGTATTCAGCCACATGTCTTTAGTAAAAAAAATGTCAAGTGTATATTTATTGGTTTGCGCAATAGTTATAGCGTTTACAAACTAGGGTACATTTTCTGGAATTTACACAGCTTTAAATTTATGACTGCCTATCTCATTTCTTGAGGTGCTAAAATGGCAGGGCAGTACAAAACCCCCCCAAATGACCCCATTTTAGAAAGTAGACACCCCAAGGAAATTGCTGAGAGCCATGTTGAGCCCATTGAATATTTTTTTTTTTTTGTCCCAAGTGATTGAATAATGACAAAAAAAAATAAAAAATTGCTAAAAGTTGTCACTAAATTATATATTGCTCACACATGCCATGGTTATATGTGGAATTGCACCCCAAAATACATTCTGCTGCTTCTCCTGAGTACGGGGATACCACATGTGTGGGACTTTTTAGGAGCCTAGCCGCGTACGGGACCCCGAAAACCAATCACCGCCTTCAGGATTTCTAGGCACAAATTTTTGATTTCACTCCTCACTACCTATCACAGTTTCGAAGGCCATAAAATGCCAAAATAGCACAAAACCCCCCCAAATGACCCCATTTTGGAAAGTAGACACCCCAAGCTGTTTGCTGAGAGGCATGGTGAGTATTTTACAGCTCTCATTTGTTTTTGAAAATGAAGAAAGAACATTTTTTTTTTTTTTTTTTTTCAATTTTCAAAACTTTGTGACAAAAAGCGAGATCTGCAAAATACTCACAATACCTCTCAGCAAATAGCTTGGTGTGTCTACTTTCCAAAATGGGGTCATTTGGGGGGGTTTGTGCCATCTGGGCATTCCATGGCCTCCGAAACTGTGATAGGCAGTGAGAAGTGAAATCAAAAATTTACACCCTTAGAAAGCCTGAAGGCGGTGATTGGTTTTTGGGGTCCCGTACGCGGCTAGGCTCCCAAAAAGTCTCACATGTAGTATCCCCGTACTCAGGAGAAGCAACAGAATGTATTTCTTGTTCATACATCACGGGACACAGAGCAGCATAGTCATTACTATGTGGGTTATATAGAATTACCTTCAGGTGCTGGCACTGGCAACTTCCAAAACAGGAAGTACCCTCCCCTATATAAGCCCCTCCCATCCGGGAGCACCTCAGTTTTTTGCCAGTGTCTAAGGTGTTGGCCAAGGTTAACATGTATTCATCTGGGCTTGTGTACAGGTTCTCTGGGCCTTAGCAAGCTATTCCGGATCCGACCAAAAAAGCTTCATAGCTAAACGGTCGGTACCCGGGCCTTGCAGAGAAGAGCAGGGTTTTGCCTGTAATGCCTCTCTTAGGAGGGCTGGACCCTGGAATCCAGAGCTCTGGTCATACCCAAAACCAAGAGGCTATCTGTGCAGGGTGCTATACAGGTCCAGGGGAGTGGAATCCTTGGGAACCCGGTCCCTGAAGGTCTAGTACAATGCCTGCCGTGAGAGGTGAAGTTTTGGGCTTCTGTGGACCAAACAAAGTCCTGCGGCGGGGAAAAGGTAAGTGGGGGCCCCTCAGGAACTTGGTTCTATTGAGGGGACCCCCAAGCCTAATATGTCTTTCTGCCTGTTACCTAAAGGTATTCCCGCTAATAGCTGTATATGCCTAAGAAATCCTAGAAATGTCTTTTCATAAAGGAAGTTTTAAAAACTGTAAACCGGGAAATGTTTTTCATAAAGGAGGTTTTAAAAAAAAAAAAAAAGACAAAAGTGCGGTACCTGTGTTTGTCCACTAGAGGCCGCTGTGGAACGTGTTTTTTTTCTTGGGACTATTCCTTCCATGGTGAAAGTCCAGGCAGATGAGTGAGCTCTCTATCAGGGAAGCTGCATTCCTCTGTCATGCTGCCAAGTAGTTTCCTTCCATCCCCGAGTCCTGGTGAAACAGGGACCCTGGCTCCTCTCCCTACAGGGCGCCAAGAGCGCACACGTGCACGCGCGCGCGTGCGCACACACGCTTTCTTTTTATAGATTTAGCTTCAAAAAAGTGGGCGGAGCCTGGCGGATGACGCGCTCTGTGCGCCCAGCGCTTCTGCGCATGTGCGGGCGTCCCAGCAAGATAAAAGGACTCAGTCCACGCTGCTTGCTATGGACACAGAGCATGAAAAGGAGCTGGTAGCATGGTATAGGGGCTTACAGCGGGCGGTTGATACAGGCATCCCCAGAAAGACGCATTAGTAGACACCCACTGATGTACATAGCAGCAAATTGCATTAGACTATTTCAGTAAAGGGGTGTATTGCGGCTGGAATACCTCAGCTTTGAACTAAGGAATATGCCGCCTAAAAAACTCCGAGATATACCTCTCAGGAAGTGTAGGGGGTCTCCATCGGGCTCTGAGGATCTGGAGCAGTCATCTGCAACCTCCTCCCCTGAGAAATCAGAGGTTAATACCCATAAGGAACCCCCGGGAGTGCCAGGTACTGCGGCTGTCCTCAGTCCACCTGCTCCTGCATATATAACAGAGGAGGTTTTTGCCTCAACTCTGGAGGGATTGGAGCAGAGATTGGCAGCATTGATCGCTTCTTCTCTACAGGAAAGAAAGCGCGCCAGATCTCCATCACCTCCATTAGAGTGCCTGTTGGCAGAGCAACAGTCCCAGGAAGGGACCGACCTACCTGAAGGGGATCAGGAGGAGGTTAACTCTGTTTTTGAGGAATCGACAGTAGATGAACACAGACTGAAAGATTGTGGGTCCAGACCCTAACTGACATGGTTCGATCTGCATTTAAAATGCCTCTTGTTGAACCATCAACTACTGCTGTCTCCTCATTGGGGTCGCTAAAAGCTCCCCAGGTTAATTGCTCCTTTCCAATACATCCATTATTGGAAGGACTTATATACCAGGACTGGGAACATCCTGATAAACTATTTGTTCCGCCTAAGAAATTTCCGGTGATCTATCCCATGGAGGAAAAGTTCACCCAGAGATGGAATGTTCCTACGGTGGATGCAGCCATCTCTTCTGTGAACAAATCACTGACATGCCCAGTAGATAATGTTCAAAGATCGAGTAGATAAAAAATTGGAATCTTTATTAAAATCTGCTTTTTCCACAGCAGGGGCTGTTACACAGTCAGCAGTGGCAGCTATTGGGGTCTGCCAAGCTTTAAAGGATCAGATGAAAATGGTCCTGAGGGATTTGCCAGACCAGCAGGCCCAGGCTCTGGCTGATCTGCCTAGAGCATTATGCTTTGCGGTTGACGCCATCAAGGATTCTATCCATCAGGCCTCCCGCTGTCTTTGGTACATATGCGTAGGCTTCTGTGGCTCAAAAACTGGTCTGCTGAAGCTCCCTGTAAGAAGCTCTTAATTAGCTTCCCATTTCATGGGGAACGCCTTTTTGGCGAGGATCTGGATAAGTATATCCAGAAGATTTCCAGTGGTAAAAGTACTCTCTTACTGAGTAAGAAGAGGTCTAGGGGTCCATCTTTTAAGAGGACTACCTCTCCTATCCCTGCGACGTCTGCTACTAAGCAGTTCCGACGGCCTCCTCGGTCAAACTCAGGGGGTAAAAATCAGGGACCGTCACAGGGTAATAAGAAACCCTGGATCCGAAGGGGTACTAAACCAGCCTCCAAGTCAAGCCTATGAAGGGCTGCCCCCACTCAAACGGGTGGGGGGAAGACTTCAGTTGTTCGCAGAGACCTGGCGGGAGACGATCAAAGACAGATGGGTGCTCTCCGCAGTAACTCTGGGATACAAGTTGGAGTTAAAAGAGTCTCCTCCGTCCCATTTTATGTGGTCAGGCATGCCAAGAGACCCTCTGAAAAGAGGGTCTCTCCTATTGGCGTTAGAACAACTATTGCTCCAAGGAGTAATTATGGAGGTTCCTATGGAAGAGTGGGGGTTGGGTTTCTACTCAAACCTTTTCACAGTCCCGAAACCAAACGGGGACATAAGACCCATATTGGACCTAAAGAGTCTAAACAAATTTCTAAACGTCCGGTCTTTCCGGATGGAGTCGATCCGATCGGTCACCGCTGCCCTACAGGGGGAGGAATGGTTAGCCCCGATCGACATCAAAGATGCTTACTTGCATGTTCCCATCTTTCCAGGTCATCAAAAATTTCTACGCTTTGCAGTAGAAGGGCGCCATTTTCAGTTCAGAGCCTTACCATTCGGTCTGGCCACAGCACCACGAGTGTTCACAAAAATTCTGGCCCCACTGTTGGCCGATCTAAGAACACGAGGTCTAACGATAATGGCATACCTAGACGACCTGTTGTTGATGGACCACTCAGTTGCCAAGCTAGAAGTGGTAATTGTCGATACAATCAAGTATCTAGAATCTCACGGTTGGGTCATCAACCTGGACAAGTCAGCCCTACAGCCAGTGAAAAACCTGGTATATCTAGGGCTACGGCTGGATTCAGACCAGAGGAAGATTTTCTTACCTCTAGACAAGGTATCCTCTTTGAGGGGCTTGGTCCGTCTGCTTTGTGCAAAAAGACAGCCGTCCATACGCCTGTGCATGAGGCTGCTAGGAAAGATGGTAGCATCATTCGAAGCTGTGCCATACGCCCAATTCCACTCAAGGAATTTACAGAGGGCCATATTGTCAGCCTGGAACGGAAAAATTCAGGCTCTAGACTTCCCGATGGCTTTGTCCCCATCCGTTCGGAAGAGTCTCTGCTGGTGGTTGATCCCCCAGAATCTCCAGAAGGGAAAACCCTTCAGTCCGATATCCTGGAAGGTGGTCACTACAGATGCCAGCCTTATAGGTTGGGGGGCAGTACTGGAGCAATGGTCTCTCCAGGGCAGATGGTCAAATGTAGTAAAAACCCTGCCCATCAATCTCTTAGAGATACGAGCAGCCCGGTATGCCCTAGTAGCCTGGACATCCAGACTCCAAGGGTCCCCTGTCAGAATTCAATCAGACAATGCCACAGCAGTGGCATATATCAATCATCAGGGAGGCACCAGGAGTCGTGCAGCCCAGAGGGAAGTAAGTCACATCCTGGAATGGGCAGAAAAGCATGTCCCATGTATATCAGCTGTCTTCATTCCAGGGGTGGAGAATTGGAAGGCGGACTTTCTGAGTCGCCAACAGTTATGCCCAGGGGAATGGTCCCTTCATCCCGAGGTCTTCCGAGCAATATGTCAGCGGTGGGGAACACCGGATGTAGATCTGCTAGCATCCAGATTCAACGCAAAGGTGGACAGATTTGTCTCCCGGACAAGGGATCCCCTCGCTTGCGGCTCGGATGCTCTGGTGTTCCCTTGGGATCAGTTCAGACTGATATATGCATTCCCTCCGCTACAATTGTTGCCTCGACTCCTTCGCAGAGTCAGGTTGGAAAAGAAGCCGGTGATCCTGGTGGCTCCAGCGTGGCCCCGAAGGGCCTGGTACGCGGAGATCATCAAAATGTCTGTGGGGAGTCCTTGGACCCTTCCACGTCGTCCGGACCTGCTTTCACAAGGACCGATATACCACCCTTCCTTACTAACTCTAAGTTTAACGGCCTGGCTATTGAATCCCACATCCTAAAGAAGAGAGGTCTCTCTAACTCTGTGGTATCAACTATAATCAATGCCAGGAAGCCTGTATCCAGGCAGATCTACTATAGAGTTTGGAAGGCGTACATCACTTGGTGCGAGGCCAGAAAATGGCATCCACGTAAGTACGTTATAGGCAGAATTCTGGACTTCCTGCAGTGGGCTGTAGACAGGAAGTTTGCCTTAAGTACTATCAAGGGCCAGGTTTCGGCCTTATCAATACTATTTCAAAGGCCCCTGGCTATGCATTCACTTGTCAAATCCTTTATGCAAGGGGTGACTCGTATTATTCCACCGATTAAAGCTCCCATATGCCCATGGGATCTAAATTTGGTTCTGTCGGTTCTGCAGAAGCAGCCGTTTGAACCTTTGCGGCACATTTCCTTGGTTCTACTCACCAGAAAATTGATATTTTTAGTAGCCATATGCTCGGCTAGAAGAGTGTCGGAATTAGCCGCCATGTCCTGTAAGGAGCCATATCTGGTTATTCATAAGGACAGAGTAGTATTACGCCCTCACCCAGCCTTTCTTCCTAAGGTGGTATCGAGGTTTCACTTGAACCAGGATGTGGTTCTTCCTCCTTTTTTCCCCAAACCAAGCTCGGTAGAGGAAAAGTTATTGCATTCTTTGGATGTAGTAAGAGCAGTTAAAACTTATCTAAAAGCCACTGCTCAGATTCGTAGAACGGATTCTTTGTTTGTTCTGCCGGAAGGCCCCAGAAAGGGTCAGGCAGCATCAAAATCTACTTTAGCCAAGTGGATTCGACAGGTCATAATACAAGCCTATGGCTTGAGAAGTAGACCGCCTCCGTTCAAAGTTAGGGCGCACTCCACGAGAGCAGTTGGAACTTCATGGGCAGTGCATCACCAGGCCTCCCTGGCTCAAATCTGTAAGGCCGCAACATGGTCTTCAGTTCACACGTTTACTAGGTTCTACCAGGTGGACGTTAGAAGTCAGGAGGATGTCGCCTTTGGGCGCAGTGTGTTGCAGGCCGCAAAAGATCCTCATGCCTGATGGCGCCCAGCTTATGTATGGTGTATCCCCCCCTCATTTGGCATTGCTTTGGGACGTCCCACATAGTAATGACTATGCTGCTCTGTGTCCCGTGATGTATGAACAAGAAAATAGGATTTTTAAAACAGCTTACCTGTAAAATCCTTTTCTTGGAGTACATCACGGGACACAGAGCTCCCACCCCTCTTTTGGGGACACGTATTGCTTTGCTACAAAACTGAGGTACTCCCGGATGGGAGGGGCTTATATAGGGGAGGGTACTTCCTGTTTTGGAAGTTGCCAGTGCCAGCACCTGAAGGTAATTCTATATAACCCACATAGTAATGACTATGCTGCTCTGTGTCCCGTGATGTACTCCAAGAAAAGGATTTTACAGGTAAGCTGTTTTAAAAATCCTATTTTTGGGGTGTAATTCCACATATGCCCATGGCATGTTTGAGCAATATATCATTTAGTGACAACTTTGTGCAAAAATAAAAAAAAATTGTATTTTTTCCGCAACTTGTGTCAACATATAAAATATATTCCATGGTCTCGACATGCCTCTCAGTATATAGCTTGGGGTGTCTACTTTCCAAAATGGGGTAATTTGGGGGGGTTTTGAGCTGTTCTGGCATTTTATACACATTAGGAAGCTTACATCCACTCTTCTAACCACTTGAAGACAAAGCCCTTTTTGACACTTTTTGTTTACATGAAAACATAATTTTCTTGCAAAAAAAAAATATGTTGAACCCCCAAACATTATATATATTTTTAAAGCAAAGGCCCTACAGAATAAAATGGAGGGTGTTGCATTTTTTTTTCTACACAGTATTTGCGCAGCGATTTTTCAAACGCATTTTTTGGGGAAAAAAATACACTTTTTTTAATTTTAATGCACTAAAACACACTATATTGCCCAAATGTTTGATGAAATAAAAAAGATGATCTTAGGCCGAGTACATAGATACCAAACACGACAAGCTTTAAAATTTCACACAAACGCGCATTGGCGACAAACTACATACATTTTTAAAAGCCTTTACAGGTTACCCCGTTAGCTTTACAGAGGAGGTCTACTGCTAAAATTACTGCCCTCGATCTGACCTTCGCGGTGATACCTCACATGCATGGTGCAATTGCTGTTTACATATGACGCCAGACCGACGCTTGCGTTCGCCATTGGGCAAGAGCAGGGCAGGACAGGGGTGCTTTTTTATTTTATTTTTAAACTGTTGCTTCCATATTTATTTATTTTTTTTATCATTTTTATTGTTATCTCAGGGAATGTAAATATCCCCTATGATAGCAATAGGTAATGACAGGTACTCTTTTTTGAAAAAACTGGGGTCTATTGGACCCTAGATCTTTCCTCTGCCCTCAAAGCATCTGACCACACCAAGATCAGTGTGATTAAAATGCTTTCCCAATTTCCCAATGGCGCTTTTTATATCCGGGGGGGGGGACATTCCCTCCCACTGCTTGTAAAAGCAGTCCAGAGGCTAATTAGCCACTAGGATTGCTTTTACATGAAAGCCGGCCGCTGGCTGAAAAGAATGATGCCAAGATGATACCTAAACCCACAGGCATCATTCTGGTATAAACATTCAAAGTCCAGCAACATACCAGTACGTTGCTGGTCCTTGTTGGACATGTATTGTAATCTTTTTTTTTCATGCAACCTGTTGGCTGAACGAAAAAAAGAGATTGATCAGTGGGTATGCCCACCATTAGAATACCGCCCTTCATCCACCCACTTCTAATGATGGGCATACATGCACCATTTATATATGCCGAAGCATGGGGGCATCTTCCCGCAAAAGTTATGCCGCGTACACATGGTCAGACTTTTCCACGGGCAAGCCTCCGTCGGAATCTCGACCGTATGTACGCGGCATTAGGAGCAAAATCGCTCCTCCGCCCCTGCTGCCCCAATGCTTCGGCATATATGCTTTTTTTTTTTTTTAACTGTGATGGTGAAATCACCTCCTACAGCACTGGAGTCGCAGGGATCAGGCCTGTCTCTGCGAACGCTGCAGTTATGTGTGTTGTGTTTTGCAAGTGACAGTGATCGATACTGCACTTGGGTGGCCTGGGCTGAACGGAGGGGCAAAACGCAGGTGCTAGCAGGTATCTGGGCTGATCCCGCTAACACTGCATTTTTGGGAACCCTAAACTGCTGGGGACGCTAGTATAGATCTGATCAGATCAGATATTGATCTGTTCAGATACTATACCACTAAGGGGGGTGTATGCTTAACGCGTGGGTGTTAGCGCTACTGGCACTAACCTGACGCTGCCTGGGGTGTGACGCAGACCCTCTCTGACGCTAAAACCTAATTGATATCACCCGCCGGGCGATCAGGGGGTTAAACCTTTATTTGGTTATATACACGGCGGGTGCCCTGACACTATAAAAAGCAAGCTAACTAACCAGCGTCACCCGTAACACTTATATGATGATCACTGGTGAAAGGGTTAACTAGGGGCAATTAGGGGGTTAAAACCTTTATTAGGTAATATATAGGGGTACCTGACGCTATATAAAAACCTGACGGCGAACCTAAAAAAAAAATTACTGGCTACCTATCGGCATCACCGACACTAAGACAACGATCATAAAAACGATCGCTTAGCGACAGTGGTGATAGGGGGTGAAAGGGTTACCTGGGGGGTGATCAAGGGGGTTAAACCTTTATTAGATGATATATGGGGGGGACCTGACGCTATAAAAACCTGCGGCGAACCTAAAAAAAATTACTGGCTACCGATCTGCATCACCGACGCTAAGACAGCGATCAGAAAAATGATCGCTTAGCGACAGTGGTGATAGGGGGTGAAAGGGTTACCTGGGGGGTGATCAAGGGGGTTAAACCTTTATTGGGTAATGGGGTACCTGACGCTATAAAAACCTGCGGCGAACCTAAAAAAAATTACTGGCTACCGATCAGCATTACCGACGCTAAGACATCGATCAGAAAAATGATCGCTTAGCGACGGCGGTGCTAGGGGGTGAAAGGGTTATCTGGGGGGTGATCAGGGGGTTAAACCTTTATTAGGGGGGGTTAGGGGGCTACACTGGACCTAAAACTAAATGTAGTGACACTTTTACAGTCACAAATGTCACTGATTGCAGTGATTACTAAATAAATGGTCACTGCAATCAGTGACACTGTGACTGGGGGGTGATCTGGGGGTGTCTGGGGGGGGCGATTTATGTGCCTATGTGTCCTGGTGTCAGTGTGCTGTTTTGTGCACTAACCTGCATCTTCTCCTGTACGGCGCTCGGTATATGTGAGCGCCGCAGGAGAGATGACATCACTTCCTCCTGCCTGTGTAAACAGTACACAGGCAGGGGAAGCTCTCTCATTCGCCGGGAGCGATCGAGAGGGGGGGGGCCGGAATCGAACGTCCCCTCATGCCGGATCGCTCCCGAAGGTAAAACTACCGCCCACTGTAAAGAAGGGGGGTCCGATCGGACCCCCCCAACTATACAAAGGCAATCACGTATATGTACGTGATTCTGCCTGTCGGTGCCATTCTGCCGATGTATATTTACAGTGGCCGGTCGTTAAGTGGTTAAAGGGTGCAAGCTCCTCACTGGTAACCTCTGCCTGAGGCCCGCACTCAACAATGGATTCCAGTTGGTAATGATTCTGTCCCTCAATGGAGTTTGGCTCCTGCATCCAGTATTCAATGTGTTTTTAAAGGGTAGAAGACCACCTTCATTACATAATGCTTATAAATAAATCATTGTCTCGCAAACAATTGATACCATAATCGCCTGTTGGCATACAGCCTTCTGTATTGGGCTGAGTTCACACTGCTGTAAGGAGTGGCTCACGGCAGGGGTCCAGTGCATCCCCGTTTTTACTGTTTCAGGTCCAAATTTTCGGCTGAATTCGGACCTGAAACTGACCAGAAGATGCACAGGACTCCTGTGCAATTTGCTTTGCAGCTGTCCCGGAGCTGTGTAAATCCACTCCATTGAGAGCTGGTCACAGCCTCCAGACTTGTGAATTGGATGCGGGTTTCCCGCATCCAATTTGCAATAGTGTGAACCCAGCTTTCGAGACGGATATTGCACTGCTGCTGAAAGTCCTTGCTGTTTCTGCATTTCTTGGGGGGGGGGGGGCGTTTCCCCCCTGTTTCACAATGTAGTTCATGTTGCAACTGTCAGCTGAGAAGGGACAGGTTTTGTTACCTGTGGGAACTGTGCATTGAGACAATATTTTTATATCTGATATGGGAGGTTCTGCCACAGAAGTCCCTGCCTCAAGAGGTGTGTGTGCTGGCCACTGATGTTGTCAGTTATTTGCTGCAGTGAGTTTTTTACGGTTCTAGTTTACCCACAGGTTCACGGTCAGACATGGAACACGTTTTTTTTGGTAATGGTTGGTAAAAAATGTAGGCGTTTTTGATTAGTAATGTGTTTTTATGTTTTTGTTTTTTTTTCTCTAAAGCTGCTTAAACCACCACGTACTCCATAATGAATGGCCAACTGGACCTAAGTGGCAAGCTGATTATTAAGGCTCAGCTTGGAGAAGACATTCGCAGGATTCCAATCCACAATGAAGACATCACCTATGATGAGCTGGTCCTGATGATGCAGAGAGTATTTAGGGGAAAACTCTCTACCAATGATGAAGTAGCCATCAAGTATAAAGATGAAGGTATGTTGTCTGAATGACAAAGGCGCTGGGACAGGCTGAAATTTAACCATTTTAACTTAATGAATTAGTAGAATAATTCCAGGAGTTAATAGGGAGTATATAGCAGAGCAACATTTTATTTTCAGGTTTTCATACAGAACGTTCTACTGCAATTTAGGCAAAATAAAGAGAAGTAGAGGGAACCATAGAGTGAATAAAATGCTCATAATCGCAAGACTGTAGAGTCTACTTCTAAAGAGCTTACTATTTTTCATAGACTGCATTGTCTTCTGCAGTTTAATCCTCTCATTCAAATATCCATAGCATTGCCCACTTTGTAACATACAGTGCATCCGGAAAGTATTCACAGCGCTTCACTTTTTCCACATTTTGTTCCAAAATGGATTAAATTCATTATTTTCCTCAAAAATTCTACAAACAATACCCCGTAATGACAACGTGAAAAAAAATTGTTTGAAATCTTTGCAAATTTATTAAAAAGTAAACAAAAAAATCAGATGTACATAAGTATTCACAGCCTTTGCCATGACACTCAAAATTGAGCTCAGGTGCATCCTGTTTCCACTGATCATCTTTGAGATGTTTCTGCAACTTGATTAGAGTCCACCTATGGTAAATTCAGTTGATTGGACATGATTTGGAAAGGCACACTCCTGTCTATATAAGGTCCCACAGTTAACAATGCATGTCGGAACAACCCAAGCCATGAAGTCCAAGGAATTGTCTGTAGACCCCCGAGACAGGATTGTATCGAGGCACAGACCTGGGGGAGGGTACAGAAAAATTTCTGCAGCATTGAAAGTCCCAATGAGCACAGTGGTTTCCATCCATAAATGGAAGAAGTTTGGAACCATCAGGACTCTTCCTAGAGTGGGCATTCTGACCAGGGGAGAAGGACCTTAGTCAGGGAGGTGATCTAGAACCTGGTGGTCACTCTGACAGAGTTCCAGCGTTTCTCTGTGTAGAGAGGAGAACCTTCCAGAAGAACAACCATTGCTGCAGCACTCCACCAATCAGGCCTGTATGGTAGAGTGGCCAGACGGAAACTACTCCAGTAAAAAGCACATGACAGTATGCGTGGAGTTAGCCAAAAGGCACCTGAAGGACTCTGACCATGAGCAACAAAATTCTCTGGTCTGATAAAACAGATTGAACTCTTTGGCCTGAATGGCAAACGTCATGTCAGGAGGAAACCAGGCACCGCTCAGCACCTGGCCAGTACCATCCCTACAGTGCAGCATCGTGCTGTGGGGATGTTTTTTAGTGGCAGGAACTGGGAGACTAGTCAGGTTTGAGGCAAAGATGAATGCAGCAATGTTCAGAGATATCCTTGATGTAAACCCGCTCTGGACCTCAAACTGGGGTGAAGGTTCATCTTCCAACAGGACAAGGACCCTAAGCACACAGCCAAGATGACGACAAAGTGGCTACAGGAAAACTCTGTGAATGTCTGAGTGGCTCAGCCAGAGCCCAGACTTGAACCTGATTGAACATCTCTGGAGATATCTGAAAATAGCCTTTCAGATGCTCCCCATCCAACCTGATGAAGCTTGAGAGGTCCTGCAAAGAATGGGAGAAACTGCCCAAAAAAGGGTGTGCCAAGCTTGTAGCCTCATACTTTAAAAATACTCGGCTGCAATTGATGCCAAAGGTGCTTCAACAAAGTTATGAGCAAAGGCGTGTGTGTGTGTGTGTGTGTGTGTGTGTGTGTGTGTGTGTGTGTGTGTATAAACACACACACTTTTTTTTCTTTTTTATTCTTAAATTTACAAAGCTGTCAACTTCTTTCATGTTTTCATTACGGGGTATTGTTTGTAGAATTTTAAGCAAAATGATAAATTGAATCTTTTTTTTTTTTTTTTCTTTTGAGTAAGACTGTAACCTAACAAAATGTGAAAAAAGTTAAAAGCTGTGATTACTTCCCGGATGCACTGTATGTGGAGAGCTCTTCTCCTGGTCATGTGTTCATTCTCTTTTGGCCATCTTGATTAGCTGGGCCAGTGTGACTGAACTTCTATGCATTTACACAGGAGTTCATTCATCCCATCACTGAGCTGCACTTGCAGGTGGGAAAGGCAAGCTTGGAGAAATTTCCACAAGATCAGCCTTATAGGTGTACTGCTTTTTAAAAACTCCTTTGTACAGCTTGTATTTAGTTGTTACCAGCTGCTACATTTTGAATGCACCCTGTGATGAACCCTTGTCCTCAACAGGACTATGTCCGCCATCAATGCTTCCTCTGTCCAGAACCAGCACTATCCAAGACTCCTTTAGCCCACCCAGTCACCAGACGCAACACAGTGTAGGGAAAAAACCAGCAAACTCACTTTGTTCAAGCACATGTTACAACAGATAAATAACTCTGAGACCCCCCCACCCTTGGATTCAGGGCGGGTTAAACTGTCCAATGACAATATGACAATACACACAGGGCAGGTGTATTCAAGCTTCTCATCAGTAAGCAGTCTTAGCAGGGGGGCTGCTGGAGTCCCCTTCCCTCTTTCGTCACAGCAAACACATGTACACATCTCATAATATTTGAGGCAGACAGCCACAATAGAATATAGTCACACCCCAAACGATCACAGCAAAGAGTACACAACAAAATGAGGTGTGTGTGTGTGTGTGTTATATATATATATTACACACACACACACACACACACACACACACACACACACACACACTCCAATGTGGATGTACCATGAGTCCAGTTAGTACAGATCAGACTGTGCCCCCATTAGAGACACAGGGTGATTTACACATAAGAGGGCCTGGGGAAGCTGAACACAAAGTTTCCAGAGCTCTCCAAGGTAAGCCGAGTTGCACAAACCCCCCCACCCAAAGTGACTCCTGCCACACGCCCCTTGACACAATAAATGGCTGACACATCTGCAGCTAGAGCACCAACCATTTGGCTTCTTTGGAAACATCTTGTTTTAAAACATGCTAGTTGACATTTTGCTTTTTTAGGTGTCGTATGCTAACTTTCATCCCTTTTCCTTTATATTTGTTTTAGTGACTTAATTACTTTGAAATTTAAACTTTTTTTGTTTTGTGTTTTGTAGTTTTTCTCCTTTCTATTTTGTCCATCCCTGCGTGTGTACAATATATAATATACACACACACACACACACACACTGATGCAGATATATTTTTTGGATTTTAAATTGATAGAGAGAGTTGTATGTTGGGATAGTATGAATCACTGTTTAAAAGCTAGGACTTCAAAAATGTAACTTTATTTTTTCTTTTTTTTTTCCTTTTAAAGCTTGGCTGAAATGTTTTCATCAGTAATGTATGTTTAAACACGATGAGCAAATGCAGTGTATTCAGCCAGCTAACATTTAATGGTTTGCCACATCATCATGCTGCGTGGAGAAATAAGCTCAACAATACACAAACCTTGCCACATGGTGGTGCTAACAGAATGTGCATTAACTAACTGCATTATACCGCACGGTTTTCAGGAACTATTTCTTGCTTGTGTTTACTTGTACAACACAACTCCTTCTTTTTATTTTTTTTTATTTTTTTATTCTATTTAAAGAGGCATACAGACTTGTATAATTTAATCTCTGAAGACTTGCGTCCTGTGGAATATATAGCATTTTAAAGTATAACTAAAGACCAAACCTCGGAAGCTTTGACGGGGAAGAAATGTCTAGCAATAAGAGAGCCCTCCTGTGTATCCTATTTTTGTATGCTAAGGCGCTAGCGCTCAAATGGAAAAATCCTATTGTCCCATCCGTTCAATTCTGGGTGGCTTTAATTAATAATGCACTGCCACTGTTTAAACTTATACTTTTAGAGGATGCCCAAAAAAAATTGAGAAACTGTGGTCCCGATGGATCACCTCGGTTTCTGGTGACATTGAGACGTAAATACCCATTAATACCATGTTATGGTCTATGAAGCATGACTCTGATAGTACTGTTAGTCTTTTGTTAACTAATGTATCTGTACTAGGATTAGGTTTTGTATTCCTATGATTTACTGTTATTGTAGCAACAGACGATATTTGAACTGCTGTATGCTGAACAGCTTCACGTGTGCACGCAGCAATGCTTATGTTTAAGTATGTGACTGTATATTTCCTAATGCATAGTTAATGTTGTATGCTATGTTTTGTGAAAAAAAACCCAATAAATTAACCCTTTTAAAACTAAAAAAAATCAAATAAACAAATGACTAGCATCCAAAAAGAGATTCTTCAGTAAGGAACAAGAGGTGTATGTATAAAAAAATTAGTCCTCCACCACAAAGAGTTAAAAATTTGGCTGAAATATTTGCTTAAAGCAGAGTTCCAGCAATTTTTTTTCTTTTCTTTTCTTTTTTTTTTTTTTTAGAAGTCAGCAGCTACAAATACTGCAGCTGCTGACTTTTAAAATATGGACACTTACCTGTCCAGGGCACCCGCGATGGCTCTCGGGTGAAGGCGCTGCCATCTTCAGTAAGGGAATCAGGAATTGAAGCCTTGCGGCTTCACTTCCTGGTTCCTTACTGCGCATGCGCAAGTCACGCTGCGTGCTCTCACTGGTCCCTGATGTCTTCTGGGACCTATGTGTCTCCCAGAAGACAGCGGGGGACGACGACGGAGGAGGAGCTGGACATGGCGTAGTTATCCGCGGCTATCTATGCCCGGAAGTGGGAGCAAATACCTTGCTTAGATGGGTATCTGCTCCCCCACTGCCCCCTGAAAGGTGCCAATTGTGACACTGGAGGTGTGGAAGTTCCATTTTTGGGTGGAACTCTGCTTTAAGTGGAAATATATTGTAGCAATACTGGATTGGCTGATCGCAGGATACCTTAGTACAGTGGTTCTCAACTCCAGTCCTCAGGGCCCACCAACAGGCCAGGTTTGCAAGATAACTGAAATGCATCACAGGTGATATAATTTGCTGCTCAGGGATTGCAGTATTCTAGTCTGCATCTCACCAAGGTGTAATACTTAAAATCTGGCCTGTTAGTGGGTCCCGAGGGCTGGAGTTGAGAACCACTGCCTTAGTATGAGCACTCCACTAAGATGATATATTCAACTGCAGCTGTGATCAAAACTAAAAAAGAACAGTGTGTAATTATCTTGTAGACTGTCTCGGTGTAGATGTCAATCACCTGGATGATCCCATATTGTGAGCACTGCACAGTCCTGGTGATAGAATATGCAAGCGGGAAGGTAGAGAGAGAATTTCACAGTGATGCGATGAAAAATTGGTTATAAATCAGATGTACATCGCAGGTTGGGCAGTAGACCTGGGACCACCCGGTATCACCAGGACTGTGCAGTGCTCATAATATGGGATCATCCAGGTGATTGAAATCTACACCTGAGACGGTCTACAAGATAATTACACTGTTCTTCTTTTTTTTAGTTTTGATCATAGCTGCAGTTCTATCATCTTAGTAGACTGCTCATACTGAGGTATCTGGCGATAAGCCAATCCAGTATTGCTACAATAAATTTACATTTAAGCGAATATTTCAGCCAGTTCAAAACGTAATATATCAGACAGTATGAGAGTTGGATTGTGGTAGCTACCTGTGTTGTGACAAAGTTGTAAATTTTTAACTCTTTATTGTGGTGGAGGATACAATTTTTTTTTTATGTGGATTTTTCTTAAAAATAAAGTTTACTATTTTTGATATACACCTCTTGTTCCTTACTGAAGAATCTTTTTGAATGCTAGTCCTTTTTTGTTTATATGCTGCTTTGATTCAGAAGAACACACCTCCATTCATTATTTGGAACTGGTGTTGGTATTTCTTACTAGATAGAGGAATTGTTCCTACTGAACTCCTCCCTAGGCATTATTTATTTTGGGTGCGGCTCAAGTGACAGTTTTTATCTTTCGGTTTAATAAGTCCAAACTTTTTTTTTTTTTGGGATAGCGTGGAGAGGGATTAGAACACCTGTCAGGCTTGGGTTGTCCTGAGAAGAGTAACAGAGGGGGAATCTTCCAGTTGGGGATACTAGCTCCTATGACCTGGAGGGGCCCAAGGGATTTCCTTAATTTGCAGGGATTGCCTCTTTATAGTTCTACTTTCTAATACCTGGACTTTTGGTTTGATGGGAAAGTATTTCAGACACTTCTAATGGGTTTTTATTTTCCTACTTTGTTTTCTTATTTTCAGAGTTTCACTTTTTTTCTGTAAGTTTTTTTAAAAATGAGTAGGTAATGGTGAGCCCAATTATTTGTGTCCTACTTATATCTAAAAAGCCTGAGGTAATGGCTGCCTGAACCAAGAGTTCCCACTCACCCTGCTGTATCTGAAGGAGACTCCCAAATCCTAAATTTTCTGTAATGACAAAGTATTGTGCTTTGTACTTTTGGATACATTTGTGGGAGCGAATAAAACCTTGGTTGGGTTTGAATGTTTCCTTTTTTGGGGAAAATTTCCCTCACTTCCTGTCCAAGTAGGTGAATAGAAATCTGTCCACAGGGAACATGAAGCAGCAAATACCACACCGACTCTGATATTCCCAGTTCTACTACAAGAAAGTGTTTCATAGTTCTTTGTGTCCCTCTGGGGCTCTTACCCTTCTTTACTGCTTAAGATGACAATAAAATCTGGTATAGTTTGTAGTCCTTTTTACGACTATCTAAGACTTTTTCCAGACGGTCCAGAAATAACTGGTAGATATTCTTGTGTATGTCACAGCAGGTGGGCATTAATAAAAAAAAACTATTTGAAGGGATGTTGCAGTCTTGGTGTTACTAAAGCCAGAACCTGCATTTACTATATCTGGTCTCCCACAGTACACAGAACATGGAAATGCAATTATTTTTAGTAAATATAAACCACCCTTTCTCATCAGCAGTATAAAGCAGTCCTGTGACTTCTATCAGTTCCTTGTAAAGCTTGTAGGAGGAGTTTTCATTTCTCCCACGATTGTCCTATCAGGATTCAGGACCCCTGACCCTCTGTCTGGACAGTGCTGATTGCCTCTGAGCTGATCACATGCACCCTCCAAGAAGAAAAAAAAAAAAAAAACTCTGGCAATACACACCAAATTGAGCACGTGCAGTTTCACTCTCTTGTCTCACTCTCTAGACCAGGGATATGCAATTAGTGGACCTCCAGCTGTTGCAGAACTACAAGTCTCATGAGGCATAGCAAGACTCTGACAGCCACAAGCATGACACCCAGAGGCAGAGGCATGATGGGACTTGTAGTTTTGCAACAGCTGGAGGTCCGCTAATTGCATATCCCTGCTCTAGACTGTAAATATCGGGGTATTTTTTGGAGTCCGTGGAAGGAGATGAAGAGAAGACAGGATCCAACAGCCTTTTTACACATTGCAGAGGGTTAACCCTTTAGTTTCCACAGACTGATTTTACTGGTGTGGGTTTAGTAACACTTTAGGTTTTTGTTTTTTGATCCTACTTCTCAGAATCTTCTCAAAACGGAAGTATTCGTGTGGGGTGGTTGTCAGGAAACCTTTACTGAGAAAACACTGCGGCTGCCAAAATTAGTTCAGAAAGTGCAAGATGCCTGACTGTCCCTGGCTTCCAGAGGTGCAGCCTCTGATTTTCTTTTGGTACTTTGTGACCGTTTATATAAGCAGTGGTGACAGTAATGCATTTACAAGAGACTTGCATCTATCTTCTAACATGTTGCAGCATTCTATTAGTTTTATTGATAATGACAGCTGTTTAAAATGGCAATATTTTTACTTTTGTGTTTCAGCCACCGCTCAACTATTTTTTTTTCTTTTTTTTTTTTTTTAAATATTAGATGGAGATCTCATCACTATCTTTGATAGTTCTGATTTATCATTTGCCATACAGTGCAGTCGAATACTGAAGCTTACATTATTTGGTGAGTATGATTTTGCATTTCATTACTTAAGTTGCCAGCTGTTGATTTCTGTATGACATGGGTGATCTTCCCTCAATTTTTAAAAACAGAGAAGCAGGGTTTTCGTAATGGAAAAACAAATTGTTTTAGCAACGGTATTTTTCTTTTCATGGGATGTATAAGTTGCATTGTGTTGTGTTTTTTTTTTTGTTTTTTTTTGTTTTTTTATATATAAAATTTAGATTTTTTGAGGTCTGTTCTTAGAGAAATATTTACCAATTATCGCTCATTGAAGAACACAGCCATTCTCCTCCATGATGGATGGGTTTTGATGTCACCACTTACAGGAGCAGGACGCTAGTTACAGCTGAAGTAAAAGCACACCCAGGAGGTGGGCGAACCCTGCATCTGCAGTAAGGAATTCAGTTTTTCTAGTGTCCTGCTCCTCTTTAGTAGCATGTGAACAGTCGTTTTTTCTTTTTGTTTTTGGATTCAGTTGATGATTAAAGACAAAATCCTAAAGCTAACTGTGGTGTTGGGTGACAGGTGAGTATTCTAGTTCTGGGGAGTCCCCGCAGCACCACCACCAAATGCATGCTGGGGTGGGGGGGATTGGCTGCCTCAACTCAGTGAATGGTAGGTGCTCGCCCCTCAGCGGACGCGTACATCAGTCACCCAGGCCGTTAAATGGTCAGAGGTTGCCCCCATCGGAGAACTAAAAGTCCCAGGTTTGCCCTCAGGACTGAATATTCTCCTGTGTTGGGATTGGGTGCATTGGTTTACATTTATAGATGTTCCCTTGCTGCAGGTTCCTTTTCCTCCTGCTTGTAGCTGATTGCCAGTAACTCTGGCAGGTGCACAGTGGTCCCTTCCTTCCCCAAGGAGCTTCCCTTGTAAGCTTATAAATATTTCTTAAACCTAGTTTTCTCTTATCGTCCATGGACTGACACAGCTGGATACTGTAAACGTGTGGGTATATGTCCCTGCTCGCAGGAGAAGATCTAGGCAGAATGTTAGATGTTAAAACATTCTAGAACAAACCAGAGCTGAACAGCCCCGCCCAGGGGGGCGGTCCCTCTGGACATTACCCTCCCGCCTGCAGCTAGCAGACCTCAGTTTTTTTCTGCCTAGCAGAAGGAGAAGACGTGGCTCTCTCAGGAGCCAGTCTCCTGGAAGATTTTACTTTTAAATTTTATTCCTTTGGGAATTTTATTTTATTTTTGAGACCTTCAATCAACTGTCGGCTGGGCAACAGGTTGGGTACACTGGTATCCTCGTAGTCTTCCCTGTCCGACCATCGAGCGTGCTGATCCTCGCCTTGTGTGCGTGAGACTCAGTTCATGACATACCCCATGACTCCAGGGGTGGCCGGGTTGCTTTCATGCTCCCGCGGTCCTCTCAAGATTGAACAGTACTTGACTGACTGTATCTCTCGCGGTGGACCGGGCCGACAGCTACGCAGTACGACTCTGTGATAGGTCTGTCTGAAACAAGCCAGTGGGTCCCTGAAAGGGACGGGTAAGTAGTCTCTCCTACTGCAGGTGAGTACATGCTGGCTGTGTTTCTGTGTGTGGGGGTTTCTCCCTGTCTCCCCCCTGTTATGCTGCTCTCTGCACCCTGTACTGGTGCTGTGCTGTGGGGTGCTTGGGGGTCACTCTGGCCTGGCTGGGCGCTCATGTCTGCATTTTTTTCTGGTGTGTGAGGTGATTATTGCGTGCGCCATTGGCGCGCATTAGAGCTTTGAATTTCGCGCTCGGTGGCCATTTTGGCGTTCAGTGGTGCAGTTATAGCTGCGGTCGGCGGCCATTTTCTTGTGGCCGCCGCGCATTTATTTCTGGCGGCGGCGCGAATCCCCTCACAATCTCCTCACAGACTGAGCGGTCCTTAAGGGTTGGTGGGTCCTCCCGGGTATCCCCTCAGCGTAGCCAGTGGGTGGACTGTATATATTCACTGTATAGTGTATAAGGTCTCAGAGGGTGGCGTTATGGAGTCTGATACACCTGCTCTCCACACTTGCCTGGGGCAACTGGCAGTGCTGCACAGTTAAACATGTTCATATGTTTCCTGCACCTGCGGTCCTTATGGACCAGTTGTCAGCAGTCCTGGAATAATTCCTGTCAGAATGGAAGCGGTGTGCGAGCAAAAGGAGCTATAAGCCCCCTCCCCCCACAAAAATCTTTACTGAAGGGGTGCTCTGAGTCAGATATGGGCCTAGCTACTATGCTCAGGACCCGACCTCTGAATATTTAATGTTTATGAACAGGACATTCCCTTGTGAGGAAGACTCCAATTCTGTGTCGGTGAATGACAGGGCGCTTGTAACTGATCTCATTGATGTGAGAAACACTCTCAGGCTGGAATTGCTGTGACAAGCTTTTCTTTTACAGTTTCCTCACTGTTTTCCTCACACTGCCTCAAGAGCAGCATGGATGAGGGAGGACTTTATTCATTTATGTCTGTAGTCCCTGTGAGCCTTATGTGTGATACCTGAGGTAACATTTCCCGCCATTTCCTGGGGAATGATTTGAGCTCTGACAGACACATGGTCTGAGGATCAGAGGTTACCCTGTTACCTGCATGCTGCTTCGGCAGCACAGTCAAGCAGGTTGGAATGATACAGAGAAGATTATGCGCCTCTGCACCATAATTTAACTCATCCTATACCTCTACACTGCATACATTCACCGTGTATGTATGTGTTATTGGTCTCTGTGTCTGCGTGGCTGTCCCCACGTTCCAATGCTGTGTTTCAGTGCCATACATGATATAAACGTACAAAATATGTTTATGCACGACTCCAGATACATTCGCAGTATATGTATGTATGTATGTATGTATGTATTATACTCTCTGGGTTGGCTGGGGCTCCGGTGTCCTCCCGCACTCTCATGGTATGTGCGCTTCAGCTCTGCACAGTATAGACATGTTCAATATGTTTATTGCACATATTATACATGTTTACAGTATAGGTATACTGTTTGCGTGGGGTTCCTCCGGGTACTCCGGTTTCCCCCCACGCTCCAATGAAATGCACAGCATAAACATGTGCAATATGTTGATTCACATGCTATCATTCCTACACGGTATTTGTGTGCTGGCTGCGTGGAGTTCTTCCGAGTGTTCCGGTTTCCTCCCACGCGCTGACAGTATGTGCGCCTTTGGCCTTCTGCACAGTTAAACATGTTCAATGTTTATCACGCATGCTATAATACCTACACGGTATGTGTAGGCAGTCTGTGTGGTTTTCCTTCGGGTACTCCGGTTTCCTCCCACACTCCATTGGTATGGGCGCTTCGGCGCTATGCACAGTCTAAATTTGTGCGATTGGATATCCACATACTAACATACCTACCCGGTATGTCTTTGCACTCTGCGTGGGTTTCCGCCCACGCTACATGACATGCATGCCTTTGGTGCAATACACAATGTAAACATACACATTATGTTTATACACTACACTAAATACATTCACAGTAGTTGTAGGTATTGCATTCTCTGAGTATGCGTGGGGTACTTCGGTTCCTCCCACGCGCCAACAGTGTGCGCGCCTTCGGTGCTATGCACACATGGGCTTGTGCAAAATGTTTAGTACACATACTATAATACCATACACGGTATGCGCATGCAGTCTGCATGGGTTTCATCCGGGTGCTCAGGTTTCTCCCCTGCGTTCCAATGGTGTGCGCTTTCTCAGCGCTATGCACAGTATAAACGTGCAATTTGTTTATTCGCAGGCTAACATACCTACACGGTTGTGTACGCAATCTGCGTGGCTGGTTTACGTCCAGGCCCCGATGATGTGCGCGCCTTCGTCGCTGGCACAGTATATATGTGTTTAATAGGTTTATCCACATTCTATGTTGTTGACAAGGGAATCTTCCTCCAGAAAGATATCTCGCCGTACCTGGAAGGCTTACATCGCTATGTGCGAGGAACTTGAGTGGCATCCTCGGATGTATTCCGGTCCCAGGATTTTGCTGTTCTTACAGCGTGGTGTGACCCAAAAGCTGGCCTTGCATACCTTTTTTGAGGGTCGGATTTCGGCCCGGGCTGTCTTTTTCAATGACTGCTACCGGGCCATTCCTTGATTAGCACCTTTTGTGCAGGGGGTTCGCCATGTGATTTCCCCCCCCCCCCCCCCTGTCAAGCCTCCTCTCCCTACTTGGGATCTGATTTTGATGCATCTCGGTTCTCCAAGAACATCCCTTTGAGAATATCAGAGATTCCTCTCTTGACCTTGTCCCGGAAGTTGGCCTTAGTGGCCATTGCTTCGGTTAGACGGGTGTCTGAGTTGGCGGCCTTGTCCGGCAAGTCGCCTTACTTGGTCCTCCATAAGGATATGTTGGTGTTGCGCCCACGACCATCCTTCTTTTCTAAGGATGGTCTTGGCCTTTCACCTTAAGAAGGACATCGTTCTTCTGTCCTTGTGTCCTCACCCATCGCATCCCTGAGAGTTTGCGCTTCATACATTAAGATGGGTACAAGCCTTACGAGTGTACCTGTCTGCTACTGTTTCCATTCGTAAATCTGTGTCTGGTCCAAAACAGGGCCGAGCGGTGTCGTCTGCCACCGTCTTTAGGTGGATCAGGCAGACCGTCATACAGGCCTATGCCCTTAAGGGGCGGGCGCCTCCCTTTCCGGTTGCGGCGCATTCCACCAAGGCAATTGTTGCTTCCCGGGCCTTCCGACATAAAGCGTCGGTTGCACAAGTGTGCAAGGCGACGACCTGGTCGTCCGTTCATACCTTTTCAAGATTTTATAAGGTTGATGTGGCTGCATCTTCAAATGCTCCCTTCGGCCGCAAAGCATTGCAGGCCGCTGTTTAATGTCGCAACTCCTCCGTTGAGGAGCTCTGCTTGTTTGGAGTGAAGTTTTGGTTGTTCCTTTGCTACCGCTCCCACCCTTCTGATACTGCTTTGGGACGTCCCACACGTTTACAGTATCCAGCTGTGTCAGTCCATGGACGATAAGAGAAAATAGGATTTTTGTACTCACCGTAAAATCCATTTCTCTGACGTCCGTGGACTGACACAGCACCCACCCTTCCTTTTAAGGTTTGTACTGCTTTGTTACGAACTGAGGTCTGCTAGCTGCAGGTGGGAGGGTAATGTCCGGAGGGACCGCCCCCCTGGGCGGGGCTGTTCAGCTCTGGTTTGTTCTAGAATGTTTTAACATCTAACATTCTGCCTAGATCTTCTCCTGCGAGCAGGGACATATACCCACACGTTTACAGTATCCAGCTGTGTCAGTCCATGGACGTCAGAGAAATGGATTTTACGGTGAGTACAAAAATCCTATTTTATTGAAGAAGAAAGCATAGTTGCACGTTCAAACTGTACATGGCGGGTATACAATTTACAGTCTGTGACAATGAAGAAATCTTGACATGACATTCCTATACAATGTGCTTGGGGTCATGAGGAACTCTAATGGACATGTACACTACATTATAGAAAGAAATATGGTCAGTACTATTGACATCAAAGAAGAATTATTATTGTTGTGTGTTCCCAAGTTACTCTGTGGGTTCTGATGCCCGGAGCCACCTATCCCAAATTTTGTCATATTTTGAGGGGCAACCCCTATGAGAGTATACCAGCTTTTTATAAGGAAGAGTAGCATTGACCTCCGCTATCCAATGTGAGCGCCTCGGTGGTTCTGCCCTCATCCACACTCTAGCAATAACCTTCCTTGCGGAAAACAATGTTTCATGGAGAAATATTTTTGTGAACTTATTCAGCTCCGGGTCAGGAAAAATCCCTAGCAGGCATAGTTTGGGCTGTAGTGTGACAGGAGAGCCCATGGTGTCGTGTAGGAACCTGGGACCAATACGCCTGCATTTTGGAGCAGCGCCAGAGAAGATGGAAAAAGGTGCCCGGGGCCAGGCCAGACATGGGACACATTTGATCGTTCCGGCTTATATTTGGAGACCACGAGTGGAGTGAGGTAGACAATATTGACTATAAAAATTTGTGTTAGGCGATCGCACAATTTAGGGGAGACTACCTTGCAAGTGTCCAAAGCATCACTCCACTCGTCATCCCCCACAGGTCCCAGGTCATCCTCCCACCTGGTCTTCACTGCGTAGGCGGAGACAGTCGCCTGTGGGAGTGAAGGCATACAGTAAAACTGTGATACAGTTTTTGGGGTCAGGGCACTTTACTGCTGCCATCAGAGGGTTGCCAGACATGGGGATATCATCCGACATAAACTGCGCACGGTAGGCATGACGGAGCTGTAGGTATCTAAAGGACATGTGATTTGGGAGATCAAACTCCGTTTTAAGTCTATCGAAAGTTTTGAGTGAACCATTGTGCGCTTATAAATATTTCTATGAGCACTATGCTGAGCTGATGGGGTTGGCAAACTGACAGTTTGTCATGATTTTGGGGTTAAGGGGGCCTCCATCCCCCACTGCTGGTCTCATCTGTGCTATCCAGGGATATATAGCGGCTTGGAGCATGATTCCCCAGGGGGAATCCGGGGCTGCGACATGCAGTGGGCAGAGGCTATGGATCAACTCGGCTTTTTTTCAGCGGGAACGCAGGGAAACGCAGTTCCGGCACCTCCTGGACTGACTGTATGTAATGTCAAGGTGTGCTGCAGGGTATTGATGCTCACTGCTGGCGGATCTATTCTAGCTGGAGGGGATCTATTTTTGCAGGGGGGTCTATTGTTGCTGAAGGAGATTTACTGTTGGTGGTGTCTCTTGTTGAGGGCTGCCAGAAAGTCTATTAATGCTGCCTGTGCGGAGATCTGTTTATGCTGCCGGGAGTCTATTGTTGCTGGGGGGGAACTTTTGTTGTGGGTGGTACATTGTTAGGGGTATCTATTGTTGCTGGCTGAAGGGGAAACCAAATTCCATACAAATTACTTAGCACAACAAAATGATACTTGGTTCTGTATTGTCTAAAAGGGGCGGTGGGTAGGGAATGGAACCAAGGGACGTTGCTCGGAGGTGGGTAGGGGCGGAGAAAACAAGAGACTCGGAAAAGGGGAGTTCCTGCACCTATTGTCTGAGAAAAAAAGCCCTGGATCTACTAGATTTGTTTGCGTGCATCAGAGTTTGTCACTCTGTGTACGTGGCAGAGAAATGGTGGTAAATTCTGCTTTTTCTTCTTGGGGGATCCATTCCTCTTTTTCCCAGCTGGAGTGGGATACCACCTCCTCCCAACTTCTAAAGAGGCGTGGAATGATGTTTGGCCCTCGGTCCTGTGAGGGGAAAGGTTTCGGCCTGGGTCGTTATTTTTTTTTTTTTACTGCCCTTAGGTCCTTTTTCCATAGTTTGTACTCTCCTGGGTGAGGACTCTCAGGTAGTTCCCCCTTTCTAGGCCTCTTGCCCCCATGAGCTTTGAATCTTGTCTTTTTATCGGCCCTACAAAAGCCTCCATTTGCAAATGTCTGTCTGAGGGATTCACCTTTCATCCCTAGTGCACAGTGGCTTATTAGTGGCTGTCACTTCTGCATGTTGGGTGTCCAAGCTCCTTTTTTTATTGTTGTACATATTCATAATTTTTACTTTCCTTTTTGTCCACATCCCTCATCTGAGAGAGGCATCTCTCCATTTCCCAGGTGTAGCTAGAACTAGTTGTCTACAGCCTTTACTCAGCAGTATGGCTCTCTCCATTGTTCTGGCTGGTCCTGGACGGGACAAGTAGCTTAGTCTTCCATTTTCCCCAGTTGGATTGGTTATTCGGTAAACAAGGTACATGCTACATTCCCAGGTCCTGCATATTCTACCATGGCACTTAGTGTATCCTGGGTGTTTCCTCATTCTGCTTCTGTTGTTCAAGTTTGCCAGACAGCCACCTGGTTGGTTGTTTACTCCTTTCCAAGTTCTAGGAAGAGGTTCTTGGCTGCCTTGGCGGATGCCAGTCTGCACAAGGTTTTCAGGAGGCAGTTTAAATCCTTCAATGAATGATGAAGAAAATTTTAGGTTTTTGCACTTGCCGTAATATCCTTAAGGCTGAGTTCTTAGAACACGATGCCTGCCCAGCCTTTAGTGTGTCTCCTGTATGTGCTATACTGCTGGCCACTAACTAAACTCCGTACTGCAGATGGGTGATGTAGCCACCTCCAGAAGTCTGCCCCCTGGGTGTGCTTTTATTTTAGTTGCATCTAGCATCCTTCTCCAGTAGGTGGTGACATCAAACCATCTGTCATGAAGTAGGACTGTGTCCTTCAGATGACTCAGAGAAAAAGATTTTACAGTGTGATCAGAAACCTAATTTTTAAAGGGTGGACTATTAACAGATAATACATGTAAAGAATATGATGCATCTGATGCAGACATGACTCCAGCTTTCATATTTTTGTGTTTAGTAAAGTACGCCATGTGTCGGGTTCCTTCAACATCTCGGCACAGGTTTTTCTAAATGTTGCGATAACTTTTAGTGCCCTGGTCCTGTTTACATATCTTGCACTAGATGGCACTAAAGTTCTTTGTGAAAACCAAATGGGTTTTATGATTGTAGTCCCTGAACGTAAAGAGATCATCAAATGAGTATCTAGACTGTGGCCTCTTGATGGAATGCTGTCGAAAAGCAGTTGCTATAGCAGCACTCGGTTTTAATTTCCCTTAGGACACAGTGAAATAACATAGAAAGCATATGTGGCATTTGTTGCTGAATACATGTAATTACATATATCCATCTAGTTGATGATCAATTTAACTTTCTATACAAACAGTGTACCACTTAAATAAATTCTTCTGAAGGTTTAAATAATCAGTCTTTACGGTATTAACTGCCATTTTTTCATTTATTTTATTTTTTCCTTTTCAATTTAAAGTACTGAGAACTTCATAGAAACTTGATACAGAAATAAATGACTTTTAAGTAAAATCTTTAACTTTTTTTTCTTATTCCTGGAATGGCTACATTATGGCAGATAATATTCTCTATATGCGATCTTGTCTGGTCTGTATTTCAGCATTAGTGAGATGTGATGAGGGGGTTACTACCATTGAAGGAAAGTGATGTAATCCTTCCCTCACAGGAAGTTCTCTGTAGAAACTGTTCTTTGCCAGTCTAGCCCCCCCCCCCCCCTCTTTTCTGCTCTTTTGTTACTTGTTTTACTAAATGCAACTGTGACTCAAATAAGGGAGAATGCAGGACAGGACTGGAAGGGGTTGTTTTTTTACCAAAGCACAGGCAGCTGCACGAGGAAGTACATATGCCATGGCCTCACTGCTTTACATTGCAGCAAATTATTCCCACCATCAAGTTGAGGCAGCGGTTACCATTCTTGGAACCCAAACCACCGCAGCCTCAGTTTTTTTAGGGGCTTAAAACAGGTGGTAAGAAGACTATACAACACCCGTCAAATGCCCTCTAAAGAGCAATCCGAATGCAGATTGCTTTTCAGAGAGCAACGCTAGCCTTCACTTTTACTAATTGTGAGGTATAAAAAGCCTATGGCCACTAAACTGTGGCCAGTGGAGCTGAAACCTTTTAGAGCACAGAGAATTTGTTTAACAATTGAGCAAAATTGTACCCAAACAAAATTGATGTCGTTGATCACCTATGCGGTTTTTATTTATTTTTGTGCTATAAACAAAGAGCAGCAATTGAAAAAAATATGTATTTTTTTTACTTTCTGCTAGAAGACATATACACAATAAAAATATGTAAAGAAAAATCTAATTTCTTCACATTAGGCCAACTTGTATGCTGCTACATTTTTGATTAAAAAAATCCCAATTGGCGTATATTGATTGGTTTGCGCAGAAGTTATTGCGTCTACAACTATGGGATAGATTTAGGAACTTTTTGTTACTAGTAATAGTGGTGATCGGCACTTTTTAGCGGGATTGCGGCGGACAGATTGGACACTAAGTGACACCAATACAGTGATCGGTGCAAAAAAAAATGCACCGACGCTGTATAAATGACACTGGCATGGAAGGGGTTAACAGGGGCAATCAAACCCATCCCCTTACCACATGGCTGTGCAGCCTAAAAAGTTGTGTGGGCAGCACGGGAGTGTAAACAAGCCCTTGGATGGGTGGAGGGGTCTGGTTGTACAGCACATGGTACATTCTCATTTCTGCTGAGGTTGGCCTCTCTGTAGCTAGTGTAGCTTATTAGAAGTATTTAATGATCAAAAATTCAGAGCACTGTCTGACAAACATGTTTCCTTATTTATATGTTCTGCTTTTTTTTTTTTTTTTTTAATCCAGATTATCTCAGTACTTTCTGCTCCATATCAGTTACTGAGTCTTGGCACCCAGATATTTAATTATATTATCCAGATGCCTCTGCAAAAAAAGCCATACTTCCTCATATATTCTGACTTATTTGTTTACATGATTATCAGTGTGACACTGTACAATCATGTGCTTTCTTGTTAGAACCACATTATGTATTTTATACTTGGGATAAGAGAGCCACATTCACTGATGCAGCTTCGTATTTTGAGAATCATTGAGATGATGGTATTCTTTTACTTTTTCTTTATTTGCTACTCCCTGCTTTCGTTCCTCTTAATATGTATGTCCAGATATTACCCACATTTTATGCTCCCTTTTTATTTTATTTTTTTGCCTCTTGCCTATTCTATTTTTTTTTTTTTACCTTGTTCCTCCTAAAAAGATGATTTGTATTACTCCCAGGCACATTGCCAGGATTGTAAAATTCTTGCAGGTGCAATTTCTAGATCATTTCCTACCAGAGCTTCATCCCTTGTGAGCAGTTTTCCTGCAATGTGCGGACAGTCGACACCTTTAGCTGGACATCGGTTTATTCATGTAGAGTAGGACAGAGGGCCATATTGGCATAGTTCTGTATTACAGTGCAGCAAAGGCACTGTGTTGCCCCCCCCCCCCCCTCCCCCAAACAGTATGTTAGGAGCACTCTGTACTTGCAGCAAAAGGAATAAAACCGGAATAAAACACCCTGCTGGAGCCTGGAATGCATTGCTCCCTTTATCAGGATGCATGGAGAGGATCTCTGGCCTGCTGTCATGCCGATGGGGCGGATTGGTGGAACTGGCAGCAGGAGCTGGAACATGTTCCTCTTTAAATATGGTTGGAACATGTAACGTTTTAAAAGGTGAACTTGGCCATTAAATGTTTAGAATAATTGATGGGCTAATGTGAACTTTATTTGAAGTGTGTGTGTGTGTGTTTTAACCTGTAACATATAACTGTACATGTTTTATTTTTTTACCAAGTAATAGTAAAAAAAAAAAAAAGAGATATAATATTTTGTATATATTTTAGCTCTAATGCTTTTATAATGCAATTCTGTTTATCAACAGTTAATGGACAGCCACGTCCACTCGAGTCCAGTCAAGTAAAGCATTTACGCAGAGAATTGATAGAACTGCGTAACAAAGTCAACCGTCTACTAGATTGTTTAGAACCCCCTGCAGAACCTGGAATCCCAACCAGTCTACCAAATGCAGGTATGTCCATTTCACTTTGTGTCTGGATTTTATATGGATTTTGGACCATGGATTTTATATGCTGTAGCATGAGAGTAAACTTAGAGGTGTTCTTTTTTGCTAATGCAGAAACTGTGGATGGTCGAGAAGAGAAGCCTGCTGCTCCTGACTCCTCAGTTAAGCCGTCCACACAAGTCATGGCTGCTAGCATGTCTGCGTTTGATCCTCTGAAGAATCCAGATGAGATCAACAAAAATGTCATGTCAGCTTTCGGACTGACTGAGGACCAGGTTACTGGTATGTTTTCACAAGAACAGTTTAAGGCTAGTTAAACTATTGACAGCAAGTACTGTATGCTGTAAATGTGCGACCCGTCCATTTGTCATGAAAATAATACTATATTAAGAATTGGAAGCCAAAAAAGCAAGTTTAATAATCTACCCATGCCACTGAGACTTCAACATTTTAGGTTAAAAAAAAAAAAAAGTTTAACCTTTTATACTAAAGCATCTTTCAAAATCTTCTTGAGGAAATTAGGAGGAGACTGTATCATGACACATTTATAAGAAACTGTCTTACAGTACCAAGCGCTTGTTATCAGATAACAATAACTTTACAATTAGAAGGATAATTGGTTTCCTTTATTTCTTAGAGCTGAAATAGGCAGTTTTATGTTTAGCTGATGCCTGAAATCCTGAATGCCAGTTTATACACTATTAAAAAAAACGCTCTTGTTTGTATGAGAGCACTAGCTGTACATTAGAATTTGGCACACACTAGTAAACACTGTTATACGCAAGGTAATCTGGTTTAATGTTGTGGTGTATGTCGTTGGCAATAATTCTAATTGTTGAGCTTTTGTTTTTTTTTATATTGTTTAAAGGACCTCCCAGTGCTCCAGTAGAAGAACGGTCCAGCACTCCGGATAGTATTGCCTCCTCCTCCTCAGCTCACCCACCAGGAGTTCAACCTCAACAGCCTTACCCAGGATCTCAGCAGCCAGGTCAGATTGAAGGTCAGGTCATGTATTGTACTTGGCATGCTTTTGTTTCTGCATGTCAGTCATGTAGATCTGCATGCCTTTGAATAGAAAAAAACTGCTAGTTTTTATCACACAGTACAGGACACAGGAATAGATTTCATAAACCATGGATTTTCTATGCTGTAGCATGAAAGCAGAATAATCGATCTGAATTCAAATTTAAAATGGTAGTCAAGGCCAATGCTGATTACATAAAAATAGGAATTTTGATGTACTTGTAAATTCCATATCTTGAAATACAGGACACAGATATCTATTCATAGACTGTGGGTTAGATGCTGCTACCTTCAGTTGATTGGACACTGGTAAGAGCTGCTTCTATATAACCCTACCCACTACGAGAGGATCCAGTATTTTGCCAGTGTCGTTAGTTGATATACACCACCTCTTTTTGGGGTAGAATTTCTTAGTATTTGTTACAACATTTTTAAAACCATAATTTGACTGACGCTTCTATCTAGTGCTAACTGCTTACTAGCCATTTAAGGATTAGTTACCCTTGACTTGAAGTGGCAGGTTCAGCCTGTAATATTTGATTTGGGCACTGGATCTTGTGTTGGTGCTCTCCTTGGCATGTGGAGAAATGAGTGTAATTAGCTATGGGGTGCCGTACAGATCCAGGGCCTTGGTCAATTCTTATGATGCCAAGACCCTGCAGACCTCCTTTTCACATCAACAAGTTAGGACAGGTCTTGTTTGTACATATACCTACCGGTCCCTGGCTATAAAAGTCTTGACCAATATGTTGTGTTCACTACATCCTTATCTTACAAGCAGTTTATAAGGCACAGGTTATGGTGGGATCTATACTGTGTGTGTGTGTGTGTGTGTGTGTTTTTTGTTTTGTTTTTCTTCCCCCTAGCTTCTATTGTCTCTCACTATTGATTTAATAAGTAACCTTGTTATAGTGTTTACCTATTTAAATTTGGCAGTCTTTTTCCAACTTTCTACTGGAAATACCTCTCTGGTTAGTGATGTAGTACTTACAAGACTTCTAACAGTGTACCTCTGGCCACCATCTTCTGTCAACAAATGCAGGCTGATTTGCCCTAGCCTGGGTTATTGTAATTCCTCCTTTTGAGACATACTCTATCCACGTCCATTCCGTGTGTACCCCACAGTTGAAGACTCCCGCTAATAGCGGATTACAGATGGTTGGGAGCAGAAGTATATGGGACAGTCAGCAGTGAGACTGCTGCAGGCCCTGAGAAAACTCCCAAGTTCCTCTTGGGTTGTTAGCAGTTTCTATTTTCTGGAGCAAAGTTCAATTCCACTTCAGCCCCCGGTACAGCTGTGTCAGACGTTATCATGACTTCTGGAACTGGCAGGGGCTGTCAGCTGTAAATTCTATTCTGCGTCTCTTCCCTGACAGTGTTCATGGACCACAACCAAAATTGTGTTGTGCAGTGGCAAAAAAAAAGGAGTGCTGATATTTTAGCAGGAGGGTTTCAAAAGTTTTGACTGCCTCAATTTTAGGATGATTTGACACATGCAGTCTATAGTAAACTCATTGAGACAGTGCGTACTAGTCTCTTGGGAGACACACCTACTGCTGCACAGCTTCCCTCCATGTTTTAAAGGCACAGGAAAGGGCCTTTTGCTACCCCAGATCAGGCAAGTTACACTTTACACAATAAATTAACCAAACTCTTGAGAGGTTATTTCACCCTTTTTGAAGCCTTGTATCGGATGTGTATAGAATTTCACAAGAAAATGGTCTGTCCCTACTTTTGACCCTGCCATTCTTGCACTGAATCGTCAATCTACTGTTTCTGTTGAGGGTACCCCTCTTTAGAGATTCAGTTGATGGGTGTTGGGGCTCTTTTGAAGCCTTCCCCTGCTCTGGCAGACTCTACACTGAAGCCAGCTATAGCCAACTTATCCATGGCCCAAATTACACCAAATTGAGCTGGAGAAACTCTTAGTGAGCTTTTTGCTGATATAGCTAATCCCAATCTTTCTTATCCCTTCTGTTCTGTGTAAACACGACAGAGAATGGAATCTGTCAGATCTCTAGAATTCCCTACTTTGTGCACATATGTGCAGAATCTTATCGCTCAGATTTGGGCGTCTGACTCGGGCTAACCCCTCTCTGGAGGCAAAGAGGTAGTCTACTGACCTTCACCCCCAACCTAGAAAAAATAACATGACCTTTTCTTTCATTCTGCCTTCTACACAGGTACACAATGAATCTTATTCCTATTATTCCCGTCCTCTCCCCCATTCCTTTCTCCTGATCAGTCTCTATTTCCATGCTCAGGAAAATATTCTTGTTTGCATTTTGTGGTTGCCTCTCATGAGTAATTCCTAAGTTATGTTCTCTCCTTCAGACAGCCGTGTGTGTAGTGAAATAACATGTTAGGACAGCCTACTCTAGAGCTGTATTGCATGCATTAACCACTTCAGCCCTGGAAGATTTTATCCCCTTCCTGACCAGAGCACTTTTTACAATTTGGCACTGTCGCTTTAACGGACAATTGCGCGGTCATGCAGTGCTGTACCCAAACAAAATTTGTGTCTTTTTTTTTTTCCCCCCACCAACTGCTTTCTATTGGTGTTATTTGATCACCTTTTTTGTTTTTTTATTTATCGCGCTATAAACAGCCAATTTTGAAGGGAAAAAAATATTTTTACTTTTTGCCATAATAAATATCCCCAAAAAATGTTTTTAAAAAACAAATTTCAACGGTTTAGGCCAATATATATTCTACATATTTTTGGTAAACAAAATCGCAATACGCGTATATTGATTGGTTTGTGCAAAAGTTATAGCGTCTACAAACTATGGGAATGATTTATGGCTTTTTTTTTGTGGTACTGCAACATTTTGACGGACAGATCAGACACTTTTGACACATTGTGGGGTCCATTGACATTTATACAGCGATCAGTACTATAAATATGCACTGATTACTCTGTAAATGTCACTGGTAAAGAAGGGTTTAACACTAGGGGGCGATCAAGGGGTTAAATGTGTGTTCCCTAGATGTGTTCTGACTGGGGGAGGAGACATATCGTTGTTTACACACAAATCCCCATGCTGGCTCTCGTGCACGCCGGGCAGCTCTTAAAGGGGAAGATGTACCCGTATGGTGTTTCGCCCAGCCGTGCCGATCTGCCGACTTATATCGATGTGGGCTGGTCGGCAAGTGGTTAAAACATTTTTTTTGTCTTTTTTAACACAAAACATAAAAACTCCTGAGGCTTGCCTCCTTATTTTTATTTTAGTCCCCGTTGTCTGCATAAATGTAGCTGTAGATTCCATGAAAAGTTAATGTTTCAGAATAAAATAAAACCATTTGCTTTGTCTACAGGCCAAATGTATCAGCAGTATCCTCAACAGCCTGGATATCCAACAGCTCAAGGTCAGCCGCAGCCTGCAGCTCAGCCCCAGCAGCAGTATGGAATGCAGTATTCCGGTAAGACAGTCTGACATGTGACATTCATTTTCACCATGAGAACAGTAGCTTGTGAACATTAGATTTAGAGATTCCAGCAACCATTTGTGAGGCTCTAGAGCAATGAAATTAAGTTTTATTATGTACTGAGAGGCGTGACACTCAGTGAAGCTTACTATAAGCAATGCATTTCCAGAAGAAAGCTCTTAAACAAGTGTGAAAGTATTCAATAACTAAATCCTTTTTGTCTTGTTTTCTAGGCTACAGTCAGCAAACAACCCCACAGGCACCACAGCAGTTTCCTGGTTACAGTCAGCAAGCAGCCCAGGCTCCTGCACCTAACTTTCAAGGCCAGGCACAACAACTGCCATCACAAGCTCCTCAGCAGTACCCTGCTGGCTCTTACCCGTCACAGACATACACTACACAAGCTTCTCAGCCTGCTAACTACAATGTCCCCCCTGCTTCCCAGTCTGGAATAGCACCCAGCCAGCCAGGTAGCTATCAGCCTAGGGCAGGATTTTCCTCTTCTCCTGGTAGTACTGTAACTCCTCCTCCAAGTGTGCCTAATCCATATGCTCGTAATCGCCCTCCATTTGGCCAGGGCTATACCCAGCCTGGTCCTGGTTACCGATAAAGCATTATTACTTTGGCTGCTAGATCTGTTTCCATCCAAACAGACTTCAATATTATGCTTACAAACTTGTAATGAAATGTCACACAGCAGTATAAAAACATTCTCTGCTTTTCTGCTGTTGTGCAAGTTTACTGGAGGAAGAGACCAAATGATTATTTCTTGCTTCTGATTGTATTTGATCACTAGTTAAAATTAAAGTCCCAAACCAGTGATGCATTTGACACATTAGCCAACTTTGTCAAACGCGTGAAAACATGCTAAAGCCCACTTATTTGTTTTTAACATTCTGATGTGTCCTATTAGATCTGTTTTTGAAGTAAAAAGTAGATATTATGTACCGACTCTAACAGTCACCAAAACCTAATAAAATGTTAAAACTCCCTTTTTATTTTTTTTGTGTTAATTCATAACCAGCTAACATATCCCTCTTATTTCTATACTCTTTTTGGTGTTTTTGCTGAGCGTATAACAAATCTGTACTGTCATTTGTCTGGATAGTCCCTGCAATTTTTTTTAGAAATGGTTAAACTACAGGAGTTCATAAATGCTGAGAAAACGTCTGCCATTTAAAGTGTAACCCTACTTTTGTTGAGGAAAGAACAGCCATCTAGGTCAGTTTTATACCCTGCATGGATTTTTATTAAACTTTTTCATATAGATCCTCCTAATGTGCTACATAGAAGGGAATGACCTCCATCACATGATCAGTCTGTTGCTTTTTTGTTTTTAGTTTTAAAGCAAAGCTGCCAGCAAATTTGAAAATGAGACAACCTGGAAAAAGTTTGCATGTGTTGTATCATTTTTATCGAAACATGGCTATATAAATCTGCCTGTCTTTTTAGTAATGGTAAATGTGGCTGTTGTCATTGCTGTTAGGTTACCTTTTTCTAAGCTTAAAAATGAGGAATGGTGCTTTAAATGGTTATATTTTCTATAACTAATGTCATACTGCTGTCTTCTACAAATAAAAGGTACAAATTCGAGCCCCTCTTCCAATGGATATTTTGATTTGTTTTAATTTAAAAAGCACATTTGCAATGTAGGTGCCACACAATAAAATGTAATACTAATGATAAAAAACAAAATCGATGTCTTTATTGTAGAGGTCATATAAGGCTTTTCTCAGATACAAAACTTTGAAGCTTTTTGAAATAAAGATGTATTGGATATACTGTACATTCTGTAGAAAGTTAATTACACATCTATTTATAAATCACATGCTTATGTTAATTTTAAAATACGTTTTTGCCGGAAAAAAGAAAATGGAACCTTGAACCAAAGAATGAACACAATTAAGTACCCGCCTCATTAGAATGAATCCTCGGTCCATTTACTGTATCCACAATGTGGGTATGGCTCAGAGGGAGACGTTTAATGACTGACATATTTACAGCAATGGAAACATCTGCTGTATTAGTCTACTCTCCAGCTCAGTTTTAATGTTTCCTGCATATATTTCATGGCTTTTCATACCCATTCCAAAACATCCAGTTACTAGGTATAGTCCCCAGTGCTGGTTACAAAATCAATGTTTAAATATGGTTTTCATGAAATGCAGTAAAAGGAATAAGGTCCTCGTGTGGTAAATTGCAAACCACACTTTTTTTTTTTTCAGTAAAATAAATTAAATCACGATGAAGCTAGATAAAGATTACCGAGTTCTCAATTAAACTTGGTTATTTCAAGAATACTGTATATTGAATAGAAATTTGCATCAAAATATTTCTTACAACACTGTGATAAATAACATACACTGCTCTTCTTAAAATACCAAAACCAGGGAGCCAGCTTCCCGAGATTTTATCCTATGAAAACAATATCCTTAGTATTAATCTTGATAAATATGGAAGCAGTCTGTTAATAAGTCTCCATAATAAAATCAATTGCTTGAAAGATTTCATACATATTTTACATTAGTAGACACGAAGGTAATGAGTAGACTGAAGCTAGCGCATTCTCTATAGAAACGATGATGGCAGTTGGAGTGAGTCCATGAATCTGTTGTGGAAGCCTTCTTACCACTTTCCAGGTATTGCTATTCCACATTCATACCAATGGACATAGCTGATGTGTGTCCGACCTCCTATATCCCCAAATTCTACTGGCTCCTGGCGTACTGATCTGTAAAATCCTGTGAATGGGGGAAAAGATCATTTGCAGTTAAGAATGTGGAAGTCATATGTCAAAGGTAAACACTGAGCATTGTTCATGAGGCTGCAGATCTGTCCGCAGTGTTCTAGCAGTAACCTTTCAGCTGGTCAAAAAAGCAACTGCATTGCTGCCTGGTGGAGCACTAGGATATCATGCACAATAATCCTACTGTAGAGCAGGGGTTGGCGACCCCTGGAACGCAGTCTCATTTATGACTGCACGTGTAGGAAGTATGGGACTCGCACCTCCCCACAGATCAACAAAGTCGTGGCTTAGACGGGAACATGGCTTTTTCCTGCCCGTCTCAAATCCCTCCCATCTCATGCCGCTTTGCTTGCATTGAGCAGTGTTCAGCGTGACCGGATCAGTGTGTGATGTGCCTGCCCATCCCCCTCCATAGATGCTGTGCCGTCTCGGTGAGTTCCTTTTTCCATCCTGCAGTGCACACAGGCTGAACAAAGGACATGCAGGAGAGATCTTTGTCTCCACACAGCGTATAGTTGAGATCAGATTGTCTTACAGACAGGCTCCATCTGCAAAGTATTTAGCTGCCTGTTGCTGTTCTGACCTGTGAAAGCCCCAGATCTGAACAGCTGCAGTAGCCAGCTACATACTGAGCAGACGGAGGCTGTGTCTAAGAAAATCTGATCTCGGATATGTGCTGTGTGGGGATATGGAGCTCTGCTGAGTGCCTTTTGGCTGCTGGCCCCTTTTCTCCTATCTGCTGAACCCTACACACTGCCCTGCTGATCCTTGTCCTCTGCCCTTCTGACCCCATCCTCTGCCCTGCTTGCCCCTGGCCTCTACTCAATTGACCCCTCTTCTTTGTCCTGATGACTCCTGTCCCATGCCCTGCTTGGCCGCTCATCTGCTCTGCTGACCCCTGTACAATGCCCTGTTGACCCCATTATCTACCCTGTCCTCAGCCCTGCTAACCCTTGTCCTGTTTCCTAATGGTCACTGTATATTGTCATGCTTAACCCATTCTCTGCCCTGCTGGCCCACCTGTCCTCCACCCTGCTAGGCTTGCCTTCTGCCCTGCTGACCCCTGCACATTGCCCCATTGACCTGACATCCTCTTCCCTGCTTATCCCTGTCCTCCACCCTGTGGGTCCCTGTTTATGCTGAGCCCAGTCCTCCGCCTTGCTAACCTTTGTACTAGTCCCCATTGACCCCTGTACACTGCCCTGCTTAACCCATCCTCTGCCCTGCTGGCCCCTGTCCCCTTCATTGCTTAGCCCTGTCCACCCTACTGACCCTTGTCCTATGCCCTGCTGGCCTTTTTTCTGCCATGCTTACCCCTCTACTTTTCCCTGCAGACCTCGGATACTCTGCCCCCCGACAGTTTACTGCACCCCCACATCAGACAGATTAGATCTGGTGGCGTTGGACACCCCAGGCTGCCTGCTCTCATTTTTGACTATTTATTAACCAGCTTTTGAAAACTACTAATCTAAAGTTGCAAAAATTGGAACTGATCTGAGGTATGAAGTTGCAGGAATGGGGACTGAACTGAGCTGTGAAGGTGCAGGCGTTGGAATTGACCTGAGGTCTGGTCCAAGAAGTGGAACTGAACTGGGTGTGATGGTGCAGGAATTGGGACTGATCTAAGCTGTGAAAGTGCAGGAATTAGGCTTAGTTGAGAACTGAAGATGCATAAATTGGTATTTATCTGAGGTGCGATGGTGCAGGAATAGGGACTAATCTGAGGTGTGAAGGTGCAGGAATTGTGAGTGACCTGAGATCTGTTGGTACAGAAATTGGGCTGATTGGAGATGTGAATGTGCAGAAATTGGGTTCATCTGAGCTGTGCTCATGCAGGAATTGTTGCTGATCTGAGGTGAGATAATGCAGGAATTGGGACTTGTCTGAATGTAAATGTCCACTTTTTGTGGTGTTAAGGTGCAGAAATTGGGCTGATCCCCGAGGTGTGGCGGTGCAGGATGTTGGCTCATCTGAATACGAAGGTACAGAAATTGGGCTGATCTGAGGTGTAAAGGTGTGACTGTACATGCATTGGGATTTATTTGAGATCTGAAGGTGAAGAAACTAGGGTAATCTGAAATGTGATCGCGCAGGGATTGGAGCTGATCTGAAGCGTAAAAGTGCAGGGGGATTATTTGAGATCTGAATGTGCAGGAATTGAGGTGATCGGAGGTGGGAAGGGCAAGGAATTGGAGTGATCTGAGGTGTGGAGGTGCACAAATTGGGCCTCATTTGAGGTGTGAAGGTGCATGAATTGGGGTAATCTGAGGTGAGCAGGTGCAGAAAATGGAGCTGATCGGAGGTCAGAAGGTGGAGGAAATGGAGGGGGTGTGATGGTGCAGGAATTGGGGCTGATCTGAGTTGTGATGGTATTGGGGCAAGTCTCTGAGGTGCGAAGGTGAAGGAGTGGGTCTGATCTGAGATATGAAGGTGCAGATATTGTGGTGACTCTAAGGTATGAAGGTGCAGGAATTGAACCTGATCTGAGAGAACTTTATTAGGTTGACCGCTATCACCTCACTCTTTGTCTTTATATCAGCCAGCATATTAATTTCAGCCTTACTGTACTTGCCTTGCAGCACAAGTCTTCTGGAATAAGGGTAAGTTACTATTTACTTACTACATACCATTGATCTCTGAAAGTTCAATGTTCATTTCAAACTATTATTTATGTTGCTTACAGCATTTACTTTATAAAACTGTTTCTTTATCGTACATCATGGGACACAGAGCAGCCATAGTAATTACTATGTGGGTTATATGCCACCTCTAGGTGATTGGACACTGGCAACCCAAGACAGGAAGTCCCAATCTATATAACCCCTCCCACACAGGAAGTACCTTAGTTTTTTCACAAGTGTCTGAAGGTGTTGGTCACAGTTGAAGTGCTATGCTAAAGAAGCCCCGTTGCAGAAATCCTTAAGCAGGATCAAGGGGCTATGCAGTCGGATCCATCCTGGATGCCAAAGACCAAATGGCCAAAATGGATGGTACCCGAGCCTCATGGAAAATGGAGGTCACTTGCCTGTAATGCTCCTCTATTGAGGGCTGGACCCTGGGATCTGGCACCTTAGTCGCATACCAAAACCAAAGGTCCTGGCAGGGTGCTGTAATGGGTGAAGATTGGATCTGGCTGTGTATTTCCAGCAGTATCCTGCGGCAGAAGTGGTAAGTCAAAGAAGATCCTAAGGAACTCATATGGTTCACTTTTGGACTTCTTATGAGTAAAAGGATGCCTTGCCCGTTTTTTCCCACCAAAAAGTGTAATTATAACATACCTGGTGTTCAACATTACCATGCTACCCCTGCAGTGTGCTCAGTGTCTGTGTCATAGAAATCCTGTCAGCTACAGGATTCCTGGACTTCCTGATTCCGAATCTCGGGCACGTCCACGCGCGCGCGCGATGGCGAGCACGTGCGCACGCACGCTCCACAAAGCGCGCCAGAAGAGCTATTTAAACATGCCTGTGACAGACAGTCCCTGCTGTCTGCTCTACAGCGTGTAATACCCAAAGAGACCTGATTCGTGTATTTACCTGCATCCGACCCGGCTTACCTTGACCCTTCCAGTTTCCTGCCTGCCTCTGACCCCCGGCTTTGTTTGACCAATCTTCTGCCTGATCCTCCAGTACCTTGCCGTCAGCCAATACTACTGACCCGGCTTGTCCGACCAATCTCTCCAGTTGCTGTGTCCTGGTTCCAGTCCAGTCAGCCTCATCAGTTCCAGTCCAGCTGCTTGTTCCTAGTTCCAGTCCAGCTGCTTGTTCCTGGTTCCAGTCCAGTTGCTTGTTCCTGGTTCCAGTCCAGTTGCTGTATCCTGGTTCCAGTCCGGCCAGTCTCATCAGTTCCAGTCCAGTTGCTGTGTTACTGGTTCCGGTTCAGCCTGCCATACTTCCTGGGTGCCTGGATCCGTCCCGATCTTCAGACTCTACTCTACCTTGATCCATCCTGCCAGGCACTCGTACCCCTTCTACCTCCGTGCCTCCTGTCTTCAGTACCAGGGGCCGCCGGTGGAAGCCGTAAGAGAGGCCTCCCTCTGCAGATCCGGGCTCGTCACCGTCAGGTACGTGACAGTAGCAGACAGCCATGTCTGAGCCCGGGCAGGGAGCCTCACCTATGGAGGAACTCTGTCGGCACCTGGCAGGTTTGTCTGAAGCAGTCAAGAGTCTTCAACAAGGATACACCCGCTTGACAGAACAAGTGCGGGTCCTCTCCAATCCTTCTGCCATCCAAGAGGGGCCCCACGCCTCTGCTTCCACAGCCGGAACAAGTTCCTCACCCACAGTGGTCATGCTTCCTCCTGAACCTAAGGTTCCTACACCCGAAAGATTTTCCGGGGATCGGAGCAAGTTTAGGGCCTTCCGGAATTCGTGTGAACTGTATTTTGCCCTACAGCCCCGTACCTTTTCTCTAGAGGCCACCAAGGTGGGCTTTGTGGTCTCTTTGCTCGCTGGAGACCCTCAGAGCTGGGCCCACCGTCTCTTTGAACAGAAGGATGTATCACTAAACAACCTCGCTGCTTTTTTCGATGCCCTGGCCCAGCTATACGAAGATCCCCAACTCTCAGTAACCGCAGAAGCCGCCTTGCGTTCCCTTCAACAAGGACGCAGACCAGCGGAGGACTATGTGGCAGAATTCAGGCGGTGGAGTGCGGATACCAATTGGAATGATGCCGCCCTCCGCCATCAGTTTCGCTTAGGACTTTCCGATTCCTTGAAGGACGAGCTAGCTAGAGTTGGTGTACCACAGACACTCAACCTGTTGATTGATCTAACCATCCAGATTGACCGACGTCTGAGGGAACGGAGGGCTGAGAGGACCACTGGCTTCTCCCGCCCAACCTGGATGCTTCCTCGGGCTCCTAGTCACCTGTACTCGGCTCCTGCTACACCTCCAACTCCCACATCTGACACGCCTGAACCAATGCAGCTCGGGCTCCTTCGTCCATCCCTCGCTCCTGAGGAACGCCAGCGCCGCCGAATAAATAATCTGTGCCTGTACTGCGGGGACCCCGGACATTTCGTTAGAACCTGTCCCCTGAAGCTTCGTAAGTTTCTTTCAGTTTCTTCTAACATGACTAACCTACAAGCCAAAACCACATCTCACCTTGCCCTCTCTGTTTCATTACAGCTCCCAGGAAGGACTTTGCAAGTACCCGCCATTATTGATTCCGGAGCATGCAGCTGCTTTATGGACTCAACATTTGCCATTAAACACCAAATTCCCCTTCGTACCAAGACCCACGGACTTCGTGTCCATCTGGCTGATGGTTCCGTCATTAAGTCCGGACCTGTGACCCAGGAGACCACTCCTATACCCGCTACCATCTTTACCACCTCTGGAACCCACCAAGAATGCTTGTGTCTGGACATCATCTCTTCCCCGTTGTTTCCCTTGATCCTTGGTATGCCTTGGTTACAAGCCCACAATCCCACTATCAACTGGACTACGGGAATAGTTGCCTTTCCTTCTTCCTATTGCCAACAGTCCTGTGGCTCATATAAACCTCCTGGGCCGGCCTCGTTACTATGCATTGACACCGAAGATGGCACCCGTCAATCCATCCCAGAAGTTTACCACGACTTTCTTGACGTATTTAGTAAACAAAGGGCAGAGACTCTACCGCCCCATCGGGCCTACGATTGCCCCATCGACCTACTTCCTGGAGCAAAGATTCCGTTCGGTAGAGTCTTCCCTTTAACGGAGGTGGAACAAGGGGCTTTAAAAGATTATGTTGATGAGAACTTGCAAAAAGGGTTCATCCGCCCTTCCACATCCCCAGCAGGCGCAGGCATCTTTTTTGTAGAGAAAAAGGACCACACCCTTCGACCTTGTGTGGATTACCGGGAATTGAATAAAATTACAGTAAAAAATCGCTACCCTCTCCCCCTGGTACCAGAGTTATTTCAGAGACTAGGAACTGCCACCATCTTTACCAAACTTGACCTCCGCGGAGCCTACAACTTGATCCGTATCAAAGAAGGTGACGAATGGAAGACCGCCTTCCGTACCCGGTATGGACATTTTGAGTACTTGGTAATGCCATTCGGGTTGTGTAACGCCCCTGCCACTTTCCAGTATTTTATCAACGATGTTCTACGGGACTTCCTAGACCTCTTTGTTATTGTTTATCTTGATGATATCTTAATTTTTTCTTCCTCCCTTGATTCTCATCGCAGACATGTCAAAAATGTGTTGGGTCGGCTCCGCCAGCATGGCCTGTATGCGAAGGCCGAAAAATGCGAGTTCGAGCAAGAGAGTATATCATTTCTGGGGTTAATCATTTCCAGCGAGGGCATCAAGATGGATCCTCAAAAGATTACCGCAATCCTGGACTGGCCAGAACCGGTGGACAAGAAGGGAATCCAACGTTTCGTTGGATTCGCCAACTTCTACCGCAAGTTCATCAGGGGGTTTTCAGCTATTATCGCACCCATTACTCAACTCACCAAGCAAGGAACACGTTTTCACTGGTCTCCTGAAGCCCAAGAAGCTTTTGAACGCCTGAAGGCCCTATTTACCTCAGCCTCTATCTTGAAACACCCAGACTCCTCACTACCATTCGTACTTGAGGTAGACGCCTCCGAAATAGCGGTAGGAGCAATACTGTCCCAAAGACAGGGAGTCAAAGCCTTGCTCCACCCAGTAGCCTTCTTCTCCCGCAAGCTTTCTGCAGCAGAGAGGAACTACGACGTGGGGGATCGGGAGCTACTAGCGATCAAGTCTGCACTAGAAGAATGGCGGTACCTGCTGGAGGGCGCGGCTCATCCGATCCTAATATTTACTGACCACAAGAACCTGGAGTACCTGAAAGCCGCGAGAAGATTGAATCCACGGCAAGCCAGGTGGGCACTCTTCTTCTCCCGGTTCTCTTTTCATGTTACTTATCGTCCTGGGGCCAAGAATATTAAGCCTGACGCCCTGTCTCGGATGTTCCATAAGTCCAAGGAGACTTCTCCGCCCGATACCATCCTTGCCCCCGGAAATTTCCTTCTTCTACAGGAGAACCTGTTCACTCAAATCAAACAAGCTTCCACCGGGCAGAGACAGTTCTCTGAGCCGGAATTGCAGGTTAAGGATGGACTATTGTGGTACCAAGACAGAATCTACGTACCTGAGAAACTAAGAGTAACCGCATTAGAACTCTGCCACGACCACGCCCTGGCCGGGCATTTTGGCGTTGCCAAGACCACTGACCTGGTACAGCGCACCTTCTGGTGGCCTCGAGTACGTGAAGACTGTAGGAGGTTTGTAGATTCTTGTACAACTTGCACCCGAAACAAGGGTTCCAGATCCAAAGCCTGGGGACTACTAAAACCCTTACCCGTTCCAGATAGGCCCTGGAGAATGTTGTCCATCGACTTCATTGTCGAGTTACCCCCGTCCGAGAACCATTCCACCATCTTCGTTATTGTGGACCGTCTGTCCAAGATGGCACACTTCATCCCTATGAAAGGGACTCCCTCCGCTCCTGAAACCGCACAGGTATTCATCAGAGAAATAGTCAGACTCCACGGGGTACCAGCCAATATTGTTTCCGATCGCGGGGTTCAATTTACCTCTCGATTCTGGAGATCCCTTTGCAAAACCTTGAAAATCGAATTATCGTTTTCCTCTGCTTACCATCCACGGACAGACAGAGAACGAATCAGACGCTCGAGCAATACCTGCGATGCTTCTCCTCTTTTGCTCAGGACAACTGGGTTTCCCTACTTCCGTTGGCCGAGTTTGCGTATAACAATTCCATCCACTCCGCTACCTGCCAGACTCCTTTCTTTGCAAACTATGGTTTTCATCCTACTTTTCTGCCTAACTCCCTTCCTGAGTGTCCTGTACCTGCAGTCCAGGAAAAGTTAAATTTTTTCTCGGTCAATAACCAGCTTCTACAAGAGACCATGACCAAGACTCAAGAACGCAACAAGACAATCTATGACAAGAAGAGACGGGGTGAATTAGTGTTGGTACCCGGCGACCAAGTATGGCTATCTACCACAAACCTAAGAATGGCATGCCCTTCTAAAAAACTGGGCCCCAAATTTTTAGGTCCATTCTCTGTTAAGAGGAAAATTAATGAAGTAGCTTATGAATTGGAACTTCCTGACTCTCTTAGAATCCATCCAGTTTTTCATGTCTCTCTCCTAAAACCCACAGTCTCTAATCCGTTTCCAGATCGGAAGCCGGATCACCCTGATCCGATCATTATTGACGGTGAGCAGGAATTCGAAGTAGAAGCTATCATGGACTTCAGGAGAAGGAATAACCAGAACCAATTCCTAATTAAATGGAAGGGCTACGGACCCGAGGAAAACTCATGGGAACCCGAGGAGAATATCCATGCCAGGAGTTTGATACAGGCTTTCAAAAGGACTCACCCTGGAAGGTTCACCCGGCTGGGCATCCGGAGGCTGCCCCTTGGGGGGGGCAATGTCATAGAAATCCTGTCAGCTACAGGATTCCTGGACTTCCTGATTCCGAATCTCGGGCACGTCCATGCGCGCGGGCGCGCGCGATGGCGAGCACGTGCGCGCGCACGCGCTTAGCGGGGGGCGCGCGCGCACGCTCCACAAAGCGCGCCAGAAGAGCTATTTAAACATGCCTGTGACAGACAGTCCCTGCTGTCTGCTCTACAGCGTGTAGTACCCATATTTACCTGCATCCGACCCGGCTTACCTTGACCCTTCCAGTTTCCTGCCTGCCTCTGACCCCCGGCTTTGTTTGACCAATCTTCTGCCTGATCCTCCAGTACCTTGCCGTCAGCCAATACTACCGACCCGGCTTGTCCGACCAATCTCTCCAGTTGCTTTGTCCTGGTTCCAGTCCAGTCAGCCTCATCAGTTCCAGTCCAGCTGCTTGTTCCTAGTTCCAGTCCAGTTGCTTGTTCCTGGTTCCAGTCCAGTTGCTGTATCCTGGTTCCAGTCCGGCCAGTCTCATCAGTTCCAGTCCAGTTGCTGTGTTCCTGGTTCCGGTTCAGCCTGCCATACTTCCTGGGTGCCTGGATCCGTCCCGATCTTCAGACTCTACTCTACCTTGATCCATCCTGCCAGGCACTCGTACCCCTTCTACCTCCGTGCCTCCTGTCTTCAGTACCAGGGGCCGCCGGTGGAAGCCGTAAGAGAGGCCTCCCTCTGCAGATCCGGGCTCGTCACCGTCAGGTACGTGACAGTCTGCCAGCTCTTCTGTGGAACAGCGTTGCCTTCTTACTCCGCTCTCTCATGGCTGCCGAAAAGGGCTAGGGGATCACCGCCTCTGAAACATGCAGTCGGCTTTCCCTGTGGATGCAGCACTCCCCCCCCCCCCCCGAGCGTTCCGTTTGCAGGACTGTTCGTTTGTTCGCGCACGGGAATATCTCTGCTTAAATAAGCTATCCTAGGACGCGGGGGGTGTATCTTGGTGCGGCCGGTGTGCACGTGGAAACAAACGTTCATGTAATACACGGCGCAGGGCTCACTGCCTATAAAGCCTTTACTCTGAAAAGAGTCTGGTGGCTGAGGGAGGGACACGGCGCATACAAGGGCATGTAAGCGCTGTATGGGTGTTGGTTACAGGCATTCCTAAGGGCACTAACCGTCTACTCAGCATCAGGCTGAGCAGTGATGGCGGCATATTTTCAGTGCTGGACTATAGCTCACAGGAGATGCACATTGTAAGTACCTCTGCCTTTTGCGCTTGGGACCATGTCTTCCCGTAAGAAGGGTGAGAAGCATTCGAAGGGGAGGAGCGCAAAGGCACCGCGGTCAGGGTCTGAGGATCCTAGTCCCGCTTCCACAGTTCTATCCTCCTCTGAAGGACCAGAAGCAACTGGCCAGTCTGAGCCATTTAGGCCACTTCCAATACTTCAGCCTCTGCATACGTCACCAAGGATGATTTAGCTTCAGCTTTAGCTGGTTTGGAAGGAAAAATAGCTGATATGTTTGCGTCTTCCTCCCAGTCCGGGAAAAAATGCAAAAGGTCCCCTTCTCATTCGCCTGACCTTCCAGTGTTGGAACAGGAATGGGCTGATGTGGAGATTCCATTGGGTGACTGGGAAGAAGGATAGGCGGATGACTCCCCCCTCTGAGGATTCACTCTCAAAAGAGCCCTTTTCAGCCTCGCAATCTCAGAAATTGCTAGTGCAATCTCTTACGGAATTGGTCCGTTCTGGATACAAGTTGCCCCCAGCACAGGTACCTGAGATCCCCTTTTCTTCTTTGGGTTCCTTAAGGCCCCCACAGGGTCCACATGCATTTCCTGTACACCCATTGCTGGAGCAGCTGATGTATGCCAAGGAAAGGAAGGTGCGCCAAACTAAGTGCAGTATAACAGCTTTTAATGGCAAATTAGTAAAAGACAGCCAAATGGCCATTTGGCTGTCTTTTACTAATTTGCCATTAAAAGCTGTTATACTGCACTTAGTTTGGCGCACCTTCCTTTCCTTATGTTTTACAGAGCCTGCTTCTGCTTATGGTAGCTTCCGCTGGTGCTCGCATATGTTATTGACATTTACTGACATTTGGAATTTATGCTCTGCCAGAACTCTTTTTGCGCCATTTTTTCTTTTTTTACAGCTGATGTATGCTGACTGGGATCACCCAGATAGATATTTTCTTCCTCCCTAGAATATTTTCCCTTCTCTATCCTATGGAGGAAAAGTTCACTAAGAAGTGGAGTTTGCCAGCAGTAGGCGCTGCTATTTCTTCTGTGAATAAAAGTCTAACTTGTCCAGTAGACAATGTCCAGGTTTTTAAGGATCCAGCCGATAAGAAACTGGAATCCTTGCTCAAAGCCTCGTTTGCTGTAGCAGGTGCAGTAGCACAGCCTGAAGTTGCAGCAATAGGCATTTGTCAATCCCTAATGCCGCGTACACACGATCGGAAATTCCGACGACAAAACCGTGGATTTTTTTCCGACTGAATTTTGTCTCAAACTTGTGTTGCATACACACAGTCACACAAATCTTGTCGGAAATTCCGAACGTCAAGAACGCGGTGACTTACAAGACGTAAGACGAGCCAAGATCAATGACGTTCAATAGGCAGTTTGGCTCTTCTGCTTGATTCTGAGCATGCGTGTTTTTTTGTGAGTCGAAATTGCATACAGACGATCGGAATTTCCGACAAGAACTTTTCTTGTCGGAAAATTTGGGAACCAGCTCTCAAATTTTTGTGTTGAAAGAAAAACCTAATGAACATAGGGTGGTGGTTGCTAATGCCATCCCACCCGTGATTGGTCAATAGGAAGAAATGTGGGTTGGCTTTTTTGGGCACTGATAGAACGACAGCCAAGTCATATAAAATATATATTTATTACATAGAAAAAACTATACAATTAAAAACATAAGCCAAACCCCACAACAATGAAAACAGCATATGTAGGTAACGGAGTCACCACGGCAAATGAGGGGGGTTATCCAGGCAGTTGTTTGGTCCATGAACGCCCTACGGTGAGCACACTACAGGCCATGACGCTGGCTGTATCAATGATATTTTGTATTTCTTTTGTATGTTCTGCATTTACATGTTTTGCTAGACATTTACATTGTATATTATGTATTGTACAGGCCCTCCTGAAGAAGCGGTGTTAACCGCGAAACCGGTTGAGGTTGTGCCTCTCTCCACCTTAAACCAATTGTAACGGTGGCTCTGTTACCTACATATGCTGTTTTCATTGTTGTGGGGTTTGGCTTATGTTTTTAATTGTATAGTTTTTTCTATGCAATATATATTTTATATGACTTGGCTGTCGTTATATCAGTGCCCAAAAAAATCCAACTCACATTTCTTCCTATTGACCAATCACGGGTGGGATGGCATTAGCAACCACCACCCTATGTTCATTAGGTTTTTCTTTCAATACTTATTATGGATGATGGCACTATTTATTGCTAGTTTATTATACTTTAACTGAGGCTATACTCAACACTTTGTCAAATTTTTGTGGTCGGAAATTCCGACAGCAAATGTCCGATGGAGCCTACACGCGGTCGGAATTTTCGACCAAAATCTCACATCGGACATTTGTTGTCAGAATTTCCGATCGTGTGTACGCGGCATTAAAGACCAGCTTAAGCAAGTTATTAAGTGTCCCTGCTCAAGGGGAAGCGATCCCGTGAGTTAGCCGAGCTACCTTAGGGCCTGCTGTTTTGCGGATGACGCTCTTAAAGATTCTATTCATCAGGTGTCACGCCTTGCTCTTATATCAGTGCATATGCGTAGAATTCCCTGGTTGAACCATTGGTAAGCTGAATTTCCATGCAAAAAGCTTTTGGCAGGTTTTCCCTTTTCATGGGGAACGGTTGTTCGGGGATGATTTGGATAAATATATCCAGAAAATTTTGGGTGGTAAGAGTGCCCTTTTACCAGAAAAAAAAGGAGTAGATGTCCTTCATTTAAACGTTCTTCTCGGGCACCAGCCGCGACGACCCCCAGGTCGTTGCGAGGGCCTCCGCCGTCGGCTGCGAGAGGTAAGCCTCAAGGCCAGGCACAAGGCCAGAAGAAGCCATGGGGGCAGAAATCTGCAAAGCAGAGTCCCAAGGCCTCCTTATGAAGGGGCGCCCCGCTCGCTCGAGTGGGGGGAAGGCTTCTGCAGTTTTAAGAGGCTTGGCAGGAAGAGATCTGAGACAGATGGGTCATCTCCACCGTATCGCTAGGGTACAAACTAGAGTTTTGAGAGTTTCCACCTTTTCGTTTTCTAAGGTTGAACGTTCCCAAAGACCCAGTGAAAAGTAGGTCTTTGTTCCAGGCACTGGACCGATTGACGTCTCGGAGTGTAATCATAGAGATTCCCCAAGAAGAGCAGGGCATGGGGTTCTATTCAAATCTCTTCACAGTGCCAAAACCTAATGGAGGTGTCAGACCCATTCTAGATCTCAAAGATTGAAATCAGTTCCTAACTGTCCGCTCTTTTCACATGGAGTCAATCCGGTCAGTCGTAGCCACCCAGTGGGGAGGAGAATTTCTGGCATATATAGACATCAAAGATGCCACTTTTAGTTCGTGGCCTTGCCCTTCGGGTTAGCCACCTCGCCCCGGGTGTTTACAAAAGTGCTGGCCCCAGTGCTAGCAAGACTAAGGGGCCAGGGTATAGCAGTAATGGCATACCTAAACGACCTGCTGCTGATAGATCAGTCGGTTGCAGAGCTAGACCAGAGTGTGTCCAACACGGTCAAGTACCTGGACCACCTGGGTTGGATTCTCAACCTAGAGAAGTCAGCCTTACGGCCAGTAAGAAGGCTGGAGTACTTCGGTGTGGTTATAAATACAGCCCAAGAAAACGTGCGTTTGCCTCAGAAAAGTCAGGGCTATAAGAGAGCTGGTCCATGTGGTCAAGGCAAAGAAGGATCCTTCCATTCGTCTTTGCATGAGGTTGCAAGGGAAGATGGTGGCTTCATTCGAAGCAGTTCCCTATGCCCAATTCCATTCAGGACTGTTGCAAAACCGTATTCTGTCTGCTTGGAACAAGAAAATCCAAGCCTTGGATTACCCAATGTATCTGCCCCAAGGGTGCGCCAGAGTCTCAGTTGGTGGTTGATAACCAGAAATTTGCAGAAGGGGAAATCCTTCATGCCAGTAACCTGGAAGGTTGTAACAACGAATGCCAGCCTTTTAGGCTGGGGAGCGATTCTGGAAGAGATCACTTCCAAGGGAAGTGGTCAGAGTCTGAAAGAGCCTTGCCCATCAACATTCTAGAGATTCGGGCAGCGCGTCTGGCCCTAGTGGCCTCGACTTTCAGATTACAAGGTTGTCACGTCAGGATACAATCCGACAATGCCACAGCACAGTGGCTTACATCAACCACCAAGGGGGTACCAAAAGTCATGCAGCCCAGAGGCAAGTGAACCATGTTCTGGCCCGGGCAGAGAAGCATGTACCTTGCCTATCGGCAGTCTTCATTTCAGGAGTGGAGAATTGGCAGGCGGATTTCTTGAGCCGCCAAAAATTGTTCCCTGGAGAATGGTCTCTCCATCCCAACATTTTTTCAGCCATTTGCCAAAAATGGGGCACCCCGGACGTAGATCTATTGGTATCCAGGTTCAACAAAAGGTTTGCCAACTTTGTGTCAAGGACAACGGATCCACTCGCATGCATAGTGACCCCTTGGTATCAGTTTTCACTGATTTATGCATTCCCCCCAGTTCAGCTGCTACCGCAGCTTCTACGCAGGATCAAAGAGGAAGGGAAGCTGGTAATACTAGTAGCCCCGGCATGGCCCAGAAGATCCTGGTATGCAGAGATCTCAAGGTTTGGCAGTAGGAAAACCATGGACTTTTCCGTCCCGTCCAGACTTGCTGTCGCAAGGACCAGTGTTCCATCCTGCCTTACAGTAGCTAAATTTAACGGTGTGGCTATTGAAGCCCACATTTTAAAGAATCTGGGGCTTTCAGGCTCAGTAGTAACTACCCTGATTAATGCAAGGAAGCCAGCTTCCAGGACCCTTTATTATAGGGTCTGGAGGGCCTATGTTTTCTAGTAATAAACCAAAGGATGGCATCCTCGGAAGTACGTCATAGGAAGAATTCTTGCCTTCCTACAGTTGGGGGTAGAAATGAAGCCTTGAGTACAATCAAGGGTCAGATCTCGGCCTTGTCAGTATTCTTTCAAAGGCCGCTTGCTTCGCATTCTTTGATCCAGGCTTTTATACAAGGGGTAACTCTTATAATTCCACCAGTTAGGTCACCCTTGTGCCCACTTTTTGGCACAATAAACTTCTTTAATTAAGCGGTACACACTAATGTGAGATTCTCTCCATTCTTGGGTCATTGATGCCGATCTCTGTGGCCGCTGGACTTATCAAGTTCATCTTGTCTGATTGCCTGCTTTCTGGTACTGGAGATTGCTACAGACCAGGAGTATGACCACAGTTTTTGGGCTTGTTACAGCTTGCCTCTGGTAAGCGCATTATCTTATAGGTGGTGGTGCACGTGTGTTTATTGGTGCAAATATTGAGGTTCACCCTTCTCTTTCCATACAAGATCTCCATCCACTTGTATTTAATATTTGGACTGGTCACTTATTCAATATTGGCTGAACATTTTTTTATGATTGTTCTTTATGATTCCATATAATATATTTTTTCTCATTTTTTTCTATCAATATAAAAAAAATTTTTTTTGGCTGTTACTTCTCAATTTATGAGTTTTCACTCAATTCAGGTTGATTTACATCAATTCACATTCATTTAAGTACTTGCACAGCTCATCCTCCTTTTCTGTTCCTAGTTTTATCGGCATTGCAAAGACAACCCTTTGAGCCGATGCGCCATATTCCCTTGATCCTTTTGACAAGGAAGTTGTTTTTGTTTTTTTGGTTGCAGTAACCTCGGCAAGGAGAGTATCAGAATTGGCAGCTTTCTCATGTAAAGAGCCATACTTAATTATTCAGAAGGACAAGGTGCTGTTGCGTCCTCACCCAACATTTCTACCTAAAGTAGTGTCCTCCAGTTTTCATCTGAACCAGGATATCTCCCTGCCTTCCTTTTTTCCAGATCCTCAGTCTCCAGAGGAAAAGTTGTTAGAGCTCTCACTACATCAAGAGAATGTATCTGAAGGTGACAGCTCAGATATGACCAACTGATGCTTTCTTTGTGCTGCCAGAAGGGCCTAGGAAAGGGCAGGCAGCGTCAAAATCGACTATTTCAAAGTGGATTCGGCAAGTTATAATCCAGGCTTATGATTTGAAAAAGGTTTTGTCTTTTCAAGTTAAAGCGCACTCTACTAGAGCAGTGAGTGCTTCATGGTCGGTGTATTACCAAGCCTCTATGACTCAGATTTGCAACTTGGTCATCGGTCCATACATTTACTAATTTTATCACTTGGACGTAAGACGGCAAGAGGATGCTGCTTTTAGGCGCAGTGTACTGCAGGCAGCGGTATAGATCCTCACGTCTGATGGCGGTCTAGTTTTATTTGTGTCCCCCTCCCCTCAGTGCCATTGCTTTGGGACATCCCACATAGTAATTACTATGGCTGCTCTGTGTCCCGTGATGTACGGTAAAGAAAATAGGATTTTTATAACAGCTTACCTGTAAAAACCTTTTCTTGGAGTACATCACGGGACAGAGGTCCCTCCCCTCTTATTGGGAGATATATATATATATATATATATATATATATAGCTTTGCTACAAAAACTAAGGTACTTCCTGTGTGGGAGGGGTTATAAAGAGGGGGACTTCCTGTCTTGGGTTGCCAGTGTCCAATCACCTAGAGGTGGCATATAACCCACATAGTAATTACTATGGCTGCTCTGTGTCTCGTGATGTACTCCCAAGAAAAGGATTTTATAGGTAAGCTGTTATAAAAATCCTATTTTTCGTGATTGAGAGTGTGAAGTTGAATTTTTATGTAGCTGGCACTGTGCTCAAAAGGTTGCCTACCCCTGCTGTAGAGAAATTTAAATGGTACAATGCCAAACAAGTATCCTTAATCTTATTTTGTTACAGAACATAGAGTGCCTGTTTTATTCACTACTTCTGGCATATGGTACTTTTTTTTTTCTTAAGCTGACTGGCAACAGTTATGGTAAACGCATGCTTTGTAATACATGCATCATATTTATTTTTCTTTACAGTCACCCTTATGGATGTCAAAATGGTGCCAAGCTTACGCTAAATACCTTTGTTATGGCAGCAGCTAGCTGCCATAACCCTAGTAGTTTTAAAAACATCTGGCAGTCCTCTTTCAGATAAAAGTGGTCTCAGCGGAGGTTTTGCCACGTGATCACTTTTATCGGGGACGGAAGAGGTCCCCCCTCTCTCCGCGCTGGGGTCGTTGTCTCTGTTGCTTACCGGAGCCGTCGGTAGCGGCGGAGACTATCGAAAATTAAAGCGCCCTGTCCCACCGAGCTCGCACGCAGAAGTGAACGCATACGTGAGTCGTGCCCGCATATGAAAATGGTGTTCAAACCACACGTGAGGTATCGTTGGAGTGAGACCAATAATTCTAGCCCTTCTCTGTAGCTCAAAACTGGTAACCTGTAGACCTTTTTAAACGTCGCCTAATGGAGATTTTTAAGGGTAAAAGTTTGTCGCCACTCCACGAGCAGGCGCAATTTTGAAGCATGACATGTTTGGTATCAATTTACTTGGCGTAACATTATCTTTCACAATATAAAAAAAACTTGGGCTAACTTTACTGTTGTCTTATTTTTTAAGTGAAAAAAAAGTGTATTTTTTCCCAAAAAATTGCGCTTGTAATACCGCTGCGCAAATACGGTGTGACAAAGTATTGCAAGAACCGCCATTTTATTCTCAAGGGTGTCTGAAACATATAATAATAAATGAAAAAAACAGTGGTGATCAAATACCACCAAAAGAAAGCTATATTTGTGTAAAAAAAAAAAATATATATATATAAATTTTGTTTTGGATACAGCTTTGCATGACCGTGCCAAACAGTAAAACATGGCATGGTGATGAAGGGGGTAAAATCTTCCGGCGCTGAAGTGAATAATTTGGTTGCATAAATATGCACACCTTTAACCGCTTCAATACTTGCCACTTTTACCCCCTTCCTGCCCAGGCCAATTTTCAGCTTTCAGCGCTGTCACACCTTCAATGACGGCTTCATGCAACGCTGCACCCAAATAATTATTTTTTTTTTTTTGACAGATAAAGCTTTTTTTTTTTTTTTTTTTTTTTTGGTGGTATTCAATCGCCACTGTTTTTATTTTATTTTTTGCAAATAAGTGATTTTTCTCCGTCACTGATCCCTGCTGGTGAGGAGGCACTAATATATGTAGCACTGATGGGCAATGTTAATCTGTGCATGTCTCCCCTGTGAGGAAATGCCGCTGATCTGCATTCCTCACCTCACCCGCTGTCAGTGTGAGGAGCGGAAAGCCGATAACCGGCATTTCCTTATTAACATGTGATCAGCTGTGATTGGACACATTTGATTACATGGGTAAAGAGCAGTGTCTTCAGCTCTATAACTAGATCAAGGCTACGCCGTGTCCTGGAACAAGTGCCGCCATTTGCCACGCTGCGTGCCCCCGAGGGCAACCACCCCACAGCTGTCCTTTCCCTATACTTTCTTGAAGCATCTTTTGATTTTATGACAGCATTTAGTCTTTAAGGGGAGTAGTCTATCAGCATGGCACATCTTGCCTTGAAAATCTTAGCTTACTCTTCCTTGCAAAAGTGCACCAAGTCTGTCAAATTGCAAGGGCATCTCCTGTGCACAGCCCTTTTCAGGCCACCCCACAGATTTTTAAATACAGTTTTTAGTCACTATTGTGTCATTTTCTCTCCTTTTGTTAATAACTGTCTTCACTGTATCTATGGTATATCGAATGCCCTGGAAAATTTTTGTACACTTATCCTGACCTTCCAACAATGAGATTACTTGATGCTTGGTAAGCTCTTTGAAGACCATAGGTTTTGCTGTAAGAAGCAACTGAGTAAGAGCCCTTTCACGCTGACAGCGCCCGGGCGTCAGCGGTAAAATGCTGCTATTTTTATTGGCGTTTTTCGGGCGCTAGCGGAGCGCTTTTAATCCCCGCTAGCGGCGAATAAAGGGTTAAAAGTGCCCACAAAGCGCCGCTGATGAGGCTGCTTTTTAGCAGCGCTGCCCATTGATTTCAATGGGCAGGAGCGCTTTAAGAGTGGGTGTATTCACCGCTCCTAAAGCACTGCAAAGATGCTGCTTGCAGGACTTTTTTTGACTCCCTGCCAGCGCAGCGCCCCAGTGTGAAAGCACTCGGGCTTTCACACTGGGATTGCAGATGAGGCTAAACCCCCTGAAAAATGCCTCCAGTGTGAAAGGGGTTTTAGCCCTGGTTCACACTGGTGCGTTTTGACATGCAATTAGGCATGTCAAAATGGCGGTATTTGCCGCATATTGCCGGCAATGGCACCGTCCTAATCGGTGCGACACCGCATTGCGGCGCTGCATTGATTTCAAAAAGTAGTTTCCGTATTACTTTTTGCGATTTTGGCTCACGATTTACATTGACATCTGTGCAGAAACACTGCACAGATGTCTCTGTAATCGCGGCTAAATCAGGACTGACCAGCGGGAGTGAAATCGTGCGAGTTCAGCTGAACTCGCACGGCTTCACTCTCGCAGCCCAGTGTGAACCTGGGCTTAGCCCTGGTTCACACTGGTGCGATTTGACATGTCAAATCGTCGAAATTTGCCGCAAATTGCGGGCAATGGCACCGTCCTAATCGGTGCGATGCTGCATCGATTACAAAAAGTCGTTTCTGTACTACTTTTTGCGATTTCAGCCGCGATTTACATTGACATCTGTGTCAGATGTCTCTGTAATCGAGCTGAAATCGGGACTGACGGGCAGGAGTGAAATCGTGCGAGTTCAGCTGAACTCGCATGGCTTCACTCCCGCAGCCCCAGTGTGAACCTGGGCTTAATGTCAGAAAAATCCCACTGTAACAGCTGAACTTTATATGGGCTTAATCAGTGTCGTCTTCATTGATGGAAGGTGTGTAGTGACCACTATTTAGCATCAGTTTAAATGTTATTGGTTAATTCTGAACACATCCCTAATTATAAGAAGGTGTGTACACTTATGCAGCCATTAAATTTTTTCCCTCACTAAACATTTTCAGTTTGTTTTTTTATTTTGAATTGTACATACAGTATCTCACAAAAGTGAGTACACCCCTCTCATTTTTTTAAAATATTTTATTATATATTTTTATGTGACAACACTGAAGAAATTACACTTTGCTACAATGTAAGGCTCCATTCACACTAATGCGTTTTTTGGTGCATTTTGCAGAAATGCATGGAAATTTTTTAACATGGGTTCCTATGGAACATGTTCACATCAATGCATTTTTGTACCTCTGCGTTTTTGGAAAGGGTCGGGGACTTTTTTTCATGCAAAAAGCAGTGTTTTGCATGTAATAGAAGTCAATGGACCTGCATCAAAAACGCAAGTACCAAGTTTTTGATGCGTTTTTACTGCGATTTGCGTTTTTTTTATGGAAATGTATAAAAGTAAAAATTAATTTATAAAAAAAAAAAAACGCAAATCGCGGTAAAAACGCATGTTGAAAAACGCGGCAAGAACCGCAAAAAGAAAGGCAAAAACGCTCAAAAGCAACATGCATTAGTGTGAATCGAGCCTAAAGTAGTGAGTGCACAGCCCAGTTTCATGTGACTCGTTAGTGTTACAAGGTCTCAGGTGTGAATGGAGAGCAGGTGTGTGTTCAACATGGCACCTCATGGCAAAGAACTCTCTGAAGATCTGAAAAAAAATTATTGTTGCTGTACATAAAGGCCTAAGCTATAAGAAGATCGCCAAGACCCTGAAACTGAGCTACAGCACGGTGGCCAATTCTATACAGCGGTTTAACAGGACAGGTTTCACTCAGAACAGGCCTCGCCATGGTCGACCAAAGATGTTAAGTGCACGTGCTCCGCGTCATATCCAGAGGTTGTCTTTGGGAAATAGACGTGTAAGTGCTGCCCGCATTGCTGCAGAGGTTGAAGGGGTGGTGGGAGTCAGTCTGTCAGTGCTCAGACCATACGCCGCACACTGCATCAAATTGGTCTGCATGGCTGTCATCCCAGAAGGAAGCCTCTTCTAAAGATGATGCACAAGAAAGCCTGCAAACAGTTTGCTGAAGACAAAGAAGACTAAGGACATGGATTACTGGAACCATGTCCTGTGGTCTGATGAGACCAAGATAAACTTATTTGGTTCAGATGGTGTCAAGCGTGTGTGGCGCCAACCAGGTGAGGAGTGCAAAGACAGTGTTGTCACATGAAAAGATATAATAAAATATTTACAAAAATGTGAGGGGTGTACTCACTTTTGTGATATACTGTAGGTAACATTAAAGGTGGAAAAAATTTCTGAAGTAATTTATCGGGGTCAGTTTTTTTTTAAACCTCTCACAAACCTATAATTTTTACAGGGGTGTGTAGGTTTATTTTTTTCTTTGTATATCCACTGTATTTGCTATATAGTCTTACTATGTGAAGCTCTTATCAGATGTGTATTTCTCAAATGTACAAAGTTTCTATTCAGTTGTAAAATCCTTCAGAGTCTGTTTCTCCTGATCCCTTATCAGTTCATGTTTGCAGGCTGATTTGGATTGTGGGCTTGATTTCAAATGCATTACTCAACCAAGCACACATTCAATGATGAAGGTGGGTAGTGTTGCCTCATCACCGGTTTTACAATGACACTTTATTGGAAAATTTCAGGATAGATACAAGGGAGCCGACGTGTGTTTTAATGTCACCCTCTTTTAGGTTCCACTGCTTGGTGGATTATGCAGGCCCCGCACCTGACATTTTAGGTATACTGTATGTCTTTTAAGTGCTCTCAATAATATTTAACTTTTTTTTTTTCTTACAGTTTAATATTGGAGCATATAACTTGTTCAATAATACTGGAGTTGGATGAGTTGTTTATAATATGGTGTAGTTCATCATTCTGCTTACAAAGCCTTCTTTTGCTGTGAGAAATGTTCATTAATAATCCTATAAACATAACAAGTTATGCTGCCAATTCTGACCTCTTGCAAGCAAAGTCAAAACCTCTGAGCTGCATGCATCTTCTTGGTCAGTGACTCAGAAAATACTGAAAAACAAGATAACACATCTCCTCTGTTCAGTAAGTAAGGAATATCTCAAAACGTTTGTCTTGCTTTGTTTGGCTCTTGTGCCTTGACAACTCTCTACAGAGCATCACATATACATAAACTTTACTCTCTCAACCAACATTGACTATTTCTAATCCTGCCTCTGCACCAGAGGCACCCCGGCGAATTGCGCGGCGCCAGCCTGACAGCTCTTATGTATCCCGTCCCCCTTTGATGCAAGGGGAAACGCCAGGGTTTCCCAGTGGCGTGTGTACGGGTGACCCCGCCCCCCTCTGATGCAACGGGAAACCTGCGCTTCATCAGAGGCGGGTGGGGTCACCCGTACACGTCACTGGGAAACCCTGGCATTGCCCCTTGGGTCAGAGGGGGACGGGGTCACGTGACGGGTGGCCCCACCCTCAGCTACATAAGAGCTGTCAGACTGGCGCCGCGTCATTCGCCGGGGGTGGTCTCCGGTGCAGAGGCAGGATCGTGTGCGTGTCCCTCGCTGGAGATCATCCATCGCTAGAGAATGGAGATCGAGAATTGGATTACATCGCTGGAGATAGAGGATGGATTTATTGGATTATATCGCTGGAATCTCTTTTTTTATTTTTAATAAAGGACTTGTCCCAAGCCGTCTCCTGCGGTTTTTAACATTTTGACACTTTTTTTGTAAAATGGTAGGGGTACAATGTACCCCTTACCAATTCACATGGGGGGGTGGGATCTGGAGGCCCCCTTTGTTAAAGGGGGCTTCCAAATTCTGATAAGCCCCCCCGCCCGCAGACCCCCACACCAGACAAGGGTTGTGGGGATGAGGCCCTTGTCCCCATCAACATGGGGACATCCTCCCCATGTTAAGGGCATGTGGCCTGGTATGGTTCAGGAGGGGGGTGCTCTCTCGTCCCCCCCCTCTTTTCCTTCGGCCTGCCAGGTTGCGTGCTCAGATAAGGGTCTGGTATGGATTTTTGGGGGGAACCCCACGCCATTTAAAAAAAAAAAATGGCGCAGGGTTCCCCATTAATATCCATAACAGACCTGAAGGGCCTGAAATGGAATTTGGGGGGATCCCCACGCATTTTTTTTTATTTATCAATGACTTGTCTGTATTGCCAGGACCCGGCAATTCATTATAGTCGCGAGTAGTTTTAACCACTTAAGGACCGGACCAATACAGACCATAATGACCAGAGGTGATTTCACAATTTGGCACTGCGCTGCTATAACTGGAAATTGTGCGGACATGCAATGTTGAACCCAAACGAAATTTGTGTTCTTTTGTGTAAATTTTGGATTTCACTCCTGACTGCCTATCACAGTTTCGAAGGCCATAAAATGCCAAAATAGCACAAACCCCCCCCCCCAAATGACCCCATTTTGGAAAGTAGACACCCCAAGCTATTTGCTGAGAGGCATGGTGAGTATTTTACAGCTCTCATTTGTTTTTGCAAAATTGCTCCTCCGCCCCTGCTGCCCCCATGCTTCGGCATATATGCTCTTTTTTTTAAAATGTGGTGGTAAAATCACCTTCTACAGCGCTGGAGTCGCAGGGATCAGGCCTGTCTCTGCGAAAGCTGCAGTTATGTGTGTTGTGTTTAGTAAGTGACAGTGATCGATCGATACTGCACTTGGGTCGCCTGGACGGAGGGGCAAAACGCAGGTGCTAGCAGGTATCTGGGCTGATCTCGCTAACACTGCGTTTTTGGGAACCCTAAACTGCTGGGGACGCTAGTATAGATCTGATCAGATCAGATATTGATCTGTTCAGATACTATACCACTAAGGGGGGTGTATGCTTTGCGCGTGGGTGTTAGCATTACTGGCACTAACCTGACGCTGCCTGGGGTGACGCAGACCCTCTCTGACGCTAAAACCTAATTGATATCACCCGCCAGGGCGATCAGGGGGTTAAAACTTTATTGGGTTATATACGGCGGGTGCCCTGACACTATAAAAAGCAAACTAACCAGCGTCACCCGTAACACTTATACAGTGATCACTAGTGAAAGGGTTAACTAGGGGCAATCGGGGTTAAAACCTTTATTGGATAATATATTAGGGTACCTGACGCTATAAAAACCTGGCGGCGAACCTAAAAAAAATAACTGACTACCTAGCGGCACCAGCATAACTAATACAGCGATCAGAAAAACGATCACTTAGTGACACTGGTAAAAGGGGGTGAAAGGGTTACCTGGGGGGCGATCAAGGGGTTAAACCTTTATTAGGTAATATATATGGGGGTACCTGACGTTATAAAAACCTGACGGCGAACATAAAAAGATAACTGACTACCTAGCGCATCACCGACACTAATACAGCGATCAGAAAAACGATTGATTAGTGACAGTGGTGCTAGGGGCTGAAAGGGTTACCTGGGGGGCGATCAAGGGGTTAAACCTTTATTAGGGGGGGTTAGGGGGCTACCCTGGACCTAAGGGACCTAACACTAACTGCCCTGACACTTTTACAGTTACAAATGTCACTGATTGCAGTGATCAGTAAATAAATGATCACTGCAATCGGTGACACTGTGACTGGGGGGTGACTAGGGGGGTGATCGTGTGCCTATGTGTCCTGGTGTCAGTGTACTGCTTGTGCACTTACTTGATGTCTTCTCTCCACGGCGCTCCGGTATATGTGAGCGCCGCAGGAGAGATGACATCACTTCCTGCTGCTTCCTCTCTGCCTGTGTTTACATTACACAGGCAGAGGAAGCATTTGATTTGCCGGGAGCGATTGCGAGGGGGTGGCCAGAAACCAATGGCCGCCCCCTCATCACGGATTGCTCCCAGAGCGATCCCGACCGTTCACTGTACCGGAGGGGGGTTCGATCGGACCCCCCATCCATACGAAGGCAGTCACGTACAGGTATGTGATTGTGCCTGTCCGTGCCATTTTGCCGACGTATATATACAGTGGGCGGTCGTTAAGTGGTTAAATTACTTTTTTTTCCTTTTTAGAAATTTCATTTTGTGCAGAGACTGTTATAAACACGGGAAACATGCGCTACTTTACAGGCATACTATAGACACCCCCCAGGTACGAAATTGAAAGGAATATTTCACTTTTATTGTTTCACTTTAAGCATTATTAAAATCACTGCTCCCGAAAAACGGCAGTTTTTAAAACTTTTTTTTGCATTGATACTTGTCCCCTGGGGCAGGACCCAGGTCCCCACACACTTTTTATGACAATAACTTGCATATTAATCTTTAAAATTAGCACTTTAGATTTCTCCCATAGACTTTTAAAGGGTGCTTTGGCTTTTCGAATTTGCCGCGAACACCCCAAATTGTTCGCTGTTCAAGGAACGGGCGAACAGCCAATGTTCGAGTCAAACAGATAGCCCATCCCTAGTTCCTACTAAGTAGGAACACCGATCGGTCTCCTCCCCCAGTCAGTCCCATCCCCCCTAAAGTTAGAACACACCTAGGGAACACAGTTAACCCCTTGACTGCCCCCTAGTGTTAACCCCTTCCCTGCCAATGACATTTATACAGTAATCAGTGGCTATTTTTAGCTCTGATCGCTGTATATAAATGTCAGTAGTCCCAAAATAGTGTCAAAAGTGTCCGATCTGTCCGCCACAATGTCGCAGTCCTGATAAAAATCGCAGATCGCCACCATTACTAGTAAAAAAATAATAATAATAAAAATGACATAAAATCTATCCCCTATTTTGTAGACGCTATAACTTTTGCGCAAACCAATCAATATATGCTTATTGCGATTTTTTTTTTTTTTTTTACCAAAAATATGTAAAAGAATATATATCGGCCTAAACTGATGAAGACATGGGGATATTTATTATAGCAAAAAGTACAAAATATTGTGTTTTTTTTCAAAATAGTCGCTCTTTTTTTGTTTATAGCGTAAAAAATAAAAACCGCAGAGGTGATCAAATACCACCAAAATTTTGTGGGGAAAAAGGACATAAATTGTGTGTGGGTACAACGTCACACGACCGCGCAATTGTCAGTTAAAGCGACGCAGTGCCGTATCGCAAAAAATGGCCTGGTCAGGAAGGGGGCAAATCCTTCCAGGGCTGAAGTGGTTAAAAATGTATGAAATAGCATTTGGATTTGTGGTGATCAGATGCAGTGTAGTTCCTCTAAGTGTGGCTTATGCCTTTTTCCGGATAAAGCAGAATTTCTAAAACTGCTGCATATACTGTATCCATGCTGAGATGGTACTGTAACAGGGCAAACCTGAAAAAAAAACCTCATATATAACTTTCCTTGTACGGTTAATTTTTTTGTATACTATAATGATCATCTATGGCAACTAGCAATGAAACATATTTTTTGAATCTGTTGACAGCTTACAATCACTAGCATATTTATAATCTGGCCTTGAATGGGCAAAGGATTTTGGGTAGTATGCTTCTAATTAACCCTATTATTACACAATACTTTCCTGGGATTTAAACAAACTCACCCCCCTGGTTGAAGTGTTTTATTAGATGATAGTCTGTTTTTTTTTGTTATAGTAACAGCATTACAGCATATGTTTTCCTTAATTATACTTGCCAATTTAGAAATCAGCATAATATATATAAGCTTATTGCTGCTGATCATCCTAAAATCTGACCAAATAATTTGGTTAATGGATTTGTCAGCATTTTTTTTCTCTAGTATAGTCAGGACTACAAAAATCAATAGGTCAGTTTCCTGTGTGGGTGAAAGTGGATCACAATATTGTGTCATCAAAGCATGCACTTTAGAGCTCCAGCAGTACACCTCCTTTTCATAGCCTCCTCCTGCACCTGCCACGTCTGAATGCCAGGACGAATTGCTTTGTGAATACATTCACCATGGCTTTTTAGGCAGTTATTGCATGTGTATAGATGTCACTGCTAAGGGTGGATTCAATCCATATTAGACCTTTTATTATAATAAAGTGGAGCTGTGACTAAACTTTAGAAATTCAGCTAATTGCGTTTCGTTCATAATCGTTCATTAGGGGACACAGGAGGGAATTCATTGACGTAGGGTTACAGTATGTAGCTACCTTCAGGAGATTGTACACTGGCAACCAGTCAGAGCTGTTGGAACAGCCTAGGAATAACATCTCCCACCTCTCCCTGCTCCTTGGCATCCTAAGAGAATGGATTTCCTCTGTTTGCTGAGATAAGCAAACCCATTACTTTTTGTTTTTTATCGAAGATATCTTTTTTCTTGTTTAAACAAGATTCTACAACAGCTGAAGAGCTTAAAAGTGCTTCCTTTTGCGGATTTTCGAGATTGGTACCCAGACCCTGCTGAGAGGATGCCGCAGGGCCAGCTTGCAGCTGCAGCAATACAGGTTCATCCACAGTAGCCTTTCCTCTGCTAAATATCTGGTTGTTTTGCTTGCCTCAATACTTTCTGACCCGCCTACAGCAAGTAAACAAGTCAGACATAGTTAAAAGGCCTTATCTGCATGTTTTTGTTTTGTTTCTTTTTTACAGTTGTACGACTCAAGGTGTTGAATTTCTTTTAGCTGTCAGGATTGGTACAGCTCTTGCCCCCCTCTCCCCTTGGCCTTTTCCAAAACACATGGACGCGGGCTGTGTTTTGGGAATGGTCAGGAGGAGAGAAGGATGGACAGGACTCCAGCACTAGGGATTATGAGACATGTGACACTCATGTCCAGCCTGGCACAGAAGTACATACGGAGTTGTACTAATCCCAAAAGTTCTGATGAGATTCTGCATATTACCTTATAAGTAAGAACAGAAGCAAAGGTAGCAAATTAAACTCTCATGTTCTGGTGTCACTCCAGCGTCCAAAGTGCATGGTATGTCAGTAATGGGGAAAAGATGAGCTGGACAGGGTAACTCCTAATGGACAATTGTCACCATAATATATATTCCCATGAGAAGATTACCCCTCACCCTCCTGTTTCTTGTGGAAACTCAAGAAAATGTTGGATCTTCCCTCCCTTTCTGTACTGTAGACAATGGACACCATAACCAACAGTAAGGGTAAATCTCCCCAGCAGAAACACACACTAATAAAACAGAGGTTTTAACCTTTCCACAATCCACCTAAACTAAAAAAGAATAAAAAAAATTGTAGCTTCATGCACACTTAAGAATAAAGTATTCATGAGTAGGTTTTTGTTTTGCCACTTGGAATAAAACATTTACCCAGCAGATAAGTCGACAAGGTTATTAAGTTCATTATAGGAGGGTTCTTCAAAAAGTTTCCGCAGTTTATTTAAACTCTATTGAATATAAAAAAAAACTGTGGAAAATTTTTGAACCCAGCTTGTGTGTGTATTTACATATACATACACATATATATATATATATATATATATATATATATATATACATACACACACACACACACACATATATATATATAATATTGCAATGATACCTTTTCTGTCTGTCAGCTGCTCTGGCAAAATTCGCTGTCCTGTTCTTCCATCAAGAAATGAGTCGACAAACTGGCAATGGTCCTCACCATATCCAGACTGATCTCCTATGTTATAAAAGGTGCCTAAGGATAGAAGTCATAATATTATTACCATGCTGCTGCAGCTACATGAATTCATAAACAGTTTATGTTATCCACTATTAAAAGGTAAACTACAGCATACATAAATGCTTTGATGCTTATGTTAACTTACAAATCTTTTAGCTCACGCTTGGTAAGCCTCTTAAAAGCAAACCACTACTAAGCAGCCGCTATCGGGAGTTTAGAGGGTGATACTGCCGCCTCCTGAATATTTATATTTGTTTTTTTGTTTGCCCTGAATGGCAGTTTTCAATGGGACTAGGTATACAAAAATGGAATTGCTGGACACTCCTCTGGAAGAGCTGATACTTAATTGGAATGTCAAATACAAGCTAAAAACATCACAGCACAAGAGCACTGACCGGTAGGAAGGCAAATGTGTTTCACACACAATGACGCTTATTCAATAAGCATCGTCACCACAGCGCTTATTGAATAAGCGCTGTGGTGCGTGAAATACCTTCCTACCTGTAAGTGCTCTTGTGCTGTGATGTTTTTAGCTTGTATTTGACATTCCAATAAAGTATCAGCGCTTCCAGAGGAGTGTCCAGCAATTTCATTTTTGTGTTCTGGATCTTGGAGGCATGCCAGATGGGTGCCTTCATCTGTGGATGTGTGTGAGTGTCCTTGCTCCTGTGGATTGTTTCAATGGGACTAACTTCCAGCAAGCATGAGGCAAGAATTTGAATGGATGGTACCGCATGTCAACTCAACTAGCCACTTTAAGTTTGCTGCTGCTCCAATGCAAAGCACAGACATGTGTACAGCCCTCTCCGGTTGCATGGTAGCCTGAGTATAAGGGGCTTGGAACAGGGAGGTTGATTTACTAAAGGTAAATATACTGTGCACTAGAAGTGCACAGCAAGTGTAGTTGCTCTAGATCAGCCTTTCTCAACCTTTTCAACACAGAGGAACCCTTGAAATAGTTCTCCGGTCTCGGGGAACCCCTGCTAAAAAAATTTAATCTACAACTCATGATACATTAGTGTAATGGTCAGTGGGAAGAATGGTCCTTACACTTGTGGTCATTGGGAAGAATTACCTCCTTACAGATAGATAAAAAGATCACTGGTGTCAGTGGGAACTTATCTGAGAGGCAGAAATTGCCCAATGCTGAAGGAACCCCTAGCAACCTCTGGAGGAAACCTAGGGTTCCACGGAACCCTGGTTGAGAATCACTGCTCTAGATATAGGAGGACGATCTGAAATGAGGGGAAGCTCTGCTTATTTCTATCCTCCAGTCGTGTGCAAGCAAAAATGCATTTTTTTTATTTTCCTTGCATGTTCACCTTAGATCTAGAAGAACTGCACTTGCAGTGCACAGACTATTTACCTTTAGTAAATCAACCTCATAGTGTTTTTTCATAGCTTGGAGAGACACGTGTTGTTTTTGAAGCTGGACATTTGACTTGTAAGGCAGTACAAACAGCAGTAATAATGTGCAAAGTGCAGTAACCCTTGCATCCAATTACATTTCAGGTAGTTCTATTGTGAAAAACAATTCACAGCAATAGGTTTTTGTAATTTTCCCATGCCATTTTGTCTTGCTGTCATTCAGCAAGTCATAGACGAGTCAAAAAACAAAAGTTCTGTCAAAGGAAAAATGAAAAAAAGCTCATGTGATTGCGCCATCAATTGTTTCGATTTTCTAAAAAAAAACAAAAAAACAGCCTGTTGGATTAGGCACTTTAGTTTGGTTGGAGTAGAGCTGCATAATTGATAGAAGAAACTAAGCAGATACTACAGGTAGAACCAATGATATAATTATTTGAGCTGAGCTGTAGAACTGTTGAAAGATATACATTTATCAGACTACAAACAGTTTATAGGCATCTGTCAGGTTATCTATCATATTGACAGGTAGGGTATTAAAGTAGCCTCCTGCAGATAGACAGTTTGCCACAAAGCCAGCAGATCAGATAGATCTACTATACAGCCAGAGAGATCCTGTTCAGACTAGGATCAGAGAAGATATTTGCAGTATTAAAGACCCTAGGTCCGATTGGGACCACTTTTTCAATATTTTTTATTTGTGAGTCAATAAAAGTTAGGTTTTAAGACCAGTTGGCTTAGGTGCAGTGGGACACGCACCCTCGTGTTGTAGCTACTTTAGACTGCGGCATAAAATTTGCAAAGAAAAGATGAAATGGTCGACACAAATTTAGTTTGTTTTTTGACTTGTCTATGGCCTGCTTAAAATTAGATATTTCATTGTTTGTTTGCCTACCTTGTCCATATCCATTATGTACTTTTAAATTCTGTGTATGCCATTTTCCTTTTTTCTGCTTCTATACTCTACCCTTCACATCTCATGTTTCTGTTAGGTTATTTGCTTATGCTTCAAAATCAAATATAAAACATGTCAGCATGTCAAACTTTTACCAATGGCATTACAGAAATAAACCGATCTGTTAGTGACCTGCAAAAATAATTTCACAAAAGGTGCAGTGTGTTTAGCCCTGCTATCTTGCTACATTGGTTTCTGACTTAGATTCCACCTGGGTAAATATCTACAATAGTTTGTGTTTTCTGCTCATGTTTTGTGGGTGCTTTTTTATCTTGTAGTCCAAAAACAATAAGGGTTGCTTGAGATGCACCTTCCTCTTTACATTAATTTGTCACTGTCTCTATAAATTTGATAAGGACATTAGATTGTAAACTCCTTTCATGGCAGAGACTGAACTTAATAGTTTAGTAATTTTTGTAAGTTTTGTGTTGGATACTTGCTTAGTGCCAGTTCAACTATGTTTGGCTACTGCCATTTATTGTGCATTTTCTATTGGTATGGTAAGTTTCTCAATCCACCAGTTGCTTTATACAGATAAAAATTCCACATCATCAGTATTTGTTATTTCCCTTCATTATAATAAAGAGCTTTGAATAGAAGACACTGTTTTACAAACGATTAACATCTACCTTTAGCTGTAACATGCATAATGAAGCAACAAAAGCATATTTTGGAAACCATAACATTCATTCAGCTTGTGGAAAAACATTGTAATAACAACTATTAGTCGTGCACTCCACATATCTGGCTTTTATGGAAGAGTGGCAAAAAGAAAGCCATTGTTGAAAGAAAGCCATAGGAAGTCCTGTTTGCAGTTTGCGAGAAGCCATGTGGGGGACACTTTTCAGATATTTGTAAAAAAAAAAATGAAAACAATTTATCATTTTCCTTCCACTTCACAATTATGTGCCACTTTTTGTTGGTCTATCACATAAAAATTTTTGCATTTTTGCTTATAACATGACAAAATGTGGAAAATTTCTAGGGGTATGAATACTTTTTTAAGGCACTTTGTGTATATATAGATATATCTATATCTATATATAGATATCTATATATATAATGTCGTTTCTGAACCCCAGTTAAGCCCCAGTTAAAGCTGAGCTCCAGATAGCATCTTACTATGAGAAATAAAAGTTGGCCCTGGATATTACCTGAACAAAAATAGCCTCAATCGTCAAGTGAGAAAGAAAGATCAAGGCATTGTCATGGTAGTATTATGCTCTCCATAAATAGTAATAAATACCATTCATTCAAATACAATGAAAATAATTTGATCTGATCTCCAGTGTTGGAGTGCTGCTGATTACAGTTGTTAATGTAAGCTCTTGCTGAAGCTGTAAACAAGTATTACTCTTTCGTCCATGGACCGACACAGCCTCTCTATTGACAAAGTGGGTATTATCCGTTAATTAGGAGTGACTAGGCAGTCACCCCCGGGTATATCCTCTCAGTCTGCATATCGCAGATCAGTTTTTTTCTGTCTAGCAAGGAGTAGGACATGGCTCCCTTCGGGCCCATTGGTCCGGGGGAAAAAAAAATATATATATATTTATTTTTTTTGCTACATTTGTTGTTTCCTGCGATCTTCGATCAACTGCCGACTGGGTGACAGGCTGGATCCTCGATCCTTGTAGTCTCCCCAGTTTCAGCCATCGAGCGTGTGCCGACCCTAGCTACGCGCTGGGTTTTCCACGACATGCCCGTCGCTCCACGGGTGGCCGGTGAGCCTACGCTCCAGGGCCTGCATCGGACCGCTCAGCTTCGGCTGACCTTACGGCCGAGTCGCAGCAGCCTGGCCGGTGAGCTACGCTCCAAGGCTTGCATCGGACCGCTCAGCTTCGGCTGACCTTACGGCCGAGTCGCAGCAGCCTGTCCGGTGAGCGTCACGCTTCAGGGCATACATATGATCGTCCCTTTTGGGTCCAATCACCGCATGCCTGGCCAACAGTCACCTTCCGTGCGCGGACGATGATCTGTTTGGAATGTCTTCCAGCATAATACATGCAGGATAGGTAAGTAAAACTCCCCTGCCTCGGCTGGGTGATTTAGCTGGACATTCCTGGAGAGCTCAAGTAAGTGGTTGTGGCCCCTTTCTTCCCTCTCTCCCTGCCTTTCCCTCCTCCCTGGGCTTCTAGCTAAAGGGTGCTGGGGGTCACCTAAGGGGTTCCACTGGAGCGGGGCTGGCTCTAACTAACATTTAAAAGAAATGTCATTTCTGCTTACCTGTGTGTGTGCTTCCTCCTCCATGCTGTCGGCGGCCATTTTGAGGTGGTCCATGCCGAGTTCGGCCTCTTGTGACTGCCCGGCGGCCATCTTCCTGTGGTTCGGCCACACCCACTGACCCCTATCAGCTGATCGGCGGCCATGTTTGTCCACCCTGTATGTATATATTGCCATTCGGCGGCCATCTTTTTGTGGGCTACGGCTGCTTGACCTCTATCTTCGGCTTCGCAGCCATTTTCTTAGAGCCCACATTATCTTCCATACAGACCTTTTTGGCAGCCATTTTGCGAGAGCCTCCGGCCTCTAGGGTGCATTACACTGGCGCGAAAATTCACACAGGAAGTGCTGATAAAAGAAGCAGACTGACACAGCAGCAGTGGGACAGCATCACAGGCGCAGCACACGGCAGCATAGCAGTACCGGTCCAGGGTGGTGAGTCCTCTGGGTAACCCAGCATCTTGGCAGCGCAGGAGGGTGGCCTATTGATATCTTGCCTGGAGCCCTGTGAGTGTCAGCGTGTGGTCAGCATGGCATCTGAGCCAGATGTCTTCTCCCCTGAAACACCAGATTTAGCAGCTGGTGCCCCTGAGGTGTCTATGAACGCTATGACGGCAATCCTAGAGGCGTTTGCTGCCAGGGTGGAAGCAGCACACGGGAATACAGGGGGTAGTAAACGCCCCGTCCCCTGCAAGCTTCTGGGGATAATTCTGGTGCAGAACCAGGTCCAGATTCTGACGCATCAGAGACTGCAGACCACGACCGGACAGTGAGGATGACTCCAAGCCCAGGTCAGTACGCGAGACGGCTTGGTATCTGACCTTATTACTGCAGTGCGGGATACGCTAAAGTTGGAAAATACTGCAGAAGCAGCAGAGACTCCGGTCCACTTTGGTTTCATAGACCTGCCCGCACTGCTAAGGTGTTCCCTTGTGTGTCTTTTGATAAACTCTTATACAAGGAATGGGAGAACCCACTGAGGGTCTTTACAGCCCCAAAGAGGTTTGCGGTACGGTACCCCTTTGAGGAGAGTTTTCTGAAGAGATGGACCTCTCCCCCTATAGTGGACCCTCCGGTGTCCAGACTTAATAGAGCCACCACAATTCCTGTAGAAGGGGCTCCTGTTTTCAAGGACCCTGTGGATAAGAAGGCTGAAGCACTCGCTTGCTACCTATACTCAGTGGTAGGCTCGGCAGTACGCCCGGCATTGGCGGGGGCCCTAGTGTCTCACACACTTACTGAATGGGCAAGATTGCTACTCCAGGGGTTAAGGAGCGAGATGCTCCTCCTGATGAGATAACATTGGCCGACCTGTTGGTCCAGGGCCTTAGGTTGTCTGCGAGTCAGACATGGATACTATTCCCTTGCTGTCTAAAGCTTCGGTTTATGCAGTAGCAATACGCCGCCTGATCTGGCTAAAAGGCTGGTCTGCGGACCAGACCTCCAAGAAAGCCCTGTTGGATCTGCCTTTTAAGGGCGACAGACTTTTTGGGGCTCTCTGGATGACATCATCAAGGATGCCACAGGAGGTAAAGGCACTTTGCTTCCCCAAATTAGCAAGGGTAAGGGGCCACGCCAAGGGAAAGGGCCATCCTTTACTGCACGCAAGCGTTTTTTTCGCCCCCCTAGGGCGACAGGGAAAAGGCCCCAGGCCGATAAAGCGCCTGCCCAAGGACAGAAGCATCCTTGGTCCCGCATACCCAATAAGCCTGCGGACAAATTTGCGTCCGCATGAAGGTCCACCCCCACCCAGCTCTCGGGTGGGGGGACGTCTTCGCAAATTCGCGACTCAGTGGACAGCTCTAATCTTCGACAGGTGAGTTTGTGAAGTAATCTCCTCAGGCTACAAGATAGAGTTTCTCTCTTGTCCACCGGACAGATTCAACACCTCCAATCTCCAGCTACTACCGACCCGTCGGGAGGCCCTGTATGGGGCGGTCCAGGGTCTACTGGAACGCGGGGTAGTTATTCCAATTCCAGAACTGGAACGGGGTTTTTACTCAAATCTGTTCATTGTGCCGAAGAAGGAGGGGGTTCATCCAAGCTTGAATCTCAGGGCCCTCAATTGCTTTGTGAAAGTACAAAGATTTCGGATGGAGTCTGTTCGATCTGTAGTCACGGCTCTCCATCCGGGGGACTTTCTGGCCTCCTTGGACATCAAGGACGCATACCTGCATGTCCCCATATACTCCAGACACCAGAGGTTTCTGCGATTTGCTATCGGGAAGAACCACTACCAGTTTGTGGCCCTCCCGTTTGGCCTTGCCTCAGCACCCAGGACGTTCACCAAGGTGCTCGCTCCGATTCTGGCACTTCTAAGACAGCGGGGTATCGCTATCATGGGCTACTTGGACGACCTTCTACTGAAGGCCCCTTCAAGCTCAGAATTAGAGGTAAGCGTGTCTATTACCTGTCAGACTCTTTGAGGCTGTGGTTGGATACTAAACACGCAAAAGTCAGTATTGGTGCCCACTCAACGCCTAGTGTACCTGGGGTTGATTCTGGATTCCTCAGAGACAAAGGTATTCCTCCCTGTGGAGAAGTTGCAGACCCTCCGGGCTGCATTACAACAGCTGACTTCCAGGAATTGGTCGTCACTCCGTTTTTGCATGCGAGTGTTGGGCCTCATGGTAGCCTCCTTCGAGGCGGTCCCATATGCTCAATACCACGCTCGAGTGTTACAGAAGGAAGTTCTGTCCAGATGGAACAGATGCCCTTCATCTCTGGATTATCAAATCCGAGTGAGCCACCTAGTCAGGAGATCCCTGGTGTGGTGGCTGACAGCACCGGCTCTAATGGCCGGGAAGTAATTTCTTCCGGTTTACTGGATAGTGATCACGACGGACGCCAGCCTTACAGGTTGGGGGGGGAGTCTGGGGTGTTCAGTCGGCGCAAGGTCGCTGGACCCCAGAGGAAGCCCTCCTGCCGATCAATGTCCTGGAAATCCGGGCGATCAGGCTGTGCCTCTTCAAATGGTCTCAGAGGCTGCAAGGGCGTCCAGTCAGGATCCAGTCAGACAACGCCACAGCGGTGGCATATGTCAATCATCAAGGAGGAACAAGAAGCTCAGCTGCAGCATCAGAGGTTGCTCGCATCCTGAAGTGGACAGAGAAGAGCGTACCGGCACTGTCGGCCGTGTACATTCCGGGTGTGGAAAACTGGCAGGCGGACTACCTGAGCCGCCAGATGCTGGACCAGGGAGAATGGTCCTTACACCCGGAGGTGTTCCAACTCCTCTGCCAAAGATGGGGCACACCAGACGTAGATCTTCTGGCTTCCTGACTCAATCGGAAGGTATTGAGGTTTGTGGCCCGGTCAAGAGACCCATGGGCAGACGCAACGGACGCGTTGGTGGCATCGTGGGGTCAGTTTTGGCTAATTTATGCCTTCCCTCCCTTAAGGCTTCTTCATCTTCTGCTCCGCAGAGTGGAGGCAGAGGGAGTTCCAATGATCCTAATCGCTCCAGATTGGCCTCAGCGTCCTTGGTACGCCGATCTAGTACGTCTGGTAGCAGACGTCCCCTGGCGCCTACCACTACGGAAGGACCTGCTATCGCAAGGTCCCATACTCCATCCTGCTTTACGGTCACTGGCTTTAACGGCATGGCTGTTAAGAGCCAGGTACTGAGAGACCGGGGCCTGTCAGATTCAGTAATCTCTACTATGAGAAGTGCTCGGAAACCGTCCTCTAGGAAGGTTTATCACCGCACTTGGAAGGCCTACATCTCCATGTGTGAGGAAATGAAATGGCAGCCACGTACTTATTTGGTTTCCAGAATCCTGCTGTTTTTACAGCATGGGGTGGACCAAGGGCTTGCCTTAAGTACGATTAAGGGACAGATATCTGCCCTGGCTGTCTTTTTTTCAGCGACCCCTGGCGTCTCACTCTCTTGTGAGTACATTTGTGCAGGGGGTTCAACATATGGCCCCTCCGGTCCGTCCCCCGCTACCTTAGTGGGACTTGAACCTGGTCCTCTCGGTGCTTCAGAAGGCACCGTTTGAGAATATTAGAGATATTCCCCTGTTGATACTTTCTCAGAAGGTGGTCTTTTTGGTGGCTGTTACGTCAGTTAGACGAGTCTCTGAGCTGGCAGCCTTGTCCTGCAAGGCTCCCTATTTGGTTTTCCACAAGGATAAGGTGGTGCTGCGGCCGCAGCCTTCCTTTCAAAAGTCGTTTCGGCTTTTCATCTCAATGAAGACATTGTACTTCCATCCTTGTGTCCTCAGCCGTCGAATCCTAAGGAGTCGGCGTTGCATTCCTGGGACGTTGTCCGAGCTTTGAGAGTATACCTATCTGCTACTTCCCTGTTCCGGAAGTCAGACTCACTGTTTGTTTCGGTGGCTGGTCCCAAGAAGGGCCAAGCAGTCTCGTCGGCCACCATCTCTAGGTGGATCCGACAGATAGTAATCCAGGCTTACACCTTAAAGGGTCAAGCGCCCCCCTTTCCGGTCACGGCGCATTCGACCAGGGCAAGAGGTGCCTCTTGGGCTTTCCGACATCAAGCGTCTGTTTCCCAATTATGTAAAGCGGCGACTTGGTCGTCCGCTCACACTTTCACAAAATTCTACAAAGTTGATGTAGGTGCATCTTCGGATGCCTCTTTCGGCCGCAAGGTTTTGCAAGCGGCCGTTTAGAGTTGCAACTCCTCCGTGGAGGAGTGCTGTTTTGTGTTTGGGGTGAAGTTTATTTTTATGCTGTTACCACCCCTCGTTTTTTCTCTGACACTGCTTTGGGACGTCCCACTTTGTCAATAGAGAGGCTGTGTCGGTCCATGGACGAAAGAGTAAATAGGATTTTTGTACTCACCGTAAAATCCTTTTCTCTGAGTCCATGGACCGACACAGCACCCACCCCTCCTTTTAAGTTTGTAATGCTTTTTGATGAACTGATCTGCGATATGCCGACTGAGAGGATATACCCGGGGGGTCCGCCCCCTGGGGGGGACTGTAGAAGGTGTGATGCAACACTTTTTACAAGTTTTTCTGCCTAGTCACTCCTAATTAACAGATAATACCCACTTTGTCAATAGAGAGGCTGTGTCGGTCCATGGACTCAGAGAAAAGGATTTTACGGTGAGTACAAAAATCCTATTTTAGCATGTTTCTGCAGACCTTTAGCTATAATAAAGGTGATCTACTGGCAAAAATTAACCTCCCTCCTATCTGGAGTGCAGTGTTTTATACTCACCTAAGTGTGCCATCCAAGTTCCTTACCAGCTCAGATTCTCGCATGCAGAGGACTGGTAATCCAGCGGTGTAGTTGTGCCCATGCCAATTGGTTTCTGCCAGTCCTCTTGAACTGATGTCAGTACCTTCAGGCTCTCTTCTGGGTCCTGAGAGAACCCCTGCACTGAACAGCCAATAGAAAGTGTCCGCATTATACAGGCAGTAACACACCTTAAAGTGATTGTAAAGGTTTGTTTAAAAAAACAAAAACAAACATGTCATACTTACCTGCTCTGTGCAAGAGTTTTGCACAGAGCAGCGCCGATCCTCCTTTTCTGGGGTGTCTCGTCAGACTTCCTGGCTCGTCCTCTTCATCGTGTGCCCCCACAGGGACCCGCATTCCCTGGAGTCCCCAGTACGGGCGTGCTCACGAGTCCCGCTGCTGCATCCATTGACACAGACAGCAGGACTAGGCCCAGCCCCCCTGCTCCCGTGTCACTGCAATTGATTGACAGCAGCGGGAGCCAATGGCTCCTGCTGCTATCAATCTATCCGAAGAGGACCCGAGACAGCAGCTGGAGCCGCTGGGCTAGGGCTCGGCGCTGGAATGATCGGGCTCAGGTAAGAAAAAGGAGGGAAAACAAAAAAGGGAGGAAGGGCATATATATGTGCACGAAGCACAATGGTATAATACTCACTTACACTGCTGCAGTCCTCCTCCTCCTCCTTTCTCATTAGCATCCACATCGCTGTGTCTGTATTGTCACTGTCCGTGACTCTACTCTGCAGATTTCCATTTGTCATCTATCAATTATCCCATTATATGAGGATTATAATTTTTTGAACCTCCCATTCTTCATCATCACTCAGGTTTTTTGTACTACATCATGGACCTTGATGCAATTTGACTGTTCATCTTTGGTGGTGCCAGATTTTGCCATCCGTTACTCCTTCCCCTCCAGTTTGTTTGCTGTGGTGTTGGGGATCCCTCCCTTACTCACAAGTTCCTCTGTGGCCCATTTTCCCTTCTCTCCCCCTTCCCCCATGGGCTATAGCCTTCCTGGGACCCATATGTGGATTGCCTGTTTTATTTCAGTAATTATTGTGATTTCTGCGACCTTTTGTCGCCACAGGCCATCCATACAGAGACTCCAGGCGTCCGGACGATCGATATTGTTTTATGTTGTTTGTTTGTTGTCCTGTGTTTACTTTTGTCGTATTCGTGGCCACACATGGAGATTGATTTATGCTGTCATTTTTTCATGTGTTTTGTCAGAATCCAAGCATCATTCACTCTCTCCATCGAGAGGTGTTTTACGGAATACTATTTTCTACTTGATCAATAAATCTTTTTTACTCTTACATAATGATTTAGGTGTTACTCATTTGGTCTCCTGGTCCCCTACTGGCTTGGTATGGGACACCCACCCTTTTTTGGTTTATAAGAAAAAGGAGGGCTCCGGGGGGAGCTGCAGCACAGGAGGTTTTTCACCTTAATGCATAAAATGCATTAAGGTGAAAAACCTTGAAACTTTACAACACCTTTAAATTCAGGTTTCTTTCAGCCTGTCACATGGCAAAAAGTGTCCATCTTCTTCTGGTCCTTCCCCAGCCAATGGCAGTCACTTCAGCATCATATTGCAAATGCAGGCTGCATGATGATGCAAGCACAGGGGGTGTGTTATTGACAGCCTGGACTCACAAAAGGGGTTGGATGACGCCGGAAGTCATTCAATCTGGATTGGAGGCAGTCACCAGAGAGTGGAGAGGGTGACTAGTACTTTTTTTTTTTCTATTTATTTACATAAGAAAGAGGAAGGAAGGACTGGGAGAGGGGCTGCTGAATCTAGAGTTGGATGTTAAATTGAACTGATCTGTTTATGACCAGCTTTGATATGCACTCATACGGTTTTTCTGTTTACCTGTAAGAGAGTTGCTGAGGTAAATCTTATATCTTAGAGAGTTACACAGCTGAATTCCAACAAATTTCTTATACCACGTCCTCTTCACATATTGCTTCCCTCTGCATTCTGAATAGGAGTCTGACTTAAATCTTATTTCTGTCCAGATTGCATCTTTTCCTGCTGTTAAAGAAAAAGTTGAGAGTTATTAAACCAAATGTAGGTTAAAATACTAGGTAAGCCATTGTTATAAAATGTAGTATTATCTTTATATGACCTACAGACTGCAACATTTAGTTTGTTTAAGGTCTGAAAGGCCTTTTAATATTTGGTTCTCAGAGCAGTGATATGGTCAGTTAATTAATAAATTAGTGTAGGCATTTAGTAATAATTTGAAGGGAAATATTTGGTATTTATATTGAGCACACATTTTGAGTTATATTTGCAGCATTTTTCTTTAGGTGTATTTCCACTTTTGCAGTCAAATTTTAGAAAACCCCACTATATGCTTATGTGTTCCCATTCACACAACATACTGAAAAATATATATATTTTTTACATTCTTACCTTTTTTTCTTATATGTGCAACTGTATTTATAGTGGGATCACACTGTCCAGCAGGCTACCAGCACAGGGACCAAGCTATCATGAAGAGCTCCAGGTCTTATACTAATGATCTGAACCCATGAGGACTGGTTCCTGATCTCTGTAATAACCTGTGATTGGCCCATGTGTGTTTTTTTTCTCCGCTTTAATAGAGAAAAATATACATTTTATCTTTTTCTCCTTCCTAGAGGATCAAGTAAGCATGTAAAAAAAGTAAAAATGAAGATAAAACAAACTAGCTCAATGTTTGATCTAAACCAGTGTCAGGGTTAGGTTTAGGGTCAGAGGTTTATGTTCAGAGTCAAAGTATTTTAGTTCAAAGTTCAAAGTCAGTGTATTTTAGGTAAATAAGAAAAATAAAATTTTTAAGTAAAAAAATTAAAATGTTGACTATTGTTTCTGGTACAAACAATAAATAATATACTAATACATGTGATATCACTGCGATTATCAGGAGCTAGGGAATTTTTTTTGGGGGTTATTCTTTGGTGGTTTGTGATGGTAATAGCAAGCAATATACGCTAATTACAACATAAATATATATATATATATATATATATATATATATATTATTAACTGAACTATTTTGAGCAAGATTTCCTTTCATAATAATAATAATAATAAAAAAAAAATCAGGAGATAACCATTACTATTTTAGCGGACCCCCCAAAATTGGGGTGTCGCTATACTCTAAATTTAAGGGTAGCCTGAGCAATAGTTTGGCTCAGGTTCTCCAATTCTGTTAGTTTGGACTCTCCTCTGCTGTAATGTTGCCTGGAGTATAGTTCCCCTTGACCTGTAGGTGGCGCTGTTGCCCAGGTCTTGGGTTGAACCACAGGTGGTGTTGTGGTGTGATTGGGTGTCCTCTCTCGGCGACCGTGCGGTGGGCGGGTTTTGCCTGCTGTGCATGCCGGGAAAGGATACATAAAGGGCAGATGCCATGATCTGGTGTGGTGTGATGGGGGGATTCCAAGGAGGACCCCTGGCATTGAAGTCGTGCCCTTTGGCCCTGCTGGCTGGGGGGGGGTGCGTGAACTGGTCGAGGAGTCTCTGGCACCTTTAGCCCGAGGCTACAGAGTTCCAGGTAGGCCCAGTACATTCAACTGGGTCTACAACCAACCACTGGAGTCCCAGGGAGCCCAGGTGAGGGTGGCCCGCTCTGAAACAGAGGAAACCGGGGGAGGACCCGTCCGATGGATCGGTGAAGGAAGTCACGGTCTCGGGGAGGCCTGGTTGCCTATCAGAGGGAAGGATTTGTGAGTTGCAAGATAGCTCCTGTAGTGTGCCCCATGGGCACCTATGGTCTCTAATAATCTACAGGCGTTAGGAAGTTCTAAATTCAGGAACTAAAGGATTCTGTGGCAGAGGATCTCCTGAACTTGTCTTTGAAGGGGACTAAATCTGAAGTGACTGTTCGTGCTTCACTCCGGCTGCTAGAACTGTGAGAGGGATCTATCCAGGTGAGCAATACCCACTGAGGCTTGAGTGGAGAATAGGGTGACTGGGTGCCGCGTGCCTGAACCTACCTACCTACCTAATTCTATTGCTGTCTTCAACCTTTTTCCCAATTTGTTTCAAGCAAGGAAAATAAACTCATCTGTTGGAGTTTAAATACTGTCTGGACATTGGCCTTCTTTCGGGGGAGAGAGTAGACTTTTCCCTACATTCTAGGGACGAGAACCAACGGAGGGAGGTAACTCGCTGCAGGACTCAAAATTGTAAGAACACCGCTCAACCTCTTATACCAGGAGGATAGGGGCATGTGGCATGGTGTGCCTTTACACCTGCAAGTGAACGTAGGCAGGAAAAAGGGTCTGTGTGCTACACTATTAATCACCACTGAAAGCCCAATTTGTCCTGAAAAAAACCCCACATGGATGAATTAAGTAGTTGTAATGATATGTATAGTTTTACTAACACATGTCAAAGTTGCAAAACTGTGTTCAGACGTTAAGATTTGTTTTACCCGAGCTATGAACATACACTCTGCCTCACTCTTCTGACCAATGAACTCTGCATCACTTACTACTAACCTCTGAACTTTGCATTACTTATTACTGAACTCTGCCTCACATACTAGTGACCACTGAACTCTGCCTCACTTACTAGTGACCCCTGAACTCTGCCTCACTTACTAGTGACCCCTGAACTCTGCCTCACTTACTAGTGACCCCTGAACTCTGCCTCACATACTAGTGACCACTGAACTCTGCCTCACTTACTAGTGACCCCTGAACTCTGCCTCACTTACTAGTGACCCCTGAACTCTGCCTCACATACGAGTGACCCCTGAACTCTGTCTCACTTACTAGTGACCCCTGAACTCTGCCTCACATACTAGTGACCACTGAACTCTGCCTCACTTACTAGTGACCCCTGAACTCTGTCTCACATACTAGTGACCCCTGAACTCACTTACTACTGCCTTACTACTGCACTTACTGCCTCACTTACTAGTGACCCCTGAACTCTGCCTCACATACTAGTGACCACTGAACTCTGCCTCACATACTAGTGACCCCTGAACTCTGCCTCACTTACTAGTGACCCCTGAACTCTGCCTCACTTACTAGTGACCCCTGAACTCTGCCTCACTTACTAGTGACCCCTGAACTCTGCCTCACTTACTAGCAGTGGTGGCTCATCCATAGGGGGCGCACTCCCCCCCCCCAGGCAGTTACAATAAAAAAATGAAAAAAAGTTCCTTAAGTGCACTGTGTTTGGGCACCGGATGCAGTGCCTAATGTGGCATGGTGTGCCTTTACCCCTGCAAGTGAAGGTAGGCAGGAAAAAGGGTCTGTGTGCTACACTATTAATCACCACTGAAAGCCCAATTTGTCCTGAAAAAAAACCCACATGGATGAATTAAGTAGTTGTAATGATATGTATAGTTTTACTAACACATGTCAAAGTTGCAAAACTGTGTTCAGACGTTAAGATTTGTTTTACCGGAGCTATGAACATACACTCTGCCTCACTCTTCTGACCAATGAACTCTGCATCACTTACTACTAACCTCTGAACTTTGCATTACTTATTACTGATCTCTGCCTCACATACTAGTGACCACTGAACTCTGCCTCACTTACTAGTGACCCCTGAACTCTGCCTCACTTACTAGTGACCCCTGAACTCTGCCTCACATACTAGTGACCACTGAACTCTGCCTCACTTACTAGTGACCCCTGAACTCTGCCTCACATACTAGTGACCACTGAACTCTGCCTCACTTACTAGTGACCCCTGAACTCTGCCTCAAATACTCGTGACCCCTGAACTCTGCCTCACTTACTAGTGACCCCTGAACTCTGCCTCACTTACTAGTGACCCCTGAACTCTGCCTCACTTACTAGCAGTGGTGGCCCATCCAAGGGGGGCACACTCCCCCCCAGGCAGTTACAATAAAAATGAAAAAAGTTCCTTAAGTGCACTGTGTTTGGGCACCGGATGCAGTGCTTAATGGGAAGCGCCATGTCTATGCAATCATGAGATTGCAGGCGAGGCACTTCATTTGCAGGCTTTTGACCTGCCTTGTGGCGCAGTCCATCGCGACGGACTATTTCTGCCTGGCGTATGTATCACTACGGCTGGGTGCTTTGATTGACATTGGCACCGCCCTAGGACATGGGTGGTGCTTTCCATTCCAGTTACGTCACTTCTGGTTTCCCTTGTGCCAGTGATAAACGGAAAGTGACGTCAGCAGCTCCGTGGAATGCACTACCCGAGCGGAGCACTCTGCACTGTCTGGAGAGGAGGTGTCGCGGCCCGCACTGTGTCCCCGCTGTACCCGCTGACCGGCCGACCCACCAGCCGCCGCTACTCCGAGTAGGGCTGCCCCCCTAGTAAGTTCATAGTTTCTTCTATCATAGCCTCTCATGGAATCTGATCAGACTGTGCTATAGATTTAATTTCTGTGAATCATTGACCTTTTTACATTGCCTGTAACTGTTTGTGATGTATAGAAAAAAAGAAAGAAGTTTGTACCCATCCATGCGGCTTAATATAACCCTGTCACAAGAGGAATATGGAGGCTGCAGGTTCTGACATTCTTTTGATGCTACTTGTGTAGCTGTTATGCAGCCAGTCTAACTGTTAACTTTTAAATTATTGACCTGAAACAAATCTCTACATCAAGAAAGTTGGAAAAGTTTCAGAAGCCTTATCTCCATGCTTGTACCACAGTTATTAAGTGCATTGAAATAATGTGGTTGATTATTGTAGACATGTGCTATTTACAGTGTGCAGAATGTAGTCATGTGCAATTTACAGTGTGCAGAATGTAGTCATGTGCAATTTACAGTGTGCAGAATGTAGTCATGTGCAATTTACAGTGTGCAGAATGTAGTCATGTGCAATTTACAGTGTGCAGAATGAAACCGTGCGATTTACAGTGTGCAGAATGCAGACATGTGCAATTTACAGTGTGCAGAATCCAGACGTGCGATTTACAGTGTGCAGAATGTAGACATGTGCGATTTACAGTGTGCCGAATGCAGATGTGCGATTTACAGTGTGCAGAATGCAGACGTGCTATTTACAGTGCCTATTTAGAGTCCTTCATTACTAACAGTGTAATTTTTCATTTTTTTTGCGCCGATCTGTGAGGCTGTGCTATATATCATGATCTGCGAGGCTGCGCTATATACCATGATCTTTGAGGCTGTGCTATATACCATGATCTGCAAGGCTGCGCTATATACCATGATCTGTGAGGCTGTGCTATATACCATGAACTGTGAGGCTGCGTTATATACCATGATCTGTGAGGCTGAGCTATATACTCTGTCCTGTGATGCTGAGCTTTATACCCTGATCTGTGATGCTGAGCTATTTACTTTGTCCTGTAATGCTTGGGCTGTATACTCTGTCGGACTGTCCTGTGATGCTGGGGTTGTATACTCTGTCCTGTGATGCTGAGCTGTATACTCCTGACACTATGGGTGGAAGCAAGTGGAATACAGGGGATGGAGTGGGTGGATTCTATAAGGAATGGGGCTTATGAGAAGTGGGAGGGGTCAAAAAGGAAGGGTGGGGTCTGGCGCCTCCATCCTAAAACTTCACCAGCCACCACTGCTTACTAGTGACCCCTGAACTCTGCCTCACTTACTGCTAACCTCAGACCTTTCTGTTACTTACTACTGAACTCTCAATTACTTACTACTGACCCGTGAACTCTGCCTTGCTACTTACCTCTGACCTCTACATTACTTGCTACTGATCCCTGAACTCTGTCTCACTACTTACCTCTGAGTTCTCCATTACTTACTACTGACTGCTAAACTCTGGCCCCTTTCACACTGATGTGACTTTAAAGTTGCACGATTTTACCGCGATTTTGCCACGATCCGCGGCCGCGATTTCAGGGAATGCCTGTGTTACTGCCATCAAAATCAAACCAAAGTAGTGAAGGGCCTACTTTGAAGTCGGAACTGCAAGTCAAGTCGTTCGCCATGATTTCCAATGACAACCATTTGTACGACTTCAAAGTAGTCCCTGCACTACTTTGGTCCAATTTTGATGTCAGTTGAGGTCCACAGACCTCAAGTCTCCCTGAAATCACGGCAAAATCGTGTCAGACTCGCGGCCGTAGCATCGCGGCAAAATAGCACGCCTTTGAAGTCCTAGTAGTGTGAAAGGGGCCTTACTTCTTACCTCTAAACTCTCCATTACTTACTACTGACCTCTGAACTCTGCCTCACTTACTACTGACCCCTGAACTCTCCGTTGCTTATTACTGACTACTGAACTTTCCATTACTTACCATGAACCCTTGATTGCTCTTTTACGTACTACTGACCTTTAAACTCTCTGTTACTACTGATCTCTGAACTCTCCCTTACTTACTACTGACCCCTGAACTTTCCATTACTTACTACTGACCTCAGAGTCAATTTTGACCTCTGCATCGCTTACTACAGAGTTCAGAGGTCAGTACTAAGTGAGGCAGAGTTCAGAGGTCAGTAGTGTACAGGGTGCAGTAGTAAGTAACCCTCTGTCTCACCTCTGCACTGCTTACCTCTGTTCTCTTTCTTCCTGGGCCCTTCACAGTACTCAGGATACTGCAGCCCCAGCTCTTCTCCCCCTTTTCCTTTTCCCTGGTTCAGTAGTCAGAGCTAAATTACAGCTAAATATAGCCCCACCCACTGGACCAGGGAATAGGAGAAGGGGGCATACACAGTGTTTCCTCTTTAGCCAGGGCTGGTGCAAGGATTTTTGACACCCTAGGCGAAACCTAATTTTGCCGCCCTGCCTCCTGATGTATACAGTGGAGATTTTTGCGGCACCTCTCCACCTACTTCTTCAACTGTGGTCCGCAGGCCCGCACCTGCGTCTTTGAACCTGGCCTAAAAACAAATAGTGGCGGCACCGGCTTCCTCATGCCAGGTCCGCAGGTATATGGACAGGCTAGGGTAGTATATAAACATGCTAGGGTAGTATATGGACAAGCTAGGGTAGTAAATGGACAGGCTAGGATAGTATATAGACAGGCTAGGGTAGTAAATGGACAGGGTAGGGTAGTATATGGACAGGCTAAGGTAGTATATAGACAGGCTAGGGTAGTATATGGACAGGCTAGGGTAGAGAGATGGGGGTGATCATAAAGTAGGAGAGAGATAGGTGGGAGGAGAGAGGGGGTGAAACAGAGAGAAGGTGGGTGAGAAAAAGGGGGCAGAGACCAGAGAGGGGGTTAAGAGAGAGAGAGAGAGAAGGGGGATAAGAGAGAGAGAAGAGAGAGGAGGTTGAAAGAGAGAGGTGGTGAGCAAGAAAAAGGGGGGTGGGGTTTAAGAGCGAGAGAGAGTGACACTCAGGTCACAGGAAATTTCCTTGATAAGATGTACAGTGCCCCCATCCTCAAGTCATGCAGAGGGTCCCTTGTTATACAGTGCCTCTCATTCTCAGGACACACAGGGGTCTCTCATTATGAGTGCAGTCCCCCTAATCCACATGACAGGGGAGTCCCTCATTATAAGTATACTGTGCCTTCTCAGGACACACAGGAGCCCCCCATTATATGAAGTACAGTGCTCCCCCCCACACACACGTACAGGGTCCTCTACCCCCCCATGTTCCATCACTGCACACATGTTGCATTGCTATACCCCTTCTGCACACATGTTAACCATTGATGATAAACAGGGTTCAGTGTACAACTGTGATTGTCTTTCTACAAGCTGCACATTATACTTCTCTGACAGCCTAGACTTCAGGAGGAGGCAGGTGAAGAGCTGAGTGACAGGGCAGCAGATCAATAAGTGGCTTCCAGCTGCATTTGGGTAACACAGCAGCCAGACCTCCCGCTGGGAGGCAGAACTATGCAGATGGCAGTGTAGGAGAGGATTTGGCATTCCTGTTCTCACTGACACGAGGACATGAGTAAAACAAGTCACACATGCTGCCTTGAGTTCTCTCGCTGGTTCAGGAAGAGTCCTTCTCCTCCTCCATTGGCTCTCTCTCTCCACTCAGGACCAGCCCACTTACCCTCATGGGGCTCCCTACTGAATGGTCAGTTCGCCCCTGGTCCCTGCGCAAACACACACACGGCCCCCTCCTCCTTTACCTGAGGACAGGACAGTGACAGCGGAGAGCAGACAGTGCGGAGAGACCGGTGGGAACCCTTCCCCGGCTCCGCACCCCGATCCCCGCAAGCAAACTAAAGCTTCCATGCTGCGCCCTCTCTTCTATGGGGCGCAGAGTGGAAGTTTTAGTTTGCTTGCTGGAGGGACAAACAGGTATTTAAAAAATTCTAATCCCCAGCGAGTTGCTGGGGATCCGGATTTTGCCACCCCCCTACCCTGGCGCCCTAGGCAGCCACCTGACCTGCCTATTGCTAGCACCGGTGTTCTGACGAGAAATGCCCCCTGTCGAATAATGCCTGCCTGGTACTGCGCATGACAGTGCCTACGCACAATAGCCAACATTGTGCCACACGCTCCCGATGCTCTTGCAAGTCTGCAAGGGGCGGATTTCTTCATGATGGGCGCGTGTGAGGGGCGGATGTCTACAGAAGGGAACGTATTTTGTACTGATGGGCAGTGCTGTTAAGATGGGGGTGGAATTTTTGATGAAACTCAAACACATCTCGTAAACAAATATTAGCTAACACAAGCAATAGCACTGCCCATCATTACAAACTACGCCCCCTTCTGTAGGCATCCGCCCCTCACACGCGCCCATCATGAAGAAATCTGCCCCTTGCAGACTTGCACGAGCATCTGGAGCGTGTGGCACAATGTCGGCTATTGTACGCAGGCACCATCTACAGCTGATCGTAAATTCCGATTTTCGGCGGCTCCGTACTGCGCAAGCGCTGCGCAGTACCAGGCAGGCATTATTCGAAAGGGTGCATTTCTCGACAGGACACCGGCCCTGTCTGTAGCTGCCTGTGACAAGTGCAGCTGCAAGGAAAACATAGAAGAGGGAATAGAATGGTGTCTTGCCCTTTCCAGGCTAATTAGTGGACGCTGGCCAGCTGATTCAGCCCAGATTCACAGAATGCTAGGATTTAGTTCAAATCCTGGAATGGTCTCACTGAATCTGGTATTGTTGGGAGGTGTGCATAGCCTGTACTGAGAGAAAAACTGTTTGTGGGATCAAGCAGGCTACCTGCAAAAAAAACTACTGCCAGAGACAAGACCAGTCACCCTGCACAATAAGAGAGAGCAGCAGTGACTGGTCTATTACAGGAGACTCCTGCACATAGGCAAAAAGAATTGTTTCATGCCAGATTACTGCACAGATCTGAAATAAATACACAAAGGACATCAAGATTCAAATAAAAATTTAGACAATGTAGCGGGGGCTTTAAATCTAAGGGAACATTTGAGTGGTAGTTGTACTCAAACACACTATTTGATAGGGTTCTGTTAAATCCTTTTATGCTACAGGTGGGATACTGGTGCATAGTTCCCTGTGGCCTGTTGATGGCGCTGTCATCGGAGGCTAGGGTTGAACAACTGGTATAGTGCTGTGCCTTGGATGTCCCCTCTCGGCTGTGGTATGGTGGGCGTCGGCCTGCTGTGATGGGAGAGCATATAAAAGGGGCAGATCCTGTCTGTAAGGGGTGAGTTCCCGGGGGTCCGACCCCGGGAGTGTGTTGTCCTGTTCGTGGCCACCCCAGGCACCTTTAGCCCTGGGGTGGAGTTCCTGGTCCGGTACACTGGTGGATCAGTCCCAGGCACCTTTAGACCTGGGGCTGCAACTGAAGGCCTTGGGTCCAGCACCTTCGGCTGGAGCCCACAGAGGGAGGAGGAATCCCAGGGTGCTGCCTTGCGAGGAGACCCGTATCTAGAAGAGGAGGCCGGGGGAGGACCGTTCCGAGGGACTGGTGAGAGATCACAGTGAAGGAAGGGGCCCGGTAACTCTCTGGAGGGATGTCATCTTCCCGTTAGAGGCCTAATACCAGAACCATCATTCACCAGGTCTGTGGCAGAGACCTAATGTCCATCAGGTCTGTGGCAGGGATCTAACGTTCACCAGATCTGTGGCAGAGACTGTGTGTAATCTAATTCGAGCATCACTCCGGCTGCTAGGATCCACTCTAACGGGAGACTATCCGGATGAGCTGAGTCTACCTGAAGATATGGGTAGTGAATAAGAATTTGTTTGTGCCTGGACTTACTCCAACACCTCTTGCTGTCCTGTCCTTCCTCCAACCTTTCCTATTTCAATGACTATGCATAAGAGAAAAATAAACTCTACGTTGGAGTTGCAATTGGTGTGGACCTTGGAGTTATTGGGGAATAGAGACTTGTCTTTATTGCAGTGAAGACGGGAACCATTCTCTGGAGAACCTGACCATAGAGACCCAGGTACATTGCACCGCTCAACCTCTTCACACAGGAGGGGTACGGGCTTGTAGCATGGTGTGCCCCTTTTCCTACAAGTGAGCCAAAGTTAAGGAATAGGGGTCTGTGTGCTACACAATATTTGTTTATCCCAGAATTCAGCTTTAACTGCACATCTAAACATTAACTGAGAAGACTATACAATCTCTTTGAAACAAACATCATCTCATCAAAATCCCCATATTTCTCTCTAGAAAGTTTTTTAAATAAAGTATCTTAGTGCTCATTAGCATTTTTTCAAGATTCGTATGGCATCTACTGTATGATAAACTCTGTATGCAGATGGTTGGAGAACGGGCTAACAATTTCTCTATTCTCACTGCATTTATATGTAATTAAAGGCATTGGTTGCACGCTTGGATTTATAAATGCATTGGAAACTGTTTTACACATTGGTGTTCTATTGGTTCTACCAACAGACTTACTAACAGCACCATAGAAACTGAAGATCTGTAAGAATTTTTTTTTTTTAGATAAATATTTGATTTATATGCTTGCTTATATGCACATGTACTTAAGATGCATGTCTATACCTTTCTATACCTGCAGTATGTAAATACACTGTAAAATATAAAAGATAATGGGGGTTATTTACTAAGGCAAATCCACTTTGCACTGCAAGTGCACTTGGAAGTGCAGTCACTGTAGATCTGAGGGGGACATGCAAGGAAAATAAAAAACAGCATTTTTGCTTGCACATGATTGGATGATAAAATCAGCAGAGCTTCCCCTCATTTCAGAGCTTCCCCTCAGATCTACAGCGATCTACAGCAACTGCACTTTCAAGTGTACTTGCAGTGCACTTGTAGTCCAAAGTGGATTTGCCTTTAGTAAATAACCTCCAATGTGTGTAAACCAGTTCACTTTTGTTACTCTTAGTTTTGGCATCTAAAATCTGGGACTGATATACAGGTATAGGGGTCAATAGGAAAATTAGAACATAAGTCATGTTAAATATTACAAGCAGCCCTGTGTGTAACAAAACATTTTAACATCTAGAGATTGTAAGCAATGTCCTCCCCTCTTAATCCAACCATATTTGCTCTCTAAAAATGGAAATTTCAGGAGTCTTTAAGTCTGGGCTTGAATGCCCAAACAAAGTAAGCGGCCCCTTATTTAGAGTTTACTTCTGCCTATCACTTGATTACTTCTGCTTGGAAACCCCATCATTTGATGATATGTGTACCCCACGTAATATTGTTGAATGTCAGGTATTCATCATAGTAATAGAACACCTCTGGAAACTGGATACACCCTGTAGGAGGTTAAACTCAATTCATTTAATTCATGAAATATGCAGGCATGTGCTAATAAAATGAGTGATTTTCTGCACACATGCAATACATCATGGCAGATCACAGAGCACATCTTCCACTGATCTAAAGTTTCAGGAAGCAAACTGATGTCATTTTGGGTATGTGGAATGCATCCCCTTTGTTCTGTCACGTCCTTAAATTATATTTACATTCGCTAAACTTTGCCGTTTGCTTTGAAATATCTTGAGAACATTTAGATATATGTCTTTTGCTGGCCAATAGAATGAATACTGCTAAATAAACAGTATGGTTTCTGTCATTTTAATGTGTGTTTATTCTTTTCATGTGTTATATTAACAGAGTGTATAGTCTCTAGTATAAATCAGAGCATGGAAAACTGAAATAGTGGAATCATTGTCTTCCTAATGGGACATGGGGATTATTTTGTGGAAAATACCAAGCAAAAAAATCCTTATCCCTATAAAAGACGGTATTGTATCTAATAGAAGACAAAGCCAACAAAAAGCCCCTGTGCAAAAATAATTTTAACAGCTTCCGGACCAGCCGCCGCAGTTTTACTGCGGCAGGTTGGCTCCCCTGGGCAAAGCGTCATTACCTTACGTTGCTTTACCTTTTGGCCACTAAGGGGCGCGCGCCGCCGGAGCCGATGCGAGTGCCCGACGGGCACGATGACCGAGCGAGAACTGGGATCTGTGTGTGTAAACACACAGATCCTGGTTCTCTCAGGGGAGAGGAGACTGATCGTTTGTTCATACTAAGTATGAACACCGATCTGTCATCTCTCCTAGTCAGTCCCACCCCCCCACAGTTAGAACACACATGAGGGAACACATTTAACTCATTGATCGCCCCTAGTGTTAACCCCTTCACTGCCAGTGACATTTATACAGTAATCAGTGCATTTTTATAGCACTGATCGCTGTATAATTGTCACTGGTTCCAAAAATGTGTCAAAAGTGTCCAATCTGTCCGCCGCAATATCGCAGTCTAGATAAAAATCCCTGATCACTGCCATTACTAGTAAAAAAATAATAATAATAAAAATGCCATAAATCTATCCCCTATTTTGTAGACGCTATAACTTTTGCGCAAACCAATCAATATACGCTTATTGCAATTTTTTTTACCAATAATATGTACAAGAATACACATTGGCCTAAACTGAGGAAAAAATTTGTTTTAAAAAAAAAAATTGGATATTTATTATAGCAAAAAGTAAAAGATATTGTGTTTTTTTTCAAAATTGTCGCTCTATTTTTGTTTATAGCGCAAAAAAATAAAACCGCAGAGGTGATCAAATACCACCAAAAGAAAGCTCTAAAGGTTTGGAAAAAAAGGATGTTGATTTTGTTTGGGTACAGCATCGCACGACCTCGTAATTGTCAGTTAAAGCGACAAAGTGCTGTATCGCAAAAAAATGGCCTGGTCATTGAGCAGCCAAATCTTCTGGGGCTGAAGTGGTTACGGTTAGGGCAGGGTGTCAAAAAGAGACCTCCTACATCTCACCTGCCAAAAAAGTAAGAAATGTCTAGGTCTATGGTAGGGATTCCAGCACCCACCCAACACACATCTTGTATTAAAGGGGCCCTAAATCCAAGAGGGCCCTTTTACAGTTGCACAGTCTGAATTAAAAGTTTCCCCTCCCAAATGTATTCACTGAGGCCAATAGGTAAGATTCTATTTTTGCTAATAAAAAAGTAGGACCTGTTACACATGAAATGCTATGTACTGTATATGAAAATATTGCTTATTCTATTCAGACATAGAACATAGGCCAGACAATAGCAAATGGTCCAAAGTTGATTTTTTTCTTTTTGCCCAAAATGCAGCCCTTGCATAATATGTCCTGATGCTCTGATCCAGTCTACCCTAGCCTTTTGCCCAACTGACACCTGCAAACATTTGCATTTGTCAAGGTAACCTGTAGTCCCCGTCACTGTTGTCCAATCATTTTAAAATCACAGAAAATTGTAGAGGATAATGTCCATGGCAACTTCAAGTCAACAGGTAACTGTAAACAGTAGGCTTGTGCAATTCGTTTCGTAACGAATCGAAATCCGTCCGAATTTAGCAACTTTCGGACATTCGGAAGCATTCGAATTTCCGAACAAACCAATTACGAATAAAACCGAATCCGAAATAAGTTATATCGCAAATAGCGATTGCCCGAATGTCTTCGGCATAATTCGTTATGAAAAAAGTTACGAATGTACGAATCCATTCGAAGCACAATAACACTCACTCTGCTCTCTGCTTCTCCCTCACCGTGCTGAACTCCCTCTCAAAATGGTGTACAGGGGCGGAGGCTATAGCCGCATGTAAAAAACGAAAGTAAAATACGAGATTTCAAATCGTTACAAATAATCGCTATGTATTTAGAAAAGTACAAATCCATTCGAAGCACATTAGGCATAATAGGCAGCGTCGTTGTGAGAGAGACACGGAAAATTCAGAATCAACGAACCCAAAAAAAGTTACGAAAGTAGGAGTTGTGTCCAGAATCAACGAAAAACAATGTACTCTACCGAAAGTACGAATTATAAATCAACTAAAAAGAAGGCTTACATTAATACGAATCATTCCGTTTCAACGAAAAATGTTGCTTGCAAAAATACGAAAAATCTCGTCTAGCAAAATTACGAACGATTATGAATCAACAGGACCGAAAAGAAACAAACCGAAACTAAACAAATTTTTCCGTTGTGCACAAGTCTAGTAAACAGATGTTCCTACAGACCATTTAATCTAGCTGAAAAATGTAATAAGTTGCCATTTTGCCATTCTATATCAAATTAGCCATAGAAAGTGGTATTGTATTTTTCACATATTATTTTACAATATGTGACAATTTTCTAATAAATAGTATTATTATACAGATTTCATATAGCGTCAACAGTTTGCGCAGCACTTTACAACATGTGGGCAGACAGTAATTCAACATAGAAATTAGCAGAGGACCCTGATCGTTAGAGATTACAATCTAAAATGGAGGGTAAAATGATAAAAAAGGCAATAACTGTGGGGGATGAGCTGATGGAGATAGTGGAAATGTAGTTGTTAGGTGGAGACAGGATATGCTTCTCTGAAAAGAAAGGATTTTCAAGGATCGCCTAAAAGTCGACCGAGTACATGGTAGCACTACAGATTGAGTTAGGGAGTTTCATAGCATGGGAAAGGCTCAGGAAAAGTCCTGGAGGCGGGCATGGGATGAGATGACAAGGGAGCTAGTGAGCAGGAGGACTTGAGGAGAACGAAGAAAATGATTTGGTTGGTATTTTGAGACAGGGTTAGTGATGTAGCTGAGGGACGAGTTGTGTATGGTTTTGTAAGTTATTGTTAGTATGTATAATTTAATTTGTTGGGTGAGTGGCAGACAATGGAGGTATTGACAGAGAGGAGTAGCAGACATGGAGCGGTTGGTAAGGTGGATGAGTGTGGCAGCAGCATTCATGATGGAGTGAAGAGGGGATAGCCTATGTAAAGGTAATCCAATGAGGAGGAATTGCAATAGTCAAGATGAGAGACGATCAGAGAGTAATATAGAAGCTTTGTTGTGTCATTGGTTATGAAGGGGCGTATTTTGGAGATGTTGCAGAGGTTGAGGCAGCAAGCTTTGAACAATGATTGGATGTAGGGTCGAAAGGAGAGTTCCACCCTGAAAAAAAAAATTACACAAAAATGCTGCGAAAAATTTGAAAAAGAAATGTGAAATAAAAAAAAAAATGTACTTGCCCGAAATAGCGGTTGCTATGCGTAAGTCCCTAATATGCCTTATCCACGGTGGGTCTCCTTCCACATCCTCTTCTAGTAAATGGTGCGCACTGCCTTCTGGAAAACTGTGTGTAATCCCAGAGAGCAGCCGCCCATTCACAAATCGGCGCGAGACTCGCACCTGCGCAGTAGGAAACGGGCAGTGAAGCCGTAAGGCTTCACTGCCTGTTTCCCTTAGTGAGGATGGCGGCGCGGGACCTGCACTGATCGAGGGATCGGCATCGGGGGGGCCATCAGCGCGGGAGAGTAGGACAGGTAAGTGTCCTTATTAAAAGTCAGCAGCTACAGTGTTTGTAGCTGCTGACTTTTAATTTTTTTTTATCGTGGGTGGAATCCCGCTTTAAGCCTAGCACTCTGGCATAGGGGGACAGGTTGATGCTTGATGGTACCATGATCTTGACCAAGAAGTCAGGGGAAGCTGCACGTGGGGGAGGAAATATTATGAGGAAGTATAGTTTGAAAATATTTTTGGGTAGACTAAAACACTTTATTTGTATTAAAAAATGAGTTCTTACCTGCAACTTGCTCACTCACTCTTGGATCAGCTGTAGAGAAAAAAGAATGATAAGCTACTGTATACAAAAGATAGAATAGACCTTTGTAATGTCATCATCACTATCTTGCCTTGACTGGGACATGGAGACAAGCATATTTATTAACACCTGATGTAAGGCAATATACCTGTCACTTCCATGAGCCCTGCAATCAAACATGCAGTGGGACAGAATGAGAACACGTGGCCAATATTCCAGCATGTTTCTCAGCACACAGAGATTATGACCAGATGTGGAGTCAGCTGGAGATGTTGCTCTGGAACACAAATCTTTCTGAGATTCCCATGGTGCCTAATATTTCTAAATTATAGCTTCAGATTTTCAGCTGTCATTAGAAACATAATACCCCAAACTCTACACTTTTTAAAACAAATGCATTTTCTTTTCAAATCAATGTAGATTGATTACTTCTTTGTTAAAATAAATATGATCCACCCCTCCAGTATTGGTTTGCTACCCACATACTCAGAATCAAATGTAAGTCTAAAATAAAATGCATATTACATTTGAAAATGTATTTACACAAACTATGTCTGTGATGGACCATTGGCTTGGCTGCTCGGTTAATATGCCATTAATTGTACATGATTTGTACAGTATGTGAATAGTCTCTAGTTTAAATGAAAACAGGCTTATTCCAAAAACAGTCCAGAGAGTGTGATATCCCATAGAATCAAGCTGGATTTGATTAAATCTAGCTAGGCTAATACAAAATGCACTCTGATTGGTTGCTATGAGCACTACATAATCATGTGTGTATTGATTTCCACTAACCAGAATTTGGCTACATTTGGGATGATTTGCAGTGAGGTAATATTTAAAGCCGAGTTCTGCCGAAAAAAAAATATTAAAAGTCAGCAGCTACAAATAATGCAGCTGCTGACTTTTAATATATGGACACTTACATGTCCTGGAAGCCGTGATGTCGGCACCCGAAGCCGATCTGTCCCTCAGCTCCCGGGTGCTGCCGCCGCCATCTTCGATAATGGAACCAGGAAGCGAAGCCTTGCGGCTTCACTTCCTGGTTCCCTACTGCGCATGCGGGAGTCGTGCTGCGCGATCCCACTGGTCCCTGCTGTTTTCTGGGACCTGTGTGTCTCCCAGAAGACAGCGGGGGGGGGGGCAGAGTAGGTGCCGGACATGGCGTAGGTCCACTGCGGTGATCTATGCCTGGAAGTGGGAGCAAATATCTGGATTACACAGGTATCTGCTCCCTCCTCCCCCCTGAAAGGTGCCAAATGTGACACCGGAGGGGGAGAGGATATCAAAAAACGGAAGTTGCATTTTTGGGTGGAACTTCGCTTTAACATCAGCCTTTCTCAACCTTAATTTTTGGCTCTTAGGGAACCCCTGATAACAGTTACTATGATATATCTAGTGCTAAGGATACATTGGTGTAAACATATCAATAAATAAAAGAAAAGGGATGGTGTACTTAAAGTATTTGGTACTCAGAACTATTCTATATAACAACAGTATTTTTAGTAAAAGTGATGAAATGAAACAATTATGGTTTTCAAAAATGTAGAGCATTCCCCCATATTGTTTTTTTTTTTGTGGAAAATAATTGTTTATAATTGGTCACGAGTAGGTTAATTTGATTTGAAATGTTTTTAATTGGTTAGGAAAGATGGGATGAATTTGCATTTATACGTGAATTGATTAATTAAAGTGTTACTAAACCCACAACAGTAAAATCAGTCTGTATATGCAGTAAAGTATGCTTGTTATACACACTGTGGAACCTAAGGGGTTAATCCTCCACATTGTGTAAAAAGGCTTTTTGATCCTGTCTTCTCTGATCCTCCCCTTTTACTGTCCCCAATCCACCTGTTGATAGTACAGAGCCTTAGGAGGCAATCTGCACATGCTCAGTTTTGTGTATATTGCTATAGTTTTTTTTTTTTTGGGGGGGGGGGTGCATGTTTTCAGCACAGGGCCAATCAGCACTGTCCAGATAGATGGTCAGGGGTCATGCAGCCTCATAGGACAGTCAGAGAAGAATGTAAACTCCTCCTACAAGCTTTAACCAGTGCTCTGCCAGACACTGATAGAAATCACAAGCCTGCTATATACTGCTAATAAGAAAAGGTATTTAGCAGTTTATATTTAATAAAATAATTGCATATCCATGTTCTGTGTACTGTTGGAGACCAAATATAGTGAATGCAGGGTCCTGGGTTTAGTAACACATTAAAGCTTATTTGTAGAGTATTTTTGGTTCAGCTACTTTTAATGGGCTATTTCAAGGGGTGGTAGGTACATATAACTGGCTTTGATTGGCACTCTTTGTGTAGAGCTCTAAACATTTGGTAAAAGCACAGGTAATGAAGCTGACTGTCACTAACCTACACCTCTTGTCTGGATGTTACAGGATACACAACCAGGCAAAAGAAGACAGGAGGTGACAGCCCTATTCTTGACACATTGAAATTTAATTTCCAGATTTAGCTGACACGGCAGTCATGTGCTACCCAAACACTAAATACTTTTGACAAATCATTAACGTAATAGTGCCATATAAGACAATTCATAATAGTGGTATCTACAACAAAGCAAAAAAATGTTTTGCATAATACGAGAATGTCTAATATGTGCATGGAAATGTGAGTGCATGACATTATTTTCCTACAGATTCCAGTAATGTATATTTGACCATAGAAGATATTTTACGTTACCTGATTCTGTGCTAAATTCCACTGTTACACTGACTGGACCCTCACCGAGAGGATTTGTTGGTACCACTTTGAAATCATATCTGTCAAAATATGTAAAATAAAATAAGATAACAGACATTCCTTGGATTTCCTTCATATGGATTTAATCTCTGTTAAGAAATTACACAAAGGGTTGGCCAAGGGTCTTTGAAGCTCAAAGGTATGAGTTGATCTAGCCATTTTCTGGTGGATTCCATGTCTTAAGACTCGTACACACGGCCGAGAATCCCGTCGTAAAAAAAAACGTTGGTTTTCTCTACGAGATTCTTGTCAAGCTTTCCTTGCATACACACTGTCAATTAAAAAGCTTGTTGTTGTAAAGCGCGGTGACGTACAACACGTAAAACGACAGTATAAAGGGGAAGTTCGATTCCAATGGCGCCACCCCTTGGGCTGCTTTTGCTGATCTCGTGTTACCGCGTGTTAGTAAAAATTTGGGGAGAGACAATTCGCGCTTTTCAGTCTTCGTGCTTTCAGTTCGTTACAGCGTGACGAATGTGCTATCTCCATTACAAATGCTAGTTTTACCAGAAGAAGCGCTCCCGTCTCATACTTGATTCTGAGCATGCGCGGTTTTTTTAAGACTCGGAAAAGCATACACACGACCGGTTTTCTTGTGGGGAAACAGGCCGATGAGAATCCCGACGAGAAAAACGAGAATCCTCACGAGAAAATAGAGAGCAGGTTCTCTATTTTTCTCGTCGAGATTCCCGGCAGTTTTCTCGACAAGAAACCATACACGCGAACGGTTTTCTCGGCAAGAAAGCTCTCCCAACAGTTTTCTTCGGTCATGTGTACGAGGCTTAAGGTGTAGGCAGATCCATTTAGGTGGACCACTAACATTTGTTGGAATGGTCTGAACACCTGTTTTATTTGCCATTGTTCCCATAGGTATAGAGAGATAGGTGCCCCTTGCAGCTTGTTAATGATTTGGATAGAGCTTGGAATGGGTTAAAACCACTGCCAGGTTTTTATTACTGTTTCCCACTGGAAAGAATCATCTTATTTGATTGTCTTGTTGAACATGGTCAGTAAAACAGAAAGTGATGGGAAATCCAAAATTTTACAGTTCTCTGGGGAAATTAAAAAGTAAAAAAACTTTCAACAGGAACACCCGTTCCCTTGACATCTGCCTAATGCCGCTTACACACAATTGGAATTTCCGACTACAAATGTTCGATGTGAGCTTTTGGTCGGATATTCTGACCGTGTGTAGGCTCCTTCGGACATTTGCTGTCAGAATTTCCGACAACAAATGATTGAGAGCTGGTTCTTGTCGGAAATTCCGACCGTGTGTATCCAATTCCGACTCACAAAAATCCTACGCATGCTCAGAATCAATTTGACGCATGCTCGGAATCATTGAACTTCATTTTTCTCGGGTCGTTGTAGTGTTGTACGTCACCGCGTTCTTGGCGATCGGAATTTCCGACAACATTTGTGCGACCGTGTGTATGCAAGACAAGTTTGAGCGAAAATCCGTCGGAAAAAAATCCACGGTTTTGTTGTCGGAAATTCCGATCGTGTGTACGCGGCATCAGAGGGGATTTCCCCCTAATTTTGAAGAGAATTCCTCTCACTGTCTTATGTGTGTCTCAAGCTTTGATCATTTTTATGTTATCCAAAACGAAAAAAAGATTTTACTTTTGCATAAATGACTCACTGCCACAAGTATGCTTGCAGAGCTGACCACACTTCTATATAGATATATACACAGTATATATCTATATATATATATCTCTATCTCTATATATATAAATATATCAATATATATAAATAGACACATATATATATATATATATATATATATATATATATATAAAATATAATATATATATATTATACTGTATATAAAAAATATAACAATACTAAGTGTACTGTTCTGAACTGCCAGTAACATCACAAAAGAGGCAGAGGGTTTCTCAGCAAAATCTGTAATGATTATTATTTGTGACTAAAGTAAAACAGTTACAACATTTTATGAAGCACTGTAGCAAGAAAGTTTGCTCATAACTCATTAATCCCTATCCCAGTGGAACTTACAGTTCAGTCTGTGTACTGAAGACATACAATTTTAGATAAACATCGGGCAGCTTTGCCAGTAAATAATTAAGCAAACATTTCACTGTAATCAACAGCATGTATTTCAATTATCTTATAGTAAACTTGGCTGAGTAGTGTTGTAACTGCATACAGCAGACAGTAATGGAATTGTTTTCATAAAGTATATGTAAACCCTAACAATGGATTTCTCAAAATTGCTCCTGGTCTGTTAAAGCTGAACTCCAGGCACAAAACTTTCATTGAAATATATTTTTTCAATAGCCACAGAGGATATAATCCATCTAGTGTGCACCACCTGTCTTTCTTTATCCAATCTGCAAACCCAGACTTTACAAGACCAGGCTTCCTGCACAAGAAGAGTGAGCTTTATTACAGGAAAACTTTGCACAGAGGCAAAGTTTCACGCTGGATTACTGCATTCTTACAAATTAAAAAAAAGATGAATGTAAGGTGTGTAGCCATCTTTACAATCTAGGTAGACATAATGATCACTGTTTTATGCAACTTTATCTATGTTTTATGAATACATTGAATCTTGCATGACCTAATTTGCAATCAGATTGCAACATAAGTGGTCAGCTTACTGGTAACCCTGTAATCAGTGGCGGCTGGTGCTCCAAATTTTTTGGGGGTGCGCAAACAAACTGAAAAAGAAAAAAAACAATTGCCGCCACTGTGCCCATTAAACGCAGCCACTGTGCCCAAATGCCACCAGTTTGCCCCCTCAAATGCAGCCAGTTCCCCCCCCAATTGCAGCCAGTTTCCCCCCAAATGCAGCCAGTTTCCCCCCAAATGCAGCCAGTTTGTCCCCAAATGCAGCCAGTTTGTCCCCAAATACAGCCAGTTTCCCCCCCAAGTACAGCCAGTTTGTCCCCGAATACAGCCAGTTTGTCCCCAAATGCAGCCAGTTTGTCCCCAAATGCAGCCAGTTTGACCCCAAATGCAGCCAGTTTGACCCCAAATACAGCCAGTTTGTCCCCAAATACAGCCAGTTTGTCCCCAAATGCAGCCAGTTTGTCCCCAAATGCAGCCAGTTTGTCCCCAAATACAGGCAGTTTGTCCCCAAATACAGGCAGTTTGTCCCCAAATACAGCCAGTTTCCCCAAAATACAGCCAGTTTGTCCCCAAATACAGCCAGTTTCCCCCCCAAATACAGCCAGTTTGTCCCCAAATGCAGCCAGTTTGTCCGCAAATACAGCCAGTTTGTCCCCAAATGCAGCCAGTTTGACCCCAAATACAGCCAGTTTCCCCCCAAATACAGTCAGTTTGACCCCAAATACAGCCAATTTGTCCCCAAATATAGCCAGTTTGTCCTCAAATACAGCCAGTTTCCCCCCAGCCCTGCACTTACCTTCCTCGGGTCAGCGCCGTCCTTCTTCCGGCCTCGATGTCTTCTCCCGCCCTCGATGTCGCTTCAGCCAATCAGGTTACCGGTAACCAGACCCGTTGAACCTGATTGGCTGAGACACCTGTCAGTGTTAACCAAGGAATGCACCCCCCGTGCATCCCCTGGTTAACTATTTGGAAGCCGATTACAGCCCTCAGGCTGTAATAGGGAAGCCTATCAGAGCCGCTGGCTCTGATAGGCAATTCCAAAAACCAGCCAGCCGCTGTTATTCAGATGGCCGGCGCTCAACAGGGGGGCGGCCATCTGAATAGTGGGCGGCAGCGGCGGCGACGATACATAGGTTCATGCAATGCATGAACCTATGTATTGTTGTTTTGAGTGACGGGCGCAGGAGTGAGAGGGGGCGGCGCTCCTGCGCCGACTATGGACGCACAGCCACTGCGCTGTAATATAAACAAAAGAAGCTCCTGGAAACTAGGAACCATATGTAGGTTCCTCTGCAATGTGTTGCTGGTTCTTGCTAAACTTCCTATGCATATACCAACATTTTGAAGGGAAATTTCCATTAAGAAAGGATGTATCACTATTCTGTCAGAGATATATAGTATGCTCCAATCATAAGACTGCAAGTTTTGGCTATCTAAAAATCCACAGTTGGTGGAAGAGTGGAGAAAACAAGTAAAAATTCTAACATCTCCATAGAAACTTTAGTTTTTCATCTTCTGCCCTCAGTAGTCACACTCAGAGAGGGATGCTCTGCCTGGTGCCACCCCCAGAGTCTTGATGACCTGTGTCCTGTCGAAGCCAGAGCTAATAGATTCCATAAATGGACTTAGCCAATGTTGTACTTGTACAGGTATGCTGGGGAAGCTACAAGCCTTTAGTTAGGGACCAGAAATGTTATGGAATGTTTGCACTTTATGTTGGACGGTCGATTGTCGTTGTCACTATGTTCATTTATTATTCAAGTAAAAGTTTAAAAACTCTTTGCCTGGAGGCGCATGCGCGAGGCTGACTGGCAGGTTATGACTGCCTGAAGCTCCGCATCTTCCGTGACTAAAAAGCCGAGATAAAACGAGTCACCACCTCAAAAACCGTTAACAAGGTAACTAACAGCGAACAACTTCAGTGATCAAAAAGATACTATGTATAGCGGGAGGAAATATAAACTAAAAGCAACAAAGGGTCAGGACGTTCTGACTAGACCCGCAGCTAAGATGACAGCAGCGCCATCCTCCCGCTCAGCTTTACCTCAGCTACAAAAAAGGAATAAGAACTCACCTCAGTATCTTCTTAATGAGCCTGACTCTGACTGTGAACTTGGAATGACCCCTAATAATCTACAAAACATTTCACCAGGAACTGACCTTTTGACACAATTTGAAAGGGTCTTACAAAAAGCACTTCAAACCACCTCAGACAGCATTACAGACAAATTGACGCAGGAAATTTGTGAGGTGGGCCGCAGAACATCTGTTCTAGAACAAAGAATGGATGAGCTGGATGGCATTTCTACTAATAATGCTGATGAATTAGAAGCACTTAAAGAGGAGAATATCTCTCTCAACAACCGTCTCAAGGAATTTGAGAATAGAGCAAGAAGATCCAACATTCGTATCCGCGGCATCCCAGAATCCATGATTGATTTAAACTCCACTGTAACAGCCCTTCTTCAAGAACTCACTCCATCAATTCCAATAGAGCGCTTGGAGATGGATAGGATCCACAGATCATTAGCCCCTCGCAAAGATGAAGGACCACCCAGAGACATTGTAATCAAATTCCACTACTTTCGCTCAAAAGAGCAAATCCTAGAAGCAGCTCGCAATAAAGAAGCACTGACTTCCAGGGTCACCGTTACCAGATTTTCCAAGACCTTTCGCAGCAGACCCTAATCAAAAGGAAAATGATGAAACCACAGCTGCAGATTCTCCAATTCAATCACATCACATATCGTTGGTGTTTCCCTTTTGCCCTTCGATTCTCCTACAAAGAAACTACATATACCTGCAAATCAATGGATGACCTTCTCACCACACTACAAGATTTTCATCTTTCAATGCCGGAAAATTCCGCAGAAGGAGCCAAACGCAGAGCCTCTTCAGGCTCCCCAGCAAATCAACATGAAGATTCATCTCCTCAAGCCCACTCCAGTACCCACAAAAGGAGTCGCCATGACTCACCCCCGTCAACTGCCACTGATCACATGGACTGAAACTGTCAATATGGTGATATGATTCTTTACGATTTTTTAAATAATAGAACCACTCTTTTAAGACCCTAAGAGATACCACACACAGAGACAGACCATACACTCTTCCTCTGCTGTCATTCACCTTTTTTCTTTTCTTTTTTTTTCTTTAGGACTTCCTACATATATTGTTAACAGTGATAATAATCACTCTTAAACCTATTAGTTTGAACAACCCTATAACTGATTCTCTATTTTGATAGAACAGATAACAGATAGTAATGTTGTTTAAACAAGAATGAATAGTTTCACAACAAGTTTTATTTTTATGTTCATTCCAAAATAATTTAACCACCTTGCGCCGGCCGTACGACTATATACAGCCGCGAGGTGGTTCTACAAATCCGGGAGGCCGTCTTTTTACGGCCTCCGTTACTTTGGCCACTGGCGGGCGCTCGAGCGCCGGCGGCGGCGCGCGCGCGTGCCCGTCGCGTCACTGTAATGCCGATGCGCGTGCCTGGCGGCCGCGATGTCCGCCAGGCACCCGTGATCGGCGGTTACACAGCCAAGGACATGGATCTGTGTGTGTAAACACACAGATCCATGTCCTGTCAGGGAGAGAGGAGAGAGGAGAGAGGAGACCGATGCTGTGTCCCTTGTACATAGGGACACAGATCGGTCTCCTCCTCCAGTCAGTCCCCTCCCCCCACAGTAATAATTACTAATTGGGAACACATTTAACCCCTTCCTCGCCCGCTAGTGTTAACCCCTTCCCTGCCAGTCACATTTATACAGTAATCAGTGCATATTTATAGCACTGTTCGCTGTATAAATGTGAATGGTCCCAAAATAGTGTCAAAAGTGTCCGCTGTGTCCGCCATAATGTCGCAGTCACGAAAAAAATCACTAATTGCCGCCATTACTAATAAAAATTTTTTTTTTTATAAAAATGCCATAAATCTATCCCCTTTTTTGTAAACGCTATAACTTTTGCGCAAACCAATTAATAAACGGCGATTGCGATTTTTTTTACGAAAAATATGTAGAAGAATACGCATCGGCCTAAACTGAGAAAAAAAAATTGGGATATTTATTATAGCAAAAATCAAAAAATATTGTTTTTTTTTTTCAGAATTGTCGCTATTTCTTTGTTTGTAGCGCAAAAAATAAAAACCGCAGAGGTAATCAAACACCACCAAAAGAAAGCTCTATTTGTGGGAAAAAAAGGACGTCAATTTTGTTTGGGAGCCACGTCGCACGACCGCGCAATTGTCATTCAAAGTGTGACAGTGCCGAAAGCTGAAATTTCACCTGGGCAGGAAGGGGGTATATGTGCCCAGTAAGCAAGTAGTTATGTTTTCCTGCCTATGGGCTAGATTATTCACTATACTCAATTTCTACTATCATATAATTCTCCCTTTTTTGGAATAACTCTCTCTATGCTTCTTCCTTCTCTAGCTGGTATGCAGGACATTGATCTTATGTCTCATACACTGACAACCCGGTAGAATAAATACCAGAATTGTTTTACTCATTATTTTATTTAAATAGTGACTTGATAAGTTTATGTGTTTTAAAGTTTATATTGGCTGATATTGTCTCGGAGACAGCTCACTGCACCTCCAACTTAAGGATTAAGTGCCTGGTGAGTCTAAATTGTACCCACTGGCTGGTAATTTCTTGCCACCCACTGGATACTAGCTCCAGTTAGGAGCCATTTATTTAACACTGTTATAAAAGCTTCTCTTTTTTTTTTCTTTTTTTTCTTCTTCTCTTTTCTCTTTGTAACACTTTTCCAACTTTACCCCCCCCTCCCTTTTCCTCTCTTCCTTCTCTTTACTTTGTCCTCCCTTATTTGATTTATTTTCCTTTTCCTCCTCCAGACTACGATCAAATATATATCTAATAACAAAGTTTATAATTTTTTGATTATTAATAGATATTGATATTACGTCACTCAATATACTTACACTAAATGTACAAGGTCTTAATTCCCCTCCTAAACGCACAAAAGCTTTCCACATTTTCTCATCTATCCCAGCTCATGTGGTTTGTCTACAAGAGACACACTTTTCTACTCAATCCTCCCCTAAATTTTGCAGCCGCCAATATCCTCAAGTATACAAAGCCTCAGCCTCCACCAAACAGAGAGGAGTTTTGATTGCTTTCCACCACACCACACCTTTTACCCTACACTCAGAGATTAATGACCCTGAAGGTCACTACATAATACTAAATGGTTTATTGCTTGACAATGAATACACGGTTGTATCTGTAACGGGTGTTTGCTTTAAGGCCCGGAGACTACCATACCCAGGATGCATTTCCCCGCGCAAGGACTGCTGGGGTATTTAACCCCTTAACGACCGCTCACTCTATATATACGTCGGCAGAATGGCACGGACAGGCACAATCACGTACCTGTACGTGCCTGCCTTTGTATAATTGGGGGGTCCCATCGGACCCCCCTTCTATACAGTGAGCGGTCAGCATCGTTCTGGGAGCGATCCGTGATGAGGGGACGGCCATTCGTTTCCAGCCATCCCCTCGCGATCGCTCCCAGCGAATGAGAATCTTCCTCTGCCTGTGTAATGTTTACACAGGCAGGAGGAAGTGATGTCATCTCTCCTGCGGCGCTCACATATACCGAGCGCCGTGGAGAGAAGACATACAGGTTAGTGCACTAAACAGCACACTGACACCAGCACACATAGGCACATGATTGCCCCCCCCCCAGGCCCCCCCAGACACCTCCAGATCACCCCCCAGCCCCCAGTCACAGTGTCACTGATTGCAGTGACCATTTATTTACTGATCACTGCAATCAGTGACATTTGTGACTGTAAAAGTGTCAGGGCAGTTAGTTTTAGGTCCAGTGTAGCCCCCTAACCCCCCCTAATAAAGGTTTAACCCCTTGATCTCCCCCCAGGTAACCCTTTCACCTTTCTAGCACCACTGTCACTAAGCGATCGATTTTCTGATTGCTGTCTTAGTGTCGGTGGTGCCGATAGGTAGCCAGTTATTTTTTTTAGGTTCGCCGCAGGTTTTTATAGCGTCAGGTACCCCCATATATTACCTAATAAAGGTTTAACCCCTTGATCGCTCCCCAGGTAACCCTTTCACCCCCTTTTGCCAGTGTCACTAAGCGATCGTTTTTCTGATCGCTGTATTAGTTATACTGGTGCCGCTAGGTAGTCAGTTATTGTTTTTAGGTTCGCTGCAGGTTTTTATAGCATCAGGTACCCCCATATATTATCTAATAAAGGTTTTAACCCCCTAATTGCCCCTAGTTAACCCTTTCACCAGTGATCACTGTATAAGTGTTACTGGTGACACTGGTTAGCCAGTTAGTTATTTTGTTATTTAGGTTCCCCGTCAGGTTTTTATATAGCGTCAGGTACCCCCATATATTACCTAATAAAGGTTTAACCCCCTGATTGCCCCTAGTTAACCCTTTCACCAGTGATCACCATATAAGTGTTACGGGTGACGCTGGTTAGTTAGTTTTCTTTTTATAGTGTCAGGGCACCCGCCGTATATAACCCCCTGATCGCCCGGCGGGTGATATCAATTAGGTTTTAGCGTCAGAGACTGTCTGCGTCGCCCCAGGCAGCGTCAGGTTAGTGCCAGTAACGCTAACACCCACGCTTGAAGCATACACCCCCCTTAGTGGTATAGTATCTGAACAGATCAATATCTGATTTGATCAGATCTATACTAGCGTCCCCAGCAGTTTAGGGTTCCCAAAAACGCAGTGTTAGCGGGATCAGCCCAGATACCTGCTAGCACCTGCGTTTTGCCCCTCCGTCCAGCCCAGGCCACCCAAGTGCAGTATCGATCGATCACTGTCACTTACAAAACACAACACACATAACTGCAGCGTTCGCAGAGACAGGCCTGATCCCTGCGACTCCAGGGCTGTAGAAGGTGATTTCACCACCACAGTTAAAAAAAAAAAAGCATATATGCCAAAGCATGGGGGCAGCAGGGGCAGAGGAGCGATTTTTCTCCTAATGCCGCGTACATACGGTCAAAATTCCGACGGAGGCTTCCCCGTGGAAAAGTCCGACCGCGTGTACGCGGCATAACTTTTGCGGGAGGATGCCCCCATGCTTCGGCATATATAAATGGTGCATGTATGCCCATCATTAGAAGTGGGTGGATGAAGGGAGGTATTCTAATGGTGGGCATACCCACCGATCAATCTCTTTTTTTCGTTCAGCCAACAGGCTGCATGAAAAAAAAGATTACAATACATGTCCAACAAGGACCAGCAACGTACTGGTATGTTGCTGGACTTTGAATGGTTATACCAGATTGATGCCTGCGGGTTTAGGTATCATCTTGGTATCATTCTTTTCAGCCAGCGGCCGGCTTTCAAGTAAAAGCAATCCTAGCGGCTAATTAGCCTCTGGACTGCTTTTACAAGCAGTGGGAGGGAATGTCCCCCCCCCGGATATAAAAAGCGCCATTGGGAAATTGGGAAAGCATTTTATCACACCGATCTTGGTGTGGTCAGATGCTTTGAGGGCAGAGGAAAGATCTAGGGTCTATTTACATTACAATAGGGGATATTTACATTCCCTGAGATAACAATAAAAATGATTAAAAAAATAAATATGGAAGGAACAGTTTAAAAATAAAATAAAAAAGCAAAATTAATAAAATAAAAAAAAAAGCACCCCTGTCCCGCCCTGCTCTTGCGCAATGGTGAACGCAAGCGTCGGTCTTGTGTCATATGTAAACAGCAATTGCATCATGCATGTGAGGTATCACCGCGAATGTCAGATCGAGGCAAGTAATTTTAGCAGTGGACCTCTTCTGTAAATCTAACGTGGTAACCTGTAAAGGCTTTTAAAGGCTTTTAAAAATGTATGTAGTTTGTCACCACTGCGCGTTTGTGCGAAATTTTAAAGCATGTCGTGTTTGGTATCTATGTACTCGGCCTAAGATCATCTTTTTTATTTCGTCTAACATTTGGGCAATATAGTGTGTTTTAGTGCATTAAAATTAAAAAAAGTGTATTTTTTCCCAAAAAAATGCATTTGAAAAATCGCTGCGCAAATACTGTGTGGAAAAAAAAAAATGCAACACCCACCATTTTAATCTGTAGGGCCTTTGCTTTCAAAAAATATATAATGTTTGGGGGTTCAACGTAATTTTCTTGCAAAAAAAAAAAAATGTTTTCATGTAAACAAAAAGTGTCAGAAAGGGCTTTGTCTTCAAGTGGTTAGAAGAGTGTATGTAAGCTTCCTAATGTTGTGTATAAAATGCCAGGACAGTTCGAAAACCCCCCCCAAAAAATTTGCGCCCTTAGAAATCCTGAAGGTGGTGCTTGGTTTTCGGGGGCCCGTACGTGGCTAGGCTCCTAAAAAGTCCCACACATGTGGTATCCCCGTACTCAGGAAAAGCAGAAAAATTTATTTTGGGGTGCAATTCCACATATAACCATGGCATGTGTGAGCAATATATCATTTAGTGACAACTTTTTATAATTTTTTTTTTTTTGTCATTATTCAATCACTTGGGACAAAAAAAAATATTCAATGGGCTAAACATGCCTCTCAGCAATTTCCTTGGGGTGTCTACTTTCCAAAATGGGGTCATTTGGGGGGGGGGTTTATACTGCCCTGCCATTTTAGCACCTCAAGAAATGAGATAGGCAGTCATAAATTAAAAGCTGTGTAAATTCCAGAAAATGTACCCTAGTTTGTAGACGCTATAACTTTTGCGCGGTAACCAAAAAATATACGCTTATTGACATTTTTTTTACTGAAGACATGTGGCTGAATACATTTTGGCCTAAATGTATGACTAAAAGGCAATCAAATACCATTAAAAGAAAGCTCTATTTGTGGGAAGAAAAGGACGCAAATTTAGTTTGGGTACAACATTGCATGTCCGTGCAATTTCCAGTTAAAGCAGCGCAGTGCCAAATTGTGAAAACACCTCTGGTCATTAAGCTGCGTAATGGTCCGGGGCTTAAGTGGTTAACAAAGGGGCGGACCGGAGTACGGTCTCTTTGGACATCGCCCGCCCAGCAAGTGGAACTCTCGACTGAGTCTGCTGTTCCGAACAGGGCCTGAAGCCTAGGCCCTGTATTACCAAAGAGCCTTCCGTTTCCACCAAGGAGCCTGAGGGATGTCTCATCCTGCCATCCGTCAGCTGCTGCCAGGAGGACCGAAGACCCGGGTGTCGTGGAACCTGTGTACCGAGACACAGCAACGGAAGATACGGACATGGACTGGTCCGGTTGGGTGAGAGAGCACCTGCTCAGAGATTAGTACAGGATATCTAGGCCTAGTGTTTATTGTTCGGGACTCACCCGCTCGAGTTTACATACACACACTGGAGGGACAGTGCATGTATTAACAGTAGTGGCTTTATTCTTGTTCGCCAAGTTCAACCGTTATTCCTGTGGATTACAATATTATCTCCAAAAGTGCACCACCATTTGCTAGCGAAGATTCTTCTCTGCGGAACTTACACATAGTTACAGTCAGGCCTGACTTATCAGTGTAGACATTTCTGGGCGCCATCTTGCCCACGAGGGAGAAGAGCTGCAAAGGGGAGTCTGTTAATTATCTTTGCACAGTATTGTATATCTGTCTATTGCTGAACATCTTTTATTGCAGGGCTCTGCATATACTAAAGTATACTGTTTATCCTTTTAATCATTTCCTTCAGTAAAATTACCAGGATTAAGCAGATCAGTGTTGGTGTTATTACTATACAGAAGAATGGTCAGTGTCAGCTATATCACTGTGTGTGTTTTTGTTGCGGGATTGTGTTGCCTAGACTTTCAGGCCTCACAACCCTATCATCCCCTACTAACTGTGCCAAGGGAGGGTAGAGGCAATTGCTGGGGGTTGACAGCGGTGTGTTACAGGCCCGAAATATAATTTCACCGGCTCTCTTAGCTGAGGGTATCACTACATATCATATTATGCCCCTAACAAAAATCCATTATCTTTTCTCTCTCACTTATTCAGTGTAATAGACTCCCACAAAAAGGGTACTCTTATAATATGTGGAGACTCTAACCAGGTAATATACCGAATTTTAGACAAATCCCCAACACCCGCAACTATTCACCGCCCTAAATACCAACAACTTTTAAACCAACATTCCCTTATTGATACATGGCGTGAACAACATCCTAGGAAAAAACAATATACTCTCTACTCTCACCCCCATACACAATTTTCTCGAATAGACCATTTATTAGTAAATATCAATTCTTCTCCACTAATACTCAATTCACAAATCATCCCTTGTGCATGGTCTGACCACAATGCAGTACTGACTTCCTTTTCTTCTCTTATTCCAAAACCTAATCTGCGTACATGGTACATAAATGACAGCTTGCTATCCTAAAATATCCTACTACTGTGTTTATTATTAATTTTGCTATATCAGAATCTCATGAACTGCCTGATCCCCTCTGGAGATTCCCCCCCCCCCTCTTTACTCCCTTTATTGCTATACAAATTACTACTATACAAATAGTTATTCTCTCTATAAGCTGATTTTAGGAGTAATAAGATTATTTTTATGTCTGGTTCCATTTTTATTTATTTATTAATTTTTTTCCATCGACAGGACACGCCAAGCCACAAAGCAGGATATTGGCCCCTGTTAGAAATATATCATTTAACAACAATATGAACACCACTTATGTTACCTTTTTTTTGCCCCAAACATTGAATCCATGCTTTTTGAAATATCAGATGTTACTTTTGCAAAATTTTTGGGAAATTTTTGAGAAGCCCTTAGATGTCTTATGTTCATCTTATTTTATTCCAGAATTAAAAATGTAATATACGATATATCACTATTATACAAAAAATGTATGTATAAAATATGTATTATTATCTACAATAAAATATTTGAAAAGAGAAAAACTCTTTGCCTTTGCCTGGTCGGAAGTTACTAAAGGGGTACAATGTAAGTTACCGGCACATATAGTCTACAGCTTAGGTCACTAAAGTACATTGGGGTATGAAGACAACAGTACAAGGAGCTAATATAGTGTGAAGATATACTGGTTACCAAGGGTAAAAAAGGTTTCACATGCAGCCTGTCGTTAAGCGTGTACATGTGGCAGGTGAGCGCCTCCTGCAGCGAGGGAGATGTTGTCTGCACTCTTTGGCCCGTGGCAACAGGAGCAGGTCTGCACCTCCAGGGCCCTTATCCTGTACACAGGTACAGAAGAGAGAGAGTTAAGGGAAGTGAAACGTATTGAGTCCACGCTAGGTGAACGGTAGGACCCCATACCGTTACTGAGAGTGAGGTAGCAGTGATACGCTGTACAGGTGGAGAGGACATTGGCTCTGCATGCCCCATCCTAAATGCGCAAATAACTGTGGTGATGCTTAATACAAGAGAGCTTACTAGAGTTCATACATGTTAGTCATCTGTCCGGGTCCTGAGTGTTTCTCAGGTAACGGTACCCCATGTGTATGGCAGTGACCCTGTACCCATGTAAATGGAAGTGCCCAGCAAAGCCCAGAAGAACCAACTGCGGAGTAGGCATCCCATGTGACCCTTCTTTGGAGCCCGAGGAGGGAAGCATGGAGAGAAGGTCCCCCACCTGCCCCCCTACATGCTCCTGGTCTAAATTATTGTAGCAGCCTAACACTAGGCTGCTACAATAATATAATACACCCTAGACCTAGATGCTCAATACATATTAGGCAAAAGAGCAATTGCACTACAGGTCTGACCACTTCTGCTCCAGATTGAGCAGAAGTGGATTTACAGACTGAAGGCTACCACTTACCCAGGCCTGAATGAGGCAATCTCTTTTGTTCCCTTTCTTAAGGGCTTTTCCTCAGGGAAAACCAGCTAGAGGAGATAAGAACGGTTGGTTGCCAATAGCAATACAACCTTAGTTTGATCACCAAATTAGGTTTGGACTAGTTCGTACAACTAGCATGACACATAATGAGCGGTCACGGTGATCGGTTCATCAAATTGATGAGATATTTACTATTTCAAACAATAGGAATAGGTACTGCCAACTGTCTCTTCCCCTAGCTGGTTTTTTGCTTTGTTTTGCTTTTCTGAGTTGTTTTCATACAATATATCTAAATAGTCTTTAAAAACTACAATCTATATAATGGTTAATAACTCTAAGATCTCCTTTTCACATATGTTGGCCTGTGCTCTTGCCACATTTTTGTTCATGTTTCCCTATGTCTTCTTCTAAAAAGTGCCGCTCCTTAAGACAATATTGAATAGCCTTATTGTATTTTTGTAGATGATGATCTGTAAATTGGATTAGCAATAAATTCAAATATATGTCCAACATTGAAAAAAATTTCCCTCTTTCTCTCCTCTTGCCCCATAGGACATCTCCCTTTGGTGCTGGATCTCCTTCTCTCCGCTATAGGTGGATCACTTGATCCCTTAGGTATGCTGCTCTTCGGCACTGGGGAGAGGAACAATCAAGTGTTCCTCATTCTAGCGCCAGTAGTTGGTACAAGTACCACTAGATGGCGCCGACTCAGTGCCGTGTCATTCCATGCACATCGCCGGGCGCCCGCTTCCTGCGTGGCGCGCGTGCGCGGGGACGTTGCGGGCGTGCGGCCGCTGCTCTCCCTCGCGTACGCACGCAGCACTCGTGGACGCCGCTTTTTGCACACGGCGATGGCGGTGACTTCCCGGGACTCGTCTGCTGGGATGACGAGGGGGTCACATTTGGCGGTGAAGCATGGACGATGGAGGGAGGAGCCGGGCACCTGTGAGACATAAATGGGTAATTGTCAATAAGGTAGGTGGGTGAGGGTATATAATACCTCCCATGTCTGGGTAACAGCCTGATTCCCTGGAAATACTGCACATGCAGGTACTCCCACAGTGAGGTAAGGGGACTTCTCATAACAGTCATACTAGCTGATGGAATTTTCCAGCAGGGAGCTGACATTTCTTAAAGTGTTTTTTTCCTTTTTTTTCCTCTCATATCTCTAAGGTCTTTCTCACACTGTTTTCATCAGTGTGTGTATACGCTAATACACTGCTGCTAAGTAAGTATAATGTCCTGTTCATAGGCTCTTTTTCTCCTTCACCATTCACATACACTTTCCTGCATTTTTATCCCCATACTCTCACTTGTCCATGTAGTTTATTTAAATCGAATTATTTGCTTTACTTGTCTCACTTCCTCACTTTTTTTTTTTTTTTTTCCCTTTTCTTTTCCTTCTCCCCTCCCCCTCCCCCCCTTCCCTCGTTCTTCTTTTCCTTTCTTTTTTTCCTGTTTTCACTATTCCTTTCACACATTTCTATCATACATTATAATTTTTTTCATTCACACTCTTACACTAACCTAGAATAGACCTTTCTGGTTTGACTTGAGTTTATTTTCATTACTATTATTCTCATAATTTTTTCCAACATATTAAATTACAAATCATCATTGTCCATTTGTTATCTTTCCTCTGATTCTTAATAGAGTCAGGTGTATGGATTCCCATCCCCCACCACCTCTATAACAGACATATACTTAATAAGACTATTCTTGTAATGTTTTTTAAAAAATTTTACAATTTAAAAAGACTAATTAATATCCCCATCACCCTCAGGTGTTTGGATCAGGCTCGCAGGGGTTTGACCCCGCCTATCCACCAGCCCATAATTTTTTGCAACCACTTAAATGTGACGTCCTGAGAGCAGCCTCTATCTATCTGTGGTTTGGAGCCGCCCCTGTGCGGGGGGAGGATGTCCCAAGCACTACGTTGGGAGCCCTTGCCTGTTGGGGGATTGGAGAGATTCAGAGAAGTCAGGATTTCCTTTCTCCGGTTTGGGCCTACTCACACAACTAAGAGGGTAAATATGTGTGTTATATGACTGCCTTTTCTCCCAGTTACCTTTCTCTCAATAGATATTTACGCAATTACTTCCTGCAATGGTATTATCATAGATAAATGTACTCATTAAGTATTTGTTTGTTAACTGTTAGGAGACAACTTGGCGATTACTATGTCATTAATGAGTTTACCAATTTATACTCTTCAGAATGTAAGAAAAAAAACCCCTGAGGAAGACCTGCAACATAGGTCGAAATGCATCGGGGCCTTCCCTCTGTTGAAACATACGTATATACATGCATTATTTATATTATGTTCTGTTCATAGCACATTATATGTCATACCTTTGCATGTGTGTATTTGGCCTGTGTACTACCGGATCTCATAAAAATGTAATTAATTGTACAACTGACTTTTTTAAACCAAACGCAATCATTGAATAAAATCTTTTTTTTAAAAAGATACTTTGTTTGACCATTTGCTGCTAAAAAATCCCATGGGAAAAATCTTTGTTTTCTGACCAACCTCTAATTACCCGGACACTAAATAAGGTATTACATAGACATATTACTAAAATATATATGTTTCTTCTTCATGGAGAACAGCTTGAGCCATAATTTTTGTTTGTGGTTAGCTCAGAATCTTCATATACACTGAGTAGCCCTGAAATTTTCCACTTGCCTACTACTTTGCGATTGGAAAATGATGGCTGGCGAGCGTGGGCTACCTGGGAGCGAAAGGGGGGGTGGGGCCAGCACCGTCGGCAGGCGGTGTTGAATGGGAGCCCTTAGCCCAGGGAAAAAGAGTGTGGAGGAAGAGAGAGGGCAGCCAGATCTTTACAGGGGAAGAGAGCGTGGAGGAATAGGAGAGCTGGCCGGATCACAGAGCAGGGATTGCCCACTGTATCAGCTTACATTTGAACTGCCTCCGCTCGAGGTCACACACAGTCCCGCCTCCTGACCCAGTGCCTGTGACAGACAGAACGCCAGTCCAATGCAGGTGTGGACGTGTTCTGTCTGTCACAGGTGCCGGTTTAGGAGGCGGGGCTGTGTGTGACCGCGAGCGGAGGCAATTCAAATGTAAGCTGTTACTGCGGGCAATACCCGCTCTGTGATCCGGCCAGCTCTTCTCTTCCTCCAGGCACTCTTCCCCTGTGATGATCCAGCCTTCCTCTCTCTTCCTCTGTAAAGGTCATGCTGCAATGATGGGCAGAGGTCATGCTGCAATTATGAGCACAGGTTATGCTGCAATGATGGGCACAGGTGAGACTGCAATGATGGGCACAGGTCATGCTGCAATGATGGGCACAGGTGAGGCTGCAATGATGGGCACTGGTCACGCTGTATTGATGGGCACAGGTGAGGCTGCAATGATGGGCACAGGTCATGCTGCAATGAGGGTTACTGGTCACACTGCAATTATGGTCACTGGTCACGCTGCAATTGAGGGCACTTGTCACACTGCAATGATGGGCATTGGTCACGCTGCAATGATGGGCATTGGTCACGCTGCAATGATGGGCACTGGTCACGCTGCAATAATGGACACTGGTCATGCTGCAATGATGAGCACTGGTCATGCTGCAATGATGAGCACTGGTCATGCTGCAATGATGGGCACAGGTGAGGCTACAATGATGGGCACTGGTCACACTGCAATGATGGGCACTGGTCACGCTGCAATGATGGGCACTGGTTACGCTGCAATAATGGACACCGGTCACGCTGCAATGATGGACACCGGTCACGCTGCAATGATGGGCACAGGTGAGGCTGCAATGATAGGCACAGGTGAGGCTGCAATGCTGGGCACAGGTCACGCTGCAATTATGGGCACAGGTGAGGCTGCAATGATGGGCACAGGTCAGACTGCAATGATGGGTACAGGTGAGGCTGCAATGCTGGGCACAGGTGAGGCTGCAATGATGGGCACAGGTCATCCTGCAATGATGGACACAGGTCATGCTGCAATGATGGGTACAGGTGAGGCTGCAATGATGGGCACTGGTCATGCTGCATTGATGGGCACAGGTGAGGCTGCAATGATGGGCACAGGTCATGCTGCAATGAGGGTTACTGGTCACACTGCAATGATGGTCACTGGTCACGCTGCAATTGAGGGCACTTGTCACACTGCAATGATGGGCATTGGTCACACTGCAATGCTGGACACAGGTCACGCTGCAATGATGGGCACAGGTCATGCTGCAATGATGGACACAGGTCATGCTGCAATGATGGGCAAAAAAAAATGACGGGAATCACGACGAGAAAAATTAGAGCATGTTCTTATTTTTCTCGTCGTGATTAATGCCGTTTTTCCCGTCGGGAAAAATGACAAAAAGCCCACACACAGTCGTTTTTCTCGTCCAAAAGAAAAAATTTCATTTTTCCCGACGGGAAAAATGATCGTGTGTACGCGGCATAAGGCTTGATTCACACTAATGCGTGTGAAAGGGATTGAAGTAATCCACGAAGTGATCCCATTGAAGGCCCTACAGAAAAGCCATGGGAGGGTTTCAGTGAGTATCAGGAAGACTGCTAATACACCAGTGAAGGTGCCGGCCAGAATGCTGTTGGGCAAGGAGAATCCAGCCACCCCCGTTGCCCCGCCTGAATTGAAGAAAGAAGAAAGGGGTGAAGTCACCATAGAGAAGCTCTGTTCTGAATGAAGAATGAAGAAAAAGGGCCAAAGCTCAACTTGCAAGATGGAAGAAGATCTTCTCTAGAGATGAGTTTGATGTGGGGTGCGTAAGGTGTGCCACTCACAGGATACGCTTACAAGAGGATAAGCCCTTTAGAGAGAGAGTTCGACGGGTCCCACTGGGTGACTTAGAAGACTTGCGGGAACAGTTGACAGAGCTGAAGAGGATGGGGATTATTCGAGAATAAAGGAGCCCTTACACTTCTCCAATAGTGGTAGTCCGAAAGAAGAACGGGTCGCTGAGACTGTGTATTGACTACAGAACACTAAACAGAAGGACCCTCCCGGATCAATACAGCACTCCCCAAATTGAAGACGCCCTTCAGAGTCTGTCAGTGGCCAAGTGGTTCAGTGTAATGGATCTAAAAAGTGGATATTACCAAATCCCCATGCACCCTGAGGATCGGGAGAAGACAGCATTCATCACCCCTGTGGGGTTCTTTGAGTTCAACCGTATGCCTCAAGGGTTATCAGGAGCCCCCTCCACTTTCCAAAGGCTGATGGAGAGAACAGTCGGGGACATGAATTTAATAGAGGTACTGGTGTATTTGGACGACGTCATTGTGTTCGGGAGAACCCTAGAAGAACATGAAGAGAGGCTGGAGAAGGTCCTAAAGAGGCTCAGTGAAGAGGGCCTGAAACTCTCCCCAGAGAAGTGTCAATTTTACCAGTCCTCAGTCCATTACCTGGGCCACATCATTTCTGCAGAAGGGGTGGCCCCAGAGAAGCTGGATGCCGTCACCTCTTGGCCGAGGCCTATCAACGTGACCAAGCTTCGGTCATTCCTGGGGTTCTGTTCTTACTACAGAAGATTTGTAGAAGGATTCGCCAAGATTGCCAGACCACTGAACGAGTTACTCAGAAACGAAGGGGAAGATGATGTTCCAGAGCTGGTCAAACCAGTGAAACTTACCATGGGACCCCGAAAGCCCAAAGAGTCGATTCAGGACCAGTGGACCATGAAGTGTGAAGAGACATTCATCCAACTGAAGAAGAGCCTGACAACTGCCCCTGTGTTGGCCTATGCAGACCCCATGAAACCTTACGAGTTACATGTCGATGCCAGCCGAGATGGGCTGGGTTGGGTACTGTACCAGGAACATAATGGTTACCTAAGACCCATCGCATATGTGAGTAGGAGTCTGATACCTGCTGAGAAGCATCACTCCACCCACAAGCTTGAATTCCTGGCCTTGAAGTGGGCAGTGGTAGACAAACTGAGAGACTACCTATAGGGGGCGGAGTTTGTGGTGAAGACAGATAATACAAACTGTACAAACTCCCCTAGGAGCTGGTTCCCTGCTGATGGTGGCTTGCATGTGGATTTTGTGAACATAAGTGGAATTTTGAACTAAAGTGGACAGTTAAAAACCAGGAGTTTAAAACAGGAGTTAAGACAGGAGTCTTCTAAACTGTGAGTAACATCTTAAACTTCCTACAAGTAATTATATCGTAACTGGGAAATGAGTGCTAGCAGGGTTGAAGGTTTTGCTCAGTGCACAGTGTGCCACATGTATGCAAAATTGGTGCAACAGCTCCAGGATGGATACCGCTGTGACAGATGTAAGCAGGTTGCCCTTCTGGAAGCTCACATTAGAGATCTGGAGGAGCAAGTTGCAACACTGGGCAGAATGGACAACCTTGAAAGGGGTCCTCTGCTCGCTGAGCAGGTGGTCAGTAGGGCTGATGTGGAGGGTGGAGGGGCAAGTCAGGATTATCAGATAGGAAGATGGGTTAATGTAGTTAGAGGGAGTGGAAGGGGCTTGCAGAAAAGGAAGGCCAGTCCTGTATTTGTGTATCAAAACAAATTTTCCAAGTTGGGTGAAGATGTGGAGGTGGCAAACACAGAGGTGGCAGCCCTAGATGTCACTGCTACCCCTAACAGCCGGGAGAGCAACCCATCTAGTAGAGGTGGTGAGGGGAGTGCAGGTAGGCCTAGACAGTTGGTGGTTATAGGGGATTCTATAATCAGAAGGACTGATAGAATAATTTGTCGCCAGGATCGCCTCAACCGAATGGTTTGCTGTCTCCCTGGTACCAGGGTTCGGCATGTGGTGGACCGGGTGGATAAATTACTGGGAGGGGCTGGGCATTAGGCTTGTGCAATTCGTTTCGTAACGAATCGAAATTCGTCCAAATTTAGCAACTTTCGGACATTCGGAAGCATTCGAATTTCCGAACAAAGCAATTACGAATAAAACCGAATCCGAAATAAATTATACCGCAAAATAGCGAATGCCCGAATGTCTTCGGCATAATTCGTTATGAAAAAAGTTACGAATGTACGAATCCATTCGAAGCACAATAACACTCACTCTGCTCTCTGCTTCTCCCTCACCATGCTGAACTCCCTCTCAAAATGGTGTACAGGGGCGGAGGCTATAGCCGCATGAAAAAACGAAAGTAAAATACGAGATTTCAAATCCATTCGAAGCACAATAACACTCTGCTCTGCTCTCTGCTTCTCCCTCACCGTGCTGAACCCTCTCAAAATGGTGTACAGGGGCGGAGGCTATAGCCGCATGTAAAAAACGAAAGTAAAATACGAGATTTCGAATCGTTACAAATAACCGCTATGTATTTACAAAAGTACAAATCCATTCGAAGCACATTAGGCATAATAGGCAGTGTCGTTGTGAGAGAGACACGGAAAATTCCGAATCAACGAATCCAAAAAAAGTTACGAAAGTAGGAGTGTTGTCCAGAATCAAAGAAAAACAACGTACCCTACCGAAAGTACGAATTATAAATCAACTAAAAATTCAACGAAAAATTACGCTTGCGAAAATACGAATTAGTCCGAACACGAAAAATCCCGTCTAGCAAAATTACAAATGATTACGAATCAACAGGACCGAAAAGAAACGAACCGAAACTAAACGAATTTTTCCGTTGTGCACAAAAAACGAACCGAAACGAAACAAATGTTTCCGTTGTGCACAAGTCTACTGGGCATGACCCAGCTGTCTTGGTCCACGTTGGAACCAATGACAGTATACATGGAAGGTGGAGGCTCCTTAAGAATCAATTTAAAGAACTAGGCTGCAAGATGAAGGCAAGGACCTCCAAGGTGATATTCTCTGAAATATTACCTGTGCAATGCGCAACACAGGAAAGGCAGGGGGAGATTAGAGAGCTGAATGCATGGCTAAAGACCTGGTGTAGGGAGGAGGGATTTGGGTTTCTAGAGCACTGGGCTGACTTTTCATTGGGGTGCAACCTATATGCTAAAGACTGTTTGCACTTGAATGGAGGGGGTCTGCTGTGCTGGGGGAGAGGTTTATGGGAAGGCTGGAGGAGTATTTAAACTAGGATTGAGGGGGGAGGGTGAACTAGAATTACATCGGGCACACAGGTCAGTTAGGGGTCAGACATTAATGGAGAGTGGAATGGGGATAGATGGGGGGAGGGTTATGGCAGGTGACAAGAAAGTTCCCATGTTGCAAACAGCCATTGGAAACTATAGTGCCATTTGTACTACTAAAATAGATATGAAAAACACCAGAGAAAAATGTAATACATTAAAGTGTTTGTTCACCAATGCCAGAAGTCTGCCAAGCAAAATAGGTGAGTTGGAAGCTCTGGTGCATGAGGAGAGCTATGACGTAATCAGTATTTCTGAAACTTGGCTTCAATCCTCACATGACTGGGCTATTAATATTCCTGGCTTTGCACTCTTTCGGAGAGACAGGGTAAAAAGGAAAGGTGGAGGGGTCTGTCTCTATGTGAGGAGGAAAGAGGACCTGGTTGATGGAGAGTGTGATGAGACTGAGGCATTATGGGTGGAACTGCATATAGATGTGTGTAGTTCAAAGTTAATCATTGGAGTTTGTTATAGACCACCCAATGTTAATGAGGAGGTGGAGACTCAGCTCCTTGCACAGATGGAAAGGGCTGCAAGGGCTGGGACGGTGATAATAATGGGGGATTTTAACTACCCAGAAATTGACTGGAGTAATGGCACTGCTGGGACAGTTAAAGGGCAAAAATTTATAAGCCTATTGCAGGACAATTTTATGGTCCAGTTTATTGAGGCCCCAACTAGCTAGGAATGATGCTCTGTTGGACCTGGTAATCTCAAACTATGCAGAGCGTATTACTAATGTTCAGATAAAGGAACACCTGGGTAGCAGTGACCATAACATGATTTCATTTGATGTTAGCTGTAAGCAAGAAATACATACAGAAGAGATAAAAACACTTAATTTCAATAAAGCAAATTTTCCAAGGATGAGGGCTGCTCTCCAGGACTTAGACTGGGAGGGAATATTTGCATCGATAAACACAGAATAGAGTTAAAAAAGCTATAAACAATAAGAAAAGGGCTTTTAAAAAATATAAAAATGAAGGAACACTAGTGTCATTTAAATGTTACAAAGAATATAACAGGATATGTAAAAAGGAAATCAAGGATGCAAAAATTCAAAACGAACAACAGATTGCAAAAGATAGTAGGACAAACCCCCAAAAAAATCTTCAAATACAGTGGGGAGAACAAGTATTTGATACACTGCCGATTTTGCAGGTTTTCCTACTTACAAAGCATGTAGAGGTCTGTAATTTTTATCATAGGTACTCTTCAACTGTGAGAGGCGGAATCTAAAACAAAAATCTAGAAGATCACATTGTATGATTTTTAAGTTATTAATTTGCATTTTATTGCATGACATAAGTATATGATCACCTACCAACCAGTAGGAATTCTGGCTCTCACAGACCTGTTATTTTTTCTTTAAGAAGCCCTCCTGTTCTCCACTCATTTCCTGTATTTACTGCACCTGTTTGAGCTTGCTACCTGTATAAAAGACACCTGTCCACACACTCAATCAAACAGACTCCGACTTCTCCACACTGGCCACGACCAGAGAGCTGTGTAAGGACATCAGGGATACAATTGTAGACCTGCACAAGGCTGGGATGGGCTACAGGACAATAGGCAAACAGCTTGGTGAGAAGGCAACAACTGTTGGCGCAATTATTAGAAAATGGAAGAAGTTCAAGATGACGGTCAATCTGCCTCGGTCTGGGGCTCCATGCAGGATCTCACCTCGTGGGGCTTCAATGATCATGAGGAAGGTGAGGGATCAGCCCAGAACTACACGGCAGGACCTGGTCAATGACCTGAAGAGAGCTGGGACCACAGTCTCAAAGAAAACCATTAGTAACACACTACGGCTTCATGGATTAAAATCCTGCAGCACACGCAAGGTCCCCCTATTCAAGCCAGCACATGTCCAGGCCCGTCTGAAGTTTGCCAATGACCACCTGGATGATCCAGAGGAGGAATGGGAGAAGGTCATGTGGTCTGATGAGACAAAAATAGAGCTTTTTGGTCTAAACTCCACTCGCCGTGTTTGGAGGAAGAAGAAGGATGAGTACAACCCCAAGAACACCATCCCAACTGTGAAGCATGGAGGTGGAAACATCATTCTTTGGGGATGCTTTTCTGCAAAGGGGACAAGACGACTGCACCGTATTGAGGGGAGGATGGATGGGGCCATGTATCTCAAGATCTTGGCCAAATACCTCCTTCCCTCAGTAAGAGCATTGAAGATGGGTTGTGGCTGGGTCTTCCAGCATGGCAACGACCCGAAACACACAGCCAGGGCAACTAAGGAGTGGCTCCGTAAGAAGCATCTCAAGGTCCTGGAGTGGCCCAGCCAGTCTCCAGACCTGAACCCAATCGAAAATCTTTGGAGGGAGCTGAAAGTCCATATTGCCCAGCTACAGCCCCAAAACCTGAAGGATCTGGAGAAGCTCTGTATGGGGGAGTGGGCCAAAATCCCTGCTGCAGTGTGTGAAAACCTGGTCAAGAACTACAGGAAACGTAGGATCTCTGTAATTGCAAATGTAGCCGCCTCACCCCATCTCCTTTGTCTAGGGGTATGTCACACGACAGGGTGAGATGCGCTACGGCCCATGTCCTCCCCATAGCTGTGGGTGAGGTGAAGGCCAGCACCAGATATTTCCTCGGGCCTATGTGTTCTGTTATAGAATACAGTCCTGCTGCGTCAACACTTCCCTCTGCTCCCATTAACCAGAGTTCCACACACCGATCACAGTCCAACTCTTGCTTTATTATATATCTCACAATAGACAGTGCTTCAGTAGCCAACTGGTTGTGACTTGATAACATTTTGATACGGGGGTGAGCAGGTCGAGGCACTATCCTGGTTATTAACTAAACCACTGCGATCTCGCCAGCGGTTACTATAGCATTCAGCTAGAAAGGACTTAGAATCTGGGAGTCACTACCAGCGACTCAAGAGAACGTAGATAGGAGTACCTTCGCTGCGCTGTGGCCCCTATCAGGGGAAGATGTCCCTCCAAGGGAGTTACCAGAGGCCCATCCGTCACTGGGTTGATGCTGCTCCAGACTCTCCGGACGGGTAACCTCCCCAGCCTCCTCACCTCAGACATGGGCCCCATCCACCTCAGGGACCCTCGGACGTCTCCACCCTTGCGGGATCCAGTCAAAGTCACTGGACCCCAGGCCTCCTAGTTCAGTACCTCACCCCAGGCTGAAGGTGCCTGGGATGGACTCCAACTCCATTCTGGTCAGGCCTAGGGCACCTGTGCCGGAATTCAGAACCGCCCGCACCCAGGCCTAAGGTGCCTGGGCGCGTGAAGAAGATCCTCCTCAAGAGCCTTGTGGCTAGGGCGTCTCCCTCTTTTATCTCCTCCCATTGACACCACGGCGGGTTCCCCGCCCTCGCCGTACCATCTCCAGAAAGGGACAAAAAGGGTAGCACTATCATGGCAAATCTACCTTGAGTCTCCAGGTACCCCGCCACCCAGAGGCCAAGGAGATTATTACACCATCCAATCCTCCACGAACACAAGTGGTCCACTATTCCTATACTTACACACCTGGGTGTCCCACATAAATTTAGAGACCCCGCTACATACTCCCCCCTGTGATTTGACGCTGGTCCCCAGCGTCTGGTGCGAACCCATATCTCCCATGGAGTGAGGACACCAGCTTAGCCCCAGAGGCTATCCCTCAAATTTTGAACCTCAACCATACCAAGACCTGCTCAAGGGGAAAGGGAATATAAAACAATAAAACTTTTCCCTAAAAACATCTATCATGTACACATATACAATCCCTCCCTTCACTGTCTAAGAACCACCCCATACTCAGTAGTCTTGACAGACGAATCTCCTGCAGAAGGGAAAAAAAACAACACACAAGAAAAGCCACATCCTGACATTCTGTGTTAATTTGGAATGAATGGGTCCATCAGCCAATAGACCCATTCGCTCCAATGAGTAAAGTGATGCGCGTGTAAAAAAAAAAAACAGCCGTTGCACAACACTGCCACCTGGTGACAGTGCCGCGGTAATGACACTTGGTGCAATCTTCATTCTTCCTGCGTCCCTACACTAATTCTACACCAAAGTCTGTCTCTGAACTGTGAGGAAGAGAGAACAAAAAAAAAACTGCTCTCATTCCTCCTGAAGAGTGGAAAACAAAAGCCCAAATAAAAAACTAGGGCACAGTTTGGATGCTCCGGCAGAAACACTTCTAGAAGATTGCAGGAAAGGAACAACAAGTGAGTCTCTTCTCACAAGTAGAACTTCAGGTCAGGCAAGAACAAGGGCTTCAGATGTTTATCGAAAACCTCAATAGAATAGTCAGCATCCTCTCCATCTTTCCCGCAGATGCGCACTTTGTCTGCGTGGATATGGCGGCCCCACATCCAGTCTGCTCTGCAGTCCTGAAACTTTTTCGACACGGATGGCGAACAGGACAAATATCTTCGTGCATGGGGTACTTTGAGCTTTTCCCAAACAAATTCATCATACCATCTCTGGCGTGTGACCTCAACTTCAAAAAGTAAGTCCCGAGGCAAGTAGGGATATTCCCACCCATACTCACGGGCGACTCTCTGTGAGAAAAGTCGTTGCAATCTGGCCAAAGGAGGCATGGCTTCCTGCTCACCTTCTCCGGGTTGAACGATGGCCTCCGGGTGCCGAGGCACTTTCACTACCTCTAATGGCTTTTCTCTCGGTGCTCGTAGTGAGGCTCGCTGCATCCCCGCCACCAAGACGGGCGATGTTGTAGATTGTGGGAAGGCACTCTGAGGACTAGACTTCCTCATAGAATCCGGGGCTTGTACCTGGGGCGTGCTGTCTCCTATAGAGATAGGGGAATCCTGCGGTACACGTAACACAGGCAATGGGCGTTTGTCCCAGCCCTTCCGATGAAACAGTTCATCAATCTCCCCGTCATCTCCACAATCTGACAGCGACTCTAGGTCGGAAGTGTCATACATCTCGGCGGGAAGGTAGTCTCTGGTAGACGTGGTACTACCCTCCCTTGCGGGCTCCACCGGCTGTGGACCCCTGACACCTCCAACCACCACCACAGTCCCAGCCCCTGGCTCACCTTGACCTTTTGTAGAACTGGGATGTCCAGGACTCTTCCAACCGGATCCATCCAGGCCCGGCAAGCGACGGGGTGAAGCTCGACCACGACCACAGGAGGCCTGCACCAGGCCAACTTTCCTCTTCGGAGGTGGGAGCAGAGAATCTGTGGTGACCGAAGCAGCATCCTCAGATTTTTCTCTCTCAGTCTCTGATTGGGCAGTCACATCGCCCTGGTCAGTGCGTACGGGAACCTCCGCAAAGGCCTGGATCTCTCCTTCTAGAGTAGCGGTACCTGTGAGGCTGTTGAGGCGAAGGGCCCGGGGCTTTACTGTGGATGGCTCCACCTCGAACAAGAACTCTTTGCATGCCTCGCAACGCCCGAATGGCTTCAGGTGGACCACCAGTCCCGAGCACCCGGGACAGATCACGCCGAGGGCCTCCGTGTCTCTGCATGAGTACAAAGCCAACTGCCCTTGGGGCCTGAGTCTTATCCCCGTGTCTGTAAGGGGAGCAGTGAACGTAGTCATCTTCGTGGGGTAGGGAACCGGAATCCACGGGGAGCTTGAGGCCATCCCGACTATCTGCTGCTCCATCACGCACTGACCACGCGCCGAAGTCTCCACGTGAGTTCCTCCACATGGCCAGACTCCTCCCATGACTTGCACATTTTCGCGGGCTTCCTTCAAGCTCCGCCCACGAACTGTACAGTCACGGGGTGCCTCGTGGCGCAGTGCAATAAAAGCCCCCACATGTAGTACTTCACACGGCTGGACTCCTCCCTCTTCTCGCTCCTCTGCATGGGCCTTTCCCGTCCTAGGGTCATTTCCACGACTTTGAGCAGGGATGCACTTTGGCCAATCACATGGCCGACCTGCTCGGAACTCCTCCGGGCAGCAAAGTCCAGACACAGCCATTCTTTCTTCCAAAGTTAAAACACATATCATCCCGGACTCACGAGCCCCCACGTGTAGCGGCCTCACCCCATCTCCTTTGTCTAGGGGTATGTCACACGACAGGGTCAGATGCGCTACGGCACATGTCCTCCCCATAGCTGTGGGTGAGGTGAAGGCCAGCACCAGATATTTCCTCGGGCCTATGTGTTCTGTTATAGAATACAGTCCTGCTGCGTCAACACTTCCCTCTGCTCCCATTAACCAGAGTTCTACACACCGATCACAGTCCAACTCTTGCTTTATTGTATATCTCACAATAGACAGTGCTTCAGTAGCCAACTGGTTGCGACTTGATAACATTTTGATACGGGGGTGAGCAGGTCGAGGCACTATCCTGGTTATTAACTAAACCACTGCGATCTCGCCAGCGGTTACTATAGCATTCAGCTAGAAAGGACTAAGAATCTGCTAGTCTCTACCAGCGACTCAAGAGAACGTAGATAGGAGTACCTTCGCTGCGCTGCGGCCCCTATCAGGGGAAGATGTCCCTCCAAGGGAGTTACCAGAGGCCCATCCGTCACTGGGTTGATGCTGCTCCAGACTCTCCGGACGGGTAACCTCCCCAGCCTCCTCACCTCAGACATGGGCCCCATCCACCTCAGGGACCCTTGGACGTCTCCACCCTCGCGGGATCCAGTCAAAGTCACTGGACCCCAGGCCTCCTAGTTCAGTACCTCACCCCAGGCTGAAGGTGCCTGGGATGGACTCCAACTCCATTCCGGTCAGGCCTAGGGCACCTGGGCCGGAATTCAGAACCGCCCGCACCCAGGCCTAAGGTGCCTGGGCACGTGAAGAAGATCCTCCTCAAGAACCTCGTGGCTAGGGCGTCTCCCCCTTTTATCTCCTCCCATCGACACCACGGCGGGTTCCCCGCCCTCGCCGTACCATCTCCAGAAAGGGACAAAAAGGGTAGCACTATCATGGCAAATCTACCTTGAGCCTCCAGGTACCCCGCCACCCAGAGGCTAAGGAGATTATTACACCATCCAATCCTCCACGAACACAAGTGGTCCACTATTCCTATACTTACACACCTGGGTGTCCCACATAAATTTAGAGACCCCGCTACACAAACAAAGGTTTCTGTACCAAATATTAGGTTCTGCTTTTCTGATGTATCAAATACTTATGTCATGCAATAAAATGCAAATTAATTACTTAAAAATCATACAATGTGATTTTCTGGATTTTTGTTTTAGATTCAGTCTCTCGCAGTTGAAGAGTACCTATGATAAAAATTACAGACCTCTACATGCTTTGCAAGTAGGAAAACCTGCAAAATCGGCAGTGTATCAAATACTTGTTCTCCCCACTGTATATTAATAGTAAAAAGGTCAGGTCTGAGCATGTAGGCGCTTTAGAAAATAATCTAGAGTGGGTGACTGGGGACAAAGAGAAGGCTAATTTATTAAATACTTTCTTCAGCTCTGTGTATACAATGGAGCATGGGGGAGCTCATGTCCATAATAGGGGTGGTAGTGACACAGCCCCAAATCCACAATGGCTCAAAAGTGATATGGTCCAGAAATATTTAGACAGAATAAAGGTGGATAAAGCACCTGGATCAGATGGCATACACCCACGGATCCTAAAAGAATTGAGCTCTGTAATTTCAAAGCCATTGTATCTAATTTTTAGGGACTCATTAATGACAGGAATAGTACCACTGGATTGGCGCAGGGCCAATGTGGTGCCTATATTTAAAACGGGAACAAAGTCTTTAACAAGTAACTATAGACCTGTTGGTTTAACTTCTATAGTTGGGAAGATACTGGAGAGATTAATAAAAGACCACATAGATGAGTTCTTGCTGGAAAAAAACTATTTAAGCAACAGACAGCATGGATTCATGAAAGACAGAAGTTGTCAGACAAACCTGATTTCTTTTAATGAAGAGGTAAGTAAAACCTTGGACAGAGGGGTGGCGGTGGACGTGGTATACTTGGATTTTGCAAAAGCGTTCTATACAGTTCCGCACACACGGCTCATGTGTAAGGTAAGGTCTACAGGATTGGAAATATCAGTTTGTAAATGGATAGAAAACTGGCTAAAAGACAGAATTCAGAGAGTAGTGGTTAATGATTCTTACTCTGAATGGTCTAAGGTTATCAGTGGTGTACCCCATGGTTCAGTGCTGGGACCCTTACTTTTTAATATCTTTATAAATGATATTGGGTCTGGGATCAAAAGTAACATTTCTGTCTTTGCAGATGACACCAAGCTATGCAGTGGAATAACGTCCTTACATGATGTCGCCAATTTACAAGCCGACCTCAATGCTCTGTCTAATTGGGCGACTATGTGGCAGATGAGGTTTAATGTTGATAAATGTAAAGTTATGCACTTGGGGGCTAAGAATATGAATGCATCATACATACTAGGGGGAGTACAACTAGGGGGATCTGTAGTGGAGAAGGATCTGGGGGTTTTGGTAGATCATAAGCTCAATAATAGCATGCAATGCCAAGCTGCGGTTTCCAAAGCGAGCAAAGTCCTTTCTTGTATTAAGAGAGGTATGGACTCCAGACAGAGAGATATAATTTTGCCCCTGTTCAAATCATTAGTAAGACCTCATTTGGAATATGCAGTTCAGTTTTGGGCACCAGTTCTCAAAAAGGATATCAGGGAACTGGAGAAAGTGCAGAGAAGGGCAACCAAACTGATAAGAGGCATGGAGGAGCTCAGCTATGAGGAAAGATTATAGGAACTGAATTTATTCACTCTTGAGAAGAGGAGAATAAGGGGGGATATGATTAACATGTATAAATATATAAGGGGTCCATATAGTGAACTTGGTGTTGAGTTATTCACTTTACGGTCAACACAAAAGACAAGGGGGCACTCTTTTTGTCTAGAGGAAAAAAGATTTCATCTCCAAATACGGAAATGTTTCTTCACAGTAAGAGCTGTGAAAATGTGGAACAGACTCCCTCCAGAGGTGGTTCTGGGCCAGCTCAGTAGATTGCTTTAAGAAAGGCCTGGATACTTTCCTAAATGTACATAATATAACTGAGTACTAACATTTATAGGTAAGGTTGATCCAGGGTAAATCCGATTGCCTCTCGGGGGATCAGGAAGGAATTCTTTCCCCTGCTGTAGCAAATTGGATCATGCTCTGCTGGGGTTTTTTGCCTTCCTCTGGATCAACTGTGGGTATAGAATTGGGTATATGGGATTGTACGATATTTTTTATTTTTTTATTTATTTTATGGTTGAACTGGATGGACTTTGTCTTTTTTCAACCTGACTAACTATGTAACTATGTAACTATGTAATAACCCGCTCACCTACCTTCTGACCACTGCCAAGTTGGATGCAACGGGACACCGGTGGTTGGCTGCCCTTTCAAGCTTCACCTTCAGCTTGAAGTACCGACCCGGAGTGGGAAATAGGGATGCGGATGCCCTGTCCAGGAGGTCTCATACCCCCACTGACCCAACCGAAGAATGGGCTCAACTAGACCCAGAGGGAGTGCGAGCCCTATACCAGGGGACCGAACTTAAAGTCAGAGGTGGCTCAAGAGCCGAAGAAATTGGGGTCTCAGCTGTTGGAGTTCCAAAGTGCTATTGCAGTGTGACCCATGTCGAAAGGGAGGGCTTGCCCAAGCTGTCAAAAAAGGATTTGAGAAAGGAGCAAGAAGAAGACCCTTTAGGGAAACTCCTGATGAAGGCCCTGGAAAGCCATCGTCCTGAGATGCTTGAAACAGACTCCCCAAGAGAAGCCTGACTGTTGCGCAGGGAATGGGATCGGCCACACATACGTCAAGGGGTGGTCTACCGAATGGGCCCCTCTGACGACTCAGAAGAGAAGTGGCAGCTGTTTCTACCAGCCAAATATCGGGAAGCGGTCCTGGCTGCCCTCCATGACAACCATGGTCACCTAGGACCCGAGCAAACTTTTCACCTTGTAAGGGATAGGTTCTATTGGCCTTGCATGCAGGCTGAAGTGGAGGGATATTGCCATTCCTGTGTCCGATGCATTCAAAGGAAGACCTTGCCACGTCAAGCAGCCCCAATGGGCCATCTGCAAAGTCAGGGACCCATGGAACTGGTGTGCATTGACTTCCTTTGCCTGGAGCCTGATCTGAGTGGTCAAGGGAATGTCTTGGTGATAACAGATCACTTTACCAGATACGCTCAAGCATTCCCAACAAAAGACCAGAAGGCCTCAACAGTAGCCAAAGTACTGGTAGAAAAATTCTTTGTGCACTATGGTCTACCCCAACGCCTTCATTCAGATCAGGGCAGAGACTTTGAAAGCAGGTTAATAAAGAAGTTATTAGACCTGTTAGGCATCCAGAAGACCAGGACAACCCCTTATCACCCACAAGGAGATGCTCAGCCTGAACGGTTTAACCGGACTCTCTTGGATATGTTGGGGACTCTGAGTTCAGAGAAAAAGCAGCATTGGAGCAAGCATGTAGCTGCCATAGTACATACCTACAATAGCACTGCCAGTGATGTCACCGAGTATTCCCCATACCGTTTGATGTTTGGGCGGGAGGCTCGGTTGCCAGTGGACTTGGCCTTTGGCATATCGCTGGATCATACCTCCGCATCATCCCACAAGGGGTATGTAGACCGATTGAGAAAGAGTCTGAAGACAGCTTTTGAAAAGGCCCAAGCAGCATCTGACCAACGGGGGCTGAGAAATAAAAGAACTTTGATCTAAGAGTCAGGATTCAAGACTTGCAGCCAGGAGATAGAGTGCTGTTGAGGAACTTGGGAATTCTGGGAAAACATAAGTTGGCTGACCGTTGGAAATCCCAACCTTATGTTATCTGCAAGAAGCTGCCAAACCTTCCTGTGTACCAGATTAAGCCAGAAGGAAGCGTGGGACTGTTAAAGACCTGGCACAGGAATCACTTGTTGCCCCTCTCCAAGGCAGTTTGCATGCCTCCTGCATCTGACTCACAGGAAACCCCTTCAACTTCTCAAGGTTTCAGACCCATCACCAGATCTCAAACAGTGCTTCCAGATGTGGGAGATGGAGACTCTGACAATGAAGGTCAAGAGGATGAAGAAGCAGAATCTGACTGGTTGTGGTCATCCCAATTGCCAGAACCCATGACCACCTCCCAAGCCTCATCCAAAACTGTTGACAATGGAACTCTTTGAGCAGAAGCTCCTGAATTTGTGCCTTCAAACAGTCTCATTGAGGAGGTAGCTGATGACTCAGACTCTTTGTCAATGGAAGACCCAGAAGAAGGGTCGTTGTCTCTGTCTGAAGGAGAACCGGACGCTCCTGAAGTTGTGGAGCCCAACATGCCTGAGCTAGATGAGGAAGCCCCTGAAGAGCTTCTAGAAACAGCCAGCCCCAATGTCCTTGAGAATCTGATACCTAAGGAGCAGAGGGAAAGAAGAGTAATTCACCCCCCAAAAAGACTGACGTACGACCAATTGGGTGAATGCTCTGAGGAGGCCATCATCACTTCTAAGAGAACCATTGATCAGTCTAGCTCTTCCACTCCAGATTCAGTGGAAGACAACCCCAGCTCACTCCCTGGCACATCTGAAACAGACACCCAAGTGTCGGTATTCTGTAGACAGGACAACCTCCCTCCTTGTGATAATTGGTGGGAGGTTCCTCTGTCAGCTCTGTGTTATGATATGAGCTGTTTAAGTTTAAATCCTGCTTATGAAAAGGCAAGTTGTTTATTGTCATGCATAAACTAATAAATTTCTCCGCAGGTATTGCCAAAGTATGTGTTAGGTTACATACTGTTGTCCTCTTTGGGGACCAAAGACTTTAAGTGGGGGGAGTGTGTAGCGGGATTCCCTTATGCTATGTAGGTTTTGACATTTAAAAGCGGGAATCCAGCTCCCTCCGGTGGTATAAGTGTTACAATGCAACTAATGCACAAGTTATAGTTTAATGCACCCTGGAGCAAATAGCAGCAAGGAGAAAAGACTCTGTTACTTTTAGTAGAAGACAGACTACATTACCCAGAGTACAGCTGTTTTACCAGGGTGCACTGCAACGCTGCAAAGCCTTCTGGGCAGACTACTTAAACCAAGGGAGGGGCCATCTTCTCTCTCTCTGGATCCGGCTATCAACCAAGCAGGAAGCTGGCATGGAGGCCTGTTTCCTGAGTGTTAGGTCAGAAGCCTGGGCCTAAAGTGCGCGAGTGCCTTGAGTGGTTTCCAGCAGAGGATCGTCCACGGTGTCCTGTGATTGCCCAGCAGAGACCGGAGTCGTCCATCACCATCACCGTACGCTGTTAGTGACGGAGGCCAGAGACTGCAGCTGAAGCGGAAGCGTGGAGATCGAGTGACTGGGACAAGCCAGAGGAGATTACCCAAGAGTCGGGCCTGTTTGGTGAGAAGGGCACCTGCCCAGAATTGACTACTACCTTAGAGGAAAGTGACTTAGTTAGTGCCAGCCACACTTCACCTATCACGCCACAGCTTGCGGCCTAGTGTATCTTACTGTAGACTATGTGATCAGAGATTGGCGTATCCGCCGTTAGTGGGTGGTAGGCACCCGAGTACTCAGGAATATTGCGGATAACTACAGCATCTTGTTGAAACCCTGTGGATTACAATTTAACTCGTGCACCAACGGTGGCTAGCGAAGACTCCATTTGAGAAAGGAACTTTGAGTAGGACTCAGATAGGCCTTGCTTACCTATTATAGGGACTGAACACGTGCAAGGTATTGCAACAAAGGGGGAGCTCGCAAGCAATCAGTTAGCTGTGCAGAGACACATATAGATACATGTACATATATATAGCTGATGTTGTTTCCTGTTATTACCTAATCTCAGTGATACCCATCCTCGTTAATTAATTGACTCTGCAATGCGCATGCAGAGTCAACTCTGTGTATTAATGTGATTCTTTACCCTTCCCTTTTATACTGAGTAAAGGTACCTATTGATTAAGCATATAACTTGTGTGGAGTATCTCTGTCACTTAGAAGGACTAGTGACCAGCAAAGGTAATAACATTTACAGGTTATTGTGTGATGCATGCAGGATTGTGCCTCCTAATACTCAATAGGTCTCACAATCCTTATTCATATCAGTTGTGCTAAGGGAGGGTTTGAGCCACTTCCAGGGGTTGATAGGCAGGACGTAGACCCAAATCAAACAAACAGCAGCTCCTACGGGGGTAGTGCTACATATGGTCATTTGCTGTTCTAGGAAACTAGAAGACCTGGGCATGAACTGTTATTTTTATGTTGTTGTCAGCCTGGTGGATTCTGGACAATCATTTTGTGTTCCTTTAAAGCGGCTGTAAAGTCAAATCCTTTTTTTTTTTTTATAGTCACCTGCAAGGGAAAGGCATAATGAGCTAGTATGCACCGCATACTAGCTCATTATGAAATACTTACCTTAGAACGAGGCATCGTTAACTCACCTGGTCCACGCCGAGGGAGATGGCATGTTGCCTTGGAGTGTCTTCCGGGTATCGCGGCTCCAGCGCTGTGAGTGGCTGGAGCCGCGATGTCTCACTCCCTCGCATGCGTGCGGGAGATTTCGTTCCGGCGAGGTCCGGCGTCTGCTGAGCCTTCAGCCCAAGAATCCCCAGTGCGCATGCGCCGCTGCTGTCAGCGGCGCATTGCGAGGGGAATATCTCCTAAACCGTAAAGGTTTAGGAGATATTTTTTTTACCTACAGGTAAGCTTTATTATAGGCTTACCTGTAGGTAAAAGTACCAAAATAGAGTTTACAACCGCTTTAATAAGGATCAGTAAAAATAGACACAATAAACAATAATTATCTCTGTAAAAAACAACAAAGAAACTAGTCCATCGCTGAAAAATAAATAAAATAACATCATTCCAAATCGTGAAATACCAATACATAAAAGTGTACCATATCTTATATGTGACATAACACATAACGTGCAACATATGAAAACAAAGAATAAATAAACTTGTGACAAGCTCATTATCAATCAATATATAATATAATAAAGTCCAAGCAAAAAAGTCCCCACAGTAACATATAGTGGGATTACTGTCCACTTCACACTCATGCAAACATCAATGACAGCTAAAATCTTTCAAAGTGTTGCGCACTCCTCACAGAGACCGCCTCCACCAGCAACTTCTCATATACCGTAGATGGCCCCTCACTTCCACAGTTGGATCCTTATATTATACAATATCTAGATAATCACTAAAGATCCACAATCCTATCCATGCTCCTCCCCCCTCCAGGCATATATTATTATTGTACAGGAATTATATAGCCCAACAGTTTGCACAGCGCTTTACAACATTAATATAAGCTCTAATAGCCATCCCAAATAACAAATTTTTTCCCCCTTTGGTCTGCTTTAAGACCTCTTTTGTAAACTCTCTTGCTTCTAGTCCTAGGCAGCTTTGAAATTACACCTCTATTTTTAAAATGTTAAAAAATGCTAAAACCCTGACTTCCTGTAGCATCCTGCATCTTTCTTTCATATGTTGCACCTTATGTGTTATGTCGCATATAAGATATAGTACACTTATTTAACTGTTTGGAGCAATGCTAAAACGTACTTTTGTTTTTGACCGCTGCACTAGTTCAAACAGCAGAGACTGGAGCAGTCGTCAGGATAAAAGAAAAATGGATGGGGCAAAATACTGTCAAATTCTTAAGGAAAATCTGCAGCCTTCTGCCAGAAAGTTGTCGATGGAAAGAAGGTTTACCTTCCAACATGACGATGACCCAAAGCACACAGCAAAAATGACTACACAGTGGTTGAAGGAAAAAAAGGTGAATGTCCTTGCATGGCTTAGTCAGAGCCCAGACCTAAACCCCACAGAAAATCTGTGGAATGACTTGAAGACTGCAGTCCACAAGCGGTCACCATCAAATTTAACTGAACTTGAGCAGGTCTGCAAAGAAGAGTGGGCAAATATTGCAAAATCTAGATGTGCAAAGTTAGTAGAGACATATCCCAACAGACTAAAGGCTGTAATAAAGCAAAAGGTGGTCCAACATAATACAGACATAAGGGGGCTAATCCTTTTTCCAACTCAGTGATTCTGTCTGATTCTTTTTTGTATTTTGCCTGACATGTTGGTGATATATCTTTCACTCGGATGTTATAAGTTGCACTGGTAAATAGCTGTCTTTATTTCCGGCTGCAAAGCAACATAATTAGATTATTTTAAAGGGGGTGATTATTTTCTATACCCACCGTATGTACATTGTACCCAGGTGCCACGAACACCACCATGCTCAAACAGAGGAAGTTACACGATTATGATTTTATAGTATTTTAAACACATTATGACTTAAAGTAGATGTTGTATAATAATATAGATTCATCGGTCCCATGTTTTTGTATATAGCGGGTGGTTGTTATATGTTTACCGTGCAAGAATATCTTTCACACAAAGAACCAAGTTCTGAACACACCATATGTAGTAAAATTGGGTGGTGAAATTGTCAGTGTTCTGATCAAGTGTTTTTTTTAATACAAAGATTCAGCTTGCCAAAATACACGATCAGAATTTGATTTCCAAAAATGAAAACTGACCAGGACTTGATCCATCTGCGCTGAGAATTACTGTAAGATTCAGCTGCATATTGCTCAATCCCTTTCAGCTAATTAATCTGTTTGTGAACATAGCTGGTCGTGATGCTATATATCAGCACAAACTCTGCTCTTTCTTCTGCAATGGTTATAATTATTGTAATCTTTCATTGGCAGAAATGTAGTCTTCACACGCTGGAACATTGTATAGAACTGGAATATGACATCTTCAAATTTAGCTTTGAAGTGAAGTAAACAAAATAATCAGTACACATGCAAGTTGCATTGACTGAATAATAAGACATTTCTAGCATGTAAAAAACATTTTTAAATGCCTACCAAACTAGACCACTGTGTAACTGAGCTAGAGTAGGGTAGGAGATTGTATTCAAGAATAGGGTCATGAATTGAAAATCTATTAAAGTCAAAACTGAAAAAGGCCTCATGTACACTGCAGCTGCTAAACTCACGTTTAGGCCTCATGTACACTGCAGCTGCTAAACGGAAGTTTAAGAGCAGTTGGGCGATTTTTTCAACTGCTCCTGAACTCTTCTCTATGTACATGTACATGGTCGTTTTTAGTCGTTTCTAGGCAGTTAAGTTTAGAGGCCTTTTTTGGAAAGCAAAAAAATGAGTTCAGATGCTGAGTTTAGAGGCATTTCAAGCGCCAAGCGCTTCTATACGTGGCTAAACACGGTAACCCGCATTTAGCCACGTTTCGTTTACAGGCGTTTTTTATTTTTTGGCTATTTTTATATTTTTTTTAGAAAAGCTTCTAAACACAAACGCGGCAAAACACAGCTAAACGCGGCATGTAAACGCGTCAACATAAGTTTTAAACGTGGCTTACTATCTCTCAAGTTAAATCGTTCAGGAGAGGTTGTAAAAACGTCCCGTGTACATTAAGCCTTAGGAGCAGTTGGGTGTTTTTTTCAGCAGCCCCTGAACTCTCCTCAATGTTATCTTATGTGTACATGCACACTCAGTCGTTTATAGTAGTTTAGAGGCAGTTGAGGTTACAGGCATTTTTTTGAAAGCAGATAAGTTGCTGGATGGCCATGCCCCATGGCTATTTAAGAACCGGAAGAGAGTGAAGCTGGCACAACGACGCGAGACAGCGTCCGAGGAGGCGGCGGAGAAGACAGCAGCGACGGAGAAGACAGCAGCGGTGGAGAAGACTGAAGGAAGAATACTGGATGGAGAAGACCAGAGGAAGATTTTTAATAAAGGACTTTTTATTTACACTACACTGCCTTTTTTTGGGGTGAATGGGTAGGGGTAAAATGTATCCCCTACTCATTCACATGGGGGGGCTGGGATCTGGGGGCCCCCTTGTTAAAGGGGGGCCTCCAGATTCTGATAAGCCCCCTGCCCGCAGACCACCACAACCACCGCCCAGGGTTGTTGGGAAGAGGCCCATATCTCCATCAACATGGGGACAAGGTGCTCTGGGGTGGGGAGGGAAGAGCCCCCCTGCCCCAAAGCACCCACACCCCCCAATGTTGAGGGAAAGTGGCCTGGTATGGTCCAGGGGGGGGTGCTCACTCATCCCTCTTTCCTGACCTGCCGGGCTGCATGCTCAGATAAGGGTCTGGTATGAATTTTGAGGGGACCCCACAACATTGATTTCCATTTGGCGTGGGGTTCCCTTTCAAAATCCATACCAGACTCAAAGGGCTTGGTATGGATCTTGGGGGGACCCCACGCTGTTTTTTTTGGCATGGAGTTTCTCCTCAAAATCCATACAAGACTGAAGGGTCTGGTATGATCTTGGGGGGAATCCCACGTCGTCGTTTTTTTTCATTTTGGCGTGGGGCTCCCTTTCAAGATCCATACCAGACTCAAAGGGCCTGGTATAGATCTTGGGGGGATCCCCACGCCATTTTTTTTGGTGTGGGGTTCCCCTTCAAATTCTCAGAGCACAAGTCGCACCACCATGATGATCCAACTTGGATGCGACTTCTATTCAGTTCAATGGGCTGAAAGTTGGATCAGTTAAGACGGCTCTCATAGGGAACCATTGATTTTGAATAGCAGGGAAAAAGCGAAACACGTATTTACGCCAATGCAAAAAGCTACTAAGAGCGTGTTTTTACAGCTGCGTTTTTCTGGTCTTGGTAGTGGCTTTGCAGCTAATTTTTTCTAACGCCCTGTGTACATTAGGCCTTAGAGCATATAAAGGTTTGTGGATGACAGTAGTCTAACAGTAGGAAACATTTTTCACTAAAATCTGCTTAAAGAGGAACTGAAGTCTACTCACATAGTCTGTTATAAAAACATCTTTGCCATTCTGAAGCTTTCCTCCAACCACTTTGCATATTATTTTATATATACTGTGATTCTGTACTTGCCAAATATGCAGAGATCTCCCTCCACTGAGTCTGGCTGCAACCATTTTAACTGTGGGCAGCTAAAGCTGCTGCCTGTTCACTTCCTGGATTTAAACAGACCTACAGAGGCACACCTCCAGCTCTGCAGCCCTGCAGCTCTTATTGGCACTCATTTCCTGGCAAACTCTCGCAAGAGTGAGAGAGAGAGAGAGAGCTGTGCATGATTTTATAAGGCCTTTTTGTCAGACAAGAAACAGGAAGTGGGCTGTATAAGGTTTTTACTGGCAGAAAAAAAATGTTTTACTATCCAAAGTTAAAATATCAAGGGCAGAAGATAGATGGAAAGATATAAAAATGACTGAAGTTCCTGCTTTAACCACTTGTTACCCAGGCCAATTCTGACACTTCTCTCCTACATGTAAAAATCAGAATTTGTTTGCTAGAAAATTACTCAGAACCCTCAAACATTATATATTTTTTTTAGCAGAGACCATAGGAAATAAAATGGTGGTCATTGCAACTTTTTATCTTACACAGTATTTGCGCAGTCATTTTTCAAACGCGTTTTATTTTTAGGGGAATCTGTTGTTTTGTTTCTGCCTCTAAATGCCCCTGCAAGTTAGCCTATAGGTGCTTAGAGGGAGGGACATTTAGAGCCAGAAAAAAAACACTGCCAGCACGCACAGGAGCAGCAACATTTTGGTAGAAAAAAACGCTTGACGCATGTAATGTTGTTTAGCGCTGGAGCTTAAATTAATTTCAATGACCATAATAAATTAATATTCTGGTCAGTGAAATTAATTATACTACATAACGCCCAATCGCTTAGACCCCATTCACACCGGGGCAACACGTGTTCCAGCGCGACTTTGGGAGGCAACTTGGACACGACTTGAGCATGACTCCAGGCAACTTACAAGGCAACTTCAAGTTGCCTCCAGGACAGGCTACTTTCCAGTGGCCAATCAAACAATAATCAGCTCTGTGGGAGGGAGGGGGGAGGGAGGGGTTTGCCTGGAAAACAATTTTTACTTCCTGGAAAGTTGCTTCAGTTAAGACAGGGGATCCGACTTGGAGGCAACTTCCATTGAAATCTATGGGTACAAGTTGACTACAAATCGCCTAAAAGTCGGATTGAAGTCGTACAGGAACCTTTTTTGAAGTCAGAGCGACTTCAGTAGTGTGCATTAAGACGGCTCTCATTCACTTACATTGATTTTCTCATGCCGCGCGACTTGAGGCGACTTGGGGCGACTTCAAGTCGGATCCAAAGTCGCCCCTGTGTGAATGGGCTCTTAATGCGCCGAAAAGCCTAAACATGTTAAAAAAAAAATTTTGTTTTGTTTTGCCAAAATGCTTCTGCCAGGAGGAAATTCATCTAGGAGAGATGGCCAAACGTCAAGTGTGCATGTGGCCTAATCCTTAATACTTGTTGGACAGGCTGTATATAATCAGGTGATTCTGACTTATTTTTGCAGTGAAAAGTGGATTTGTAGAACAATGGAAAAATGGGCATAAAGTTTAGTGACAATAGCCAGGATTCTATTTATTTTTAGTTATCGGTATACCTTGCACTGAGTAAGAATCAACTGTGCTACAAGACAATCTTTTATTCTTTGTAGAGATAGCTTCTTCATTGTCAAATCATGCAGTCTTAAAAATTACATTTATAAACTTGCATTACAAGTAGAGACCAGTGGCAGTCAACATTATTAATATAGGGGGCCTCAAGTTTGGCCCCTGACATCATCAAAGGGCTACACAAAATAGAGAGGCTACAAGAATATAGGCATCACCAGAGACTGCAGACTACATGAGATTGTCAGAAACTGCACACATCCTACAAGAGATGGTCAGAGACTGGTAACATGCTATAGGAGTTGTTGGAAACTGCTTCAGACTACAGTCATAGATTGGTTACATGATTGTTGCTATTACAAATCAATGATTCCAGATTTTTGTTCACTACAGACCCCGTACAAATGACTTAGCAAGTGTCATTATAAGAGGTCAAAAAGAAAAAAGCCATTCACAGCATAAAAGAAATGCAATAAGAACATAGAGGGCCATGGCCCATGCCCTGGGCAGTGGATACTTCAAACTACTGAATGAAGATCTTCAATGGTTCCTTCTATTAGTTCTGCTCTCTTTGCTTGATCCCATTATTTTTGATTTGGCTGTATTCATGCAGATATCTATGCTTGACTGCCAGTAGATGACTTCTTTGTAAGGAAAGTCTAGAGACAGTACAGTGGCACTGTGGTAAGCACTTCTGCCTTTTAGCACTGGGGTCCCCATTTTCAGTCTTGGTCAGGACACTCAATGTAATCTAAATTTTTCCCTGTGCTCTTGTGGGCTTCCTGCCATGCTCCAAAGACATACTAGTAGTTGACTTGGCACTAATATATGTGTGCGCATGTACGTATGCATGTAAGATAAGGATTTTGGATTGTAGGCTGCTGGAGGGCAGGGACTGATGTGACTGAACAATAGGGATGAGCTTCGTGTTCGAGTCGAACATACGTTCGACTCGAACATTGGCTGTTCGATCGTTCGACGAAGATCGAACGATTTGGGCCGTTCGCGCCAAATTCGAGTGACGCGAACGGCCCACAATGCACTACGCCATCGCAGTGTCATCCAGGCGCTGTGATTGGCCAAGCATGCACTGTGACCCCGCATGCTTGGCCAATCACAGCGCCGGCAGCGAGGAGAGCAATGATTGGCCACAGGCAGGATGCCTGTGGCCAATTATTGCTGAGGGTGTTTAGTACACGCCCCACACTATAAAAGGCCGCCAGCACGGCGGCCTAGTGTAGTGTGTTCCGGAGCAGGGATAGAGTAGCATAGGCAGGGACAGTGACTGTTATTTCTTTCTTGCTTAACCTGGATTCCTTTAGTTTAGGGAAAGAGAAGGATAGGTAGGGAGAGTGTCAGTGTGTTTTGTGCTTCTGCTATAGTGTGCTTAAAAAAAACATTTATTCTAGGGACAGAAAACTCTAGGTAGGGACAGTGTCAGTTTCTTTCACTCTGCAAGTCCTTGTTTCCAGGGACCTGTAAGGACAGTGAGTTAATTGTCCTTGTGCTATATTGTGCTTAAAAAAAACATTTATTCTAGGGACAGAAAACTCTAGGTAGGGACAGTGTCAGTTTCTTTCACTCTGCAAGTCCTTGTTTCCAGGGACCTGTAAGGACAGTGAGTTAATTGTCCTTGTGCTATATTGTGATTAAAAAAAACATTTATTCTAGGGACAGAAAACTCTAGGTAGGGACAGTGTCAGTTTCTTTCACTCTGCAAGTCCTTGTTTCCAGGGACCTGTAAGGACAGTGAGTTAATTTTCCTTGTGCTATATTGTGATTAAAAAAAACATTTTTTCTAGGGACAGAAAACTGTAGGTAGGGAGAGTGTTTTTTTTCTTTCACTCTGCAAGTCCTTGTTTCCAGGGACCTGTAAGGACAGTGAGTTAATTGTCCTTGTGCTATATTGTGCTTAAAAAAAACATTTATTCTAGGGACAGAAAACTCTAGGTAGGGACAGTGTCAGTTTCTTTCACTCTGCAAGTCCTTGTTTCCAGGGACCTGTAAGGACAGTGAGTTAATTTTCCTTGTGCTATATTGTGATTAAAAAAAACATTTATTCTAGGGACAGAAAACTCTAGGTAGGGACAGTGTCAGTTTCTTTCACTCTGCAAGTCCTTGTTTCCAGGGACCTGTAAGGACAGTGAGTTAATTTTCCTTGTGCTATATTGTGATTAAAAAAAACATTTATTCTAGGGACAGAAAACTCTAGGTAGGGACAGTGTCAGTTTCTTTCACTCTGCAAGTCCTTGTTTCCAGGGACCTGTAAGGACAGTGAGTTAATTTTCCTTGTGCTATATTGTGATTAAAAAAAACATTTATTCTAGGGACAGAAAACTCTAGGTAGGGACAGTGTCAGTTTCTTTCACTCTGCAAGTCCTTGTTTCCAGGGACCTGTAAGGACAGTGAGTTAATTTTCCTTGTGCTATATTGTGATTAAAAAAAACATTTTTTCTAGGGACAGAAAACTGTAGGTAGGGAGAGTGTTTTTTTTCTTTCACTCTGCAAGTCCTTGTTTCCAGGGACCTGTAAGGACAGTGAGTTAATTTTCCTTGTGCTATATTGTGATTAAAAAAAACATTTTTTCTAGGGACAGAAAACTCTAGGTAGGGAGAGTGTTTTTTTTCTTTCACTCTGCAAGTCCTTGTTTCCAGGGACCTGTAAGGACAGTGAGTTAATTTTCCTTGTGCTATATTGTGATTAAAAAAAACATTTTTTCTAGGGACAGAAAACTCTAGGTAGGGAGAGTGTTTTTTTTCTTTCACTCTGCAAGTCCTTGTTTCCAGGGACCTGTAAGGACAGTGAGTTAATTGTCCTTGTGCTATATTGTGCTTAAAAAAAACATTTTTTCTAGGGACAGAAAACTCTAGGTAGGGAGAGTGTTTTTTTTTTTTCACTCTGCAAGTCCTTGTTTCCAGGGACCTGTAAGGACAGTGAGTTAATTGTCCTTGTGCTATATTGTGCTTAAAAAAAACATTTATTCTAGGGACAGAAAACTCTAGGTAGGGACAGTGTCAGTTTCTTTCACTCTGCAAGTCCTTGTTTCCAGGGACCTGTAAGGACAGTGAGTTAATTTTCCTTGTGCTATATTGTGATTAAAAAAAACATTTTTTCTAGGGACAGAAAACTGTAGGTAGGGAGAGTGTTTTTTTTCTTTCACTCTGCAAGTCCTTGTTTCCAGGGACCTGTAAGGACAGTGAGTTAATTTTCCTTGTGCTATATTGTGATTAAAAAAAACATTTTTTCTAGGGACAGAAAACTCTAGGTAGGGAGAGTGTTTTTTTTCTTTCACTCTGCAAGTCCTTGTTTCCAGGGACCTGTAAGGACAGTGAGTTAATTTTCCTTGTGCTATATTGTGATTAAAAAAAACATTTTTTCTAGGGACAGAAAACTCTAGGTAGGGAGAGTGTTTTTTTTCTTTCACTCTGCAAGTCCTTGTTTCCAGGGACCTATAAGGACAGTGAGTTAATTGTCCTTGTGCTATATTGTGCTTAAAAAAAACATTTATTCTAGGGACAGAAAACTCTAGGTAGGGACAGTGTCAGTTTCTTTCACTCTGCAAGTCCTTGTTTCCAGGGACCAGTAAGGACAGTGAGTTAATTGTCCTTGTGCTATATTGTGCTTAAAAAAAACATTTATTCTAGGGACAGAAAACTCTAGGTAGGGACAGTGTCAGTTTCTTTCACTCTGCAAGTCCTTGTTTCCAGGGACCTGGAGAGACATTGAGTGAATTGTCCTTGTGCTATATTGTGATTAAAAAAAACATTTATTCTAGGGACAGAAAACTCTAGGTAGGGACAGTGTCAGTTTCTTTCACTGTGAAAGTCCTTGTTTCAAGGGACAGAGAAGGACACCTGAAGGTAGCCCTTATTGCTTTTTTCCCATCTCCCTGCAGGCCATCTATTAGAATGTCTGGAAGGCAAACAAGGAGAGGCAGACAGTCAGGAGGCAATAAAAGAGGGCAAGCAGGCTCTGTGTCTGGGGGCAACAGTGCTGGTCGTGGACGCGGTGCATTGTCATCAGCACATGGCCATGGGACACGCTTGTCCTTCTTTTCGGCAGCTGGACATGTTGAGCCACATCATGCCGAAGACTTGGTAGAGTGGATGACCAAGCCCTCCTCCTCCTCCTCATCCTCTCTCACCCAGGCTCAGGGTACTGGAAAAGCAGCTGCCAAAGCGTCGTCTTCCCTGGTATCAATGTCAGACAAATCATCAGTCACTCCTTCCCTAGACCCACCATGTCCTCCTCCTGAGGAGTCCCCCGAACTGTTTCAGCACAGTGTTGGGTACATGCTCCAGGAGGATGCCCAGCGTTTCGAAGGGTCTGATGATGAAACCCAGCTAGAGGAAGGCAGTAGCGTGAGAGCAGACAGAGGGGATGCTCAAGAAGGACACCAATCTGGCAGTCATGTTCCAGCAGCTGCAGCATACTGCCAGATTGGCTCCAGTGATGAGGAGGGAGGGGATGATGAGGTCAATGACTCCACGTGGGTGCCTAATAGGAGAGAGGAGGAGGAGGAGGATGAGGAGGAGGCACATCTCCAACGAGGCAGGATGCCCTTTGGTGGCCAGCGTAAGGGCAGTACACCGACGGAATCACACCGCAGAGCTCCGCCTGTGCAGGGCGCTGCCTCTGCCCGTCATTCAAAAAGTTCTTTGGTGTGGGCCTTTTTTGAGGCTAGTGCATCAGATCGCACAGCTGCTGTTTGCAACATATGTCTCAAGCGTATATCGCGTGGCCAAAACATCAGCCGCTTGGGTACCACATGCCTGACCAGACATATGTTGACCTGCCATGCAGCTCGTTGGCAAGCCTACCTCAAAGACCCACACCAAAGAACCAAGCGGACCTCTCCTTGCACCGCATCAGCTGGGATCTCCAACCCCACTATAACTTCAGTCCTCTCTGAAACATGCACTGAGAGGAATGAAGGTGTAGAATTAGGTGTGTCACAGCCAAGTACTTGCGCCCACTCTGCTAGCAGTACACCGACGTCCGATTCTAGCAGGCAAATTTCCCTGCCCCAGCTGCTGGACCGTCGAAAGAAGTTCACTCCCAGCCATCCACATGCCCAGCGGTTGAATGCTAGCTTGGCTAAATTGCTAGCGCTTCAACTGCTGCCTTTTCAGTTGGTAGACTCGGCCCCCTTCCGTGAGTTTGTGCAATGTGCGGTTCCTCAGTGGCAGGTTCCCAAACGCCACTTTTTCTCACGGAAGGCTATTCCGGCTCTCTACCGGCATGTGGAAGGCAATGCCTTGGCCTCGCTGGACAGGGCGGTCAGCGGTAAGGTGCATATTACCGCTGACTCATGGTCCAGCAGGCATGGACAGGGACGTTACCTTTCTTTCACGGCCCATTGGGTCACTCTTTTGGCAGCTGGGAAGGATTCAGGACAAGGTGCAGTAGTGTTGGAGGTTGTCCCACCGCCACGCCTCCAAAATGCTACTACTGGTTGTGACACACCTCTCTCCTCCACCCCCTCCTCTTCTTCTTCCTCCATGGCCTCTTCCTGTGGTTTGTCCTATGAACCAGCGGTGCTCCGTAGCCGTTCACGGGGCTACGCAAGTACGCAGGCAAAAAGATGCCATGCCGTGCTTGCGCTGGTGTGTTTGGGGGACAGAAGCCACACTGGGGCAGAGGTCCTGTCTGCTCTGCAGGGCCAGGCCGAGAGGTGGTTGACGCCACGCCAGCTTAAGCCAGGAATGGTGGTTTGCGACAATGGCACCAACCTCCTCTCCGCCCTCCGACAGGGACAACTGACCCATGTGCCCTGTGTGGCTCACGTCCTTAACCTGGTGGTGCAGCGCTTCTTGGGCAGGTACCCGGGCTTACAGGATGTCCTGAGGCAGGCCAGGAAAGTCTGTGTGCATTTCCGCAGATCTTATAATGCCAGTGCTCGCCTGGCTGAGCTGCAAAAGGAGTTGAACCTGCCCAAGAACCGCCTTATATGTGACATGCCCACCAGGTGGAACTCAACGTTGGCCATGCTGCAGCGGCTGCACACGCAGCAGAGGGCCATCAATGAGTACCTGTGCGACTACGGCACCAGGACAGGGTCAGGGGAGCTTGGTTTTTTTTCTCCACGCCAGTGGGGCATGATCAGGGATGCATGCACTGTCCTGGCACCATTTGAGGAGGCCACGAGGATGGTGAGCAGTGACAGTGCATGCATCAGTGACACTGTACCTCTTGTCCACCTGTTGGAGCACACGCTGCGTGGAATAATGGACAGGGCACTTGAGGCAGAACAGAGGCAGGAAGAGGAGGACTTCCTTGCCTCTCAAGGCCCCCTTTACCCAGACAGTGTTCCTTCTGTCCCACCCATCGCACAGGAAGAGGAGGAGGAGGAGGAGGAGGAGGAGGAGGAGGAGGAGGATTGTGTCAGCATGGAGGTGGAGGCTGGCACTCAGCATCATCAGCAGCAGTCTTTTAGGGATGATTTACAGTCCCAAGAAACCAGTGGACTTGTACGTGGCTGGGAGGAGGTGGCTGCGGATCATGTCGTCCTTAGTGACCCAGAGGACTCCGGAGCGAATGCCTCAGCAAACCTACGCTGCATGGCCTCCCTGATCCTGCAAAGTCTGCGGAAGGATCCTCGTATTCTTCGGATCAAGGAGAGGGACCATTACTGGCTGGCCACTCTCCTTGATCCACGGTACAAGGGTAAGGTTGCGGACCTTATGTTACCGTCGCAGAGGGAGCAGAGGATGAGACAACTCCGGGAGGCCTTGCAGAAAGGTCTGTGCAACGCGTTCCCAGAGACTGGGAGGTTGCAAACTCCTGGTCCTGGACAACGAGTTGCTGAGGCTTCGGCCAGTCAAAGAAGGAGCGGTGGGGAAGGTGGCCGTCTGACCGATGCGTTCAGACAATTCTTTAGTCCGCAGCCCCAAAGTATGATCGGTTCCAGCAACCATCGCCAGCGTCTGATAAACATGGTGCAGGAATATCTAGGGGCAAGGTCAGACTTGGACACCTTCCCCACCGAAAATCCTCTGGCTTACTGGGTCTTGAGGATGGATCACTGGCCAGAGCTTGCACAGTATGCAATTGAGCTACTGGCCTGTCCTGCATCCAGCGTTCTTTCGGAACGCACATTCAGTGCTGCTGGAGGATTTGTCACGGATCACAGGGTGCGCCTGTCCACCGACTCGGTTGATCGACTGACTTTCATCAAGATGAACCAGTCTTGGATCACCACCAGCTACCACACACCTGATGCTGATATAACAGACTAATTGATTTTAAAATGTCACATCCCTTCAAGACTGATGCTGATGCTGAGTGCCTGTGCTGTTATGTTGACTGGCTATCCTCCTCCTCCGAGTCCTCAATGATACGATTGATGATGATAGCTTGGAAGATCATTTTTGTTTATGGGTGCCGCCACCAGTGCCTAACGCCCAATTTTTCAGCCCCTGTTTAACAGGGGCGTGTAATTACAATTTTTGAAGCAATACTTTGCAACAGGGCTCATTGCTGTGCTCCAAGTACAGTATCTGTGAGGAGTTGCAGTGTTGTGCCACCAGTGCCTAAGGCCCAATTTTTCAGCCCCTGTTTAACAGGGGCGTGTCATTACAATTTTTGAAGCAATACTTTGCAACAGGGCTCATTGCTGTGCTCCAAGTACAGTATCTGTGAAGGGTTGCAGTGTTGTGCCACCAGTGCCTAAGGCCCAATTTTTCAGCCCCTGTTCAACAGGGGCATGTAATTACAATTCTTGATCTAATAATTCACAGCAGGGCCCATTGCTGCACCCACCAAGAGTAACTGTCAGGGCTTACAGTGTTGTGGCACCAGCACCACCATCAAAGGCCCAATTTTTACTACCACTGTTCAACAATTATATGTAATTAAAATTCCTGATATAATAGTTGACAGCAGGGCGTTCCAGCACCAACCAAGAGTAACTGTGAGTGCTTACAGTGTTGTGCCAACACCAACAACTAAGGGGCCTATTTCTGCAGAGTATATACGGCAGGTCCCTACTTTCAAACATCCAACTTACAAACGACTCCTACTTGCAAACGCAAGAAGACAACAGGAAGTGAGAGGAAATCTACCACTAGGAAGGAAAATTCTCTCCTGTAAGAATAAATATGGGAGAAAGGTGTCTCCTCTGTACTGATGCTTTATCAGCAATCCTTGTTTCAAGAAAAACACCACATTTCAAAAACAGTTGTCATTAGGACGGAAAGTGAGGTGAAATGTTCTGAACAGGGGCACAGACAGCAAAACAAATGTTACAGGGGTGATAACCCTTACCTATGTTTTCCAAAAAGTTTAAAAATAGATTTTTGGTCTGGAGCTACACTTCAACAATGTACCTGTTCAAAATTACAAACAGATTCTACATAAGAACAAACCTACAGTCCCTGTCTTGTATGCACCGCCTGTATACGGCTGTTCAGAGTATATAGGGCCTTTTTTATTTTATGTGCGGGGTTCCCCTTAATATCCATACAAGACCCAAAGGGGCTGGTAATGGGCTGGGGTAGGGGGGGGGTCATGGGGTAGCTATGCCATTTTTCTTAAAGATTTTCATCCATATTACCGGGACCAGACATTACATTAAAGCCGCAAGCAGTTTTAAATGGCTTTTTTTTCCTTTAGAAGTGTCATTTTGTGCAGGGACAGTTCTAAACACGGGAAACACGTGGCACTTCACAGGCATACTTTAGACACCCCCCAGGTACGATATTTAAAGGAATATTTGACTTTTTTTTTTTCACTTTATGCATCATTAAAATGACTGCTCCCGGAAAACGACCGTTTTTAAAACTTATTTTTGCATTGATACATGTCCCCTGGTGCAGAACCCGGGTTCCCAAACCCTTTTTAGGACAATAACATGCATAATAGTTTTTATAATTAGCACTTTAGAATTCGAACGTTCGCATCCATTGTATTTAATAGGGTTCTAATGTTCGTTCGAACTTTCGGTCCGTTCGCGGGTTCTGGTGCGAACCGAACCCGGGGGTGTTCGGCTCATCACTACTGAACAATGTGAAACGTGCTGTGTATGGTTCTATATTCTGTAAATACTTGTAATAAATAACAGTGGAGAGCAGAGCCAGCAGTAAAGCCCTGTACACACAATCAGATTTCCTATGGATTCTAATCCGATGGATTTTTCCATTGGAATTCCGATGAAGCTGACTTCCATCAGTCTTGCCTACACACCATCAGTCAAAAATCCGACCGTCCCAAACACCGTGGCGTAAAACACACCGACAAGCCGAGAAAAATGTAGTTAAATGCTTCTGAGCATGTGTCGACTTGATTCTGAGCATGTGTGGGTTTTTTCTCCGATGGAGTTCCACACAGACGATCGGATTTTGCTTTTGTTTTTTTTCCCATCTGATAAATGTAAAACCGATGGGTCCATCGGACTGTTTTCATTGGTAAAACTGATCGTGTGTACACGGCTTAAGAGTGGTTATGGTTGTATGGGATGGTGTCACATGACTTTAGTTTACTAGCATGGATCCTCTTCTGACAGGTTATGGGGAGCCCAGCATCTGTATTAGGATCTGCAGTGAGAAACCTTTGCATCTAGCAATAAGGTAAATGCAAGGCATCTTGTTTTGAGACCACACATATAGCAGATTAGATATGGTATTAGTATTGATACAGTTTGGTAATTGGTAATAGGGCATCAGAAACTAAAAACTTTTATTTTATTTAGGGATGGGCTGATTTCTGTAATATAAATAAGTACATCCCTATAAAAGGTTATAGACACTTACAAGGTTCAGCAAATATGCATTTATTTATAACAATGTGAGGTCTGACTATAAAGTTACAGTGTCTTAATATGTGATTCAGACAAAAAGAAAACACTAACAGTCTAAGTACATAACAAGTGCAAAAATATTCAATTTCTCTTTATGCTGACAAAGAGAAAAATGACATTAATAAAAAGAGGTAGGTGAAAACCTGTTCCAATGCCAGCTGTAGAAAATGGACCACTTGTTTTGAAGGGACAATTCATCATTGTTAAAACATGTATTATTTAAGAGTTTACAGTTCAAAATTCAACTTCCATCTGCTGCATTCTTAACATAAAAATCACCAGCATGATTCATTTTACTGTGATGTATTAAAAACATTAAAGAAAGGTCACCAACTCTAATATTCCTTTGTTGTTGGCGACATAACAAGTGCATAAGTAAAATAATGATTTATTACGCTACTTTCACACTGAAGCGCTGGATGCGCTGGCGGTATAGCGGCGCTACTTTTAGCGCCGCTATACCATCGGTTTTGCCACGATTTGCGGGCGCTAGCGGGGTGATTTTAACCCCCGCTGGCGGCCGAAAAAGGGTTAAAAACGGCCGCAATAATGCCTCTTTGCGGCGTTTTGCGGGTGTTATGGAGGCGCTACCCCATTGATTTCAATGGGCAGGGGTGCTATAGGAGCGTTATTTTTACCGCTCCTATCGCGCCTCAAAGATGCGGCTTGCAGGAGTTTTTTTACCCTCCTGCAAGCGCAACGCTCCAGTGTGAAAGCCCTCGGGCTTTCACACTGGATACAAAGTAGCAGCTTTTTTAGGGCGCTTTGCAGGTGCTATTTTTAGTGCAATAGCACCTGCAAAGCACCTCAGTGTGAAAAGGGCCTTATATCTCCTGGAATGTCTCATGTATATTCAAGGAAAAGTGATATGTCATTTAGAGTAAGGCATGCCTTTTAATTTGATTTGCCAACATTTAGGATTTTATTTAGCAAATCTTGGGAAATGTTTTACTAGATATTGGATCTAGTTATTCTTTAACCACCCAGCCTTTTTCTGACATTTGTTGTTTACAAGTAAAAATCTGTATTTTTTGCTAGAAAATTATTTTAATTTGATGATTTTAATGATTTTATTAAAAATTATAAATATTTTTTTTACCAGAGACACTAGAGAATAAAATGGAGGTCGTGCAATTTTTTATGTCACACAGTTTTTGTGCAGCGTTTTTTTCGGGAAAAAATACACTTTAACCACTTAAGCCCCGGACCATTTTGCTGGCCAAAGACCAGACCACTTTTTGCGATTCGCTTTAACTGACAATTGCGCAGTCGTGCGACGTGGCTCCCAAACAAAATTGACGTCCTTTTTTCCCCACAAATAGAGCTTTCTTTTGGTGTTATTTGATCACCTCTGCGGTTTTTATTTTTTGCGCTATAAATAAAAATAGAGCGACAATTTTGAAAAAAATGCAATATTTTTTACTTTTTGCTATAATAAATATCCTCAAAAAATCTATAAAAAAACGTTTTTTTACCTCAGTTTAGGCCGATACGTATTCTTCTACATAGAAAAAAAGAGAAGCCCTAGGGCTAACGCTACACTAGATGAAGTGGGTTGGAATAATAAGTTGAAAAGATTGAAAAGATAGCAGCTAGCATATATAGTTCAATACAAAAAAACTATGGTAGAATCATAAAAAAATATCAAGAAATGCAGCGCTAATACATGAGAAGTGGGAACTGATAAATCATGTAACACAAAAACAAATGCGCAATATAGTGTATACAAAACAAAAACAGCACAATGCAAAAGACACAAAAAAATCTAAAAAATTTGTCAAACCAAAAATTAATCCAAATAAAGGAAAGCGTTCATAAACCAATATTGAGAATTTCCATATGTGACATATGTATAAAAAAAATTATATATATGTTGATATATTATTAAAAAATAAGTGAAAATTGACACTTAAAAGTGAAGAAAAATGTAAAGAGTAAAGTCTGTGAAATTAAATCCATCCATATATGAACTCTAGTGTGAATAAATAAGAATAGAACATCCACAAATTAAGCCAAAAGATTTCCAAAGAAAGTGGTAAAAGATGAGCTTCTTCCCAAGAAAACTGTGATAGATTCAGGTGTGACACCCAGGTGAGTAGTAATCCTGCTTACCGGATGGCCGTGACTGTATGAAAACAGTCTCACCTAGCATAGGGAATAAGACTTCCCCACAGCCTATGGAACTCCTCGGCAACGGCTCCTCATCCGGTGTACACTCAAATAAAGAAAATGAGAGCCTCCATAGTGTATCATGTATTGACCAAATATTTATTAAAAGACAAAAGTTGCACTTACACAATCTCAGATAATAGTCAGCAAAAAGCAGCGATGAGCGACACAGCGGTATAGCGGTAAACGATCCAGCGTCTTTCTAAACCTTTCCTCGGTTCCTATGTTCCGTAGCACTACCTCTCGTACAGTGGAAGCGTGATGACGTCACCGGCCCCTACGCGTTTCGTCACTAATGGACATCAACTGGGGATTGGCCGAAGGCGAGCGTCACCATGCTAGAGGTATAAATACATGCTGGCGCCATTTTGATTACTGGCAGTCTAATAGCGTGCAATGGAAAAAGCAGGGCAACCCTATTTATAAGCTGGCCATAACCAGGAAAGAGGAAAGGATAATACTAGTGAGCCACAATAGAGCCATCTTGTGGTAAAATATAATTTTTTTATACATATGTCACATATTTTGTATTGAACTATATATGCTAGCTGCTATCTTTTCAATCTTTTCAACGTATTATTCCAACCCACTTCATCTAGCGCAGCGTTAGCCCTAGGGCTTCTCTTTTTTTCTATTCTTCTTTGTATACATAAACGTTGCTGCTGATTATACCATCATGGATATTTTTGATTTTAGATCTCAGCACAATATTAATATCGAGGGTGTGTTTGATGAAAATGGTGAAGAGCCCGATGAAATAGGCAGACTTTTCCTTAGACTGAAGAATATTCTAGTCTCGGAGTTACACACCAGCTGGGACATAGCTTATTTGGAGCATTATGTTTCCAAAAAAATGGTACCCCGCAGTCTGAGGTGGGAGGTCAGCCCCCAAAAAGGCGAAACTGACCTCGAAGGTTGGTTTGTTTATTTTAACGACATTGGGGTTACGTTTTTACCATTTCTTTTAGGTAAAAAGCAGACCAAGTTACGAATCTTAAATTAGAAAATTTCTTTGGTCAAAGAGAAACTCACACCTTTCAGAGGTCAGGAAATTTATAAACAGAAATCTGACCTTTTGAAACAATTTTTGGAAAAGGAAGAATCTGAACAAAAAAATAAAAAGAAGAAAAAGTTCAATCGTGATTTCTCTGATTATTCCAACAAGGTCGTTTTTAAATGGCAGACCAAATTGGAGGGTGTGATAGAAAGTGGAGGGGAGGTTGATACCGCTACTCAACAGTCAGAGATTTTACCTTCTACTTCCACTGTTAGAACTATACCTTGCCAACCTCAAAGTAAGGGTCCTAATGGGAAAGATAGCAGGAAACCATTGCCTGTACCTAACCAAGGTGGGTATCAGGGAAGCTATCATCAACCTCCCCCTAACCCCAATTCATATTACAGTAATTCTCGCCCACAGAATGTTCCTAATAATTCGCGCCCTAAAGGCACGCCGCAACAGGCACGCCCTAGGGGCTCTAATTATGTTAATAATGGTCAAATGAGTCATCCACTCTCAAGAGGTCCCTACTTTGAAAATAACAATCCCCAAAGATCGTGGGAATACAGGGACAATTCAAGAAATAATTGGTATCCTAATTCCTATTCCCAGGGGACTAGGGAATATAGGAATGATCCGAGGGATACTTGGTTTCAAAAACCAAAACATCAAAGATCTGGTGACTCTGGTGACTCAAGGAGAGACCCTAGAGACGTGATACGTTATCATAATTCTAGATCTACCAACCAAACCCCCCAGAGAAATATCCCTTTGGAAAATTGGTTTGCTTCTCTTTCGGATTATCAAGATGAAATGTATGAAGAGAATTATGTTATTACACAACATCCAAACCAATCTAATGATTTTCCTGTATCCCAAAGAGAATACTATCCAGAATCTCCTCAAGATTTTGGAAATAACTCTCAACTAGAGTTGAGCGGCCACCTGGATGTTCGGGTTCGACCGGGTTCGGCCGAACTTCGGAAAAAAGTTAGAGTTCGGGACCGAACTTGACCCGAACTTGACCCCGAACCCGAACCCCATTGAAGTCAATGGGGACCCGAACTTCTGAGGACTAAAATGGCTCTAAAAAAGGGCAAGAGGGCTGAAAATGGCAGCCAAATATTGTTAAGAGCATGGCAAATGCTCTGCAAACAAATGTGGATAGGGAAATACTGTAACTTAAAATAACATAAAAAAATAAAATAATAATAATAATATGCTGGAGGCCCCCTTCTCAGCAGAAGAGGTACAGGAAGTCATTAAGAACCTCAGAAACTCAATGACACGATGCCACACATATGGTGAGAATGCCCCAGAATACGCCCTTTTTGGAAAAAATATTTTTCAATTTAATGGATAAGCTAGTGGGAAAATAAAATACTTTGAAATTAAAAAAAATAAAAATTATAATCTTGACCTAGGAGGACGAGGTCCATATGGAGTAGGAGGTTGAGGTGGCGGTGGATGTGGCTGTGTAGGTGGATGTGGCTGTGTAGGTGGAAGCGGCGGTGGAGGAGGAAGAGGTAGCCAACACTGGTTCAAAAATACAACAATGGCTGGGTAAAGCCGGTGATTAGTGATGAGCCGAACACCCCCGGGTTCGGTTCGCACCAGAACCCGCGAACGGACCGAAAGTTCGTACGAACATTAGAACCCTATTAAATACAATGGATGCGAACGTTCGAATTCTAAAGTGCTAATTATAACGACTATTATGCATGTTATTGTCCTAAAAAGGGTTTGGGAACCCGGGTTCTGCACCAGGGGACATGTATCAATGCAAAAAGAAGTTTTAAAAATGGTCGTTTTTCGGGAGCAGTCATTTTAATGATGCATAAAGTGAAAAAAAAAAGTCAAATATTCCTTTAAATATCGTACCTGGGGGGTGTCTAAAGTATGCCTGTGAAGTGCCACGTGTTTCCCGTGTTTAGAACTGTCCCTGCACAAAATGACACTTCTAAAGGAAAAAAAAGCCATTTAAAACTGCTTGCGGCTTTAATGTAATGTCTGGTCCCGGTAATATGGATGAAAATCTTTAAGAAAAATGGCATAGCTACCCCATGACCCCCCCCCTACCCCAGCCCATTACCAGCCCCTTTGGGTCTTGTATGGATATTAAGGGGAACCCCGCACATAAAATAAAAAAGGCCCTATATACTCTGAACAGCCGTATACAGGCGGTGCATACAAGACAGGGACTGTAGGTTTGTTCTTATGTAGAATCTGTTTGTAATTTTGAACAGGTACATTGTTGAAGTGTAGCTCCAGCCCAAAAATCTATTTTTAAACTTTTTGGAAAACATAGGTAAGGGTTATCACCCCTGTAACATTTGTTTTGCTGTCTGTGCCCCTGTTCAGAACATTTCACCTCACTTTCCGTCCCAATGACAACTGTTTTTGAAATGTGGTGTTTTTCTTGAAACAAGGATTGGTGATAAAGCATCAGTACAGAGGAGACACCTTTCTCCCATATTAATTCTTACAGGAGAGAATTTTCCTTCCTAGGGGTAGATTTCCTCTCACTTCCTGTTGTCTTCTTGCGTTTGCAAGTAGGAGTCGTTTGTAAGTTGGATGTTTGAAAGTAGGGACCTGCCGTATATACTCTGCAGAAATAGGCCCCTTAGTTGTTGGTGTTGGCACAACACTGTAAGCACTCACAGTTACTCTTGGTTGGTGCTGGAACGCCCTGCTGTCAACTATTATATCAGGAATTGTAATTACATATAATTGTTGAACAGTGGTAGTAAAAATTGGGCCTTTGATGGTGGTGCTGGTGCCACAACACTGTAAGCCCTGACAGTTACTCTTGGTGGGTGCAGCAATGGGCCCTGCTGTGAATTATTAGATCAAGAATTGTAATTGCATGCCCCTGTTGAACAGGGGCTGAAAAATTGGGCCTTTCGTGGTGGTGGTGGTGGTGGTGGTGGTGTTGCCACAACACTGTAAGCCCTCAGAGTTACTCTTGGTGGGTGCAGGAATGGGCCCTGCTGTGAATTATTAGATCAAGAATTGTAATTACATGCCCCTTTTGAACAGGGGCTGAAAAATTGGGCCTTTCGTGGTGGTGGTGGTGGTGGCGTTGCCACAACACTGTAAGCCCTCAGAGTTACTCTTGGTGGGTGCAGCAATGGGCCCTGCTGTGAATTATTAGATCAAGAATTGTAATTACATGCCCCTGTTGAACAGGGGCTGAAATATTGGGCCTTAGGCACTGGTGGCACAACACTGCAACCCCTCACAGATACTGTACTTGGAGCACAGCAATGAGCCCTGTTGCAAAGTATTGCTTCAAAAATTTTAATTACACGCCCCTGTTAAACAGGGGCTGAAAAATTGAGCCTTAGGCACTGGTGGCACAACACTGCAACCCCTCACAGATACTGTACTTGGAGCACAGCAATGAGCCCTGTTGCAAAGTATTGCTTCAAAAATTGTAATTACACGCCCCTGTTAAACAGGGGCTGAAAAATTGGGCGTTAGGCACTGGTGGCACAACACTGCAACCCCTCACAGATACTGTACTTGGAGCACAGCAATGAGCCCTGTTGCAAAGTATTGCTTCAAAAATTGTAATTACACGCCCCTGTTAAACAGGGGCTGAAAAATTGGGCGTTAGGCACTGGTGGCGGCACCCATAAACAAAAATGATCTTCCAAGCTATCATCATCAATTGTATCATTGAGGACTCGGAGGAGGAGGATAGCCAGTCAACATAACAGCACAGGCACTCAGCATCAGCATCAGTCTTGAAGGGATGTGACATGTTAAAATCAATTAGTCTGTTATATCAGCATCAGGTGTGTGGTAGCTGGTGGTGATCCAAGACTGGTTCATCTTGATGAAAGTCAGTCGATCAACCGAGTCGGTGGACAGGCGCACCCTGTGATCCGTGACAAATCCTCCAGCAGCACTGAATGTGCGTTCCGAAAGAACGCTGGATGCAGGACAGGCCAGTAGCTCAATTGCATACTGTGCAAGCTCTGGCCAGTGATCCATCCTCAAGACCCAGTAAGCCAGAGGATTTTCGGTGGGGAAGGTGTCCAAGTCTGACCTTGCCCCTAGATATTCCTGCACCATGTTTATCAGACGCTGGCGATGGTTGCTGGAACCGATCATACTTTGGGGCTGCGGACTAAAGAATTGTCTGAACGCATCGGTCAGACGGCCACCTTCCCCACCGCTCCTTCTTTGACTGGCCGAAGCCTCAGCAACTCGTTGTCCAGGACCAGGAGTTTGTAACCTCCCAGTCTCTGGGAACGCGTTGCACAGACCTTTCTGCAAGGCCTCCCGGAGTTGTCTCATCCTCTGCTCCCTCTGCGACGGTAACATAAGATCCGCAACCTTACCCTTGTACCGTGGATCAAGGAGAGTGGCCAGCCAGTAATGGTCCCTCTCCTTGATCCGAAGAATACGAGGATCCTTCCGCAGACTTTGCAGGATCAGGGAGGCCATGCAGCGTAGGTTAGCTGAGGCATTCGGTCCGGAGTCCTCTGGGTCACTAAGGACGACATGATCCGCAGCCACCTCCTCCCAGCCACGTACAAGTCCACGGGTTTCTTGGGACTGTAAATCATCCCTAAAAGACTGCTGCTGTTGATGCTGCTGAGTGCCAGGCTCCACCTCCATGCTGACACAATCCTCCTCCTCCTCCTCGTCCTCTTCCTGTGCGATGGGTGGGACAGAAGGAACACTGTCTGGGTAAAGGGGGCCTTGAGAGGCAAGGAAGTCCTCCTCTTCCTGCCTCTGTTCTGCCTCAAGTGCCCTGTCCATTATTCCACGCAGCGTGTGCTCCAACAGGTGGACAAGAGGTACAGTGTCACTGATGCATGCACTGTCACTGCTCACCATCCTCGTGCCCTCCTCAAATGGTACCAGGACAGTGCATGCATTCCTGATCATGCCCCACTGGCGTGGAGAAAAAAAAACAAGCTCCCCTGACCCTGTCCTGGTGCCGTAGTCGCACAGGTACTCATTGATGGCCCTCTGCTGCATGTGCAGCCGCTGCAGCATGGCCAACGTTGAGTTCCACCTGGTGGGCATGTCACATATAAGGCGGTTCTTGGGCAGGTTCAACTCCTTTTGCAGCTCAGCCAGGCGAGCACTGGCATTATAAGATCTGCGGAAATGCACACAGACTTTCCTGGCCTGCCTCAGGACATCCTGTAAGCCCGGGTACCTGCCCAAGAACCGCTGCACCACCAGGTTAAGGACGTGAGCCACACAGGGCACATGGGTCAGTTGTCCCTGTCGGAGGGCGGAGAGGAGGTTGGTGCCATTGTCGCAAACCACCATTCCTGGCTTAAGCTGGCGTGGCGTCAACCACCTCTCGGCCTGGCCCTGCAGAGCAGACAGGACCTCTGCCCCAGTGTGGCTTCTGTCCCCCAAACACACCAGCGCAAGCACGGCATGGCATCTTTTTGCCTGCGTACTTGCGTAGCCCCTTGAACGCCTATGGAGCACCGCTGGTTCAGAGGACAAAGCACAGGAAGAGGCCATGGAGGAAGAAGAAGAGGAGGGGGTGGAGGAGAGAGGTGTGTCACAACCAGTAGTAGCATTTTGGAGGCGTGGTGGTGGAACAACCTCCAACACTACTGCACCTTGTCCTGCATCCTTCCCAGCTGCCAAAAGAGTGACCCAATGGGCCGTGAAAGAAAGGTAACGTCCCTGTCCATGCCTGCTGGACCATGAGTCAGCGGTAATATGCACCTTACCGCTGACCGCCCTGTCCAGCGAGGCCAAGACATTGCCTTCCACATGCCGGTAGAGAGCCGGAATAGCCTTCCGTGAGAAAAAGTGGCGTTTGGGAACCTGCCACTGAGGAACCGCACATTGCACAAACTCACGGAAGGGGGCCGAGTCTACCAACTGAAAAGGCAGCAGTTGAAGCGCTAGCAATTTAGCCAAGCTAGCATTCAACCGCTGGGCATGTGGATGGCTGGGAGTGAACTTCTTTCGACGGTCCAGCAGCTGGGGCAGGGAAATTTGCCTGCTAGAATCGGACGTCGGTGTACTGCTAGCAGAGTGGCCGCAAGTACTTAGCTGTGACACACCTAATTCTACACCTTCATTCCTCTCAGTGCATGTTTCAGAGAGGACTGAAGTTATAGTGGGGTTGGAGATCCCAGCTGATGCGGTGCAAGGAGAGGTCCGCTTTGTTCTTTGGTGTGGGTCTTTGAGGTAGGCTTGCCAACGAGCTGCATGGCAGGTCAACATATGTCTGGTCAGGCATGTGGTACCCAAGCGGCTGATGTTTTGGCCACGCGATATACGCTTGAGACATATGTTGCAAAAAGCAGCTGTGCGATCTGATGCACTAGCCTCAAAAAAGGCCCACACCAAAGAACTTTTTGAATGACGGGCAGAGGCAGCGCCCTGCACAGGCGGAGCTCTGCGGTGTGATTCCGTCTGTGTACTGCCCTTACGCTGGCCACCAAAGGGCATCCTGCCTCGTTGGAGATGTGCCTCCTCCTCATCCTCCTCCTCCTCCTCTCTCCTATTAGGCACCCACGTGGAGTCAGTGACCTCATCATCCCCTCCCTCCTCATCACTGGAGCCAATCTGGCAGTATGCTGCAGCTGCTGGAACATGACTGCCAGATTGGTGTCCTTCTTGAGCATCCCCTCTGTCTGCTCTCACGCTACTGCCTTCCTCTAGCTGGGTTTCATCATCAGACCCTTCGAAACGCTGGGCATCCTCCTGGAGCATGTACCCAACACTGTGCTCAAACAGTTCGGGGGACTCCTCAGGAGGAGGACATGGTGGGTCTAGGGAAGGAGTGACTGATGATGAGTCTGACATTGATACCAGGGAAGAGGACGCTTTGGCAGCTGCTTTGCCAGTACCCTGAGCCTGGGTGAGAGAGGATGAGGAGGAGGAGGAGGGCTTGGTCATCCACTCTACCAAGTCTTCGGCATGATGTGGCTCAACATGTCCAGCTGCCGAAAAGAAGGACAAGCGTGTCCCATGGCCATGTGCTGATGACAATGCACCGCGTCCACGACCAGCACTGTTGCCCCCAGACACAGAGCCTGCTTGCCCTCTTTTATTGCCTCCTGACTGTCTGCCTCTCCTTGTTTGCCTTCCAGACATTCTAATGGATGGCCTGCAGGGAGATGGGAAAAAAAGCAATAAGGGCTACCTTCAGGTGTCCTTCTCTGTCCCTTTACTTAAGGATTTCTAAATATGGTTGATGATGATTGCTTTCACACAGAATAGCACAATGACAATTTCCCTGACTGTCCAAAAAACAAGGATTTCAAAGATGGTTGATGAGGAATGCTTTAGCACAGTATAGCACAATGAGAATTTCCCTCACTGTCCTTCCCTGTCCCTACAAACAAGGTTTAGCACAGTAAAACACACTGACACTCTCCCTACCTATAGTTTTCTGTCCCTATAATTTTTTTTTTTTTAAAGATGGTTGATGAGGAATGCTTTAGCACAGTATAGCACAATGAGAATTTCCCTCACTGTCCTTCCCTGTCCCTACAAACAAGGTTTAGCACAGTAAAACACACTGACACTCTCCCTACCTATAGTTTTCTGTCCCTATAAAAAATGTTTTTTTAAAGATGGTTGATGAGGAATGCTTTAGCACAGTATAGCACAATGAGAATTTCCCTCACTGTCCTTCCCTGTCCCTACAAACAAGGTTTAGTACAGTAAAACACACTGACACTCTCCCTACCTATAGTTTTCTGTCCCTATAAAAAATGTTTTTTTAAAGATGGTTGATGAGGAATGCTTTAGCACAGTATAGCACAATGAGAATTTCCCTCACTGTCCTTCCCTGTCCCTACAAACAAGGTTTAGCACAGTAAAACACACTGACACTCTCCCTACCTATAGTTTTCTGTCCCTATAAAAAACTTTTTTTTTAAAGATGGTTGATGAGGAATGCTTTAGCACAGTATAGCACAATGAGAATTTCCCTCACTGTCCTTCCCTGTCCCTACAAACAAGGTTTAGCACAGTAAAACACACTGACACTCTCCCTACCTATAGTTTTCTGTCCCTATAATTTTTTTTTTTTTAAAGATGGTTGATGAGGAATGCTTTAGCACAGTATAGCACAATGAGAATTTCCCTCACTGTCCTTCCCTGTCCCTACAAACAAGGTTTAGCACAGTAAAACACACTGACACTCTCCCTACCTATAGTTTTCTGTCCCTATAAATTTTTTTTTTTTAAAGATGGTTGATGAGGAATGCTTTAGCACAGTATAGCACAATGAGAATTTCCCTCACTGTCCTTCCCTGTCCCTACAAACAAGGTTTAGCACAGTAAAACACACTGACACTCTCCCTACCTATAGTTTTCTGTCCCTATAAAAAATGTTTTTTTAAAGATGGTTGATGAGGAATGCTTTAGCACAGTATAGCACAATGAGAATTTCCCTCACTGTCCTTCCCTGTCCCTACAAACAAGGTTTAGCACAGTAAAACACACTGACACTCTCCCTACCTATAGTTTTCTGTCCCTATAAAAATTTTTTTTTGAAGATGGTTGATGATGAATGCTTTAGCACAGTATAGCACAATGAGAATTTCCCTCACTGTCCTTCCCTGTCCCTACAAACAAGGTTTAGCACAGTAAAACACACTGACACTCTCCCTACCTATAGTTTTCTGTCCCTATACATTTTTTTTTTTAAAGATGGTTGATGAGGAATGCTTTAGCACAGTATAGCACAATGAGAATTTCCCTCACTGTCCTTCCCTGTCCCTACAAACAAGGTTTAGCACAGTAAAACAGACTGACACTCTCCCTACCTATCCTTCTCTTTCCCTAAACTAAAGGAATCCAGGTTAAGCAAGAAAAAAAAATGTCACTGTCCCTGCCTATGCTTCTCTTTCCCTGCTCCGGAACACACTACACTAGGCCGCCGTGCTGGCGGCCTTTTATAGTGTGGGGCGTGTACTAAACACCCTCAGCAATAATTGGCCACAGGCATCCTGCCTGTGGCCAATCATTGCTCTCCTCGCTGCCGGCGCTGTGATTGCCTGTGATTGCCTGGATGACACTGCGATGGCGTAGTGCATTGTGGGCCGCGAATTAGGCGTGAACGGCCCAAATCGTTCGTTGTTCGGCGAACGATCGAACAGCCGATGTTCGAGTCGAACGTATGTTCGACTCGAACACCGAGCTCATCCCTACCGGTGATGTGTCGAATTCTTTTCCCCTGTCGGATATTGTCCGCCCTGTACTGCGCTTGCTCAGTACGTAGGACAAGGGGATTTCGAAAATCTCCGAAGACGAACGGCGCCTGCGCGGTGAGTCCAGGTTCAAGCCACACTATCAGAGGTTCAAGCCGAGCCAAGCGAGGCCGTGCCCGAAGCGTGGAGAGCGAAGCGAGCCCGTGAGGGGCCCTGTTACTGTGTTCTACCGTATGTCCACTTGGATGGTGGGGCTTGAACCTGCACTCACGGTGCAGGCGCCCTTCATCTTCGGAGATTTTGTGAATCTCCTTGTCCTCCGTACTGCGCAAGCGCTGCGCCTGCGCAGTACGGGCCGGACACTATACGATGGCCGGACAGTTTTTGTCAGAACACTGGTATACATGTCTATTCTGCACAAGGTACGGACAAGTCCTGTGGGATCCTCCTCCTCTGCCTTCGCCTTGTGCTTCCACCGTACCCCTGCTGTCAGGTGGGAATGCCACCAGCAGCGCGTCTACCAGCGTGCGCTTGTACTCGCGCATCTTACGATCCCGCTTCAGTGAGGGAATTAAGGACGGTACGTTGTCCTTGTAACGGGGATCCAGCAGGGTGGCCACCCAGTAATCAGCACCAGTTAGAATGTGGGCAACTCGGTGGCCGTTGTGGAGACACTGCAGCATGTAATCGCTCATGTGTGCCAGGCTGCCCAGAGGCAACGAAAAGCTGAAAATGCTATTCAAAAAAAATGTTTTTGTCCTAAAATTATTTTTTTTAAATAGCACAATAGAAGAAAAATATATAAATTGTTTATCTCACACACCTCAAGATATGCAGAAAACACTGCAAAATATTTTTCGTGGCCCTAAATGGGTGTTTTTGGAAGAGCAGAATACACCCACAGTATCTAAACTGTGTATCTCACACCTACAGAACTGCAGAAAATGCTATTCAAAAAAAATGTTTTTGTCCTAAAATTATTTTTTTAGAATAGCACAATAGGAGAAAAATATATAAATTGTTTATCTCACAAAAACACTGCAAATTTTTTTTCTTTTTTTTTTTGCCCTAAATGGGTGTTTTTGGAAGAGCAGAATACACCCACAGAATGTACAGTGTGTATCTCAACGTAACATATGCAGTGCTGGTGCACTGAGCTTGCAGATAAAAGTTAGATTTTCTCTGCCACTGGGCTCATGGCAGTGTAAAAAGACTGTGCACTGCAACCCAACCAGGTAAATCTATGCAGATCGCTGAGTTATTAGATCTCTGAATCTGGACTCCTAGATAAATCTCTCTCCCTGAAAGCAGCAACAGGAACCTTGCCCTACACTGTCTCTATCTTTTCTCTCAGTAGATTGCAGAATCAGGACTAACTCCTATCATTTCATTCTCTCCCTCACAGCAACAGCAGCCAGGACCCTTTCCCTATACTGTCTAAAGCAGAGTGACGTGCTGTGCTGTGTGCCTCTAGCTTATTTAGAGGCTGGGTCACATGCTGCACTGGCCAATCACAGCCATGCCATTAGTAGGCATGGCTGTGATGGCTTCTAAGGGCACACCAGTTAAACAAAAGTTTATTGGCTGCCCTGTAGCTTTTAGAAATGCGCCATTACATCGCCGAACACCGGACCCGAACCCGAACATACAGTCAATTGTTCGGGTTCGGGTCCGGGACCCAAAAATCCAAAAGTCCGGTACGAACCCGAACTTTACAGTTTGGGTTCGCTCAATCCTACTCTCAATGTTTTTTTCCCATTGCCAACAACAGGGGCAAACGTGGATACGAAGACAGAGAGGCACCAGAGGGGGGAGGCGAGTCAGGGCCAAAAAAAAGGAAAAACCAGACATAAGCGCTATATTTAATCTGAGCACAGCTTTGTTATCTGAAGGTGAACAAAGAGTTTTAAGTCATGGTTTGAAATTTGCACCTCCACGGAAGTTAAATAAATTCGAGACATTTATTGATGTTCACAAATTCATTAGAAAAATGAATATTAAGAGACATTTCATCTTGAACCCCATTGGCAACCGGAGCCAGGTTGTCCATGGAGTTCCGACGTATTCGAATACGAATCAGGTGACTCATAATGTGTCCCATGACAAAATGGGAGTTGATGCTCCGATTCGACATACTGAATTGAGGAATGCCTCACTCTTTAATCCACCAGGGTTTATAGCCCCTTCAGTACAAGTTTTCAAAGAATTGGTCCTTCATGACCTATTAGCATTGAAGATCCCAAAAAAGAGAGCCACCGATGGTTATCAAGAACACATTAATAAAATTTGTGAACGGAATGATATCATGATACGTCCGGCAGACAAGGGGGGTGGTATAGTGATTTTGGACAAATCTCAATATGTTGAAGAAATTACTAGATTATTATCAGACCATTCAACCTACACCCCTCTTGCTTCTAACCCCACTATTAAGTTTAGAAAATAATTATCGAGTCTGATTGATTATGGGTTTGATAGGGAGATTCTCAATAAAAAAGAGAAGACTCACCTTATTCCCATTATACCTAGAGTACCTGTAATTTATTATTTTCCCAAACTCCATAAAAATCCCATTCAACCTCCTGGTCGTCCTATAATAAGCGGTATAGATTCTGTCACATCTAGAATTGGCAAATATGTAGATCATTTCCTACAACCACTTTGTGGTTAACACCCCAGCGTACTTGCGAGATACCACACAAGTGCTTAACTTGCTTAAAGACTTCCAGTGGAAAGAAGGTTGTGTCTTAGCAACGGCTGATGTAACCTCTTTATATACAATCATTTCTCACCATCATGGTTTTGAGGCAGTGGATTTTTATCTCCAACAGGACTCTTCTCTCTCGTGTCTGCAAAAGGATTTCATTATGGATTTATTGCGGTTTGCGACGAGCCACAATTATTTTTGGTTCAGTGGAGATTTTTTCCTGCAAAAAAGGGGTGTTGCTATGGGGGCCAAATTTGCCCCCAGCCTAGCAAACCTTTTTATGGCCCATTGGGAATCTGAGGTTATTGATGTTAACCCCCCAAGGGAGCTTTTGCTCTAGAAAAGATATATTGACGATGTGATCCTCATTTGGGAGGGAGATTCTCTATCTCTTGAAAATTTATTTTCCCAATTGAACAATAACGATAGAGGTATTTTCCTAGAGCATACAGCGAGTGACACGCAAGTGAATTTTTTGGATTTAAACATTGTTATCAAAGATGGTCGTCTCATTACTAGCACTTTTTTTAAAGAGACAGACCGCAATGCTTTCATTCCAATTAATAGTTGCCACCACAAATCTGGGCTCACAGCTGTCCCTAAAGGCCAATTCCAAAGAATCAGGCGTAACTGCACCGACATCTCGGAATTCTATACACAGGCCGATATTCTGAAGCAAAGATTTTTGAATAAAGGCTATCAGATGTCTGTGATTAATGAGACTATTAACAATGTCGCCGCTATGGATAAAAACTCCCTATTAGTTACTAAGAAAAAAGATGATTCCTCATTGGAAAAATTTGGGTGGTCAATGATTACCAGATATTCTAACCAGCACTTTTCCATTAAATGTAAAAAAAAAAATCATTGGGATGTGCTAAAGAATGATAAAATCCTGGGGCCCATTATCCCTGAACAACCAGTAACGATCTATAGAGGTGCACCATCTCTTAGATTGAGCGTCGCTCCTAATGTAATTGATCCTCCTAGGAAGTCTTCTTTTTTTCAGAACATGAAAGGATATTTTCCTTGCCGTAAATGTAATATATGTAAGATCAATTCCTCTATAGGCCGCAAATGTGAAAGATTTTCATCTTCCGTGACTAATTACACATATGACATTGATTCATTTATCACTTGCTCCACCAAGTACGTGGTATATATGATTCAATGTCCTTGCTCCAAGCAGTACATTGGATGCACTAAAAGAGTCTTACACATACGTTTAAATGAACATGTAGGTAACATCCTTAGAGGTTTCCCCAAGCACAATTTGTCTAGGCATTATGACAAATATCATGGCTGTCAACTTAAGGGTACTACTTTTTTAGCTATAGATTCTATCCGTCCTCACTGGAGAGCCACCAATATGGTCAGAGCCATCTCCAGATCAGAAACTAGATGGATATTTCTTTTAAAATCTTTTAAACCATTTGGCCTCAATGTAGATTGGGACATCAATAGTTTTATCAACAATTCTTGATTGATGTCTAGACATGTGCAATTCGTTTCGTTCCGAATTCGTTTTTTAACGAATTTCGACAAATTCGTTAATTCGGAAATATCCGAATTAACGAAAACTCATTTAACGAATTTTAACGAATATTCGTAAATTCAAATTTACGAATGTACGAATTTACGAATATACGAATTTACCAATGCACGAATTTACGAATGTACAACTATCCGGAAATTCGACAAATTCGTTAATTCGGAAATATCCGAATTAACGAAAACTCATTTAACGAATTTTAACGAATATTCGTAAATTCAAATTTACGAATGTACGAATTTACGAATATACAAATTTACCAATGCACGAATTTACGAATGTACAACTATCCGGAAATTCATAAATTTGAATTTACGAATTTCCGAATATTCGTACATTCGTAAATTTGTACATTCGTACAATCGTAAATTAGTAAATTCGGAAATCTGAAATAATAATTAACTAATAACTTAACTATTACTAACTATTCAATTATAGGTATTGTAATTTCCTTTCAAATTTGGCTGTTAGTGAACTTAACGAAGTTACGAATTGTTTTCCGACATAATGAATGCCGTATCTAAACGAATGGAACGTAATGAATTAATAATAATAATAAATAACAATAATAATAATAAAAACGTTTTATTATTATTATTATTATTAATTTGTTCCGTTCCATTTGTTTAGATGCGGCATTTGTTATTTCAGGTTATGCGTAACTTCAGATAAATTTGTATTCGTTATGTTCGCTAACAGCCAAATTTGAAAGGAAATTACAATACCTATAATTTAATAGTTATTTTTTCAGATTTTCAAATTTTCGGGTTTTCGAAAATATCGAATTTCCGAAATTACGAATGTATAAATTTACGAATGTAGAAATTTCCGAATGTACAAATTTATGAATGTACAAATTTACGAATGTACAAATTAACGAATGTACAAATTTACGAATTTACGAATTGCGATCATAACGAATGACCCGAAAAACGAAAAAAAAACGAATGAAACGAAAACGAAAACTAACGGGTTTTCGAAAATATCGAATTTCCGAAATTTCGAATGTATAAATTTACGAATGTACAAATTTACGAATGTATAAATTTACGAATGTACAAATTTACGAATTTACGAATTGCGATCATAACGAATGACCCGAAAAACGAAAAAAAAAAAAAAAAGAATGAAACGAAAACGAAAACTAACGAATTTTTTGGCAGTGCACATGTCTATTGATGTCCCATTTATTATTTTTTATATTTTATCATTCATTTTTTATTTTTAAAAATTTCTAATGTTAATTTTTATACTCAGGTTTATAATAGTTGTGTTTGATTAATCAATTAATTTTTGTGATTTTAGTATAGGCTGTATAGGGATTTTTATTCTATACCATATGTAATGTTCATATTTCCCGCGTATTTCTATGCCTTTCCCTGTTCTTGTTATGTATTGCTGGCACTTCCCTTATTTTACCACAATATGGCTCTATTGTGGCTCACTAGTATTATCCTTTCCTCTTTCCTGGTTATGGCCAGCTTATAAATAGGGTTGCCCTGCTTCTTCCATTGCACGCTATTAGACTACCATTAATCAAAATGGCGCCGGCGTGTATTTATACCTCTAGCGTGGTGATACTCGCCTTCGGCCAATCCCCAGTTGATGTCCATTAGTGACGAAACGCGTAGGGGCCAGTGACATCATCACGCTTCCACTGTACGAGAGGTAGTGCTACGGAACATAGGAACCGAGGAAAGGTTTAGAAAGACGCTGGATAGTTTACCGCTATACCGCTGTGTCGCTCATCGCTGGTTTTTGCTATTATCTGAGATTGTGTAAGTGCAACTTTTGTCTTTTAATAAATATTTGGTCAATACATAATACACTATGGAGGCTCTCATTTTCTTTGAGTGTACACCAGATGAGGAGCCGTTGCAGAGGAGTTCCATAGGCTGTGGGGAAGCCTTATTCCCTATGCTAGGTGAGACTGTTTTCAGTCACGGCCATCCGGTAAGCAGGATTACTACTCGCCTGGGTGTCACACCTGAATCTATCACAGTTTTCTTGGGAAGAAGCTCATCTTTTACCACTTTCTTTGGAAATCTTTTGGCTTAATTTGTGGATGTCCTATTCTTATTTATTCACACTAGAGTTCATATATGGATGAATTTAATTTCACGGACTTTACTCTTTAAATATTTATTCACTTTTAAGTGTCAATTTTGACTTATTTTTTAATAATATATCAACATATATATCAAATTTTTTTTATACATATGTCACATGGAAATTCTCAATATTGGTTTATGAACGCTTTCCTTTATTTGGATTCATTTTTGGTTTGACACATTTTTTTGATTTTTTTGTGTCTTTTGCATTATGCTGTTTTTGTTTTGTATACACTATATTGCACATTTGTTTTTGGGTTACATGATTTATCAGTTCCCACTTCTCATGTATTAGCGCTGCATTTCTTGATATTTTTTTTGTATTCTTCTACATATTTTTGGTAAAAAAAATTGCAATAAGCGTATATTGATTGGTTTGCGCAAAAGTTATAGCGTCTACAAAATAGGGGATAGAATTATGGCATTTTTATTCTTAATTTTTTTTTTTTACTAGTAATGGCGGCGATCTGCGATTTTTATCGTGACTGCGACTTTATGGCGGACACATCATCGGACACTTATGACACATTTTTGGGACAGAATGAGTTTCATGTGGCCTAAAAAGGACCACCGACATTGGCCCTAGGGGGAAGTCAGAGACAGCTCTGGAGCATGGAGAGGGTAAGTGAAGATTGGCACTATTTTTCATATATGGAACCTAATGATTGAAAAAAATCCTGGGGTTATATGTTAAAGATCCATGCATTCATTATATAGCTGGGTGCTTCTTGGGACGCAGATTACAATGCCAGAAAAATAAAGAAGTCATGAATTCACTAGAAAGGTGTACATCTTTTTTCTTTTCCAAAAGAACATATCCACCAAAATAATGAGTTTGTTTCTGCCTTGTAAATTCATCTTAAGGGCTATAAAAAATATTAATAAAACAGGAAACCACGTACGACACAAATACAGGTTGATTAAACTGTGTACATTTTTTTTAAATTTAACCAATGGCAGACATACAAAATTCCCATGTCTGAAATAACAGAAAGGACTAGGTAAGTAGAGACATACACATTAACTCAGCTTCACTAAGTTTATAGTGTTAGCAATACATTGACATCCTTGTAGTTGTAAGGCTTACTTCAATTTATTGCTTTGTTAACATTTACAGAAACTGTGACAGTTTGGCTGCCTTTCTTGCAAATAGTGCAGTTAATGGGTGTGATATGTTTGTCCGGTATATTGCGATGCATGTCATGTTCTTCAAATAACATCCTGAGTCAAACTAGATAATGCAAACCATGTAACTCGGCATGCCAATGCTATTGTGCGATAAGATAACTTCCAGAGATCCTAATGTGGATCAAGTTTAGTTTTCACAGAACAGAAAAATTTGACATTTTACAGAATTAGAGTTAAAGCGTTTGTTTCCCCAACACTTTATATTCCTGATATGTGCCTGCTGCACCATGTACTTGTATGAGAAACTATCCTGTTCATTTTTGTATTGCTTCCTTTATGTGAAATCCCTGGTGTTCCTGCAGTCCCTCTGCTCTCCTATTAAAAACTGACCACACCAAGCAGGAGCACACAGCATGGTCAGTTCCCTAGCTATATTGTGTACTCTCCTCCAATGATCAGACTTGTCCTGACACGCCCTCTCTGCACAGCCATTCACTGGGAAGCTTAGTGTGCTGCTGCTTCTCCCCCCAGCTTTTATGCAGCTGAGAACAAAGGGAATGTGTCACTTCAAGTCGCGCGGCATGAGAAAATCAATGTAAGTGAATGAGAGCCGTCTTAATGCACACTACTGAAGTCACTCCGACTTCAAAAAAGGTTCCTGTAAAAATTCAATCCAACTTCTAGACGGCTTGTAGGCAATTTGTACCCATAGATTTCAATGGAAGTTGCCTCCAAGTCGTATCCCCTGTCTTAACTGAAGCAACTTTCCAGGAAGTAAAAATTGTTTTCCAGGCAAACCCCTCCCTCCCCCTCCCTCCCACAGAGCTGATTATTGTTTGATTGGCCACTGGAAAGTAGCCTGTCCTGGAGGCAACTTGAAGTTGCCTTATAAGTTGCCTGGAGTAGCGCTGTGATTCATACTCAAGTCGTGTCCAAGTTGCCTCCCAAAGTCGTGTTGCCCCTGTGTTAATGGGCTCTCATAAAAAAGGGAAAAAGGGTATTTATAATGTTTTTTTAATATCGGTACACAAATGTTTTGCATTCCATTTCTATTTTAAACTGAATGTGTTGTTTTACAAGGTGATTGTTTACAATCACATTAAGATATTAATGTGAACCTCTAGCTAAAATTTTAATTCCCCAATTTCGTATAGCATACGGAAGGTTTAAACCTTCCGTATGCTATACGAAACTGGGGAATTAAAATTTTAGCTAGAGGTTCACATTAATATCTTAATGTGATTGTAAACAATCACCTTGTAAAACAACACATTCAGTTTTTATTACCAATGCTAGACCTCTAGTGAAGGAAAAAAGTGAAAGGTGGCGCTAGAGAGGTGTATTACAAGCACATATCAATGAAACATCATGGTATAATAAATCATTCCAAATTAAGAATCCTTGTATAGAGGATGATCAGGCTACACCTGACAATGATATCCTTATTATAAAACATTCAATGAATAAAACATCATAAACATCATAAAACTTGAAACATGAATCAGTCATATAAGAAAGTTTGTGCCACTGCACCAAAATGTTTTCTGGAGAGGCCCTGAGTCTTGACGATTACACCAATTCTGCCTGTAATACTTATCCATGTTGTGAGTTGCCACTTGTCTGTTTTTTTTTAATTAAACAATTTAATACTTCACTTAAGCAGGCCATACACAGGTCGAATTTCGAACGAATTTTCTTTTCAAAATCAGAAAGTTCGTTTTTTATGTGATCCGATGATGCCACCATTGATTTTCGAAATTCGGCCGACCAAACCTTCATGTTGCCGGGAATATTCTTTTCTCTCCGGGAATATTCGTTTCTCTCCGGGAATATTCTTTTCTTGCACATGCGCATTTTCTTTTCTATTACATTTCTCGCACGATTCTCCCATCATTGATCAGAAAATCGTTAGTTTTTCAAAAAATTTCCAACATGTCGGATTCCTCAAATTTGATTGCCGCACAAAAATTTGCTGTTGCTGCAGCCCACTAACGGTGCGAAATTCGTACAAAAATTCTTTGATACGATTTTCAAAAGAAAATTCTTTCGAAATTCGAACCGTGTATGGCCGCCCTTAGTCTGGTGCCCTTTGTCCCTGTTTTCTTCTAGACCTTTAGTGAACCGTGCTATAATGTAATCAGCAAAACATCAAAGGAATATCAAAAAATTATATCAACCAAAAAATGTGTAACCAATATCATGGTCAAGATAGCTGCTTCCACTAATATCCACAAACAGGTACTACAAACATATACTAACTAAACTGTTGTGCCTGAGCCGAACATGAAAGGGGAGGGAAGGGAAACAAACAACACCTAACAACAAACATATTCACAAATCACAGTAACACTTTCCCCACCCATCCTAACTAAGACCCGCCCCTTTTCCCGTGGTCTTGATTGGACGTTCTCCTGCAGAGGGGAAAAGAAACATTAACACACGTAACCCTGACACATATGTTCGTGTAAGAACGAAAAAACTTCTCCGTAAAGAAATCCTTTCCTTCTGTAAGTGTGTGTGTGAAAAGTGAATATTGATGCGCAACACTGCCACCTGGTGACAGTGTCGCGGTAACTGCACCTGTTGAAGACTTTTTTTTCCCTATCTTCTTCTGCAGCCCTAACTACTCCAAAGTCCACAATCACTCTGTGAAAAGGAAAAACTGAAGGACAACAACGGCAACAGTCCTCCAATTCCTACAAGGAGCACAAACACCCGTTAAACTCGGGTACAGTCACTGGGTTTCCGGGTAACAGAACAACAACCCTGGAAAGTTCAGCAGCAGTAGACTAAGCAAAAACAGAGTCTTTTTCCTCCTACAGAACCTTGGGTGCGGCAGGACAAGAGGCTTCAAATGCTGGTCCATTGTCTCTAAATGGTACTCAACATCCTCCCCTTCTTTCCGTGGAATCAGCACCTTATCCGCGTGGATGTGCCGACCCAACATCCATTCTGCCTTACAGTCCTTGAAGCGTTGAGATGCTTTGGGAGAACACGCGAGGTACCTGCGGGCATGTGGGACCTGAATTTGCGTCCACACAAAGTCATTGTACCAGCGCTCCCTGCAAACCTCCACCTCATACAAAAGTTCCTCAGACACGGGTATTCCCACCCATACTCGCTGGCAACCTTTTGACAGAAAAGGCGTTGTAGTCTCGCTAACGGAGGCATGGTATGGCGATCTCCTTCTCCCGGCAGAACAATAGCATCCGGGTGCCGAGGCACTTTGATCACCTCCATCCTGGGCATAGGTGCCCGCAATACCAGTCTCTTTCCCCCAGTACTAGATGCAGGTGGCACCGGGGGTGGAAGGGCAGACTGGGGACAGGATCCCTCCTCAGGCACTGGTGCCTCCACCCGGGGTGTACTATCCCCTGTTGACATAGGTGGATCCCTGGCTCTGCGGGATGAGGAGAGAGGCATCTTATCCCAGCCCTTTTGAGCAAAAAGTTTGTCTATGACGACGTCGTCTCCCAACTCGGAGAGCGACTCTAGGTCGGAGGTGTCACACTCTTCTGCGGGCAGGTAGCCTGTAGTAGAGACTGAATCGCTACCTCCCGTGAACACACAGGGCCGTGACTCCCCGACACCTCCGCCCGAACACCAAGTCCCTTTGCCCGGCTTACCTCGTCCCATACTTGAGGAGGGATGTCCGGGACTCTTCCTACCAGATCCATCCGGGCCGGGCGTAGGCGGGCAGGACGATCCACCGCGACCGCTGGACGGGGCTACCATGCCGGTCTTCCTCTTCGGCGGTGGACGCTGGGAAGCAGTGGTGACCGAGTCAGCATCCTCGGATTTCTCCCGTATCTCTCTGACCACGAGCTCCCCCGCGGTCGCTGCAGTGCGCACAGGGACGGCTGTCGAAGCAGTGATTTCTCCTTCCTGAGTGATGGTGCCTGTAGTGCAGTTGAGGTGGATGGTTTTTGGCTTTTCGATAGGTGGTTCCACCTCAAATAAGAACTCCCCGCAGGCCTCCCAGCGACCGAACGGCTTCAGCTGACACACCAGTCCCGAACAGCCGGGACAAATCAAACCCAGGGCCTCAACGTCCATGCATGAGTACAGGGCGAATCGTCCCCGGGGCTTTAGCCGGATTCCCGTATCCGTTATCGGAGCAGCAGTAGTAGTCAAACTCGTGGTAGAAGGATGAAGTGGAATCCACAATGTATTTCCGAACATGGTGACTCTCTGCTGATCCATTGCGCACTGCAAGGTTGGTGTCAAAGTCCCCACGTGTAGTCCTTCACACGACTGGACTCCTCCCCTTTTTCGCCCCAGTTTGCGGGCTTTCCCCTCTCGGCCTAGGTCACACCCACGAACTGAGCAGGGAGGGTGTGCCTCTTGATGCAGTGGCCAACATGGCCGACCTACTCGGAACTCTTCCGGGCAGACACGTTCAAACTCCACAACTTCAGCTCCATAGTCACACGAACACATCCCGGACACGATGCCCCCACGTGTAGCGGCCTCACTCTCTCCCTCTCTTGTATCTGTTGTTCTTGGCTGTTGTCTAGGGGTACTCTGGAGGAGAGAGTGCAGGACACTACGCCCAGCTTTCACCTTAAATGTATATAAGGTTTTAGCAAAGTCTCTTTAGATTACCTTCGGGTCTGCATTCTGCATATGGAGCCTCCGCTTTTTCCATGGAGGTGTATCTGCCAGTAATAGAGCCCCACACCAATTTAAAGTTCAACACTCCTTTATTTCTTCAATACCAGAATGAACATACTCAGTTGAACTTCCATAACAGACAGACAGGGGTGTGGATACGAGTAGGCCCAGGCACAATGATCTCTGCTATCCCTTTCTCGTGTGGATAGGCCTGGCGCGCGGTCTCTGCCACAGACCGTGAAGTTGGTAGCTGCCACCTACCGGGTGAACTAGTTGGGGCCCCTGCCACAGGCCTGAGTAACGGTCTTTGCCACTGACCGGAGTAGCGGTCTCTGCCACAGACCTTAGAACATGGACCACCTTCCGTATGAACATGGCCCCTGTTTGGTGAGGACATCTATCCCGACGGTCTCTGGAGGCCCTGTCCCGGCACTGGCAATCTGCTGCACCAGATCTACGAGAAGGTCACCTGCGCGGTCCCTTACGCCTGGATTCAGACACCCGATTCTGTGGGTGTCTTAGGACGATTCCTCCCAGGCAGATCCCAGTGGAAGAAGCTGGGCCCCAGGCCTGAATGATGCACCCCACCCCAGACTGAGGGTGTCTGGGGTGACTCCCGAACTCCACGTGTCCAGGCCTAGGCCGCCTGGACACTGACCACTGGACAGCAGCCCTCAGGCTAAAGGTGCCTGGGACTCGGACCTCGTGGTGAAGATGTCCATCCCTTTTATAGCCTCTCCCAGCCAGCACAGCGGGTTACCCGCCCCGCTGCACAACAGCCGCGAGAGACCAAAAAGGGTACGGCACTCCAGTGATGGTTCAACCCCGGCTCAAAGTGGCAGCGCCACCCGCTGGGCCGCAGGGAACTGAACATCACTGATGTCTCCACCCGAATCAGCATACTGAAAGGTACCTACCCGCTACATCACTATATATGTTGGTATAGGCATTTGAATGTTAGATACGGTATTGTTTTAAGTTAGAGGAGCAGCGCTGAGTTTAATATTCATTCATTTTAAGATGAAGAGCTGTATATGCAGGACACTACTGTGCATGTCCACCCTGCTGTCTATTGTCAGAGTATTGAAATCATGCGCTAAAAGCTTCTTGGATACAGCAAATGCCTTTACTTTTATGTCAGAACATATCTTACAGCATGGAACAGGAACAAGGAGCATACAAGTACACTAAGCATAGACAGAATGTACATCCTGTGACTACATTACCATAGAATACACATTATAACACTGCAGTGCCACCTTCTGGATAGAAAGCTATAATGCATATACACATTTCACATTATAAAGCAACTTTACATTACATGTTGTTGTTCTTTCAACACCCGTAAGCATTGATGGAGGTATGGAGCAGGCTACTAGGAGGTGTTGGTTAGGCCAGGCTGCGGGCCTCCAGGGAGGACTCAATGTATGTAAAAATGTATTTACATAATACAAGTCTTTTCAAAACTAAAAAAAATAGCCAATGGCACCTCAGTGAGCCAAAGGGGACTATCCTATGCTGGGCAGGAATACAAGTACAGGTTCTCCCCCACCACATGGCTGGAAATGTGGAGGACATGCAACCCTGCATGTGGCTAAGCAGCGACGTAACAACCTATCAGCCTTACGCAAGAAAATGAAGTGGACAAAATACAGCTGCAAGAAAATAAATCTACAAAACTTGCCCGGGATATCACTATACTGGTGAAAGCAAATATAATACTGTACAGTTGTTAGGCAGCATTATGTTTTTTTTTAAATCTCTCTTTGAAGTCATTATTGAATTAAATATTATTATTATTATACAGGATTTATATAGTGCTAACAGTCTGCACAGCTCAATACAAAATGAGGGCAGACAGTAGAGTTACAATACAATTCAATACAAGAGTAATCAGGGGGCCCTGCTCGTTAGAGCTTACAATCTATAAAGGGAGGGTCGAGTAATACAAAAAGTAATAACTGTGGCTGATGTACTGATGGAGAAAATAAAAGTTTAGCTGTTAGTTGGAGGCAGGATAGGCTTCTCTAACAAGATGGGTTTTCAGGTGTAGCGGGTATTAATATTTAGGGGGAGTATTTGGGCGGTAGCATAGCCCAAATGCAACAATTAAAAGGGTTTTCATGGTTGTTTGTTTATGAAGATATCAATGGTGTCCAGTTCCCTGCGGCCCCTGGGTGGCGCTGTCGCCTTGGGCTGGGGTTGAACCACCATTGTAGGGCCGTGCCCTTTTTGTCCTCTCGCAGCAGCGGTACGGCGGGGCGGGGAACCCGCTGTGCTTGCTGGGAGAGGGTATAAAGGGGGCGGACATCTTGCACACGAGGTCCATTCCCCAGGCACCTTCAGCCTGGGGGCTGTGTTCTGTCGTTCGCGCCCAGGTGCCCTTGACCTGGGTGCGAGGGAGTTCGAGTTCCATCCCAGACACCTTCGGCCTGGGGTGAGGTACTAGCTGAGGCCTGGGACCCAGTACCTTCGACTGGGTCCCGCATGGGAGAAGATACCTAGGGGCCCACCCAGTGCGGGGACCCGAGTCCTGGGCGAGGAGAACCAGGGAGGTGACCTTACCTGAAGATCCAGCGCAGCATTGGCTGGTGACAGCAAAGGCCTCTGGGGACCATCCGGGATGGATCATCTCCCTAACAGGGGCAGCCAAAAGAGAAGGTAGTCCATGTTCTTTGGTCTTTGCAGAGACCCAGCTACATCAGGTCAGTGGCAGGCCTATCCTAAGGCCTGTGGCAGAGGCCTCATCGTTCACCAGGTCTGTGGCAGGGACCAAATTCACGGTTGGTGGCAGCGACCGTGCGCCAAGCCTGTCTGCGCTTATTTGGGGCAGGAGAGTATGTGATTCTTTGATTGTGCTTGGACCTCCTCATTCCCCACACCCTGTCTGTTCTATAAGTTCAACCAGTCTACTCTTCAAGAACTATTTATTGCTCAAACAGAATAAATAAGTGTTGGACTTTATTTGGTGTGGGACTCAAGTTACTGGGAGCTAAGTGCCTTATTGTATGGTGGCAATCATTCTCAACAGGAGATGCTCAGGTTCCGGACGGGAACACAGACCCGAAGGTAAAGGTTTAAGCTCACACCTCTGCATTCAAACATCAGAGAGTACAAGCTGGTGGTGCGTCCCCCCCCCCATTCGTCCCCCTGGTACCCCTAGACTAGTCAGCCAGCCGCAAAGAGAGAAAGAGGGAGAAGTGGGAAAAGGGGGTGCCGCTACACAGGGATTACCTAAAGTTGTGCTGATTTCAATCATACAATCATGTGCAAGTACAAATCTGTTTTTTTTTATTTTACCTTGCACATGATTGGGTGTTCTGTGCAAAGTGAGTTTTCACCTCATTTACTAAGATAAGGGAAATTCACTTGAAAAGGGGATTTGGTCTCTATAAGTAAAAATGTATAAAATGTCTTTAACCTGTTGCCACCCGCATTACAAATATGTGCAGTGGCAAAACGGTTGGTAGCCGATGGGACCAGTTCCCAATCATGGGACTAATATGAACGCCAATCACAGTGGCCACATAATTTCTAAACCTTCCCTGCCCCTCCAGGCTTACAGACCAAATTAATGGGAAGTTGGGGCTGGGCAGGAAGGGGTTAGACTTACATCACTATAACAGTTTTGTTTATATAATATAGATAAAAGCAATTTTAGTTCAGAATTTCCTAGTTAAAAATTATTGCTTATTTTAATAGTATAATGTAGCGATTATAAAGTTTTGCCTTGGTTCATGAAGTCACTTCAAATATTCAAAATATTGCGATTAATGTAATTTCTTGATAGGCTGTTATTGGTTGGTCCTTCTTCATGAATGCTATTCTGTAGGCAGCAGAGGGCGATCATGTGCTGTTCTGCTTGCACGTTTGCAGTCTACTAATATAGCACTTCCACGTTAGAAAGTCTGACCTATATGAACTAAAGCCTACAGCCTAAATAAAACCCTTTTTAAATTTCAACTAGAGGTAGTGGGTCACTAAATAAGACCTAATAAACACTGTATTAGTAGCATCTCAGAGCACTTTACAAAGACAAAAGAAACAAAGACACAAAAAAATACACAAGATAAAACAAAAGAAAAAAGGGACAATTATGTAAAAGCTTATCCAAAGAAAAAAAGTTTTTAGATTTGATTTGAATGAGTTTAGAGAAGATGACTCCCTAATGTTCTTTGGAAATGAATTCCAGAGTTTTGGAGCATAGCAGGAGAAGGCTATGTCTCCCATCGAGTGTAGATGAGTAGGGGGGACACACAGATGACCAGAATTTGAGCCTATGAGCAGGGAAGTAGGTTATTAAAAGTTAAGACAGTTAATGGGGTGCCCAGCCATGCCTTGTACACACAAGAGGAATTTCCGATGGAAAAAGACAGACTTTTTCCATCGGAAATTCCTACTGTGTGTGTGCCCCATCGGAGAAATTCTGATGAATTCCATCGAAGTTTAAATATAGAACATGTTCTATTTTACTCCGATGGAACTCCGTCGGAATTCCGATGTGCTTTTGGCTGGAGAATAGTCCGACCGTGTGTATGGGGCATAATACATACCTCCCAACTTTCTGAGATGGGAACGATGGACACTTATTAGCAAAAGTATATAGGAATAGGTCACACCCACTGTCAGGCCCCCCTTCAAGGAGAATTATACAAAAAATGATTGATTAAACCCACAAGTGCTTTTTTTTTTACCACCACTATACCTTAATATTTGTTTTGAAATTTACAAATGGAGCAATTTAGAAATCGGATGAAAGTTTGAACACTGTAAAATATTTTTTGATAGATAAATAGTGCATCTTATTATACAACTATATAGATCAGACCAAAATGAGGGACAAATGAGGAGGAACAAGGGACAGAGGGGGGGACTTTGTTCCAAACCAGGGACAGTTTCTTTGAAATCAGGGAGCTATGGCTTATACACTAGGTGATGCTTCTAGGTTATAAAATGTCTTAGCTCCTAAACAGGTGCCCAGATATATTTGTGCATAAAGCCTGGTACACGCTAGTAGTTTTTTCTTCATTCAACCCAGCAGGGCTGAACAAAAAAAACTGACAGCTCAAAAGGAGCAGCTGTACTAACTATCTGACATTAGTACAGTGATCTCCCCTGCTGTTCTATTGTGTTCTGACAGGGGGGAGTGGCCCCCACCAGAACACTCCGGTCAGTGCTCTCAGCCATTGACTGAGAGTGCTGATTGGGAGCCGATTGGCAGACCTTTTTTGGTCATGCCCCTTCGACAGCCGGCTTCTGTCGGACCGACTGCAGTACACACAGGCCGAATGGTGGACGTTTCTATTGAGTTTTAGAGGACAGTGATTAGAACACCTGATTTCTTTGCTGTGTCCCCACTAGGGAGATTCACCCTCTTTATTTATCCTGGTGACCATTATCACCAAAGCTAACAGTTAAGAAAATCCCAAACTTTGGGTTGTCACCAGAACAGTAATAGAGGTGAAAGGGTTGACTAGTTCTGGTGACTATCAGGGATTACCCTAATTTTAAAGGGCTTTCATTTTACTTCCCGCTGTCCCTATGGAACAGGAAGTGAAGCAGAATCTCCCCAATGCAATATATATATATATATATATATATATATATATATATATATATATATATATGTAGCGGGGTCTTCAAAGTTAGTGGGATACACCTGGGGGTAGAGAGACCCAGGTGTGTAATTATGTCAGGGATTAGACCCCTTTTTGTTATTCGTGGAGGATTGGGTGGTGCAATATTCTCCTTGGCCTGTGGGTGGCGGGGTACCTACAGGCTCGAGGTAGAATCACTACCACAGTGCTACCCTTTTTGTCCCTTCCTGGAGATGGTACGGCTGGGGCGGGGAACCCGCCGTGGTGTCGATGGGAGGAGATAAAAGGGGGAGACGCCCTCGCCACAAGGTCTTTTGGGGGATCATCTCTTCACGTACCCAGGCGCCCTAGGCCTGGGTGCGGGCGGTTCAAGGTTCCGGCCTGGGCACCCTAGGCCTGGCCGGAATGAAGCTGGAGTTGGAGTCCATCCCAGGCACCTTCAGCCTGGGGTGAGGTACTTTGTAGAAGGCCTGGGACCTGGTGACTTTGACCGGGTCCCGCGAGGGTGAAGGGATTCCAGGGTGCCCCTTGCGAGGGGACCCGCATCTGAGGTGAGGAGGCTGGGGAGGTCACCCGTCTGAAGACTCCGGAGCAGCGTCAACCCGGTGACGGACGGGCCTCCGGTAACTCCCTTGGAGGGTCATCTTCCCCTGATAGGGGCCGCAGCGCAGCGAAGTTGTTCTAATCAAGACTCCTGCAACCCCTGGTCATAGCACAGGGGGTGTAGGGACTACAATCCGGATAGTGCCTCGGCCTGCTCATCCCACCGTATCCCTGCCATACATTGTTTGTTGTGGAGCTACGAAATAAAACTAACAGTTGGACTGTGATCGGTGTATGGACTCTGTTGATGGGAGCAAAGGGAGATTCCAGCATAGCAGGGCTAAGTTCCGCAACCCAATGCACATTTGGCCCGAGGAAGATATTGATACTGGCCTTCACCTCACCCACAGCCATGGGGAGGACATGGGCCGTAGCGCACCTCACTCTCGAAACCCAGGTACCCCTAGACAAGAGCTTTCGGACAACCGATAAACATGTGAAGGGGGTGAGGCCGCTACACGTGGGGGCTCGTGAGTCCGGGATGAAATGTGTATTGATCCTAAGGGTTGGAACGGCTGTGTCTGGACTTTGCTGCCCGGAGGAGGTCCGAGCAGGTCGGCCATGTGATTGGCCAAAGTGCATCCCTGCTCGGAGTTGTGGACATGACCCTAAGTCGGGAAAGGCCCACGCGGAGGAGCGTAAAAAGGGAGAAGTCCAGCCGTGTGAAGTACTACATGTGGGGACTGTTAATGCACTGCGCCACGAGGCACCCCATGACTGCGCAATTCGTGGGAGGAGACTGAAGGAAGCCCGCGAAAACGTGCAAGTCGTGGGAGGAGTCTGGCCACGTGTGGAGATACACGTGGAGACTCCGGCGCGAGGTGAGCGCGTGATGGAACAGCAGGTGGTCGGGATGGCCTCAAGCTCCCCGTGGATGCCGGTACCTTACCCCACGAAAATGACTGCATTTGCTGCGCCCATTACAGACACGGGGATAAGGCTCAGGCCCCGAGGACAGTTGGCTCTGTATTCATGCAGAGACATGGAGGCCCTCTGTGTGATCTGTCCCGGATGCTCGGGACTGGTGGTCCAACTGAAGCCGTTCGGGCGATGTGAAGCGTGCAAAGAATTTCTTTTTGAGGTCGAATCATCCACAGTAAGGCCCCGGGCCCTTCGCCTCAACTGCATCACAGGAACCGCTACTCCGGAGGGAGAGATCCAGGCCTTTGCGGAGGTCCCCGTGCGCGCTGACCAGGGCGATGGGACTGCCCAATCAGAGACTGAGAGAGAAAAATCCGAGGACGCTGCTTCGGTCACCACAGACTCCCTGCTCCCACCTCCGAAGAGGAAAGTCGGCCTGGTACAGGCATCCTATGGTCGTGGTCGAGCTTCACCCCGCCGCTTGCCTGGCCTAGATGGCGCCGGTAGAGAAGAGAGTCCCGGACATCCCAGTTCTTCAGAAGGTCCAGGTGAGCCAGGGGCTGGGACTGTGGTGTTGGTTGTAGGTGTCGGGGGTCCACAGTCGGTGGAGCCCGCAAGGGAGGGTAGCCTTCCGTCTACTAGAGACTACCTTCCCGCTGAGATGTATGACACCTCCGACCTAGAGTCATTGTCAGACTGTGGGGATGATGGAGAGATAGACGAACTGTTTCACCGGAAGGGCTGGGACAGACGCCCACTACCTGTGCTGAGTAAACCGCAGGATTCCCCCATGTCCATAGAAGACAGTACGCTCCGGGCGCAGGCCCCGGAGTTCCCGAGGAAATCTAGTCCTCCGACCAACTTTCCTCATTCAACTACATCACCCGCTCTGATGGTGAAGGTACCTCGGCACCCGGAGGCCATCGTGCAGCCAGGAGAAGGTGAGCGAGATGTGATGCCGCCTCTAGCCAGGTTGCAGAGACTTTTCTCCCAGAGAGTCGCCCGTGAATATGGGTGGGAGTACCCCTACTTGCCTCGGGACTTATTGTATGAAGTCGAGGTCCTGCGACCAAGGTGGTATGACGAGTTTGTATGGGAAAAGCTTAAAGTACCCCATGCCAGGCGATACCTGTCATGTTCGCCGCCTGTGTCTAAAAAGTTCAAGGACTGCAGAGCTGATAGGAGACTTGGGCGCCATATTCATGCCGATAAGGTGCTCATCTGCAGGAAAGAAGGAGAGGATGTCGAGTATTCGGTGGAAGTGTTTGACGGGCACCTGAAGCCCCTGTTTCTGCCGGATCCAAGGTTCTACTTATAGGAGAAGTGAGCTCCTATCTTGTTGCTGTTGAAACTTTCTGGAAGAGACATTCCCAGACGCCTAGAACTGTGCCCTACTTTTGTTTTGATTTGGGCTTTTCTTTTACTCACTGGAGACTTGGGAGCTGTTGTTTTTTTTTTTCTCCCTTTTCTTCATGTGCCAAAGGCAGAGACTTTTGGGGTAGAGTCAGAGTAGGAAAGCAGGAAGAATGAAGATCTCACCAAGTGTCATTACCGCAGCGCTGTCACCAGGTGGCAGTGTTGTGCAACGGTTGTTTGAAATGTTATACATGCATTACTTACTTATTGGAGTGAGTGGGTCTCTCGGCTGACGGACCCACTCATGCCAAGTTAACACAGAGTGTTAGGATGTGTTTTTTTTTTGTTTCCCTTCTGCAGGAGATTCGTCGGTCAAGACTACTGAGTATGGGGTGGTTCTTAGACAGTGACGGGAGGGATTGTATATGTGTACATGACAGATGTTTTATACAAAAGTTTTAATGTTTATAGTTCCCTTTCCCTGGAGCAGGTCTTGGCACACACAGTATCCAAAATTTGAGGGATAGCCTCTGGGGCCCACTTCATGTCACCACTCCTTGGGAGACATGGGTGTGCACCTGACGCTGGGGACCAGCGTCAAATCACAAGGGGGAGTGTGTAGCGGGGTCTTCAAAGTTAGTGGGATACACCTGGGGGTAGAGAGACCCAGGTGTGTAATTATGTCAGGGATTAGACCCCTTTTTGTTATTCGTGGAGGATTGGGTGGTGCAATATTCTCCTTGGCCTGTGGGTGGCGGGGTACCTACAGGCTCGAGGTAGAATCACTACCACAGTGCTACCCTTTTTGTCCCTTCCTGGAGATGGTACGGCTGGGGCGGGGAACCCGCCGTGGTGTCGATGGGAGGAGATAAAAGGGGGAGACGCCCTCGCCACGAGGTCTTTTGGGGGATCATCTCTTCACGTACCCAGGCGCCCTAGGCCTGGGTGCGGGCAGTTCAAGGTTCCGGCCGGGTCACCCTAGGCCTGGCCGGAATGAAGCTGGAGTTGGAGTCCATCCCAGGCACCTTCAGCCTGGGGTGAGGTACTTTGTAGAAGGCCTGGGACCTGGTGACTTCGACTTGGTCCCGCGAGGGTGAAGGGATTCCAGGGTGCCCCTTGCGAGGGGACCCGCATCTGAGGTGAGGAGGCTGGGGAGGTCACCCGTCTGAAGACTCCGGAGCAGCGTCAACCCGGTGACGGACGGGCCTCCGGTAACTCCCTTGGAGGGTCATCTTCCCCTGATAGGGGCCGCAGCGCAGCGAAGTTGTTCTAATCAAGACTCCTGCAACCCCTGGTCATAGCACAGGGGGTGTAGGGACTACAATCCGGATAGTGCCTCGGCCTGCTCATCCCACCGTATCCCTGCCATACATTGTTTGTTGTGGAGCTACGAAATAAAACTAACAGTTGGACTGTGATCGGTGTATGGACTCTGTTGATGGGAGCAAAGGGAGATTCCAGCATAGCAGGGCTAAGTTCCGCAACCCAATGCACATTTGGCCCGAGGAAGATATTGATACTGGCCTTCACCTCACCCACAGCCATGGGGAGGACATGGGCCGTAGCGCACCTCACTCTCGAAACCCAGGTACCCCTAGACAAGAGCTTTCGGACAACCGATAAACATGTGAAGGGGGTGAGGCCGCTACATATATATATATAATCACGGTATAAGAATAAAACAGTTCAGTCTCTGTGATATTGAAATACACAAAACAGCGCTTAAAAATCAATAATGATAGGCTCGTGGAAAAACCACTGAATAAAGAAAGTCTTAGATGTAGTCAAGGTGATGTAAACAATCCAAAGTGCTGAATGGTTTAGTAGTAATCCTAGCGTGCACCTTCCACCAGGGAGAAACAATAATCTCAATCCACCGCGTGATGCACTCTCCCCAAGGGGGTTAAACTCACCAGAAGACTAAAAAATCAGAGCCTTAAGCAGATACACCAGCCACTTTTTCACGGACCATCACCAGCAGGCGGGGACAGCAGGCACAGGAGCTCCACACAAGGTTATAAAAACAAGGAACAGCAATATAGTGTAATCCTGTTTATTATTCCAAAGTAGCCCATACACTGAAAGCCCCCTTAAACCTATCTACATACATCAAATCACAAAAAAATTGCATAAAAGTGACCCCAGAGAGCGCTATCACCAGATCCAGCCGTCCATGGAGAGCAGGCAAATCCTTGCAGACACCGAAGCAGCTTCCTAGTAGGAGAGCGGAGTGTGTGAAGCGCACACGTCACTTCCGGGTTAGCGGGGATGTCGTGGGTCACGCTCTTAAAGCGTGACACACACTCCGCTCTCCTACTAGGAAGCTTCTGCGGTGTCTGCAAGGACTCGCCTGCTCTCCATGGACGGCTGGATCTGGTGATAGCGCCCTCTGGGGTCCCTTTTATGCTATTTTTTTGTGATTTGATGTACGTAGATAGGTTCAAGGGGGCTTTCAGTGTATGTTCTACTTGGAAATATTAAACAGGATTACACTATATTGCTGTTCCTTGTGTGGAGCTCCTGTGCCTGCTGTCCCCACCTGCTGGTGATGGTCCGTGAAAAAGTGGCTGGTGTATCTGCTTAAGGCTCTGATTTTTAAGTCTTCTGTGAGTTTAACACCCTTGGGGAGAGTGCATCACGTGGTGGGCTTGAGATTATTGTTTCTCCCTGGTGGAAGGTGCACGCTAGGATTACTACTAAGACACCATTCAGCACTTTGGATTGTTTACATCACCTTGACTACATCTAAGACTTTCTTTATTCAGTGGTTTTTCCACGAGTCTATCATTATTGATTTTTAAGCACAGTTTTGTGTATTTCAATATCACAGAGACTGAACTATTTTATTCTTATACCGTGATTTTATTTTTATTTTAACCTTTTAAACGGCTGCTCAGTGGTTTTATATTGAAAAATATTTTTACCATTTTTTTATCTCTGTTTATACTGCTTAGAGGTCTGTTGGTTTGATCTGGCGCTGAGTGGGTGTTCTGCAGGCCTTTATCTACACCCCTTTATATATACATATATATATATATATATATATATATATATATATATATATATATATATATATACTCAGCGGCCACTGGTTGGACCTCCTTTTGCCTTCAGAACTGTCCTAATTCTTCGTGGCATAGTTTCAACAAGCTGTTGGAAACAGTCCTCAGAGATTTGGGTCCATATTGACATGATAGCATCACGCAGTTTCTGCAGATTTGTCGGCTGCACATCCATGATGCACATCCACCACATCCCAAAGGTGCTCTATTAGATTAAGATCTGGTGACTGTGGAAGCCTTTGGAGTATAGTGACCTCATTGTCATGTTTAAGAAACCAGTGGTGAGATGATTTGAGCTTTGTGACATGGTGCATTATCCTGCTGGAAGTAGCCATCAGAAGATGGGTACACTGTAGTCATAAAGGGATGGACATGGTCAGCAACAATACTCAGGTAGGCCATGGTATTTAATCACTTCAGCCCCGGAAGATTTTACCTCCTTCCTTACCAGAGGACTTTTTACAATTTGGCACTGCGTCGCTTAAACTGACAATTGCGCGGTCGTGCGATGTTGTACCCAAACTAAATTTACATCCCTTTTCCCCAAAAATAGAGCTTTCCTTTAGTGGTATTTGACCACTTCTGCGTTTTTTTTTTTTTGCGCTATTAACAAAAAAAGAGCGTACATTTTTTTTAAAAAAAACCAATATTTTTTACTTTTTGCTATAATAAATATCCCCCAATTTCTTTAAAAAAAAAAAATGAATTTCTTCATCAGTTTAGGCCAATATATATTCTTCTTTATGTAGCGGGGTCCCCAAATTTAACCCCGCTATACCTAAATTTAGGGGAAGGTTTGAGCTGTAGTTGGGCTCAGACCACCTTAATTGTTAGGACATACTATTTTACACTGCAGGTAGTATACTGGTGTTTAGTTCCCAGAGGCCTGTAGGGGGCGCTGCCATAATGGGCCAGGGTTGAACCTCTGGTATAGTGCTGTGTCTTGGGTGTCCTCTCTCAGCGGTTGTGTGGTGGGCGTGGTCGGCCTGCTGTGCACGCCGGGAGAGGATATAAATGGGGCAGACGCTGCTTGCAAGGGGTTTTCGGCTTCTTCTTGGTGGTGGGTTCTGGAGCGTGGTACCTGGCCCTCCTGGCCAGGGGCCCACATGCGCATCAGTCCCAGGCACCTTTAGCCCTGGGGCTGCAGCAACAGCCTTGGGCCCAGCACCTTTAGCTGGGGCCCATGTTCTGGAAGGAGAAATCCCAGGGTGCCTCTGGCATGGGGACCCGTTCTGAGATGAGGAGGCCGGGGGAGGACCCTTCTGACGGACTGGTGAAAAGTTCACGGAGCTAGAAGGGCCTGGTAACTCTCTGGAGGGATTAGATCCATCCAACACCAGAGGATTGGGATTAACGGTTCTGTGGCAGAGAATCTAGCTGCCTCTAGAAAAGGAAAACAAAAGTAACCTCCGAGCATCACTTCGGCTGCTAGGATCCGCTTTCATAGGGAACTATCCGGGTGAGCTAAGCCTACTTGTATAACGAGTAGTGAATTCATAATTTGTCTTGTGCCTGGACTTATATCCAAACTCTTACTGTCCTGTCCTCTATCCAGCCTTTTTATTCATTGACTTTGCATATAAAGAAATAAACTCTACGTTGGAGTTTACTACTGGTGTGGACCTTGGAGTTACTTGGGGATATAAAGACTTGTCCTTACATTCTAAGAGATGAGAACCAACTAAGGGGAGAACCTTGCTGCAGGACCCTAGTTTGTAACACCGCTCAACCTCTTCACACAAGAGGGTACGGGCAGGTAGCATGGTGTGTCTTTCCTGCCAGTGAGCCAAAAGGAAGGTAGGAGAGATCGGGGTGAGCTACATATATATTTTTGGAAAAAAAATCGCAATACGCGTATATTGTTTGGTTTGCGCAAAAGTTCTAGCATCTACAAACTATGGAAAAGACTTATGGCATTTTTATGGCATTTTTATTATTTTAATTTATTTTTACCAGTAATGGCGGTGATCTGCGATTTTTAGCGGTACTGCGACATTGCGACAGACAGATCGGACACTTTTGACACTTTTTTGGGACCAATGACAACTATACAGCGATCAGTGCTATAAAAATGCACTGATTACTGTGTAAATGACACTGGCAGGAAAGGGGTTAACACTAGGGGGCGATCAAGGGGTTAACTGTGTTCTAACTGTGTGGGGATGGGAGTGACTAGGAGAGGAGAAATATAGTTTTTCCTACTCAGTAGGAACAAACAATATGTTTCCTCTTTCCTGACAGCACAGGGATTTGTGTGTTTACACTCACAAATCCGCATGCTGGCGTTCATGCACGCAAACGCACATGGCCGGCGGTGATCTTGCTCGCCGGCCATGCGCATCAGGTTTCCCGCCGTGCAGCCCAGAGGTTTCGCCCAGGGGAGCCATTCTGCCACAGTATATCTGCGTGAGGCGGTCGGGAACCGGTTAAACGATGCTCAATTGGTACTAAGGGGCCCAAAGTGTGCCAAGAAAATAGCCCCAACACCATTACACCACCACCACCAACCTGAACTGTTGATACTAGGCAGGATGAATCCATGCTTTCATATTGTTTATGCCAAATTCTGACCCTACGATCTGAATGTCACAGCTGAAATCGAGACTCATCAAACCAGGCAACGTTTTTCCAATCTTCTATTGTCCAATTTTGGTGAACCTTTGCGAATTGTGGCCTGTTCTTAGCTGACAGGAGTGCCACCCGGTGTGGTCTTCTGCTGCTGTAGCCCATCTGCTTCAGGGTTCGATGTTTTGTGCGTTCAGAGATGGCATTCTAAATACCTTGGTTGTAATGAGTGTTTCATTGAGTTACTGTTGCCTTTCTATCATCTCAAAACCAGTCTTCCCATTCTCCTCTGACCTCCGATATCAACAAGGCATTTTTGTCCACACAACTGCCACTCACTGGATATTTTCTATTTTTCGGACCATTCTCTGTAAATGTTAGAGATGGTTGTGCATGAAAATCCCAATAGATCAGCAGTTTTTGAAATACTCGGACCAGCCCATCTGGCACCAACAACCATGCCATGTTTAAAGCCACCTGAATCCCCCTTTTTTCCCCATTCTGATGCTCAGCTTGAATTTCAGTAAGTTGTCTTCACCACGTCTAGATGCCTAAATGCATTGAGTTGCTGCCATGTGATTGGCTGATTATGAATTGAACAGGTGCACTAATAAAGTGGCCGTGAGTATATATATATATATATATATATATATATATATATATATTGTATATATATTGGTATGTGACTGTAGATGAGGGTGTCCTTTATATGTCAGAACTGCTTTTCGATCTCAGTTTGCTCTTGGACTAATGTAGACTCTTGTGGCTACTATACAGCATGCAAGAGTAGAGAAGCACGCCATGAAAATTCAAAGCAGAGTTTGCAAGAGGGAGCCTTAAGCCTCGTACACACGATCGGATATCCTATGGATTCTAATCCGATGGTTTTGTCCATTGGAAATCCGATGAAGCTGACTTCCATCAGTCTTGCCTACACACCATCAGTCAAAAAACCGACCGTTCCAAACGCGGTGGCGTAAAACACTCCGATGAGCCGAGAAAAATGAAGTTTAATGCTTCTGAGCATGCGTCGACTTGATTCTGAGCATGCGTGGGCTTTTTATCCGATGGACTTGCCCATAGACGATCGAAATTTGCTATCGGGTTTTGATCCATCGGTAAAATTTAAAACATGTTCTATTTTTTAAAACCGATGGAAAAAAGACCGATGGGTCCCATACACGATCGGTTTGTCCGATGAAAAAAGTCCATCGGACTGTTTTCATCAGTAAAACCGATCGTGTGTACAGGGCTTAAGATTTCTAAATGTTTTAGTCTTTAGAAAAATGGTTAATACAGTGTCTCCAGGGAAAATATGAAGCAGAGTAATCAAACAGGCTATTTACAATAGCAACACAGTGCTAAACCAGTAAATAAACATAATTTAAAAATAAAATAAAAAATATCTCACAGTAATACACAAAAGCTTGAACTTAAAACAGTTTCCTATGGAAGAAACCACAGTAATTGATTCACCACATGGAACCTTGGCAGTAATAGTACATCTCTTCTTTTTCTAAATATTACAGATGTAACATATTTAAATTTTATAAACTCCAATGTAAAATGAAGTCTATTTTGAAGGGATCATAAGGGATAAGTGAAAGTACACTCCACTGTAACTTATTAGTGACATTAAGAGTATTGTTTTGATGTTAAAAACAGATTTCCTTTTTGCAAACATCCATAAAAGTGCCAAAAACCAGTACACTGTGTGAGGACAATTTGTAGGTGTGGGAACAAAACCGTGCACTGTTTCTGCCAGTAGCTGCAGGTGTTTATACAGATTTTTCCTGTGAAGGGCATAAAGAGTTCCAAGGGGTATACATTCTTGAAGACCAGCCTATTCAATTATATTTTCCAGTTGCATGAGGATCCATGAGAAGGATGCCATATGTCGTATGGCAGGGTATACTATAGGCCCTAAAGCGTTTGTTACCCTAAAAAAAAAAAAAAAAAAAATCCTGTTCCTTAAACCATTTCAGCCCCGAGCCTATTTTTTAAACCTGTTGCTTACAAGTTAAAATATTTTTTTTTGCTAGAAAATTACTTAGAACCCCCAAACATTATATATATTTTTTTCTTACACCCTACAGAGGGAGGTCTCGGCCCCTCACTCCATAGTACATACATCGGAGGAAGAGAGCGACGGGCGGTCACGTGACTGCCCATCGCTCTGTTCCTCCGATGTATGTACTACAGAGGGAGGTCACGTGACCAGCCGGAAGATGTCAGAGGGAGATCTCGACCCTTCCCTCCATAGTACATACATCGGAGGAAGAGATGGACGGGTGGTCACGTGACCGCTGATTGGCGAAAAGAAATAAGATATTTAGAAGATTAATAAAAAAAAAACGACATACACTATATACTACATGTTATTATTATTACATGCTTTTTTTTACCTGTTTGCTGTAACTATTGTCAGCAGGACAGGGAGTGAGTGTAAATCTCTCTAACATAGTTCTGGCTAACAATAAAAAAACAAAAGGAGTTCTCTTTCCTACCTCTGTCGCACTAGCTAGAAAACAAAGTAGTTGTCTTAACATACATTTACCTTTGCAGCCACTGTTCCCATTCACAAAACATACTAAAAATAGTAAAATAACAAAACAAAACATTTCTTACCTTTCTAGTGGTTTGGAGCAGTATTTTGCACAGGATTCCACAGCCAGCTACTTTTGTTCAAAATAACATGCAATGGTCTTATTTAAGGACACATTAGTAACAGATTGCATTAAAGTGATTCTAAAGTCTAGGTGTTTTTTACCTTAATGCATTTACTGCATTAAAGTAAAAACCACCCCGCTGACTATTTCATCCCCGCCTCCAAACACTTACCTGAGTCCTCTATCGTTTCAGTGATGTGCTTGGCTGCAGGCCTTTTCTCCCCTCTTCTTGCTCTCACAGGCTTTAATGAGAGCAGCTGGAGCTATAGCCTCTCACTGCCAATAGTCAAATCCTTTGAGAAGTGAGCAGGGGGGCGTGGCCAGGCCACGGACAGCTAAAGAAGCGGTTAGGGACCCCTCTGTGCGATATCATTCCATATGTTACTTTTTTTGTTAAATGCTTTTTCTTAATCCTACCTAAAATTTTCTGACCCTGACCTTTGACTTTGACCCTAACATTGACCCTGATTTTAACAATGTCACTGACCTAGCTCAAATTTTTATCCAGCTACATTTTCTTTATTTTTTATTATCTCTTTTTTTTTTTACAAACACTGATCCTTGTTTTTTTTAAATTCCTCCAGCAAGGTGAAAAAGATACAATCTATCTTTTTTCTCCATTCAAGAGGAGAAAACAACGCAGGGGTGGACTGTACAGTGACTGATCACTGTGATAGCCAATCAGAGGTCCAAGACCTCTGCCCCACACCCGCAGCAGTTCCGGGGGTCCAGGGAGAGAAGGTGGCGGTTCTTCTTCCCCAGCAACAGACAGAGATTTGTAGCTATGGAGTCTCTCCAGCTAAGGGGCTAGCAGCGATCCAGAGCACATTGGGGCTCTGCCCATCCCTCTCGACAGCACCCAGACTCAGTTTCTTTGTTTTCGCACCTCTTGACGCAGCAGAAGAGCTGGCAATAGGACAGAGGGGCCTTAACCTCTGCCCAACACCTATAGCTGTTCAGGAGAAAGCATGGACTTTGTTCCTTCCCAGCCGCAGATGCGAGAGGTCCCGTCGACAGAATGTGTGGTGTTGTACTGCCCGCCTAATGCAGGTCCAGGCCAGTTGGGGTCTGGGACCTGGTTAGTGTACCTTTGGGGGTGGGGAATGTCATGGACACCACCATGACTTGGGCTCCTGGAGGGGCCTGAGGGACAGCCTCCTTCTCATCGACTATGGACCTGGGACTAAGAAGACCCCCCCTACAGAGAGAAAAAAAAACAGTTAAGGTGAGTCTTCACCTATCCCACATCCACTGCACACTAATGGGTGCTGGCCCTGTGCATCTCAGAAGTCCTGGTGTGAAGAAAAATCTGGATGAACGCACTTCCATAAAATCACCTTTATTGATACATAATTCACAATGGCAATCCACAATGTAGAGATGAGGGATATAGCAACTAGGGATAGGCGAATGGTTCGGCCCGAGCATAAGTTCGGGCTAAACTTTCTTTATTTGGCCGTTCAGCGAACATCCGAACAAACGGGTCATTCGATCGTTTGTTCGGCTCCCGAACCGACCACAATGCATTGCGGCACTGAACAGTGCATTGTAAGCCCTGATTGGATGAAGTACTAAAAGCTTCAGCCAACCAGGGCACAGAGCACTGTCAGAGTCATGATTGGACGCTGTCATCATGACTTTATCCAATCATGGCTCATTCTTGCCCTACAGTATAAAAGTATTCTTTCAATGGCAGCCATTTTCAGTGTGATTTTGGCTTGGAGAGAGATATAACAGGGCTCTGTTCAGTGCTATTAGTTAGTTAGTGTGCTATACTGTTGCTATTTTGCTTCAATTGTCAGTGTAGAATATTCGTTTAGTGTCAGTCTAGGGATAGTGTGAGTGTAGTGAGGAGGACCATCATTCAGCTTTGTATAGTGTGCAGCTAGAGTAGAGACAGCTCAGATAGATTCACTGTAGGGTAGTGAGACTGTGTTATTCATACATACATTAGTGTAGAGTAGGGACAGCTCAGATAGTTTCAGTGCAGTGTAGTGAGACTGTGTCAGTATTCTTTACATTAGTGTATAGCTAGAGTAGGGACAGTTCAGACAGCATCAGTGTAGTGATGGTTGAACACTGTCTATTTGATTGCATTACTGCCAGTTAAACGCCATTTACTTCTGTGTGCGTTACTGCCAGTTTAACGCCATTTACTTCTGTGTGCGTTACGGCCAGTTTAATGCCATATAGTTCTGTGTGCGTTACTGCCAGTTTAATGCCATTTACTTCTGTGTGCGTTACTGCCAGTTTAACGCCATAGTTTTTTGTGCGTTACTGCCAGTTTAACGCCACATAGTTCTGTGTGCGTTACTGCCAGTTTAACGCCATATAGTTCTGTGTGCGTTACTGCCAGTTTAACATCATTTACTTCTGTGTTCGTTACTGCCAGTTTAACGCCATATAGTTTTGTGTGCGTTACTGCCAGTTTAACGCCATATACAGTGGGTACGGAAAGTATTCAGACCCCCTTAAATTTTTCACTCTTTGTTATATTGCAGCCATTTGCTAAAATCATTTGAGTTCATTTTTTTCCTCATTAATGTACACACAGCACCCCCTATTGACAGAAAAACACAGAATTGTTGACATTTTTACAGATTTATTAAAAAAGAAAAACTGAAATATCACATGGTCCTAAGTATTCAGACCCTTTGCTCAGTATTTAGTAGAAGTACCCTTTTGAGCTAATACAGCCATGAGTCTTTTTGGGAAAGATGCAACAAGTTTTTCACACCTGGTTTTGGGGATCCTCTGCCATTCCTCCTTGCAGATCTTCTCCAGTTCTGTCAGGTTGGATGGTAAATGTTGGTGGACAGACATTTTTAGGTCTCTCCAGAGATACTCAATTGGGTTTAAGTCAGGGCTCTGGCTGGGCCATTCAAGAACAGTCATGGAGTTGTTGTGAAGCCACTCCTTCGTTATTTTAGCTGTGTGCTTAGGGTCATTGTCTTGTTGGAAGGTAAACCCTCGGACAAGTCTGAGGTCCTGAGCACCCCGGAGAAGGTTTTCGTCCAGGATATCCCTGTACTTGGCCGCATTCATCTTTCCCTCGATTGCAACCAGTCGTTCTGTCCCTGCAGCTGAAAACCCCACCCACAGCATGATGCTGCCACCACCATGCTTCACTGCTGCGACTGTATTGGACAGGTGATGAGCGGTGCCTGGTTTTCTCCACACATACCGCTTAGAATTATGGCCAAAAAGTTCTATCTTGGTCTCATCAGACCAGAGAATCTTATTTCTCACCATCTTGGAGTCCTTCAGGTGTTTATTAGCAAACTCTATGTGGGCTTTCATGTGTCATGCACTGAGGAGAGGCTTCCGTCGGGCCACTCTGCCATAAAGCCCCGACTGGTGGAGGGCTGCAGTGATGGTTGACTTTCTACAACTTTCTCCCATATCCCGACTGCATCTCTGGAGCTCAGCCACAGTGATCTTTGGGTTCTTCTTTACCTCTCTAACCAAGGTTTTTCTCCCCCGATAGCTCAGTTTGGCCGGATGGCCAGCTCTAGGAAGGGTTCTGGTCATCCCAAACATCTTCCATTTAAGGATTATGGGGGCCACTGTGCTCTTAGAAATCTTAGGTGCAGCATAATTTTTTTGTAACCTTGGCCAGATCTGTGCCTTGCCACAATTCTGTCTCTGAGCTCTTCAGGCAGTTCCTTTGACCTCATGATTCTCATTTGCTCTGACATGCACTGTGAGCTGTAAGGTCTTATATAGACAGGTGTGTGGCTTTCCTAATCAAGTCCAATCAGTATAATAAAACACAGCTGGACTCAAATGAAGGTGTAGAACCATCTCAAGGATGATCAGAAGAAATGGACAGCACCTGAGTTAAATATATGAGTGTCACAGCAAAGGGTTTGAATACTTAGGACCATGTGATATTTCAGTTTTTCTTTTTTAATAAATCTGCAAAAATGTCAACAATTCTGGGTTTTTCTGTCAATACAGGGTGCTGTGTGTACATTAATGAGGAAAAAAATGAACTTAAATGATTTTAGCAAATGGCTGCAATATAACAAAGAGTGAAAAATGTAAGGGGGTCTGAATACTTTCCGTACCCACTGTAGTTCTGTGTGTGTTACTGCCAGTTTAACGCCATATAGTTTTGTGTGCGTTACTGCTAGTTTAATGCCATATAGTTCTGTGTGCGTTACTGCCAGTTTAACGCCATATGTTTTTTTGTGCGTTGCTGACAGTTTAACGCCATATAGTTCTGTGTGCGTTGCTGCAAGTTTAACGCCGTTTACTTCTGTGTGCATTACTGCAAGTTTAATGCCATATAGTTCTATGCATCACTGTACGTTTGACGCGTTATTTTGCAGTATATTATAGTGTATCCGTGGATTGTGTCTGTGTAGTAAGAGTACTCAAATTAAAGTGCACCAAACACCACTTTACATTGATTAAAGTACATCTAGATACAGATTTTCACTTCTTCTTTACATTAGCTTATAAGCACCGACCCCTCCCTCCCAATAATTGTCTGGGAGGACAACAAGGAGAGGCAGACGTTCCCTTGGCACTGTAAGGGGGCCAGCAACAAATGTGTCCACAGGCAAAGGTGGACGTGGTGGTCAGTCCTCAGGCAGGGCATAATTTCCACTGTTTCGTGAGTTTGCCCGTGCTATCCAGCCACAGCATGCAGAGGAGGTGGTGGACTGGCTTACTAAACCTTCCTCATCCACCTCATCCTCTGTCACACAAGCAGAGACAAGTGTGCAGTCCCCTGCAGTTGCTAGAGTGGATAAACCTGCCTCCTTGTCCACATCTATTCCTGCCATAGCCCCAACATCAGCCATGGAGGAGTCAGCTGAGTTATTTGACCACAGCATCAGCCACTTGCTCCTTGATGATGCCCAGCCATTACTGATTTCAGATGTTGATTCTGAGGTTGAGGATGACAGGAACATGAGCCTAGAGAGAACACTGGTAGACAAATTGGCATTCATGTTCCCCCAGCCGCAGCGTATTGCCAAGTTGTCTCCAGTGGTAATTATGATGATGAAGATGGAGTATATGGAGATGATGATGAGGTCACTGATGCGACTTGGGTGCCAGATAGAGCAGAGGAGGAAACTGATGGTGAGGCGGCACAACCCCAAGGAGGCCAACATAAGGAAAGAGTAGAGAGCAGCCACCTTATTCCATCACATTCTGCAGCTGTTATCTCCCGGCCCACTCCCCAAAGCTCAGCACTTCGAGGCTGCCTAGCTTTGAGGGTGTTCAATCATTTCATCTGGAAAAATGTTTTTGGTATAGGCTTCATGGGCACAATTAACACCCAAAGACCAATTTTTCAGCACCTGTTTGACATGTGCATATCATTGCAATTTTTTTTGCCTTCATCAAGAACACCTCTATAGGGTTACGATGGGAAGGCGCCACCGACACCCAAAGACCAATTTTTCTGCACCGGTTTGACAGGTGCATATAATTGCAATTTTTTACAGCAAGGCCAATTCTTGCTTTCATCAAGAGTACCTCTATAGGGTTACGGTGGGAAGGCGCCACTGACACTCAAAGACCAATTTTTCTGCACCTGTTTGACAGGAGGCCATTGACTAGGAAATAGTGATTGATGTGGCAAAGGCCCCTGGATAGGGGGGGTACAAGGGAGATAATGGACTAGGTGAGGGGGTGACTGGAGTTCCCAGATTAGGAGAGGGGATGTCTGGAGGCCCTGGACTAGGGCAGCAGGTGTCTGGAGGCCCTGGACTATGAGAGGGGGATCATGGAGGCCCTCTGGACTAGGAAAGAGGGTGCCTGAAGTACCTTCCAGCTTCAGGAAGAAAGAGCCTGGATTTAAAGCCTGGGCTGAGGAAGAGCCTGCCTGGGCCCTCGAGGGTGAGTTTACAACATAAATGGGGTCATTTATCAATTGTCGCAAGTAATGCCAAAACATGAGCAGAGAGACAGGTTGTGCGAAAGTCTTATTAAAGGAGAAGTACAGCCAAAGCCTGTTTGGTTGTACTTCTCCTGTTGATCACATCAGTGCAGATAGTTTTTTTTTCACTCCTGTGACCCATTTTCAGCTGACAGCAGGCTTAAGCCCACTCTTGGCTGATGTCACAGAGTCGGTCCAGGCTGGGGAAAGATTGCAACCATATGGTTGGGATCTGCTCACATGCCTGTACCGGCACCCAGCTCAGCCTCTCAGCGAGCTGCTGAGAGCCTGAGCCGGCCACTCCTGCCCCCACCACAGCCCAGTGTTTCAATGAGCACTGGGGGGGGGGCAGAGCCAGATACTGACAGCCACCATCTCTCTGCTCAGGGAGCCCTGAGAACTGAGTGATCAGCTGTTTGATTACTCGGTTCTCAGCCTTAGAGCTGACTGGGGACAGATGCAGCATCTACCTAGCTAAGTATGCTTCATAAATAAAATTCCCATACTTCTCTTTTAATTACCAGACATCTCCCCTTTCCTGCTATCTGGCCCACATGACAATTAGGCCTCATTCACATGGAGCATATGCGCTCTCCATGCCCAGTGTGATGGCCGTGTTAGGCGTGGGGATGCACGGTGTTCTGTGCATCCCTGTGCAGGCAGTTCAATCAAAGTCAATTGGGATGCAGCAGCTGCATGGACATAGTCGAATGTCAAAATTTGACATGCAGATAGAAAGGGATGCATGTATGCAAAGGCACAGTGTCTGCATTCGGAATCGTGCACCCACTTCTATGGGTGAAGCTCTCTGGTGGATGCAAATGCAGCAAAAAGTGGCTCAGCATACAGGACCTGTGTCAGTGCCTGTCTGAATGAGCCCTGAGGGGAATTGATCAAAACTAGAGCAGACAGAATTTGGAACAGCTGTGCATGTCAACCAATCAGCTCATAGCTTTCATTTTTAAAGCTGAACAAGCTGAAGATAGAAGCCGATTGGTTGCAATGCGCAGCTGTTCCAAATTCTGACTACACCAGCTTTGATAAATTCCCCTCACTGTGTTTTACATTTCTTACTCCTGACTGCTGCATTCTAAGTACAGCACATGCTTTGTTAAAGTGGTTGTAAAGGCACACATTCTATGCATGAAGGTAAAAAACCTTCTGTGTGCAGCAGCCCCTCAGCCCCACCTAATACTTACCTGAGCCTATCTATCCAGCGATGTCCCCGAGAGCCTTGGCTGTCTGGGGACTCGTACTCCTGATTGGCTTTTGGCAGCATCAGAAACCATTGGCTCACACTGCTGTCTATCACAGCCAGTGAGCCATTTAGAAGATGGAAGGAGCGTAGTCGAGCCATGGCTCCATGTGTGGATGGACACATAGAGCCACGGCTCAGGAGAAGTCCCCGTAGCAAGCTGCTTGCTGTGGGGGCACCCAGAAAGAGGGAGGAGCCAGAGGTGTCGTCAAGGGACTCAAGAAGAGGCGGATCCAGGCTGCTCTGTGCAAAACCATTACACAGAGCAGGTAAGTATAACATGTTTATTATTAAGAAAACAAAACAAGACATTAATATAAGACTGGACCTTTTTGAGAGCTACCATGCAACATATAGGGCTGAGGAGGGGGATGCAGAACTGGATTATGAGCCTATATCCCTCTCCAAAAGCCAGAGTCAGGATAAATGATGTACTGTTAGAACCTTTTTCCATATGTATTGGAACACGGCAGGGCTGTCCATTATCGCCCACTATCTTTATTCTGACACTGGAACCATTTTTAAGAACTATAAGGGCTAACCCAGACATCAGGGGTATTTTGTTAAAAGGAAAGGAACATAAACTGGCCGCATTTGCAGATGACCTCCTGTTTTTCATAACCCTCCCAGCCCTATCCTTATCGCCTTTACTATCCGAGATATGCAAGTATGGGAGACTGTCCAATTTTAAGGTTAATTATAATAAATCCGAAGCAATGGGCGTGGAGATGAATACAGTTTTGCAACATCAGTTATCTACCTTTTTTGTGTTCAGTTGGACAGACTCCCATATAGGATATCTGGGGACCAAAATACCAAACAGACTAAATAGAATATTTGAACTTAACTTTGCCCCCTTGGCACGACAGATTAAATTTGATTTACAGAAATGGGACAAGGTAGTGTTTACGTGGTTTGGCAGAATTAACATTATAAAAATGAATGTAATGCTGAGACTGGTATATCTGCTACAGACCCTACCCATCAAGATCCCTTTGGGCTTCTTGAGGGACTTGAGAACAAGATATGCGAGGTTTATATGAGCCGGGAAACCAGACAGAATCCGTAGAGACGTCCTGACACTACCAAAAGAAAAAGGAGGGGTGGAATTCCCAGATCCGGTGGATTATCATGAGGCTTTACACCTAACAAGGGTACTGGACCGGTGCACATCTCAAAGAGATAAACCATGGGTACACATGGAACAGGCAATATCAGAGATACCCTTGGAGGGTTTAGTCTGGCTCCCAAACACGGCTATACCACAGGCAGTGAAACAACACCCGACGGTAGGCGCCACGCTTAGATCTGTTAAAAAGACATTTAAGAAAGTTAAAATGTTGGCTCTCCTGAGCCCGATGACCCCAATTGTGGGTAACCCGGCGTTTGAACCAGGCGTAAAAGACAAAGGCTTTATGAATTTAAAACGACAGGGTAGAAGTAGACTTATACATTTTATGACAGACAACCGAGTGATGTCCAGAGAGGAGATTGAGCGAGAGTTCGCAGAGGTACTGGATCCATTTAGGCGAATGCAGTTAAACACCTTCATTCGATCAATTTCAACGCGAACAAGAGAAATACCCATACCATCTAAATTCGAGAAGATATGTCTAAAGGGGAATCTGTGAGACATTCATTATCAATGTTGTATGCCATGGTGACCGAATTGAAAGCCCCACAAGAACTGGGCTTTATACAGGCCTGGGAAAGAGACTTGGGGGTCACTTTTTCTGAATTGTAGAAAAGTAAGATATTTGGTTTACACACAAGGCCTCACTAGCAACTAGATACCAAGAAGGGGGCTACAAGATCTTGAGCAGGTGGTATAGAACCCCAGTGGTACTAAATCGAATATACCCACAGGTATTCAATCTTTGCTGGCGATGTCAAGGAGCTGTGGGCACTCTGATACACATTCTTGGGGAATGTCAGGGAATAAAAGGTTTTTGGAAAATTGTTGAAGAAACCATAAAAGAAATTACAGATGTGTCTCTTGGAGATAGTCCGGCTATCTTCCTGCTGTCTGACATTCCTCTCTCGACAGAAAAATACAAAAACTCATTGGTGAGACATTTGCTTACGACAGCGAAAGCATGTATTCCAGTTCTCTGGAAGAGCAATGTCTCTCCAACTAGAACACAATGGTTGGCCAAAATAACAGAAATCCAACAAATGGAAAGTCTCACTATGAGCATGAGGGAGCAAGAGGATAAGCATCAACAAATCTGGGCACCGCATGTTACATATAGAGAACGGGTAGAGTGAGGGGTGGAGGGTGGGGAGAGCTTGGGGATTTACTGTTGTGTTTTTGTTTTTTTTCTCCTTCTTGATTTTTGCTTTTCTGTACTGTTCTAGATACATACTGCTAGTGGTTGTTTTTTTTATTTTATTTTAATTTAAACTTCTTTTTGGAAAGGGGGAGGATAATGAAACAAGATATAGTACTAGAGCAGATTACCATAAGATAATGTTTAATACGACAAAGGAGGAGTCAGAGGCAGGATAATTTAAAAGCTATCTGTTTTGGTAAAGTGTATGAATGTGCATGCAAAATTTATGTCAAGAGTAATATAATTATAACGGTTGAATAAGATGTATTGCATGAAAAGGCTGTACTATTACTATTATCTTTGTGAAAGAAAAGAAAAACTTAAAAATATTGAATTTATAAAATGCCCAGAAAGTGAAAGGACTAAAAGCTGAAAAAGACAATATGGGTTTTACTAAATAAATCAACAATGATTTTTGAAAAATTAGTTGACAGAGCAAGACCACACATAATTTGAATAGCTATATTAACCACAAAAAAGTTAAAATAGTTAAAAATGTGTTATGAATGAACATGTACTGACCTGGCTAATACTGTAACTCCCACTTATAAAATCACATTTCTTCCTGTCAATGCCAATGCCTACTCTAGGAGAACAGTCTCACAGTTACAGTACTTACAAGTAAATCAAGCCACTTAGAATTTTATGATGTGGATAGTCTGGAAAAACAAGTAATGTCACATGAAGTATTTGTTTTTTCCACTGACCACAAGTTCATTTCCAAATCAGCAGCTTAGAACCCCCATAGGTTTAGTTTGTCCATGGAATTCTCATTAACAAATAACCAAATAAATGGAATGGCATGAACCTGAGAAAACACACATAAACTGTAAAACTTTTATTTGCCAGCTCTCCTACAGTTTTATAATTTATGGAAATATTATATTCAATGTTGGATCTAAAATAAAAATACACATAATCTGACTGCTACTTTTTATTTACTCGCTTCGCCAACACAACAAAACAAAACTGTATTGTAACCCTTGGTGTAAGCAATAGTCATCCTGCTGTTTTATTAGTACATGATTATACAGGTAGAGTATATCTAAATAACTACTCATAAAACATCTAAAAGAAATGTCACACAGCAGCACAACTACACTACAATTGCACTACAATTAACCTGGATATAGATGCTATTACAGTGATATAACCAAGTCACCCTCAGTATGTTGAGGCACAATTGACTACCAGCCATCAGTCTTGATATACCAGTACATAATCCAGATTTTAGTATAACATGTGCACAGGTCAAAGTGTTTACAACATGTCGGCATTCTACTGCACAACCAAACTGTATATAGAATAAAACTGTAAATAACAAGCCCAGGCTTGGCAATAGTTTTAATATCTGGTAAAAGTTTTCTTTTTGTTTCATCTCCTGGGCTGTGATACGTGCTACCTGCCTAGATGATTCAGTCTTAAATGATGGGTAGCTGGACGCTGTTCATTTGATATTATTATAATACAGAATTTGTATAGTGCCAACAGGTTGTGGAAAACCTGTGGAAGTGAAATTAAACTCAGAAAAAAATGCCAACAGGTAGGACTCTTCTGTCATAACTGCTTCTCCCTGCCTATCAGCATTAATGTACACTGAGCTGTGCACCTGAAGGCAAGTTATGCCACGTACACACGGTCGGAATTTCTTAGGAAAAAAGTCAGACGGAATTTTTTCATCGGATATTCCTTGGCTCATCGTAGTGTTGTATGTCACCGCGTTCTTGACGGTCAGAATGTGGTGTGACAGTGTGTTTGCAAGACAGCTTGAACGGAATTCCGTCGGAAAATCCCGACGGAAAATCCAATCGTGTGTACGCGGCATAAGAGTGGGAATCAGCCGGATAAATTGCAGTAGGGAGTTGCAAAGAAAGGGGGAGATTCTAATCCTTGGGATGAGCATTGGAGTAGATGACAAGGGAGAGGGTTGAGAATAACAGGTCATGGGAGCAGCAATATTGTTTCAAATTTTTACAAACCAAGCTGAAACCTACTTTTACTACAGGTTACAACACTGTCTTTGGAAGAAGAGTGTATAACTTGCTCCCCCATATTGTGTATCAATGAGAGATATTTTCCATCATTTCCCAGGTCTGTAACAGCCTATCTGCAATAAATGCTACTCCTGATGGTAAGGGCACCATGACAATACTTGCCAAAACACAGAATGGACTTAAGATCAACAGTGAATGCTTTTGCAGCAACCCATATCAGCAAACTACTAAAATTGTCAAGAAACAGCTGCAGCTATAATAAACTACCTCCTTGGCTAGGATTACATATTTCTCCCATAAAACAGTAAATCTCTTGCTTAAAGAGTACTTATTCCTTGGTGAAATCTTTAAATTGTAATTTTAACATCTGCTTTTGTGGATGCCATGAGCAGTGCCTACTCACAGGGCATAGTGAATATATGTCACAGAACTCAAGGAAGTAAATGTGTGGGGATCTTCAGAAAGTAAGTTTACACACTTCAAGATCATTCATATTTGTAGGAGAAGGCTAGAAATAATGGAAATACAATGTGCAAATGAAAATATGATTTTACATTTTGACCATAGATACAGGTGATACTCGAAAAATTAGCATATCGTGCAAAAGTTCATTTATTTCACTAATGCAACTTAACCAGTTGCCGACCGCCGCACAAACATTTACGTTGGCAGAATGACACGGACAGGCGAATGGGCGTATATATAAGTCCCCTTTAAATTGCCGCCGTGTGGACCCTGCCGCGAGCTCCGTTGACCGTGCCTGTGGGACCCGCGGACTCGATGTCCGCCGGTGTCCCGCGATCGTGTCACGGAGCTGAAGAATAGGGAGATGTTACTGTAAACACAACATCTGCCCGTTCTGCCTAGTGACATGTCACTGATCGTCTGTTCCCTGTCATCGGGAACAGCGATCAGTGACATGTCACAGCAAGCCACGCCCCTTAAAAGTTAGAAGCACTCCCTAGGTCACACTTAACCCCTTCGCTGCCAGTGTCATTTTTACAGTAATCAGTGCATTTTTATAGCACTGATCGCTGTAAAAATGACAATGGTCCCAAAATGATGTCAAAAGTGTCCAATGTGTCCGCCATAATGTCGCAGTCACAATAAAAATCGATGATTACCGCCATTACTAGTAAAAAAAAAAAAAAAGGCATAAAACTATCCCCTATTTTGTAGACGCTATAACTTTTGCGCAAACCAATCAATACACGCTTATTGCGATTTTGTTTACCAAAAATATCTAGAAGAATATGAGGAAAAAAATTTTTTTTTTATATATTTTTGGGGGATATTTATTATAGCAAAAAGTAAAAAATATTGATTTTTTTTCAAAATTGTCGCTCCATTTTTGTTTATAGCGCAAAAAATAAAAACCGCACAGGTGATTAAAAATATCACCAAAAGAAAGCTCTATTTGTGGGGAAAAAAAGGACGTAAATTTTGTTTGGGAGCCACGTCACACGTCGCAGTGCCGAATCGCAAAAAGTGGCCTGGTCTTTGGCCAGCAAAATGGTCCGGGGCTTAAGTGGTTAAAAGGTGAAACAAATATATGAGATAGACTCATTACATGCAAAGCAAGATAGTTCAAGCCGTGATTTATCATAATTGGGATGATTATGGCTTACAGCTCATGAAAACCCCAAATCCACAATCTCAGAATATTAGAATATTACATGCAATGGACTTAAAGTGGTTGTAATCCCTTTTTTGTGACTTCTACCTATAGGTAAGCCTAGAACAAGGCTGAAGCCTAGTACACACGGCCGAGAATCTCGTCGCAAAAAAAACGTAGTTTTTCTCGACGGGTTTCTTGTCAAGCTTGACGAGATTCTTGTCAAGCTTTCCTTGCATACACACTGTCAATCCAAAATCTCATTGTTGTAAAGCGCGGTCACGTACAACACGTACAACGGCAGTATAAAGGGGAAGCTCTATTCCAATGGCGCCACCCCTATGGGCTGCTTTTGTTGATCTTGTGTTACCGCATGTTAGTAAAAGTTTGGGGAGAGACGATTCGCGCTTTTCAGTCTTCGTGCTTTCAGTTCGTTACAGCGTGACGAATGTGCTATCTCTATTACGAACGCTAGTTTTACAAGAAGGTGCGCTCCCGTCTCATACTTGATTCTGACCATGCGTGGTTTTTGAAGACTCGGAAAAGCATACACACGAACGGTTTTCTCGTCCAAATACAGTCTGACGAGAATCACGATGAGAAAAATTAGACTCCCGACGAGAAAAAATAAAGCAGGTCTTCTTTTTTTCTCGTCGATATTCTGGGCAGTTTTCTTGACGAGAAACCTGAAAGCCTCGTACACACGCACGGTATTATCGGCAAGAAAGCTCTCCCAACAGTTTTCTTGTCGTTTCTTGCAGAGAAAACCGGTCGTGTGTACAAGGCTTTACTTATAGGTAGTGGAAATATCTCCTAAACGTGCGCCGTTTAGGGGATATTTCACTTGTAGTCCGCTGATAATGTAAACGCTGCATGTGCTGGGAAGAAACAAAACTCTGTGCTGTTTCTTCCCTAGCGTGTGCCCTTAATGGCGGCTCCTGTGCGCATTCTTTTAATTTGCATGCTTTGCAGGGAGCAAAAGAGGAAGTAAAACCCATCAGGGTTTACCTCCTCTTTAATGAAGCACAGTGGACCAACACCAGCAGATGACATGGCTTCCCAAATCAACACAGACTGCGGAAACTTCACACTGGACTTCAAGCATTTTGCAGTGTGTGCCTCTCCATTCTTCCTCCATACTCTGGGTCCTTCCAAATGAGATGCAAAATTTGCTCTCATCAGAAAAGAGGACTTTGGACCACTGAGCAACAGACCAGGTCTGATTTTCTTTAGCCCAGGTAAGACGCTTCTGACGTTGTTTGTTGTTCAGGAGTAGCATGACAAGAGGAATACGACATTTGAAGCCCATGTCCAGGATCCGTCTGTGTGTGGTGGCTCTTGATACACTGACTCCAGCCTCAGTCCACACCTTGTGAAAGTCCCCAACACTTCTGAATGGCCTTTTCCTGACAATCCTCTCCAGGCCGCGGTCATCCCTGCTGCTTGTGCACCTTTTTCTTCCACACTTTTCCCTTCAACATAACTTTCTATTAATGTGCTTTGATACAGCACTTTGGGAACATCCAACTTCTTTTGCAATTAGAAAAAAGAAGAAGTATCTTTCTGGACAGCCGCACTCCAAACAATCGTTGTCTTTTTTAGTAAAATAAAACAGCACTACAAGCCACAGCAAACTGGGCAGCTGACGCGTTTCACACTATTCCTAGTGTTTAATCATAGCTTCTTTTGCAATTACCTTTTCAGGCTCTCCCTCCTTATGGAGGGTGTCAATGATGGTTTTCTGCACAACTGTCAGGTCAGCAGTCTTTCCCATGATTGTGATTCCTACTGAACCAGACAGAGAGACCATTTAAAGGCTCAGGAACCCTTTGCAGGTGTTATGGCTTAATTAGCTGATTAGAGTGGAACACTTTGAGCCTAGAATATTGCACCTTTTTACAATTTTCTAATTTTCTGAGATTGTGGATTTGAGGTTTTCATGGGCTATAAGCCATAATCATCACAATTATGACAAATCACGGCTTGAACTATCTTGCTTTGCATGTAACGAGTCTATCTCATATATTGGTTTTACCTTTTAAGTTGCATTAGTGAAATAAATGAACTTTTGCACGATATTTAAATTTTTTAAGTATCACCTGTATGTTTTAACTATATTTTTTTAAGTGTAATATCCTATTTCCTAAAATCTAATTACAAAAAATAAAAGGTTAAAACAAGCTTTAAAGAGCTCAGGACATTTTATTTGCTAAAAAATTACTTAAGGCTCTTTCACTTATGCCTGTCAGTTTTTCAGGCGGACCTGAACGGCCGCTCCATGTACCTCTATGGAGCGTCGGATGTCAGCGGTGACATGTCCGCTGACATCCAATCCTCTCCGATGCGCTAAATCCAGACGGATGGAAACCCTATTTTCCATCCATCTGGCGGATCGGTTTGGATGAAAACGGACAGGCGGTCCGTTTTCATCCGATCCCCCATAGAGGACAGCGGGGCTCTGACAGGACCATCCCTGCAGAGTGAGCGGAGACAAACCTGTCATCCGCCGGCTCAGCGGATCGATCCCTGCTGAGCAAGCAGAGTCCGTCAAAATGGACAGCGTCGCGTGAAAGGGGCCTAAGAGACTAAAATGGTAGTTGTTGCCATTTTTAATGTTGAATGATTAAATATACTGAAATTAACCACTTCCTGCCCAGTCAATAGTGAATTGACGTCCGGGAAGTGGTTGCATTATCCATACTGGACGTCATATGACGTCCTGCAGGATAATGCCTTGCGCGCGCCCGCGGGGGCGCGCAGCGCGGTGATCGGGGACGGCATGTGTCCCACGGACACAGCGCTTCCCTGATCACAGTAAACAGCCAATTTTATTGGCTGTTTACCATGTGATCGGCTGTGTCAAAGTCACAGCCAATCACCTGTCAAAACAGACTCTGCGGCGCGCTCCGTGCGCGCCGCCACAGGCTTGCAGAGCGGGGATCGGGGAAGGCGAGTGTCCCTTGGACACAGCGCGTGCCCGATCAGAGTAAACAGCCACTGAATTGGCTGTTTACCAAGTGACCGGCTGTGTCCAATCACAGCCGGTCACAAATGTAAACAAACTCCACAGGAGTTACTACCTGATCCCTGCTTTCTCCTCACACACCGATCTGTGAGGAGAGAGAAGAGATCAGTAAGTTAGCTCAGTGTAGTTTGTCTACATAAGTTTACAGTGCACAACACGCCCCCCCCCATAAAGAGGACCTGTCACACAGCCCAGCCAATCAGCCCATCTGTCAATCAGCCCATCTGTCAATCAGCCCATCTGTCAATCAGCCCATCTGTCAATCAGCCCATCTGTCAATCAATCAGCCCATCTGTCAATCAATCAACCCATCTGTCAATCAATCAATCAGCCCATCTGTCAATCAATCAGCCCATCTGTCAATCATCTGTCACAGGCCCACCTCCATCAGTAACGCCATTGGTACCGCCACACAGGCTACCAGTACCGCCATCGGTACCAGTACCGCCACCAGTACCGCCACCAGGCCCAGCATCTATACTGCCACACAGGCCCGCTACCAGTATCACCACTAGTGCCGCCATCGGTACCACCACCAGTACCACCACCCGTACCACCGTCGGTAGTGCCACCACCACCTGTACCACCACCTGTACCGCCATCGGTACCATCACCACCCGTACCGCCATCGGTACCACCACCACCTGTACCGCCATCGGTACCACCACCACCTGTACCGCCATCGGTACCACCACCACCCATACCGCCATCGGTACCACCACCACCCATACCGCCATCGCTACCACCACCACCCATACCGCCACCTGTACCGCCATCGGTACCGCCGCCACCACCACCACCCGTACCGCCATCGGTACCACCACCACCTGTACCGCCATTGGTACCACCACCACCCATACCGCCATCGGTACCACCACACAGGCCCACTACTAATACCTCCATCGGTACTACCACACAGACCGCCACCACTACCACCAGCAGTACCATTACACAGGCCCACCAATAAGCACTGCCATAATGTCCCAAAGGGTTTACACACCTGAGGAGGCATATGCCATTCTTGCCATGTCGGATGATGAGAGCAGCGGGGAGCTCCCATTATCCGATTCTGGTTCGGAATACGAGCCAGTGGAGGATAGTGGCTCAGAGTCCGAGTCCCCGGAGGAAACCGTCCCTCCCAAAAGAATGCGATCAGCACCAAGATCAGCACCAGATCAGCACCAAGATCAGCACCAAGATCAGCACCAAGATCAGGAGAACTGCCCACCACCAGCAGCGCCATACCCCAGGAAGAGGAGCCCAGTACAAGTAATGGAAATGCACGCCCAACCCGAAGAATCCAGCCCCAATCCTACCTTCCCGATGCCCTGGCAAACCCCTTATGGTTGCCTGCCAACTCAGGATCCGCTATCATCCCCCCTTTCACCGCACAGCCAGTTGTGCAGCCCGACACTACAAATTTTTCTAAATTTGATTATTTTTGTTTATTTTTCCCACAAGATTTGCTGCAGAATATAGTGGATCAAACGAATCTGTATGCATCCCAATTTATTGCTGCCAACCCCGATTCTTCCTACGCCCGCATGTACCAGTGGCGGCGTCTAACATTGGAGGAATTTTAATTATTTTTGGGCCTTATGTTCAATATGGGGCTTACAAAAAAGAACGAAGTCCATTCATATTGGTCCAAACGCCCCATCCAACACATGCCCATATATTCCACTGTCATGTCCAGGAAAAGATACGACATGATTATGCGCTTTCTCCACTTCAATGACAATTCACAGTGCCCTCCCCGAGATCATCCCAACTACGACAAATTGTACAAGATACGCCCCCTAATCAATGCCTTTTCCCAGCGATTTGAAGAAGTTTTCATCCCAGACCAAAAAATTTGTGTGGACGAGTCCCTCGTACATTTCACCGGCCGACTGCAGTTCAAGCAGTACATACCAAGCAAGAGAGCCAGGTATGGGTTAAAATTAAATAAATTATGTGATCGAGCCACTGGATACGTCTGCAAATTCAGGATCTACGAAGGCAAAGACTCCCAGCTCCAGCCCCGTGATTGCCCCACATATATTGGAACCAGTGGGAAAATTGTCTGGGAGTTGGCATACCCCCTGTTCGGAAAAGGTTACCATTTATATGTTGATAATTATTATACCAGCCTGCCCCTTTTTCGCCACCTTTACAGTAAACAAACCCCGGCCTGCGGTACCTTAAAAAAAAACCGGAAGGGATTCCCACAAAATTTATTGACAAAAAAAATGCGACCTGGAGAATCGGCATCCATGAGGAACGAGGAGGTGTTGGCCATGAAGTGGAGGGACAAGAAAGATGTCCACATCCTCTCTACGATCCACAATGACACCATGGTGGAGATCCCAAGAAGACGCGGCTCCATTGTAAAGCCAGAATGTGTCCACGACTACAATTTGTACATGGGGGGGTGGATTTAAACGACCAGATGCTACAGCCCTACTTATCAACCAGAAAGTCCCGTTATTGGCACAAAAAAGTTGCGTTTCACCTGTTTCACATGGCCCTTCTTAATTTGTTTGTCTGCTACCAAAAAGCAACTCAAAATCACCAACTCCACTACCTCCAATATATCGAAGATATCATCGATGCCCTCATTTACCAACAAGATCCCGCCCCAGGAAGCATTCGCTCTGATAGTGTGAGTCGGCTTCACGAGCGACACTATCCCTTTAGCATCCCCCCCACAGAATCTGGAAGAAGATGCCAAAAGAAATGCCGTGTATGCAGCAGAGGAGGAGTAAGAAGAGACACCAGCTATTATTGTCCCGATTGTCCCTCCCAACCTGGCCTGTGCATCGGAAATTGCTTCAAAAATTATCATACATCCATTAGTTCCCCTTATTATTAACAGACTGCCATTTCCCCATTTGCCTGCTACCATGTTACTAACTACCTTCCATGTTAATTAACTGACCCTGGCCTGTTTACCGACGATGTCTTTGCTTGCCGATTTAAACCACGTTTCTGACCTCCACGTGCACCAACCTCAGCCTGTTTCCCGACGATGCCTCTGCCTGCCGATTTAAACCACGTTTCTGACTTCCACGTGTACCGACCTTGGCCTGTTAATCGACCATGTTTTTGCCTGCCACTTGGACTGATCTTTTGGCCATCTACTTTTAGTACACAGGGGTCTCACATATGTGAGGGGCTTCAGAATAGCGTTCTGAGTAGAGAAAACCAGTTTTTCGTTTTCTGTGCTCCAAGAACAGGGTCTGGTTGCCCGGAGGCTTCAAAGCGATTTGGGTGGGAGAAGCCTCTACCCCTGTCCCCCTGGCCCTAAGCTTGATGGTCCTTCCTGCTGCCTGGACCAATAATTTGGCTGTGCTGACCATATTACTGCCTGTAATGACCCATGACATTATGGACCATGTTTCTTCCTGCTGCTTGGACCAATACTTTGGCTGTGTTGACCATATATCTGCCTGCTGCCTCTACTGACTTTGGACAGCATTTCTGCCGGGACACCTCTGCCTGCTACCTGGACCTGTGCTTTGGCTGTGCTCTGGCTGTGCTGACAGTATCTCTGCCTGTGCGAACTATGGACAGTATTCCTGCCTGCTGCCTGGATGATTGCTTTTGCTGTCGCTGACCTCATCCCTGCCTGCTGCCTGGACCGATGCTCTCCTCTGTGGACCACTGCACTTCTAAAACCACAGGTAATCTTTTGTTATTTGGTATGTACCTGCTATGTGTTAGATATATGAAGGGCCTTCAAAAATGTGATTGGTAGTCAGAAAATGATATGTGCAATTAATGCTGCTAGAATGCCTGGAGGTGCTACTTGGATGTTGGGCCTCTGTATGTGGCCAGGCTGTGTAAAAGTCTCAAACATGTGGTATCGCCATACTCAGGAGGAGTAGCAAAATGCATTTTGGGGTGTAATTTTTGCTATGTACATATTATGTGTTAGAAATATCTTATAAATTGACAACTTTGTGTAAAAAAAATGCATTTTAATTTTTTCTCCACATTTTCCAAAACCTTCTGGAAAAAAATGAACCGTTCAAAAGACTCATAATGCTTCATAGATTATACGTTGCGGTGTGTGCTTTCCAAAATGGGGTCATTTTGTGGAAAATTCTATTGTCCTGGTGCTCCAGGGCCTTCAAAATTGTAATAGGTGGTTGAGAAAGGATATGTGCGATTTATGCTTGTAGAACGCCTGAAAGTGCTACTTCAATGTTGGGCCTCTGTATATGGCCAGGCTGTGTAAAAGTCTCACACATGTGGTATCGCTATACTCAGGAGGAGTAGCAGAATGCATTTTGGGGTGTTATTTTTGCTATGTATATGCTATGAGTTAGAAATATCTTATAAATGGACAACTTTGTGTAAAAAAAATGCATTTTCATTTTTTCTCCACATTTTCCAAAACCTTCTGGAAAAAAATGAACCGTTCAAAAGACTCATAATGCTTCATAGATTATACGTTGGGGTGTGTGCTGTCAAGGTCACCTGTGGCCAGGTGACAGATGCACACCGTAGGGGGACAGGAGTGCACCGTGAGGTAGTGAACCCTATGGCTGGCTTCTGCGGATAGGAAACTGGATGGTTGTGGAAAGCGGGACCAGAGGAGCACAACCGGGATCCTAACGGAAGCTAGAGCCAAGATTCCCCAGGGCGCGGAGTCTAAGACCCAGCAGGTCTTCTCCAGGGCCTCTAGTGGTGAGGATGTTATGCTGCAGGCTGGGACCAGGTCGCGGCCCCTGGAGTTTCCTAGCTCACGCCCCGTAGGATAGGGGGAAAAGAGGGGAAGCAGCAGCACAAGATATGAGAGAACCGAATAACAAGCTGAAGGTCAGGGGCCACAAGCAGACAAGGATAACGAAAGAACGAGCCGAAGGTCAAGGGTCACGAGCAGACAGGGATAGTCGGGGACAAGCCAATAACGTAACAGAGAGACAGACGTAGCACACGGCAGGCAGGAACCCAAACACACAATGCCTAACAAACACGTTGATCAGCAAAGCAGGCTTGCAGTGCACAGGTTAATATAGTGTTCTGTGATAGGGCCTGGGGTGGAGTCAGGCTGGGAGGAGATTATAAAGGAAGCCAGGTGAAAGGGTTCTGGCCTCTAAGATGAACACATGGGAAGGAAGGTAAGCTGACAGACAAACACTACTGCATATCCATGACATGTGCTTTCCAAAATGGGGTCATTTTGTGGAAAATTCCATTGTCCTGGTGCTCCAGGGCCTTCAAAAGTGTAATAGGTGGTTGAGAAAGGATATGTGCGATTTATGCTTGTAGAACGCCTGAAAGTGCTACTTCAATGTTGGGCCTCTGTATGTGGCCAGGCTGTGTAAAAGTCTCACACATGTGGTATCGCTATACTCAGGAGGAGTAGCAGAATGCATTTTGGGGTGTCATTTTTGCTATGTATATGCTATGTGTTAGAAATATCTTATAAATGGACAACTTTGTGTAAAAAAAATGCATTTTCATTTTTTTTCCACATTTTCCAAAACCTTCTGGGAAAAAATGAACCGTTCAAAAGACTCATAATGCTTCATAGATTATATGTTGGGGTGTGTGCTTTCCAAAATGGGGTCATTTTGTGGAAAATTCCATTGTCCTGGTGCTCCAGGGCCTTCAAAAGTGTAATAGGTGGTTGAGAAAGGATATGTGCGATTTATGCTTGTAGAACGCCTGAAAGTGCTACTTCAATGTTGGGCATCTGTATGTGGCCAGGCTGTGTAAAAGTCTCACACATGTGGTATCGCTATACTCAGGAGGAGTAGCAGAATGCATTTTGGGGTGTCATTTTTGCTATGTATATGCTATGTGTTAGAAATATCTTATAAATGGACAACTTTGTGTAAAAAAAATGCATTTTCATTTTTTTTCCACATTTTCCAAAACCTTCTGGAAAAAAATGAACCGTTCAAAAGACTCATAATGCTTCATAGATTATACGTTGGGGTGTGTGCTTTCCAAAATGGGGTCATTTTGTGGAAAATTCCATTGTCCTGGTGCTCCAGGGCCTTCAAAAGTGTAATAGGTGGTTGAGAAAGGATATGTGCGATTTATGCTTGTAGAACGCCTGAAAGTGCTACTTCAATGTTGGGCCTCTGTATGTGGCCAGGCTGTGTAAAAGTCTCACACATGTGGTATCGCTATACTCAGGAGGAGTAGCAGAATGCATTTTGGGGTGTCATTTTTGCTATGTATATGCTATGTGTTAGAAATATCTTATAAATGGACAACTTTGTGTAAAAAAAATGCATTTTCATTTTTTTTCCACATTTTCCAAAACCTTCTGGAAAAAAATAAACCGTTCAAAAGACTCATAATACTTCAAAGATTATACGTTGGGGTGTGTGCTTTCAAAAATGGGGTCATTTTGTGGAAAATTCCATTGTCCTGGTGCTCCAGGGCCTTCAAAAGTGTAATAGGTGGTTGAGAAAGGATATGTGCGATTTATGCTTGTAGAACGCCTGAAAGTGCTACTTCAATGTTGGGCCTCTGTATGTGGCCAGGCTGTGTAAAAGTCTCACACATGTGGTATCGCTACACTCAGGAGGAGTAGCAGAATGTATTTTGGGGTGTAGTTGCAATTATGCATATGCTGTGTGAGAGAAAAAAACTGTTAATATGACCAGTTTGTGTAAAAAATAAAAATAAAAAATAAAATTTAAATTTTCCCAAGAATTGTGGGAAAAAAATACAACTTCAAAAAACTCACCATGCCTCTTAGTAAATACCTTGGACTGTCTACTTTGCAAAAAGGGGTAATTTTGGGGTATTTGTACTTTCCTCGCTTGTTAGTGTCTCAAGAAATGAGATATCCCTTCAGTACATCAGGCGTGATCAGATGTGATAAATTTTCAGTGATTGCCACCATAGTTTGTAGACTCTATAACTTTCACAAAGACCAAATAATATACACTAATTTGGGTTCATTTTACCAAATATATGTAGCAGTATACATTTTGGCACAAATTTATGAAGAAAAATTACTTATTTGCAAAATTTTACAATAGAAACTAAAAAAAAGTGTTATTTTTTTTTAAAAATTGCTGTTTTTTTGCTTATATCGCAAAAAATAAAAAATCCAGTGGCGATTAAATACCACCAAAAGAAAGCTCTATTTGTGAGAAGAAAATGATAAAAATTTTGTTTGGATACAGTGTAGCATGACTAAGTAATTGTCATTCAAAGTGTGAGAGTACTGAAAGCTGAAAATTGGTCTGGGCGGGAAGGTGCATAAGTGCATGGTATTGAAGTGGTTAATTTTAAGCACGCAAACACAATAAAATAAAAAATTTTGGTAAAATATAAAAGATGACGTTGTGTTGACTAAATAGTTACCAAAAATGTCAAGATTTAAAATTGCACTCGCCTGTGAAATGGCGACAAACTATGGTACCTAGAATTATGCATAGGCGACACTGTAAATGTCTTTACAGGTTATCAGTTTAGTGTGAGCTCTGGCACCAGAATTATTGCTCTCAGTTTGAGATACCACAAATGTGTGGGGCAATTGCTGTTTACATGCACGTGCCTGACCTAACTGTGCATTTGCATTTGTGCGTGAGCATGGGGGGATAAAGGTGCTTTAAAAAAAAATTGAATTTGTTTTGTTTTTTATTTGCATTCTTTTTTTTTCATTCAACACCCCTTATTATAGCTTTGGGCAGTAACAGGTCCTCTTTATGGAGAAATTAGGGGTCTATTAGACCCCTGATCCCTCCTCTGCCTTCCAAAGCAGCTGACCAAACAGTCACCTGTTTGATCAGCTTCTTACCTGTCCGTAAGAACCAGGGAAAGACAGCACTGAAATTGAAAGTGATGAAATCCTCATTGCTACTGGCTTGATTTAGGGAATAATTGACCCCCCACCTCCTCCCTGTTCAGTGGCTAAACAGACACAGCCAATGCACTAAATTTGACAGACATGCAGGTGCATGGCTCCGAAAGCACACTGTCCAAGTTTGGAGCCATATAGCTACATGGATGTCAAATTAAGAGCATTGTCTGTGTCCATAGAACATGACCCTCACATAGGTGTACAGAGTAGTATACACACATATACTCTATATCCACTGCCTTGGCCTCCAAGATTCTGCTCTATCCTGGTTCTCCTCCTACCTATCACAGAACTCCATCAGTGTTACCTATAACTTTGTCTCCTCCTCTCCACTTTCTGTGGGGGTCCCCTAAAGCTCCTTGGTCACTTGATAAACTCCCATGGCTTCCAGTACCATCTCTACGCTGATGACACCCAAATCTATCTACTTTCTACTCCCCACCTCACCCCTTCAGTCTCCTTTTGCATTACTAACTAACTAACTGACATTTCTAACATGGATGTCGCACCACTTCCTTAAACTAAATTTCCCTCAAAACGAGCTCATAATATTTCCCCCTGCCCATGCCCCCCTCCATAACCTTTCCATCAAGATCAATAATGCCACTATTACTCCCTCCCCTCATGCCAAAGTACTGGGTGTAATCCTAGACTCTGATCTGTTCTTTCAGCCCCAAATCCATTCGTTGTCAAAAGCTTGTAGACTTCCCCTCTGTAACAGCTCGAAAACTTGCTCCTTTTTATCTAAAGAAACCACCAAACTCATTGTCAGGAAAGACGTCTGCAAGGTACAGCTGCTGTTACCCAGCGCACGCCTGTGTGCAGGCGCCAACCAAGGATGCTCAGAACGGCCACAAGCGCTTCTGCAGATGCGCATGCACGTGCGCGCACGCGCACCTGTCACAGAAACTGGCACCAGTCGGCCTATTTAAACAGAGCTGTGACACTGACTTATTGCTGCTTGGTCTACAGCGTTTACCTTAATCCTGATACTTCTGTGTGTGACTTCTGATACTGACCCGGCTTGCTCCCGACTACCTCTGCCTGATTCCTGCCCTGACCTCTGGCTTTCTACGGATTGATCTCTGCCTCCAGTTCCTGATATTCAGCACCTGTTGCCAAAACCTGCCTGTGACCCGACTACGCTTCTGCCTGCTGCCTTTGCCTGATCTGACCGTCTGTTGCCAAAACCTGCCTGTGACTCGACTACGCTTCTGCCTGCTGTCTATGCCTGATCTGCCTGTCTGTTGTCAACCCGGCTCGTCTGACCCTGCTCCAGCTGTCCAGGCTGCTGCAAGTCCTGCTTCCGGTGGTGCACCTCCACTTGTCTCTTTCCAAGTCTGCCAGCCTGTCTGCCATCTCGCTTGCCCGTCACCTGCTGTGTCCGGTTCCTGCTGGTGAGTTCCTGGCTTCTACCTGTACAGACTTCTGGACTGATCATAGGCACTCTTACCCCGCTGTGCTCCTGGACCTGCTGTCCCACTATCGTTGGTCCACGAGCCAGAGCTGTACAAGAGGCCTTCCTCTACACGTCAGGCTCACCCACCAGGTACGTGACACTCATTCACACTCTTGTTATATTTTGCCTTGACTTTTACAACTCCCTCCTCATTGGCCTACCTCTCCATAAGCTATCTTCTCTTCAGTCTATCATGAATGCTGTTGCCAGACTCATCTACCTTACTAACCTTTCCGTGTCCACCACCCCTCTCTGCCAATCCCTCCAGTGACTTCCAATTGCCTAGAAAATTAAATGCAAAATACAAACAACAACATACAAAGCCATCCACAACTCTGCCCCGAGCTACATCACCAATTTTGTCTCCAAATATCACCCAAACTGTCTCTCCGCTCATTTCAAGACCTCCTGCACTTAAGCTCCCTTGTCTCCTCCTCCCATGCTCATCTCCAGAACTTCTCCAGAGCCTCTCCCATTCTCTGGAAGTCTCTACCTCAATCTGTCTGGCTATCTCCTTCTCTGGCTGCCTTTACGCAATCCCTGAAAACGAATCTCCAGGGAAGCCTATCACGTCTCCAACTGAACTTTTATCACTTCCACCAGCTTATCCCCCCAAGTTATTACCCTTTGTACCACTTTGCCCCATCCTATTAGATTGTTAGCTCTTAAGAGCAGGGCCCTCTTACCGATCTTGTATTTTATTGTATTGTAGCTGTACTGTCTCCCTTTATATGCACAAACTGTTGGAGCTATATAAATCCTGTATAAAAATAATGATAAAAAAAGTTATTATTTATATTCATTTTTAAGCTGCTTTAAAATTGAAAGTGTGTTTGTTTCACTGGGACTTGGGGATCATCGTGACTTTTTCATTTTTGGGAGGTATGGTGCTGATGGAGGAAGAAGGCAGTCTTCCTCCTCAAACTACAGCAGCTTCTCTCCTACATAAACCACTACACATGTGAGATAGGCTGCGATCAGCACTATCGCGGCTTATCTTTCCTCCATAAACGGAAACCTATGTCCTAGTCTCGGAGATATAGTGAAGTCTCTGCTTCTTAATACTACCAGTGGCCCCACTTACCAATATTAACTTGTGGGAGATGAAAAGTCAGTTCTCCACTGGAAGTGTAAAAAAATGCTTGTTACAACAGCTTTGAGGTTTGGGACACACTGATGGCTGTTGATTCATCCTTAAAAATTATTCAACCGCTGGCTCAATATCTAATTAAAATGATTTGACTTTCCAATAAATGATTCAATCTTCTGATATAAAGAAATCTTTAACTGTCATACTGTACATTCTAATGAATTATAGTTACCTAAACACTTTTGACTTGTTTTGGGACCAAACGACACGTACTGTATGATTTTCTTGTCTTTTCAAGCAGTAAAAGTAAAATTACATATTGTGTGCCTTTAGTGTTAATTCAATTGAATGTTTTTTTTATTTTTTTTGCTACCCTGATTAAGTTAATGTAGCAGCAATCTATTACAACCAGGAATATGTTCAATTTCTCTGTAATTCAGGTAATTATTCAGGTAATGCTACACCCACGTGTAGCACTCTGACCTTTTTCCTGCCTGGCTCACTTGCAAGTTAAGGCACACCGTGCTATATGCCCAGGTTCCTTCTTGAATAAGAGGGTGAGCGGTGTTCTAAATTGTTGGGTCCTGCAGCGAGTTACCTCCTTTCGGCTGGTTCTTATCCCTAAAGTGTAGGGAAAAGTCTGTTGTTTGCGTATCAATAAGGCCAATGTCCAGACAAGGTTAAACCTCAATGAACGAAGGTTTATTTTCTATATGCTTGGAAAGTTGAAGATTGAAGAATAAAGTAACAGGGAGGCAGGTTCAGGCACGCGACACTTAATCAGCACTTGGTATCACCACTCAATCCCGAGTGGACTCTGCTCACCCGGATAATTCCCTCTCATGGTCTTAGCAGCCGGAGTGATGCACAAACTTGACATTACTGTCCTAGGGATACAATCGGAACCCATTTGCCTAGTTCCAAACTTCCCAGCACTTGTAGCATAAGAACCTAGGTGCACGTTGAAGCACGCTACAAGAAGGGAAATAGGCCCCCGTGGCCGGGCCCACGCGCACCACTACGGCTGCAGCGCATGTGGAAGATGGTGTTCCTTCCACTGCAGAACCAGTGACGGATGTTACAGCGAATGCTGCCTCCGTCATTACTGAGACGTCCATCCCACCTGCAAAAAGAAAGGTGGGCTATGTAAAAGCCTCCCGCGGCCGCGGTCGAGGTCCACCCCAGCACTTGCCTGAGCCGGAGTGTAGCACACGGACCCTTTTCCTGCCTGGCTCACTTGCAAGTTAAGGCACACCATGCTATATGCACAGGTTCCTTCTTGAATAAGAGGGTGAGCGGTGTTCTAAATTGTTGGGTCCTGCAGCGAGTTACCTCCTTTCGGCTGGTTCTTATCCCTAGAGTGTAGGGAAAAGTCTGTTGTTTGCTTATCAATAAGGCCAATGTCCAGATAAGGTTAAACCTCAATGAACGAAGGTTTATTTTCTATATGCTTGGAAAGTTGACGATTGAAGAATAAAGTAACAGGGAGGCAGGTTCAGGCACGCGGCACTTAATCAGCACTTGGTATCTCCACTCAATCCCGAGTGGACTCTGTTAACCCAGATAATTCCCTCTCACTGTCTTAGCAGCCGGAGTGATGCACGAACTTGACTTTACTGTCCTAGGGATACGATCGGAACCCATTTGCCTAGTTCCAAACTTCCCAGCACTTGTAGCATAAGAACCTAGGTGCACGTTAAAGCACGCTACAATGCCTGTGGCGGACTTATGGAATCCCTCTGTAGGTGACCAGGCTCTTCACCGGTAACCCTGGCTCCCTCTCCAGAACGGGTCACCCTCGAGTGCCCTGAAATTCCTCTTTAGATGGTAGGCCAGCTAAAGGTGCTGGGCCTACATGAACAGTTGCAGCCTCAGGCTAAAGGTGCCTGAGACTGATCTTCCCCTGCGCACTCCCATGGCCTGGAGGGCCATAAGACGCAGGCGGTACTGCTCCTCAGTACCCCTCCTTCTCTTCTCCTAAGATAGCGTCTGCCCCTTATATATCCTCTCCCAGCATGCACAGTGGGCGGACCACGCCCCCCATACAGCTGCCTGGAGAGGACATCCAAAGGTACAGTAATGTCACCAGCGTTTCAACCCTGACCTGTTATGGCAGCGCCACCTACAGGCCACAGGGAACTGTACACCAGCAGCATCACTTAACAGAAGCAAAGAGCAAACCTAATAATTGAAGCAGTCTGAGCCTGGCTACTGACTCAGACCAACCCCTAAATTTAGGCACATAGCACCCCTGAAAGTAAAGGGGCGCTACATAATTTTACATACTTTCATATAAATTTAAAGGGTAACTCCACTTTCGGGGAAAAAAAAAATAGCAAATAAAAATAAAATAATACAGTATAGCATATACAATTGTGACACAAATCATATTGTAATTGAATGGTATTAAAAATTACCTTTCATTTTTCCTTTCCTGCATCTTTGTAATTTTTTGTAAATGCAATGCAATATGGCTACCTGGAGGTGTTCTGTACACAGCATGTGTACTGATCACACCCCAGAAACATAATTTCCTGTTTTTGTGACTGGCTTACTAATTTTCCTAGAAGTCTACACTAAGATAAAAGTCAGATTTCAGGCATCCCCTGCAACAAAAATGAAATTTTTGGTGATATACTCTCAATAGAAAATCACATCTAAAGGGATGCAGACCCAGCAATTTTCCTCCTTATAGCTCAGCAGGTGCAGCAGCTGATTGATAATTATGAAACCACTCCCATTAGATTCACTTACCACATGGACACAGACAAACAAACAGTGATTTCTTCAGCATAGCAAAAGGTAGGACTATGCAACAAAGTTTGTTAAAATCCTTGTAATGTACATATATCACCTAGAGGGCAATGATTTTTTTCTTAACAAAAGTGGAGTTTCTCTTTAAGGGGCAAGTGATACAACTCCACAAAAAAATTGGATTACACAAATCCCAATTACAACTCACAAAATAAAAACAAACCAAACACTGGCGAATCATTTTTTCTTGAAAAAAATGGGTGGACTGTGTAAACATAACATTAAAATAGAAAGGAATCAGTCTCCTAAACACACAAAACTTATACTGAACAATAACAGGGAACATTATGTAAACGCAGTCACTAAAATCTCATATAAGCTTTATCATGTTAATGTCACTTCAAAAGTCATTTTCAGTATTTTTAATTCTGCAGCTATCATTCAAATATAACAATTCCAATTGTGCTCTCGCATTATCACCCTGTCACGCAGGCTCCAAATGGAGTGGCCATTTCACTACACTTTATACAAGCATGGTTCACTGATGTCACCATCAGTAAACCTGCCCAGAGAAACGCTATACAGTCATTGATAGAGTTTACTGTATGTAGACAGAAAGTGTCTGCAAAGAGGCTTTAGGAGGTCATCAGCACCGGGATTCAACAAAGCATTAAAATTTTGTTTAAAAATTGTAGTTTTGATGTATCATGTTTAGTTTCACACCACATGCAGTCCAGTGTGGTTTTTTTCTGCATAATTAAAAAACGCATTGGAAAGTATGTTATATGGTTTTCAATGGCATAGTTCCCACCAGTGCGTTCCAGTTATCGAAAAAAAGGAGAACATGCTGCAATTTTCCTGCACTGGACTGTACCAGAATGCTGTAAAACACTTACAAAATGCACTGGATCGCACCAGAACGCACCTAAACGCCCCCAAAATGCAGTGGAACACACATGTTCTTATTTAAGGTTAAGAAAAAAGAGGGGGACTCTGGACAGCATCTAAAACGCACCATAACGCACTGGAATGCATCAAAAATGCGCCAAAAACGTGCATGCAGAAAAGCATCTGGAACGTATCCGACTGCGTTTCTATTGTGTGAACTGGCCGCAAACTAAATACCATTCAGTTAGGCTTTACATCTACTTTAACAACGTTCCTGTGTGAGATAATCTTAGCTAGATAATCTTTTAAAAGCAAGCACCTATTAATAATTTTGAGACCATATGTAATAATTATTCTAGTGTACGAAATACTGTATAGAACAGTATATGAGTTTTAGTAATTTACAGAACAAATCATGCATTTATTCCACTCTATATAAAACCCATCTCAGTAACTTGCAGTATAAGTGACTGTAATCTGTTTATCAGACCTTCCTGTTTCCTCAAAGTAGGAGCAGAACCCAACACTCGCTTAGTAGAAAAACCTTTTGGCAAAGCCATAAAATTAAAAATGATGATGGCTTTAAATCAAACTTTTGCCTTCCACAGGGAATGTGGGGGACATGTGAATTGTTAAATGGAAATACCATGTTTGCCTCTCATCTGCCATTTACGGTTTACTACATTGCTGTCCTACCAACATCTGTCCTTCACTGCCAAATATCCCTTTAAAGTCTCTTTTCTGTTTATCCAGCTGCTTGCTTTTGGAAAGATTATTCAGTCAACTTTTAGGACTTTTCCATTGGCTTCTAACAAACAGAATGTGGGATTAGAAGAATGGCTACTTGCCTGGCAATGTGTGATCCAGACACCCAATGTTTATAGAATAGTTGGTTACAGTTAGAAAGTCAGTCATTAATGTCAACAATAAAATCCAAAGTGCTTTTTTAATTTCCTTCTTATTTGCACCAGTACTTTACATAAGGACTAAAATAGAGCATTCTGTCATTACCAAATGATTACTGTAAATAATTGATTGGCTAAATAGTACATTTAAAAAGTAACACTTTGTAGTGCATAGACTTTCCTCTAGTACAGCGGTCTCCAAACTACGGCCCGAGGGCCGGATGCGGCCCTTTGCTTGCCTTTATCCGGCCCTTGGGGCAGTATCCCTCCCACTGATACGAGACACTATTCTGACATCTGACACCGACAGTGGAGAACTATTTCTCCCACTGACACCACTAATGGGCCACTATTCCTCCCTATGATACCAATGATGGGGCACTATTTCTCCCCCTAATACCATATGTTTAGTCCCACTGATGCCAGGACAATTTCCACCCCCCCGGTGGCCAAAGTCCGGCCCTTCAAGAGTCTGATGGGACAATAAACCGGCCCTTTGTTTAGAATGTTTAGAGACCCCTGCTCTAGTAGGATCTATTTTGTTGGAATTTTATGTGATATACCAACACAAAGTGGCACATAATTGTGAAGTGGAAGGAAAATGATAAATCATTTTATAAATTTTATACAAATTTATATGTGAAAAGTGTGGCATGTATTTGTATTCAACCCCCCTGAGTCAATACTTGATAGAACCACTTTTCGCTCCAATTACAGCTGCAAATTTTTTTGCCCATTCTTCTTTGCAAAATAGCTCAAACTCTGTCAGATTGGATGGAGAGCGTCTGTGAACAGCAATTTTCAAGTCTTGCCACAGATTCTCAATTGGATTTAGGTCTGCACTTTGACTGGGCCATTCTAACACATGAATATGCTTTGATCTAAACCATTCCATTGTAGCTCTGGCTGCATGTTTAGGGTTGTTGTCCTGCTGGAAGGTGAACCTCCGCCCCAGTCTCAAGTCTTTTGCAGACTCTAACAGGTTTTCTTCAAAGATTGCCCTGTATTGGGCTCCATTCATCTTCCAATCAACTCTGACCAGCTTCCCTGTCCCTACTGAAGAAAAGAATCCCCACAACATCATGCTGCCACCACCGTGTTTCACGGTGAGGATGGTGCTTTCAGGTTATGTGCAGTGTTAGTTTTCCGCCACACATAGCATTTTGCTTGTAGACCAAAAAAGTAAAATTTTGGTCTCATCTGACCAGAGCTCCTTCTTCTAAATGTTTGCTGTGTCCCCTGCATGGCTTCTCGCAAACTGTATATGTGACTTCTTATGGCTTTCTTTCAACAATTTCTTCTTGCCACTCTTCTATAAGGCCAGATTTGTGGCGTGCACAACTAATAGTTGTCCTGTGGACAGGTTCTCCCACCTGAGCTGTGGTGGGTCTCTTGGCTGCTTCTCTGATTAATGCTCTCCTTGCCTGGCCTGTCAGTTTAGGTGGATGACCTAGGTAGGTTTGCAGTTGTGCCATACTCTTTCCATTTTCGGATAATGGATTGAACAGTGCTCCATGAGATGTTCAAAGTTTGTGATATTTTTTTATAACCTAACCCTGCTTTAAACTTCTCCATAACTTTATCCCTGACCTGTCTGGTGTGTTCCTTGGCCTTCATGATGCTGTTTGTTCACTAAGGTTCTCTAACAAACCTCTGAGGGCTTCACAGAACAGCTGTATTTATACTGAGAATACATTTCACATAGGATAACTCTATTTACTAAGTAGGTGACTTCTGAAGGCAATTGGTTTCACTAGATTTTAGTTAGGGGTATCAGAGTAAAGAGGGCTGAATACAAATGCACGCCACACTTTTCAAATATTTATTTGTAAAACATTTTGAAAACCATTTAGACTAGGGTAAATAAGCACCTGGGTGGGAGATGTCTGGATTAGATTTGGTTAGGGGGCAAGTTTTTTTTATACTTGATTTTGTGCTTTAGGAGAAAGACAGGCTCCTGTAAAACTTGTCTATAGTGATTTTGTCCGATGACATAGAACTGTATCATTAACTGTGTGAAAGGTGGCATTCACAGGCAATGGATAGACTGACATGCAACGAAGCTTGGGGAACCCATCAATGGTTTCCAGGAATTTAAAATGGTACAAAGTAGATAACATCCTTGGATATCCACATTAGGAAGCTCTGTACATTTAGATTGAATTCATATTCACATAAATCTGCTGCAAGTTTGCTCCCAGCTATAACATTATTTGAAAGTGTTCAACACAGAATCCTTTATGAATTTAGTTCTAACATAATGAAACCCAGTAATGTCTTTCTTTCTGAAAATGTCAAACGTAAGGCAACGTTTTATATTATTGGGATCTAAAGAAACAGTGTGAACACACAATATTTTTTGGTTTTCTTCAACACATTTTATGCTCTTCCAAGTTAAAATGCCAGACCATTGAGTATTGATGTAGCATTTTATGGCCGATTACACCTTTAAACACAAGGGTTTACTGCTGACCTTGCTACAATAAAATCCTTATAAAACTGTTCTAAATTAGGTTCCCAAGTTGTCCATGACCTTTATAAAATTAGTGTACCAGCTGGGGACATACATCTTACCAAAAGGGAAAAAAACTTACTGTGCTCAAAGAAGACATTTGGGATTATTTAAAGAACAAATAATTGCACTCTAAATGAAAAAGAACCCTTGCAACAAGCAGCGCCAATGCTGCCAATGTTTCACCATATGTGCATTTGCTATGAGGCAATAAGTCAGTATTCTAGTGCTGACTCCAGTTAGTATTTTAATTTATCAGCAGTATCTGTGGATGGCAGTATAATTTTTCACTAACATGACAAATATGGCACCACAACAAGGCATTCTTCATATACAACAGGCAAAAAGGCAATATAACCACAATTTTTATGTGTTAGAAAGGGAAGTTTTGATCCCCTGAAATGCATTGCTGTAAACTGATATAAAAAAAATCAACAAATCAATAAATAAATCAATATATTTATATCAATAAATATCAAACAAATTGCTGAGTTGCATGACTGTCTGTACTAGGCACTTCTCACCACACACTCACAGATGCTCTGTGTATGCCAAAATAGTACCTCATTTGGTTTCGGCAGGAGTTGAGCAAACTAGGACCATACCATGGTACCCATACACCTCCACCATAGGTGAACTGACAAATGGGAGCTCCACCAACACAACCATAACTAAAGCCTAAACATTGCTACCACATATTGAAAGGTTGTCCCTTACTTGGTGTCTGGCTTCAAGTTTTCTACTGTAGAATATGTCTGATTTGTAGTTATGATTGTCTGATTCTTTCCTTCAGGTGCTCCATTTTCTGTTGAAATAACTGTAAACTCTAAAATAGAATAAAAAACAAATACAATGTTTATTTTACTTTATTTCTCTCATACTGGTTATATTGGGCATACGATTTGTTAATTATTAACTTTGGCACAGTATTTTACAGTAGCAAGATTTTTTAGTAAAAAAAAGTGTAAGGAGCAAATCCAGTGCTCATGAATAAAAGTCCACCTTTTATAGGTCGCTCCATAGTGAAATTAGTTTAGATCATCTGTTGAATTAAATTAAGAGTATCCCTTAGGACCTGAATATGTAATATGCAAATTTGCACTCTCACAAAGACATAAAGTAGGCATCCCCCCTCCCCCCCATCATCCCCATGGCAATGACTTTGCCTTTGGATAGGATGTTTGGAATATTTCTGCCACTAGCTAGAATTAGAATATGTAACATGAAATAATTTTAATTGTACAATAGCATACATATATAACAATTAATGGCAAGAAAGTTGTCCTGCTTCAAAATTCCATCTTGAGCCAAACAGAACAAACGCTAAGTTGTTTTATGCATTTTTAAACCTTTCAAACATCATCCTGCTTTATGCAAAAAATTCATGGAAGAAACAAGTATCTATGTTCTTTATCTTAGATTTTAAAAGTTTTCAAGTTAATAAAAACTATCTTTTATTGGGTGAATAAATTTACTATCATAACTACCGTACATACTATGGTGCCCCGGACAAGGTCACCATATAACAAAATGCGTAGAGCGGAGCGTCGTGCTGACGTCATCGCGGTCCTCAAATCCCAGAAGGGCGGGTTGCTGCTACTTTGCCAAATTGATTTTAAATGCAATTAATTACTTCCTTTGATGTAAGTGCAATTTTTTAGCTTTTCTAATAAAGCTTTAAGGATTTTACATTTTGGGGATTACCTGTGAGAACACTCTCCGGACGGTTTGTTTGCATGCCGCAAGAGGATCCTCAGGTGGTACCAAAAGGCCCTGGCTGGGTGTATAGCCACAAGCGTCACTGACCTTCCAAAACAGGAGGTCTATGCGAGCTGGTAAGCGAGCACTTTGTCTGCGTTGGTCGCGGTGCTTTAAGGGATGACTTAATCCAGGTGACGGATGGTCGCGATATTGATAAAGAATATCTTCATTACTTTCAAAACTTTTTGGACTTTTATAAGATCACTTATGGTTTGGTGTATTGAGTTAAATCACTTAATTAGTGCAACTCTGTAATGGTTTAAAATGATTTGGGTCTGTTTATATCTCACAGGAGAGTTGCTGCTCAGATAACTGGTATATGATTTTGTTTATTAACGCAGTTTCTACTTCTTTTGTAATTTTACTAGGGAAGAGCTGAACACCCCCTGTTCGGTTCGCACCAGAACTTGTGAACAGGCAAAAAAATTCTACGAATACGCAAACACAGTTAAAGTCTATGGGACACGAACATGAAAAACCAATAGTGCTAATTTTAAAGGCTTATATGCAAGCTATTGCCAAAAAAAGTGTTAGGGGACCCGGGTACTGCCCCAGGGGACATGTATCAATGAAAAAATAACATTAGTTTTTTCAGGAGCAGTGATTTTAATAATGCTTAAAGTGAAACAATAAAATTTTTATATTCCTTTAAATATCGTGCCTGGTGTGTCCTTAGTCTGCCTGTAAAGTAGCACATCTTTCCTGTGTGTATAACAGTACCACAGCAAAATTAAATTGCTAAAGGAAAAAATTTAATTTAAAACTGCTTGCGGCTGTAATGTATTGTCAGGTTCCGGCAATATAGATAAAAATCATTGAAAAAAACGGCATGGGTTCCCCCCCCCCAGTCCATTACCAGGCCCTTTGGGTCTGGTATGAATATTAAGGGGAACCCCGCACCAAATGTAAAAAAAAATTGCGTGGGGGTCCCCCAAAATCCATACCAGGCCCTTCAGGTCTGGTATGGATATTAAGGGGAACCCTGCGCCCAAATAAAAAAAATGGCGTGGGGTCCCCCCCAAAATCCATACCAGGCCCTTTAGGTCTAATATGGATTTTAAGGGGAACCCCCAGCCAAAATTTAGAAAAATGGTGTGGGGGTCCCCCCAAAATCCACACCAGACCCTTATCCGAGCACACAACCTGGCGGGCCCCATGTTGATGGGGACAAGGGCCTCTTCCTCACAACCCTTGCCCGGTGGTTGTTGGGGTCTGCAGACGGGGGGCTTATCGGAATCTGGAAGCCCCCTTTAACAAGGAGACCCCCAGATACCAGCCACCCCTATGTGAATGGGTATCGGGTATATTGTACCCCTACACATTCACCAAAAAAAGTGTCAAAAATGTAAAAATGACAGTAGACAGTGGGACAATTACTTTATTAAAAAAAAAAAATGTCTGGCGATGTCCATTCATCTTCGATCACAGTGCCGAAGACCCGAGAAAAAAACGGAAAAACTCAGCCTCGATGGGAGACTCCCGCCGACTGCCGCCTTTTTTGCGCTGACAGCTCTTATATAGCTGAGGGCGGGGCCACCAAATGACACAAGCAGGTGATCCCGCTCCTTAACGTGAGAGGGGGTGGGGTCACCCATGTACATCACTAGGTGGCCCCGTCCTCAGCTATATAACAGCTGTCATCGCAGAAAGGCTGCAGGCGGCGGGAGCCTCCCATGGAGGCCGAGTTTTTCTTTTTTTTTTTCTCGGGACGTCAGCGCTGTGATCAAAGATGAATGGACATTGTGGGACATTTATTTTTTAAAAAGGAATTGTCTCAAACTGTATGCTGTCATTTTTACTTTTTTTTACACTTTTTTGGGTGAATATAATGTACCTAATACCCATTCACATAGGGGGGCCGGGATCTGGGGATGGGCCCTTGTTAAAGGGGGCTTCCAGATTCCGATAAGCCCCCCACCCTCAACCACCAGGCAAGGGTTGTGGGGAAGAGGCCCTTGTCCCCATCAACATGGGAACAAGGTGTATTAGGGGGACTCCAAAACACCCTCCCCATGTTGAGGGCATGTGGCCTGGTACAGTTCAGGAGGGGAGGGGCGCTCTCTCGTCACCCCCTTTTCCTGTGGCCTGCCAGGTTGTGTGCTCGGATAAGGGTCTGGTATGGATTTTGGGGGGACTCCCGCACCATTTTTTTAATAATTTTGGCACAGGGTTTCCCTTAAAATCCATACCAGACCTGAAGGGCCTGGTATGGATTTTGGTGGGACCCCCATGCCATTTTTTTTTATTCGGCACAGGGTTCCCCTAATATCCATGCTCTTATCCGAGCACACAACCTGGCAGGCCGCAGGAAAAGGGGAGACAAGAGAGCGCCCCTCCCCTCCTGAACTATACCAGGCCACATGCCCTCAACATGGGGTGGGTGTTTTGGAGTCCCACTAAAACACCTTGTTCTCAAGGGACCTGGTAATGGGGCGTTCCACGGGTGCTCGAATTTCCCGCGAACACCCCATAAAGTTCTAAATTTGGCAAACAGGTGATCACCCAAAGTTTGAGTCGAACTTACGGACGACTCGAACATCCGGCTCATCCCTAATTTTTACATACTATCACTGTATTCTCTGTCTGGGCTGCCTTTAAAAACTATGCTTAGCACTTTAGTGTTGTTTATTTTTCAGTTTTTACATGCCATTGGCTGATCCAATAGGGATAGTCATAGTAAATGCTAACAATTTTTTTACCTTCCTTATAGAGAAATACAGAGCTAATGTTTAAAACCAAGTGGAAATAACAGTTATTATACAGGGTGGGCTAAAAGAAGGTATACATTACTGATAAGATCATAACAGTTTATAGTAGGTATTTCTGAATGGATTATGGCTTTTCTTTTTTATGCGTAAATTATGTGTATTGAAAGCTCTTAAGCGTACAATTGCAAGCAACAGTTGGGTGCTAAGTCCAAACCAGGCGTATACCTTAAAGTGTTTGTAAAAACTGAAGTTTTTTTACCTTCATGCATTCTATGCATGAAGGTAAAAAATCATTTTTGTGCAGCATCCCCCCCAGCCTTCCCTAATACTTACCCAAGCCTCATCTTGATTGAACGATGTGCATGAGAGAAGTGGCTCTCCTGGGTCTCTCCATCCAGCCATTGACTCCCGCTGCTGTCAACCACAGGCAGTAAGGATTGGGTGGGGGCAGGGGAAAAGTCGCACTCTGTGTGTCTTATGGACAAGTGGCTTGCTATGGGAGTACTCGGCAAAGAGGGAGGGGCCAGGAGCACCAGCGGGGGGGGGCCAAGAAGAGGAGGAGTGCAATACCACTGCACAGAGCAAGTAAGTATAACATGTTTATTATTATTATTTTTTTTAAGTGAGCCTTTAATATGCCTTTAGGATATTACATCAACAAAAAAAAGGTATCAAATGTATGAAGCAACCAGAGCGTGAGGCCACTCAATTTAGGTGTTACTGTCAACAAGGGACTACCTAGTACCAGGGTAATCCCAGGTGAGCAGGTCAAAAACCTGATCTATCTTATAAATCATCTCATTCTCAATCATCTAGAAGATCATGGTATTTTATTTTATTATTATTTATTTATGTTTCATTTTCATTTATTGATTATTGTAAATGATATAGCCAAAAGTACACTGTGACACTGTTTAGTCTCTTAGGTACTCAAAATGCCCTCCATCAATGTTGCAACATTCCTAGATACTATCCCCAACAATGTGACACACAGTAACACACAATATCCAGTAAGCATCAATGTCCGTAAGTGCTTGTGAGGTGAATTCCTTAAATTTTACTGTGTGGGGCTTCCTCTTAAAAACCTTATCCTTTACTACTCCACTAAAAAAGAAGTCCATAGTTATTGGGTCAGGTGAAAGTGGCAGTTATTCAATGCTGCTACATCTTCAGATCCAACACTGTTGGAAGGTGTTGTCTAGACATATGCAATTTGTTTCGTTCCGAATTAGGTTTTTAATCATTTTGAAATATCCAAATTAACGAAAACCCGTTTAACAAATTTTTCCGAATATTCGTAAATTCGAAAATTCGTAAATTCGAAAATCTGGAAATTCGAAAATTCATAAATTCGAAACTTCGTAAATTTGTAATTTGAAAATACGGAAATTCGAGAAATTCGAAAATTCGAAAATGAAAAAATCCGAAAATTCGAAAATCCAAAAATAAGAACGAAAATTCAAAGAACAAACATCCAAAAATAAGAATGAAACATCTGAGAATTCAAAAACCCTAAAATTTGAAAATCTGAAATAATAACCAATAATGACTTAACTATTACTAACTATTAAATTATAGGTATTGGAATTTCCTTTCAAATTTGGCTGTTAGTGAATGTAGCGAATACAAATTTATCCGAGGTTACAAATTATTTGAAATAATAAATGCCACATCTAAACGAACAGAACATAACAAATTAATAATAATAAATAACAATAATAATAATAATAACAACTTTTAATTATTATTATTATTAATATTTATTATTATTTGTTCCATTCCATTTATTTAGATGCGGCATTCGTTATTTTGGATAATTTGTAACTTCATATTCGTTTACTAACACAAATTTGAAAGGAAATTCCAATACCTATAATTTATTAGTTAGTTATTATTAGTTGGTTAGTTATTATTTTGAATTTTCAGATTTTCTTTTCTTCGAATTTTCAGATTTTCTTTCTTATTTTCTGATTTTCTAATATTCGAAATTCCACATTTCCGAATTGTCAAATTTACGGATTTTCAAATTTAGAATTTAAGAATTATTACATTTTTTGAATTTACAAATTTTCTAATAAATTTTCTTTTGAATTTACTAATTTTTGAATTTGCAGATTTTCGGATTTTCAAATTTTCGAATTTAATCATGTATAATGTAGAAGTAATAAATATCTACTTTTGGCCCACCCTGTATAAGAATTGAGGACATTGTAATTCTCTCTTGGCACATACATGGCAAGGTTTCTTGTATATTTTCCAGCTGTGACAATAGAAGGTAAAAATGCTCTAAATTAGAGTTGAGCGGACACCTGGATGTTCGGGTTCGACGGGTTCGGCCGAACTTCGGAAAAAAGTTCGAGTTCGGGACCGAACTTGACCTGAACTTGACCCCGAACCCGAACCCCATTGAAGTCAATGGGGACCCGAACTTCTGAGGACTATTCGCGCTTGTTTCCCGTGCTTAGAACTGTCCCTGCACAAAGTGTCATTTCTGAAGGAAAAAAAGTCATTTAAAACTCACTCGCGGCTATAATGAATTGTCGGCTCCCGGCAATACATAGAAAAGTCATTGTTTAAAAAAAAATAAAAGCGTGGGGGTTCCCCCAAATTCAATTACCAGGCCCTTCAGGTCTGGTATGGATATTAAGGGAAACCCTGCTGCAAATTAAAAAAAAAATGCGTGCGGTTTCCCCAAATATCCATACCAGGCCCTTCAGGTCTGGTATGGATTTTAAGGGGAACTCCACCCCAAATTTAAAAAAAAAATGGCGTGGAGTACCCCCAAAAATCCAGACCAGACCCTTTATCCGAGCACGCAACCTGGCAGGCCGCAGGAAAAGGGGGGGGGGACGAGAGAGCGCCCCCCCCCTCCTGAACCGTACCAGGCCACATGCCCTAAACATGGGGAGGATGTCCCCATGTTGATGGGGACAAGGACCTTATCCCCACAACCCTTGCCCGGTGGTTGTGGGGGTCTGCGGGCGGGGGGCTTATCGGAAACTGGAAGACCCCTTTAACAAAGGGGACCCCCAGATCCCCCCCCCCATGTGAATTGGTAATGGGGTACATTGTACCCCTACCATTTCACAAAGAAAGTGTAAAAAATCGTAAAAAAAATACACAGACACCGTTGGGAAAGTCCTTTATTAAAAAAACAAAAAAAAACAAAAAAAAAAACATTCCAGTGATGAAATCCAGTGTCCCGCGGCGATCCCGATGTCCAGCGCTGTCCACACGAAATGTCATTGGCTGAGCCTGAGCGGACCTAATGGGGAACTTCCTCCGCAGTGTAATAAATGAATAGACCCGCCCCTTCTAAAGTTCCCCATCAGGCCCGCTCAGCCAATGACGTAGGTGTAAGGCTGAGGACCTGATGCGGAACGTGAGAAGGGGCGGGTCTATTCATTTATTATACTGCGGAGGACGTTCCCCATCAGGTCCGCTCATCCAATGACGTAGGCGGGGTCTGACATACGAGGGGGCGGACCTGATGGGGAACTTCCTCCACAGTTTAATACATGAATAGACCCGCCCCTTCTCACGTTCCGCATCAGGTCCTCAGCCTTACACCTACATCATTGGGTGTATTCATTTATTACTAATAAATGAATACACCCACCCCTTCTAAAGTTCCCCAGAGCCGACAATTCATTATAGCCGCGAGTGAGTTTTAAATTACTTTTTTGCCTTCAGAAATGACACTTTGTGCAGGGAAAGTTCTAAGCACGGAAAACAAGCGCGATTTTACATGCATATTGCCGAACACCGGACCCGAACCCGAACATACAGTCAATTGTTCTGGTTCGGGTTCGGGACCCAAAAACCCAAAAGTTCGGTACAGACCCGAACTTTACAGTTCGGGTCTGCTCAACCCTACTCTAAATATGTTGTTACTATAGGCTTCAGTTTCCATATCATCCCCAGGTCACTTCACATCTGTAGTATAATTAATTAAAGCACAGTTGAAGTCTTTCACATTTTTATTTGCTTTTCATTTATAGTGCTGTACCCCTGCATGTTATGTTTTGTGGTAAATATTTGCTTGGAATTTTTTTTTGCTTTTGTCTTTGTGGAAATACATTTTTAGTTCTCTGTGCTGAACAACAACCACAGCCGTCAACACAAGTGTCCTCATACAGACTTGTTATGTAGATGAAGAGTGGGGGGTGTCAGACTATTTCTGTTACTGGAAGTTGATTACTGGGTGCAGTTGGTCTCACTCTGGTGCCTATTGGACTGTACATGACATTCTGTACACTTGCTGAACAGGTAAGACTACGAAAAAAGTGTCTTTATTACTGCGTATGTATTTCTGTGACTTCAGCTGGTCTTTAACTTAGCTGTCTCAATGTCTGGTTTTTCAACATCATGCACCCAGCAAGATTAATGTTCCACTTTTGACAACTCTAGTTTATCTCTTGAAATATGTGCTTTAAAAATTATACTAACCAGTAGCTGTGTCATTATTAGGCATTTCCCAGTCCAAAATAACAAATGATGAACACCCCTCTACAGTCACAACAGTAAGATTACTAGGAGGGTTCTGGGGAGGAGCTGTAACGTCCTGGTTGGTACCCTCTTCTGTTGGGAAGTGTTTAAGAGACTCTGTGATGGAGCAGGGTATATTGTCTTCTTTGTTTATGTACTTTACATGTGGTCCTGTAGAAACAAAAAAAAATAATAAAATAACATTGAAATACTTGGAATGTGGGCTTCTTTTATTTTATTTTTTTTTCTTTATTACACAGTAAGAAATAATACTTAATGGGCAATTCCACCCAGAACTGATAACCAAGTTCTAAATGGCTACTGACACATTGAAACACATGTTTTTTTCTAACAGGCATAATGCACCCCCAGGTTTAATAAATGCACCTACCTTACTTGAAGGCTACTTTCACACTGGGGTGGAGGGGCTTTACCGCTGTAATGGCGGCGTTTTTTGGCCACAAGTGGAGCGCTTTTAACCCTAGCGAGCGGCTGACTAAAGGGCTAATAGTGCCGCTGCTGAAGCGCTTTGTAGGCGCTTCGGCAGCGGTGCCCACTGATTCCAAAGGCAGGGGCGGTGGAGGAGCAGTGTATTCACCACTCCCGCACCGCCCCGAAAGATACTGCTTGCAGGACTTTTTCTAACGTCCTGCAAGCGCACCAAAACAAAGAAGCGGCCACACACTGGAACTCCAAAATAGCTTGATGAATCTTTTATTGTCACGAATCGTCAGACAAACACACGAATAGCAGTTGACACATTTCACAAGCGATAGCTTGCTTGTTCACAACAACACAGCAAGCGCACCGCTCCAGTGTGAAAGCACTCAGGATCTCACACTGGGGCTGCAGGGGAGGCATTTTTCAGGCGCTTTACAGGCGCTATTTTTAGCCCAAAAGCTCCTGAAAAACGCCCCAGTGTGCAAGGGGTCGAAGCGGTAGTAAACCACACTTTTTTTCTTTTAAATCTGCAAGACAATTGTATAATGTGCTAGTATGCATCACATACTAGCAGATTATGAAATACTTACCTTAGACCGAAGCCCTCCAGCTGTGAGCTGTCGCTGCTGAAAGGGCTTCCATTTTCTCCATTTCTCTGGTTCACGTCCTCCAGCTGTCAAATTGGCCACGCCCCGATGACGTCACTCCCATGCATGCGAGCCGTAGTCACGGACCACGGCACAGAGCTCTGAAGGGACGATACGGGTATGTCGTCCCTTCAGAGTGCAAGCACCGGTGACATTACCAGCTGTATGCAGTGTGAATATCTCCTAATCCGCGCAGTTAGGAGATATTCACTGTACGAACAGGTAAGCCTTATTATAGGCTTACCTGTAGGTACAAGTGCCCAAAAAAACTTTACTACCATGCAATTATTACATTTTTGCAATCAAGCCTACAGAGCACTGCATGATCAGTGCATTGCAGATGCAATGTAAAGACCCTACATTGTTTACCAGGAAGAAAACAATGGAATATAATTGGAGACATTGCACTTGTGCTAGAGATTTCTGTGAGTCCCTTTGCCATGGTGCCAGATGGGACTTTTAGTTTTTCTATTCACAGACCCCTGTTATTGGATGATTTGGCTCTGCGGGAAGAGCCACACACAACCGTTCTAAATTCAAATATCAACAGATGTCTGCAGATGGCGTGTATGGCCTAGAAAAAAATATATTTCTCACTTCTGTTTTATTGTAATACATTTCTACACAATTCTGTATCATAAGTTATATTGTGTATAAAAGCCCATAGCTAAAATGTAGAATAGGCTGGGGAACTTAACTGGATAATTGTAAAAAACGAAACAAAAAAAAATCACAAGGCTATTGTAACGTTCAACCCAAATACAATTGTTGAGCTTTATTCACATGGGAGTACTATAGTGTACACCCGTGCAAGGGCCGTGCTTGCCCGCATGGGGATGAGAAAGTGTTTCATGTATGCCTGTACACAGGGCCGGACTTACCATTGGCTTGACTGGGCTCAAGCCCATGGGCCCCGCCCAATAGGGGGCCCCGCGCTTGCGCACATTAGCCAGGGCCGGATTAACATAGGGGCTATTGGAGCTGCAGCTCCAGGCCCCTGCCTTAAAATCGGCCCGCCCAGCCAGCAGTATAAGCCCGATTTTCTCCTGTCCATAAATGTCTATGGGAGAGGAGAAGCTGTGTGTAAATACAGGGGTGTCTGGCTGCACCTGTGTTGGCTCACTGTGGTTATTCAATGTCACAGTGCACAGTTCCCCCTACACAAATGGGAGAGGAGAGAGGCTGGGTCGGCTCTGCCTTCCCCCTCCCCTTTCTCTCCTCTCTCCCTGTGTGAAGTCCGTGCAGTGAAGGAGCCGTGTGGGTGGGAAATTATGAACAGAGCAGCCGGCAGATAACGTGAACACAATATCTGAATGATAAGCCTCCAGGGACCATCCAAGTGTGAGCTCAGTGACTGGACTCTTCTCTCCCTTCCCTCTCCCTCTTTTTTTAACTCTTTGCTTCAGCAGTAGCTGTTATTACTGCAGCCAAAGTATTTAAAATTGTGTCATCAGCCTGTAGTAGTACTTGGTCCCTTGTGCTTTTAGGTGGGTTCACACTGGTTTGCTATGTTTTGGCCCATTGCTGGTGTATCCGCAGTTTTCCTGCATTTTACCCACAGTCCTATAGATTTCTATTAGGTTTTGTGTTTTTTCTCCATTTTCTGAAAGGGCACCAAAATTCCTGCATGAACCTGCAACCTTATATAAATCAATAGGACTGCAGCTAAAACTGCAGATACACAAGCAGTGCAGCCAAAACTGCAGCACACCAATGTGAGCCCAAAGACTTGTACACACAATACAAAATAGAACTTGATCTGATCAATACTCCTGGCATTCATTTCACACACGGCCATACCATCCCAGCTCAGGAAGGGTGGGGGCTCCAGGGATTTGTTTGACTTTGCAGTCCCCGTCCCTTCTAAGCATCCTGGCAGAGTCCTGGAGGGAGTGGCAGGCTGCTGGTGGCAAGTGGAACATTGTATCTGGTGGCAGGCTATGGGTGGCAAGTGGAACATTGTATCTGGTGGCAGGCTGTGGGTGGCAAGTGGAACATTGTATCTGGTGGAAGGCTGTGGGTGGCAAGTGGAACATTGTATCTGGTGGCAGGCTGTGGGTGGCAAGTGGAACATTGTATCTGGTGGAAGGCTGTGGGTGGCAAGTGGCACACTGTATCTGGTGGCAGGCTGTGGGTGGCAAGTGGCACACTGTATCTGGTGGCAGGCTATGGGTGGCAAGTGGCACACTGTATCTGGTGGCAGGCTGTGGGTGGCAAGTGGCACACTGTATCTGGTGGCAGGCTGTGGGTGGCAAGTTGCACACTGTATCTGGTGGCAGGCTGTGGGTGGCAAGTTGCACACTGTATCTGGTGGCAGGCTGTGGGTGGCAAGTCACACACTGTATCTGGCGGCAGGCTGCTGGTGGCAAGTGGCACACTGTATCTGGTGACAGGCTGCTGGTGGCAAGTGGCACACTATTTGGAGGCAGGCTGCTAGTGGCACACTGTATCTGGTGGCAGGCTGCTGGTGTCAAGTGGCACACTGCATCTGGTGGCAGGCTGCTGGTGGCAAGTGGAACATTGTATCTGGTGGCAGGCTGTGGGTGGCAAGTGGAACATTGTATCTGGTGGCAGGCTATGGGTGGCGAGTGGAACATTGTATCTGGTGGCAGGCTGCTGGTGGCAAGTGGCCCACGATCTGGTGGCAAGTGGCACGCTATCTGGTGGGAGGCTGCTGGTGGCACACTGTATCTGGTGGCAGGCTGCTGGTGGCAAGTGGCACACTGTATCTGGTGGCCCACTATCTGGTTTCAGGCTGTGGGTGGCAAGTGGCACACTGTATCTGGTGGTAGGCTGTGGGTGGCAAGTTGCACACTGTATCTGGTGGCAGGCTGCTGGTGGCAACTGGCACACTGTATCTGGTGACAGGCTGCTGGTGGCAAGTGGCACACTATCTGGTGGCAGGCTGCTGGTGGCACACTGTATCTGGTGGCAGGCTGCTGGTGTCAAGTGGGTACACTGCATCTGGTGGCAGGCTGCTGGTGTCAAGTGGCACACTGTATCTGGTGGCAGGGTGCTGGTGGCAAGTGGCACACTGTATCTGGTGGCAGGCTGTAGGTAGCAAGTGGAACACTGTATCTGATGGCAGGCTACGGGTGGCATGTAGACTTGTGCACAACGGAAAAATTCGTTCCGTTTCGGTTCGTTTCTTTCCGGTCCTGTTGATTCGTAATCATTCGTAATTTTGCTAGACGGGATTTTTCGTGTTCGGACTCATTCGTATTTTTGCAAGCGACATTTTTCGTTGAATTTTTTGTTGCTTTATAATTCGTACTTTCGGTAGAGTACGTTGTTTTTCGTTGATTCTGGACACAACTCCTACTTTCGGAACTTTTTTTGGGTTCGTACTTTCGGTAGAGTACGTTGTTTTTCGTTGATTCTGGACACAACTCCTACTTTCGTAACTTTTTTTGGGTTCGTTGATTCGTAATTTTCCGTGTCTCTCTCACAACGACGCTGCCTATTATGCCTAATGTGCTTCGAATGGATTTGTACTTTTCTAAATACATAGCGGTTATTTGTAACGATTCGAAATCTCGTATTTTACTTTCGTTTTTTACATGCGGCTATAGGCTCCGCCCCTGTACACCATTTTGAGAGGGTTCAGCACGGTGAGGGAGAAGCAGAGAGCAGAGCAGAGTGAGTGTTATTGTGCTTCGAATGGATTTGAAATCTCGTATTTTACTTTCGTTTTTTCATGCGGCTATAGCCTCCGCCCCTGTACACCATTTTGAGAGGGAGTTCAGCATGGTGAGGGAGAAGCAGAGAGCAGAGTGAGTGTTATTGTGCTTCGAATGGATTCGTACATTCGTAACTTTTTTCATAACGAATTATGCCGAAGACCTTCGGGCATTCGCTATTTTGCGGTATAATTTATTTCGGATTCGGTTTTATTCGTAATTGCTCTGTTCGGAAATTCGAATGCTTCCGAATGTCCGAAAGTTGCTAAATTCGGACGAATTTTGATTCGTTACGAAACGAATTGCACAAGCCTAGTGGCATGTGGCACGCTGCATCTGGCAGCAGGCAATGGTGGCAAGTGACACGCTGCCTCTGGTGGCAAGTGACAAGCTCAGGTACCCACTGATTCTGCGTTATGATGAGTTGAACTATTTCACTATATATTACAATGTAGTAAAATAAATAATGGAATTTGATCACCCTGACACCATATCAACCATGGTGCCAGGATGATTTTAAGTGCTAACACCAGCCATTTGCCTGTCAAATCACCCCCGCTGACGATTTCCCCATCAACCCCTAGACTCAGGGCCGGCCCTATGATGGGACCGGGTGGTACCATGGTACCAGGCGGCACTGTTAGGGGGGCGGCAAACTGACGCCCGCCAGCCCGGCGCCGCTGAGGACACTCACAGGCGGGGGGGGGGGGGCAGTCAGCGAGTGAGCAGGCATGGGCAGGCGCCGCTCCCTGTGAGGAGCCCGGTGTACCGGCGCCGCTGCCTGTGAGGACACTCACAGGCGAGGGGAGGGGGCAGTCAGCGAGTGAGCACTGCAGGCACCGCTCCCTGTGAGGAGCCCGGCGCCGCTGCTGTTGGTGACAGGGGCGGACAGAGCACTCGCAGGGGGGGGGGGTTGAGAGGAGCAGTCAGCAAGTGAGCGGGCAGCGGAGCAGAGTGATGATGTCATCTCTCCCCGCCGCCCTGCATCACCACAGTTTCACCCTCACTGTGCAGCCATGGGCAGCAGAGAGATTATATCATCTCTCTGCTGCCTGCCTTCACTTTGGGACACAGCAAGTGACAACCCGCAACGTGTGACAGGTGATGTCGTGACAATCCGCAACGTGTGGCAAGTGACAATACGCAACGTGTGGCAGGTGACAATCCGCAACGTGTGGCAAGTGACAATACGCAACGTGTGGCAGGTGACGCTTGGCAAGTGACAATCCGCAACGTGTGGCACGGGACTATCCGCAACGTGTGGCAGGTGACGCCGTGGCAAGTGACAATCCGCAACGTGTGGCAGGTGACGTTGTGGCAAGTGACAATCTGCAACGTGTGGCAGGTGATGTTGTGGCAAGTGACAATCTGCAACGTGTGGCAGGTGATGTTGTGGCAAGTGACAATCTGCAACGTGTGGCAGGTGACGTTGTGGAAAGTGACAATGCGCAACGTGTGACAGGTGACGTCGTGACAATCCGCAACATGTGGCAAGTGGCAATACGCAAGGTGTGGCAGGTGACGCTTGGCAAGTGACAATCCGCAACGTGTGGCACGGGACTATCCGCAATGTGTGGCAGGTGACGTTGTGGCAAGTGACAATATGCAACGTGTGGCAGGTGACGCCGTGGCAAGTGACAATCCGCAATGTGTGGCACGGGACTATCCGCAATGTGTGGCACGGGACTATCCGCAATGTGTGGCAGGTGACGTTGTGGCAAGTGACAATATGCAACGTGTGGCAGGTGACGCCGTGGCAAGTGACAATCCGCAATGTGTGGCACGGGACTATCCGCAATGTGTGGCAGGTGACGTTGTGGCAAGTGACAATCCGCAACGTGTGGCAGGTGACGTTGTGGCAAGTGACAATGCGCAACGTGTGGCAGGTGATGTTGTGGCATGTGACGTGGCAAGAGACAACCCGCAACGTGTGGCAGATGACAATCCGCAACGTGTGGCAGGTGACGTGGCAAGTGACAATCCGCAACGTGTGGCAAGTGGCAACCCGCAACGTGTGGCAGGTGACATAAGTGACCATGCGCAACATGTGGCAGCCGACAATCCGCAACGTGTGGCAGGTGACAACCCGCATCTGGTGGTGGAGTCCGAAGCAAAACTGTAAGTACAAACACACATCACAAGTTGTATGAGACATGAGAGCCTCTGAGAGGGACTTGCCTTGCCCAGCCCTGATTAACCACTTAAGGACCGGAAATATTTGCCCACTTAAAGCGGTTGTATGGCTTTGTTTTTTTTGTTTTTTTAAATAACAAACATGTTATACTTACCTCCACTGTGCAGTGCATTTGGAAAAGAGTGGCCCCGATTCTCTGGTCCCTCGGCGGCTGTCTTGGCTCCTCCCTGCATCAGCTAACCCCCTTCTGGGAAGCACTCTCCCAAGGGGGTTAGCTTGCGGGCGCGCTCCCTGTTATGCACGCTGCGTCCATAGACACAACGTGTATGACTCGTTCCCGCCCCCCCCAGGGCCCGGGTCATTGGATGTGATTGACAGCAGCGCGAGCCAATGGCTGCACTGCTATCAATCTAGCCAATTAACGGCCAGACTCCGTGGAGAAGAGGACGCCGGGGGACGTGCACAGCAAGTGAACGGGCTCAGGTAAGTAAAACAGGGGGGCTGGGGGGCAGTCATTGCCAGGTGTTTTTTCACCTTGATGCATTAAGGTGAAAAATCACGAACCTTTACAAACCCTTTAATAACCAGGCCATTTTTTGCGATACGGCACTGTGTCGCTTTAACTGACAATTGCGCGGTAATGCGACACTGTACCCAAATAAAATTGGCGTCCTTTTTTTCCCACAAATAGAGCTTTCTTTTGGTGATATTTGATCACCTCTGCGGTTTTTATTTATTGCACTATAAACAACAAACGAGCAACAATTAAAAAAAACAAACAAACAATATTTTTTACTTTTTGCTATAATAAATATCCAAAAAATGTATAAAAAAATAATTTCTTCATCAGTTTAGGCCAATATGTATTCTTCTACATATTTTTGGTACCAAAAAAAACATAATTAGCGTACATTGATTAGTTTGCGCAAAAGACATTGCGGCCGCCCGCCATGCACAGGTCCCTTTATACTCCTATATACATGTATAGAGCCCTGACAGGTCCTTTTATACACCTATATGCACGTATAGAGCCATGACAGGTCCTCTTTATACTCCTTTATACATGTATAGAGCCATGACAGGTCCTCTTTATACTCATTTATACATGTATAGAGCCACGACAGGTCCTCTTTATTATCCTTGTATAGAGCCATGACAGGTCCTCTTTATACTCCTTTATACATGTATAGAGCCACGACAGGTCCTCTTTATTATCCTTTATACATGTATAGAGCCATGACAGGTCCTCTTTATACATGTATAGAGCCACAACAGGTCCTCTTTTTACTCCTATACATGTATAGAGCCATAACGGGTCCCCCCTAGTTATCATGATATAAAATAATGAATGTGGGGGCCTTTTGGTGGGCGTGATTATTTTTTTTGGGGGGGGGGGCAGCATTTCATTCTTGGTCCCAGGCAGCACAATGTCTTGGGCCGGCACTGCCTAGACTACACACCCCCCCCCTTCATTTTTTGTTAAGAGTGGGGTGGTTTTCCCTGAATGGCAGTTTGGAAATTAGGTCACCCTATGTTGCTGCTTGTGAGAGACAGCATAGCAGGTGTTATTGGTAATGTTGCTGCTGCTAAGAGGCTGAATGGCTAGTATTACTGGTTAGAGTATATTTAATTTGTTTTAGCAAAAAATTGTTTGCATTTTTATTTTGTTTCCATAAAAGGGCCCACCAAAATCCTCAGCACCAGACCCATGATGCTCTTAATCTGGCCCTGACATTAGCCCCTCTAAACCGGCATTTAAATCTTGCCGGAATGCAGTCTGTGAGAACTTCCCCTCTGTCTGGCACAGAGGAGAAGTCTTGCGGTGTTTAGCTCCTTCCACTCTTCCTGATACTCCCCCGTGTGACTAAAGAAGAAGTCACAAAAGGGGAGTGAAAGCAGCAAACAGCAAAAAAATTAAATAAAACAGCAGTCGCAGACACAGCAACGAATGGTTACGGTGCAACGGCGCATGCGCGAGATTACCGACAGGGACACAGTGAGGGCGGAAGCGACGTCATAATTTGAATCACATAACAGCAGTACGAATGGCGCTTGAGATACCCGGAAATACAGAGAACGAAACCATCCTAAAAAAGGTATTTGCAGGCCTCGTTTTTGTGAGATATATATATATATATGTATTGCATTTTGCGATGAGCTGTTATAACTTAATAATTGAAAAACTGCAAAAATCGGCCGGGGTTTACTTCCTCTTTAATTTTTCATTGAATTGTTCTATTTAAAGTAATGTATAGAAGGTAGGGCCCGAAAGTGACTCAAGCCCAGGGGCCCCAACCACCCTAAGTCCTGCCCTGCCTGTACAGGCAGACATGTCAATTGGGACACAGTGGCTGCAGTGGCGTCTCCAGCTTTCATATTTAGGGGGGGCACATGGGGGGACAGGGACAAAAGTAGGGGGGCCAACTATAAAATGCAATTATATATATATATATATATATATATATATATATGTAGCAGGTGATTACATTTAGGGGAGGCATCTGAGTGATAAATGGCTCAGATGCAGCAATTGTTAGGGTTCATGGACCAATTTATGCCAGTGGAGGATACAAGGGTGTCCAGTTCCCTGCGGCCTGTAGGTGGCGCTGTCGCCATAGGCCGGGGTTGAACCACCATTGTAAGTCTGTACCCTTTTTGTCCTCTCGCAGCAGTAGTACAGCGGGGTGGGGAACCTGCTGTGCATGCTGGGAGAGGGGATAAAAGGGGCGGACATCATCCGCTCGGGGTCCACGCCCAGGCACCTTCAGCCTGGGTGTGCGTGCTGGTGATCTCCGAGCGCCCTCGGCCCGGGGACGGAGCTGCGATTCCACCCCAGACACCTTCAGTCTGGGGTGAGGTACTTTCTGGAGGCCTGGGGCCCAGTACCTTTGACTGGGTCCCGCAAGGGATGGAGGATTTCTAGGGTGTCCTCCGGTATTGGACACCCGAATCTCGGGTGAGGGGGACCAGAGAGGTGACCTTCCCGGAGATCCAGCGCAGCATTGGCTGGTGAGGGCGGAGGCCACTGGTGACCATCCAGATGGATGACTCCCCTGACAGGGGCCACATGTAAAGAAGGTAGTTCATGTTCTCATGGTCAGTGGCAGCGACCCAACTGAAACCCAGGTCGGTGGCAGAGGCCTAAATCCTATTTCACCCGGTCGGTGGCAGCGACCACCCTCACGGTTGGTGGCAGCGACCGTGCGCCAAGCCTGTTTGCGCATGGGCTGTGAAAGAGTGTCATAGACTGACACTCGGCTCAGCTTGCAGTCACCACTCTCGGAATTTACAGGCTGGTTCTCCTGTCCAAAGGACGGTAGAAATCAGTCTGTTTTTTCAGTAACTGAGATGAAGGCTTGGGCCCCCCCCACAGTGCTCGTGGAGTCCTTCCTGCAACTCGCTCTTCTCCGTGCCAATGAGGATGCAGGGGAAGGAGCAGATCGGGCGGCTGTGGTTGTATGAGCGCTCGCATTCTGCAGTGTCAGCGAGCAGAGGGAGGGGGGAGGAATCCCCCGCAGGAGCTGACTGGGGATGCTCTCCCTCTCAGGAGAGACTATGTTACCCCAGCGGCAGCCCAAAAAAAATACAAAAAAAAAAAGATTTTTTTTGGGGGGGGCACATGGTGGGGCACAGCATAATGTTGGGGGGGCCAGGGCCCCCTCTGCCCCCCCTAGGGATGCCATTGGGTGGCTGCATGGACATAGCTGCTGCTCCCAATATGACATGCACACTATCTGCAGATGATGTCACATAGGGGGCAGAGGCTGTGTTCCTGCAACCGCTGCTTCTCAATTGACATGAATGGGACTGCCTGCATAGGGATGCATGGAACACCTGTGAATTCCTGTGCTGGCAAACACAGCCCGAGTGCAAGGGCTGTAGAGTGCAATAGTACATAAGTGCAATAGTACACCTATGTGAACAAGGCCTTTACCACAAAAATATAAATATACATTATCTAAGTCAACAAAAAAATAATAATATATACTGCAGCTTAGAAGTGGTGTGTGTTTTTCATGCTTTTTTTTAAAACCTGGTGATCCTGCCAGTTACATATTACCGGTTCTAGGCTGGCAATACTTTACTCACTGTTCTAAATTCATGGAGCAGGAGCATTGTAACCATAGCAGTGGTAGCTCGTCCATAGGGGGCGCCTGGGTGCCGCCCCCCCCCCCCACAGGCAGTCAAAAAATAATAATAATTTTTTTTTTTTTAAAGTTGAAAAAAAAGGTCCTTATGTGTCCTGGCGCCGGGCACAGTGCATTATGGGAAGCGCCACGTCTATGCAATCATGAGATTGCAGGCGAGGCGCTTCATATGCAGCCAAAAATCGCCTTTGTGGCTCGGTCGATTGCGCCACAGCTTCTGGCGCGATAGACTGTATTATGGCCGCAGGGCGGTTGCATTTGCATAGACTTTTCACCGCCCTACCTGGGCGGTGATTTCTGTTCCGACGTCACTTCTGGTATATACACTAGGCGATTACAGGTAGTGACGTCAGCACTCACAGCTCTGTGGAACGCACTGCCCGAGCGGTACATCAACAGGTAAGCTAAAGCTCCCGGCGCCATGCCTTCCTTAGATTCAGACCTCTCTGCTCTGGGAACAGAAGCCTGCAGACTTGACTTCAGTGACTTGTTATGTCATCTGACTTTTCTCAGCTCTGCCGTCCTGTGTACTCCAAGGAACTGACAGGTCGGCAGATTAACGATCTCAAGAACGTGAGGAGAGAATGTGAGTCAGTGACAGCTTCAGCTTTAACCCCTGCCAGGTATATTTTTGGAGATGGTGGACAAGTGCAGGATCAAGAAGGCAATGTGTAGGGGGATGGGGGCCAATATGTACATGGAGGATGCAATACATGAGGGGACGTGTAAAAGGAAGGGGGGTAAATGTGGGCAAGAGGGGGTATTGTGTACAGGTAGGGTGTACTACATACAGAGAGGGGGGTAATATGTATGGGGGTAATATGTACAGGGAGGGGGTTAATATGTACAGGGAGGGGGTTAATATGTACAGGGGTAGTTAATATGTACAGGGGGAGTTAATATGTACAGGAGGGTGTAATATGTACAGGAGGGTGTAATATGTACAGGGAGGGGGTTAATATGTACAGGGGGAGTTAATATGTACAGGGGGAGTTAATATGTACAGGGGGAGTTAATTTGTACAGGAGGGGTAATATGTACAGGGGGAGTTAATTTGTACAGGAGGGTGTAATATGTACAGGAGGGTGTAATATGTACAGGGGGGGTAATATGTACAGGAGGGGTAATATGTACAGGAGGGGGTTAATATGTACAGGGGGTTAATATGTACAGGGGGGTAATATGTACAAGGAGGGGGTTAATATGTACAGGGAAGGGGGGTAATATGTACAGGAGGGGGTAATATGTACAGGTGGGTGTACTATGTACAAGGAGGGGGGAAATATGTACAGGGAGGAGGGGGGTAATATGTACAGGGAGGAGAGGGGTAATATGTACAGGGAGGAGAGGGGTAATATGTACAGGGAGGAGGGGGTAATATGTACAGGGAAGGGGGGGAATATGAACTGGAGGTTGTAATATGTACAGGGATGGGAGTTAATATGTACAGGTGGGTCTAATATGTACAGGGAGGAGGGTAATATGTACAGGTGGGTGTAATATGTACAGGTGGGTGTAATATGTACAGGGGGGGGGTAATATGTACAGGAGGGTGTAATATATCTGTGACTGCACTATATACCCTGATCTGTGAGGCTGAGCTGTACACTCTGTCCTGTGATGCTGGGGCTGTATACTCTGTGCAGTGATGCTGGGGCTGTATACTCCTGACACTATGGGTGGAAGCAAGTGGAATACAGGGGACGGAGTGTGTATTCTATAGGGGTGGGGCTTATGAGAAGTGGGAGGGGTCAATAAGAAAGGGCGGGGTCTGGCGCCCCCCATCCTAAAACTTCACCAGCCGCCACTGAACCATAGGACAGACTAAAGATCACCATTCCCCCATGCTCTTCTATAGGGAAAAGTGTTCTGTACTGCACAGAAATGAGCTGGACAGGGCTGATAAAACTGCTTAAGACAGCATTGCAAAGTGCATAGGAAATGACAACCTCACTGAATTTCTGTCACGGGCAAAGTTTCAAGAACTACATTTTTTTTGTGCTAAATAAATATAACAAACCACTTTTAAATTGTATATTTAACGGACAAAAAGCAGAAGCTAATGGTTAGGGTTTACATATTCACTGCCTTATTGGATCATTGCAATGATTGCAACAATGTATTACAGGACAGATTATTTGTTTTTTCCTTACCTTTAAGTATTTTACGATGCATTTTATGTTATATACCTTGTTATGAAGTAGCTTGTACAGTCAAAAATTTTATAGGGGTACATTTACAAAGCAGTGAGTTTTACATTCGGTAAACAATAAACATTCTCTACAAGTGCAATTTCTAGAGAATGTTTTTTTAAATGACAGTTATTGTTTCGTCGACAGTGAACGTTTGGTGAATATCACATTCACTGCATTATTAATATGCCCCCAAGAGGTTCTTTTGTTCTCAGGTTTTCTGTTTTTTAGTGTCCTTGAGTGGGGAAATTTGTCTAATGTGTCTGCTTAATTCTTGGGATTCATATTCCACAGATTTGTGAATCTTGCAGAAAGTAACTCAATGAATCAACCAAAACTTTTGTTATTACATATTACTTAATATGTATAAATAACTTACCTGTAAATCTGGGTTTGCCCAGTGTATCAACATCCGATTTTGGGGATAGATTGAATACAGTCGGATCCACTAAAATATATCAAACAAGAATTAGATTACCTTGTGTTCATGATAAAGCTGGCCTAAATCTAGAAGTAAGCAGTGCACTGTTCCATTGGTGGCCTTCTTTACAAAATCTATTGCTTTTTTGTGGGGTCAGTGATAGACCTGTATATTGTTCATTTTAAGATGTTTAGTCTACTTTAAACCAATAGTATAAGTATATATACAGAAATTAAATATTCACTAATAATGATAACAGATGTAATGATAGAATACAAAAGATAATACTTAAAAGCATATACAAATAAAACAGTTACAAATACGGTAAATGTATTCTTTACACCTTGCTTCTTACTGCTGGTACTGCCTTTTACCTTTCCCTTTAACATCTGACTGTGAGGCAGGATACAGAATCATTAAACATTTAAGAAGTTTTGATTTAGTGTGAAATAAAAAAATATTTCTTCTTTAACATATTACTATCTAGATACAACTATAATTATCATTTGTCACATCAATTTTAAAAATAAGGAAAATAAGACTTCACAGAAAGCATGGTCAGACAGTAATATGAAGTAGCAGAGAACACCATAAACAGATTTAGTGTAATATTTGAATGTATTCTCTCTTGAGAAAAAGTAGTTAAGGGGGATATGATCACCATGTATAAATACACAAGTGGTCCATTTAAGGGGGGACATCATCACCATGTATAAATACATAAAGTGGGGAGAACAAGTATTTGATACACTGACGATTTTTCAGGTTTTCCTACTTACAAAGCACGTAGAGGTCTATCATTTTTATCATAGGTACTCTTCAACTGTGAGAGGTGGAATCTAAAACAAAAATCTAGAAAATCACATTGTATGATTTTTAAGTAATTTATTTGCATTTTATTGCATGACATAAGTATTTGATCACCTACCAACCAGTAGGAATTTTGGCTCTCACAGACCTGTTATTTTTTCTTTAAGAAGCCCTCCTGTTCTCCACTCATTACCTGTATTAACTGCATCTGTTTGAACTCGTTACCTGTATAAAAGACACCTGTCCACACACTCAATCAAACAGACTCCGACCTCTCCACACTGGCCAGGACCAGAGAGCTGTGTAAGGACATCAGGGATAAAATTGTAGACCTGCACAAGGCTGGGATGGGCTACAGGACAATAGGCAAGCAGCTTGGTGAGAAGGCAGCAACTGTTGGCGCAATTATTAGAAAATGGAAGAAGTTCAAGATGACGGTCAGTCTCCCTCGATCTGGGGCTCCATGCAGGATCTCACCTTGTGGGGCATCAATGATCATGAGGAAGGTGAGGAATCAGCCCAGAACTACATGGCAGGACCTGGTCAATGACCTGAAGAGAGCTGGGACCACAGTCTCAAAGAAAACCATTAGTAACACACTACGACTTCATGGATTAAAATCCTGCAGCACACGCAAGGTCCCCCGGCTCAAGCCAGCACAATATCCAGGCCCGTCTGAAGTTTGCCAATGACCATCTGGATTATCCAGAGGAGGAATGGGAGAAGGTCATGTGGTCTGATGAGACAAAAATAGAGCTTTTTGGTCTAAACTCCACTCGCCGTGTTTGGAGGAAGAAGAATGATGAGTACAACCCCAAGAACACCTTCCCAACTGTGAACCATGGAGGTGGAAACATCATTCTTTGGGGATGTTTTTCTGCAAAGGGGACAAGACGACTGCACCGTATTGAGGGGAGGATGGGTGGGGCCATGTATCGCGAGATCTTGGCCAAATACCTCCTTCCCTCAGTAAGAGCATTGAAGATGGGTTGTGGCTAGGTCTTCCAGCATGGCAACGACCCGAAACATACAGCCAGGGCAACTGAGGAGTGGCTCCGTAAGAAGCATCTGGGCAATATGGACTTTCAGCTCCCTCCAAAGATTTTCGATTGGGTTCAGGTCTGGAGTGGCCTAGCCAGTCTCCAGACCTGAACCCAATCGAAAATCTTTGGAGGGAGCTGAAAGTCCATATTGCCCAGCGACAGCCCCGAAACGTGAAGGATCTGGAGAAGCTCTGTATGGGGGAGTGGGCCAAAATCCCTGCTGCAGTGAGTGAAAACCTGGTCAAGAACTACAGGAAACGTAGGATCTTTGTAATTGCAAACAAAGGTTTCTGTACCAAATATTAACCACTTGCCGCCCGCCCTATTGCAAAATGACGGCGGCAAAGTGGTTTCAATATCCTGACTGGACGTCATATGAGGTCTTCAGGATATTGAGCCGCTGCGCGCCCCCGGGGGCGCGCATCGCGGCGACCGTTGTTGCGGGATGTCAGTCTGACACCCTGCAACACCGATCTAGGTAAAGAGTCTCAGACGGAGACTCTTTACCACGTGATCAGCCGTGTCCAATCATGGCTGATCACGATGTAAACAGGAAAAGCCGGTGATCGGCTTTTCCTCACTCGCATCTGTCAGACGCGAGTGAGGAGAGCCGATCGGCTGCTCCTCTGACAGGGGGGTTTGTGCTGATCGATTATCAGCGCAGCCCCCCCGAGGATGCCCACACTGGACCACCAGGGATGCCACCAGACCACCAATGATGTCCACCATAAGGTATGCCACCCTAGACCACCAGGGATGCCACTTAGAAATGTCTAATGGATGCCAATCAGTGCCCACAATGGATGCCAATCAGTGCCCACAATGGGCACCACTGATTGGCAGGCATTATTGTTTGGCACTGATTGGCATCCATTAGTACAACACATTACAGTACAGTGCCACCTATCAGTGCCCATCCATGCCACCTATCAGTGCCCATCCATGCCCATCCGTGCCACCTATCAGTGCCCATCCATGCCGCCTATCAGTGCCCATCCGTGTCGCCTATCCGTGCTGCCTATCCGTGCCCATCCATGCCGCCTATCTGTGCCCATCCCTGCCGCCTATTTGTGCCCATCCATGCTGCCTATCTGTGCCCATCCGTGCCGCCTATCAGTGCCCATCCGTGCTGCCTATCGGTGCCCATCCGTGCCGCCTATCGGTGTCCATCAGTGCCGCCTCATCGGTGCCCATCAGTGCCTGTCAGTGCAGCCCCATCAGTGCCCATCAGTGAAGGCGAAAACATACTTATTTACAAAGTTTTGTAACTGAAACAAAAACAAATTTTTTTTTCTAAATTTTCAGTCTTTTTTTATTTATTTTTGCAGAAAATAAAAATCGCAGAGGTGATCGAATACCACCAAAAGAAATCTCTATTTGTGGGAACAAAATGATAAAAATTTAGTTTGGGTACAGTGTAGCATGACCGCGCAATTGTCATTCAAAATGCAACAGCGCAGAAAGCTGAAAATTGGCCTGGGCAGGAAGATGTATAATTGCCCTGTATGGAAGTGGTTAAGCTCTGCTTTTCTGATGTATCAAATACTTATGTCATGCAATAAAATGCAAATTAATTACTTAAAAATCATACAATGTGATTTTCTAGATTTTGTTTTAGATTCAGTCTCTTGCAGTTGAAGAGTACCTATGATAAAAATTACAGACCTCTACAGGAAAACCTGCAAAATCGTTAGTGTATCAAATACTTGTTCTCCCCACTGTATGTGGTCCATATATCGAACTTGGAGCAACGTTATTCAGTTTCGGGTCATTAAAAAAGGACAAAGGGGAACTCTTTATGTCTGGAGGAAATTAGGTTTACCCCCCCACATACGGAAATGTTTCTTCACAGTAAGAGCTTTGAAAATGTGGAATAGGCTCCCCCAGGAACTAGTTCTTGCCAGCTCAGTTGATTGTTTTAAAAAAGAGCTGGATGCATTACTAACTGCACAGAATATAAGTGAAAATTAACATGTACATTAACATTAACACCAGAGATTATTGATCCCGGAAATATCTGATTGTCTCGGGTGATCAGGTGATTATGATCAGGAAGGTATTTTTTTACCCCGCAGGAGCAAATTGGACCATGCTTTACAGTTTTTTTTTGCCTTACTTGGATCAACAGTGAACATATTGGATTACCGGTAATGATCTATAAATGATTAGTTATTTCACTGCAACCTATGTATTTTTGTCCTAATAGAGACGAGTGAACCCATTTACATGGATTTACATGGATACAAGGATGGAAAGGTATTTTTATTCAGTGATAAATCACTTAAATATTTCTTGCATCTTACTTGGCTTAGCTGCTACTAATTACTGGCAGGGTGTCAACAAACAAAGAGCTTCAGTTTTCTGCGATTAGTCAAAAATCTGATCACTGAGCACATATGAATTAACTTCCTGCGTCTAGAGGTCACTTACCAATTTGCATGCTTTATCAATGCTTCCATGTGAAGTTGCATGAAGGTACTCTTGTTCAAAAGAAGGAACATGTCTCCAACCTTATCTCTGTCTTAGGGATTTATCATTGCTACAGCTATCAAATGGCCTCTTCTACATCCATGAAGTGACCACCATTAGATCCAGGAAATGTTTATTATTCTTACCAGGGTTTGACTACTGCTAAGATCTAAGGACTAACCAACATTGTTTCAGCCAAAACAAATTACAATATCATCAGCCAGCTAGTGTTTATGACTAAAGCCAGAAATTAACCATCTCCATTAAACCCAAAGACTGAACATCACATTTACAACAGCACTTCTGGGAAATAACTATTGCTACAGGCATTAAATGTCTATCACATTTACATGACTGCATCCAGAGACTGAATAGCAGACTGAATAACAGGCTATAACCACCACAGTAATACTGTTGTAGACCAGGTTATAATCAACACATTAGTAGAACTGTATCTACTACATTAACACTGCAACTGAATGAAAATAGTCACTATATTAACAAAGTAATACGACTCAGGGGTTTAATTGCTAAAGGCTAATAGACTGTGAACTTTGCAAGTGCAACTGCAGTAATTTTCCCCAGATCTTAAATAATGTGGTGAAGCTTCACCTGGAAAAGAATACCCAATCAGGTGCAAGAAAAATAAAAAATAAACTGCGCATGATTGGATGATGGAAATTGGCAGAGCTTCACCACATTCACTTAGTTGTGGGAAAAATGAGTGCAACTGCACTTGCTATCTGCCATTAGAATATCAACCCCAAAGCCTTGCAAGTCAATCTTTTTCTTGTGTCCAGGTGGCCAGCTATGCTTTTTCTATTTTTGAATCTGTGATGGAAATGAGGACATGCAAATTTCTCCTGTTATAAGAAAGAAACACTGTGTTTCTCAGCAGTGTAGGGGGGCTCCTTGGTTCCATTTCTTCACCTCACTATACATTTACTGTCCTGTCTCAGTGTTCGTCAAACCATCTTCCACAGAAGCCATTGTTTCCATATATTCCAAGTATACCCAATATATTTGATAGCAATTAGTGGATCTTGATAACACTGAACACTGAGAATTAAATACGTTATTTGCATGTTTCCACTATCATTAAAAGAGGAATAGACACACAGTTCCTTATTTGTTATAGAAATGTTGATGTGTAAATACCTTCTCTTTTAAGAGAAAAATGTAGCCAGTATTTTGGAGGAGGACTTTTTGGTTCCTCTTGGCCATCCATCTCATCCCATCTCCCTCCCATTTTCCTTGGCTGACATGTGTTTCAAATTGTACTTTTTTCCTACTCAGTCAACTTTGCAAACATTTTTTTTTTCATACATGCCTATTCATAACTGTAGTGTTTTCATTTCCCCAGATCAGAGCCTGGCTGCAATGAAGAAAACCTAAGTAATATGTCTGCCAATAGAAAACTGAAAGGAACACCCAGCTGCCTGAGATCATTATTATTACTGGATGAAAACATGTCTAAATGGCAAATGTCCTTTTTATAAGGTTTTTTTTTTTACTTTTTCTTTGAATCATTGTTTTTATTCCTGGACCAGAATCTTTAGTGGAACTTGAAGAATTCTGCAGAGAATCTAATCTCATGTGGAAAACAGAGCTGTAGAAATAGTGCAAATTAGTTTCTACACTAAATCATAGCATCATGTATGAAAGAAGAGACTGTTTTCCATATAAAATAATGGACTGAACACGTTTTACTTTCCTTACCAAAGAAACCTGTATATGGCTCTATATTGTTCTCTTGCTCATACAGTTTTTTTTTTTATAACAGATAATCATCAGTTCAAAAAGGACTTATTAAGGTGACATGCTTATATTGAAATCCAAAAAAGACTGTCATTTCAGGTGAGAATTGTGCCTTATCTCTAAGCCTGGTACACATGTGCTGAATATCATCTGGTATTGACCAGAAACTGGCCAACATTTGGACACATTTGTACACAAGCCTGTACGACAGAAGGCGGCTGACTGCTGTCAAACTGGCATGCTGGAAAAACAGCATCCAATCAGCATCCAATCAGCGCTGGCAGCCAATGCACTGACTGGTGTGTCAAGGTGGGGGGGGGGGGTCCCACTGTCAGAACACAATAGCTCAGCGGGTAGATCGCTGTACTAACATCAGATTTTATTTTGTTCAACCAAGCGGGTTGATAGTGTGTACCAGGCTTAAGTGAATTACCCCAGTAATACTTTTAGACCCCTTTTACACTTCAGGTGCTAACGGGTTAAAATAGCGCCTGTAAAGCGCCTGAAAAATCCCTCCCCTGCAGCCCCAGTGTGAAAGCCTAAGTGCTTTCACACTGAAGCGTTGCGCTTGCCGGATGTTAGAAAAAGTCCTGCAAGCAGTATCTCCACTGCCCCTGCCCATTGAAATGAATGGGCACTGCTGCCGAAGCACCTGCAAAGTGTTTTGGCAGTGGCGTATTTTAGGCACAATTAACACTTTCTTTGGACGCTAGCGGGAGTTAAAATCTCCCTGCTAGTTGCTGAAAAGCACCGCTAAAACGACGGTAAAGTGCCGCTAAAACTAGTGCCGATTACCACTAACGCGGCCCGCTGGCAGTGTAAAAGGGGCCTTAAACTCTGATCTATTTTTTCTTACAACAGCCTCTATCACTACAGTGTGTAAGAAAAAAAAAATGTTGTATTTTTTTAAATGTTTCTATTTCATTGTCTCTCTTTGTAATTCTGTGGATAAATATGCGAGCCTCAGAATATATTTTTTTTCCAGACTTGTCTTAAGCCTGAAGAAGATATCTGAGTTAGTCCAAAAGCTTGCATCTTTAATAACTCAAGTTAGCCAACAAAGGCTAACATCACTTGAGCTCCAAACTTTCTACATTAATCAATGGTTAACATGGTACTACCGCCATTTTTGTACCCAATAGTGGAAATGCAGTGGGAATTCATGTTAGCGGGAAAAAAAAGTAGCCTGTGTTGTAAATGCAGTTTTCAATACACTCAATTATGTCTAAAGAGGCATTAAATTTGCAAGGACTTTTCAAACTATTTGCTTAGTGGTGGTTTCCTCAAAGAACCATGTTTTACAGTCCTAAGTGTATAGTCCTTGAATTTGACATAGCCAGTCTCAACAAGGCTATCTTCCACTTGCTTAGCAATAATATTTTGCTTGTATTATAAAAAGTATGTTGAAAAAAGTAAGCACACTGCTAGTTTCTAAGACTGTTATGTATAGGAAAGTTGAATATTATAGAAAATACTTTGTTTTCTGCTAAAAGATTCCTCAATTTATTTTTGTATATAAAGTTAAAGAAACGTGATATAAACCATTATCTATGTACTATATTTAATTTCGCAAAGCCTTAAAGCGGACCTTTGATCATTTAAAGCTGTTATTTTTGTAAGATTTCATGGTTCATCAAAAATGACCTATTATTAAGAAATCTATATTCGAGTTGTTTGGGTGCTTCCTGTACTTTAATTCCTTCATACTACTACACCACATAGAGTTAGAACCCATGCAATAAGCACTCTGGTTCCTAAGAAAGTCACAAATAGGAGTTAGGTGATGATGAAAGGTCCTCTTTCGCAGCTTATGGTCACACAAAAGCTATCTATCATACCAAAGTCTTCGTCTGTAGCAGGCAAGGTTGGCTGCACCTTTGGTGGTTTTATATATACCACTGTACAGTTGAGCTTGGGAGCTGAAGGAGCACGTGATATCAGAACACATCCTTGTTAAAGAAACAGGCACTTGTTAAGTCACCATAAAATTTTCCCAATATAGTAAACATTTAAGTCTATATTACATATGAAAGCTGATTTTTGTCTGCAATTAAAGTAAAATGACACAAGCTAATGCGTAAAGGTCAGTCCACCAAAAATGTATATATCCAGTGGAGAACTCTCACTGCAGTAGTTGCTGGCTTTAACCCTCTCTCCATTCCCTTTCCTCCAAAAGCAAGGGGGGGGGTTCCCTTATAATAGCTGTGGCTAGCGGGATGTCAAGCACAGCAAACTCTCCAATTAAAGCAATGGATAAGTACTCTGGCTGACTGAACCTTTAACATAGAAGAATTAATTACACAAAGCTGGGTGGTGATGCCACAATTATTGCTAACAGTGAGGTTAGTAGTAGTGACTTCCAGAAGCAAAAAATAACCCAGTTGGATAACCCAGTTGTTAATGGAAAAAAGTTTTGCAAATTCCACATATACTTTCCATTTAAAACGTAGAAGTATATGATTTTTTTTTTCCACGAATAGTCGCTAATTCAACTCAACTGTAATCAACCATGCCTAAAAATCTCCTATCTCTTGTTCTGAGGGATTATGTCTCTATGCTGTTGTATGCCGTAATGTCTGCATTTAAGTAGACATAATATATATATATATATATATATATATATATATATATATATATATGTCTCTTTTATATTTTTTGAAGGGTCAATAGATCTATCCTGGGAATGGGGGATGTTTTTCAAAACAATAGTCTATTGTGATTATTTAGATCTATGTTTCTGGACATCATCTGCATGTATACCTTATCACTCATTAAGTAAAAGATATAGGTTCTGATTCATTAAACTGCCAACAATGCTCATTGGCAATAAATAATGCTTAAAGCAGTACTGAACCCAAAACCAAAAGTCTATTATATTACAGCTTACTAATCAGTAGTTAGTGGTGGCTGCATAAGTTTATTTTCTTTGGCCTTTTCCCTCTGTTTTCACCTGATGATCTGGCCAGTAACACACCTCCTGTATTAGTGAGACACAACTCTTGGGGAATGAGTAGCAGAGGCACAGCAGACATCAGCATTGTCAGTCTGAGGGGAGGGTAGTGTTAAATGTCTTAGCATATTTAGATACACTAACGCATTGAAGCCAAACTCCAGCTCACACTTTCTAATCAGTTACAGCAAACAGTTTTTTTCCTTTTGGGATAAAGGTTTTGCATGAATAAATAAAAACACATAATTTTAAACATCCCTGATACATCCCTGATACATTCTGCTAGAGAGCTTGTGCTTTTAAAAAATAACAGACTTGCTGGCTGGATCACCGGATGAAAATAGAAGAAAGAAAGCTATCACATCTAAAAATTGGTAAGCTGCAATATAATAAATGTTTGTTTTTTGTATAAATACTGCTTTAAGATGTACTAAAGTGGCCTCTGAGGCAATATTAAGGCAAGTATTTTAGCATGCCTTAAATACTATTGTAGCTAAATGAACCAGACCCACAAATTTAGAAGAAATGCCCTTTGGGAATCTACAAAAGTATGTCCTCATCTTTCCAGCTAAATAACACCATGAACAAAGAAGGAAGCCAAGCTAATAATAATTTAAAATATCATATTATATAATAAGCATGTCTGTCACAGGCTGTTGAAAGAGCCTGATGATAATTAGTGAATAAATTATATACAGTAGGATTAAAGAAAGGGGTAACAAAAACAAGGTACAAAGATCAGAACCTACATACAGTATCTGTTCTGAAAGAGATACTGTATGTAGGTTGCCATTGCTGAACTGCTTATGAAAATGCTAGTTGCCCAGTTGCTAATCCTATGACTTTAATACTGTATGAGCTGCTCATTGACCAAGGACAAGCACACAGCCACTGAAGTCAGAACGCATACTGACTTGTTCCATCTTACTAGTAAAAAAAATAAATAGGTAATTGAATTAATTTGAGAGCCAGGTATCTAGCATTTTTATAAGTATGTCAGCAATGGCAGCCTATGTGTTTTTGGAACAACTGTTCTCTAAAGAGAATAGTTGCCCTTAATGTGAACAATTTACAACTTGGGAAACCCCCCCCCCTACTGGCACTAACCTTGTTATCACTCCCCTATCAGTGCTGAGTGCTGAACCTAAACCCTGTTTAAGCTCCACAACAGCATTAAAGCTCACCTGCCCAGTGGATGCATATATGCAGGGTCGGTACAAGGGGTGGGCGGAAGGGGCGAATGCCCTGGGCGGTACTAAATATTGGAGGAAGGGGGGCGCAGGTGAAGTGCTGGCCATGTACTTCTAAAATCTGGCTGAACACACCAGCCGCTAATAGCTGCATGCACACGCAACCGTGTGTCGAGTGTACTCCTGCACCCGGCACAAGCCTAGAACAGACCAGCCCTTCACTTCTTCACTCCCCTGTCAGTGGAGATACTCCTCCCGACAGGTGCTTCATATTCCCCGCCCGGCGTCACACACTGAGAGGCCGGCTGGAGGCGGGTTGGGAGGACTCAGAGGGAGAGGAGCATAGAGAGCTGTGACCTAGAGGAGCAAAGGAGAGGTGAAAGTGACTCGGGACAATGTGCACTGTGCGTGACCACTTACTGTTAATGGCACAGAGCTCTGTCCATTCCTTCAAGCAGATCCATGTCGGGAGGAGGAGAAAGTCAGCTAATTAGCTGATGGGCCAGTCGAGTGAAGGGGGAGGAGCTCTCCCCTTTGTGAGCAGACTTGCAGATAGAGTCCCCATGTCAGGAGAAGCGTTACTGCAGATCCAGTGTGAGTCCAGACTGAGAGCACTAAGCAACGAGGGGGAATCGACTGACACTGAGAGAAGGTGAGTGCCAGTGTCACCATCTCATCCCCCCACCATCCCTCTGCTCCTGATCCCCCCTCCCACCACCACTACTGCCACTGATCCCACCCCCCCACCACCACCACTGCCACTGATCCCACCCCTCTACCACCACCAGTACTGCCACTGATCCCACCCCCCCACCACTACTGCCACTGATCCCACCCCTCCTCCCACCACCACTACTGCCACTGATCCCACCCCCCCACCATCACCACTACTGCCACTGATCCCACCCCCCCAATACCACCACTACTGCCACTGATCCCACCCCCCACCACCATCCCTCTGGCCCTAATCCCACCCCCACCACCATATCTCTGCCCCTGATCCCACCCCACCCCACCATCATCCCTCTGCCCCTGATCCCCTCTTCCCCCCACCATCATCCCTCTTCCACTGATCCTATGACCCTGATCCCACCCCTCATTCCCCACTATCCCTCTGCCCCTGATCCCATCCCTCCACTAGCATCCCTTTGTTCCTGATCCCACCCCCACCACCATCCCTCTGCCCCTGATCCCATCCCTTTCCCCCCCACCACTCATCACTACTGCCACTGATCTCAATGGGGCACTCTGGAGGATGTAAGGGGGCACTCTGAAGGCATTAGGGGGGCACTCTGGGAGGTACTAAAACAGTACGTCCAGAATGCCCCCTTTTATCTTCCAGAGTGCTCCCTTACATCCTCCAAAATGCATACGTCACTGCCTGTTTCAGGGGTTCAGGTGCATGCTCCCACGATCTACTCCCCTGTGAACTCTGTGTTTGTATCGAATTAAATCTAATTTAATCTGTATTGTATTAAATATTTTCTTGTTTTGAAATGACACTGACTCTTTCTTTACACAGGGGCGCAGTTTGCTATCTTCGCCCTGGGCACCAAATGACCTTGTCCCATCACTGCATATATGCATATGGCCAGCGGTAACAGGTTAAATGAATGCATCTCTGTTGATAGACAAAGACGTCTTGATAAAAGAAAAATAAAAGAACCACAATACAACTGGGTATCCTCAAGTCAGAGCAAAGCAGCACCGTAGAAGACAGTAATGGCATTTGGCATCTGAAAGTGAGGATTCAATTTCTATTGAGATGGCTAACATAGAAATGAGTGACTATTTACACCAGTCAACCGATTGTGTGACACCTCTGACTTTTTATAGCTATACTTTTACAGAAAACTCCCTTCTCTGGAGGGTAGGCAAGGAAGTCAGAATCCATTTTTGAGATGATTAAGTTAAGTATCTTCACTCAATAAATTTTGTGAATATTCACTTAAATGATCCAATGGTATGAAAAGCAAATTTCTGTTGAATACCTAATCCTGTGCAGATGAAACAAGCAAACAGGAATTTAATTTGACTGCATAATGGAAGTTAGATTGCAATCTAATGAGTGAACATTCTTAACTCCTTTAGTAAATCTTTTGAAATATTTAAAATACTTTCATTCTTTGAAATCATACTAAAATCCTTTTGTAGGACTGTTCTCATTCCAATATCTCTGATTGTGAGATGTGGGTAAATTAAAATGTTGGCTTTACACCTGTACGTTACAGTAGTGCCTCTTTTACTGTGCATTAATCCAACACGTGTTCATGCACAGTGTGTATCGCATTGTGCCGGCACCTCTTTGCACAAAGTGGCTGTCACAGCATCCTGTACTAAAAGTGCACCATGATGTGCATACTGTGTGTTTTGGTGTGCAGAATTGCCAAAAATGTTGCAGGTGTGTTTTTTTTTTGTGCATTGAGGTTTGTTATGAGCCTGTTCAAATTTATTGGGCTGCCTCAACACAGCATACCTTAATTGCGTACCTTATATTTCAGGTATGAATGTAGCATGAGTTCATAACATTCACTAGTTTCACTAAATTCACTAGTTGAAGTAGGTTATTAGTGACATGTTATTGTGGCATAGTTTGATCGATAAAACACTATCCTGGTTCACCAGTACATTATAATTTTAACGTATACAACATATAATACTGCATGGATATTGAAATTTAAGATGCATTTTGCCATTATTAACTTCTTTATTGTTTATAGAATAATAGAACAGCTTCTGGGAAGTTATGGCGTGTTAGTCTGGTGCTCATCTATATCCTGCATCAGCCTTTCAAACAGTTTGATTAAAGGAATAATACTTTTAAAATGTACAACTAAGGAAATAGTTTTGGCCCAATGCAGTTGATTCTTAAGTTAGGCAATCATTATATCACCTATTACATCACTTTTAGTGGTAAGCAAATTTTAAAACAGACTAGAGAAACTCCTATCCCAACCTTACAGTACAGTACAATTATACTGAAAATACTGTTTGGCTTATAAATGAAAAATACATAAATATAATTAGTTTTTGCTCATAGCAATCAAGAAGCTTCCAATTTCCATTCCTGCAGCACAGTAAAAAAAAAAAAAAAAGGGGGATTCTGCAAAGTTACTGTACGGGCAGCAAGACATGTTTTTGGTAGCGCATTTTTCATACCCAACACCCTATGAGAATATTAGGTATCATGTCCTTTTAGGTATGCATTTGGACAAACACCTGAAGACAAAGCTGCCTGTCATGTTTTGGTAATGTGTGACTTGATTATTCATGTTTGCCATTCACAGTGATGACCAAGTCAGACATTTATGGACTTCCCGGGCAGATGAACTCAACTGAACTCAACTGAATAGACGTACAGACGCATGAAGTAATTTGTCCCTTGGACAATTGCATCATCCATTCTGGTTGAATAATACCCTAGTAGGTAGGTAGGTAGATAATGATCAGGCTGGAAAGTCTGCAGCAAGCCATACAAATTAGGGTTATCAACAGAGAAAAGCTGAAAAGAAAAGATAACCTGCATGTGTATGGATAACTTTACAATGATGAAACAAATTGTTTGTTTCTTGGCTGATGCAGTTTTAATTTAGTGTGAGGCAGATATTAGAAAACACTAACGTTTTCATTTTGAATTATGACAATAAAAAAAAACAGTATAAGGTGGAGAGGCACATACCTGCGGGTATTGGTCTAGCTGTAACATTAGTAGGTGGTCTCCTGCGAATGGTGGTTGGTTTCACAGGAGGAAGTGGTGGTGAAGATACTGTGTAAACACAACAACAACAATTATAAAAAAATCACAATAATACAGTTGCAATAAAAAGTATGTGAACCCTTTTGGAATGATATAGATTTCTGCACAAATTGGTCATAAAATGTGATCTGATCTTCATCTAAGTCACAACAATAGACAATCACAGTTTGCTTAAACTAATAACACACAAATAATTAAATGTTACCATGTTTTTATTGAACACACCATTGAAACATTCACAGCGCAGGTTGAAAAAGTATGTAAACCCTTGGATTTAATAACTGGTTAAACCTCCTTTGGCAGCAATAACTTCAACCAAACGTTTCCTGTAGTTGCAGATCAGACGTGCACAACGGTCAGGAGAAATTCTTGACCATTCCTCTTTACAGAACTGTTTCAGTTCAGCAATATTCTTGGGATGTCTGGTGTGAATCGCTTTCTTGAGGTCATGCCACAGCATCTCAATCGGGTTGAGGTCAGGACTCTGACTGGGCCACTCCAGAAGGCGTATTTTCTTCTGTTTAAGCCATTCTGTTGTTGATTTACTTTTATGCTTTGGGTCGTTGTCCTGTTGCAACACCCATCTTCTGTTGAGCTTCAGCTCAGATGGCCTTAAGTTCTCCTGCAAAATGTCTTGATAAACTTGGGAATTAATTTTTCCTTCTATGATAGCAATCCGTCCAGGCCCTGACGCAGCAAAGCAGCCCCAAACCATGATGCCCCCACCACCATACTTCACAGTTGAGATGAGGTTTTGATGTTGATGTGCTGTGCCTCTTTTTCTCCACACATAGTGTTGTGTGTTTCTTTCCAAACAACTCAACTTTGGTTTCATCTGTCCACAGAATATTTTGCCAGTACTGCTGTGAAACATCCAGGTGCTCTTGTGCACACTGTAAACGTGCAGCAATGTTTTTTTTTTGGACAGAAGTGGCTTCCTCTGTGGTATCCTCCCATGAAATCCATTCTTGTTTCGTTTTTTACGTATCGTAGATTCGCTAACAGGGATGTTAGCATATGCCAGAGACTTTTGTAAGACTTCTGCCGTGCTCTTGCAGTCATCTTTACAGGATGCCCACTCCTAGGGAGAGTAGCAGCAGTGCTGAACTTTCTCCATTTATAGACAATTTGTCTTACTGTGGACTGATGAACAGCAAGGCTTTTGGAGATACTTTTATAACCCTTTCCGGCTTTATGCAAGTCAACAATTCTTAATCGTAGGTCTTCTGAGAGCTCTTTTGTGCGAGGCATCATTCACATCAGGCAATGCTTCTTGTGAAAAGCAAACCCTGAACTGGTGTGTGTTTTATTAGAGGGCAGGACAGCTGTACCCAACACCTCCAATCTCATCTTATTGATTGGACTCCAGTTGGCTGACACCTATCTCCAATTAGCTCTTGGAGATCTCATTAGTCTAGGGGTTCACATACTTTTTCCACTTGCACTGTGAATGTTTACATGGTGTGTTCAATAAAAACATGGTAACATTTAATTATTTGTGTGTTATTAGTTTAAGCAGACTGTGATTGTCTATTGTTGTGACTTAGATGAAGATCAGATCACATTTTATGACCAATTTGTGCATAAATCCATATCATTCCAAAGGGTTCACATACTTTTTATTGCAACTGTATTTATAATCATAACAGTTATTTCCTATACATTTACATCCAATTGTAACTATCTCTTTCTCTCTCTCTGCATATATATATATATATATAATTATTTTTAATTATTTTTTTTCTTTTTGAGTGGTGCAGCTATCTCCCCAACCCCTTTGTGGCCTTTACAACTACACTAAACCTATTAATAAATAAAATAACAGAATGCCTTTATTGCATGCACTTTTTATGTTATGGCGTACTCATAAAATTTCAATGACTGTCACCTTATTGCATTTCTATATTTTATATAAAGTAATGCCACGTACACACGATCGGAAATTCCGACAACAAATGTTCGATGTGAGGTTTTTGTCAGAAATTCCGACCGTGTGTAGGCTCCATCGAACATTTGCTGTCGGAATTACCGACAACAAAAATTTGAGAGCTGGTTCTCAAATTTTCCGACAACAAAAGTTCTTGTCGGAAATTCCGATCGTCTGTATGCAATTCCGACGCACAAAAAAACACGCATGCTCAGAATCAAGCAGAAGAGCCAAACTGCCTATTAAACTTCATTGATCTCGGCTCGTCGTACATCTTGTACGTCATCGCGTTCTTGACGTTCGGAATTTCCGACAAGATTTGTGTGACCACAATTATTCAACACTAGTTTGAGCCAACATTTCGTCGGAAAAAAATCCACGGTTTTGTTGTCGAAAAATTTTTGATCGTGTGTACACGGCATTAGATTTCTATATTTTTCAATAAAGTTCACCTGATGATTTAATGTAAAGACATTTTGTCTACTTTTTCTGATAGAATAAACATGCTATGCATTACACAGACAATGAAATCAGTGGATGAAAAAGTGAATACAAAGCAGGTAAAAAATGGTTGAAAATGGATCAAAGGTAAATGGAGAATAGACACAAATTTGGTTTGGACACGATCAGCAAGTAGCACTAGCTTTACAACATACCTGTGACTCTCGGTCTCCCTGTTACATTGTTATACTGAAATCTTCTACGTAAGGAAGTTGGTTTCACTGGGGGCAAAGGTGGTGAAGAAACTATAGAGATAACAAGATCAAATTAAAAGTAGTTCGGACAATAAGCTATATTTAAACAAACCTGTAATTTGCTCATGCAGGGAAAAGCAACAGGTTAGATTAAGGCCTCTTCTGTCTGAAGCATGACCTGCATTCAAATCACTTTTCAGACAGCAATAGACAGGTGGGACAGGTTTTAACCCCCTAATTACCAGACAACCGCTCCGCAACTGCACACATTGTGCATGGTTGCCGGGCGATTGCAGTGTGGCCCTATTCCCTTGAATGGGTTGCACCCCCCACCGAGTGTGACATGGGGTATTATTCTTGTCTCAGCCTCAGCAGCAACAGGGAAAGTAGTTGAGGGCCAGTTGGGTGCCGGTGAAAAAACAGCTAAACCATGGGGTTTCGCCGCCCCTCAAACGCAAATGTAAATGAGGCCTTATTGCCTCACTCCCCAGCAGAACATACTCACCTTCCTCTCTCTTCACTACTGTTCCATCTAGCTGGTGGGAGTGAAGAAATCAAGCCATGTGTAACCTCTTAGCCATTCTAGTCTAAGCCTATGCAGGGATGAGGACTTTTCCCCTACCCTTTTGTGACAGTGCTGGGCAAATCACCAAGCATCAATGCTATCCCATGAGAGGAAATGTTTAAATTACATGTTCCTATATACATGGAAGTTCAGAGCTGGGAGAGTGAAAAAAGGTGAGTATATGTTACTGGGTTGGGGGCCAGTAAAGGAAACCTGTGACTTTGCCCTGCAAGCACAAGAAGAGTAGAAACTGTCCAGAGAGCGGTCACTTTGATGGGCAACAGGAATTGCAATATATGCAAACTAAAAATGCCTGTTTTTTAAGCAAAGGTTTGCTATGAATTTGCATGCGTTTACACCTCCTTCAGCTCTGTATCTCAAGTGTTGTATATGTGGAAGCCATTTGGAAGCCATTTTGGACCTGAGTACAGACATATCTCCATTTCTACTGCACAGTGCCGATCAACTATTAAAAGTGCAGGAATGCCTGAAGTTGCTCTGAAGTTGCTGGATTTTTCTTTAATAGGAGCAAATAATTATGCTCTCTGTGGTGCAACCCCCTGCATTGTGTTTATTTTGGTGTTTTTTTGGCTACACCTAATTATGTGTGTAGAGTACTATCTTTACCTCATGGTGGTTTCCACCATCTAAAACCTTGTGTTTTCTCCCATCTTGGACATACATCACTGCATTTTGGTCTGTAGCTCACCTCCTGCTATGCCTCTTTGCCCCTATATTTGTACTTTAAGCAAAATAAATAAGAGTATGCTAATTACCAAATAAGAAGTTGGCAATCTGCAGGGAAGTTTAGGAACTGGTTAGAGAAGGATCACATTGAGGAATTTGGTGAGCATGTACTGCAATATATGCAGATTTTTTAGTGTCTCATGTGTTGTATGTGTAGCGGGGTGCTATATTTAGGGGGAGTATCTGAGTGGTAATTAGGCTCAGATACACTAATTGTCAGGTTTCTTGGACCATTTCTGTCCCTGGGAGATAGTATTGGTGTGCAGTTCCCTGTGGCCTACAGGTGGCGCTGTTGCCGTAGGCCAGGGTTGAACCACTGATACAAGGCTGTGCCTTTTTTGTCCCCTCTCGGCAGTGGGGACGGCAGGGCGGGGGAACCTGCTGTGCCTGTCGGGAGAGGGTATAAAAAGGGGCGGCCATTTTCCATGGGGGGTCGCGCCCAGGCACCTTCAGCCTGGGTGGTGCGTGTGTCGTCTCCGGGTGCCCTAGACCCAGAGGCCGAGTTCCTGTTCCATCCCAGACACCTTCAGTCTGGGGTGAGGTACTATTTTGGAGGCCCGGAGCCCAGCGCCTTTGGCTGGGTTCCGCCGGGGATTGAGGGCTCCCAGGGTGCTGCCTTGCGAGGGGACCCATATCCAGGATCGAGGAGGCCAGGGAGGTGACCCCTTCTGAAGACCCAGCGCAGAGTCATGGTGACTGTGGGGGCCTCTGGTAAGTCTCCGGAGGGATGTTCTTCTCCTTGACATGGGCCAAGTTTCTTCAAGAAGGAAGTGCATGTTCTGTAGGTCATAGTGGCAGTGACTCTACGCACACCAGGTCAGTGGCAGTGACCAAATAGGGCAAGGCCCTATTCACCAGGTCAGTGGCAGTGACCAATTTCAACAAGTCAGTGGCAGTGACTTTCATATTCACCAGGTCTGTGACAGAGACCGTGCGCCCCAAACATGTTCGTGAAATCAGAACACTAAGAGAAACTAAATCAAGTTTGTGCCTGGACCTCCTCCCACCTTATCTGACCTGTGTCTCGTATCAACCTGTCTGCTCTCATAGAGACTATTTGTTATCCGTGGTGAAATAAATACAAAAGTTGGACTTTCAGTTGGTGTGGGCAGTTACTTTACTGGGGAGAATTACGGACTGGTTTCTGGCTAATGCAGAGGCAAGATCAGCTCGGGAGGATTCTAACACCAGCCGCAGGCAGGCCCGAAAGCTAACACCGCTCAACCCCCACATCCAGGAGGGTACAGGCTTATGGTGCGGTGTGCCTCATTCTTTCCTGAGGAGGAGCCAAGTAAAGAAAAGCAGGTAAAGTCTGGGGTGAGTGCGCTAGATATGTATTGAAGCCAGTAAGGACCTGAGCTCAGACATATCTCAATTTATTTAGAATAGTGCAGGTCAGTGATTAAAAGGGGAAAGGATGTCTGATATATAGCCTTACCTCTGCAAAGCTGACCACCTAAAAGGGTTAATACTTATATGTTTCAGAAAGAAGGCAAATGAAAAGAATACAGTAAATCACTTATGCTAATGAATAAGGTCCTGGAAACAGATCCTTTTACTGAAAAAGGGTCTGTCAAACAGTTGCAGAGTTACTGCAGGATAGGCCCCCATCATCAGGCTTTGTGGAAGTCAGGTGGGCTGCTATTGCTATTGTTATATCCTTGATTCATTAAACGTCATATGTATTTGGAAATAAATATTTGCGCCAGTGTTAAAAATATATAAAAAAGAGGGGTTTAATGTGTTTACAAATAGGATAGATACCTGAAAATGTTCTTTTTCCAGTGTTGTTTGGTTCCATTGAAATATTTCTGCTCACACCAAGAAGTTTTGTACTGTCTAAAACTCTTCCACCTAGGAAATATAAAATAATGCCAGTTTTAATACATAATTCTTGTGTTATGGCTTCCAGAAATACCTAGCAATGCCATATGTTCTTTAATGGACAAGATGTCATTATCAGTAAAAAAAATTATACACAGCCCTCTCATATAATGTGCAACATAGTAACACTAGACTACAATATATTGGCTAGAAATAGGCTTTTGGACTCTCATGTCCAGCTACACAATCAGGCTTATTCAGTAAAGCAACATGTACAGTGAAGTACCTAATAGAAATCAATCAGTAATGATCATACACAAATCTAACTTCTGAAACCTGCTTGCTATATGTTGCTCAGTTATGCTTATTATCACTGCCTTATGGAACACGTCTATATATCTACAGTATATCTGGGTGCACTTTGCACGAAGATCGATTTCCAGCACTCTATAAAGTGATTTGTTAACATTCACAACTGACTAATGACAAATTAATAAACAACAGTTATAATTCCAATCCTTCAGTCCCTCTGATAGATATTTCAATAAAATATAGAGAAAACTGATTTAGGGGTTGGAGTTCTTTGCAACTACTTTCAATAATTTGCAGATGCTTTTGAAGAAAAAAAAAAAAACACAATGTGATGTATTTACTAAAGGCAAATAGGCTGTGAACTTTGCAAGTGCACTTGTTCCAGAGCTTAGTAAACGAGGGTAAGCTCTGACGACTTCCATCATCTAATCATGTGCAAGCAAAAATGCTGTTTTTTTTATTTTCCTTGCATGTGATTGAATATTCTTTGTAAAGTGAATCTTCATTTCATTTATTAAGCCCTGGAGCAACTGAATTTGCAAAGTGCACAGTCTATTTGTCTTTAGTAAATCAACCCCAATGTGGTGGGAAAATATGGTGTCCTTCCTAATAGAATATTGATTTAAAATGTTCAGATTTAATCTGTTAATTCATTATTTCAAAACTGAATCTTAGGTTTATTGAAAGGAAAGCAAATTGATTTTTGGCCGAACTTATATATTTTTTTTAGCTAAATTTGTTATTAAAAATGCCTTGTATGAAACCCCCCCCCCCCACAAAAACAGGCGATTGAAAGAAAAAAATTGTGTGACCTCTTTCTAAAAATACCAGTTACCTTGATGTCTTTGGTCTCACTGCATTCTAAGTCACTGATAAGGAACATGCATGCAGCTAGTGGAGCCTGAGAAAGGTCAGAATTCCTGATCTACAAACTTGATCCAGGTCATTGACTTTATTGGATCCATTCACTTGACTCTATTTGATCAAACTAACAACCAGATAATTTGTGTTTTTCGAAAGGATTTAACAACGTCACATATTTTTACCTTTAGGTCAGAATCTAAATTCTTAATTGCCAGTTAATAATTTACTGCAAAAGAAAAATATCCTAAATAAAGATGTTCCAACAGTACAACATCATTCAAACCACAAAAAAAGAAGCAATTCACAACCCCTTGCTCCTTAGCAGGACCACTGGAAAGAAGAGGTAGGTCCCAGGTGGGGCAACCATGTGCTTTTCTTGGGAACAATAAAGTTTTATACAAAGCTGGATTTTCTTGATGTGCAGCCATTTGTTCCCCCTGTGTATACAGCATCGTTGTTTTTTGGGATAGACATTTAAAACATGACATCCCATATGCTCAGATATGTTTATACATTTAACACCATATCATTTCTAGGTATGCTTAAAAATTATCATCATTTTTTGAACTCCATGCTGGAAAATTACCTAAACATCATGCAATATGGAAGCCTAAAGTTTATTGTTCTATCTAGACTGATTTTCCTAACTTGCTATAAGTTTTGAAAGGAATTTAGGAAAACTGCATAGATTTTAGATGTTTCAGATCCAAGTACATCAAGGGATTTTTTTTATTCACAAGTTAGAATTGTTAGAAATTTAGATATAAATATAAGTCTTAACAATCACCACTATATACTGTAGGATATGCACATTACACATTTTCTGCACTTCTGTTTATTTTCTTGTCTTGGGAAAGGCACAATCTTTTCATTTGCTTAATTCCATCTACTACTTATGTATACTTCTATCTTGTAACATGGGCTGAACAAACATGGCATAATGTAATGGAAAAAAAGAAATGACATGATAATCCTTTCTAAATGTATCCACGTCACCACTGTTCCCAGGATGTTTTTATTAAGTATATAGCAATAGCTGCAAAAACAAATGTAAAATTACTGTCTGGAAAATCCTATTAAAGAACACTAATCAAACTGTCTCCTTTCATTAGGCTAATGTGAATGAGCCTCAAATGCAAACATTTACTGAAAGCACAAATTCCAATGCTTTAAAACAGCTGATTAGATTATTTATTTACAGTAGAACATCGGGCAAACAGGTAAATATACAATTGAAATACATATGCATTTATTGTGTAAACTGCTTGCATATCGACTAAAGTGACAATAATAATTAAGCTGCTAGCATGTACAAAGTGTAGACAGAGGTGTCTCCACATAGAGTGCCTTAAAAAAGTATTCATACCCCTTGAAATTTTCCACATTTTGTCATGTTACAACTAGGGTTGCACCAATACCACTTTTTTAAGACCGAGTATAAGTACCGATATTTTTTAGTAATTGCTGATACCAATTACCAATACCTTTTTCTAATGTCATGTGACAGTGGATGGTGTCAGTAGTTTTTAAAACATTTTTTACAATTTGTTAAAATTATTTTTTATTATTTTTACAATGTATATTTTAGTTATTTCTTTTTACAGTGCTTTTTTGGGGGGTGGATGGTGTCAGTGTTTTTTCGTATTTTATTTTAATTATTTTTTTACAATTTTACCTTTTAAATATTTATTTTACTTGATAAACCAACACAAAGTGACACATAATTGTGAAGTGGAAGGAAAATGATAAATGTGTTTTCAAAATTTTTATACAAATAAATATTTGAAAGTGTGGTGTGCATTTGTATTCAGCCCCCTTTACTCTGATGTCCCTAACTATAATATTCACAATTATGTGCCACTTTGTGTTGGTCTATCACATTAAATCCCAATAAAATACATTTACGTTTTTGGTTGTAACATAACAAAATGTGGAAAATTTCAAGGGGTATGAATACTTTTTAAAGGCACTCTATATTCATCAGCAGCCTAAATTGCTTCCCATCTGAGCACCAGGCTATTGTGAACTGGCAAAGTTCCAAAGCCAGGTTTACATTAGAATGGTGGATCAGTTTTCAGAGGGCATCTACAACTTTTTTTCTTTGCTGAACAGCGAATTTGAGTGGAACTAATACACAGCAACCACGACCCAGGTGTTTGGCTTGCGGTTGCAGTTTGCGGTTGCAGCACATTGAGTCATCAGTCTCATTGAGCTCCATTACATTTGCCATACTATGCATCTGTACAGTCCTGTAATGCTGTATGCTATGTTTTAGGTGGACAGTAAAACTGCAGCTCAACCACCTGTTTTTAACTTCCCCTGGGGTCTATGTTAACAAGGCCTAACCCTTCTAGAGGTCAGAGCTTGCCTGCTCCCCCTGCATTCCCTTTCCTCCTTCACGTTACTATTGGCCAATCATTATAACAGACTGCATAATGGCCAGGGAGGAGCTTTGGGTTTAGATCAGGGGTCTTCAAACTACGGCCCTCCAGGTGTTCAGGAACTACAATTCCCATCATGCCTAGTCATGTCTGTGAATGTCAGAGTTTTGCAATGCCTCATGGGATTTGTAGTTCCGCAACAGCTGGAGGGCCGTAGTTTGAGGATCCTTGGTTTAGATGGACCTTGGGAAGCAAGTTAACTAAATGACCAGACTGAAGCACCACAGCAAATCTGACCCCAGGCATTGACTTAAATTATAGACTTGTATTTAGACATTTGAGCAACGCCGAACTATGACTCAGCCAAGACCTCAATGTGCCTCTAGTGTGTTTCTGTGTACCAATGCTTCCAGTGATTCTGACAGCTGTACACTCCAGTGTCTGCACTCTTGACTCTTTCTGCCCATTTGTGACCCCTGTGTCTCCTGCACTCTTGTGCCTTCAGTTACCCCTGTACTCCTGTGGCTCCAAAAAAAAATAAAAAATTGTGCACATTCACATTTCACTTTTCAGCACACCTGTGCCTGCTCATGCCTAACTGTTCTCTATACCCCTGTTATGTGCACTTCTATGTCCAGCCCGTGCTGTACAACCGAAAGCTTAAACGTAAGTGGATCTTGTTTTTTGTGCTTTGTAATAAATACTTGATTTCAACCACTCTTAAGCCCATCTTTTTGTTTTTTATGTGTCCTCAGAGACCCCTGAACCTCCATGCTTCCAGCAACCCCTGCACTTCTGTATCTCCAGCATCCTCTGTGATCGTTATGCACGCCAGTAACTCCAGCATTCCTGTGCTTCCACTGACTATTATGCCTGCACTCATGTGCCTCCAGAGACTTTGAGACCCCAGTGTCTCCAGCAGCCTCTGTCTCTCCTGCGGTCCCTGGGTCTCAGGTGCTCCTCTGACTCCAGTGACTCCTCTGTTCCTGTATCACCCAGTAACCCCAGAGCATCCTGTACTACCAAGTGAGCCAAGAGCACCCTGTGACACCTAGTGACCCCAGAGCATCCTGTGTCACCCAGTGACCCAAGGGCATCTTGTGTCTCCTAATGAACCCAAAGCATTCTCAGTTTGCTTAGCAAACTCACATCTGCCAGTGACTGTCTCATGCTGTGAGACCCTGGAGCTTTCCCTGCCAGCCACCATCTCAATTGCACTTTGGGCTCCTCTGTGACACCTGCATCTTCACACAACCTTCTCCAGTACTCCTCTGTAATTCTTGAACTGACTCTCTGCCAGTGGGAACGGACCCATGTCCATGGCACCATCATTGATCCATTCATAATTAAACCAGTTGTGCTGAGTCCGAACGCTGAGAAGTTCAACTTTTTGTTTGATGTGAATGCTTATTCAGAGAAAGGACACTTTCGGGCAGTTGATGTTTAAACAGAAATAATCTAAAGCTCAAAACGTTCTCATGGGGCCCTTATGTTCATTGCTTGTACGTATGACTCCTGTTTAAGTCACTTACTAAGATTGCTAAAGTAATTGGGAACTGTATTACAAAGAATGATCCAACCCATTTTGATGTAAACATTTGTGACACACTTTGGCTCTCATGAAAAGTTTATTGTTAACTTAATTATGCCATTTAATCTAATCTATTTTAATATGGGATTTAGATGTATCCCTATTTTAAGACAGTAGTGAGAATATAAATATGACAGAAATGACTGGAAACAGCTGTCTGTATGGTATATACTAAGCACTCCCATACAGTGGGTTTTGAGATTTATTTCAACCAATATTATCTTTATGCTAACAGAGATTAAAGTACTAAGCTAATAATGCTTTGCAAGTCAAATAACTTATTTTTATAGGTTCTTGGCAGGAGGCTGAATTTCCCTCATTACACAGGATACATTTACAAATTATTTAAAACTAATATTAGAGAACCTAAATGCACATCACTCTTACATAGTGTGGGACATTTCATGCAAACTAATTGATAATTTACTTTCTAAACATTTCAAACCAAATCAGTTTGGATGTTTTTACATGGTGATTATACTACTATCAGAAACTCTTTAGTGTGGTAATAAATCTGTCAATAATTTACATTAGTAATTTATTATGTCCGTGTCCAAGGTAACTTGTTCAAAATGTCTATTCATTCATTAGTAACCAGTGTGGGGATTCAGGCACCACAATTTTTTTTTTCAAAACATAGCCCTACATGTACTGACCCTTAACTTTAATCACTTCAATACTGGTCTGTTTCAACCCAGAGCCCTTTTCAGGATTCAGCCCTGTCATATTTTGAATGACAATAACTCCACTATGCAACATTGTACCCAATTTTTTAATTTTATATAATTTTTCAAGATAGATAGAGGTTTTTATTTTTTGTTATTTAACCACTTCAGCCCTGGACCATTTTGCTGGTCAAAGACCAGGCCACTTTTTGCAATTCGGCACTGCGTCGCTTTAACTGACAATTGCACTGTCGTGCGACATGGCTCCCAAACAAAATTTAAGTCCTTTTTTTCCCACAAATAGAGCTTTCTTTTGGTGGTATTTGATCACCTCTGCGGTTTTTATTTTTTGCGCTATAAACAAAAATAGAGCGACAATTTTGAAAAAAATTCAATATTTTTTACTTTTTGCTATAATAAATATCCCCAAAAATATATAAAACATTTTTTTTTTCCTCAGTTTAGGCCGATACGTATTCTTCTACATATTTTTGGTAAAAAAAACGCAATAAGCGTTTATTGATTGGTTTGGCGAAAAAAGTTATAGCATCTACAAAATAGGGGGTAGTTTTATGGCATTTTCATTAATAATTTTTTTTTTACTAGTAATGGCGGCGATCAGCAATTTTTATTGTGACTGCGACTTTATGGCGGACACATTTTTGGGACCATTGTCATTTTTACAGCGATCAGTGCTATAAAAATGCACTGATTACTGTAAAAATGACACTGGCAGTGAAGGGGTTAACCACAATGTGGCACTGAAGGGGTTAAGTCAGTACTAGGAGTGATTCTTACTGTTAGGGGGCATGGCTACACGTGACACGTCACTGATGACCGTTCCCGATCACGGGAACAGTCATCAGTGACAGTGTAACTAGGCAGAATAGGGGAATGCCTTGTTTACAAAGGCATTCCCCTGTTCTGCTCTTGCCGACCGCAATTGCGGCCTCCCGGGAACATCGAGTTCCCAGGACCCACGAGCACTCTCAGGAGGCACGCTGGGCGACAAATTTAAAGGGACGTACAGGTACGCCCATATGCATGCCCGTGCCAGTCTGTCAACGTATATCGAAGTGGTTAAAGGAAAAAAATAAAAAATTTGAAAAAAAAAGGGTTTTCTTAGTTTCTTTTATAAAACTTTGCAAATAATCTTTCTTCATGAATTTGGGTCAAAATGGATTCTGCTACATTTCTTTGGTAAAAAACAAAAAACAAATACGTAGGTGTATATTATTTAGTCTGTGTGAAAGCTATAGAGTCTACAAACTATGCTATTTATTTGAAAATTATTCAGTCCTGATGTTCTGACTACCTACAGTGAGGGAAAAAAGTATTGGATCCCCTGCTGATTATATGCGTTTGCCCACTGACAAAGAAATCAGTCTATAATTTTAATGGTAGGTTTATTTGAGCAGTGAGAGACAGAATAACAACGAAAATATCAAGAAAAACACATTTCAAAAATTTTATAAATTGATTTGCATTTTAATGAGTGAAATAAGTATTTGATCCCCTATCAATCAGCAAGATTTCTGGCTCCCAGGTGTCTTCTATACAAGTAACGAGCTGAGATTAGGAGCACACCCTTAAAGAGAGTGCTCCCAATCTCAGCTTGTTACCTGTATAAACGACACCTATCCACAGAAACAATCAATCAATCAATCAGATTCCAATCTCTCACGGCCAAGACCAAAGAGCTGTTCAAGGATGTCAGGGATAAGATTGTAGACCTACACAAGGCTGGAATGGGATACAAGACCATCACCAAGCAGCTTGGTGAGAGGGTGAAAACAGTTGGTGCGATTATTCGCAAATGGAAGAAACACAAAATAACTGTCAATCTCCCTCGGTCTTGGGCTTTATGCAAGATCTCACCTTGTGGAGTTTCAATGATCATGAGAACGGTGAGGTATCAGCCCAGAACTACATGGGAGAATCTTGTCAATGATCTCAAGGCAGCTGGGATCATAGTCACCAAGAAAAAAAGGACTGAAATCCTGCAACACCCGCAAGGTCCCCCTGCTCAAAAAAGCACATGTACAGGGCAATCTGAAGTTTGCTAATGAACATTTGAATGATTCAGAAGAAAACTGGGTAAAAGCGTTGTGGTCAGATGAGACCAAAATCGAGCTCTGTGGCATCAACTCAACTCGCCGAGTTTGGAGGAGGAGGAATGCTGCCTATGACACCAAGAACACCATCCCTATTGTCAAACATGGAGGTGGAAACATTATTCTTTGAGAGTGTTTTTCTGCTAGGGGGACAGAACAACTTCACTGCATCAAAGGGACGATGGACGAAGCCATTTCCGTCAAATCTTGGGTGAGAACCTCCTTCCCTCAGCCAGGGCATTGAAAATGGGTTGTGGATGGGTATTCCAGCATGACAATGACCCAAAACACAAGGCAAAGGCAACAAATGAGTGGCTCAAGCCAGTCTCCCCACCTTAATGCCATAGAAAATATGTGGAGGGAGCTGAAGGTTCGAGTTACCAGACTTTAGCCTTGAAACCTTAATGACTTGGAGAGTATCTGCAAGTGGGACAAAATCTCTCCTGAGATGTGTACAAACCTGGTGGCCAGCGACAAGAAACGTCTGACCTCTGTTGCCAACAAGGGTTTTGCCATCAAGTACTAAGTCATGTTTTGCGAAGGGGTCAAATACTTATTTCACTCATTAAACGCCAAATCAATTTATAACTTTTTTGAAATGCGTTTTTCTGGATTTTTTGTTGTTATTCTGTCTCTCACTGTTAAAATAAACCTACCATTAAAATTATAGACTGATCATTTCTTTGTCAGTGGGCAAACGTACAAAATCAGCAGGGGATCAAATACTTTTTTCCCCCTCACTTTTATCTTATATCTTAAGGTCCTAAGTGCAAGGAAAATATATATTTCTTTATAAAGTTTGCATCTTAACACATTATTTCTCGCACACAGCATAGGCATATTCTGCTATTCCTGAGTATGGGGATACCGCATGTGTGAGACTTTTGCACAGCCTACAAGCATAGAGGGGCCAAAAATACAAGGAGCACCTTTAGGCTTTCAGGGAGCATGAAGTGCAAGGACATTGGAAACCCTGAGTACCCCAAGATATTTTCTGAAAGGCATAGTGAGTTTTTCGAAAAAGTGATTTTTAGCCACAAGATTTCTGAAAATACAGGAAAGAATATGAAAATGTAACCACTGTCATTTTTTTTGCCATCTGTACCATCTTGGTCTCATTATAGAGATTTTCCTTCACTTCCTGTCCTATAGACTCAACAAAAGGTAAAAGAATATAGAATGAATGTGAGAAAAATTCCCTCTTAGACAGCTGGGAACAAATGTCTCTTTTTGAAGATTTGCCCTCTATTCCTTATTTGGTAGCAACTGAGAATTTAGGATATACCCTCATTTCATTCCTGGTGAAAATGGTGATCAGGACAATTAAATAGGGCAAGTCTCCCTAATGGGGACACATACAGCAATACAAACCTGACAGTGGCTCTAACTAGGATGAGCAAAAGTGTCTGGAAAGTGTATGAAATAGATTCACAGGAGGTTTGTTGTGTAAATTCACTCTTCAAATATACTGTAAGTTAGTAAAGGTTCACCTCACTTCTGGAGGCTCTAATGTGCTTTTATTTTGTGAAGTTTCTAATATCCTAACATCTGGGGCTGTGCTACACAGAGATACACTTGCATCAAGGCAGATTAAGATTTATGTTCATGATCACAGTTACACCTTTATAGAAGGGACCTCCCGCTCCGTCGGGTCAACCGTCACCCACACCCCCCGGCGGAGGTCTCGCAGTCGGTCATCCAGTCTCAAGATGATGCCACCAGATGGCCATGCTCCATGTATATAAAAGAACCGACAGATAGCGGAGCTGGCACAATTGTGGGAGCTAGCATCGGGAGAAAAACCAGCAGAAGAACAGGAAGAAGAAGACATTGGCAGCAGAGGGAGACGAACTGGAAGAAGAAGACATCAGCAGCAGAGGGAGAAGAACTGGAGGAGGGAGAAGAACAGGAGGAAGAAGGCATCGTCAGTGGAGGGAGAAGAACCAGAGGAGGGAGAAGACCACTGGAGAAAGAAGACATGTTGGAGCTATTTTTAATAAAGAACTTTGTCAAAAACCTGTGTACTGTTTCACTTTTTTCGTGAATGGGTAAGGGTCCGAAGACCCCCACAACCACCACCCAGGGTTGTTGGGAAGAGGCCCTTGTCAACATGGGGACAAGGTGCTTTGGGGTTGGGGGCGCTGAGCCCTCCTGCCCCAAAGCACCCACTCCCCCATGTTGAGGAAATGTGGCCTGGTATGGTCCAGGAGGGGGGGAGCGCTCATTCGTCCCCCTTTCCTGACCTGCCGAGCTGCATGCTCAGATAAGGGTCTGGTATGGATTTTGGGGGGGAACCCCACACCGTTTTTTTAATATTTGGATCCCGTTCATTGAAGTCGCATGAAAATTGTACATGAAGACACAAGCCACAGTCAGATCAGAAGTCATGCAACTTCCGTGTCAGAATAGTGGGAGATTCATCCAAATTTTGGGTTGACACCAGAATAGTAATAGAGGTGAAATCTTCCAATGAGGATAATAGTTCTGGTGACCCTGATGACACCCCGGGATGCACCCACCTTGGAGGGATTTCATCTCACTTCCTGGTTTGGCTATGGTACAGGAACTGAAGGGCAATCTCCCCACGGAACACAAAAAAAAAACTGTCAGGGTTTATAAAACACCCTTGCATTATCCAAAATGGGAAAAAAAGCTTTGCCTTTAGTTGCACTTTAATATGCGAAACATATTGCCTTAAATTGTAAATATTGCAGCCACATTTCATACCAAAATATAAGCTTTATGCTTAAATATGTAAAACTTCTGCCACTGTGAATGGACATCGTCAGGGCCGGACTTACCATTGGGCTTGACTGGGCTCAAGCACATGGGCCCCGCCCAATAGGGGGCCTCCCTGCCTTAAAATCGCCCCCCCCCCCCAGCCAGCAGTATAAGCCCGATTTTCTCCTGTCTATGGGAAAGGAGAAGCTGTGTGTAAATATAGGGGTGTCTGGCTGCACCTGTGTTGGCTCACTGTGGTTATTCAATGTCACAGTGCACAGTTCCCCCCTACACAAATGGGAGAGGAGAGAGGCTGGGTCAGCTCTGCCTTCCCCCTCCCCTTTCTCTCCTCTCTCTCTCCCTGTGTGAAGTCCGTGCAGTGAAGGAGCCGTGTGGGTGGGAAATTATGAACAGAGCAGCCGGCAGATAAGGTGAACACAATATCTGAATGATAAGCCTCCAGGGACCATCCAAGTGTGAGCTCAGTGACTGGACTCTTCTCTCCCTTCCCTCTCCCTCTTTTTTTAACTCTTTGCTTCAGCAGTAGCTGTTATTACTGCAGCCAAAGTGTTTGGAATTGTGTCATCAGCCTGTAGTAGTACTTGGTCCCTTGTGCTTTTAGGTGGGTTCACACTGGTTTGCTATGTTTTGGCCCATTGCTGGTGTATCCGCAGTTTTCCTGCATTTTACCCACAGTCCTATAGATTTCTATTAGGTTGTGTGTTTTTTCTGCATTTTCTGAAAGCGCACCAAAATTCCTGCATGCTGCAATATTTGGCGCACTGTCAGAAAATGCAGCAAAAACCTGCAACCTTATATAAATCAATAGGACTGCAGCTAAAACTGCAGATACACAAGCAGTGCAGCCAAAACTGCAGCACACCAATGTGAGCCCAAAGACTTGTACACACAATACAAAATAGAACTTGGTCTGATCAATATTCCTGGCATTCATTTCACACACGGCCATACCATCCCAGCTCAGGAGGGGTGGGGGCTCCAGGGATTTGTTTGACTTTGCAGGCCCGTCCCTTCTATCCATCCGGGCAGAGTCCTGGAGGGAGTGGCAGGCTGCTGGTGGCAAGTGGAACATTGTATCTGGTGGCAGGCTGTGGGTGGCAAGTGGAACATTGTATCTGGTGGAAGGCTGTGGGTGGCAAGTGGAACATTGTATCTGGTGGAAGGCTGTGGGTGGCAAGTGGCACACTGTATCTGGTGGCAGGCTGTGGGTGGAAAGTGGAACATTGTATCTGGTGGCAGGCTGTGGGTGGCAAGTTGCACACTGTATCTGGTGGCAGGCTGTGGGTGGCAAGTCACACACTGTATCTGGCGGCAGGCTGCTGGTGACAAGTGGCACACTGTATCTGGTGACAGGCTGCTGGTGGCAAGTGGCACACTATCTGGTGGCAGGCTGCTGGGGGCCCTTGTATCTGGTGGCAGGCTGCTGGTGTCAAGTGGCACACTGCATCTGGTGGCAGGCTGCTGGTGTCAAGTGGCACACTGTATCTGGTGGCAGGGTGCTGGTGGCAAGTGGCACACTGTATCTGGTGGCAGGCTGTGGGTAGCAAGTGGCACACTGTATCTGATGGCAGGCTACGGGTGGCATGTGGCAAGCTGCATCTGGCAGCAGGCAATGGTGGCAAGTGACACGCTGCCTCTGGTGGCAAGTGACAAGCTCAGGTACCCACTGATTCTGCGTTATGATGAGTTGAACTATTTCACTATATATTACAATGTAGTAAAATAAATAATGGAATTTGATCACCCTGACACCATATCAACCATGGTGCCAGGATGATTTTAAGTGCTAACACCAGCCATTTGCCTGTCAAATCACCCCCGCTGACGATTTCCCCATCAACCCCTAGACTACACCCCCCCCCTTCATTTTTTGTTAAGAGTGTGGTGGTTTTCCCTGAATGGCAGTTTGGAAACCCTATGTTGCTGCTTGTGAGAGACAGCATAGCAGGTGGTATTGGTAATGTTGCTGCTGCTGAGAGGCTGAATGGCTGGTATTACTGGTGAGAGTATATTTAATTTGTTTTAGCAAAAAATTGTTTGCATTTTTATTTTGTTTCCATAAAAGAGCCCACCAAAATCCTCAGCACCAGGCCCATGATGCTCTTAATCTGGCCCTGACATTAGCCCCTCTAAACCGGCATTTAAATCTTGCCGGAATGCAGTCTGTGAGAACTTCCCCTCTGTCCAGCACAGAGGAGAAGTCTTGCGGTGTTTAGCACCTTCCACTCTTCCTGATATTCCCCCGTGTGACTGAAGAAGACGTCACAAAAGGGGAGTGAAAGCAGCAAACAGCAAAAAAATTTAATAAAACAGCAGTCGCAGACACAGCAACGAATGGTTTCGGCGCATACGCGAGATTACCGACAGGGACACAGTGAGGGCGGAAGCGACGTCATAATTTTAATCACATAACAGCAGTACGAATGGCGCTTGAGATACTCGGAAATACAGAGAACGAAACCGTCCTAAAAAAGGTATTTGCAGGCCTCGTTTTTGGGAGATATATATATGTATTGCATTGCGATGAGCTGTTATAACTTAATAATTGAAAAACTGCAAAAATCGGCCGGGGTTTACTTCCTCTTTAATTTTTCATTGAATTGTTCTATTTAAAGTAATATATAGAAGGTAGGGCCCGAAAGTGACTCAAGCCCAGGGGCCCCCAGCACCCTAAGTCCTGCCCTGGACATCGTCGCATCACATTCATCACGGCGACGCGACGTGCCACAACGCTGCGTCACACACCACATAAAAGGAACGCTGGGGACGGCATATGGCGCCATTCCTCTCCTCGGCTTGACAGCGGAGGAGTAATTATTGGGCGGCTTTTTCTGATGGCTCTTTAAGTATCCGAGAATATGCTTCATTCCATATGCTGCAAAGTAAGTTCGTTTGTCTCTCTTTTTTTGGGCAGAACTTCTTTCTATTAAGGGCTGGTTTTGGAGATGTTTTATTTCTCCTTACAAACTATATGTTTTTTATACAGCCGCTGCTCTATGTCTCTGAGCGCCAAAACCTTTGGATCTCATTATATCCAGCCATCCTGTAGAGGATGCAGGGCATTAAGGGTGGATACTGGACTTTTCCTTGCCTCAATATGGGGAATGCAACTGCTATCTTTTGAGTATGTATTGAAAATGTAAGTCAACATTCATATGCACATGCAGACATGTTATATCTATTTGTATGGAATGTGGTACTTATATGGATTTCTAACATTGCATTTTTGATTTTGATTTTCTGTAGATAGTGATACGATGAGAAAACTGCCCGCAAAAAAAAATTAGGACCTGCTCTATTTTTTCTCGTTGTTTTTCCCGTCTTTCTTTTTATCGTCGCAAAAAATGCTCGTGTGTATGCTTTTCCGAGGGGAAAAAAAATGAGCATGCTCAGAATCAAGTATGAGACGGGAGCGCTTGTTATGGTAAAACTAGCGTTTGTAATGGAGATAGCACATTCGTCACGCTGTAATTGACTGAAAAGCACGAGGCTGAAAAGCGCAAATCGTCTCCCACCAAACTTTACTAACACGAGATTAGCAAAGGCAGCCCAAAGGGTGGCGCCATTTGAATGGAACTTCCCCTTTATAGTGCCGTCATACGTGTTGTCATACGTGTTGTACGTCACTGCACTTTGCTCAAGCGTTTTTTTTTCTGAACGTGTGTATGCAAGGCAGGCTTGAGAGGAATCACGACGAATCACATCGAGAAAAACTTTGTTTTTTTGTATGACAGGAAAAACGGTCGTGTGTATGCGGTATAACAAGATCTAAACAAATTGTAGCCCTCTTCTCTGGCATACTGCAAAGTCCATTGCTAACATTCAATTTTCCTTAAATTGGAAAATGTGTATCTAATTTACTGACTTGCAGCTGACATATTTTGCATGTAGACATCAATTTACTAAAGGAACATTTATTGCGCTGGTCTGACGAACTTGTGGTTATAAAGCATTCAATCAAATTTCCCTCACATGACTATGCGCTGGAAATGTATAGCTTTGCTGGGCCATTGTGAAAATTGTTCATCTGGTAATTCCTTACAGAATATTTTTTTTAGATGTATGCATACATTTCAAATTTCAGATCACTTGATTACTGCTATAGCATTACAACAAAATATCCAGAAGAAAGTGCATGTTATATCATCAGTGAGCTCTATTTATTTCAGTTATTGACAAACCTCATCAAGAATTACCTGGGATTGTGCCAGGCACCCAGTTGAAGTCTCCAGTTGGTCTTGGTCTAGTTGATCCTTGAGTTGTTCCATTCTGTGCTGAGCCTGAGAGGTTAAATGTGAAAGAAAAGATTTGTTTAAGTTTGGAGCTAGTATGTCTAACTAAAGGAAATATGCGATAATTACATTTCTTTGTTTAGTTTTGAAATGAGATGTATAATGTATTCATTCCTGAATAATGAGGCTTTCCACCTATACAGCAGACTATGAGCAGAAAAAGCACAATTTCTCTGCAAGTAACTATACTTCTACAACCGAAAGAAATTTTTCTTTTTACACCTCTCAGCCATGCAGCAAGGAATATTCAAATAGGACAGAGGAAAAAAAAAGTACAGTACAGTCCTTAACCACTTAAGGACCGGAAGATTTCCCCCCTTAATGACCAGGCCATTTTTTGCGATACGGTACTGTGTCGCTTTAACTGACAACTGTGCAGTCATGCAACGCTGTACCCAAACAAAATTGCTGTCCTTTTTTTCCCCACAAACAGAGCTTTCTTTTGGTGGTATTTAATCCCCTCTGCGGTTTTATTTTTTTGCGCTATAAACAAATAAAAGCCACAATTTTGAAAAAAAATAATATATTTTTAACTTTTTACTATAATAAATATCGCAAAAAAAAAAAAAAATGTCTTCATCGGTTTAGGCCAATATGTATTCTTCTACATATTTTTGGAAGAAAAAAAATCGCAACAAGTGTATATTGATTGGTTTGCGCAAAAGTTATAACATCTACAAAATAGGGGATAGATTTATGCAATTTTATTATTTATTAATTTTTTTACTAGTAATGATGGCAGACAGATCAGACACCTAACTGACTTTTTTTTTACACTTTTTTGGGAACCAGTGACATTACTACAGTGATCAGTGCTAAACATATGCACTCTTATTGTACTAATGACACTGGCAGGGAAGGGGTTAACATCAGGGGCGATCAAGGGGTTAAATGTGTTCCCTCAGTGTGTTTACTAACTGTATGGGGGATGGGCTGCCTGGGGAAACACACAGATCCATCTTCCTGCATAGAATAGAGATTTTCCATTCTGTCACTGTGGGGAACGATCGTGGGTGGGCGTCGGACATCGAGTCTGCCCCACCCACTAATTGGCTCCCCCACTGGCCAGGGGGCGTGCCCACAAATCGCCGCGTACGAGCTGACGTACAATGATGGCGATTGCGGGAAGCAGCCACATTCCCGCAGGACAACTGCGGCAGTTGGTCCTTAAGTAGTTATTGCACAAATTATTATTTTTTCTGTGAATTGAAAACAAATTAAATTACAGTACTTTGCATTTTATCTTATCTTTTAGTGCTACTTTATTGAGTACGCTTGTGGATATACAAGTGATTGAAATTCTTTTTGCAAGTCTCTTGATACTTGTTTTTACAGTATTTAAAGTGGTTGTAAACCCTTACAATCCACTTTTTACTATAATAAGGCTTACCTGTAGCTACTCCAGATATCTCCTGAACCTGCACGGTTTAGGAGATATCCCCTGTATCAGCATGTGCCAACATCATCGGCACATGCGCACTGAAGCATGGGCACGTTCATGCCGTTGCTTCAGCTAGTGTGCCGTTACTGGTGGCTCCCGCCAATCACAGCGCCGGAGCCCGCAATACCACCCGGAAGTAACTCTGGGAGCGATGTCGCCGGCCGGACCTGTGTACGGGGACTGCTGTGGGGGCTTCAATCTAAGGTGAGTATTTCATAATGAGCTAAAGAAATATGGCCAGCACATGAATATATAGATTAGTAGTCTACTTTTTCGCTGGACCAGTTTTTGGTATAAGGCAGTTGTGAAATTACCAGGCCAAGTAAATTAACATGAGATTACCTGGCCATGTAAATTAACATGAGATTACCTGGCAATTAAGGCCATGTGAATAAACTCTTTGGTAACCAAGTGAAATTTTTTACAAAAGAAAACTGAAATCTGAATGGATGGATGTTGTGCCACAGATTTTCTCTTTGGTATGGAACAAGCACAATATATAGGGGTTGATCTACTAAAGGCAAATAGACTGTGCACTTCGCAAAGTACAGTTTCACTCTGCAAGTGCAGTTGCTTCAGAGATTAGTAAATTAGATTAGTAAATTAGTAAATGAGGTAAACCTTCACTTTGCAAAAAATACCCAACCACATGCCAGAAAAAAAAAAAAAACAGCATTTTTGCTTGTGTACACGATGGGATGATGGAAGTCAGCAGAGCTTCCGCTCATTTACTAAGCTGTGGAGCAACTGCTTTTGCAGAGTCTATTTGCCTTTAGTAAATCCATTCTTCAGTATTTAAACCAACAACATTTCTGCCTTGCAGCATAGTGTTGAGAAAGCCAGTCTAGGCATTAGTATCATTATGAAAAGGTAATAAACACACTGACTCAATTGTAAAGGGTGTCCAATAAATATTCTATGCTCAGGGCTGAGAAAACTAAAAATAAGCCTGAGATATATAAAATCTATTCAGCATCAACCAATGTGCTTAGAATTATAGTACACAAATGAAGGAAATTAAACAGGTACTCTATTTAAACTCAGGTGCTTAATAGCTGTTTTTCAACTAAAGGCATCCTGCAGAGTAAATTTGCACAAATGACATTAGATATCCTGTCCAGGAAAGTCTTATGGTTAGTTATCATACAAGTCAGTGAGAACTGCAACAATTAAAGGCATTGGAACTACATTTTCTGTTTTGGTTTACTGTGCCTGATACAAGATTAAGCTTACAAAATGTTTGGTTTTACTTATATCACCTGAATAGCATATGCGTTATTAGTAGAGTTGAGCGGACACCTGGATGTTCGGGTTCGACGGGTTCGGCCGAACTTCAGAAAAAAGTTCGGGTTCGGGACCGAACTTTAACCTGAACCCGAACCCGAACCCCATTGAAGTCAATGGGGACCCGGACTTCTAAGGACTAAAAAGGCTCTAAAAAAGTAATGGAAAGGGCTAGAGGGCTGCAAATGGCAGCAAAATGTTGTTAAGAGCATGGCAAGTGCTCTGCAAACAAATGTGGATAGGGAAATAACTTAAAATAACATTAAAAAAATAAAAAAATATGCTGGAGGCCCCCTTTTCAGCAGAAGAGGTACAGGAAGTCATTAAGAACCTCAGAAACTCAACGGCACGATGCCACACATATGGTGGGAATGCCCCAGAATACGCCCTTTCTGGAATAAATTATTAAATTTAATGGATAAGCTAGTGGGAAAATAAAATACTTTGAAATAAAAATGTAGCGGTGTGCTAAATTTAAGGGAAGTGTTTGAGTGGTAAATAGGCTCAAACACCCTAATTCTGTAGGATTCATGGACCATTTTGTCCTCGGGGCACAGTATTGGTGTGCAGTTCCCTGCGGCCTACAGGTGGCGCTGCCATGGTAGGCTAGGGTTGAACCGCCGATACAGTGCTGTGCCTTTTGTGTCCCCTCTTGGCAGTAGTACAGCGGGGCGGGGAACCTGCTGTGCATGCCGGGAGAGCATATAAAAGGGGCAGACCTTTGGCCTGTGGGGTCCGCGCCCAGGTGCCTTCGGCCTGGGTGCATGTGTTCCTGTTCCATCTCGGGCACCTTTAGCCTGGGGTGAGGTACTATCCTGGCGTTCCTGCTGCCCTGGGTATGGAGGCCTATGGGCGGGAGTAAAGCCTGGAGTCCAGAGCCTTCGTCTGGAGTCCGCTAAGGGTCGAGGAGTCTTAGGATGCCGCCTCGTGTAGGGGACCCTGTTCCAGGGAAGGGAGGATCATTCTGATGGACCGATGTGGGATTCACGGTGAAGGAAGGGTCTGTTGACTCCCTGGAGAGATGTCTTCCCCTTGATATGGGCTAGGTTCGTAGAAGGAGAAGCTCAAGGTCATCTTGACTGTATCAGAGGGCTTATTCACCCGGCCCGTGGCAGGGGCCTTATACACCCTGGTCTGTGGCAGAGACCAAAGTTCTCCAGGTCCGTGGCAGGGGCCTTGTACACCCAGTCGGTGGCAGAGACCAACCTCAAGGTCTGTGGCAGAGACCGTGCACCTAAAACTGTTTGAGAAACCTAAGCAGTGAAGTGAATGTGCTACGTTTGTGCCTGGACCTCCTCCACACCTTAAGCTGTCCTGTTTCTTTGCTCTAACCTTTTCTATCCGAGTAGAGTTTATTTTGCCATGAGAGAATAAGAGTTGTAGTTTCAGCTGGTGTGGACATTGACTTTACTGGGAATTAAAGGACTTGCCTCTACCTACAGTAGAGGTGAGAATCATCCTCTGGAGGAGTTTTGACTCCGGCTGTGGACACGTCCCGTCAAGTACACCGCTCAACCTCTTTATATAGGAGGGTACGGGCTGGTAGTGCGGTGTGCCTTTCTCCCTCCTGCGAGGAGCCAACAACATAAAGGCAGGTAAGGGGGAAAGGATCTGTGCGCTACAAAAAAATTAAATAAAAATTATAATCTTGACCTAGGAGGACGAGGTCCATATGGAGTAGGAGGTTGAGGTGGCGGTGGATGTGGCTGTGTAGGTGGAAGCGGCGGTGGAGGAGGACGAGGTAGCCAACACTGGTTCAAAAATACAACAATGGCTGGGTAAGGCCGGTGATGTGTCGAATTCTGTCCCCCGTCGAATAGTGTCCACCCTGTACTGCGCTTGCTCAGTATGTAGGACAAGGGGATTTCGAAAATCTCCCAAGACAAACGTCGCCTGCGTGGTGAGTTCAGGTGAAGGCCACACCATCCGTGGTTCAAGCCGAGCCAAGTGAGGCCGTGCCCGAAGCGTGGCGATCGAAGCGAGCCCATGAGGGGCCCTGTTACTATGTGCTACCGTATGTCCACTTGGATGGTGGGGCTTGAACCTGCACTCACGGCGCCGTTCATCTTCGGAGATTTTGTGAATCTCCTTGTCCTCTGTACTGCGCAAGCACTGCGCCTTCGCAGTACGGGCCGGACACAATCCGATGGCCGGACAGTTTTTGTAGGACACACACCCACAGTACGTAACCACTGAATCGCAGAGCTACAGAACTGCAGAAAATGCTATTAAAAAAATTGTTGTTTTTTTAGTATAGCACAGTAGAAGACAAATATATAGAAATTGTTTATTTCACACACCTCCACATATGTATAACACACTGCAAAATATTTTTTGTGGCCCTAAATGGCGTTTTTTGGAAGACCACAACACACCCACAGTACGTAACCACTGAATCGCAGAGCTACAGAACTGCAGAAAATGCTATTCAAAAAAAATGTTTTTTTTTAGTATAGCACAGTAGAAGACAAATATATAGAAATTGTTGATTTCACACACCTCCACATATGTATAACACACTGCAAAATATTTTTTGTGGCCCTAAATGGCGTTTTTTGGAAGACCACAACACACCCACAGTACGTAACCGCTGAATCGCACAGCTGCAGAACTGCAGAAAATGCTATTAAAAAAAAATGTTTTTTTTTAGCATAGCACAGTAGAAGACAAATATATAGAAATGGTTTATTTCACACGCCTCCACATATGTATAACACACTGCAAAATATTTTTTGTGGCCCTAAATGGGTCTTTTTGCAAGAGTACATTAAAGTGCAAATTTTTATTATTTTTTTTGCCCTAAATGGGTCTTTTTTTGCACGAGCAAAATAAAATGCAATTTTTATTTTTTTTTTCTAAATGGGTCTTTTGGAAAAGAGCACAATAAAGTGCCTTTTTTTTGCCCTAAATGGGTCTTTTTCCAAGAGCAGAATACACCCACAGTATGGAAACGGTGTATCTCTCAATGTAATATATGCAGTGCTGGTGCACTGAGCTTGCAGATAAAAGTTAGATCTTCTCTGACACTGGGCTCATGGCAGTGTAAAAAGACTGTGCACTGCAACACAAACAGGTAAACCTATGCAGATCGCTGAGTTATATCTCTGAATCTGGACTCCTATTCCTATATAATAAATCTCTCTCCCTGAAAGCACCAACAGGAACCTGGCCCTACACTACACTGTCTCTCTATCTTTTCCCTCAGATTCCAGAATCAGGACTAACTCATGTATTTTCAATCTCTCCCAATAAGCAACAGCAGCAGACAAGATCTTCTCCCTATCTATTCTGAAGCAGAGTGATGTGTGTGCTGTGTGCCTCTAGCTTATATAGAAGCTGGGTCACATGTTGCACTGACCAATCACAGCCATGCCATTAGTAGGCATGGCTATGATGGCTTCTAAGGGCACACCAGCTAATCAAAAGGTGATTGGCTGGCCCCTGAAGCATTTCTAACTGCGCCATTAGATTGCCGAACACGGACTTTCACGCAAAGTCCGGGTTCGGGTTCGGGAAAAAGCTAAAGTTCGGTACGGACCCGAACTTTACAGTTCGGGTTCACTCAACACTAGTTATTAGTTATGCCTATCATCCCTTTGATTTTGCCATATTGCACAGTAACTCGCAACCCGGTGATATAGATCCCTCAACCAGAACCCTTTCTCTGATTTCAAAATACTTTGATCTTGATCTTCTGGATTCTTTCCAATTGCAATTATCCAGACCTAATACACTGACAAAGAACTTCAGTTTCCAAACATAATTAAAGAACAACTTCTGTAATGCCGCGTACACACGATCGGTTTTTCTGATCGGTATAAAAAAATAGAACATGTTTTAAATTTTACTGATGGAAAAAAAAACGATAGCAAATTCCGATCGTCTGTGGGGAACTCCATCGGAGAAAAAACCCACGCATGCTCAGAATCAAGTCGACGCATGCTCAGAAGCATTGAACTTCATTTTTCTCGGCTCTTCGGAGTGTTTTACGTCACGGCGTTTGGGATGGTCGGATTTTTGACTGATGTTGTGTAGGCAAGACTGATGGAAGTCAGCTTCATCGGATTTCCGATGGAAAAATCCATCGGATTTTATTCCATCGGAAATCCGATCGTGTGTACAGGGCATCAAAGCCCTCCATTTGACCCCTCTCTCTCCTTATCAAATTACTAAATATAAAAATATATGACGGATTCAGATTTCTCCCTTTCACCCTATTCCAGCTTGTATATGGTTACTTAGGCAGTATTTGCAGGATCTTGGCAGCAAACTGCCTCTGTGCTAGTATACCAAATGTCAGGCAGGCTGAGATAGTGTGAAATGGGGGAAGCCTGAGATCTCTCTTTATTTTTATTCAGTTGATGAGTGGAGGGAGAGGGCTTCTCTGATAAAGTAAAGTTATCCTTTAGCTATATATAATAATCATGCTTTATAAGAAAGAATCAGTCAGGAGTCATCTTTTGGCGTTGTAATAGCTGAAATAGTAAGGAAGATATTTGGTTGGGGATGTTACTCTTTTGGAGTCCCCAAGAAATGTAGCAGTCAAAACATGAATTAAACGTATTCATCATTAAAGCCCTGTACATACGATCGGTTTAACCGATGAAAACCGTCTGATGGATTGTTTTCATCAGACAAACCGATCGTGTATGGGACCCATCGTCTTTTTTCCATCGGATGGAAAAAATAGAACATGTTTTAAATTTTTCCGATGGATAAAAAACCGATCGAAAACTCAGATCGTCTATGGGCAAGTCCATCGGATAAAAAACCCACGCATGCTCAGAATCAAGTCGACGCATGCTCAGAAGCATTGAACTTAATTTTTCTCGGCTCATCGGAGTGTTTTACGTCACCGCGTTTGGAACGGTTGGTTTTTTGACTGATGGTGTGTAGGCAAGACTGATGGAAGTCAGCTTCATCGGAATTCCGATGGACAAAACCATCGGATTAGAATCCATAGGATATCCGATCGTGTCTACGAGGCTTTAGTCATCAATCATAAAAAAACTGGACAGTACAGTTTTGAGAAGGTTGGCCTTTGAATACTGAATATTTAATAAAAAGCACAAATATAATAAAAGTGTACAGTATACAGAATATATTATATTATATAATATAATATAATATAATATAATATAATACAGAATATTCTGTATACAGAATACAACACAAATGCTATCACCAATAAATAACAATACTATGAATCACAACTTGTGAACTATGGTAAGCATTGTTCCCAAGTGTTTTAAAACTATTCAACATTGCTCAGTGTATAACTGCACCAAACTACTATAACGTGACAGAAAGACTTTCAGGGGAAATAAATCAATAAAAAATAGGAGAAAATTTATAGTAAGTTTGGTTGAGAACTGTAAAAACTATCACATGATTCCTATAATGAAAATATTTCATACATTATTTCAGTAGTATTTAATTTAAAACACAAATTACTTTAAATAAAAAGAGAAAATACTTGAATGGTTATTTTTAGATAATGCATAATAAATATTAAAATACTATGATAAAAATAAATTCCATCATATAAGGATTTTTGTGGTTGGATAGACAGACAGACAGACAGACAAGGTTCTATTCAGAGGCTTTCAGTGATTCAGATAAATTCTCTGGGCACATGACAAAATTGAAATGTTTCAGACATAACAACATACACTTGAGAAGTTTAAGAAACGCTGTCCCAAACCACAACCGCAAAATGTCAGTCTTGGTAGTGGGACTGTTTTTCCACATGATTACCATCTTTTACAAAACTACACACTGGGCAAGTTACCATTTTTTTATGTAACCACAAATTAAGATTTCTATCAGAAAATTTTAAATTGGTTCATTTGTCAATAAACTGAGAGGGCCTAAAATTGTTCTTGAAGTAAAAAAATAAGCCTGAACATTCATCTAAGAGTAAAAGTCAGTTCTTAAAGAAGACCTGTCATTATGCTATTTTGTATGTGTTTGTTGTATACATAAAATTATGCTCACCTCAGGTGCTACTCTCTTGGTTCATTAATATGATGAGCTATTTCACCCACTAACAGAGAACTGCAGACCCCTCAACAAGAACCCTTTCTTTTTCGTACATCACGGGACACAGAGCGACTTAGTCATTACTAATGGGTTATATAGATACCTTCAGGTGCTGGCACTGGCAACTTCCAAAACCGGAAGTACCCTCCCCTATATAAGCCCCTCCCATCCGGGAGCACCTCAGTTTTTTGCCAGTGTCTAAGGTGTTGGCCAAAGAGTAACATGTGTTTTCACTGGGCTTGCGTACAGGTTCTTTTACGGGCCTTAGTAAGCTGTTCCGGATCCCACCAAAAAAGCTTCATAGCTAAACGGTCGGTACCCGGGCCTTGCAACAGAAGAGCAAGGTTTTGCCTGTAATGCCTCTCTTAGGAGGGCTGGACCCTGGGATCCAGAGCTCTGGTCATACCCACGACCAAGATGTTTTCTGTGCAGGGTGCTATACAGGTCCAGGGGAGTGGAATCCTTGGGAACCCGGTCCCTGAAGGTTTAATTACAATGCCTGCCGTGATAGGTGAAGTTTGGGCTTCTGTGGACCAAACAGAGTCCTGCGGCGGGGAACAGGTAAGTGGGGGCCCCCAGGAACGTGGTTCTATTGGGGGACCCCCAAGCCTAATTTGTCTTTCTGTCTGTTACCTAACGGTATTCCCGCTAATATCTGTGTATGCCTGTAACTACTGGAAAATGTAAAATTTTAATAGTAGTCAAGAAAAAAAAAAAAAAAAGAGGACCGCGGTACCTGTGTTAAACCACTAGAGGCCGCTGTGGTTAATTTTTTCTTGTCATGTGGATCTTTGGTTTTCTCAAGTCAAAAGATCCAGGCAGTTGGTAAGTTCTCTGTGGGAATCCACTTCCTCTGCCCTGTTGCTGCGCTCATCCACCGCACAGGCCCTCCGGCAAAAAGGGCCCTGGCTCCTAGTCCCTGCTTGTTTTCGAAAAGGGCGCCAATGGCGCACGGGCGCGCGTGCGGGCGCGTGCACGCGCCTCCTATGAAAAAAAAGGGGCGGGGCGGGTGGATGACGCTCGATGCGCGCCGCGGCGCTTCTGCGCATGTGCAGGCGTCCCAGCATGTGTAAAAGACACAGTACAAGTGTCAGCTGGATGCAAGCAGAGCTAGCAACAAAACGGTGGCACACAGAGGCGGTTGATGCAGGCATCCCCATAGAAAGACACTTTAGTGGACACCAGCTGGTATATAGCAGCAACTGTGTTAGACTATTACCAGCAAAATTGGTGTATGACGACGGGAATACCTCAGCTTTGTGCTTAAAGGATATGTCGTCCAGACGCTCTGGAAATAAGTCTTCCAAGAAGCGAAAGGGGTCTCCATCGGGCTCTGAGGATTTTGGGCATGCTGTACTGCGCCAATCTCCCCTGAAATTTCAGAGGTCAGTAGCCGTAAGAAACCCCGCAGGAGTACCTGGTACTGCGGCTGTCCCCAGTCCACCTGCTCCTGTATATATAACAGAGGAGGTTTTATCCTCAACTCTGGGAGGATTGGAAGAGAGATTAACAGCATTGATCGCTGCTTCACTGTCACAGGAAAAGCGCGTCCGATCTCCGTCTCCTCCTGCAGAGTGCCTGTTAGTGGAGGAACAGTCCCAGAGATCGACCTACCTGAAGGGGATCAGGTGAGGTTGATTCAGTTATAGAGGAATCAACAGTGGAAGAACCTTTCTCAGCATCTCAGGCTGAAAGATTATGGGTTCAGTCTCTGACTAACATGGTCCGATCAGCATTTAAAATGCCTCTTGCGGAACCATCAACCACTACTGTTTCCTCGCCTGGGGTCGCTGAAAGCTCCCCAGACTGTCTGTTCCTTCCCAATCCACCCTTTATTGGAAGGGCTTATTTACCAGGATTGGGAGCATCCTGTTAAAATATTTACTCCCCCCAAGAGATTTCCAGTGATCTATCCCATGGAGGATAAGTTCATAAAAAAATGGAGGGTCCGTACAGTGGACACAGCCATCTCTTGTGTAAATAAATCACTGACATGTCCAGTAGATAATGTTCCAATGTTCAAAGACCCAATAGATAAAAAATTGGAGTCTTTACTAAAATCTGCTTTCTCTACAGCAAGCATGGTGACACAACCTGCAGTAGCAGCGATTGGAGTCTGCCAAGCAATGAAAGATCAGTTGAAACAAGTCTTAAGGGACTTACCAGTTCAGCAGGCTCTTGCCCTAGCTGACCTACCTAGAGCCTTGTGTTGCGGTGGACGCCATAAAGGATACAATCCAACAGGCCTCCCGCTTTACGCTGTCTGTAGACATATGCGTAGGCTTCTATGGCTCAAAAACTGGTCTGCTGAAGCTCCCTGTAAGAAATTGCTGATTAGCTTCCCATTTCATGGAGAACGCTTATCTGGAGAAGATCTGGACAAATATATCCAGAAAACTTCTGCCGGTAAAAGTACACTCTTGCCGGTTAAGAACAAGGGTAGAAGTCCTTCTTTTAAGAGGCCTACTTCTCCAGTCCCTGGCACATCGGCTGTGAAACAGTTCCGACGGCCTCCGCGGTCAAATCCAGGGGGCAGAAATCAGGGACAATCACAGGGTAACAAGAAACCCTGGGTCAAGAGAGGTACAAAACCTCCCCCCAAGTCATGAAGGGTTGCCCCCACTCAATCGGGTGAGGGGAAGACTTCAGTTGTTCACAGAGACCATGGCGGGACACCATCAGAGACAGATGGGTGATCTCCGCAGTAAGTCTGGGATACAGGCTGGAGTTAAAAGACATTCCTCCTGCCCATCTTATGAGGTCAAACGTGCCAAGCGATCCCCAGAAGAGAGGATCCCTCCTTCTGGCACTAGAACAACTATTGCTCCAAGAGTAATCATGAGGTTCCCTTGGAAGAAAGCGGGTTCGGGTTTTACTCGAACCTTGTCACAGTCCCCAAACCAAATGGGGACGTGAGGCCCATATTAAATATAAAAGGGCTAAACAAGTTCCTACATATCAGGACTTTTTCGGATGGAGTCGATCCGATCGGTGGCCACCGTCCTACAAGGGCAGGAATGGTTAGCCTCGATCGACATAAGGGATGCTTATTTGCATATTCCCATCTGTCCGGCCCACCAGAAATTTCTACGCTTTGCAGTAGAAGGGCGCCATTTTCAGTTCAGAGCCTTACCTTTCGGTCTGGCCACAGCACCACGAGTGTTCACAAAAATTCTGGCCCTACGATTGGCCAAACTAGGAACACAAGGTGTAACGATAATGGCATATCTAGACGACTTGTTGCTGATAGACCACTCAGTGGAAAAAACTAGAAGTGGTCGTTCACAAGACAATCAAGTATCTGGAATCTCACGGTTGCATTATCAACCGAGACAAGTCAGCCCCAAAAAACAGTCAAAAGTCTGGAATTCTTGGGGGCTAAGACTGGATTCAAATCAGAGAAAGATTTTCTTACCTCCAGAGAAGGTGTCGTCTTTGAAAGATTTGACCCACTTAGTGGGTACAAAAAAGAAAACCATCCATACGCCTGTGCATGAGGCTGCTGGGAAAATGGTGGCTTCATTCGAAGCAGTACCCTACGGTCAATTCCATTCAAGGAACTTGCAGAGGGCCATACTGTCAGCCTGGAACAAAAAAGTTCAGGCTTTAGACTTACCAATGTCCCTGTCCCCTTCCGTTCGCAAGAGCCTCCATTGGTGGTTGGTGCCCCAGAATCTGGAAAAAGGGAAACCCTTCAGTCCGGTTTCTTGGAAGGTGGTCACTACAGATGCCAGCCTCATAGGCTTGGGGGCCAGTACTGGAGCAATGGTCTCTCCAGGGCAAGTGGTCAGAAGCAGAGAAGGCCCTGCCCATCAATCTCTTAGAGATACGAGCAGCCCGGTATGCCCTAGTAGCATGGACATCCAAACTCCAAGGGTCCCCTGTCAGAATTCAATCAGACAATGCCACAGCAGTGGCATATATCAATCACCAGGGTGGCACCAGGAGTCGTGCAGCCCAGAGGGAAGCGAATTGCATCCTGGAATGGGCAGAAAGATATGTCCCAGCCATATCCGTGGTTTTCATCCCAGGAGTGGAAAATTGGAGAGCGGACTTTTTAAGTCGCCAGCAATTATGCCTGGGGGAATGGTCTCTTCACCCCGAGGTTTTCCAGGCAATATGCCAGCGGTGGGGAACACCGGATGTAGATCTGCTAGCATCCAGATTCAACGCAAAGGTGGACAGATTTGTGTCTCGCACAAGGGATCCCCTAGCTTGCGGTTCGGATGCCCGAGTGTTCCCTTGGGATCAGTTCAAGCTGGTATATGCATTCCCACCGCGATTAATCCGCAGAATCAGGGTAGAAAAGAAACCAGTGATTCTGGTGGCTCCAGCGTGGCCCCGAAGGGTATGGTACGTGGAGATTTTAAAATGTCAGTGGGAAGTCCTGGGACCCTCCCACATCGTCCGGACCTGCTTTCGCAAGGACCGATATACTACCTTTCCTTACCAGCCCTAGGTTTGACGGCCTGGCTATTGAAGCCCACATTCTAAAAAAGAGAGGGCTCTCTAATCCTGTGGTATCTACCATGATCAATGCCAGGAAGCCGGTATCCAGGCAGATCTATTATAGGATCTAGAAGGCGTACATCACGTGGTGTGAGGCCAAGAAATGGCAACCACGTAAGTACGTAATAGGTAGAATTCTGGACTTCCTACAGTGGGCTGTACATAGGAAGCTTGCCTTGAGTACTATCAAGGGTCAGACGGCCTTGTCAATATTTTTTCAAAGGCCCTTGGCTTCGCATTCATTAGTCAAAGCTTTCATACAAGGAGTGATGCGTATTAGCCCTCCGGTTAGTATTCCCATATGTCCATGGGACTTAAACCTGGTTCTGTAGGTTCTACAGAAACAACCATTTGAACCATTGCGGCACATTTCCTTGGTTCTTCTCACCAGGAAATTGATTTTTCTTAGTAGCCATTTGTTCGGCTAAAAGAGTATCGGAATTAGCCGCCTTGTCCTGTAAGGAGCCATATCTGGTTATCCATAAGGACAGAGTAGTATTACGTCCTCATCCAGCCTTTCTTCCTAAGGTGGTATCGAGGTTCCATTTGAACAAAGATGTGGTTCTTCCTTCCTTTTTCCCCAAACCTAGCTCGGTAGAGGAAAAGTTATTGCATTCTTTGGATGTAGTAAGAGCAGTTAAAGCTTATCTAAAAGCCACTGCTCAGATTCGCAGAACGGATACTTTGTTTGTCCTGCCGGAAGGCCCCAGAAAGGGTCAGGCAGCATCAAAAATCTACTTTAGCCAAGTGGATTCGACAGGTCATAATACAAGCCTATGGCTTGAAAAGGAGACCGCCTCCGTTCAAAATTAGGGCACACTCCACCAGAGCAGTTGGAACTTCATGGGCAGTGCATCACCAGGCCTCCCTGGCTCAAGTCTGTAAGGCCACAACATGGTCTTCAGTACACACGTTTACTAGATTCTACCAGGTAGACGTTAGAAGTCAGGAGGATGTCGCCTTTGGGCGCAGTGTGTTGCAGGCCGCAAAAGAGCCTCATGCCTGATGGCGCCCAGCTTATGTATGGTGTATCCCCCCCTCATTGGGCATTGCTTTGGGACGTCCCATTAGTAATGACTAAGTCGCTCTGTGTCCCGTGATGTACGAAAAAGAAACAGGGATTTTTATAACAGCTTACCTGTAAAATCCTTTTCTTGGAGTACATCACGGGACACAGAGCTCCCACCCCTCTTTTTGGGACACTTATTGCTTTGCTACAAAACTGAGGTGCTCCCGGATGGGAGGGGCTTATATAGGGGAGGGTACTTCCGGTTTTGGAAGTTGCCAGTGCCAGCACCTGAAGGTATCTATATAACCCATTAGTAATGACTAAGTCGCTCTGTGTCCCGTGATGTACTCCAAGAAAAGGATTTTACAGGTAAGCTGTTATAAAAATCCCTTTTTTCCTGACTTTAAAATACTTTGCTCCGGAACTTATGGATTCTTCACAATTGCAACAATCCAGATTTAATACACTGACAAGAACTGCAGTTCCCAAACATAATTAAAAGAACAACTTCTGTAAAAGCCCCCCATTTGACCCCCTCACTCTCCTTATCAAATTTATCTCTTTAATTTATTTAATGAATTTTAGTTGAGACATGAATTCTGGTGGAGACACAATTTTTTTCTTGGGGGGTTAGCTGTCTTAAACTAAAAGAAAGTAACCTACCTGACAGTCCCAGGGTTTAAAAAATTTATATCAGCTTAATCCTTCCTGAACTAATTCTTTAGTTAGAGCTATACTATTTTTTTTTTTTTTAACATTATCAGATTGAAAACACACTTTCACTTTTGGAAGTCGTAGAACTTTAAATGGGGTATGGTAAAAATGAAAGCAGTGAACGAAGTGCAGTGTGCTGAAATTGGAGTTAGTTGCACTGTATGTGCCATGCAAAAATAGAGGTTGCAAACGGTTGCAGTGTGCATAGTTTGCTGCAGGAAACAGAAGGGTTTACTAGCAGAGCACACAGTAAAGATGAAAAATGGGGGAGAAGGAGGAGAAAGAGAAAATATTCATTCTCAGCACTAGGGCCAACCTGCTGCACCACAAATTTTCTGGGGGAAGGGCGGAGAAGGAGACTCTTGTCCTCATCAGTCCATCTGCCCTCTATCTATCCATCAGAATGCATATGTGCTTTCATTGTGGAGTCACTCATAAGCTAGTGATAGGACTGCAGATACCAGGGTGCCTTGGTGGGGCCTGTAGGGGATGGTAGCTTATGCATGTATTTGCAAATGTGTACAGACTAAACCCCTGTTTTTAGCACATGCTGTAAGACAGGTCAATTTGGTTGTCCACGGGCTAGTCGGTAAGTGAGCTTGGAGTTCTCCTTGGATTTATCCTTAGCTTTTTTTCTAACATATGTTGCCAATGCTGCTTGCTGCAATGCCCAGTTATAGGGGGGGGGGGGGAAGTGGCTTCTTTTTTGTATTCTTGTCCTCATCAACATGGGAATGAGGTGCTTTGCCAGCCCTGCCAAGGTACCCCTCTTTGTTGAGGGCCTGTGACCTGGTATGGCTCAGAAGGGGGGGGGGATGCACACTCATCCCCTCTCCCTTTCCCGGCCAGCCAGGCTGCATGCTTGGACTCAGGGTCTGGTATGGAATTTTAGGGGGGCCCCCCTGTTGAGGGCATGTTGCCTGGTATTTTTTAGAAGGGGGTATACACTCCCCTCTTCTGGCCAGCCAGGCTGCATTCTTGGATTGAGAGTCTAAGAAGGATTCATAGTGGGATGTATGTTCTATTTGTGTGTGTGGAGTCCCCTTTAAAATCCGTATGAGACCCAAAGAGTCAAGTATGGATTTCCAGGTAGATCGCACATCCCTCAAAATGCATAGCAGGCCCTTGGAGGGGTCTATGTGCTATTTGTTTTTAAACAAAGCGGTCAATGACATGTCATTTGCCAACAATTTCATTTTTTTTTTCTTTTTAACTGTCAGTACTGCACTTTATGTACATCACAGAGATGTATCTCTTCACAGGCAGGACTAGGACATCCAGGCATGCTATTTAAAGGAATTGGGAATTTTTGATATTAAAACACTAAAAAAAAATAACTGCTTTTGGCTGAATGGAATTTTAAATAAAGTTTGCATTTGTACATGTTACCCAGGGCAGTGCCTTCCCCATGCTTTTTTTTATACTCCTTGCCTATCAGCCCAGAATATGGGCATTTTTAATTTGAAAGATATGGCTCGCATTAATTTCAATGGAGTTCGGGTTTGGCATCCAAAATTTTTTTAACCCAGGGCAGTATTAACTTCATAATTCATATTAACCACATGCTACTGTATGTCCTGTAAGTCTATAGTGGCAAGGCCTAATGCAAAATTATCATGGGACCCCCTTGCACCAGGGGCCCCTGGGTAGTGCTTAGGGGGGCCAATGCTTTAAGATGGGCCCTTGTAAAAATATAAAAATGTGAGACTTTTCCAGGAACAAATGTGGAATTGTCTAGAATACAGGGTCACTTGGTAATTTGATAAGGAAAGGAAGGTGCGCCAAACTAAGTGAAGTATAAGAGCTTTTAATGGCAAATTAGTAAAAGACAGCCAAATGGCTACTCACAAGATGTAGAATAATATAAGGCATGTATGAGGTAATGGTGGTCCGGTGTCATCTATGGCGGTCCTCGGGGGAGATGTAGGTCCCAGATGAGAATGTGGCTGGAGGCAGGTCTGCGGTGTCAGCAGAGAACATCTGGACATCAAAGCCATGTGTGATGTAAACCTTCCTGTAATGCAGGAAAGACCAGGAAGCTGCGCTTCAGCGTGCGCTTCAGCGTGGAGCATAGCGTGCCATCGGACCGGAAGTGACGTAATGCAAGGAACGGACCAATGGGATGACGCGTTTCACAGCATCCGCTGTTTCATCAGATCCATGGAGAGCATTGTAATAGGTGGATGTAATATAGTAGAGAGAAGTGTCGTGATTGGTTGATAACATACTGACATTAATGGAGGGACACTGTGATAGGTTGAAGGAGAAATGCATGGCATATGATAGCACAGAGCTATATAGAAGATATATGAGAAAAAATAAATAATAATAAAAAAGGGGGGGAGAAATGTAGCTGACGTGGGATATATCTATAAAGTGATTATATGGAAGAACAGCGGATGCTGTGAAACGCGTCATCCCATTGGTCCGTTCCTTGCATTACGTCGCTTCCGGTACGACGGCATGCTGCGCTCCACGCTGAAGCGCACGCTGAAGAGCAGCTTCCTGGTCTTTCCTGCATCACAGGAAGGTTTACATCACGCACGGCTTTGATGTCCAGACGTTCTCTGCTGACACCGCAGACCTGCCTCCAGCCACCTTCTCATCTGGGACCTACATCTCCCTCGAGGACCGCCATAGATGACACCGGACCACCATTACCTCATACATGCCTTATACTGTATTATTCTACATCTTGTGAGTAGCCATTTGGCTGTCTTTTACTAATTTGCCATTAAAAGCTCTTATACTGCAGTTTGGCGCACCTTCCTTTCCTTATCATGTTTTACAGAGCCTGCTTCTGCTTATGGTAGCTGCCACTGGTGCTTGTATCATTCATTGACATTTACTGACATTTGGAATTTATGCTCTTCCAGAACCCTTTTTGCGCCATTTTTTCTTTTCACTTGGTAATTTCCCTAGTTTTTATAAGCAATAGGTGTGCCCCAACCTCCCTTCCTTCTTATGTGTATAGCGCTTACCACCCCCTCCTCATTGTCTTCGGCTCCTCACAGGAAGAGAGGGCACACCCAGCTCTATATGCCGTACCCTCCTGTGTAAAGAGGTTGAGCGGTGTTAAGAAACAGGTCTCCACAGCCAGGTTCTCCAGAGAATGGTTCTCATCTCCACATACAATAAAGACAAGTCTCTAGTTCCCCCAATGATTTTTAGGTCCACACCAGCCGTAACTCCAACGTAGAGTTTATTTCTCTTAAAAGACAGTCTCTGATAGAAAAGGTTGGAGAAAGAACAGGACAGCATAAGGTGTGGAAGAGGTCCAGGCACAAACGTAATACACTTCACTGCTTGGCTTCTCAAGCAGACTTAGCCCATTTGGATAGTCTCCCTAGATAGGGACTAACAGCCAGAATGGTACTTAACTAACTGCACAATCACTACACAAACTGGTACACTTGGTCTCTGCCACAGACCTGGTGAACTTGGTCTCTGCCACAGACCTGGTGAACTTAGTTTTCAAAGCTTGGCCTCTTTGTAAGGAGAAGACATCCCTCCAGAGAGTTACCGGGCCCCTTCCTTCACTGTAACTTCTCACCAGTCCCTCGGAACGGTATTTCCCCAGCCTCCTCGTCTAAGATGCAGGACCCCTCGCAAGGCGGCACCCTGAGATTCCTCGATCCTTGATGGGTCCCAGCCAAAGGTGCTGGGCCCAAGGCCTTTAGTTGCAACCCCAGGGCTAAAGGTGCCTGGGACTGATTCACCAACCACTGCCCCTGGGCCAAAGGTGCCCAGGGTGGACAGGAACACACACTCCCTGGGAGTAGGACTCCCGACGACCGACCCCTCTACAGGCAGCGTCTGCCCCTTTTATATCCTCTCCCAGCATACACAGCAGGTCGACCACTCCCACTGTATGGTTGCCGAGAGGGGACACACAAGGCACAGCACTGTATCAGCGGTTCAACCCTGGCACACTATGACAGTGCCACCTGCAGGCCACAGGGAACGGCACATTGATACTCTTCCTGCAGATAAAATGGTTGATCATGTCCTAACAATTTAGGTGTTTGAGCACAACTACCACTCAAACACTACCCCTAAATTGAGGACCCCGCTACATGTGCTATAGGTGTGGTGTTGGAAGGTATTGGAGTAGAAAACCGTAGTCTATCTTTCAGACAGCTATGTTCTCTGTTTTCCTGCTTTTGATTTCCAGGCAGGTTGCAATTCCAAAAACATATACATAAAGTTGGGTTTACACCGACCTGGTTGACTTTTGGTCTTTGTATACTGCTTACTGTTCAACAGAAGCCGGTTCTTAGACTGGCTTCTGTCAAATGGTCATGCTGCAAAACCAGCATGCGATCAGTGCTTTCAGCCAATGGCTGCAGCACTGATCGGTGTATTCTGACATGTGGGAATCTCCCCTGCCAGAATACATAAGCACAGCAAGGGAGATTCCTGCATCACATATCAGCTGTGTTGATGCAGAGATCTGTCAACCTGCTGACTGAACAAAAAAAAAAAAAACTGAACGTTTATATCCAGCTTAATAAGAAGAAAAAAAAAAGCAGTGTCTGCTAGACTGGTGAAAGATGTTGGAGTCCTAAATTGCTATTTTATATAGTACAAGGGATATTACATACAAGGCTAGCGTTTAAGGGACAGTTCACTCCAAATGCTGGTGCTACACATAAAAATTTAAGCAAAATTAAAAAAACTTCTAACACTTGTTACTCTAGAAGAGATGTACTTCTAAACAGTAGAAATTACCGGGTCGGGTTCTTGGTCTAAGTGACGTCCTTGGTCTAGAAGAGCTAGGCTGCACTCTATAGGTAGCTGAAATCAAAAAGAAAATGTAAAATTACATTAAATTATATATAACTCAATCATCTGTGATCACCCGAGACCATGCAAGTTCATTGAAGCAAGATGGCGTTGATAATGAAATGTTGCCTCTGAAATGTAAATATTTATTTTAACCATAAAAAAGAAAATGATGAAAACTTTTTCCCAGGATGGTTGAAGATGGTTGATGATGATGGCATGCTAAGTTCTCAGTTTGCATTCATAAAGCAAGAGGATGGTTGAAAAAAGAGATGATGAACAAAGCAAAACATTTCAAAATATTGTATAAGCAAGAAAAGACTTGCAAGCTCCCATTATGATCAAATATAATGTCAAAAAAGAGAAAAATGAAGGTGACTAGATCTGCATTGCAAAACAAAATATGCCATTCCTCATACACCGAGCATAATGATTATTTATCTTTTACCCAACGTTGCTGCAGCAGTCACATGTGGAATTTTAGGTAACGTAGTAGTTTCCTTAGGTGCTGCAGTAGGAGCTGTTAAGAAATAATCAAAAGTCCTAAAACAACTGGAACACACACAGACACATCATATCCACCTGTAGAAAGGCAACATTAACACCTGTGCAAGTATGAAGAAACACTTCTTGATATTGTCTTGCAAGCACAATTGCAATAAGCCAACTAGAAGGTGTATTTATATTTTACTGTTAAGCAAAGCATAAATGAAAGGAAATAAAAAAATGAAGAACGTGTACTATTTGGTATGAAATATGTTCTTTGTGTACATTCACTGAGTTTCTGATATTTGTGCTTTTTTGTGTTCTTTTTCAAACAAATCATTAGAGCTGAGCTCTGGGCACAAAAACTGTAATTTAAATATCTTCCTCATTAGCCACAAAGTATATAAATCAACCTTTTCAGTGCCAAATTACTTTGCAAACCCAGATGTGACCTTGTAAATAGAGCAAATATATTATCACTGTACTACACATAGCTTGTGTACTGAGGAGATCTAAGGGTGGCACTTAGCATGCAGAAAACTACAGGGGGGGTGGATACAATACCATTCACCTTGCACAAGGGGAGAGAGCAGTAGGAATTGGTCTATATTACAGGGAGCTCATGCACAGAGGCAAAGTGCAGGAGTTGTTCTATTCTAAATTACTGCACAGATATGGAAGAAACACACAAAGGACATCAAGATTCAAGTAAGACAACACATTTTATTTTTAGACAATAGTTGTTAAGCCTGGATTTTAGATTTAATTAGTATAATGTAGCTAAAAGAGGTATAAATACAAATGAAGCCCGCGCAACAACGAAGAAGAGTATACAGCAAGCGTGCGCCTTCTGTGTATGACTTACAGCAACATAATGCAAATTATAATTAAAAATGTACCACTATCATATTAAGGAAACATTCTATCTACAACCATTGATCAACTAGTGCTCAAACTGTGTATGAACAGCCTCAATAAATATTCAGTCCCAACAAACATCAAATTAATCCACATTGAGGAGAATTGAGATCTTATCCAGGCTGACTCAATACTCAGCCATCCTTTCAGAAGACATGACCAGTGCTTATTCACCGCAAAACATAAGTATCAACTACTCACAAATAAAAAGTAGCATATCGCTTTAAAACATCCTTGGGTATGGATAATGTATAACTGTGTAGCGGGGTCTCCTTTAAGACTCTCAGGACTACCTTACCCAGAACCCCATTTGGCACCCAGGGTGCAATGTTGCCGCCACAGAGACTCATGGGTGGGGCTATAAAGGGAAGGGGCGAGGCTAAACTCGGGCTCTTTGGGACACGAGACTTCGATGAACAAGTCCTCCTGTGCGGATCTGCTTGTGTGCAAGGCCTGAAGCCTGGGGCCTTGCGCAGCTACCAAAGAGCCTTCCACCCTACTGCGAGCCTGGGTGGCATCTGACTTTGTTATCCTCAACCTTTGTTGGATCGGAGACCCGACCGCTGCAGACGCTGTGTGTGGAGACACAGCAGGTGGAAGTCCTGGACTGAGATTGCGTCCGGAGGGGTGAGCGAGCACATGCTCAATCCATATACTTTATACTGTTGTTAGGCCTACAGACTGCCGTGGCCCACCAGCTTATATTTGAGACCCCACTGGAGATCTATAGCAGAACTGAGTCAAAAGGGTCTCCAGTGAAGTGTTCCGTGTTGTTATTTTGATCTGTGGTTTACAAATGTGTTCCTGAATGTGCACCACCATTAAAGACTTGCATGCAAAGAAATCATCCCCTAGAGACTGAGTTTTAGAGTCTGGGTCAGGCCTGACCAAGTGTTAGAGTCTAGTTGCTGCGCCACAGGGCGCTTAGTTAACGGCCGTTACACGTGGTATGCCATTACTGTATTTCACTAATGTGTAGTATGTTATTCGCTGCAGGGCTCTGCAAGAAGCAAGTGTGATCTGTTATAACTGTTGATCTATTATACCAAGAGAGAGTAAACTCGTTATTCTTTAATTGCTTTGCATTGGTGTCTGAATTCTATTATAGAGTATAAGAGATATTACCCTAGACCATTGATGGCAAACCTATGGCACACGTGCCACAGCTGGCACGCAGAGCCCTCTCTGTGGGCACGCAGCTTACAGAGCCAGCCCCACCAGGATAGGGGAGCAATCCCCCACCCAGCAAGTCACTTGCACTGGGAGTGCAGATACGGAGGAGCCGGCTCCTTTCCTTGCATCAGTGCGATCGGGCAGCGGAGTGGCCGATGAGTTTAAATCCCCCCCTGCATGCACTGTGGGCAGCCCAATGGGAAGGACTTACATGGAGTATCTGCTGCTGTAAGCTGCGCCGCAATGCCTCTGGAAACTGAGGAAGAGAAGAGTGTCTCCTCCCTTCCTGGACTTTGAGAGCCAATAGGAGAGCGGCTGCCTTTTCAGGGGCTCAGGCGCTGAAGCATGACCATGTGGAAGACTGTGGACAGGTAGGACAGTGCTATGGGAGGGAAGCCAGAGGTCACTGCTATAGGGGAAAGGGGGGTGCAGAGGAGTTTGTGTATGTGTGTGTAGGGGGGGGTGTGAAGGGGGAAGAGGACACTGGTTTGGGAAGGGCCACCCCCATAGCAGTGTCCTCTACTGGCCTTCACATTACCCCCCCCTGAACCCTGCATTATGAGCACAACGCATTTCTGAACCCTGCATTCTGAGCACAACGCGTTCCTGATCCCTGTATTCTGAACACAATGCATTCCTGAACCCTGCATTCTGAACACAATGCATTCCTGAACCCTGTATTCTGAGCACAACACTTTCCTGATCCCTGTATTCTGAGCACAACGCATTCCTGATCCCTGTATTCTGACCATAAAGCACTCTTTTGCAAAAGCACAAAATATTTTTTCTGGGCATAATCGTACATTTTTGGTCCCTTAGGCTCATTCAGACGGATGATCAGTGCTATCCTCTGTACAGAGCCGCTGGTAGGTTTAATTCTGTGTTGGCACTTTGAAATAAATAAGTTGGTTTTGTGTCGCTGTTTGGGCACTCGGGCTCAAAAAGGTTCGCCATCATTGCCCTAGACTAACTGTGCCAGAGTGGGTCGAGTGAATTGCCGGGGGTTGGCAGTGCTGTGTGCAGGGCCTGAGACCAAATTCAGTGGCTCTCTTAGTTGGGGGTGCGCTACAACAGTAACAACACGCTGCCACTCGATCATCCGAGCCAGAACAGTGAGCGTAATGATGGTAGCGCCTTCACTCCGCCCTTACAGGTTATTTTCCTGCTTGGATAAGATCTCAATTCTCCTCGTTGTGGAAAAAAGGAGATTCTTTCTTGCTTGTTTTGACCTTCTGTGTATACAGAAGTCTATTCCAAGGTTAGCAGATCTGATATCTAAGCACACTGGTTTGGTAGAGTGAATCTTCACTTTGTGGAGTTTGAAGAGCAGGAGGAGGAACTGTATTTCATTTAAACACTCTTGCAACTACACAGTTATTAATTTGATGTTTGTTGGGACTGAATATTTATATGTTATATACACTATATTGTCAAAAGTATTGGGACATCTGCCTTTACACGCACATGAACTTTAATGGCATCCCAGTCTTCGTCCGTAGGTTTCAATATTGAGTTGGCTCACCCTTTGTAGCTATAACAGCTTCAATTCTTCTGGGAAGGCTGTCCACAAGGTTTAGGAGTGTGTCTATGGGAATGTTTGACCATTCTTCCAGAAGCGCATTTGTGAGGTCAGGCACTGATGTTGGACAACTGGGGAAAAAGCACAAGCACCATACTAAGTGTAGAATATACGGATGTTTAATATGGATAAAAAGACTGTTACTTACAAGAGCAAAGACATAATGAGCATATAGCGCTGCAGTTCATAATCATTACTGGAGCGGGGTGTTAAGATGGCCTCTGCGGCTGGGTTCTCGGATGATTATCCCTTCTAGATTGTAAGTTCTAACGAGCAGGGCCCTCTGATCCCTCCTGTATTGATTTGTATTGTAACTGTACTGTCTGCCCTCATGTTGTAAAGCGCTGCGCAAACTGTTGGTGCTATATAAATTCTGTATAGTAATAATAATAATTATGAACTGTAGTGCTATATGCTCCCGATGTCCTTACTTGTAAGTAACAGTCTTTTTATCCTTATTAAACATCCGTATATGCTACACTTGGTATGGCGCTTGTGCTTTTTCCCCAATTGTTTCTTTGAGCTGCTTCTTGATTCTACACTGAGCTGCCTCTCAAGTGCGCACCATTATTGACTTTTATGGACATTACGGACTAATATAGATACATTGATTTCATTGAGAACCCAAGGCTCACACCAGTACTAGTTTGCGCCAATATTTACTTAATTGTACTGTTGTTGGACAAGAAGGTCTGGCTCACAGTCTCTACTCTAATGCATCCCAAAGGTGTTCTATCGGGTTGAGGTGCAGGCCAGTCAAGTTCCAGCACCCCAGACTCGCTCATCCATGTCTTTATGTACCTTGCTTTGAGCACTGGTGCGCAGTCATGTTGGAACAGCAAGGAGCCATCCCCAAACTGTTCCCACAAAACTGGGAGCATGAAATTGTCCAAAATGTCTTGGTATGCTGACGTCTTAAGAGTTCCCTTCACTGGAACTACGGGACCAAGCCCAACTCCTTAAAAACAACTGCACATCATAATCCCCCCTCCACCAAATGATTTGGACCAGTGCACAAAGCAAAGTCCATAAAGACATGGATGAGCGAATTTGGGGCAAAGCAAATAGTAAGTTCATGTTAAATATTGCCAGATATACAGTAAGAACATGTGTGAAAGTTGATAACACTATAATTAACGGTGGACGATTGAAATAGTACACATTTTTAGAACATTTTAATGTTTTAATAATATTTAAATGTATTACCAGGCTTTGTATGGGTCCGATGAGATGATTTGGGTTTTTGGGTTATTGGTTGTGGGACTTTTTGCACGGGAACTGGAGAAAAAGAAAACCCATGTACAGCCATTTTTAAATAACTGTTCAAAATGTGTACCACACTGTATATATGAAGACTTATAATGAAAAAAGGATGGGTAAAGGATGTTCTGTATGAGGTAGTATGATGATTTTTTTAATTAAAATATATGGATGGAATGATTACAACTGTAAAAGCATGAATTGTTAATGATGCAGTATGTTTCAGCTGATATTAGGTATAAATACTGTATACAGTTTGTCTAAGTTCATGGTAAAGGACCTTATATCAACTGAACAGAGTTATTTTTAAGAAATAATTGTTAGTGCAACTGCAAAGCTGTACACAGTGTAGTTGTACATAAACCCTGCAGCAATACAATGTACCTCATCACTCATATTGGGAAAGCAGTGGTGGCCATGGCAAAATGTCTTCATGCAAGTGTTTCCATTGGCTGTCACTTAAATTTGCAACAAGTTTACAGCTGTACACATGTTAAAAAATACAACCATGCAGGTTTCTTGCATTTAAATTTGTAGAGCAAGCAGTAGTCTTACTTTACTTTACTGTGAGAGTAAAGTAATGAGGCACGCCTCATAAAAATGTTTGCTTTCAACTGATGCTGGTTCTGATCCCTTATATCTTCACTGGGAAATCTGATATCAGAGTGGCATTGCCAGCATTTGCAGAGAAGACAGATTACCAATGGAACTTGTTTGCTCACCTTAAGCATGCAACATCATATTTTACCCTAAAAAAAAAAAACAACAGTGAAGTAGCGAGCTTTTGTGGCCAGTCAGAATCTTAGGCAATTTTTTTTCCATCCACCACAGGTGAAAGGAAAGAAAATTGTTTGATTCCCCATCAACACTGACACTGAATGACTCCCGCAACACTATTGTGTTATGCGAGCGAGCAGACTTCCCTGCTGGCAGAACACAATGATTAATGTTGCCAAAGATATAGCCGGTGGCACTAATCGTTTGGGAAAAACTTGACAATCTGGTTGTGCACAAGTCGAAAGCTAGTTTGACTTGTGCACAACCAGGGTGCCCATACATGAATCAAAACTTGGCTGGTCCCTGCTGAACCGGCTGAATTTTGTTCCATGTATGGCCAACTGTAGTCTATAACTGGGGGCAGTAACAGGCTGATCACCATTTTCCTTTTGATTATGGCCATGTGATGAGTAAATCATAACCCCGTCATCATGGACCTCACAAGCATTGGGCACTCTAGACACATACAATATCCTGTGTATGTATGTGAGCGCTTGTGTGTATGCAGGAGGCGATCCCGTGATGTCACGCCGCCGCGCCTGTCGAGGTGGTGAGTCGGCGTTCGACTAGAATCAATTTGTGCTGTGATATCTTGTTTTTATGTAACTGTTATTGCTGCATGGGAAAATAAATTGTTAAAGCAGATTACACTATGTGGATGCCTTCTATCTTTTATGATTTGTGTGTGGAAGTGTAAACGGAGAAAGTGGAGGAGCTGGCCACCTTTTCCAGACTGTTCCTGTCGATTTAAGCAGTGAGGATTATATAACACATGTGTGCCTCCTATTCCCTGGAGGTGAGCAGGTTTTTCACCCGGTGATGGGTGTACACAGGATTGTGAAGCAATAGGGAAAACACTGTGGTGTATTAGATTTTGATCACTTATGAACATTGAATTTTTTGATTGGATTTTGTGACTTGTTTACACCAGCACTATTAATTATTTATAGTTCACTTTTTGCTGTTTATGGATGCGCTGTATTTATAGAGTGTTGCGCTACACTCTTATGCCGTGTACACATGGCCGGACTTTGCCACGGGCAAAACTCCATTGGAATTTTCGACGGAAAAATAGAGAACCTGCTCTCTAAGTCTGTCGGAAATTCCGACGGGAAAAGTCAGATGAGGCATACACACGGTCGGAATATCCGATGAAAAGCTCCCATCTGACTTTTTCCATCAGAAATTCCGACCGTGTATACGCGGCAATATTGTATTTATTCATTTTTAAGGGTGGGGTGAAATCACCTTTTTAGTGTCACAGCAAGCAACACGTATGATTAGTAATTATTTTAGGTTTATCACTAATTGCGCTGTTTGTTTTTAGATCTTTTTCAGTGGATAAAATAATGCCGCATTATTGGTGAACTGGGAGAAATAGTGCCCTAAGGGCCAGATAATGACAAGAAAAGGGCCACATCTGGCCCATGGGCCACAGTGTGGAGACCACTGGTCTATAGCATCACTCTCATAAACTCTCAGTCATCATAATAGTATGTTATTTGCAGAACTATATGCATGCCATTCAAAAGAAATGCCACTCTAATTAGCTAAAGGATTTACCAGGAGTGGTATGGGGGGTTTCAGGTCTTTGTGTTGTTGTGGAATGAGGAGTCAATGTGGGGTGAGGAACTAAAAGAAATGCAATTTTTAGTAGTGACAGTTATTGAGATATTAATACACAGAGAGCATCATTAAGGAGTTTAAATAACGTCCATGACACATAAAAAGGGTAATGTTCACTTGAATCGAGTCCAGAGAAGGATCCTCATAGAGTAAAAATTGTGTACTCCAGTTTTGCTAAAGGATCCATTACATAAATGTCCTATTAGGCTCCCATGCCCCACCCCAGGAATGAAGGACTTTCCTTAGTATATCAGTATGACCGCACCTCTTTCCTTGATTGTACCTAGGGAAAAGCAAAATACCACATCTAGTCTTGCTTTGCACTGTCTCTAAAAAAAGACATTGGTCTACTCCAATAAACATGATCAAAAAGGAATCCCAAGCCACACACTGGGTGTCATATGAAAGATAAAGAACAAAGAAAACCATTCATTGGCTCTTGCTAGCTGCTATGAGAAACAAATCTACAGTATAGTTGCTTCAATTTTAAAATATTAACCTTGGTGAATTAGCAGCTGTAATTTAGCAGCCTTTATAGTGTTGGTAGGGAAATTAAACAAAATGCAACCCTCACACCTAATTATTAAAGTGGTTGTAAACCACTCATCCCCGGTTGCGGCTATACGGGAGGGGGGTAGGATCTCCCCCACTTTCAACTTACATAGAGGAACTAGGCAGGGCTGCCTCTTATCTCCCCTCTTATTTGCCCTAGCCATTGAGCCCCTGGCTGCCCTTATTCGAGCTAACCCCTCCATACAGGGATTTCAGTATGGTGATCTGGAGGAGAAGGTCATGCTTTATGCAGATGACACCATACTGCTCCTTGGGGATGTGTCCACCTCACTGACAGAGGCCATGAAGGTTGTGCGGAAGTTTGGGGAGTACTCAGGTCTGGTCATTAACTGGACCAAGTTCTCTCTGCTGTTATTGGACCGTGAACCTTCCTCATCGCCAACCGACCATGCAGGGTATACCTGTTTCCACGTCCTTTAGATACCTTGGCATACAGGTTACTGCCTGACTGCTGGACTATGTTAATCTAAACCTTACCCCCCCTAATTAATTGCTGTCGAGACAGAGTTAAGGTGTGGAGTAGGCTGAAGCTCTCCCCTGTGGGGAGGGTGAACCTGATAAAAATGATCCTTATGCCATAACTGTTATATGTGCTTCACAACTCCCCAATGGTCATCCCCTTGAAGAAATTTAGGATTATCAATTAAATTTTTAGGTCGCTTATTTGGCTCACGGAACCCCCTAGAATAAAACTTGAGCAGCTACAGCGCTCAAAGGATGCTGGTGGAGTGGCATTGTCCTAACCCTGGCTGTATTATTTGGCTTTGCAGATGCAACATATTGCACGTGTTGTACGCCCAGAGCAGGACTTGGACTTGAATTTGAGGGACTCCTCGGCCCACCTGCTCAGTTTCACGACTGGGGGGGGTTGCGGATGGTCTCGAGGCCCTAAAATATAATAAGTCTAATAAACTTTTCCCCATGTATGCTCTTATGCAGAAGATTTGGAACAAGGTCCGGATGCTCCAGGGAGTGACTGGGTTAACCAAATATAGCCCGATTTGGGATAATCAATAATATCTGGAAATAGCGAAATTACCATAAGGTCTGAAATGGAAACAATACGGTGTGTCGCATATGACTCATGTATTTAAGGATGGCAAACTGAGATCCTTCCAGGATCTCGGGGAGGCTTTCTATCTACCAGTTTCTATGCACTTCTATTACTTGCAGCTTAAGCATGCGGTTGATGCTCAGGGGGAGGCGGATATTTGGGCCTTAGATTCTACATCAGTTTTCAACTACCTGTTTGAGGTGACTAACTATTAGGGGTTTATATCCTGTTGCTATGCCATGCTGCTGGGTCTCTTCCTACGTGACACCCCTTTGAAGGCAGTGTCTCAGTGGGAGCGGGATGTGGGGGTATTTAAAGAGGAGCAGTGGAAGGAAGCCCTATAGGCTGTCCCCATGTGCTCTCTGAACGTGGCGCAAAGGCTGTCACAGCTCTATATACTCCTAAGGGTACACTACACACCAGCTAAACTAGCCCGTATGGGGTTAACTATGGATTCCACCTGCACCAGATGCTGTAGAGACCATGGTGACCTCATTCACCTTCTGTGGCGCTGCCCCAAATTGCACCTGTATTGGGCGAAAGTCATTGACACTCTTAGTGGGGCTTTCCAGGTCCAGATACCCCTAGAACCAAACATTTTTTGCTTGGGATAATAGATGGCCTCCAGGTGGAGGATATCCCTAAGCAAGCCATTGGACGAGCGCTGTTCCAGGCTCATATGATGACCTTGAGACACTGGAAGTCCACCGACCCGCCCACAGTGCAGGAATGGATTACACGAATGGGAGATACACACCGTCTGGAAAAAATGTATATATCAGCGTAGGGGGACCAGTACTAAATACGACAAGCTCTGGGCCCCGTGGCTAAGTGTTTCTGGCTTGGCCCCGGTGGATTTGGTGTATGATCGCTTATTTTAAAGCCAGTGGGGGACACGTGGATACATCTAAGGATGTGTGGTGGTTATCTGTTTGACTATGCAGAGTTGGGACACAGAGAACCTGTATTCACTAGAACGAGGGGATATGTTTGTTTGCGGGTGGGAATGTTTGATATACTATCTTGGTATTTACATGGGAGCAATGCCTCACTGACTCTCTGTATAACTTGTGCTTTGGAACTGTTTGTCATTTTACCTATGTTTAATAAAAACCTTTTGTTTGAGAAAAAAAATAAGTGGTTGTAAACCCTTACAGACCACTTAGACCTACAGGTAAGCCTAGATTAAGGCGTACCTGTAGGTGCAAGAAATATCTCCTAAACCTACACGGTTTAGGAGATATTTGTCTAGCAATATCCCCGCAGGGGCCGCTGGTTTAAGATTGGGCCTGCCGTTACCTTACTGTTCACCACGTCCGTCCTAGGGGTCTTCCTTGAAGAGTTGTTCACAAATGTCTGCACCAAACACTTAGTCTCTTTTTCTCAAGGGTTTTATTAAAGAACTTCCAGACAGAGGGATGTAGGGTTAGGGGAGATTCAGGTACCTTGCTAGCGGATCACGGTATTTTCCTAATCCAGAGGACAAACAGCTTCCACACTGGATATAGCCACCACTGGATAGGCCTCACTGACCTAGCAGCCGGTGCGAGCTCGTTCAAAAGTCTCTGCCACAGGCTTGGGTAACCACACACTTGGTAAAGTTCTGAACACATAGCACACAGTACCAGGATCTTTCAGCCAGGCCGGCAGCACTGTGAGGTAGATTTTATTCTGGATGCATCCTCCAATTGAGTCCTCAATTGCTCGGTCCCTTCCCGCAGGCAAGGCGACACAGGACCATCCCTGGATCAGTAGGCCCCAGAAACTTCTGGGCCTACTCTCAGTAACGGAGCCTCAGGGATCTGTAGGCCCGAGGCAGAAAAATTGCTAACACATTCCTGAGGCCAGAAGGGCCGTCAGGTCAGGATCGGAAGACCCCTCAAAAACGGTGTCTGCTCCTTAAGTACCCTCTCCCAGAATACACAGCGGGTGACCAATCCCACTGAGCTGCTTCTGGGCAAGAGGTACCCAATACATACAGCCTGCTGCATTTCCAACCCTGACCTGTGGTGACAGCGACACCCACAGTCAGGTGGAAAAATGTGCAACCCAGCTGAACTGGAAAAGACACACATAATTTGGTACTAAAGCTAAACTACAGCTCAGACATCTAAATTTACACTAGTGCCTACCCAATAGGAGCAAGGTGCTACATTTGCAAAAGACATGCACCAGTAGACAATGGCGCACAGGCGCACTGAGCGTGCCTTTACTAACGGCGATCATGCCGTTAGTGGTGGCATCCGACGCTTGCGCGGGAGTGATGTCATCGCGGCTCCAGCCAGCCGCGATACAAGGAAGACACTCAGGGAGAGATGGCGGTGATGGAGGAGAGGAACGAGCACCGTTGCAGGGGCTTCGATCTCAGGTAAGTAATTCATAATGAGCTAGTATGTTATGCATACTAGCTCATTATGCCTTTTTCTTGCGGGGTGTATTTTTTTATTTTATTTTTAAAGAGAGGGTTTACTTCCTCTTTAACAGTAAATGCCCTGCCTATATCTGCTATACAAAGTATATCTCAAATACGTGTAATTATCTAAAGATAGTCCTGTTAATAACAGGAGATGGCCTCAATTTCCACACACAAGTAATATATTTTACAGAATTATTCACATCCTGGTTGTGGTTAGAGTACCGGAGGAACCATAAAAGTGTGTGTATTTTTATACTGATATAATGAATTGACTGGATAAAAATGATCCCTCTGTGGGGTAAGTAAAATCTGGGGAGGTAAAAACGTTTCATATTTCTGCAAATATTGAAATATTTTGTTTGAGCTCTGTCTGTGTACATGGTAATAATTAAAAAGGTCTTCTAATGAGCAATCACAGAAATGAAAAAAATATTGCGTTACCCATGGGTACATCTGGCTCATCAAAGATCTGGATGCTAATAACATGTATAGGTACTTTTTTTATGGTTGTGGCAGCTGTGATGGAGAACAGAACAAATGAAAATTATGAAAAAATAGGTTATGTCAGTGAAGAATGAAATAACAATTATAAAGAAAGCTGGTATGGACATTTTTGTTTTTAAGTAAACTAATATCTTCTAGGATCTCACAAAAAACTCTCAGATGCTACTGCTTTATAGTTTCTGGAATTTGGTGAAATATTCCCTGATTTAGCTACCCCATGGGCTTACTTACTGAAGCATGTAAGAAGAACCATGTATTCCCTGTTGTTAAATCGTACAACTAGCTTGCCTGTTTTACATTACTGTATGAAGATTTGAAAAAGCATTTGTTTTCTGTGCATGATTGGAAGACTTGGTGGTTGTTACATATGCATCTGTTTTTTTTTTCCATACCTGTCTACAGCACTGCCTTTTCATTAAAAAATCCAGAGTAAGATATGTGTGTGGTTACAAAGGCTGTAAATATGTAAACCTAAAGGAATAGCTGAGCCTCAAAATGAATAAATACAGCTTAAAAATCCTTTACTTTCACAAGTTATGTAAGCTTTAGGTACAACCAGAAAAGCAGTATTTACAGAAAATTGTGCTATGAGCAATTTACTAAACTGTATCCAAGTATTTCCTATTACGTTAAAAGATCAATAAAAATGCATAGGACCTGATTTTTAAATAGTGCAATTATAAAGATATAAATAATGATTGAAGGTTCTATAGTTTAAAGTTAACCTGTGACCAGACTATGGCTATCCAAGTATTTACATATTCTTAACAAAAAGTCAATGAATTTTAAAACAAGCACTCACAGTATCTGCACACACTGGAGAGTAGGGATGAGCTTCGAGTTCGAGTCAAACTCATGTTCAACTCGAACATTGCCTGTTCGCCCGTTCGCCGAACAGCGAACAAATTGGGGTGTTCGCGGCAAATTCGAAAAATCTATGGGAGAAATCTAAAGTGCTAATTATAAAGGCTTATATGCAAGTTATTGTCCTAAAAAGTGTTTGGGGACCCGGGTCCTGCCCCAGGGGACATGTATCAATGCAAAAAGAAGTTTTTTCGGGAGCAGTGATTTTAATAATGCTTAAAATGAAAAAATAAAAGTGAAATATTCCTTTAAATTTCATACCTGGGGGGTGTGTATGATATGCATGTAAAGTGGCGCATGTTTCCCGTGCTTAGAACTGTCCCTGCAAAAAATTTCATTTTTGAAAGAAAAAAAGTCATTTAAAACTCACTCGCGGCTATTAATGAATTATCGGCTCCCGGCAATACATACAAAAGTCATTGATAAAAAAAAAAAAAAAAAAGCGTGGGGGTTCCCCAGAATTCAATTACCAGGCCCTTCAGGTCTGGAATGGATATTAAGGGGAACCCCGCCGCAAATTAAAAAAAAATTGACGTGGGGTCTAAAAATCCATACCAGACCCCTTATCCGAGCACGCAACCTGGCCGGCCGCAGGGGAAAAGGGGGGGACGAGAGAGCGCCCCCCCCCTCCCTCCTGAACCGTACCAGGCCACATGCCCTCAACATGGGGAGGATGTCCCCATGTTGATGGGGACAAGGGCCTCATCCCCACAACCCTTGCCCGGTGGTTGTGGGGGTCTGCGGGCGGGGGGCTTATCGGAATCTGGAAGACCCCTTTAACAAAGGGGACCCCCAGATTCCGGCCCCCTCCCTTGAGCGGGGAACTTCCTTCACTGTGTAATTTTAATTTACATAGTGAAGGAAGTTTCCCCGCTCAGGCCAATGACGTAGGCGGGGTCCGACATACCGAGGGGTGGACCTGATGGGGAACTGCTCTCACTTTGGTAATACATGTATAGACCCGCCCCTTCTCATGTTCCGCATCTGGTCCGCTGAGCGGACCTGATGGAGAACTTTAGAAGGGGCGGGTCTATACATTTAAAACACTGAGAGGGAGTTCCCCATCAGGTCCGCTCAGGCACAACCAATGAAGGACAGCGCTGGACATCGGATCGCCGCGGGACACTGGATTTCACCGCTGGAATGTTTTTTTTTTTTTTTAAATAAAGGACTTTTTCAAGGTGTTTGTGTGGTTTTTTTAAACATTTTTTTACGCTTTCTTCGTGAAATGGTAGGGGTACAATGTACCCCTTACCAATTCACATAGGGGGGGCGGGATCTGGGGGTCCCCTTTGTTAAAGGGGTCTTCCAGATTCCGATAAGCCCCCTGCCCGCAGACCCCCACAACCACCGGGCAAGGGTTGTGGGGATGAGGCCCTTGTCCCCATCAACATGGGGACATCCTCCCCATGTTGAGGGCATGTGGCCTGGTACGGTTCAGGAGGGAGGGGGGGCCGCTCTCTCATCCCCCCCTTTTCCCCTGCGGCCGGCCAGGTTGCGTGCTCGGATAAGGGGTCTGGTATGGATTTTTAGGGGGACTCCACGCCATTTTTTTTAAAATTTGGGGTGGAGTTCCTATTAAAATCCATGCCAGATCTGAAGGGCCTGGAATGGATATTTGGGGGAACCCCACGTCAATTTTTTTTTAAATTTGCGGCGGGGCTCCCCTTAATATCCATTCCAGACCTGAAGGGCCTGGTAATTGAATTCTGGGGAACCCCCACGCTTTTATTTATTTTTTTATCAATGACTTTTGTATGTATTGCCGGGAGCCGACAATTCATTAATAGCCACGAGTGAGTTTTAAATGACTTTTTTTCTTTCAAAAATGAAATTTTTTGCAGGGACAGTTCTAAGCCCGGGAAACATGCGCCACTTCACATGCATATCATACACACCCCCCAGGTACGAAATTTAAAGGAAAATGTCACTTTTATTTTTTCATTTTAAGCATTATTAAAATCACCGCTCCCGTAAAAACGTCTATTTTTTAAACCTTTTTTTGCATTGATACATGTCCCCTGGGGCAGGACCCGGGTCCCCAAACACTTTTTAGGACAATAACTTGCATATTAGCCTTTATAATTAACACTTTAGATTTTGAACGTTCGAGTCCATTGTATTTAATAGGGTTCTAAAGTTCACACGAACATTTTGTCTGTTCGCAGGTTCTGGTGCGAACCGAACAGGGGGGTGTTCGGCTCATCCCTGCTGGAGAGCAATTCATTCTCAAAGTTCACAAAATAAGTGCTACAGTTGTTAGCTCTCTACTCATTTTTAAAGCACCTGCTCAGTGTTTACATTATAAATGAAAAGACCAGAAGGTTTACTGCTGGGAGTGGGGAACAGGGTGAGCTGAGCTGCAGAGGGGTGGTTCAGTGTTTCTCCTGTGTAATTTGAGGATGAACTGCTTCCCCATATCGGAAGCTACATGGATCAGTAAGGACTTGTTTTAATGCCCATTTGCTGCTTGTTAAGCATATGTAATGTAGCGGGGTATCGTTTCACCCGCAAGACTACAGTTCCCAGCACGCTTTGAGGCACCCAGGGTGCATTTCCCCACGCAAGGACTGCTGGGGTGGACTTTAAAAGGAGAAGGAGGGGCCTCATGCTCTCTCTTGGAACACCGCCCTCCTTGCAAGAGGATCCCTGCATTCACCTGCTGCGCGTGCTTGGCCTGAAGCCTGGGCCTCGCACTTTGTTCCAGAGAGCCTTCCGTTCCGCTGGGGAGCCTGTGAGACAACCGATCCACCTGAGGTGCCACCATCTTCTGGAGGACCGAAGACCCGGTGTATCGTGGGCACTGTGAAGCCACTCACAGTAGCGGAGGAACCGGACAGGAGTCGGTCCGGTCTGGGTAAGAGAGCGCCAGCTCAGAACCACATCTAAGTCACTTGTTTGCCTATTAACTTTGCCTAGGCCATCATTGACCACAGTTATACTTTTTGTATAGTTCAGTCTCTCCAGATTTGCCAAGTTAGCGATTATCTGCTACCCCTATTGGATTACAGTTTGTTTCTCCATGTGCACCACCAACAGTTGCTAGCGAAGATTCTTCAACAAACTATACCCAAAGTTATAGTCAGGCCTGACTGGGTAGTATAGAACATTGCTGGGCGCCATTTTTATGCTCACGAGGGAGGATAGCTGCAGCGGGGTTAATATATATTCATTGCATTATTGAATGTTATACCCTTTTTATGTGTACACCTATATTGCAGGGATCTGCATGATATATCGTATACAAATTACCTTGTCATATTTTTACTTACAGTAAAGAATTTATAGTTAAGTAATTTGGTTGTGAGTGTCAATTACTGTGCTGGTATACCAAAGGGGGTTGTACCGGATAATAGTATAGAGATAATGCAGTTATACCACTTCTCCCCCCTTTCCTAACTGTGTCACGAGAGGTTAGAGCCTATTGCCAGGGGTTGATAGCGGTGCATTACAAGGCCCAAAACAAACAAGCAGCCCTCTTAAACTGAGGGTACCGCTACAGTAAATACTTGAATTTCCATAGCCTGGTCACAGATGTACTTTAAAATATGCTAAAAACTAATTCTTATGGAACAGTGCCAATTTGCTTTCTTATGGAACAGTGCCCTATTCATCAATCAGCTTCCACATTTTTTTTTCTTTTTTTGTCAAAGCTTAATTGAACAAGCTAAAGTTAGAAGCTGATTGGTTACCATGCACAGCTGCACCAGATTTTGCACTCTTCAGTTTTAGTAAATCAACCCTATAGTGTCTGCAACTGGCAGGCTTGTGAAAAGCCTTGCTAACACTGCAAAAAGCAAAAAAAGAGTAGTAACATTTTTGAACACCCTCTTCTTTTGCACTCAGATGAGAGCTAAAACTGAACAGTCCTATTTCACATTGTACTATACAGAATAATATACAGGCAAAGCAAAATCAATGAAGCCTTGGCATATAGCTATATAAAGTTGAAAACCATCGACTATACATTGCTGCATTTGTTTCACAATGCTGTATTATTAGCCCATATATAGTTTTGTTAGTACACAATTTTTATGGCTTTAACAAAAATGTTTAAAATATTTTCTTTTTCAGTTAGATTAGTTTATTGTGTATGTATTTAAAAAAAAAAAAAATCATATTCAGTAAGTAAGTGTAACAGTAGTCTCCCATTTGGTTTTGGCTATATATCCATATCTGGTTTGCTAAAAAAAAAGCTTGTGCTTACTGTACATAGTTCAGTAGCTTAGGGTACAATTTGAACATTTAAGTAAATGAGTCAGAGGACTGACTCATCTCTCTCTCTGTCCCTTCTCTACTATGGCTTCTTCAAAAGCTTTAATCAAAGAAGCATGCAATCTAAGAGTTTCAGCTGCATTGTCTCTTTATAAAATAATAATATACTGTATATGTAGTAGTATTAATTATGTATATTTATAGATATAGTAAAACAAACCAGCCATAAATCATCAGTGTACAAAAATAAATAGAATTGACCAAAAACTAATAATGATAACACATGCTGATTTTCAAATCTTAAGCAGTCTGAGGAGGGTAACGAACACAAATCAACCCAAATACACCAAAAACATGTGTGTACACTCACATAGAACAATATAGAAGAAACCTAGGTCCATTTTTTAGGAAGAAAATTGTGAGACTAAGGCACATTACCTATCCATCTAACAATCCCTAAGTTTCTCTCCATTTTTTTTTTTTTAAATAATACTTGGCTGACACTTGGAACATCAAGTCTGTACTTTATGATTGTTAATACTGCAGATTCCTATGATATATGGTTAGCAGTGTGTTTTATGTCAACTCTTAATGAGCCTACCTGTGAGCAGTCAAAAAGGACCAAACTTGGTTTTATCTCAAAGGACCCCCCCCCCCCCCATGTAATATTACTTGAAACAAAGCAAGGTACGGTAGTTTGCCAAGACCACCGTTTTTATTTTCACTGGCTGTAATGTCCAGGATCAAGTATGGAACATATCTTATTCACTCATCTCCTCCTAATATAAGACCCAAACTAAAACTCATCAGAAAATGCTACCATCCTCATGCCAATAGCAGATCCTAGGTACTGAAAAGAAATAGCATACATGAAAAAATAGGTGCTCTGTCAGTCAGTTAAAGTGCCCTTTAAATTTTTATCATTTCTAATTTCAACTGTAGACCATACTCAGTAAAAACCAAGATATAGACAACTATACTGAAACATAATTTTTTTCACATTTAAATCCTATACTAGAAAAACTAATATCTCAGTTACCAGGTTTTGACTGTGGTATTTTATTTGAATGAGTTGTTTTAGTGGTTGGAGGTGCAGTGGTTTGTGTTTCACTTTGCACTGGAAAATAAAAAGAAAAAAACAGATGTTTAAATGATTCTCTGAGATAAAAAAAGAACAAAAAATGTCCATTATGCGATTGTTCAGTAGAGGAATAAAAAGCAAGGAATGCAGAATGGAAAGAAGGCTAGAGGAAGCATGCCTTTTTATATAAAATAAAGAAAACTTTTTATGCTCTGAGGCACAGATTTGTAGCAGAGGAGAAGATTGCAATATTGCATAGCAACACATGATCAAGAGAATATTATTTCGTTCAGCAAATTATACAGAATTGGGCTTATTCAGTAAAGTATATGGGTGCAAAGAGTTATGATAATGCTCATCATACAATAATCCATAAGAACCAATCAGCTACCATTATTATTAAAAATGATTTACATAGTGCCCTGCATATAGTGCTATACAAATAGGTGAAGAAGAGTGCATACAAATCTAGCAGACAGTAGATGTGAAAGTACTGTTGAATCTGTTACTGAAATAACTAAAGAATATCTAAGAGAGGATTTTACAGTATGTTTATCTTGAAGAACTGTGTTTTTTTTTACTTTTTTATTTGAAAATATTGTGCATGGTACATGTAATGACACAATATTGTGTTTCAGAACATCATATCTGATAGCGTACAAGGTAAAAGAAAACATAGCAGTAACATATTATTGTAATATTGTTATGTAATGAACACAATAAAGTTATCATAACATAAAACATGACATCTGTTCTTCATTGTTGTACATTCATGGAAAAAGAACAAGGTCCTTTAATCTGGTGATCAAAGTGATGAATGGCATGTGTGCATAATTGTTCCATTAGTTCCTGGGAGGTGCCCATCAATGTTAATAACTGTGTAGCAGTAGCATCAAAATCAGGAGGGTTAAGAAAAGGAAGGGAGGAAGGGGATGGGGGATGAGTGGGGGCAAGTAGGGGGAATGGGTAGGGGAGGATATCCGTCCCCTAAGAGAAGGACATCTGTCCCCTAACACCACCTGTAAGGGGACAGATACAGCCTCTAACAGGTGGTTTTAAGCAGCATATATGAGGGTGAGAAAGTGGTGGCAGGAATAAGGAATTGCCACTGAGACTAGATTTTTGTGTAGGCAATCAGAGAGCGGATTCGTTCTTGGATGCGTTTTTTTGGTCTTTTGTAGGCTGTCTCATTGGTTATTGCCCATTCAATGCAATTAAGCATCTGGCTAAAGTCAAAATTGGATTCATTCATTTAATGGAATATTTACTCTCAGAAGGAAGTTAACTGGTTCAAAAGGGATAGATAGGGCCAGAAATGTTTCAAGAAAGGATTTGCCTTTAAGCCAGAAAGAATATCATTAACATTATCAATAGATATGGTATCGGCTATAGGCACCTCCAGAAATTGGATGGAATTGTCGGGTTAATCATTGGAGATATTTTGGAGTGTTATATCACTGGAGGATTATTTTGTTTCTTTTTGTATAGGAAGCATATAGAGGTTTTATTGGTGCTACTCCATATCTCCTCCAGTCATCATGTTCTGGAGTGCAACCCAGGGAGTCTTTCCATTTGAGCATATATTTATATTTAGGAAATAGGTTGGTGGATATAGTGTTTAAGTATCTATAAATGCTTTTTATAAAGTGTGCGTTTGAAGGGTCTTCCAAGCAAAGTTCCTCAAAAGAAGGCAACCTAGAAAACATTAGGTTTTTGAAAATAGTGAGCATAAACATTGACTAGAAAATAGATGAATAAAGACTTTGATGGTAAGTTGAGAGTGGATTGTAGGCCCTGGAAAGAGAGGAACGTCCTATTTCCTTTGCGAATAATGTCTTGAAACCAAAAATACAAAATTGTCCAGCCAGGTTTATGTTGGTACACAAAGAAATGAGAGTGTTTCTGTAGAAGACAGATGGAATTATTTTTTTCAGTATAACATATACTGTATATTTGGTATGGACGAGGACAGAACTGAAGATTCCTTCAAGTTGGTAGTGGCTGACCACAGCAGAAAGTTCAAATAAATAGGCATGGGCCAAAAGTTCTCTATCTCCAGCCACCTGTTAAAAGGATAAAAAGCTGACCAAGAGGTTTAGTAGCATAGACTTGCTTCTAGATAGTATTTAGTGATGTCAAGAAAACCAAGACCTCTCTGGTATTGAGGGGAGAGGAGAACCTGTTTAGCCACTCTATGCCTTATATCACTCCAAGTGAAGTTTAGCATAGCCTATTTTAATGCTTTCGGATCTTTGAGGAGGATCTTATCTGGCCAAGTTTTATAGTGGTAGACCAATTTGGGTTAAACCATCATTTTAATGGAGGGTATTTTATTTATCCATATAGTTTTACAATTTTGTAAGTAGTTTCTGAATAGCGGCAATAAATTAGTGTGATTTAGTTTAGATACTTGGGAGGTGAATTAAGGAGGTAAGTTTGAAGGCTAGAGGGCTTGAGGACTGCTAAACAGGGCCTGTGGGGGTAAAACACTCAAACTATACTGTAGCATTGGTAGTAGTTCCTGATAAGTGAGAAGGAATTTGGAGTTAGGAAGAACTATTTAGAAATTATTGTAATTATGACAGCACAATTAGCACAAGATGAAACACTAATATATTAACCCTAAAAATCATAATAAAATGTAAATACTTTGGAGAGATTGACATTAATGATTATTTTTTCTAGGGAAGCAGGCTAAGATAATGGAAATATGAAAAGAGCATATGTATAGATGGAGAAGACAAAAAAAGGCTCAAACAGTGCCATTTGATACACTCACAGATAGAGGATAAAAGGAAGAGATAATGTTGAACCTTGAGATATATATACTGTATCTGTTCAGAAAGCTAGAAGGGCATTAGGTAAGGACACAAGCATCTGGGGCAGCAATATGTGGTCAAACGCATCAAAGGCTGGAGAAAGAAGAGTTTATTTACTAAAAGCAAATAGGCTGTTTCCTTTGCAAGGGAAGTTGATTTTGAAAGGGAATATTCCCCAAGGCTTTGTCCATATGATTAAATTTCATGTTGCAAAATACCCAATTGTGTGTAAACAAAATAAAAAACAGCATTTTGCTTGCACATGATTGGATGATGGAAGTCAACAGAGCTTCTTCTCATTCAATAACTACAACTACAATTGCAAAGTGAACCATGGTATATTTTGCCATCAGTAGACCATTTGCAATTTTTATGAGCAAAGGGTGTTAGTGGAATGAGTAGGACAGACTGAGGATGATCATCAGGGTATTAGTAGAAACAGCTTGTCAAATCTAAGTTGATGTATTGTTTAATAAGTAGAGAAACAACAAAAAACAATATACACAATGGCTATCAGGAGTATGCACAGGAATCATAGCACACAGCAAAGCACAATCCAAATGTAGGGGTTTAGATGACAAGCAAGTGGATAACTGTAAGACGTGAACATGCACAGGTGCGCTGAAGCGTAAGCTGTAAGGAGTGTGGTATGTGTATTCTCAGGAGCATGGTGAAAGGAAGAGATAGCCCTTCCTCGTTTTCCAAGTTGTGTGATTGCATTTATTTAACTCATTTTTGCTTTACTGGAGTTTGCAGAATAAGTCTTCAGTTGACCCCCTGAGTTCAGGTACTTTGGCTTGCCAGTCCTGATACATCCACACATATGAGGAAGTAATTGTAATTTTAAGGCTGGCCTGTTCACCTTTTATTGTGGTAACACATGATAAACATTCATTACCAAAATTCACAGTTTAAAACATGCTTTACCACAATTCACAGTAATTCTATAGACTAATTCTTATTCTAAACAGCACTCCAATAAACATATACAGTAGAACCAAATGCATCTGTGCTACAGCGCAAAATGTGCATGTGAATGTTCTGTACCTTGTGGCGAGCTGCATTGCAAAAAATAGTGCAGGTACATTTTTTTCCTGTTAAAGGTGAGTCTTTTTAAAGTGAATTGGCTACCTTAACATAATGGGCATCAACAAATTTGTGTATTAATGTACATGCATCAATGCATGCAATGTACGTGTTGGGAATTCATGACTGGCAGCATTAAGTTTGACTCCCAACAATGATCAAGATGCTGCTCCTGAGGTCACCATGCTTTTATGATCATCTCATAAAAGCCCACCTCCCACTACCTACCACCTATGTCACTACATTTACAGCCAGGTTAGCTGTGCACACCCTTTAAGCTTATCCTACACTTATCCTTATCCTACACTTGGCACAGAGGGCCTCCTACATAGTTTAAGGACTCACAAACCTGTAGCATAACACCACAGCACAAGCTTGGTAAGCAGACAATTAATATGTCAGTTTTTAATATAAAATAACCTGTCAGATGATATACAGGAAATAAGAGATGAAGGTGGAGGTTAGAGAAATATTAAAAAGCTGCTTTGGGTTTATGAGACCATGTGGCTATGCGAGGGTATTGCGTGGCAGATAAGAGAGCATTCCTAAACTCTAAAGAGCATATTTTTGTAACGGGAAAATCCTCTTTAATATTGCTTTTTCAATCCTTCATTTATTTTACCATAATAAAATCTATTCTGATTGGCTGTTATGGGTAATGCACCTTGCATATACTCAATACTGTTTGCATCGTCATGTTGAATAAGCCAGGATGATTAACAAAGTAAGTGATGAACTGTCCTAGCTTATGCTAGAATTGTATGTTAAAAAGTGTTCTTTATCTGCGACAGCTTCCATTCAATAGTTGTGTATGCAAAGATAAAAGAATAGCTATAGAGAATACTGTAGCTACAAGTCCAATCAGCTAAGTAATTTCGAAGCATTCATGCATAGCTGTCTGCACTGTTGGCTTATGATTGCCGAAACAAGCCAATTTAAAAACAGGCCACTTTACCACTTGGAAGTGCTGGATCCGGATATATATGAAGTCTAATCAGGTTTATTGGCATCTTTGTGGTTTGTGCTGGTTTTGGCACTGCACAGAATATAACAGAAACCATGAGTAATTGGGGAAATAGTAAATTGTGAAAGAAATGTTTGTTCTTTTTCCAAAGTGCTTATAAAATTTACCAGCAGTTGTTGGTGGACTTTGAGATGTTTTGTGAGGTTTAGAGGAAATATCCTTTTCAGTTTTACCTGGCACTGGAAAATAAAGACTTTTCTTAAATATTACACTAGATTGCAAAAGCCCAGTTACCATGTTAAGTTGCTTTTCATAAACATGTATACATAAGAAAGAAAAGGACGTGTGTTCAGATGTAACTCATATTGCTGGAAAAAGGTAATTGCATGCTAAAATGTCATAATGCACATTTTTCAAGTTGAAGTGAACCAGAAACTGGTCAAAAAGTTCAGAATTGAAAACAGTTGCAATAACTTTTGACATTTGGCTAAATGACTCACACATCACTAGATAGCAGGTGCCCAGATTTTCATTAAACATGACACAGAAAAGCAACACTCCTTTTTATGAAATCGCTCAAAATATTTAAAAATCCATTTGGATATGTGTACTTAGAGCCATGTCAAGTGTAAAAAGTATGTGTTTGGAGCTGTAAATCAGCAAGGGGCAAGGCCATATAGGTGTTTTGCCACTGTGTTCTGTTCTAAAAAGAAAACCACTACAGCAGGGGTCTCAAACTGGTGGCCCTCCAGCTGTGGCAAAACTACAAGTCCCATGAGGCATTGCAAGGCTGACGGTTACCAGAATGACTCCCACATGCAGAGGCATGAAGGGACTTGTCGTTTTGCAACAAATGGAGGGCCGCCAGTTTGAGACCCCTGCACTACAGTATAACGCTGCAGAGCTACTTCAACTCTGATAGATTTGAATGGAGTATTTAAAAAACTGCTGATCTACTGGGATTTTAATGCACAACCATCTCTGGGGTTTACAGGGAATGGTCCATAAAAGACAAAATATTGAGCGGCAGTTGTGTGGACAAAAATACCTCATTGATGTCAGAGGTCAGAGGAGAATGGGCAGACTGGTTCAAGATGATAGAAATGCAACAGTAACTCAAATAACCACTAGTTACAACCAAGGTATGCAGAATACCATCTCTGAATGCACAACCATTCGAACCTTAAAGCAGATGGGCTACAGCAGCAGAAGACCACACCGGGTGCCACTCTTGTCAGCTAAGAACAGGAAACTGAGACTACAATTTGCACAGGCTCACCAAAATTGCACAATAGAAGATTGGAAAAACGTTGCCTGGTCTTATGGGTTTCGATTTCAGCTGTGACATTAAGGTGGTTGGGTCAGAATTAGGCATTAACAACACTAAAGCTTAGGTTCCATCCTGCCTTGTATCAACGGTTCAGGCTGGTGGTGGTTGTGTAATGGTATGGGTGGTATTTTCTTGGCATGTTTTGGGCCCCTTAGTACCAACTGAGCACCGTTTAAATGCCACGGCCTACCTGAGTATTGTTGCTGACTATGTCCTTCCCTTTTATGACTACAGCGTTACCATCTTCTGATGGCTACTTCCAGCAGGATAATGCACCATGTCACAAAGCTCAAATCATCTCTAACTGGTTTCTTGAACATACATGACAATTAGTTCATTGTACTCCAATGGCCTCCACAGTCACCAGATCTCAATTCAACAGAGCACCTTTGGAATGTGGTGGAATGGGAGATTCGCCTCATGGATGTGCAGCCGACAAATCTGCAGCAACTGCGTGATGCTATCATGTCAATATGGACCAAAATCTCTGAAGAATGTTTCCAACACCTTGTTGAATCTATGCCACAAAGGCAAAAGGGGGTCCAAACCGGTACTAGAAAGGTGTACCTGATAAAGTGGCCAATGAGTGTATATTCCATACTTTACTTGCGTTATGGGAATTCAGATTCAGTTCTCTTCATATCCAAAATTGCAGTGTTGCCACAGCTTAGCTACAGAAATAGTCAGTGTGCATGCATCAGCCCAATTTTGGGCATTTTGTAGCTGTTTAGTGCACATGCACAAAAAGCCTTGATCACTTATGAGCTGATGGCACTTAGTAAATACATATAGAAAGGTGAGACGTTGTGCAAATATCACGTAGAGCTTCACCTGCCCGATTCAGTTAAGCATACATTGAAGAGGGGGGTTCCTTTAGCCAGGGTGTGGGATGAGGACAAAATCACCTACATTGCCAACTGATCATCCATGCAAGTGCACATGCAAGGGTAGACTGAGATTGCACATAAGCAAGTGCCATATTGCTGGCACTGCTGACAGGTCCTGCAACTGCTTGTTGCTGGAAGTGGCTACACTTGAAAAATCTGACCCTAAACCGCTGTACTGTCAGACCCAGGCAGATTAGTGCAGGTTCCAAAATGCAAGCTGGACTTTGGCTGCTTTCTGTTTACAGTGACTCACTGCCTGGTTCTCTGGGTGCAGTTATTAAAAAGACATGCAAAGTTACACAAAATCAAACATAGATTTAAATTAACAGAAAGTTTCTCCCACAAATTTCTGGCCAAAACAAATGCTTTAATACCTTGATGCTTTAAAGTCATGGCCAGAAAGCATACCACTCTACAATCTAACACAAGATTATTAATACAAAAACATATGAATCTGGATGAATGACATTTTGATATAATGTGGTTGGTTATAGGAACACCAGTGAAAACTGTATGAAGTTTAGGACGTTTATAAAATCTGTCTAATCACACAACATGGATTTGGCAATAAAGCATATATTAATATGCTCCAGGTGTAGCAGACTGCCATCAAAAAGCAACTTTAGTGCAAAAACATGAGAGCACAGTTAGGTAAATACAAGCAAGTGGTTTTAGAGGTTATTCGTTTAGTTAACTATAAGAAGTCATTTGAACATCTTAACCACTTCCAAAAGACACTGACAAATGTGCTGTAGTGAAACAAAATAGTTCACATGGAAAAAAATAATAACATTGCTTATTCCTCAGCATGCATGGAAAAGTTCTGCAAGCAAATATTATCTTTACACAGTGGTATCAAAAATGTCAGATCCTAAAATGTTGGGAGGGAAAAGATGAGATGTTTTAAGATCTGTATAGAACAAAACAGCATTGTTAGCATTGTGTTTGTGGAATACATTTCATTCCAATAAAGTCGTGCTGCTAATTAAAAAAAAAAATCTGTGCTGAAAATGTAAAAAAAAAAAAAATGTTTTATTACCAGTTTGTGGGGTTGGGCCCACAGTTGAGTGGTCCTTTTTGTGGGGAATTTTTTGAGTTTTGGCTGGAACTGCAAATAAAAAAGTGAGAGCTCAAACTATACTCATCAGATTGTTTTAAGATTAAGTCATGGTAATTCCAAATCTGAAGAACCAAGTCATGCAATACTGATAAAATATCATCCCCGGTGACTTTACAACCTGGCAGAGGAAGATAAGAAAACATTTTGTCTGCAAAACAAAAAGAGGAATGTAGCTATCTTTTAAACAAAAATGTTCTTAAAAAGCAAATATACCTAGAAAAAGCATAAAAGTTAATCCACAGGAATAAAAAAAGATATACAGTGTTATTAAATAGGGTTATTTAGACACACTGGTGGCTGTTTCTTCATGTAATGTAGTTGTGTTTCCTTAACTGAATGAAAAAGAAGTATTTGTTAATATAAATTTCTAAATGTCTCTAGGAAAGATGCTGGTCTTGGGCTGGAACAAAACTTGGGAGATAATGTATACCATGCAACAAATGAGAAATATGTAAATGTTTTAAAATAACAAAGTAACATTATGAATTTAGCTGGCATGCTTTCTGAAGTGAAGGAATTATTCACAATAAATCTGGCTAAATGGCACAATGTATTTTGTTAATATTTTTATATTACCATCTTCCTAAATCAAACATAGGTATTGTAATAATGATCACGTCCCAGAAAACTGCTGACTTTCCAAAAGTTTACCTTTTATTTTCTGCAGTGCAGAATTCCTTAACTTTCAGATACTATACATTGTAAGGAAAGGCTGTTGACACCTGCTGTAGACTTTTAGAGCAGACAATGACAGCTAAAGTTTTACTATGCCTGTTACTGACCTTTACTGGTAATAGTTGATTAGTACCAGGTGATTCTATTTTTTATGTCAACCTACTACATGCACTGCTATGAGAGTTCTTGGATTCTCATATCTCAAAAGCAGAAAATTATATTTTTCTGGGGTTAAAAAACCAATGGAAGTAAGGATAAAATATCAGGCAGGTGGCCATATTTATATATAGGATTCATTGTTATTAGAAATGATTTCCATTAAATGTATGAATAATTAGATGGTAGATTTGTGAATGTGTATTGGTGGACAGGCAATTCAATTACTTCACTATTCTTACTTATGTTTAAATAAACTTTGTTATAATCAATGTATGGAGCAGACCATAAAATGTGGAGTAAAATCTGAATTGCATATATGCATATTCTTCCAGGCCAGTGACTCAAGTAATGAAGGGCCAGCATGGCAGCAAGGAAACCAGTATTTTAAGTCATGGCTCATTCAAGGCTGGACTTTACTTTAGCAACATTGTGATATTTCATGTATCCCTTTCTGCTGCTTTTTGACAGTTTAGGAAAAATTACACTGTTACTATATGACTTAGAAGAACAAGCTGCATAAACTCAAAAATTAATGCCTTTACTATACCAGTTGTAGTTTGTGCCTTTTTTGGCAATGGAATTTTAGGTTGTGCAGGAGAAACCCCTTGTTTCTTTGATGCTGTAAAATAATGGCAATTTTAATTAATAAAACTCTTGCTATAGATGTGTAGGTCATTTCATCCTTAGTGTCTAATGCTGCTCATCAAGCAAAAAAAATGTATTTAGGCATCATGCAAAATCAATTAAATTGTAATATGTAGCAAGATTGAATATTTTTTACATGCTAAGCCTACTATATATAAGCAGAAAGGCATTAAAAGAAGGTTTCAGATATACAATGAATACAAATCATCTTTCTAGCTATTGGAGAGAATGTATAGACTAGAAGGTATGCACAGCCAATACTGCAAGCAAAACATTTGCAGCCATAGCAGATACCCTATTTGCTTCTATAGTGTAGAAAGCTATACAGAAACATTTTACCCAGAGTAGATTGTGTCCTTTGGGAAGTAGTGGGAGTATTAGTTGAAAAAGATGTGGTTGTAGTCCGATACGCTAAGATTAGAAAACAATATATACTTGTATATTAATATCTACTCTGGTTATGCAGGACAATTCATTCTTATTCATTTGGACACAGTACCACTAATTCGGTTCCCCAGAATGAATCATTCCCCAGAATCAAGCGTTCCCCAGATTCAAAAGCTTTAAAATCTAAAACTTCTAAAAAAAAAATTTACACTTATTGAGAAGGCTGATTATAGAGCAAGCATATACCCTTCTGCACTTATAGTCCTCATATATGGGTTTTGTTTATTTGCTATGTATTTTCTTTTATTGAAGCCAAAATATTTTACCATAGGTTATCATTTTGGTGTGTTTTATGTGCATTGGGCAATGCTTATATTATGGCATTGGCAATACTACAGCATTGTTATATCCTTTAGTGAAATTTTTCTCAAAAAATAGTCAAAGACCCATGTGTAAGTGAAAAAGCCCGAATCATAAAATGACTTTACCAATTGTGGTATGTGACTTGGCTGTTGATGTGTGCTTCTGAACAACGAAGTGACCATCGGAAGCTGCAAACAAAGGCTCATAATGATTTAATGTTCCCATAAATATTACTATGGCAACAACAGTTTTGTACTATTTCTACCTCACTGAAGAACTAGCTTGCACAGTTAAATAGTAAGTGGTACTTAAACCATTTTTTCAGGTTTTGAGTGTACTTGTGGTATTCAAGAGATTTATCAGGCTCGTAAACGGGCTACTTTAATCTAGAAAAAGACTCTGATTTAGACTCCTGATAAAAAAAAAAAAAAAAACCCTGAAGAACACCTCATGTGATACCCTTGTCAGGGTGTTCCTTTATCCGATCACTTCATCCACCATTGGAGAACCACTGTATCTATATAACTGGGCCTCCATCATATTTAAATTTTACTGCATATAAAATATACAATTGTAGGGCAGAGATATGCTTCTTCTGTAGTGGAATGCCTGTTGTGTCATTCGTTTGTCACAGAATAATTAAACGATCTGGTACCCTTCTAGTGGGATTGCAGATGGAAGTTGTGCCTAGAGTCTTTTTATTGTTTTGTTGTAAACATGAACCACAGTGTACAAAGGGAATGTAAATAATCACTATAGAAGTAATCTTTGTGTTTTTAAAATTGTTAATGGAGCCCCTAAAAGAAAATCTCAAAATAACAAAATCTGAGAAAAATGCAAAATACTGAAAAAAATTGCATCTAAGGTGATTGTTACAAATATTAGGTTCTAAATTAATTATATTTGGCTCTAAATTAAATATATTTACTAGCTTCAGAGTATATATTACCTAAAGTAGTTTTTTCTGGTTCAAATATATGAGGTGCATCTGTTGTAATTATTTCAGACTCTGGCAGTATGCTGTCTGAAATAAAGTGAAAACAAATAAGAAATGAAGCCTGTTAGAAAAGAGAAGAATTCTGTCAAAGATAGCATAAATTGTATCCGTTAAAATGCACATAATGATTTTACCAGCTTCAGATTCTGGTGCCTCAGTGCTAGGGACAGGTTTTGGATGAAATGATAAAATTTCATTTGGAACTGAAAGAAAGAATAGAATTTATATTGAGATTCTAGGCAGTTTAACTGAAGATGGAATTATTTAGTGTGTGAGGAAGAGTGCACAAGGTTCACTCAGGAACATGAAAATACGAATCCTGTTAAAGAAAATGGACAAGCTTAAAAAAGTATGTGGTGATAATTTATTAAATTCTTACTATTTATAGCAGGCACTGTAAGGTGTCTGCATGCCACATCTGATCCATGTATAGTGACCTTCTTCCACCATACTTTGGGTACAAGTACCAACCAGGTTCACATTCTGCTGGTTCTGATTGCTACTCTGTAACCATTTTAAGACTAGACCTTTTCTGTCACTTTTTGTTTACATGTAACAATCAGTATTTTTTGCTAGAAAATTTATTAGATCCCCCTGTTGCGATTTTTTTATGTCACATGTTATTTCACGTCACCCCTTTAGATTTACACAGGAGATTTACACAGGAGATGTGGTGCTAGAAAATTCCGCACTCGATCTGACGTTCTGATGTGTGGGACAATCGCTATTTGCGTGCATGGGGGACTGACACATGAGCTTGCGTGTGAGCACAGGAGGACAGGATTTTTCAACATTTTTTCTTTAAATTTTTTTTCTATTTTTACATTGCTTTCCCTATTTAAAAATGGCACTGTTTACATCTGGTTTCCTATACCATAGAGGTGATTAGAGCCATTTCAGTCTGCCGTGAGACAGGAGAACCAGGCAAAGCCACGAAAGATGGCAGGAGTGGGGTATGTCCCCTACCACTGCTTGTAAAAACAATCCAGTGACTAATTAGCCACTAGGATTGCTTTTACAAAAAAGCCGAACATCAGCTCTAAAAGACATTACTGGGATGAAGCCTTCTGCAGGCATCATCGCGGTATAACCACTTGAGAATCACAATATGTTTTTTTATAGTGAGCATTCACGGAAGAGGAGCTAGGAGTGCCAGCAGGGGACCCCGGAAGAATAGCATCAAAGCTGCTCTGTGCAAAACCATTGCACAGAGCAGCTGAGTAAAACATGTTTATTATTTGAAAAAAAGGGTTTAGAACGAATTTAAGTGCAGCACCCTCCTAGTGTAGGATGCTATGTAAATTTAGTTTTGGCTGCTTCAGTAATCAAGGGAGTAGTAATTGTTTGGCTCGGTCAGTTCAGGGTTTATCAGGCTGGACATTTGATTGCTTCCTCCTGCCTCTGGAAGAAGCTTCTAGAGCTTAGGGCAGGAGATTTAAATCAATCAGCCTAAATATTTATCAGGTTCCAGCCAATCCCTGGTGAGAAGTGTCCAGCTTGAGGGGCTGCTGCTCTCAGGTAGCCCATGGACTGTACAGCTACTCTAGAGGTTTCAGCGATGTCAGGGTTGAGGGCCTGGATAGACTTTGCTATTAGCTAATTTCAGAACCTCACCACAGGGAATCTGGTCTGGAGAGGTGCTGTCTCACTCACTGTAACATGTCTGGAGGAAGCTGGAAGGTGGCAGCTGTTCTGGAGAGAAAATACCCTAACTGACCTTTGTGGCTGTGTAGTGTTATATAGAGTTTTATAAAGAAGAGTGCCAGATTAGGTATGAAAAATAGTAATACAATATAGTTTAATAAAGTGTATTATTTAATTTTCACTGTTTATGGATATAAAATGTAGGAATATAGTACACTACATGAATTGCTCCTGGTGCTAACAATAAAATACGAGAATAAATAATGCCTTTGGGAGAGTCTATTGATATTAGGATACATGCATAGTAAAGGTGAAATCCATACTGATTTGTGGACAATAATCAGGAATCTTGAGGTACCAGAAAGTGTCTTTCATTTTCACTCGCACTACAAATATTCATTGTGAGCCTAAAGCAGACCTTACAGCAAAAATGCAAGGTCCACTTTTATTTGTTCCCCCTCCCCGTTGCTGAAAGCAGCATAAATATTTACTCCTGCTAGGTGAGGGTGATGTCATTCTCCTTACTGGATGGAGAATCCTGCGAATAATAATAGTCCTACTTCTAAAACTGTTCTTACTAGATGAATTTTGAAAGTGTTCTATGATGTAATTCATAAATCTCATAACCGAAAAAAACAGACCCTGTTCCTTTAACCACTTAAGGACCGGACCAATATGGACCATAATGACCAGAGGTGTTTTCACAATTTGGCACTGCGTCGCTTTAACTGACAATTGCGCGGTCGTGCGACGTGGCTCCCAAACAAAATTGACGTCCTTTTTTCCCCACAAATAGAGCTTTCTTTTGGTGGTATTTGATCACCTCTGCGGTTTTTATTTTTTGCGCTATAAACAAAAATAGAGCGACAATTTTGAAAAAAATGAAATATTTTTTACATTTTGCTATAATAAATATCCCCAAAAAATATATAAAAAAACATTTTTTTTCCTCAGTTTAGGCCGATACGTATTCTTCTACATATTTTTGGTAAAAAAAAATCGCAATCGCCGTTTATTGATTAGTTTGCGCAAAAGTTATAGCGTTTACAAAATAGGAGGTAGTTTTATGGTATTTTTATAAATTATTTTTTTTACTAGTAATGGTGGCGATCAGCATTTTTTTTTGTGACTGCGACATTATGGCGGACACATCGGACACTTTTAATCCATTTTTGGGACCATTGTCATTTTCACAGCGATCACTTTTACTTTAAAAATGACACTGGCAGTGAAGGGGTTAACCACTAGGGGCACTGGAGGGGTTAAGTGTGCCTAGGGGAGTGATTACTACTGTGTGGGGGCGTGGCTATGAGTGACACGTCACCAATCTCCGCTCTGATTACACAGAGCGGAGATCGCTGACAGTGTCAGTAGCGGAGCGGGGAGATGTTGTGTTTACACACACATCTCTCCGCTCCATGTCTCCGTGAGACGATCGTGAGGATCCCCGCGGCGATCGAGTCCGCGGGACCCGCGACCCGACTCACCGGGAAGGCAGGGGGGTCGCGAGCATGCCGCCGGCGGCGCGCGCGTGACCCCGACATCAGCAGTTAACCACGTACAGGTACGTGATTGTGCCTCTAGGTGCCCTTCTGCTGACGTATATATACAGTGGCTGGTCCTTAAGTGGTTAAAGCATGTTAAACAGCATAGTGCTTGTGCTGTGTCATTTCCCCAAATCACCTAAAAAACCTGTCTGATCCTGCCTGGCTATACCCTCCCCCCTGTAAACTGACCACAATATATTATGGCCGCTGAGCCCTGACACTGTGGTCAGTTTTTGTGCCTCAGTCACCTGCAGCCCTGCTCTCCTGTGTCACCTCTGTCCTCCTCCCTCTTCCCCTCCCTTTCTGTCTGCTCGTACCAGTTCCTGCCCCCCCCATCTACTGCTCTCATATCTGCTACTAAATCCTGTAATCCCCTCTGCACCATAATAATAAGTGTCCCTGTGCCTGTGTTATGTAAAAATTCTGCCGGATTGTACTTATTTGAGCGCGGCTCCCTGGCGCTCAGCTGACCGTCAGCTCTCTCTCCTCTTTTCCCCTTCTCCCCGACTGATGTCAGCGGGAGGTCTCGGCCCCGCCCACTAGAGCTGTAAACCAAGAGAGAAGAGATCTGACAAGTCAGCTGAGCGCCGGGAGCCATGCTCATATAGGTACAATCCAGCAGTTTTTACATAACACAGGCACAGGGAGGATGGGAGGAATTAGAAGAAGTGGGTTAACAACCACCTTAAGGGAATAATGTGCTGCTTCCTGTATATCAAGGGGTCAAAAGATTTCCATGACTAGCATAAAAAAAAAAATCTTCACTAAACGAAACCAAATGAATAATAATAACAGTGCTTCACAGATGTTGATAAAATACTGGCTTACATTCTTTCTCTTAGGGCTCAACTATCCATGATGTTGTAATCTCTTGTTCAGTATGAAATGGAACTCTTTGTTGACAACTACTTTAGATTTCTGTCTCCTGTTTATTTGCCTCAGACACAATACACAAAAAGCACCTGGTCATATACTTTCCCATGCAACCTAATCTCACAAACAGAATGCTGTTGTATGACAGACTGTGATTCACCTAAAAAAGTGAAAGAACTCCAGGAATAATGCATTTTTAAAATTGACATTGTGTTAGCTTGATTACCTGTACATATAGGAATTATATTACCATACACACACAGGAATCTAAAGACAGGAATCTGCCTTGCACATGATCGACGTGAACGCCTCTTCTCTTTATTCACTAAACTTAGGGGGCTATTTATAAGAATTGAAAAGAAAATGTGCTAGCCTGATTTTTTTTTTTTTTTTTCAGATTAAACAAGCAATGAATTCAGTAGCACAGGTATTGTACTTCACATATTGGAGGCCCATGGATGAATACCCATTTTTAGCTCACAGCAGTGCATATATTAATTTACATTTGACTTACACAAAATGTCTTACTGCTGGGTGCAGGCATTGATGTAATGTTAGCATTTCAGGATAAACAGCAACAATAGAGGATAGAATGTAACCCTTATTCTTCTGATTAATTTAAAATAGTTTATTTAAAATACATCCATAGTACAAACAAATGAATCCACCCAATAATGACTGTTTCAGGTGTAAAACACGATTCCCTGGGACATATAGACCACTATTCAGAAGAAGAATGTTTTGCAAGTGATATGATCTTTGGTGGCTGAGGTGTTTTGCATATGAAATTATTTTTGGTGGCTGGGGAAATTGTTGTATGTATTATGGTGACTTTAGGAAAGAATAAGGGCTGCATTCCATCTTCTATTGTTGCTTTTTATTCTGTCTGTACTGTGAATTCATTTTGAATAAAGGCTGGTGACTTCAGCAGGAGCATGTAGGATATCATCTATCCTCTATTGTTCACAGTTTTGTGCGTTCTATATAAATAGCCCCCTTATCAACCATTCACTTTACTAAGGCTGGCCATACATTATACAATTGTCTTATTCAATTTCCTGTAGATTTACCTTCAACTATGTAGTGCAATGGCCTGCCTGATTGCATATAAATTGAAAGTGTTTAGGTTTGATCTGTTATTATATGGTTTTGGTAAATCTAAGGGAAAATTGTACAAGAAAATTTGTACAATGTATGGCCAGCCTTATTAGTGAGTGTTTTCAATTGGTTCGGTAAATCAACTTCATCCATCTATATGTTCAGTAAAACAACTTGAGTTGCAAAGGATCTAGCATGAATACACTGAAATTAAATTCAAATCAAATGGATATTCATTAAAAACAACTTGATATAATTAGGGATATTGGAGATTATGGATCTTAACTACACATAAAATAAAATAAGAGGATACAATCATTTCAGAACAGGGCAGCAACATCTAACCATATGATTCTGGCATAAGCCAACCAAAAATGTATAGCTTTAAAGTGAAAATATAAAGAATATTATACCAGGCATGGGATGCTGTACCGTAGTCCTAACAATGTTTTTCGGTGTGGTAACAACACTAGGATTTCCAATAAATGCTGAAAAAAAATCCACCCCCCCCCCAAAATAAAAACATTTAGTTACTTTATTTTACAAGTGCAGTGATACATGCTTGTGCTTGTAATGAAAAATGCTTGCTGAGAACCTGTTGAGGTAGATGCATCAAAGGAAGGGAATCAGTACTGCTTTGTGAAATACTTTTTTTTTTCTATGATAAACATTAAATATGCATAACCTCAGAGCTAACCATCTGTGTCCACTATAGCTTCACAAAAAATATAGAGGCCCTTATGCGATAAGGTTAAAAAAAATGAGCAAAATGAGGTAACTTGTATTGTCCAACCAGAAGTATTTTTTCATAGTTGTGATTGTTCTTAATTCAAGAATGAGTGAATTAGCTGTTAGTTATTGTTTGTTATAAGTCACTGCACATCCTTGATCATTGCACCGCCTTAATAAAAATGATGATATGCTGTATTTGAAAAGATGCTTGCATGCAATGCATTCAAAATTTGCTTTGATATGTCTACCTCAAAGTCCAATGGTGTGGTTTATGGAAGCAAAAAATAAAAAAAGCTTTCCTACTTTTTCTGCAGAAGTACTCATCCTAAAAGCACAAATGCACCTTTAAATTTACCTTTCCGCAAATTGGAAAGGATAGAGAAAATGGTAGGATAATTGACACTGTGTCAATGTCTACATCATTTTCTTGTACAAAAAGTGAAGCTGACAGTAAAGTCATACCATGGGTGCTGCAGCAGAATGAGTCACATGACAGCAATCAATCTTACTGCAATGGATGGATTGTGTGCATGTAAGCAGAAAGAAATGCTGAAGTAATGAATGATGATGACTGCCAGTGTGCAATGATTAACAAGCTCAACAGACCATTTTGTGAAAAACAGGCATTACCAGTGTTTTTTTTGTGAGTTTTAGAGGACATGGTGCTTTGTTTGCCTGGGGTAAATTGGCTTGTGGTTGCTGTGAAAAAATATTAAATTAATTGATTAATACTTTAATAGAAAATACTCCTCTTGAATTTTAGCATTAAATGATCGCAATACTAGAAAAAGTGTGCAGTAGTAAACAGCACACACATTAGACACTATATTTTATGAACCCACTTCTTTGTTTTTCAAAAGGGTTCAACTGTCTAACTATATTACTGTATATTAATGATGAATTAGTTCACCACGAGACAAAAAACGTTGAAATACTAAGTAAATGTACAAGGTAAAAAAGTTTACCAAACGCAAGTGTGCTCTTTCATTTATACAATAATTTCTATTTAAAAATGTAAGATATTTGTTTCTAAGAAATCCTGTAAGCTGAATGCAATTTGGTTTACCAAGAGCAATATATACAAAGGTAGTGTTAGTAAAAACCAATACAATTTTAGGTTTCAGTGAACTGTAGCCAGACCACTGAAAATGAAACTTCCATAATGCTAGGTTAATCAGTGACCAAACCAAAGTGTAAGGGAGTTTGCATATGACATGTTAGACTGTAAGCGCCATAGTGGCGGAGATTGATGAATAGTTTTATGTATTTTCCTGTTCTTTTTTAACATGTCATGGTTTTCTACTGAAGAAAAATATATTCTTTTGAAAATGGATGATGTTTAAAAAATGTTTTTGAATATATTTTGGCTATGTATTTATTATGATTGTGATAAATTATAAGAAATAAAATAATTTTCTTAATTTTTGTAATTAGCTAAATGTGAAATATTACATATAACTAGTCATTATTCTTATTTTCTGCCTCCTTTTTGCATGTTCGCAGTTTTTTCTTATCCTCAGATCTTCACAATTCAAGCTGCAATTTACACATGTGAATGAATAAGTCATAGCAATGACTCACTCTTTTCCTTTCTCTGAATTGCTCTGTCCAAGGTTTTCTCTGAAAAAGTTGGTAACTACTGTTGTGCTCTCTCTCCAGATAACATATAGCGCTTTGGGAATCCTTTTTCATGTATTAATTATTATTATTTGTTACTGTATATATATATATATATATATATATATATATAGATATATATTAAAATAATACAAAACACCAGTTAAAAAAGCAATATACAAATTGTTTTGTTATTGGTAAATACAAATGAAATAAGTAAAGGAATAACACAAAATTTATCCAAAAACATTATAATTGCTTTTTATTTGTACACTGTTCATTCTTAAAACCATTAGAGTGAGACAGCACTTAAATCAACTTCAGTGACTTATATAATACCACATATATGAGCAAATGAAACCAAAGGAAAAAAAAATCATATAAAAAAATTATATAAAAAAATATAGTCCACTTTTACTGTATTTAGTGCTCAGTCTGCTTAATAAAGCGATAATCCCACATACAGTTGTGCACTATTCTTGTTTACTCGTGCCAAGAACCACTATGTTTTATTTATTTCCACCACACACTGCACTCACCAGAACAATTTCACACCTTGTATAATAAATGAAAGTCAAGATGCTCTTTTCCAATCATTAGATATCGTATATACTATGTCCAGCTTCCAACAGCATCCACTACTGGCACCATAAACCGGGCCTTCCATTGGTATAGGAAAGAACTTGACTACCACCTTAAATCCTCTCGGACCACCAGACCGTGCTCAGCAACATATAAGGAAGAAAGGGAAGCCTTTCATAGTGTAACCAGTTTATTTATTATCACATTTTAAAAGAATATATTGCACTTACAAGGTTTAAAAAAGTTCAGGGTTTCACAAAACATAATCAGGAACTAACGCTGTGCCCTCCAGGGTGCATTCCAGCCAAGTGGAAGTAATATACCGGAAGACTCGCCGTACGCATTTTGTCATAGATGTGCGATGTCCTCAGGAGATTATGGTGCAAATAGTGGATACTGATGTAAGGCTGGAGCAGTATATGATATATCCAAGTATTGGAAAGCACATCTTGACTTTCTTGTATTATACAAAGTTGTTGTGGTAAATGCGGTGTGTGGTGGAGAGGAATAACACACAGTGGTTTTTGGCATGAGAATAGTGCACAGAGCACAACTGTATATGTGGACTTATCACTTTTTTAAGCACCCTGAGCACTAAATATACAGTTTGTGGAATACATTTTATATGATTTTTTTATTTGAATTTTTTATATGATTTATTTTGTTTGGTTTCATTTGCTCACATATGTAGTATTATATAAGTCACAGAAGTTGATTTAAGCCCTGTCTCACTAATGGTTTTATGTATTACCAAGTTCACTTGTTTATGACAGCAGTTACTTTGGTTTCTTTTAGTCATACATTTTGTTTTTTAGGGTAGCACGGGTGTATTATACAAAATTAGCTGTTTATTCTTAATTGCAGCCCCCTCTGACTAAAGGTCACTTAGTTTTTTTAACCTACTGTCCTACATGTTTGTTAGAAAACTACAGGATGTTTTGTTCCTAAAAAATAAGAAAGCTACGAGTTACCATGGTAAGTGTGTGCTTTCTCCAAACTGGATATTGTAGTGGGACCATAAATAGGCTGTTTCATTTTTGCAGCTAAAAAATATTTTTGAAAATCGTTATTGGTTTTGCATGCAGCATTGTAAAAAAACATATTTTCATTACTGACAATCAAGCCAAAGGAAAATTGCAGACAATTTCAACTAAGGCCTGTTCATTTGGATACAAAAGTATAGGTTAGAACCCTTGTCGGGTTTTTACTAATGTGGAGAGTTGCCTTCACGTCCAGTCCAGTAACAAGTTATTACAGAAAGAGCGCAATGAAACAAATTTTTGCTAGTAAGATTAGCGCACGTGCGCCTATTTATGAAAGGCTGGTAGAAAGGTGTTTAGTGATAAATCTTTCCTTGACTCTTGTTTTCCTCTTTTAAAAAGATGAAGAGAGGCAATAAGGAAAACAAAATAATGATGATGCCCAAAGTTCAGTGACCCATATACACCAGAAAACTGAAAATGAAGCCTTGACATGTATACAGGGAGCAGAGACTATCTGATCTGTACTTCTGATTTTCATGCAGGCTTTGCTGTAGTGCTGTAGTGTGAGAGACCACCTTATCCCTTTTTTCTCTAGAGTCTGGTGATTTGTGGAGCACTCCTGCTTCTTGTGGTGCCCCTGCAGTCCTGTTCTAATTGGTTTCTCACAGTCATCAAGCTAATATAAAACAGAAGACTGAATATGATTGGTGATGCAGTTATAAGTGACAAAAGACACTGCACAAGCTTCTGGAATTCTAACCTTCTGCTCCTCCTACTTAGCTGGTAAGGAGGTCTGGGAAATGTGAGTTGCAGGGAATTTCAGGGCACTCACCGTAAACTGAATTAACTTTCTGATTTTAGCACAGTGCAAAGTTTACTTGGTAGCAGTAGTAGCTTATTTACTGTTGCGTAGAATTTCTGATAACATCTGATTTGCTGTTTTTGATTACTACCCTCTATACCTCTCTGTTTCAAGTTGTTCAGTTTTTTTAAAAAGTTTTAAAAAGCATTATACCAATTTGATTTGCATGAAATATTGGAACACTCTCTGATGGAGTTTTGATGACATTATTTGAGGGCTGCAGGACAGCACCTCTGAATTTTCTATTAGTTATCTCATACTAAAGCAAAACGTCTGATCATAGGGAAGAAGGCAGCTTTGCCAACCAATTAGGTGCCATGTAATCATAGGTGCTCTCCTTGAGCTCATTTCCACTTGCACTTGTGGTGAGAGCAAAGTCTCAAGGGACATTGATGATTTAAATATGAAAGTTTCGGTTGGGGAGCTGGTTCTTCCCGGTGGGTGGAACCTACCCTAAGGCCTAGGATTGACAACATGTTTTAAGTCATAGACACGGTGGCACTGTATACAATCTATGATTCGTATTGAGAAAGGCATGTGTACCACATTTCATTGAGTAAAGGAGTTTCTGACAACATTAGGTGGTGCAATGGCCTATGTATGCAATAAGAGGAGGAATCCTCAAGTAAATCACAATACTTATTGTATGACTCTCAGGATTTGCTGTATACTGCTTCATGAAAACCTGATGTCTTTGTTTTGTATTTGTTTTTTATTGCTTTTTGTACTGTAAAAAACTTTAATAAACACTATTGAAACATAAATATGAAAGTTTCATCTTGGGCTTAGATATAGTCTGCACTTGTTTTTCAGCTGTGAATTCAATTCTATCTAGTTTAGCCTAGGCAGATTTGTGAATTAGCTTCTATTTATTCTTAATCGAAACTGATTGGTCATTTAGAAGATAATTTATAATACTATAGAGATGATGGTATATTGTATATTTTATGATTATACTACAAAATTACTGGGAAGCGTTGGTGTGCTGCCCTTTCAGTGTAATAAAAAACATTCCAGGATAAGACTTCATGCCTTTGCAGTTTTTTCTTGGCTGGTAAAATTAAGTAAAGTGACACTAAAGGTTCACGTTTAAAAAAATAAATAAAAAACAAACAAACATGTCATACTGTGAAGTTCGTTTTGCACAGAGTGACCCCGATCCTCCTGTTCTGGGGTCCCTGCTATTGCGGCTCCTCCGAGCATTAGATAACCCCCTCTGGGAAGCTCTCTCCTGAGGGGGTTACCTTGCGGGCGCTCTTCCGTGTCATACACTTGGCGTACGTAGCCGCCGAATGTATGACTCAGCCCCGCCCCCGGCGGCTGCGTCATTGAATTTGATTGACAGCAGCGGGAGCCAATGGCTGCGCTGCTATCAATCTATCCAATGAAGAGCCAAAAAGTTGTGGGGAGAACAACGCGGGATCGCGCCCACGGACATTCGGGGCTCAGGTAAGTAAAACGGGGCTCGGGGGGGGGGGGGGGGTGCCGGACAGTGCAAGGTGTTTTTTCACCTTAATGCATAGAATGCATTTAGGTGAAAAAACACAAGGCTTTACAACCCCTTTAAGGGTGACATGTCATTGTGGTAAGCTCTTTGTAGAATATGATTTGGCTGTGCCTTTCTTTTTATGTTTTGTAACGTACAAGGTATATATTTGCTATATGTCTAGTACTTTTTTTAACTGGTGGAAAATCAAAGAAAGAGAAAGAGCTGACCACAACAAAGTAGGGAACAGCATGAGCAAACCACCAAAACTATGGAATGTTTACCTAAAGCCAAACTCTGCGCAAATAAAAGGTTATCCCTTGCAGTGGAGTTGTGCACACACTACAATGGTTATTTACTTTTTTTGTCTAGGCCGGGGAACAATTAAAGAAGATATACTTACTAGACATGTGCACACTGAAATATTTCGTTTCGGAATTTCGTTTTCGTCCGAAAAATAAATTTATTTAGTTACTCCCGAAATTCGTTTTTATTTATTTTGTTTTTCGTTAGAAATTGCATTAATCCAAAAATCTGAATTAATTAAGGTCGAATCTGTCATTGAAGGCTTATGGTGTCTGTCGAATGTTCAAAGAAGATTCGACGGAGCAGCGAAACTGTACGACCCCGCAATCATACATTTCCGATCGAATGTTCCGCCTTCAAGCTATAGTAGAATTCTAATGTATGACTAGTAATAATTATATTTATTAATTATTATTACTAGTCAACCAACATTAGAATTCTTCTATAGCCTATGTGCGGATGCATTCGACCGGAAATGTACGATTGCAGCGTCGTACAGTTTAGCTGCTCCGTTGAATCTTCTTAGAACTTTCGACAGACACCATAAGCCTTCAAGGACAGATTCGACGTTTGTATGTTTTTCGATGCTTTGTCGAATCTTCGTCGTTCATGTTGAATTGTCAAGTTAGTTCTAGCTATTTTACTGCTCCTCCTCTTTGGTTACAATCAGCCAATAACATTCATCATCATCATTATTTTTATTTTTATTCCCCCACCCAATTCCAGCAGTGATCTTTTCTCTCTATAATGTCGAATCTTTTCTCTCTATAATGTCAAGTCTTTTCTCTCTATAATGTCGAATCTTTTCTCTCTATGTCAAATCTTTTCTCTCTATGTCAAATCTTTTCTCTCTATGTAGAATAATCTTGGACTAATAGAGTTAAGATTAGGCACATTCGACCACAGGTTCGATAGACACAGATTGTTATTGTCAGCGTCATGTCGAATCTCCTATCTATATTGAACTGTTGTAGCAACGAAAACGAAAATAAAGCATTTGTTTATGTCGGATCTTTCGGTTTTCTGATTCTGTGCTTTCGTTTTCGTTTGTTAAAACGATAACGAAAATACCTGAAATTCGGACGAAAATGCATTCGGACGAAAACGAATGCACATGTCTAATACTTACCTGATCCTCCACTCCTCTCTGCAGCGAGACCAGTCCCCACAGTTTCTGCACCCCTATTTTCTAGCAGTCTAGGGTCCTGACATCATCAAGACCAGAGCAGGGGACAAGCCACTGCTGGATCATGGATGAACGCCAATGGCTGGGGGAGATGATGATGAGGTAAGTAAAACTGTTTCTCCTCTCTCCTAGACAAATTAAGTTTTTAACCCCTGCAGTGTGGACACAGCCCCAATGCAAGGGATATCTTATTATATGCTCAGAGTTGGCCTTTAAGGAAAGCACTGAGGACCCTTTCACACCTATGCACTCTAAAATGCATTAACACATTTTGAGAGGTTTGCTTTTGTTGTTAATGGTGATATTGTACATATATGCAATACATTTACATATACAAAAACAACTCATCATCTTTTTCATTCATCAAAGCATGTTATGCATTGACAGCACACCTCAAAATATCATAACGCATGTCAAAAATGCACCTGAAAAAGTCGGAGCTATTTCAAAAATTGTTGAAATACCAAGAAATAATAGACAACACTTTTACCAGTTTTCCTTGCAATAAGCACATAGCTACCATTAAAATGTGTAGTTTCTGCTACCTGACCACCTTCCAAATGTTGTATCTATTTTCTGACTATCATCCCTGATATGTTAAGCTGACTGACCACAAAATTCATATAGGAAAAGCTCCAACTACATCATGCGATTTGTGCCCTCTATTGTGATTTATTAAGGAGGAAATGTCACATCTAGGATCAGTCAGTAATGGAAACCCATACTGAGAAAATACATGGATAGCTATTATTGAACTTTCCTTTTAAAATTGCTAGTTGCCCAGCTGCTATGTTGATCCAAAGGGTTTCAATGTGATCAGAAAAAGTTCTTTATTTTTATTTATGTATTCAGAAAAAAAGTTCTTATAGCCCCTTCCCTTTATCATGGCTAATAAAATTATTCAATGTTAGAAATCTGGACTGTGTGGTTAAAACACAGTCAATCTGTCTGGTACTTTCCACCTGACATGGTCTGCTACCATAAGATTCTTAGCTTGCCACATGGAAAGAAATACTTTGGAATAGCAGTCTTTACCTATGGTAGTTTTGTGCTTTTGGAAAGGCAAGTGTGTACTCAATTTTGACACTAGAGTTGGTTTAGGATGCACCCCTGTTGAAAAAGCACAGCTAAATGAGTATAATATATCTAATATACAGTTTTTTTTTTGTTAGCTATCATGCACAGGGTAGAATACAAGTCAATTTGTCAGGAGAGAAGAATGAGGGACAATGATGGTAAAAAGAAATATGAATGATATACATAACTGTACAATTTAGCTGCAAAGCTTGGTTCAGTTTTTTAGTCTTTTAGATGTACAGCACAGCAAAAGCATAATAATAAGATCAATGAATAAGGAAACCCTTTTATCACATGTACCTTTACCAGAAGTTGTGCGCAGTCTAATAGGCATATCAGTGCTCACTTGTGGTACATCAATAGACTCTGGTACATCTCCTGGCGATAAAGCCATTAGGAAATCAGATAATATAAAAGTAATAATCTGAGGTCAAATTTCTAAAATTACTTTAACAATAACAGAGTACATAGGTGTAGAATATTTATGTTAGAGCTAAGGTTGGATGCTACAAATACTTTTACAAGAGGATATGTATGGAAAGTATTCCTAAATAATGTCACTACAACAGAAACAGGCTTTTTAGGTGATTAAAGCACAGGTACCACTACTGTTAATGTAAGTATCGTTGCAAATAAATTACAGGAAAACTCTGCCTTAAAGAGTTTTTCCATTTTGAATGGTACCATCTACTAAGCAGGTTTTGATCTCTTGCTGGATCTCTACTGCTGGCTAGGAGATCTTCCACCAGCATCTGAACCACTGTTGTCACTGGCCAAACAAAATTGTATATGTATTCATGTAAGGAATACATTCCAACATTATAATACATGGTTTCTGTGGCCTTAAAACTTTGACCAGTTCTACAACAGTGAGAACACAATATCCCTGTGACAACAGTAGCTGAGCTAAAAAGCAAACTTTAGCCTTACACAGGTGTAGCTAAGGCTGGGAAAGATCACTCTTATGGCCCATACACACGATCCAAATATCGTACGACAGATCGTACATCTTTTTTCGCCTAATAGTCGCAAGTAGAAATTGAATAGGGTACTAAAGTCCCGAAAATTCTCGTACGACAGAAAAAAAAATCGGAAGTGATGTCATGTGTTGTAATGTATTTGTATTGTATTTTCGGACCACAACTATACTGACTAAACGAAAATCGTACGATCTGATATCGTACGAGGAAAATTTTCGTGCTTGTCCGATCGAATAATATCGGATGAACTGTCGTGATCAGCTCTTGAAAGTAGTGTACACACGATCCGAAAATTGTACGATTCTTCCTCAGGCGGCAGTTTTCGTCCGATATTCGGATCATGTGTACGGGCCATAACTGTGCTCCAGTCCGTCTGGAAGATGCAGAGGAAGAACAAATCCTACCTTACTCCTTCTGGTGGGCAAACAAGGAGTACGAAAAAGGTAAGTGTCTGCATCAGAATATGAAACATATCTGTTATTTTCCCTGATTGGGTAAAGTATTGTTCTTTTCTTAAGGCACAGAGCTCCACCGCAAAAAAAATGGCCAGCCCCGACTACTATTGTGTTTGATTGTCATTTAATGAAACTGCAGAAGCCAAGATTACTCTAAGCTAATTAAATCTATCAGACATAATGTATGAAGTCAAAATCTACATTTACCCGCTATGGTCCTGTGTGGCTCTGGAAGTAAATCACTGCTCAGTGTGGAGCTTTGGAGCTGTGGAACTTCACTGGATATCGGCTCCTCACCTGCTGAAAAGGCGACCGCTGAACTGCATTGCACCACAAATTCGAGATGATGAAACCAAGTATCTGATGTAAGACCTGGCTTGGTTGCCACATGGCAACCTATCACGTTTAACCACTTAAAGAACGGGCCTATTTTTCAGACTCGGTGTTTACAAGTTAAAATAATTTTTTTTGCTAGAAAATTACTTAGAGCCCCCAAACATTATATATATATTTTTTCAGACACCCTAGAGAATAAAATGGCGGTCGTTGCAATACTTTCAGTCACACCGTATTTGCGCAGCAGAGTTACAAGCGCACTTTTTTGGGGAAAAAATACACTTTTTTGAATTAAGAAACAAGACAACAGTAAAGTTAGCCCAATTTTTTTCATATTGTGAAAGGTAATGTTATGCCGAGTAAATTGATACCCAACATGGCATGCTTCAAAATTACGCACGCTCATGGATTGCCGACAAAATTTTACCCTTAAAAATCTCCATAGGCAATGTTTAAAAAGTTCTACAGATTACCAGTTTTGAGTTACAGAGGAGTTCTAGGGCTAGAATTATTTCTATCGCTATAACGATCGTGGCAATACCTCACATGTGTGATTTGAACACCGTTTTCATATGCGGGCGCAACTTACGTATGCGTTCGCTTCTGCGTGCGAGCTCGGTGGGACGGGGCGCCTAATAATTTTTTTCTTATTCATTTTACTTTTTCGTTTTTATTTTGACACTGTCCTTTTAAAAAAAAAAATGGGTCCCTTTTATTCCTATTACAAGGAATGTAAACATCCCTTGTAAAATAAAAAAAGCATTACAGGACCTCTTAAATATAAGATCGGGGTCAAAAGGACATCAGATCTCATATTTACACAAAAATGCAATAAAAAAAAATGTAATTTGAAAAAAAATTTTTTTTTCCCCTTTAAGAGCATTGGGCGGAAGTGATGTTTGACATCGCTTCTGCCCTCCAATGCTATGGAGCCGAGCGGGGGCCATCTTCCCCTCACTCGGCGTTCAGTCTCAGAGGAGAGCGTATGTTACAGACGGCAATGGTAAGCGGCAGAGACGACCAGAGCGCGGCGGGAGGGGGGCCTTCTCCCACCCCCACTAAAAGTGATCTCGTGGCGAATCCGCTGCAGAGACCCCTTTTATCTGAAAGTGGACCGCCTGCTGAAGAAGAGGATACCAGGGTTATGACAGCTAGCTGCTGCCATGTCAATGATATTCCTCTTCAAACTGCTGTAAGTGGTTAAGGCTGCACTGGAAAACGACTAATAAAAAATTCAACTGAATCTTCAGTTTTAGATTCAGAATACTTTATTAATCCCAAAGGGAGACTACTAATTTTACTAGTTGTTGACACCAGACACTTTGATAAATGAAGCCTATAATGATTTGATGCAGTATACCTGGCTAACACCAATATTTGTAATACTGCTGTAAACACATTTTAGTCTTTGCCCTCGTGGATATCTGATTACATTGATTTGCTAGAAGTCAATCATTGACTTTCCATGACACCTGGGGATCATTTTAAACTACAACTCTTTGTAAATGGCTATTAGGAATATTTATGAGTTACAACTGAACAACACATTGTCACCACTAATATATAATTTTACCATAGTAAAAAAAAAAATCATGTTGAGAAAACATTAACTTTACCAGGCATTATGTGTGAAATTGTCATTGGTTGAGGCACGTAAGTAGCTAGTTGATCACTTGCTAAAAGAAATAACCAGTATTTTAGTTTGTGGATTTGGCATTGAGATAACAGCATGAATGGAAAAAGAGAAATGATGAAGTCATGGTGCCTTGAAAGTATGTTCCTCAAAGAAAAAATGCTTAAATAACGTACTGCAATTAGCAAACATTACTAAAAGCCCAAACTAGTATGCAGAGAATTTCAGTGTTAAGCCATTCATAGATGGACTGTGCCAATTTTGCTAGCTTTAGAAGCTCTTTAGTACATCTATGAAGCCACAGAAAGGTCACAGTGTGAAAGCAGCTAAGAATTGCTGTGATAGCATTATGAAGCCTCCATGTTTACCCAATACAGTCTCTGGCTGTACAATTGGAAGATCCTTTGTAAGTGAAACTGGTGATATTGTAGGCGAGGCTGTTAAAAAAAAACAAAAAAAACAAAAAGGGCTTCAACGCGTTCTTTTTTTTTTAAATTCATGTGTTCAGAAAATAAAAGTTATTTTAGCACCTCCCCCATCTCTTTATCAGGGCTAATGAAATGATAGAATGTTATCTATAAAAAAAAGGGGCTGGGTGAATTTGACCATAACACACTAGGGACACCACATCTGAAGATAAGTCAGAAATTCCAAAAATAAAGATCACATTTTAGGTGCCCCAAAGTGTAACACACGGTAAACATATGATTTAAAATTACCAGGGAGGGACACTCCCCGCATTATACTTTATTAATACTGTAGATAAAAGCTCGAACAGATCAACTAAAACACAAGGAAAAACAATTATTTTAGAATAAAGTAGCAAAGCCTCTGTGTGCCACATCACACATTACACATTACATACGGTAAATATAAAAAAGTATGGGAGCAATAACTCTTAGTAGAATATGATGTCTATTTCAAAGATGACTGTAACTCCTCAATGTGTTTCGCAGGAATCTGTGCCTGCTTCTTCATGAGCAAAATAGCTGCTCCTAAAGAAAGAACATAAAGATCAACAGCTAATACATTTAGCTATACATAAATACATATATATGTATAACAAAACGTTGTAATAGAACCCGATACATACAAACAAATGCAGATGGACACTGCTACAAAATATTCCCCTGTGGTGAGGGCAGGATCAAGCAAGGATAGGCTAGTGGACCATCCAAGGTGGCCAGATACAGGTATCCCCCACGTGCGGATGTGAGTTACATAAAGGATCCCAAGACTGAAAAACTGCACCAAATCTATGACAAAAATCCCCCAAAAAATATTAAGCTTTTTTTTGGCCTAAAGCCAGGCTAAATGTACATATCCAAGAAGGTCAAAACAAACAAACCTATACATAGTACATTAGAAGCCCATGCAGTAGAAAGGGGAGAGGACCTACTACACCATTGTATCTACAGCTAAGGGGAAAAGATCGACAACCAGAGAGGGGCTCAATACATATATGCCAGTATTAGTTTACTGGAGCCCCACCAGATGTAAATTCCCCTCAGGCGACCAACGGCACTGTATCTGCAAATAACATATGCAAAGAAAAGAAATATAGGTCAGTGAATCTGGTGTGGATAAAAAGGAAAGAGACACCAAAAGGAACCCCTGAATAAGCTCAAAAGATCTTTACCACTGCCGAAGGAAAAGAAAGGAACACATCATCCACTATCTGCGCAGGCTCACCCGCTGCTCACAAGCCGATAATGGGATCGACAATAAAAGCCCCCCTCGGAGCCCACCAACGCCGGCCGATTTCTGGTGTGTGACATCACTTCCAACCAGGTGTTGCACTAGGGCACATGCGCTGGCAGCCAAAATGGCCACCACCCATGTGCGTCAGTCCCCAAAATGTCTGCCCTGCGCAAGCGCGAGCAGCTAAGATGGCAGCATATACGCACAATATCATGTATATTATACATCTAATGCAAAAATGCTGACACCCATTAGTTAGCACAAAGGCATCAGACACAATTTTGCGATTTATTGGTCTAGATTGGGTTAGGAAGGACGCGACAGTGGGTGACTGGGGTAGACTAGTCCTCCAAAAAGAAACATTATGGATTGAGAGACTGGCAGCCATGGTTAAACTGGGCCTAAGTGGGGTACTTGCCCCCTCGGAGTTGCCGCACTCCGAGGGGGCATTTATTGTGGGTTTCATTGTCAGCTTGTGAGCAGCTCCCTTTGGTGTCGCTTTCCTTTTTATTCACACCAGATCCACTCACCTATATTTCTTTTCTTTGCATATGTTACTTGCAAATATAGTGGCGATGGTCGCCTGAGGGAATCTACATCTGGTGGTGCTTCAGAAAACTAATACTGGCATATATATATTGAGCCCATCTCTGGTTGTAGATCTTTTTGGTTCCCTTTAGCTGTGGATACAATGGCACTTTCTACTGCATGGGCTTCCAATGTACTATGTATAGGTATGTATGTTTTGACCTTATTGGATATGTACATTTAGCTTAGCTTTAGGAAAAAAATAAATACATTTTTTGGGGGGATTTTTGTCATAGATTTGGTGCAGTTTTTCAGTCTTGGTATCCTTTATATCCCCCACATCCGCATGTGGGGGACACTTGTATACAGGCACCTCAGATGGTCCACTAGCCTCCCCTTGCTTGATCAGGCCTTCACCACAGAGGAATATTTTCAAGTGGTGTGCATCTGCCGGCCACTACGTTTTGTTATACTTATATATGTATTTACGTATACTTCAATGTATTAGATATTTATCATTATGTTTTTTCTTAAGTAGCAGCTATTGTCCTCCTAAAGAAGCAGGCATATATTGCTGCGAAAAATGTAGAGGAGTTACAGCCGTCTTTGAAATAGACATCATATTCTGCTAAAAGTTATTGCTCCCATACGTTTTTTATATTTATGTAATGTGTGATTGTCACGTGGCACACAGTGGGCTTGGCTGCTTTATTCTAAAATAATTCTTATTTTTTGTGTTTTAGCTGATCTTTGTTCAGCTTTTATCTATGGTATTATTCGTGTAATATGGGGAGTGATCCTCCATGTTAATTTCCTGTGTGTTACTCTTTGGGGCACCTACAAAGTACATGTGATCTTTTTTGGAATTCAGTATAGAATGTGAGAAATCTGGACTGTGTGGTTAAAACACAATCAGTCTGGTATTTTCCACCTGACATGGCCTGCTACCACACGATTGTTAGCTTGCCACATGGAAATAAATTCTATAGAATAGCAGTCTTTACCTATGGTAGATGTGTGCTTTTGGAAAGGCAAGTGTGTACTCAATTTTGACACTAGAGTTGATTTAGGATGCATCCCTGTTGAAAAAGCACAGCTAAATGAGTATACTATATCTAATATACATTTTTTTTTTAAAGCTATCATGCACTCAGTAAAATAAAAGTAAATTTGTCGGGAGAGAAGAAGGAAGGGTGATGGTGGTATAAAGAAAAATGAATGGTATACATAACTGTACTATTTAGCTGCAAAGTCTGGTTCAGTTTTTAAGTCTTTAAGATGTACAGCACAGCAAAAGCGTAATGTTCAGATTAATGCATAAGGAAATTATTTTATCACATGTACCTTTATCAGAAGTTGTGCGCAGTTTAATAGGCATATCAGTGCTCACTTGTTGTGCATCAATAGACTCTGGTACATCTCCTGGCGATAAAGCCATTAGGAAATCAGATAATATAAAAGCTGGGGTCAAGTTTCTAAAATGACTTTAACAATAACAGTGTACATAGGTATGGAATATTAATGTTATAACAAGTTGGATGCTACACCCCCATGCTTTCCCTTATAACAGTATAAATTTAGAGCACCCTTAGGGGGTCAGCACGTTGCTGGAGGAGCACGTTGCTGGAGCTTCTTTCCTTAAGACTTTTTTCTCTAAGTGATTCTATATACAAGTGATATGCACTTCAAGCTCTGCACTTCAGCGATTGCACAAAGCGAACATACATAGCAAACTGCACTGGAAATCACCTAACTGGTTGTAGGTGACCCTGTCTCTCTATTCAGCTCTCCTTCCACTCTATAACATGTGCTCTCTACCACTCCTTCTGGCAGTTGTGTCCTCTCTTCTCAAACTCTCTTACCTTCACAACCCTTCTCCACCCCACAGATTATATATATCACCCTGCCTTCTGTCCTCTCCCTATTAGTGCTCCTACCAACTCTTGCTAATTTTAAATCCATATACTAATAAAACCTCCAGGACTCTGAGGCATGTCCCTTCATATAAATGACACTCCCACATTACCTCCCTCACCCTCTTGTTTCTCCTAACCTCTGGTGACATATCCTCAAATCCTTGGTCTCCATTTTTCTTTGCCTGAGGCTCCAATCTCCCTACACTCTCAAACAGCAGCCACAACCCACAGAACTTAGCCTGTTTTCCTCTTTAGTCTCTATTCCTCTTCTTCCCAAAACCAGCTCTCCTTCTCCTATGCCCTCTGGAATGCCTGCTCTGTCTGTAACAATCTCACCGCCCTCTACGACCTCTTTATCACACATCCTTTAACCTACTTGCCATTACCAAAACCTGGCTTCATGAATCTGACACTACTTCTCCTGCTTCCCTCTCCCATGGTGGCCTTCTCTGGACTCACTCCCCCAGATCAAGTGGATGAAAGAGAGGTGGATTGAAAATCCTTCTAGCCCCATGCAGCACCTATCACCCACTTCCCTCTCTGACACTCTCCTCTTTTGAGGCACATTGTATTTGTCTATTTTCTCCTGTTTCTCTAAGAATTGCTGCCGTCTACCGGCCCCCTGGACTGGTATCAACCTTCCTGGATGACTTCTGTGCCTGGCTACTATACTTTCTCTGTTCTGAAATCTCCACAATCATTCTAGGCGACTTCAACATCCATGTTAATGCTAATACTACTACTAGTATTAGTATTCAGTATTCGGAGAGGAGATGATTCACTATCACCACCCCCCTTCTCGGCCGCGATTAACATCACGCAGCGCCGGCTGGTCCGGATGCATGAGCAGCTCCTTGTACCGCTCAGCGCTGCAGCTAGGTTTGGAGTAACATCTTACATCACCCATTGGGTGCTGGAGCTTATCCAGTCACACAGTTCGGGAATGGAGGCTAATCTGTTGGTGTCCATGCGAGAACCTTCCTCCGTTTGTGAGTGTAATATTTTCTACTTCTGATTTTATTAAAATAAAACGGTATTATACTAAGACAGCTGTCCGCTCTCCTTCTCTTCAAGCAGTTGCATCAGAATATGAAATGTACCTGTGATTTTCCCTGATTGGGTAAAGTATTGTTCTTTTCTTAAGGCACAGAGCTCCACCACAAAAAAAAAAAAAAAAAAAAAAAAAAAATAACCAGCCCTGAATACTATTGTATTTGGTTGCCATTGAATGAAAATGCAGATGGCAAAATTGCTGTAAGCTAATTAAATCTCTCAGATGTAATGTATAAAGTTCAAATCTACCTTTACCCGCTATGGTCCTGTGTGGCTCTTGAAGTAAATCACTGCTCACTGTGGAGCTTTGGACCTGTGGAATTTTCCTGGATATCGGCTTCTCACCTGCTGAAAAGGTGACCACTGAACTGCATTGTACCACAAATGTGAGATGATGAAATCATTTATGTAAGTATCTGATGTAAGACCTGGCTTGGTTGCCACATGACGACCTATCAAGTTTAAGATTCCTCTGGAAAACGACTGATGAAAAATGAAACTGACTCTTCAGTTTTAGATTCAGAATACTTCATTAATCCCAAAGGGAGACCACTGAACTTACTAGTTGTTGACACCACACACTTTGATAAATGAAGCCTATAATGATTTGATGCAGTATACCTGGCTAACACCAATATTTATAATACTGCTGTAAACACATTTTAATTTTTGCCCTCATGGATATCTGATTACATTGATTTGCTGTATGTCAATCATGGACTTTCCATAAAACCTGGTGATCATTTCAAACTTCAACTCTTTTTCAATGGCTATGAGGAATATTTATAAATTGCAGCTAAACAACACATTGTCATCACTAATATATACTTTTACCATAGTAAAAAAAAAATCATGTTGAGAAAAAAAAAAAATCAACTTTACTGGGTATTACCGTATGTGTGAAACTGTTATTGGTTGAGGCACTTAAGTAGCCAGTTGACTACTTCCTAGAAAATAATTAGTATTTAAGTTTGTGGATTTGGCATTGAGATAACAGTGTGGATGGGATAAGAGAAATAATGAAGTAATGGTACCTTGAAAGTATTTTCCTCAAAGATAAAATGCCTAAATAATGTACTGCAATTAGCAAACACTACTAAAAGCCCAAACTACTATGCAGAGAATTTCCTTGTTAAGCCATTCATAGATGGACTGTGCCAACTTAAGCAATTTTGCTAGCTTTAGAAGCTATTCGGTACATTTATGAATGTCATAGTGTGAAAGCAGCTGAGTATTGCTGTGATAGAATGATGAAGCCTCCTTCTCTACCCAGTAGAGTTTCTGGCTGTACAATTGAAAGTTCCTTTGGAAATGAAATTGCTGATGTTGTAGATGAAGCCCCTCCCAGGGGTGTACCTAGAGCATTTGGCACCCGGGGCGGATCCAATATCTGGCACCCCCCCATGTTAAAATGTAAAAACACCCCACTGTGCCCCCTGCATACCTCTGCATCCTTCAATATCTGTTTGTTACTACTGTGTACCCCCTCTCCACAACTACACCTCTGGACCCCTTTACATTACACAGCCGCCTGCACCCCTTTACATTACACAGCACTCTGCACCCCTTTACATTACCCAGCACCCTGCACCTCTGCACCCCTTTACATTACACAGCACCCTGCACCCCTTTACATTACACAGCCCCCTGCACCTCTGAACCCCTCTTCATCACACAGCCCCCTGCACCCCTTTACATTACACAGCCCCCTGCACCCCTTTACATTACACAGCACCCTGCACCTCTGCACCCCTTTACATTACACAGCACCCTGCACCCCTTTATATTACACAGCCCCCTGCACCTATGGACCCCTTTACATCACACAGCCCCCTGCACCTCTGGACCCATTTTACATTACACAGCACTCTGGACCCCTTTACATTACACAGCACCCTGCATCACTGGACCCCTTTACATTACACAGCACCCTGCATCACTGGACCCCTTTACATTACACAGCACCCTGCATCACTGCATTACATAGCCCCATGCACCCCTTTACATCACACAGCCCCCTGCACCTCTGGATCCTATTACATTACACAGCCCCCCTGCACCCCTTTACATTATACAGCCCCCCACATCTCTGGACCCCTGCATGTTACACAGACCCCCTTCAGTGCAGACCCCCCTTCAGTTCACACCCCCCTTCAGTGCAGACACCCCTTCAGTGCAAACCCCCCAGTGCAAACCCCCCTCAATGCAAACCCCCCCAGTGCAGACCCCCCAGTGCAAACCCCCCCAGTGCAGACCCCCCTCAGTGCAAACCCCCTCAGTGCAAACCCCCCTCATTGCAAACCCCCCTCCCCATTCGGTACCATTCAGTACCTCAGATCAGCGCAGCGGTGGCACATGGACAGAGGGTCCCCTCCCCCTCCGTACACATAAACAGAGAGGAGGGGGAGGCCGCTTCATTCGACTGTGCCTGTGTGACGTCAGGTCAATTGCCGAACACCGCTAACAGCCCGAGGCCATGAGAGGAGGGGATGGATGGTGCAGAGGTGTCACCCCACACCCCCCTCTTGTATCGCGGTATCGCCGACAGCCGCTGCCTAAAGTCACTCCGAGTCCGCGGAATTGACTGATGCTGTCACCGCTTCAGTCACGGAGGGGGGCGCCGGCCTGACACCCCCCAGTGTGTGGCACCCCATTGCGGCCCGCACCCCCACCCCCCACTTAGTACGCCACTGGCCCCTCCCCCTTCCCTTTATCAGGGCTAATGAAATCATTAAATGTGAGAAATCTGGACTGTGTAGTTAAAACAATCAATCTGTCTGGTACTTTCCACCTAACATGGCCTGCTACCACACAATTCTTAACTTGCAACATGGAAAGAAATTCTATAGAATAGCAGTCTTTACCTATGGTAGAAGTGTGCTTTTGGAATGGCAAGTGTGTACTCAATTTTGGCACTAGAGTTGATTTAGGACGCATCCCTGTTGAAAAAGCACAGCTAAATGAGTATATTATATCTAACATTATTTTTAGTTTTTGAAAGCTATCATGCTGTAGAATAAAAGTAAAATTGTCAGGAGAGAAGAAGGAGGGGCAATGGTGGTATAAAGAAATATGAATGGTATGCATAACTGTACAATTTAGCTGCAAAGCCTGGTTCAGTTTTTAAGTCTTTTAGAGGTACAGCATAGCAAACGCGTAATGTTTAGATGTACCTTTACCAGACATTGTGTGAAGTTTAATAGGCATACCAGTGCTCACTTGTTGTACATCATTAGACTCTGGTACATCTGGATCGCCATTATGAAATTAGATAATATAAAAGTATTAATCTGTTGTCAAATTTCTAAAATTACTTTAACAATAACAGAGTACATAGGTGTAGAATATTATGTTAGAACAAAGGTTGTATGCTACAAGTAATTTTACGAGAGGATATGCAGGGAAAGTATTCCTAAATAATGTCACTACAACAGAAACAGGCTTTTTAGGTGATTAAAGCACATGTACCACTACTGCTAGTGTAAGTATCATTGCAAAGTGTGTACTCAATTTTGACACTAGAGTTGATTTAGGATGCATCCCTGTTGAAAAAGCACAGCTAAATAAGTATATTATATCTAATATACTGTTTTTTTTTTTTTAAAAGCTATCATGCACAGAGTATAATAAAAGTAAATTTGCCAGGAGAGAAGACTGAGGGGCAATGGTGGTATAAAGAAAAATGAATGATATACATAACGGTACAATTTAGCTGCAAAGTCTGGTTCAGTTTTTTAGTCTTTTAGAGGTACAGCACAGCAAAAGCATAATGTTCAGATTAATGCATAAGGAACACCTTTATCACATGTACCTTTACCAGATGTTGTGCGCAGTTTAATAGGCATACCAGTGCTCACATGTGGTACATCATTAGACTCTGGTACATCTTCTGGTGATAAAGTCATTATGAAATCAGATAATATAAAAGCAATAATCTGAGGTCAAATTTCTAAAATGACTTTAAAAATAACAGAGTACATAGGTGTAGAATATTAATGTTAGAGCTAAGGTTGGATGCTACGAATACTTTTACAAGAGGATATGTATGGAAAGTATTTCTAAATAATGTCACTACAACAGAAACAGCCTTAACCTGTGTTTAAAGCACAGGTACCACTACTGTTAATGTATGTATCATTACAAAGACATTACAGGAAATCTCTGCCCTTATGACTTTTTCAATTTTGGATGGTGCTATCTACTAAGCAGATTTTGATCCCTTACTGGAAATTTTATTTGAAGTTCTTTTTTCACTTTTTACATGTGAGTTGAATGATTGAAGTGTTGCTGTGATTTTATTATTAAACTGGAGTTACAATTTTACACTATTGGAGCACTTTCTTTATTCTTATATGTGCAATATTGAGGACTATCACGGTGATTCAGCTGAGATTGCTTTTTCCATTTGTGGGATCATACACAAGCAAATTTAGCCTGACACGAGAGTGAAAGGCAAATTTATTTAGTGAGTGCGTTTTTCAAAGGGGAAGTTGGCACAGCACGATGGTGTGGTGGAAGATTTACAGAAATAAGGAATTTTTTCACCGATTTCATCATTTATGTTATGGACTTTATATATACCTGTCACGTGGTGTTATTGAGTTTATTACACTATTATATAGTTTTATTGTTTTTTAGCGCTACTATTTGCTTTTCTCACTCAGATTGTTTTGAGTAAAGATTTTCTGTTTTAAATTGCAATACATTATTTAAATTTTTATTCACTAAGTGGCAGCTATAGTTACTTGCACATTTTTTTCATTGGCGCAGTGGTGATAGAGGTTATTCAGGGCGTTAATATCCAATATCAACAACACAATGTACTGCAATTAGCAAACATTACTAAAAGTCCAAACTAGTATGCAAAAAATTTCCTTGTTAAGCCATTCATAGATGGACTTTGACAATTTAAGCAATTTTCCTAGCTTTAAAAGCTCTTCAGTGCATTTATGAAGGCCTTGGTGTGAAATCAGTTGAGCATTTCTGTGATAAAATGATGAAGCCTCCTTGTCTACCCAATACAGTCTCAGGCTGTAAAATGTGAAGTTCCTTTAAAAATGAAACTGGTGATATTGAAGTTGAGGCTGTTAAAAAAAGTTCTTTTTTTAAAATTTATATATTCAGAAAAAAAAAGTTCTTATAGCCCCTCCCCCGTCAGAAAAAGTTCTTTATTTTAAATTCATGTATTCAGAAAAAAGTTCTTATAGCCCCTCCCCATTCCCTTTATCCCCATATCTTATAGCCATTCCCCATTCCATTTATCAGGGCTAATTAAATGATTGAATGTGAGAAATCTGGACTGTGTGGTTAAAACACAATCAACCAGTCTGATACTTTCCACCTGACATGGCCTGCTACCACACAATTCTTAACTCGTCACATGGAAAGAAATAGTAAAGAATAGTAGTCTTTACCTATGGCAATTGTGTGCTTTTGGAAAGGCAAGTGTGTACTCAATTTTGACACTAGAGTTGATTTAGGATGCATCCCTGTTGAAAAAGCACAGCTAAATAAGTATATTATATATAATATACTGTTTTTTTGAAAGCTATCATGCACAGAATAGGATAAAAAAAAATATGTCAGGAGAGAAGAATGAGGGGCAATGGTGTTAAAAAGAAATATGAATGGTATACATACAGTATCTCACAAAAGTGAGTACACCACTCACATTTTTGTAAATATTTTATTATATCTTTTCATGTGACAACACTGAAGAAATTACACTTTGCTACAATGTAAAGTAGTGAGTGTACAGCTTGTATAACAGTGTAAATTTGCTGTCCCCTCAAAATAAATAAACACTGCTGGCAAAATAAAGTGAGTACACCCCTAAGTGAAAATCTCCAAATTGGGCCCAATTAGCTATTTTCCCTCCCCGGTGTTATGTGACTAGTTAGTGTTACAAGGTCTCAGGAGTGAATGGGGAGTAGGTGTGTTACATTTGGTGTTATCGCTCTCACTCTCTCATACTGGTCACTGGAAGTTCATCATTGCACCTCATGACAAAGAACTCTCTGAGGATCTGAAAAATAGAATTGTTGCTCTACATAAAGATGGCCTATTCTATAAGAAGATTGCCAAGACCCTGAAACTTAGCTGGAGCACAGTGGCCAAGACCATACAGTGGTCTAAACAGGACAGGTTTCACTCAGAACAGGCCTCGCCATGGTCAACCAAAGAAGTTGAGTGCACCTGCTTAGCATCATATCCAGAGATTGTCTTTGGGAAATAGACGTATGAGTGCTACTCGCATTGCTTCAGAGGTTGAAGGGGTGGGGGTCAGCCTGTCAGTGCTCAGACCATATGCCGCTGCATCAAACTGGTCTGCATGGCTGTCGTCCCAGAAGGAAGCCTCTTCTTAAGATTTTGAACAAGAAAGCCTGCAAACAGTTTTCTGAAGACAAGCAGACTAAGGACAATGGATTACTGGAACCATGTTCTGTGGTCTGATGAGACCAATATACATGTATTTGGTTTAGATGGCGTCAAGTGTGTGTGGCGGCAACCAGGTGAGGAGTACAAAGACAAGTGTGTCTTGCCTACAGTCAAGCGCAGTGGTGGGAGTGTCATGGTCTGGGCCTGCCTGAGTGCTGCCGGCACAGGGAAGCTACAGTTCATTGAGGGAACCATGAATGCCAACATGTACTGTGACATACTGAAGCAGAGAGGGATCCCCTCACTTTGGAGACTGGGCCGCAGGGCAGTATTCCAACATGATACCGACTCCAAACACACCTCAAAGACGACCACTGCCTTGCTAAAGAAGCTGAGGGTAAAGGTGATGGACTGGCCAAGCATGTGTCTAGATCTAGACCCTATTGAGCATCTGTGGGGCATCCTCAAACGGAAGGTGGAGGGGCGCAAGGTCTCTAACATCCACCAGCTCCGTGATGTCATCATTGAGGAGTGGACGAGGACTCCATTGGCAACCTGTCAAGCTCTGGGGAACTCCATGCCCAAGAGGGTTAAGGTATTGCTGGAAAATAATGGCGGCCACACAAAATATTGACACTTAGGGCCCAATTTGGCCATTTTCACACATCAATGTACTTTACATTGTAACTACTGTAACGCACTACTTTAATTTCTTCATAAAAAGATATAATAAAATATTTACAAAAATGTGAGGGGTGTACTCACTTTTGTGAGATACTGTAACTGTACACTTTAGCGGCAAAGCTTGGTTCAATTTTTAAGTCTTTTAGATGTACAGCACAGCAAAAGCATAATAATAAGATCAATGCAAAAGGAAACCCTTTTATCACATGTATCTTTACAAGAAGTTGTGCGTAGTTTAATAGGCATATCAGTGCTCACTTGTTGTACATCAATAGACTCTGGTACATCTCCTGGCGATAAAGCCATTATGATATATAAAATCCAGATAATATAAAAGTAATAATCTGGATAGAAGAGGATATACAAGGAAAGTATTCCTAAATAATGTCACTACAACAGAAACAGGCTTATCCCGTGATTAAAGCACAGGTACCACTAAAGTTCTTTTTTTTTTTAATTCATGAATTAAAAAAAAAGATTCTTACAGCCCTTCCCCTTCCCTTTATCAGAGCTAATGAAATGATTGAATGTGAGAAATCTGGACTGTGTGGTTAAAACACAATCCATCAGTCTGGTACTTTCCACCTGACATGGCTTGCTACCACACAATTCTTGGCTTGCCACATGAAAAGAAATACTATAGAATAGCAGTCTTTACCTATGGTAGAAGTGTGCTTTTGGAATGGCAAGTGTGTACTCAATTTTGGCACTAGAGTTGATTTAGGACGCATCCCTGTTGAAAAAGCACAGCTAAATGAGTATATTATATCTAACATTATTTTTAGTTTTTGAAAGCTATCATGCTGTAGAATAAAAGTAAAATTGTCAGGAGAGAAGAAGGAGGGGCAATGGTGGTATAAAGAAATATGAATGGTATGCATAACTGTACAATTTAGCTGCAAAGCCTGGTTCAGTTTTTAAGTCTTTTAGAGGTACAGCATAGCAAACGCGTAATGTTTAGATGTACCTTTACCAGACGTTGTGTGAAGTTTAATAGGCATACCAGTGCTCACTTGTTGTACATCATTAGACTCTGGTACATCTGGATCGCCATTATGAAATTAGATAATATAAAAGTATTAATCTGTTGTCAAATTTCTAAAATTACTTTAACAATAACAGAGTACATAGGTGTAGAATATTATGTTAGAACAAAGGTTGTATGCTACAAGTAATTTTACGAGAGGATATGCAGGGAAAGTATTCCTAAATAATGTCACTACAACAGAAACAGGCTTTTTAGGTGATTAAAGCACATGTACCACTACTGCTAGTGTAAGTATCATTGCAAATACATTACAGAAAACCTCTGCCCTAGTGAGTTTTTCCATTTTCCAAGCAGGTTTTGATCCCTTGCTGGGTCTTTACTGTTGGCTTCCACCAGCAGCTGAACCACTGTTGTCACTGGTCAAACTAAATTCTACATGTATTCCTGTAGGGAATATATTACAACATTATAATACATGGTTTCTGTGGCTCTAAACCTTTGACCAGTTCTAAAACAGGGAGAACTCAATATCCCTGTGACAACAGTAGCTAGGCTAAAAAGCAAACTTTAGCCTTACTCAGGTGTAGCTAAGGCTGGGAAAGATCACTCTGTGTTCCAGGCAGTGGTAAAGATGCAGAGGAGGAACAAATCTTACCTTACTCCTTCTGGTGGTTGAACAAGGAGTATGGTAAAAGTAAGTGTCTGCATCAGAATATGAAACTTATCTGTGATTTTCCTTGACAGGGTTAAGCATTTGAGGTGTGAGGCCTGACTTGGTTGCCACATGACAACCTATCAAGTTTAAGATTGCACTGGAAAATGACTGATGAAAAATTAAACTGAATTTTACTAGCTGTTGACACCAATCATTTTGATAAATGAAGCCTTATGTGATTTGATGCAGTATACATGTCTAATGCCAATATTTTCAATACTGCTGTGAACACATTTTAGTTTTTGCTCTCACTGATATCTGATTATATTGATTTGCTAGAAGTCAATTGTGGACTTTCCATGACACCTGCTGATCATTTTAAACTACAACTCTTTGTAAATGGCTATTAGGAATATTTATGAGTTGCAGCTAAACAACACATGGTCACCACTAATCTATATTTTTACCACGGTAAAAAAAATTTAGAGAGAGAAAAAAAGTTAAACTTTACCAGGTATTATGTGTAAAACTGTCATTGGTTGAGGCACGTAAGTAGCCAGCTCATCACTTGCTAAAAGAAATAATCAGTATTTTAGATTGTGAATTTGGCATTGAGATAACAGCATGAATGGGATAAGAGAAATGATGAAGTCATGGTGTCTTGGAAGTATTTTCCGCAAAGATAAAATACTTTAAAAAGTACTGCAATTAGCAAACATTACTAAAGGTTCAAACTAGTATGCAGAGAATTTCAGTGTTAAGCCATTCACAGATGGACTGAGCTAACTTAAGCAATTCTGCTAACTTTAGAAGCTCTTTATTACATTTATGAAGCCACAGAAAGGTCACAGTGTGAAAGCAGCTGAGTATTGCTGTGATAACATTATGAAGCCTTTTTGTTGGTTACCCAGTACAGTCTCTGGCTGTAGAATTGGGAGTTCTTTTGTAAATGAAACTGGTGATATTGTAGTTGATGCTGTTAATAAAAAAAACAGGTTTGCATATCTTAGGATAGAGGTAAAATGTATTGTATAAAAATTAGCATTTGTTTACAACAGACTGCAATCTTTTTCCTGCAATTTAGATAATCCCTCTTCAAACCCTTAATGTCTAAAAGGTATAGACCAACACACTACTTGGCTTTGCTGCCTATTTTTTAACAGTTCATAGAGAACATGCCTGCAGGAGTGTATATGCTTGTACATGGGCATTGATAGTAGCGATGTAAACTGTGGCGTGTAAATGAAGGTGCACAGAAATATGCACATATATGTGTAATGTAACCCTGCTGTGACCTTGATATTACTAATTGCAATGGTCTTAGTAAGGGCCTGTCTTGATTGATTTTTGTTCACTTCAAGTGGGTTTCTAGTCTTCAGGAACACAAAACCTGCTTGAAGCAGATGTAATAAAGATCAGAAAGAGGTCTACTGCAGTTCAACTGCAATTATCTGTAAATTCTGAATATTTTCAGATGAGTCTCAGACTGATGTCAAACTGATGCCGTCATTACAAACACAAAGCCTATTGACATAAGCCCTAAAGGTGCTCATAGAGGAACACATCGTTCTCCATCTGGTGGCCTCATGAAACAGTCAAGTACATGGTCATGTAACAGCAATTCACTGAAAAAACACTGCTTTGTCAAAAAATGTTGCCCCCTCTACCCTTATTGTGAAGGGGCAAAGAGAGATGGATAGCTACAACATGAACAATCACTATGTAGCCATCCAAGAAACAATAACAAGATTGATAGAACTGTCAATATTCACTCTGGTCACGAAGGCACATTAGTCTGCTTAGAGAAGGAAAGGGTTAGGGCCTCTATCAGGTTTTTATAGTTTATCTATATCCTCACTGAAAATATTTTCTTTACAAGGACATGGAAATCTCTGCAGCAGTAGCAAAAACACTTTTTTTAAAGGAGAAATACAGGTGACAACATTTTTAGCTTTTCTTCTCTAAAAAAATAAATTTAAAGCACACCTAAAGGTAAAACTTTTTTGTAAATTCTGGATAAAGTTGGAGGAGTGTTAAAATCTCTGTCAGGCTTTGATTGTTGAATAAATATATAATTGAAGTGCCACGCTGAAAACTTTAAAAAGTCCAGATAACAGTTTATTTCCAGTGTAAAATCTTACATTGGAAACACATTGAAAATGTATTTTAAAGTAATAATGAAGCAATGCTTTAATATAAAATATTTTATAGTTTGGTACCCTCTACCAGCTTCTAATGGGTAGCCTGCCACAAAGTCAAACATTGTTTACAATCCCTAAAGCTCAGATGAAGAGGGTGACACACCAGCTCTGGAAAGACATTCGCTGTCTTTGTGTACAGTACTTCTTCAGGTTTTATATTAGAATTAACCTGCATCTAGACTTTTTAATATCACAGTGTTGTACTTGGATTCAATATTTACTCAATTTTTGTAGCAACCTAAGATGACTATGGAAGTCCCTTGGTATGTAGAAGCTGCCAACCCATTGTACAGATGCTGCAGAACCACATAATCTCTGCAATATTGGATGGTAACTTTTAGGCATACAGTGCAATTAACCCACTCCATTCAAAAGTATTTTATTGTTGTCTGTGTCACATTATGGAAATTCATCCCCTCTGTTTTTCTTGGTGACCATTGTCTCCAAACTGGAAATCTTCCAATGGGGACAGTTTTAGATTTAATTTTGAATTTCCTAAAATGTTAATAAAATAAATAAAAAGCAAACTGCACTCACTACCCTAATGTTATCAGGTATGCACAGTGCACAACCATGCACAAAATGGTTGTAATGCACAGTGACTTCCTTGCTGTTCATAGGGGCTGAGATTTTAGCTATATACATTGCTGTTCTGATTTATCATACTTTTTTGTAATCCCTTAGACCGGCCATAGACAGAGCGAATTTCTTTCCTGCAACCATCAACACAGACAGTGTTGACAGGGGAATCCCTCACGCCGAGGCATTGCGTTCTCACTGTGAACGGGGGGGGGGGCATCACCGCTGGGAGAACACAATGATTGTTGCCAGTGGCTATAACAGCCCCTAGTGATAATTGCATGTAAAATTCAGTACACTGGTTGTACCCAAGTTGATCGATTGCCTGCCCATACATAGTTCGAGTCAGGGTTTTGGAGTCAATTTGGGGTCAATTTGCCAACATAAAGAGCATACATAATTTTCATTATTCTGCATCATTCGCAAATTTTTGTGATTGAAATTGTTTTCAAGTCAAAGATTTTTATATATAGAACTTTATTCACCATCTAATTAACTGAGAGTTTCTAGGAGGTGTCTATTAAACAGAACAAAAACAGAGCCATATGAGGTTAAAAAAAGTAGTGTTTTTCGTGGAAAAGCACAGATTCTTTATAAACAAAGGGATTTAATTGAAAATGTTGAATTATATGCAAAAAAAAATAAAAAATCAATGTGCATTTATGCCATATTTAATTATGAATTAAACATTTTGATGAGAAAATAACTGAGAGCTAAGGATATGAGCAACTAAATAGAAAAGCAGATGCATGTCCAAATATATCCAAATAAAAAGGTTATTCTCACAATGTTCTTGCAATAAATAAATCTAATGCGCTTTGCATAGGGAGTTCTGAATTGTAGCTGCAAAAAAGTGTGATGCTGATCATGCCTCAACTGTATTAAACAAAACAGGGTCTGAGCATAGTAAACTACTGCATATGTAAAAATAATGAACGTAACAACCGCACTGTGTTTTAGTTAAAAACAATTCAGCTACTAGAACTTTCCATATGACTTTGGTTTAGCATGTAATGTTGCTGTGCTGGAAGCATTTCTGATAAGGAAATATTGAATATTTCTGGGAGACTAATGACTTGGATGGAAGTATAGTCAGAAGAGTTGAATTTATTTTGGACCGGTAAAGAAAAACTTGTGGGAAAACTGACGGTTAGTTTACGTAAACTTGCCACATCATATAAACATAATACAATCCAATTTTACTTTTTAAACACATTTTTTACCAATGGAAACAGTTAAATATTTTATGCTCCAAAATACAAATTAAATGTGACTTTATGAAAAAATAAATAACATTATATGGCAGTTTTTTCGGCCTGATATGTGAGGGAGAAATGGCTCAAAGCATGTGTTTATCAAATTAAAATATGCAAATAATGAGAAATAGAGGCTGTGGAAACAGTCTGGTCTTTCCTTGAGGGAAAGATGGAATCCTAACCCAAGGGCTTTTGCCAAATAATGTGGAACTCTTGTGTCTATTTTAAAACACAGATCTCTTCCTGGCAGATAACTACATACACAGAGTTATCTACATATTGAGTTTTTCATTATGACCTGGGGTTGGTAAGTCTGTAATAACTTTAAGAGATCAACAGGCCTGCAATAAAGTTTAACTCTATGTAAAAGTGCATGACATTGCACATTTTCTGAGATCTGTTTTTTTTTTTTGTCAAAAAGCTACATGAAGTCTAATATTCTGTATGACAAACATTTTAGAAAGAAGACTTGTACTTGTATTACTGCAAAGCCAAAATTGACTTTTTGTAGGAAATAGTGATTTCTGAAATATTCCTATTAAATACTGTATATATCCTCCTCAAAAAAAATAAATAAATAAAAATATATATATACAGTATGTAGCGCCCTCCTCACTCCCCTCTCTTTCTTCAGCTCGTCTGTCTCTTGTCTAGCGGTACCTTTCAGAGGGGAAGGGAGCGGGGACACCACGCCTGGCCTTCACCACAGGTATCAGTGTGGTGTAAGCAAAGTTCTTTTACCTTCGGGTCAGTGCTGTGCACCTGGAGCCTCCACCAAGAGTTACCTTGAACAATGTCTGTCAGGAAATGAGCCCCACACCATTAAAGTTCAACACTCCTTTATTCTTCTTGAATGAACACAATCAGTTGAACTCCCTTGGTAGAAACAGAACAGAAAAGGAGGTGTGGATGCGAGCAGGCCTAGACACAATGTGTTCTCCACTTTCCTCCCTGAAAGTGGGTTGCGGTCTCCGAGCGAGGGGGGATTTCCTTCCAGGCGGTCTCCGATGAGAGGCTCACCCGTCACTGGCAATATGCTGCACCAGGTCTTTGAGTGAGGAGCTCCCCCCGGGCCATTACGCCTTCTGTATTCGGGTACCCACTCCCGGGGTTCCCTAGGATCTCCTACCCTCGCGGAACGCAGTGTTGGGCACTGAGCACCAGACCTCCACCTGAGTACCTCACCCCAGGCTAAAGGTGCCTGGGATGGAACACGACCTCCGGCTGTCCTCTAGGCCTAGGCCCACCTAGAGAACCGACACGAACCACCGTCCACAGGCTGAAGGTGCCCTGGACTCCCCCGTGACAAAGATGGCCGGCCCCTTTATACCCTCTCCCAGCAAGCACGGCGGGTTCCCCACCCCACCATACCGCGGCCGAGGGAGGACAAAAAGGAGGCCCGACACACAGCAATGATTCAACCCCAGCCCAGGGCGACAGCGCCACCTGCTGGGCTGCAGGGAATTACACATCACCAATGTCTCTGTCAAGTTCAAATTTACACCCGGGAAAGTACATACCCGCTACAAGTATATATCTTCAATAGCCACAAATGACATAAATCCATTGTGTGTGTGTGTGTCAAGTACCTTTGCTAATCCAGATATTTGCTTGTAAAAGCAGTAGTGATGTAGTCAATTCAGCAATACCCAACTACGCAATCAGTAATTTTGCAGCAAAATCAATTTTGCAGAGATTACTGTGCTAATCCCTAGTCTCCAAAAGTTGCCTAAGTTATTGAAGAAACAATTGCTACACACTTATTGCAGCTACAAAAAGTATTACTCTGCAATATTGTTTCAAAGATACAGATCAATTTATAATTAATATGTTCGATATCTCTTTCAACTACAGTCTTGAATATATAAGTATAAGGATTTTTTTTTACTTTCTATCTCATTTAAGTCATTATAATTTTCATTAGGATATATGCTGTAGACCATATTACTTGTTATTTTTCTATATTTGTAATAATTGGTCAATTATCAACAACACGAATTACATATGATCTGTATATGACAAATATATATATCCAATAAAATACTTTGACAAGGAAGAAACAATTGCTGAACTAATGGAGTGCAAGTTGAGAAGAACTTTATAAGAGGCATTTGAAGCAAGCTCTTGCTCCAGTGGTACTTGGTACCAGTCAGAATACCTAAAGTAGTTCACATATATCCTGTGACCTACTTTAGGGGATGCTTGCCCATCTGCACCTTTGCTACATCTGGTGGGACTGTCCTAAGGTTTCTTATATTTTGGAACTATGTGTTACTTTCTTTGAATGTTCTTTGAAAAGCTTACTGACTGGAACAATTCAGGCAACCTTGGATTGATAACCTCTTACCTTTAAGTGACAAACTCTTATCATATGAACTTAAAGAGCTTGTGGTCAGTGTTCACATTCCTTATTTTGTTTACCCTATATCCTAATTATTGCTCCACTATTTCTACCTTTTTTCCTCTCTTATTTTTCCTATTTATTCATCTTATCTCCCATGCTACGCCCTTCCCTTTTCATCCCTGCCCTCTTCCTCCTCTATCTTTTTGCACGCTATACCTACAACTTGCATTAACTCCTAAGTCAAAATGATCATAGACAAGCCCTGTACCAGAAAATCTCAATATCGGTTTTTGAGTTTTTGAGAACTGCTATACAGCAAAGTAATAATATATTAAGGAAGGCTAAGCAACAGGAATAGGTAGGCATTAGCAGATGGCACATTGTATTGGTCAGGGCTATATACAGTTAATGCCAATCTTATAAAAAGCCCTATTCAGAATATTGCACTATTACCTAAGTAAACAGTTGGTCTGCTTTTTGCAGGCACTAGACTTTGTGGAAATTCTTCACTTGGTGCCATAATCACCTCTGTTGGGAAATTATTGGGTGATTATTAACCACTTTCATACCCGCCCATAGTAATATGACGTCCGCAGGAGGGATCTCCCATCCTGGGTGGGCATCATATGACGTCCTGGGCTTCCCGGCCGTCTAGGGGGCACGCATGCCCGCAGCATCGTTTGGGACCTGGTGCGCATGCCCGGCAGCTGCGATGTCCGCCGGGCACCCGCATTTGCCCGCGATCACAGCAGGACCGTGGATCTGTCTGTGTAAACACACAGATCCACCTCCTGTCAGAGGTGAGCAGACCGATGTGTGTTCCCAGTACAGAGAAACACAGATCGGTCTCCTCTCCTTGTGAGTCCTCTGCCCCTACAATTAGAATCACTCCCTAGGATACACATTTAACCCCTTGATGGTCCCCTAGTGTTAACCCCTTCCCTGCCAGTCACATTATACAGTAATCAATGCATTTTTATAGAACTGATCGCTGTATAAATGCAAATGGTCCCAAAAATGTGTCAAAAGTGTCCGATTTGTCCGCCGCAATGTCGCGGTCACAATAAGAATCGCAGATCGCTGCCATTACTAGTAAAAAAAAACAACAAAAAAAATGCCATAATTATATCCCCTATTTTGTAGACGCTATAACTTTTGCGCAAACCAATCAATATACGCTTATTGCGATTTTTTTTACCAAAAATATGTAGAAGAATACATATCGGTCTAAACTGAGGAAAAAAATGTTTTTTTTTACTAGTAATGGCAGCGATCTGTGATTTTTATTGTGACCGTTACATTGCGACGGACATATAGGACACTTTTGACGCGTTTTTGGGACCATTTACATTTATACAGCGATTAGTGCTATAAAACTGCACTGATTAAAGTGTAAATGTGACTGGCAGGGAAGGGGTTAACACTAGGGGGCGATCAAGGGGTTAACTGTAGGGGGAGGAGACCGATCTGTGTTCCTCTGTACTGGGAACACGCATCGGTCTCCTCTGACAGGACGTGGATCTGTGTGTTTACACACACAGATCCACACTCCTGCCGTGATCGCGTGCAATTGCGGGATCCCGGCAGACATCGTGGCCGCCAGGCACGCGCACCGTGGTCCCGAGCGATGCCGCGGGCGCGTGAGCCCCCTAGACGGCCGGGATGCACGGACGTCATATGACGTCCACCTGGAGGGAGAGAATGTTCCTGCTGGCGTCATATTACTATGGCCCGGTAAGGAAGTGGTTAAAGAATAACTAAAGGCAAATATGTAGTTTTACATTTTGGATAGAGTGGAAAGGGATTAGAATACATGATTTTTGTTGGTGCCTGTGCACTTGTTAGGGAGAGTCACCCTATCTATATTTCCTGGTAACTGTTATCCCTAAGACCAAAAGTGGAAGACAATCCCAAAATTTGCGTTGACACCAGAACAGGAACAGAGTGGAAAGCTTCCAACGGGGGACACTAGTTCGGGGACCTTGGTGATAACCAGGCATTTCTCTCACTTTGAAGGCATTTCCTCTCACCATCTGTTGTGTCTTTGGGAGAGGAATTAAAGTGAAATCTCCCAAATGGGACACAGATGGCAAACAACCTAATAAGGGTTCTAATCCTCATTCACTCTATCCAAAAAAAATAAAACATTTTGGCATTAGTTCTACTTTAAGGTCAGACAGCCCAGGTAATTATTGCACTTAGCAGAGTAAATCTGTTTGCTTCAAACAGCTTCTCACGTGCAAGTGAAATGTATGATTTTCTACACATTAGTAGTTCTATAAAGTGAGTACAAGGTTCTTGGGCTAGCAGGTACTCTCTTATTTAGTAAGCATACAGTAACTAATTTTGTTTCATAGGTGTTCACTTACTAAAGGAGTAAAGACTATTCACCTAGCAAAGAGAATATTCACTCTACAAAATGAATGTCAACTAAGCTTAGTGAATAAAGTGAAGCTTCACTTCAGCTGCACAACAAGATGCATGGAAAATCCTGTTTTATCTTTTCAATTTCACTTGATTGGATGTTTAAAGGCAACAAAGTTTCACTTTATTCTCAAAGCTAAGGGAAAGCTGAAGTAAATATCTACTTTGCTTCGAATAGTCACTAATCCTTTAGTAAATCAACCACACAGTCTTCTACAGCAATGGTCATAAACCCTGTCCTCAGGGCCCACTAGCAGGCCAGATTTTATGTATTACCTTGGGGAGATGCAGACTAGAATACTTCAATCACTGAGCAGCAAATGACATCACCTGTGATATATTTCAGTTATCTTGCAAACCTGGCCTGTTAGTGGGCCCTGAGGACAGGGTTTATGACCACTGTTCTACGGGACAGGTAGGAACCATTGATCTTTCATCTTTCCCTTGGCCTTCACCTCTCCAGATGTAAGCTTTCCAAAATAAACAAATCAGTAAAAATATATTTTTTACAAGCATTGCAAGTATCTAAGTGTAGCATCCTCTAGTCTAGTGGGTCCTATTGTGCGAGTAGGCTAACTATATCCTGACTCATGTGTAAGCCTGTGAGTCTTTAAATCTGGGTAAGGGTTATGAGAGTTCAGGACAGCATGACTCATACAGGCAGCTCTCTGGTGCCTTCGCCTGGTTCTGGAATGTTGGAGAATGTTCTGGAAGCTAGAGGGCGGAGACTAGGAGGGTTGTCCTGCATATTTAGGGGCCCTTATCAATCCCCAGGAGGTGGGCCTGGCAGGGGACTAAGTGAGCCCTTAAATATAGTTGAGTCATGCTGGGCAGACAGTTAAGTGTAAAATGGAGATACAGTGCTGAGGAGGCTGTCGGTGGCCCTTGAGGCAAACCCCCTAGTCTGGAGGGGGGTGCTCTGCCTCGGGCTGGGGCTCAGGTGCTGGCCTGAAAGGATCCTACCACAGGTGAAGTTGGAAGGGGACTTTCCTGAGAGACAGCAGGAGCAAGGAGAGGACAGAGTGAGTACTAGACATGTGCAGTAGTTTTCGTCCGAATGCATTTTCGTCCGAATTTCAGGGATTTTCGCATTTGTTTTAACAAACCATTACGAACGCGCAGAATCCAAAATCCAAAAGATCCGACATAAAAAATGCTTTATTTTCGTTTCGTTGCGACAACAGTTCGATACAGATAGAAGATTCGACATGACGGTGACAATAGGGATCTGTGTCTATCGAACCTGCGGTTGAATGTGCCTAACCTAACTCTATTAGTCCAAGATTATTCAACATAGAGAGAAAAGATTTGACATTATAGAGACATGAAGATTCGACGAAGCAGCTGAAAACATACGATCGCCACGAGCGGACATTTATGGTCAAATGCTCCGCCCATAGGCTATAGAAGAATTCTAATGTTGGTTGACTAGTAATAATAATTAATAAATATAATTATTACTTTTCATACAACATTAGAATTCTACTATAGCTTGTGGGTGGAGCATTCATCCGGAAATATACGATTGCAGCGTCGTACAGTTTAGCTGCTTCGTCGAATCTTCTTAGAACATTCGACAGACACCATAAGCCTTCAATTGACAGATTCAACCTTAATTCATTCTGATTTTTGGACAAATGCATTTTTTACGGAAACTACATAAATAAAAACGAATTTCGGGAGTAAGTAAATAAATTTATTTTTCGGACGAAAACTAAAGTCCAAAATGAAATATTTCAGTGTGCACATGTCTAGTGAGTACTACAGCATGGTGCAGGGGCTTACAAGGGGAGAGGCTGCAACATGGAGCAGGTCTTTCTTGAAGATAGTGGTGTGCTTAAGTCTTCAGCCTTGCCCTGGGAGATCTCCAGTGAGTTAGTCGAGTAGACTGGGGAAGAGGATCAGTCGGGTAGACTGGAGAAAAAGCAGCCGGGTGGGCTGGCGAAGAGGCAGCTAGGTGGACTAGCATTTCCTGCAGACAAACAAAGACTCTGCTTTGAAGAAGCAGCTCTGAAGAAGAGGGGACACTCCTCGAAACACATCAGCGCTTCTGGATGTGAACTTCACGTTTGGGACTTGCATAGCAGATCAGGCTGGGCGGTGCACTTCTTAGACCATTTTACGCTTGATTTAATCATTGTTTGTGAGTATATACTCATACTTATTTTAACAATTAAAATGTCGCAAAGGTAGTGCACTAGGCTGGTGCGCCCACTGTTCCTTATTTTTTAGGACTAGCATTTCCTGCAGTGGTAGAGCTGGGACCAGTGTCTACAGGGGAGTTTGAGATACTCCAGGATGCAGTTCACAACACATGTGCTACTTTTCCAAGGGACTGAGAGTTCCTAGCCTGTAATGGGCTGTTGCTAATCTAACAGAGACTGTTAGATACTAAAAGGAAAAAATCAATTGTAGCTGTACAAAGAATCAAGAGGAGTTGTGCATGAAAATCAAGTGAAGAGAGGAAGGAGCCCCTGGTTTTGTTACTGTCAAGTTGGGCATCCCATAAATCCTATCCCCATCCAAGTTATTATCCCCTTAAAAAACACAAAAGCTCAAGGACTGTTCATTGTGTCTGGATGCAAGTTGAAGATGCTATGTGCCTGGCTGTGCAGCAGTGGGAAACTCTGTCACTTGCAGCGCCTACAGGGGTAGTGCTACATTAGCAATATGAAGATGGTTTGCTAAAGGAGTATTTTTCACTTCTGATTCAGGAAGATAAACATCTAAAATGACCCCCTAAATGTGATTGAGTATTTGCAGCAAATGCACTCAGCTCTCCAAAGATGGAAATTAGGAGTTCTTCAGTAAACTACCCCCTCATAAATGTTCTTATCTCCTGTTTATCAAAGACCTCTTTTTTGATGGTTCCAATGTTTCTGCATAACAAAACTAAGTTCCACATCTCTGACTGGAAACCACTTTATAAATAAGACCAAACTCGAAAAATAAAAGCAAGTTGGTCAAATATATATATATATATATATATATATATATATATACTGCATTTTTTTTTTTTAAATGACACAAGAATAGGCAATGTAGTTATGTGCATGAACTGATGTAAAGTAAGTAAATTGCATCATTTTTTCAGCAATAATTATTTGTCAACAATACTTTCACCTGTGTCAAATTATGGCAAAAGTTGTGTGAATAAATTGCACAGAGAAGGTTTAAAAATATAAGTAATAAAATATAACTTTTGACCTTTATTTCAGTTTTGGATAGAAAGGTAAAGGATTAGAACCCTGCCAGGTTTTTACTGCTATCTGAGGTTCCATAAGAAAGATTTATCCATACAACTCTCCTGCTGAAAACATTTTGCCAGTCAGGAAGTAAAGAGAATAATACTAAAAATCAACCAGCGCAAATAATCCTAACAGACAGCAGCTGAACACTGAGGGTCAATAGATCAAATCCCACAATAGTAATATGTAAACAGCAGCGCAGCGCAAACATAAAAAAATGTACACTTCTAAAAGAAAAATAATAATAATATTGAGAGGAAGTCCATGAGCAACAGAATAGCAATCTTCAAAGGTCAGAAAATTTTGCATCCACAGCCAACACCATCAAGTGTCCAGAGTGATGAGAGATACAATACTCAGGTGACTCTTGTGAAAGACCCTCCACCAATGGCAGCAATGGCAGCTCACCTTAATGCATGGACCCCTGAGTATATCAGTCAGGTCAATCAGACATTTTTTATTACAGGGAATATAACTTGAAATCCGTCTCAGAATAATTCAGATTCCCCCCGGACTCCGTTGCAGGACAATCAGAGAATCAGACTCCTCAAATAGGATCTCCCAGGTGTGTGTCATATATAAAAAGATAAGGTAGAATCTAGTGCTCTCTGTATTAAATTTATTAAAAGTAAGCACATGAAATTACACTTACAATTGCAGGCACTGTTCCATAGTGCGAAGGATCCAAAGTAAAATAGGCACAGCATTAATACACTGCAACCAACATATGCGATGATACACAGCGCGAGACAACGAGACAGTCTAGCCTGGACGCGGGTGACGTCACGATCCCTGTTCACGTTCCACACGCGTTACGTCCACACCAATCGTCCCCCACAGTTGATCTGCTACAAACGTTTTATAGACGATCTGATTATGATCTGGGAGGGTGATCGCAGCAGTTTGAATGAGTTCATGGGTATTTTGAATAATAATACTAAAAACATAGAACTCACTTGGAATATCAGCACTGATAATGTCACTTTTTTGGATTTGGAAATTAGCATAGTTGATGGTCGGTTTAATTTGTGTAATCATTTCAAACCCACAGATCGCAATTCATATATACCTCTTACCAGTTGCCACCATAAATCATGGCTGTGCAATATACCTAAAGGTCAATTTGTAAGATTAAGGCGGAATTGCACGCAATAGAATGACTATATGTCACAATCTCAGCTATTAGCAACTAGGTTCCAGGAAAAGGGATACAGTAGAGAATCTCTGAATAGCGCTATAGAGAATGTGTGCAATTTTGATAGGTCAATGCTTACAGCGGATAAGGTAAAAGAGGTTAATTCCAGTGTCTCCAATTTTAAGATGATTTTGGATTACAATGTGCATCACAAAAAATTTGAAAAGGTTGTATCCAACAATTGGTCTATTTTGAAGCAAGATAAAACATTGGGCCCTTTGCTACCTGACCGTCCTTCTTTTATACATAAAAAAGCGCCGTCACTACGTGACAGATTGGCACCTGGGGTAGTAGACCCCCCAGTCCACTCTGAAAATCGCCTTTTCTCCTTCCTCTCAGGATTTTATGCATGCGTCCGGTGCACCGCATGCAAACATTCCAAAGGCAATGTCAAAAAACGTAAAGATTTCATATCATCAGCTACTGACAGAAAAATTCAAGATTGATCAACTTATCACCTGTGACACAATAGGTGTCGTATACATGCTTGAATGCGAATGCGGCTTACAATATGTGGGTAGAACATCTCGACCCTTACATGTCAGACTAGGCGAGCATGTTAATAACATAAAAAAGGGCTCAAAACCCATAATGTATCCAAACATTTTAAATTGGTCCACAAACAGAACCCCAGAGGATTGAAATTCTGGGGTATTGAGAGGGTCATAAAGCATTGGAGAGGCGGTAATTATTTGAGACAGCTCAGCCGGAGGGAATCCCATTGGATTCATTTAACTAAGGTTTTAGTGCCAGGTGGCCTCAATGTCGAATTCGACATAAATTGTTTTATTTCTGACAGATAATTTTTTAACATTTTATTGTATTTTATTTATATTAATTCCTTACATTTTTATAGATATTTCTATGTGTTGATATTAAAAATGTCGGTTATTGTGATCACAGTGCAGCATATGTAAATGTTAGGTCAAAGTGTGGACGCGGGATGATTTGTTGGTTATGACCCCTTTATTTATTTCTCTTAGTGTAGTTCCTGCTGGGTTGTTATGTAAGCCATCCTGGTTATGGTTCAGTTCTGTGCATCATTATTGCTTTGCCCCTCGGGATTTATATATACACACTTAACAGCGTTGGTGCTGTTCAACATTGGCTCTCAATTGGGGGCGGATGTTTTCTCATAGAACAGCAATGCTGCTGTTCAGTATATTGGCTCCTCCCGTATGGGTGGATGTCATGTCAGATTTTATTCAAAAGCGGGTGACTCACGTACTTCCATCACCGCTGAAGAAGTCCCGCCCATTATTGTGGACGTAACGCGTACGGAACGTGAACAGGGATCGTAACGTCACCCGCGTCCACGCTAGACTGTCTCGTTGTCTCGCGCTGTGTATCATTGCATATGCTGGTTGCTGTGTATTGATGCTGTGCCTATTTTACTTTGGATCCTTCGCACTGTGGAACAGTGCCTGCAATTGTAAGTGTAATTTCATGTGCTTGCTTTTAATAAATTGAATACAGAGTGTACTAGATTCTACCTTATCTTTTTATATATGACACACACCTGGGAGATCCTATTTGAGGAGTCTGATTTTCTGATTGTCCTGCAACGGAGTCCGGGGGGAATCTGAATTATTCTGAGACGGATTTCAAGTTATATTCCCTGTAATAAAAAATGTCTGATTGACCTGACTGATATACTCAGGGGTCCATGCATTAAGGTGAGCTGCCATTGCTGCCATTGGTGGAGGGTCTTTCACAAGAGTCACCTGAGTATTGTATCTCTCATCACTCTGGACACTTGATGGTGTTGGCTGTGGATGCAAAATTTTCTGACCTTTGAAGATTGCTATTCTGTTGCTCATGGACTTCCTCTCATTATTATTATTATTTTTCTTTTAGAAGTGTACATTTATTATGTTTGCGCTGCACTGCTGTTTACATATAGGAAGTAAAGAGAACTCGCCAACAGCAGCACAGGCAGAAATAAAAAAAGCTAGAGATCCTGTAAGATTTTTTTTCGGGCTGTGTTCCTGTTCTACATTTTCCCTCATGTCCTTCCTGGTAAAACTGTTGTCACTGGGACAATGAGACAAGCCTACTACACACTAAATAGTTTTTTTCCTTTAACCCAGCAGGGCTAAACGAAAAAAAAAACTGACAGATCAAGAGGAGCCGCTGTACTAACTAGCTGATGTTAGTCCAGTGATCTCCCCTGCTGTTCTATTGTGTTCTGACAGGGGGACGGCCATTGGCTGAGAGCACTGATCGGGAGCCCATCATTTAGACCTTTTTCTGTCATGCCCCATCCACAGAAGTTTGCCGAATGGCCAGCTTCTGTCAGACCGACTACATCAGTAGTTCTCAACCTCAGTCCTCAAGTACCCCCAACAGGTCATGTTTGCAGTTTTCCTTTATCTTGCACAGGTGCTTTAAATCAGAGTCAATAGCTTTACTATTTTGGACAGCTATTTTATCTAAGACCCCTTTCACACTGGGGCGTTTTTCAGGCGCTTTTGGGCTAAAATTAGCGCCTGAAAAACGACTCCCCAGCAGTCTCAGTGTGAAAGCCAGAGGGCTTTCACACTGAGGCGATGCGCTGGCAGGACGGTAAAAAAACTCCTGCAAGCAGCATCTGTGGAGCAATGATGGTGCGGTGTATACACCGCTCCTGCCCATTGAAATGAATGGGCAGCGCGGCTGAGCCGCCGGCAAAGCCGCCGGAAAAGCGCTGCTGCAGCGGCACTGTGCGGGTGCTTTTAACCCTTTTCACCCGCTAGTGGGGGTTAAAAGCGCCCCGCTAGCGGCCAAATACCTCTGCAAAAACGATGATAAAGCGCCGCTAAAAATAGTGGCGCTTTACCACCGGCGCCACCGACGTCTCGGTGTGAAAGTGGTCTAAGAGAAATTCCCAAAGCATGGCCTGTTGGGGGTACTTGAGGTCTGAGGTTGAGAAACACTGGAGTACAGTACACATGGGCCAAATGTTGGTCGGTTTCTATTGAACCAGCCGATGTTGCACGACATTCACCCCGTGTGTCCTAGGCTTAACTGAGGCTACAACAGTAAAATCCAGATAGGGGTGGTAATCCTTCTCAACTCTATCTAAAACTGAAAATTTTTTGGCTTGACATACACTTTAATTTTCAGCTTTGCTAATGTAGAAAAATAGCATTTCCATTCGTGTTTGTGATCATCCAGAACCATACAAAAAATAGGTCTAAACTAAAAGCATTCCAGGGTAAACTAGTTCTTCTCAATTAGGATTTTACTGAAATTACGCAGGATATTGTAATTTGTTCACCTCTGTTTTATTCCCCTACAAAGTTTTCAGGGCCAATTTTGCTAAAATAAGCTTGACTAAAAGCATGATGCAGAAAGTTATAATTACCCAATTTAGTATGTTGTTCTTCTGTGCTGGAAAGTACCTCAGACTCAGAAACTTTTGTGTTAGTGGGAACTGAAGCAAAGGGAATAAATATAATTTTATAGACAAATCTAGTGTATATAGTTATGCTTCAATAAGTTTAGAATATTAAAAATAATACTATGATGAAAATTTTTTAATAAAAAAGGGATTTTTATAACAGCTTACCTGTAAAATCCTTTTCTTGGAGTACATCACGGGACACAGAGCGACTTAGTCATTACTAATGGGTTATATAGATACCTTCAGGTGCTGGCACTGGCAACTTCCAAAACCGGAAGTACCCTCCCCTATATAAGCCCCTCCCATCCGGGAGCACCTCAGTTTTGTAGCAAAGCAATAAGTGTCCCAAAAAGAGCGGTGGGAGCTCTGTGTCCCGTGATGTACTCCAAGAAAAGGATTTTACAGGTAAGCTGTTATAAAAATCCCTTTTTCTTTTTCGTACATCACGGGACACAGAGCGACTTAGTCATTACTAATGGGACGTCCCAAAGCAATGCCAAATGAGGGGAGGGATACACTATACATAAGCTGGGCGCCATCAGGCATGAGGATCTTTTGCGGCCTGCAACACACTGCGCCCAAAGGCGACATCCTCCTGATTTCTAACGTCTACCTGGTAGAATCTAGTAAACGTGTGTACTGAAGACCATGTTGCAACTGCTCTTGTGGAGTGCGCCCTAACTTTGAACGGAGGCGGTCTCCTTCTCAAGCCATAGGCTTGTATTATGACCTGTCGAATCCACTTGGCTAGAGTAGATTTTGATGCTGCCTGACCCTTTCTGGGGCCTTCCGGCAGAACAAACAAAGTATCCGTTCTACGAATCTGAGCAGTGGCTTTTAGATAAGCTTTAACTGCTCTTACTACATCCAAAGAATGCAATAACTTTTCCTCTACCGAACTAGGTTTGGGGAAAAAGGAAGGAAGAACCACATCTTGGTTCAAATGAAACCTCGATACCACCTTAGGAAGAAAGGCTGGATGAGGACGTAATACTACTCTGTCCTTATGGACAACCAGATATGGCTCCTTACAGGACAAGGCGGCTAATTCCGATACTCTTTTAGCCGAACAAATGGCTACTAAGAAAATCAATTTCCTGGTGAGAAGAACCAAGGAAATGTGCTGCAATGGTTCAAATGGTTGTTTCTGTAGAAGCGACAGAACCAGGTTTAAGTCCCATGGACATATGGGAATACTAACCGGAGGGCTAATACGCATCACTCCTTGTATGAAAGCTTTGACTAGTGAATGCGAAGCCAAGGGCCTTTGAAAAAATATTGACAAGGCCGAAATCTGACCCTTGATAGTACTCAAGGCAAGCTTCCTATCCACAGCCCACTGTAGGAAGTCCAGAATCCTACCTATTACGTACTTACGTGGATGCCATTTCTTGGCCTCACACCACACGATATACGCCTTCCAGATCCTATAATAGATCTGCCTGGATACCGGCTTCCTGGCATTGATCATGGTAGATACCACAGGATTAGAGAGACCTCTCTTTTTTAGAATGTGGGCTTCAATAGCCAGGCCGTCAAACCTAGGGCTTGTAAGGAAGGGTGGTATATCGGTCCCTGTGAAAGCAGGTCCGGACGATGTGGGAGGGTCCAAGGACTCCCCACTGACATTTTTACAATCTCCGCGTACCATGCCCTTCGGGGCCACGCTGGAGCCACCAGAATCACCGGTTTCTTTTCTACCCGGATTCTGCGGATTAATCGCGGTAACAATTGTGGCGGTGGTAATGCATATATCAGCTTGAACTGATCCCAAGGGAACACTAGAGCATCCGAGCCGCAAGCTAGGGGATCCCTTGTGCGAGACACAAATCTGTCCACCTTTGAGTTGAATCTGGATGCTAGCAGATCTACATCCGGTGTTCCCCACCGCTGGCATATTGCCTGGAAAACCTCGGGGTGAAGAGACCATTCCCCCGGGCATAATTGCTGGTGACTTAAAAAGTCCGCTCTCCAATTTTCCACTCCTGGGATGAAAACCGCGGATATGGCTGGGACATATCTTTCTGCCCATTCCAGGATGCAATTCGCTTCCCTCTGGGCTGCACGACTCCTGGTGCCACCCTGGTGATTGATATATGCCACTGCTGTGGCATTGTCTGATTGAATTCTGACAGGGGACCCTTGGAGTTTGGATGTCCATGCTACTAGGGCATACCGGGCTGCTCGTATCTCTAAGAGATTGATGGGCAGGGCCTTCTCTGCTTCTGACCACTTGCCCTGGAGAGACCATTGCTCCAGTACTGCCCCCCAGCCTATGAGGCTGGCATCTGTAGTGACCACCTTCCAAGAAACCGGACTGAAGGGTTTCCCTTTTTCCAGATTCTGGGGCACCAACCACCAATGGAGGCTCTTGCGAACGGAAGGGGACAGGGACATTGGTAAGTCTAAAGCCTGAACTTTTTTGTTCCAGGCTGACAGTATGGCCCTCTGCAAGTTCCTTGAATGGAATTGACCGTAGGGTACTGCTTCGAATGAAGCCACCATTTTTCCCAGCAGCCTCATGCACAGGCGTATGGATGGTTTTCTTTTTGTACCCACTAAGTGGGTCAAATCTTTCAAAGACGACACCTTCTCTGGAGGTAAGAAAATCTTTCTCTGATTTGAATCCAGCCTTAGCCCCAAGTATTCCAGACTTTTGACTGGTCTTAGAGCTGACTTGTCTCGGTTGATAATCCAACCGTGATATTCCAGATACTTGATTGTCTCGTGAACAGCTACTTCCAGTTTTTCCACTGAGTGGTCTATTAGTAGCAGGTCGTCTAAATATGCCATTATCGTTACACCCCGTGTTCTTAGATTGGCCAATAGTGGGGCCAGAATTTTTGTGAACACTCGTGGTGATGTGGCCAGACCGAAAGGTAAGGCTCTGAACTGAAAATGGCGCCCTTCTACTACAAAGCGTAGAAATTTCTGATGGGCCGGAAAGATGGGAATATGCAGATAAGCATCCTTTATGTCGATCGAGGCTAACCATTCCTGCCCTTGTAGGGCGGTGGCCACCGATCGGATCGACTCCATCCGAAAAGTCCTGATATGTAGGAACTTGTTTAGCCCTTTTAGATTTAATATGGGCCTCACGTCCCCATTTGGTTTGGGGACTGTGAAAAGGTTCGAGTAAAACCCCAACCCGCTTTCTTCCAAGGGAACCTTCATGATTACACCTTGGAGCAATAGTTGTTCTAGTGCCAGAAGGAGGGATCCTCTCTTCTGGGGATCGCTTGGCACGTTTGACCTCATAAAATGGGCAGGAGGAGTGTCTTTTAACTCCAGCTTGTATCCCAGACTTACTGCGGAGATCACCCATCTGTCTCTGATGGTGTCCCGCCAGGTCTCTGTGAACAACTGAAGTCTTCCCCCCACCCGATTGAGTGGGGGCAACCCTTCATGACTTGGGGGGAGGTTTTGTACCTCTCTTGACCCAGGGTTTCTTGTTACCCTGTGATTGTCCCTGATTTCTGCCCCCTGGATTTCACCGCGGAGGCCGTCGGAACTGTTTCACAGCCGATGTGCCAGGGACTGGAGAAGTAGGCCTCTTAAAAGAAGGACTTCTACCCTTGTTCTTAACCGGCAAGAGTGTACTTTTACCGGCAGAAATTTTCTGGATATACTTGTCCAGATCTTCTCCAAATAAGCGTTCTCCATGAAATGGGAAGCTAATCAGCAATTTCTTACAGGGAGCTTCAGCAGACCAGTTTTTGAGCCATAGAAGCCTACACATATGTACTACAGACAGCGTAAAGCGGGAGGCCTGTTGGATTGTATCCTTTATGGCGTCCACCGCAAAACACAAGGCTCTAGGTAGGTCAGCTAGGGCAAGAGCCTGCTGATCTGGTAAGTCCCTTAAGACTTGTTTCAACTGATCTTTCACTGCTTGGCAGACTCCAATCGCTGCTACTGCAGGTTGTGTCACCATGCTTGCTGTAGAGAAAGCAGATTTTAGTAAAGACTCCAATTTTTTATCTATTGGGTCTTTGAACATTGGAACATTATCTACTGGACATGTCAGTGATTTATTCACACAAGAGATGGCTGCGTCCACTGTAGGGACCCTCCATTTTTTTATGAACTTATCCTCCATGGGATAGATCACTGGAAATCTCTTGGGGGGAGTAAATATTTTATCAGGATGCTCCCAATCCTGGTAAATAAGCCCTTCCAATAAAGGGTGGATTGGGAAGGAACAGACAGTCTGGGGAGCTTTCAGCGACCCCAGCGAGGAAACAGTAGTGGTTGATGGTTCCGCCAGAGGCATTTTAAATGCTGATCGGACCATGTTAGTCAGAGACTGAACCCATAATCTTTCAGCCTGAGATGCTGAGAAAGGTTCTTCCACTGTTGATTCCTCTATAACCGAATTAACCTCATCCTGATCCCCTTCAGGTAGGTCAATCTCTGTGTGGGACTGTTCCTCCACTAACAGGCACTCTGAAGGAGGAGACGGAGATCGGACGCGCTTTCCCTGTGACAGGGAAGCAGCGATCAATGCTGTTAATCTCTCTTCCAATCCTCCCAGAGTTGAGGAAAAAACCTCCTCTGTTATATATACAGGAGCAGGTGGACTGGGGACAGCCGCAGCACCAGGTACTCCTGCGGGGTTCCTACGGCTACTGACCTCTGAATTTTCAGGGGAGATTGGTGCAATACAAGCATGCCCAAAATCCTCAGAGCCCGATGGAGACCCCTTTGGCTTCCTGGAAGACTTATTTCCGGAGCGTCTGGACGACATATCCTTTAAGCACAAAGCTGAGGTATTCCCGTCGTCATACACCAATTTTACTGGTAATAGTCTAACACAGTTGCTGCTATATACCAGCTGGCGTCCACTAAAGTGTCTTTCTATGGGGATGCCTGCATCAACCGCCTCTGTGTGCCACCGTTTGTTGCTAGCTCTGCTTGCATCCAGCTGACACTTGTACTGTGTCTTTTATCCATGCTGGGACGCCTGCACATGCGCAGAAGTGCCGCGGCGCGCATCGAGCGTCATCCACCCGCCCCGCCCCTTTCCTTTCATTGGAGGCGCGTGCACGCGCCCACACGCGCGCCCGTGCGCCTTCGGCGCCTTTTTTGAAAACAAGCAGGGACTAGGAGCCAGGGCCCTTTTTGCCGGAGGGCCTGTGCGGTGGATGAACGCAGCAACAGGGCAGAGGAAGTGGATTCCCACAGAGAAACTTACCAACTGCCTGGATCTTTTGACTTGAAAAAGCCAAAGATCCACATGACAAGAAAAATGGACCACAGCGGCCTCTAGTGGTTTAACACAGGTACCGCGGTCTCCTTTTTTTTTTTTTTTTTTGACTACTATTAAAATTTTAGATTTTCCAGTAGTTACAGGCATACACAGATATCAGCGGGAATACCGTTAGGTAACAGACAGAAAGACAAATTAGGCTTGGGGGTCCCCCAATAGAACCAAGTTCCTGGGGGCCCCCACTTACCTGTTCCCTGCCGCAGGACTTTGTTTGGTCCACAGAAGCCCAAACTTCACCTATCACGGCAGGCATTGTATTTAAACCTTCAGGGACCGGGTTCCCAAGGATTCCACTCCCCTGGACCTGTATAGCACCCTGCACAGACAACATCTTGGTCGTGGGTATGACCAGAGCTCTGGATCCCAGGGTCCAGCCCTCCTAAGAGAGGCATTACAGGCAAAATCTTGCTCTTCTGTTGCAAGGCCCGGGTACCGACCGTTTAGCTATGAAGCTTTTTTGGTCGGATCCGGAACAGCTTACTAAGGCCCGTAAAAGAACCTGTACGCAAGCCCAGTGAAAACACATGTTACTCTTTGGCCAACACCTTAGACACTGGCAAAAAAATGAGGTGCTCCCGGATGGGAGGGGCTTATATAGGGGAGGGTACTTCCGGTTTTGGAAGTTGCCAGTGCCAGCACCTGAAGGTATCTATATAACCCATTAGTAATGACTAAGTCGCTCTGTGTCCCGTGATGTACGAAAAAGAAATTACCATTTTGGAACATGCATCATATGAATCGTTGACTAAGCAACTTTAAAAAGCACAGATATAATTCTGAAGGATTCTTGTAGGATTTAAGGATTATAGTTCTATAGTAAAACACATAGTAAAAAGAAAAGGAATGCTTGTTACAGCCAATTACTGTATATTTATTTTTATTTTTTATTCTTTATTTAAGAAAAAAGGACATGCGGGTATACAGAGAACAAACTGATGTATATCAAAGTACAGCAAACATTCCCCAACATCCCAGAAGTAGAACATACAGTAAAGATGTGTAGACCGCTATCAGAGGGGGATTGCAGCGTGTGTCAAGCTTACAGGAGTCCTCTGCCCCCCACATGGTCACGTTTTTGCGGCAGATGCCTATTTTGTTAGAGAAAGAAATGCGAAGCCCGTTAGAAACAGACTTGAACAGGCCAACACTCTAGTGTTGGCATTAAAAAGATATCAGAGAAAGTAAATGTAAAGTAAGCAAAGAGTGCAGAGATGGAGAGGTAGGGAAAAAAAAAAAGGGAAGGAGGGGTGGGGGAGGGGTGTTACCTCCAGTCACATCCACCCCACCTGGGGAGCATTCAGATTCGATCCTCTCAGGGGGACCGAGCCACTAGTTGCTCGTATTCCTCAGAGAAGTAGAATTCGTGCCAAAAATACCATGTTTTGGAAAATTTCTCATTTAGGCCCTTTTCCGTTGCTATCAAGTCCTCCATGTCATGTATATCCTTCACTTTATTCAACCAACCGGCCACCGACGGAGGCTGAGTCTGCTTCCAGTTCAGAGGGATGCAGCCCTTTGCCGCAGTGATCAGAAGCGGCAGTATGGACTTTCTATAGCTCTTACTTGGAATTTTGTGGTGGTGCAGAAGGAAGAGCTCAGGAGACATCGGTAACTCCCGGTCTGTGAATTTTTGGACAATGCGATGTACCTCTGTCCAGAATGGTTGTAAGACGCGGCATGACTAAAAGACGTGGAGGAGCGTACCAACCTCCTCCCCGCACCTCCAGCACATATCCGTGCTCTGGGGGAACATCTTGTGTATCTTTTCTGGAGTGTAGTACCAACGGGACAGAATTTTATATCCCAGCTCCTGGTGCCTTGCACTGATAGAAGTTTTTTGAGCGAAGAGAATGATCCGGTCCACTTGTTTCCCTGTAAGTATATTTCTGTTTTTATTTTCCTAGTGCAAATGGCGGATTCCTGTTGGGAAATACCCAAACTCTTTCTTGGATGTAAATTTTAAAAAATCAGAGCCATTGGGGTTGATTTACTAAAACTGGAGAGTGCAAAATCTGGTGTAGCTCTGCATAGAAACCAATCGCTTTCCAAGTTTGTTGTCAAAGCCTAATTGAACAAGCTTAATAGCTGATTGGCTACCATGCACAGCTGCACCAGATTTTGAACTCTCCAGTTTTAGTAAATTAACCTCATTGTCTTTTGAGGCAACTTCAAATATTTTTTATTTTTTATAACACAATTCTTTTATTACAGACCCTGCTCACATATATACACCGCTCAAAAAAATTAAAGTAACACTTTTGAATCAGAACTCCTGGGATATTGATCTGGTCAGTTAAGTAGCAGAGGGGGAGGGGTGTATACAGAGTGGGTTGTTAATCAGTTTCAGCTGCTTTGCTGTTAATTGAAATTAACAACAGGTGCACTAGATGGGCAACAATGAGACAACCTCCAAAACAGGAATGGTTTTTAAGGTGGAGGTGTCTGACATTTTTTTTCCCTACTCATCTTTTCTGACTGTTTTTTACTAGTTTTGCATTTGGCTAGGGTCAGTGTCACTGCTGGTAGCATGAGGCGATACTTGGACCCTATAAAGGTTGCACAGGCAGTCCAACTCCTCCAGGATGGCACATCAATACGTGTCATTGCCAGAAGGTTTGTCGTGTCTCCCAGCACAGTCTCAAGAGCATGGAGGAGATTCCAGGAGACAGGCAGTTACTCTAGGAGAGCTGGACAGAGCCGTAGAAGGTCCTTAACCCATCAGCAGGACCGGTTTCTGCTCCTTTGTGCAAGGAGAAACAGGATGAGCACTGCCAGAGCCCTACAAAATGACCTCCAGCAGGCCACTGGTGTGAATGTCTCTGACCAAACAATCAGAAACAGACTTCATGGGGGTGGCCTGAGGGCCCGACGTCCTCTAGTGTGCTCACTGCCGGACACTGTGGAGCTCGATTGGCATTTTCCATTGAACACCAGAATTGGAAGGGCCACCACTGGTGCCCCATGCTTTTCACAGATGAGAGCAGGTTCACCCTGAGCATATGTGTCAGACGTGAAAGGGTCTGGAGAAGCCGCGGAGAACTTTATGCTGCCTGTAACATCGTTCAGCATGACCGGTTTGGTGGTGGGTCAGTGATGGTCTGGGGAGGCATATCCATGGAGGGATGCACAGACCTCTACAGGCTACACAATGGCACCCTGACTGCCATTAGGTATCGGGATGAAATCCTTGGACCCATTGTCAGACCCTACGCTGGTGCAGTGGGTCCTGGGTTCCTCCTGGTGCACGACAATGCCCGGCCTCATGTGGCGAGAGCATGCAGCCAGTTCCTGGAGGATGAAGAAATTGATACCATTGAATGGCCCCCACGCTCACCTGACCTAAATCCAAAAGAACACCTCTGGTACATTATGTTTCGGTCCATCCGGTGCCACCAGGTTGCACCTCAGTCTGTTCAGGAGCTCAGTGATGCTCTGGTCCAGATCTGGGAGGAAATACCCCAGTACACCATCCGTCGTCCCATTAGGAGCATGCCCTGATGTTGACAGGCATGCATACGAAGAACTTGTGGGCCATACAAACTGCTGAGAACCATTTTGAGTTGTTGCAATGACATTTTAGCAAAATGGACTAGCTTGCTGCATAATTTTTTCACTTTGATTTTTGGGGTGTCTTTGAATTCAGCCCTCTGTAGGTGGATAATTTTCATTTCCATCAAATGATGTGCCATCCTTTCATTCCTAATACATTACCCAGTCCATATCAGTATAGATATCCAGCATGAGATTTTGCCCCGTTGAGATCTGATGTGCTTTCAAAGTGTTCCTTAAATTTTTTTGAGCAGTGTATATCAAACACCCATATAAGAAGAAATAATTGTTATTTCTCCCCCATTTTTACATAAAGTAAGAGTACAATTTTTTATTGCTTTAACCATCATGGTTGTACCAATGATCGATCCAACCAACAAAATCTCTGTGAACAAGCACACTGGGGTGGATTTTCTAAAACTAGAGAGTGTAAAATCTGGTGCAGCTGTGCATGGTAGCCAATCAGCTTCTAACTTCAGCTTGTTTCATTAAGCGCTGACAAATAAAACAAGGAAATCAATTGGTTTCTATACAGAGCTGCACCAGATTTTGCACTCTCCGTTTTAGTACATCAGCCCCACTGATCGATGGAAGGTACACTTTAGGCCTGCTGGTTCTTGTTTACATGTAGTTCTCGTTAGCCTGCCATATACATATGATACTGTCATAAGTAAGGACTGATTGTAAAGTAGGAGGGTTAGTATAAATCACTTGAGTCTGAAACTAAAACCAGGCACCCAGAAGCAGAACATCTCTACTTATTCTGAGCTATACTGGGCTGAAACAGAGTAGCACATGCACACTTCATAATGTCTATACATTTGCACTGAATCAGTATCTTCTAATGTGCGTACACTCCTTACTATGAGTGTAGGTCACCGAGAATATTAATAAAACTGGTGCACACTTTAAAATGACCCCCTCTAATATGTGTTAGAATCACATAAGAAGTAAACAACCATTCTGAGTGCAATCATCATAAATAAACTAGGGGGGGGGGGGGTGTTTGCTAACTACATAATTAGTCTGTAAAAGATTAAATTGTCTTAACTTAAGAAAACTGTATAAGAATGAGCATGTGAAAAAAACTCTCAAAAAGTATAAAGGAAAAAGTATATTTTGGAAATGATGTGATCCACGTCAATACTGTACGTAAATACTGTAGTGGGAAAAGTATGCACGCCAATATTTCCTCTCAGATGAAAATTAAATCGCACATGATAATTCCATATCATGACTCTATCTATAAAAAGATGTGTTGCAAAATTATATTAAAATTGATCTAGTTTAATGAAGGACCTGTAACTGTCATGCCACTTAGTAGCTTATAATATCTGAGGCATGAACACATCTATTAGGTTGGTTCAGTAGTTATGGAACATGCTCTGTATCACCTAATTTATCTTTTGGAGGCTTCAAAGAAGGAAGAGAATCGACTGTTGCTATTTTGGATGGAATACCATATGATTCTTGTACAAGAACTAAGAGCGATCATTTAGGTAGATATAAGGAGATGGTTACATGTTTTAATCTAAAGCAAGAAATTAATCAACTAATCTTTTATGATATAACTGCATTACAGATACAGCTACAAGACTACCTTTTTAATAAATATAAGCATGATCTGAGTAGTCCTAATCATTCTAATGCCCTGTACACACAATCGTTTTTTCCGGTGAAAAAAGTCTGATGGACGGTTTAAAAAAATAGAACATGTTTTACATTTTTTCGATGGAAAAAAAACCGATAGGAAATTCCGATCGTCTGTGTGGAACTCCATTGGAGAAAAATCTACGCATGCTCAGACTAAATTAGAAGACGGGAGCTCTCATTCTGGTAAAACTAGCATTCGTAATGGAGATAGCACATTCGTCATGCTGTAACGGACTGAAAAGCACGGAGACTGAAAAGCGCGAATTGGCTAACACCAAACTTTTACTAACACGCGGTAACACGAAATCAGCAAAAGCAGCCCAAAGGGTGGCGCCATTGGATTTGAACTTCCCATTTATAGTGCCGTCGTACGTGTTGTACGTCACGGCGTTTTGGACGGTCGGAATTTTTTCTGATGGTGTGTAGGCAAGACTGATGGAAGTCAGCTTCATCGGAATTCCGAGGAAAAAATCCATCGGATTTTAGACCATCGAAATTCCGATCGTGTGTACAGGGCATAAGAGTTGTTTTGATAGTAAGCAAGCTACTTCTGCTGTTTTGCTGTGTGATTTTGTTTTATTAAAGTGTAAAAAAGGGCAATTGGCCTAGCCCCACAAAGTGGACATCTGCTTTCAGACACTCATACCATAGGCTTGAAAGCAGGGACATAAACGCTAGTTGAATGCTGGTATGCTTGCGCTCTGGCATGATAAATAAATAAATTGTTTTTAAAGCATGACTATCTGCTTAGCTTTATCACTATCAGTCAAAGCTGTTGTGAAAAAAGAAGATGAATTTGAAATCTAATGTAACATTCATATTGCCCTAAAAATAGGTCCTATCATTAAAACAAAAAGTACATTTTCCGTAGCTACAGTGGAGAATTTGGGGTCTCAGCATGCTATTCCTTTGCATAAGAAGGATTCTAATAATTTTTACTATGATTACATTATTATTGCACAGATGTCATCAATCCACCTGCAAAATGGTTACACTGTGTAAAGGTACGCTCCTGAGTCCCTCCCTACATCCAGAATTTCAATTAGGAATTTTCATATTGGAAGCTGAATAATGAATCATTTGTCCTGGGTTCTTTAAAGCCCCGTACACACGGTCGGACTTTTGGCCAACAAACTTCATTTTGAGCAAGTTGGACCAACAATCCGACCGTGTGTACGCTCCATCGGACAAACTTTTTTTGCTTTTTTCTTGTTTTCATCAGACAAAAGTTGGGTCTGCAAACGGACAAACTTTTGCCCAACAAAAGTCAGATGGAGCAAAGTCCGACCGTGTGTACAGAAAACCATCAGACTTTTGTCCGATGGACAAAACAACTAATGTTAAAATCAACTAACAATAGCAGAAGTTGACCTAAGGGTGGCGGTAAAGAGCAGAAAAACCATGTGATGTTGCAAAAAGTTTTGGGAAAGTTTGCAGAAAAGTCCGAGCGTGTGTATGCTATGGGTGTTCCCGACCAACTCCGTCCGGACAAAAAACCACGGAAAAGTCAGATGGAAGTCCGACCGTGTGTATGAGGCTTTAGACCTAAGAGATATGACTATCGTAATTTCAAGAAAAAAGTAACTAAAAAATTGCTTGAACTACAAGTCAGTTCCCAGTGTACATCTTTTCCAGACATTGTATCTCATTTCCTTTTTTATTTTGTCTATTTAGATATTACAGATCTTTTCTGACACCTTTTGTGAATCCTCTACTGACAACAAAACAGTATAGTAAATACTAACATGCAGATTGCCTTTCTACCCTTTATTTGGTGACAATATGTAATTTAGCGTATAAATATTTACCTCCGGAACTCCCTGCCCCAGTATGTCCGGTCAGCTCCTACCCTGTCCGCCTTTAGGCGATCCCTGAAAACTCACTTATTCAGGGAAGCCTACCCCACCTCCACCCAAGAGCTATATTTGAGTCACCTCCATCAGATCATTCCCTGCAGCTATTACCTTTTGTACCAGCTCCCCCTCCCTTTAGATTTGTAAGCTCCACGAGCAAGGCCCTCCTATTCCTTCTGTATTGAACTGTATTGTAATTGTATTGTCCCCCTTGGTGGTATATAGATCCTGTATAATCCTGTATAATAATAATAATTTGCCTAAGACAAATTAAACCTTAAAATGGGCAGAAGACTCAGCTGGTATATTAGTTACTTGAAAGTAAGGATGGGTTACTGTGAGATGGGGACAAAATGTACTGAAATAATAGAAAATTACTGTGCATAGAGAGAAAGACATTGCTTTAGTATTGTATGCAAGCAGTCCACTCTGCATACAAACAATTCACATTCACTTTTAGTGATGGTGACCTAATAAATACCAAACACCTTGAGGTAGAACTATAGCTACAAAATGTAATTCTCCAGTACAGTTATACCTACAAGATGATAAAGCACGGGAACAGTTTGACAAATGTATATGTCTTGCTATTGAGGTGGATTTACTAAAGGAGTAAAGTATATTCACTCTTCAAATTAAAGCTAGTCAAGAAAGTATTTGAATAACCAATCCTGTATAAGAGAAATGAAAGAAGCAGAATTTTTAAACCATTTTCATTTGATTAGTTTTATTTACTAGGTTCAAATAGTTTTCACTTTGCAAAGTACCGTATTTTTCGCACCATAAGACGCACTTTTTTCCCCCTAAAAAATGTGGGGAAATGTCCCTGCGTCTTATGGAGCGAATGCTGACCCCCCCCCCCCCGTCGCCGCGTCAGAATACCAGTGCTCGGCTTCTCTGTGAAGGAGAGAGAAAGGGAGTGAGGCAGATCCTGGCAGGGACATACCAAGGGGGAGCGGGGGGGGGGGGGAGACGGCCGGGTGTCAAAACATGTCAGTGTCAGTAGCGCACCCAAATCGGATGACACCCGCCAGAGGTGACATTATCTTGAAAGCGGCGAGAACCCTGGCTGTTTTTTTTTTTCCGCCAGAACCCCCCCCCGGCGCCGTGGTCTGGTCCAGTCTCACTTCCTGCTCCTTCCCCCGGCAGCTGCTGCTGTTGTAAACTATGTTCCCAGTCCTCCTTCCTAGCTGCTGCCCATGTACATCTGAGGCTGGGAGCCAGCCAGCCAGAGGGGGTTGTGAATTGTAATGACAGTGTCCTCCACTGCCTGAGGTGAGCTGAGCTGGTGATAAGGGGGTGGGAGATGTGGGCTAGCATGATATCCACTGCCCAGTCACATGAGCTGTTGTGATAGAAGAGGCTGAAGGGGTGTTTGTGTCTGCCCTGCCACCCTGAGCTGATCTGGGAAGGGGGGGAGGTTGCTGTGTCCACCACCCAGGTATAGTGTAGCTGAGCTGATTTGATAGGGGGGGGTGGTATTGCTGTGTGTCCACCACCCACCTATAGTAGTAGTATAATATAAAATATTTCAGTACACCATTTGGTTCAGAATATTTTTTTCTTGTTTTCCTCCTCTAAAACCTAGGTGCGTCTTATGGTCAGGTGCGTCTTATGGAGCGAAAAATACGGTAAATATTCTATATTTCTTTAGGAAAAAAAATGTATTAATAGGTAACCATGACTATAATGTTTTAAAACATACAGCATACTTTATATAGATATTACATTACTCTATTGCTACAACACTGAAAACTAAAAGGCTAACGTTTGTTCTGGTTTCTAAATCAACAGGCATAAATCTGGGTAGATGTAAGCCAACACATTTGTTTGGGACTTCCAACGCCAATTAGAATAAAATGAATAAACTATAGTCATGAAAATATAGTTTACAATGATGTGTTTCCTTTTTAAGAAGAATTTTATTTTCTTTTGAAACAAAGGAATTATTGATAATATAAAGACATCACAGCTTGGTTTCATTGTTGCTGCCTTGGAATGCTTTCATATTTCTGTTACATTGAATTCTTAGTCATATTTTTACAATGTGGTTGGATATGTGACATTTAACGAATCTTTGCACAAAGCGTTTCCCTAGATTTGTGCAGTTATAGCAAGTAAATTGCAGCAATATATATTTTATTGTGAATTTTGTTTGCTATAGATGCCAGATCTCCACAATTAAAGGGCATTAGGACACTCCATTAAATTTGAGCTTTTACACCCAAAACCAAATTGGTTTCAGCAATGTTTAACCATGTTGATTCCTGAGAATGCAGAGTAGATAATTTGCGTAGATCTATTAAAACTCAGTACAATGCAGGCATGTAAAAATTCTTAAGCCCTTTTTGGGTGAAGCATGTCAGAGTGAGGCTTGGTCAGGGTGGATTTCTCTGTGATCTTGTCTTGGAATAATAAAGCTTTGTGTAAGTTGATGTCATTGGAGTATGTCTGTTCATTCCATGTAAAATAATCTAGCAACATCTTTACCCATTTATAAAATGTTAATGGTGAATGTTTTTTTCTAATTTGTTTGCATTGCTTTAGCCTAATGGATGTACTATTGCAATAAGTTAATGCCCAACTACAGTCTAAACTTTTATTTATTTTGCTTCGAAAGGGGACAGAATCCTTTTATTACTGTCTCTGTCCTCATTGCAGAAATAAACCCTCATTTACTGTCCCAGTAACATGATGTCACTGAGACAGGAAGTAATGAGAAATTCACAGGGTAAGAATCTTTGTAGGTTTTTTTTTATCCCCTGTGCCCTGTGTAACTCATAGGCACAGGAAATTAGGCTAATCCTCACAGACAGCAATAAAAACCCAACAAAATATGTGATCCTTCCCCACTTTATTCTGTCATGTGTATTTTATCACTCCTTCCTCCTAACTGTACAGATGTACAGATTTTGTAGACACCTTAGTTCCTGAAAAAAATGCTTGTTTTATCATGGTATAATTATTTGCTGTAGTTAAAGTGGTACTAAACCCAAAACCAAAAATTGTATATTTTGCCGCTTACTAGTCATTAGATTATGATGGCTGCATCAGTTTTCTGTTTTTTAGACTTTTACCTCCGTTTTCACCCGGTGATCTGGGCAGTGAGACACTTACTGTATTACAGTGCCTCCACTCTGGATAAAGGAGCACAGGGGGCAAAGTATCACTGTCAGTCTGGGGGGAGGAGAGTGTTGGATAGACTAGGAGATTTACATGCACTAACAAACTGAAGTCAAACTCCAGCTAACACTACAGTTACACAAGTCGTTACAGCAACATTTTCTTTTCTTTGGGGATAAAGGTTTTACGTGAATAAATAAAAAGCTGATCATTGTAAGTGGTAAATGGTTTGTCTGAACACTCTTAACTCTTAACTGATACATTTGCAGGATAGCTTGTTCTGTTGAAAAACAACAGACTTATGCCCTGTACACACGATCGGTCTTACCGATGAAAACAGTCCGATGGACTTTCTTCATCGGACAAACCGATCGTGTATGGGCCCCATCGGTCTTTTTTCCATCGGTGAGAAAAAATAGAACATGTTTTAAATTTATCCGATGGAAAAAAAAAACGATAACAAATTCCGATCGTCTGTGTGGAACTCCATCGGAGAAAAAACCCACGCATGCTCAGAATCAAGTCGACGCATGCTCAGAAGCATTGAACTTAATTTTTCTCGGCTTGTCTGAGTATTTTACGTCACAGCGTTTGGGACAGTCGGATTTTTGACTGATGGTGTGTAGGCAAGACTGATGGAAGTCAGCTTCATCGGAATTCCGATGGAAAAATCCATCGGAATTGAATCCATAAGAAATCCAATCGTGAAAATAAAAGAAAGAAAGCCTAAAACAATAAAACAAATGCACCTACCACATTAAGAATGGGCAGGCTATAATGTAATAAATGTTTGCTTTCAGATATAATACCACTTTAATAACAATAGTTTACCACATCAGCAACAAGTTAGTAATAGAAATCTAAATAGCTCAGCAAATGTGTGCTCTTTTAAACTTGAATTATTTTAAAGGACAACACTTTTTTGATCTAGTTCCCATAGCCCCCTTCAATGAGTGCTGGCCACCTAGTTTTTTACTTTAATGCATTCAGATTCAGTGATTTTACTTTGCAGCTCTATTTGAAGACATGCAGCTTTTCCTCCAAAAACAGCTGCTGCATACTGCAGATGCACACCCTGGTCCCAATAATTTCTAAGGGAAAGCCGTACCCAGGGTGACCACTTGAACCTGCCATTAATATGGCTTTCCTATAGGAATGAATAGGATTGCAGCATGCATGTGCAGTATGACGCAGAGAAAATGATGTGTGGCTGCACAGTGATGTTTGATGGATCATGGCTGAAGGTACATATAAGACCAGGTAGGCAGCACTTAAGGAGTTGAGATAAAAAAAAAAACATTTTTGAGAAAAAAATTCCCTGGATATTTTAAATAAAAATAGGTTTCCGGGGCTAGCATAAACAAAACTCTTTTAGAAAACCACCCTAACAGTTTTTAACCAAAAACTTCTTAATGTTAAAACAGGTGCCTAAAGGGAACATGCTATAATGGTTTCACTTATAGCAGGTATTAATGGTTTGCCTCTCACTGTCTATCCTCCCCCCACTGGTTTGTGCTTTTAGACACTGAGGGAATACGGAGAGAGACAGTATATGTACCGAAAGAAACAGCTGATTTCTATGCATTAGCACAGTCCTATGCACAAAACTATTTCTAAAAGGACATGTCTAGGGAACAAAGGAGTGCAAAATGTGTCTTGCTATTTTCCATATTTTTGTACTTCAAAAATGATTATGTATACACAGATGTCTAAGAGCCCATTCACACAGGGGCGACTTTGGATCTGACTTGAAGTTGCCCCAAGTCGCCTCAAGTCGCACAGCATGAGAAAATCAATGTAAATGAATGAGAGCCGTCTTAATGCACACTACTGAAGTTGCTCAGACTTCAAAAAAGGTTCCTGTACTACTTTATTCCGACTTCTAGGCGACTTGTAGGCAACTTGTACCCATAGATTTCAATGGAAGTCGCCTCCAAGTCGGATCCCCTGTCTTAACTGAAGCAACTTTCCAGGAAGTAAAAATTTTTTCCAGGCAAACCCCTCCCTCCCCCTTCCCTCCCACAGAGCTGATTATTGTTTGACTGGCCACTGGAAAGTAGCCTATCCTGGAGGCAACTTGAAGTTGCCTTGTAAGTTGCCTGGAGTCACGCTGTGATTCATGCTCGACTCGTGTCCAAGTTGCCTCCCAAAGTCGTGCTGGATGTCGTGTTGCCCCTGTGTGAATGGGCTCTTAGTAAGAGTGCAAACAAATAGTTTCTTCATCGTTTTTCATATACCTTAGAAAACCAAAAATGAATAGCCTGTAATGGAAATATCAGTTAATGTTGCATATACATCTGTATGTATTTACCAGGTTTTTTATTTGCAGATATATTTTTCAGAGACCACATAAATAAGCAAATGGGAAATTAAAACAAAGACCAAACAGAAAGAATTAAAACTGTTGTTGCTTGCTATTGTGTGCCATAATAGAAACGGGTAATTTGTAGCCAAAAGCAATGCTAAAAATGCTAGGAAAAAAGAGAAAAAGCAATTTCCACATGCAGAGCTAACACATGATGAGATCATTGACTGGAGAATGATTTCCAAATGAACAAAGAATGGATGTCATGGAAGGGAAGAAGAGGATAAATTGCTGTGGAATGCAACAAATGAATCTGAAGGAATGACAAAGGTCAGCCATGGTTTCCTAGAAAGACAAGCGACTTGTTCCATAAATCACATGAACGGGCAAAGGAGAGATGGAAGCAAGGAAATGGAAGTTATGTTACCGGCTCGGACCCATTCTAGGGTACCAGTTGATGAATCTGGAGTGAAAGATTCCGCAATGGTTTGGCTTGTTACTGCTACAAAAAATGTAATATTCATTATACCAATACATTAGTGTATGTTATAAAACCAAAGCAGCAATAGGATCAATGTACTTAATGGGATTGGCTTACTAAAGGAACTGAGAATGTATAGTTAGAATGTTCACCAAGCAAATCTGTGGTCAGTTTGAATGCCCAATTATGCAGGAGTTTGCCTTGCACATCAATAGTTGAATGACGTTAGCACAGCTTCACTTTATTCACTGTTATTCACTTTTATACTTCTCTAGTAAATCAACCGTAAAGAGCCATTTTCATCTTAGCTGGTGTTTACATCAAATACCTAAACAGGCTCAGTGAAATAAAAAAATAGAGAGTAATTGGGGATTGAAAGTGACCACAGTCTAGGGTAAAAAATTTAACACATAGACAGTATGGACACCCCAAGCACAGGATTTCCAGGACTCTGCTAAAAGAGCAGAACTTCCACATTCTCATGTGGAAACATCAGGTCAGAAAAAGATGGTCAGAAGTATTCAAACAATGGGACCCATTTACTAAATGTTTAGAGACTGGTCTTTTACAAGAATGAATGTTGACTTTGTAAAGTGAGTCTTCAAATAGTATATGATCGTCAAATGTGTGGATAGGGGAATTGGATCTTTTTTTTTCATTCAACCTGCTGGTTGATCGTAAAAAAATTATCAATGCATGGACTGCTTTAGTTTCACTTAGGGTTAATTTACTAAAAGAGTAAAGTATTTTTATTTTTAAAGTACATTTTCACTTGGTTTGATAAAGGAGGTGAAGCTAAGTAAAAATTCACTTTGCAAAGAATACCCAATCACGTGTAAGGGAAATTAGGAAACCAAGATCTTTGCTTGCACATGTTTGGATGATTGGAAATAGCATAGTTTCACATTACTACCTTACTACCTTGCAAGTCAATTTTCACTTAGCTTAGTGAACATGCTCTACTTTATTTGTAAATCATCCCCATTATCTGAAAAGTGCTGACCAACTTCTTTACATGGTGAAACATATTCTTTTAGTAAATCAGTCCATAATACAGGTTTCGTTTTACTTTGTAACAAATACACCATTATTCCCATTGAGGAGACATTCAAATATAAATAAGGCATTACAAACAAAAGTGTTAACAATCCCATAAAAGTCAAATATGTAGCTTTTATACTTTGTTAAATGTCATAATGTGATTATTTAAATGTAGCATTTAAAAGCAATAAGACATAAGCTGTTTATTCTAAAACAATAAGGACATATAATTATGATAAGAATATAAATTGACAGTATTATGGAAAGATACTATTGAAAGTGCAAAGGTTTCCACTGTAGTCATGCCAGGGATATAAAAACACTTCTGGAGAAAAAAGTTAAATGAAAAGCAATACCTGGTTTGGGATCTTCTGCAATTGTTTTTTCGGAGGTTTTAGGAACTGGAAGGGACTCAGTTACTTTGGAAGCTAAAAGAAAAATACTTTAGTGTTATTAATGAAATTCTATTGATACATCCTGTGGGCGATGAGGTCCTTCAATTTCTACATAAATCTGTGCAAAAAAGCTTAACAAACTCATAAATAATGACAATGCTAAATGATACACATAACAGCGGAACGGAAACAACTGTCACACACAGCAGAGCAGTCTAGTGGGAGCAATGTTAGAATCAATATAAGTTTACTCTTTGGAAAAATAACGTCAGCACAGAGATTTTTCATCTCATTAGCAACAATGAAACAAAAATCTGCACAGTAACAATGTACAGTATGTTCCCAACACTGGACCATTAGAAGAGTAATTTTAATTATATCACAGTACCTGCTAGAGTCCAGTGTTATGGACTTTAATTAATGAACGAGCCAGAGATTAAAAACCAATAAGAAATACATTAACCCTTTACAACCACGTTCAGTTATTCATATGACAGCAAGTTCCACAATTTCATAATAGTTTAACTTTCATTTGTACAGCATTAAAAAAGAAACATCTAGTGAGAGTGATTTATTAGGGGAATATATTTTTACTATCTGTTCACTTCAAACACACTTAGGAATAGAAGAATTTAAAAAAATAATTTGTACCTAATAGGGAAATTTAAATCAATGCAATCATCTAAGTGCAAATGTAAATAAACCCCAGCAGATAAAATTTGAGCTTACCTACACATACAAAAAGCATTTGATAGAACAGTGGTATGATTGATTTGTTGAAATGACTGAACAAGTAAAGCGATTCCCCTGCTTCTAGAACTCCAGGCGCCGATCAAAGGGAGCCCAACCATTCTCCATACTCCATATGAAAGCAGGAATTCGTACACTGATGGTGTCAGATCATACTCAACTTTATTAAACCCTGACATAATCCAAAGCAGCCCCATCTAGGACTGGACCTCTTTATTGTTTCACCCAATATGGACTTGATCATAGAGATCTTTGTGATCAAGTCCCTACTGGGTGAAATGTTAGAGATGGGTGGTCCTTGGCAGAAAAGGGAATTTTTACATCATGAAGGAGCTGCACACAATGTAAGTCTTGAGGTCAGCTGCTGAAAGGTTTTTGATAAATGTAGAATTTAATATCACTTTTGGGTATCAGAGTCCATCCTCTGCTACTTGATAAGCCCTATTTTTGGGCTTCATAATGGAAGTAGTAGGTGAATTGAAGTGGAGAGTTTTGGTGACAAGAAAATGGTGCACACAGGATCAACAAACTGTAGAGCTAAAGTAGTGAAAGATGATGAGAATTGGCTTCAGCTTGGTTTTCCACTCATAGGTATCCTATGATTAAGCCCCACATGGGAGAAAAGCATTTGGGGGTTCTTCAATGGGTGAAGAACAGAGTTGATCCTGTGTGTGGCCGTGGCCGGGCGACATTTTTTTGTCTTTTAAGCTGAGCCTGATAACCCTTCTATTCTGACCAGCACCAGCACACAGTGGGTGAGATTTACTAAAACTGGTTCACTAAGAACCTGGTGCAGTTGTGCATGGTAGCCAATCAGCTTCTAACTTCAGCTTGTTTAATTAAGCTTTGGCAATAAAACCTGGACACTGATTGGTTTCTATGCTGAACTAGATTTTAGCACCAGCCACCAGCCACAGTACCTTCTGCCATTGAAGCTTAATGCCCCCATCCATAGCATGTTGGGTCTTTGTAAAATACCTGAAATCCCCTTGCTAAAACTATTATATTCTTTAAGTTTCATTCTCTTATTTGGGTTAGGGAATCAAATATTTCCATCTTTTTTTTGGTTGTAATTTATTTAATAGAAAAAATATTTCCATGGAATTGGAGCGTAATGGCTGACTCATCAACTGATGTGTGCAAAGGTCACTGCAGATGTGAGAAAGATCACATCTGGATAAGAGCAATACTTCATGCAAATATGGATTTATTTAATTTCTGATTATTGTTAAAATGGTTAAACAACCTTATAATCTGGACCAATGACAGAAGTACTTTCCATTGACCTAATATATCCATTTGTTTAAAATGGACAACTTCCTTCTATCACCAAAGAAATGACTTGAGTAATAAATCAAGGTCATCTGATACATTATTAGCGCACATCACTTCCATTGCATTACATCTTTGATTTAAGGAATGAACTATTATTAAACTGAAAAAAGAGCCAGATAGTGGAAGAAAGTACCTAAACATGTGCCAAAATGTTCACAGCTGTGGAGAGGCTGCATAGCAAATATCAGAACTGAACTCTGGCTATTCAGGAGATCATCCAGCAGAGAGTTGTCTTCTCACAGGGAGTGTTAAGTAAACAGTCAGTATTTATAATCTTGCTTGTCATAACCATGAAACGTTAGTGCAATGCATTTAAACTAGCCCTACACCTGCTGTGTGGGGAAGATCCGCAACAAAACTTTTTATTCCTGGCTTACTATCAGTTTTCTTCTAGAATGAAATTGCTGCACTGCAATTGGTATTTTGCATTTACCCTTTGTAGAGTTTCCCTACCAAGCAGCACATCTAGAAAGACACCTACTGACACTCATTACTTTGATGCATTTGCCAAAACTCCCATGTCCTTATAGACTTGTAGTTGGCTATGCCTACAATACCAAGATGACAAATGTCAAAACAGTGAGGAGAGTTTACACATGACATTAATAAATTTTGTATGGATTATTGCACATCTCAGTCAAAATTCACTGAGGTATGAAGGATGCTGCTTCACCTCTATCTCAGGCATTTGTTCAAAACTTTCAGTCTACAGTTGTCATTCATTTTCCCAGCGCAAATCTGAATCTGTTTAATGCTTATGGGGCAATTGTTAATTAAGACAATGTGATAAACGAAGCCTGTTATCTTTCTAAAGATCTTCAGTGACAGCTTTATGCAAAACAAGGCTTGCAGTCCACCAGCTATTGAAAAAAATGTAGATTAGTACAATCACATATTTCTGTAATGTCTGTTCCCCGGGGCTATGTTGGATGTTTCTCTGACTAAACACAATTCTTGCACAGTTTGTTTATTGTTCTTTACTAACAGAATGTTTTCTTGGTTAACTCAACCTGTATACACATAGATAAATGGTAATAGACAATGCCATACAGGAAAAACAGACTGTTAGCTGTATGCTTGGTTAATCATAGATAGTGCTGTCTTTTAGCTTTACGTACACACTCACACAATTTGACTATAAAAATTATAAAGCAGTTAGCGTTTCTAAGTATTTTCCTGTTTGCTGGGGGGAAGAAAAGTAAGCTTGAAAGCAAATATAAAGCCAAAACCTTTTTCTATTCGTTTTGGACAGCATGGGGAGGGTTAAGACTTTTGGCAGGTTTTTATTGCTAAATGGGAAAGCATCCAATGCAGAACATAAGGTCCAGATTTAATTTTATTCAGAATCTTGTGTCATAAAAAGTCAAAGTATTTAAGCGTCTTTAAGCATCACCCAGTTAACCTCCTTAGCGGTAATCCCGAGTCTGGCTCGGGGTGAGTTTTCAATGCTAAGAGCGGTAACCCCGAGCCAGACTCGGGGCTGCATCGCAGTATCCAGGGGAAGTAACTTACCTTGTTCCCTGGATCCTGCGATGTCCTCCCGCAGTGTCAGCGAGCCGTGTCTCGCTCGATTCACACTGCCGAGTGCCGAGCTCCGTTCCCTGCGACGTTGCGACGCACGGGGACGGAGTTCGGCGCCAAATTCAAAAAAGTAAACACATAGTATACATACAGTATACTGTAATCTTACAGATTACAGTACTGTATGTAATAATTACACACCCCCTTTGTCCCTAGTGGTCTGCCCAGTGTCCTGCATGCACTTTTATATAATAAAAACTTTTCTTTCTGCCTGGAAACTGAAGATTGTCCATAGCAACCAAAAAGTGTCCCTTTATGTCAAAAGTGGTTTTAGACCAGCTAAAAAACAGCGATAATAAATTACAATCACTCGCAGAATTGAGCGATAGCGATTTGTGGGGAAATTCATCATCAAACAAAAAATCTAATGACAACGACAATTCTGCAACTGAGCAAATTTCAGTGTTTTTGATTTGATTACATTATTGAATAATTTTTATTATAATTACATTACTATTTGTTATAATTATTTATAATTATTTATTATATTATAATCTATTATTTTGTGTTTCAAACTTTATCATACCCGGGATGTCTACTAGACTCTTGTTTGGTCAGGTTTAAGTAAGTAATTACTAAGAATTGCAGGCCTACAATACATAACACCAAATGTCCATGCAAAATAATTGTACCGCTTTTGGTACATAATTCCAGACAGAATCATACCGCCAGGGAGGCTAAGCATCTTAAGCGTAATCTGGAGTGATCATAGCAATTACAAATCAGAATCCCTACAATTGTACCAGTTTAGTACACACTTCATTCAACAGTACAAAACCCTGATGAAGGATGGACCCTTTGAACCCCTGAAACGCATTGGATTTTTATAATACAAGATTCTGAATAAAATCGAATCTGGACCTTTGGCTAGGGGGAGCTACCTAATGGTAATCAATTCTGCTGCCTGACTGAAAATACCCAATGCTATTTGCGCTCCAGCATTCCACGCATTTTTTTTACTTCAACACCTGAGGTTTTTTTTTTTTTGCTGTTTATCGCTGTGTTAATTTTCATAAAATCGTAGGGTGGGGGTAAAAACTAAGCTTTTGTTTTCACCAGACACCAGATTCCTTCAGTGGGGACACCTGTTTTAGTGACAAATGTCTAAGATGAGTTTTCCCGCATTTTGAAAAGATTTCCTCTAACTTCCTGTTTTTTAAGTATTTAAGGAGAGACCTTAAGAATGGGACCTGAAAGGCAAAAAACCCCAACTGGGTTTCAAAGTGCATCTGCAGAAAACTTGAAAATTATCCCTTGCACTTGAACTACGCCCTTGCTGCATGGGTTAATTACTCGTTTAGGTCTAGGGGACTGTCTAAAATTTAGTTACCCTATCCTCCTCTACTTCTAGCTGCTAGACTGGTACCTGCTTTGTCTTCTCCCCTATGCTCCAGCAGTCTAAAGTCCTGACTTCTTTAAGACCAATGTAGGTCCAAACAAGCTTTTCACAAACACTAACATGTGTGCCCACTGGGTGTGCTGTATAAACTGTAAGTAGCCTTAGATACATACAGAATACATACAGAATACACAGTGAGTTCCGGGTGTGAGATCAGACCTTCCTGTTTCAAACCCGGAACAAAATTCAAGTCATTCATAGGCAGCTTTATATTCTAATAAGGAATACAAAGTTTTCTCTAATTGGCTGAGTCAGAGAGGGGGCCAATGATGTCATAATCTCCAACTCATTCATTGATAGAATACAAAGCTGAGTGCCACTCACACAGAAAGGATCTCATACCTGGAACTCAATGCTGCATACTGTATGTGGCTGAGGCTACAAACAGTTTATACAGCACGCCTAGTGAGCGCACATGTTAGTGTGGGGAAAGTTTTGTTTGGGCCAGCTTGGACCAAAAAAACTATTTAAAATGAAAATAAAGCTAAAGATCAGCTTTAACTACTTGCCGACCAGCCGCCGTTGTTAAATGGCGGCAGGTTGACTCGCCTGCATGAATCGCTGTAGCTGTACGGCGGCTGCTTTAAGAGGTATACGTTGAAGCCGATGTGCGTAGCTGGCGGCCGCGATGTCCACCGGTGAACCGCGATCGCTCCTGAGAGACACAGAACGGGGGTTTATTCAATGTAAACAGACAGATCCTCGTTCTGTCAGGGAAGTAGAGAGAGATCTGCTGTTTCAAGTAATCAGGAACAGCGATCTCTCTCTATTCCCTGTCAGTACACTCCCCCCACAGGTAGAAACACCTCCCTAGGGAACACTTAACCTCTTGATCACCCCCTAGTGTTAACAACTTCCCTGCCAGTGACATTTATAAAGTAATCAGTGGCTATTTTTAGCTCTAATCGCTGTATAAATGTCAATGGTCCCAAAAAAGTGTCAAAAGTGTCCAATCTGTCAGCCGCAATGTCGCAGTCCCGCTAAAAATCTCTGATCACCGCCATTACTATTAAAATAAATAAAATAAATTAAAATGCCATAAATATTTCCCCTATTTGGTAGATGCTATAACTTTTGCGCAAACCAATCAATATATGCTTATTGCGATATATTTTTTTTACCAAAATTTGTTTTTTCAGATTTTTTGGGGGGTATTTATTATAGCAAAAAGTAAAAAATATTGTTTTTTTTTCAAAATTGTCGTTTTTTTTTGTTTATAGCGCAAAAAAAAAAAACGCAGAGGTGATCAAATACAACCAAAAGAAAGCTCTATTTGTGGGAAAAAATGGACGTCAATTTTGTTTGGGTACAGTGTCGCAATTGTCAGTTAAAGCGACGCAGTGCCGTATCGCTAAAAATGGGCAGGTCATTAACCACTTGCTGACCGCCTCCTGTACATTTACGTCGACAGAATGGCACGGACAGGCACATCAATGTACCTGTACGTCCCCTTTAAGTGCCTGTCCGTGTGGTCGCGAGCACGCCACTGGCGGCGCGCTCGCGACCCTGCCGCCATTACGCGGACTCGATCGCCGCGGGGATCCCCGCGATTGTCTCACGGAGGTATAGAGCGACAAGCATCTCCCGGCTCTGCCTAGTGACAATGACACGGATCTCGGCTCCGTGTACTCGGAGCGGAGATCATTGTCATGTGACACACAGCCCATCCCCCCTACAGTTAGAAACACTATGCAGGGAACACTTAACCCCTACAGCGCCACCTAGTGGTTAACCCCTTCACTGCCAGTGTCATTTTCACAGTAATCAGTGCATTTTTATAGCACCGATCGCTGTGAAAATGACAATGGTCCCAAAAATGTGTCAAACGTGTCCGATGTGTCCGCCATAATGTCGCAGTCATGAAAAAAATCACTGATCGCCGCCATTACTAGTAAAAAAATTTTTTTATAAAAATGCCATAAAACTATCTCCTTTTTTGTAAACGCTATAACTTTTGCGCAAACCAGTCAATAAACGCTGATTGCTATTTTTTTTACCAAAAATATGTAGAAGAATACGTATCGGCCTAAATTGAGGAAAAAATATGTTTTTTTATATATTTTTGGGGGAAATTTATTATAGCAAAAAATATTGCATTTTTTCAAAATTGACGCTCTATTTTTGTTTATAGAGCAAAAAATAAAAACCGCAGAAGTGATCAAATAGCACCAAAAGAAGCTCTATTTGTGGGAAAAAAGGACATCAATTTTGTTTGGGAGCCGCGTCGCACGACCGCGCAATTGTCAGTTAAAGCGACGCAGTGCCGAATCGCAAAAAGTGGCCTGGTCTTTAACCAGCCAAAATGGTCCGGGCTGAAGTGGTTAAGGGGGCAAATCTTCCGGTCCTTAAGTGGTTAATCATAAGCTGCACAGTTTGTCTTTATCTACAGACACCCCTTACCTGCATAGGCATTTTTTTGTAAAGGTGAACTAACCCTTTAAGCATTGCAGTGCAAGTGCAGCCCCCTGCAAGGGATCATTTCTAAGTTTTCTAGAGTTGGGCTTTAACCATTCTCAAGTTTGTCCATAACTAAGACAAAGAAAATTTAGTACTGTCCTTGATACTTTTTTTTATTTATTTTATTTGCACTAACATATAATTTTTCATGGACGAGCTTTCGGGGTGTGTCCCCTTCTTCAAGGTCAAAGCAGTACTGATAATTAAGTACTATCCATAACTAAGAAAAACGTTTTTGGTTTAGATAAACTTCAGATAGTTAAAAAATTCTAATTTTTACATCAGTTTTATACTAGACTATTTAGAAGAAAAAAAGCACTATATTTAGCAGGACAATGCATTTTTTATCCATGCTTATTATTGTTTCAATTCATAACACTATTGCATTCCAAAAATATTCCACAATAAAAAAGGATTACCAGCATTTAATGCATCTCTACACCAAATGATTACAAGAGAGGGGAATAAGGAAACTGCTGACTACCAATGTTTATTCTCTGATACATCAGTATTACTAGTGTTTATTTGCACACTTTGCAATATTACAATTTGTTATTCTCAGAAGGTGCGTGATGTCAGAAGTAACTATAGAATACAGCAACGGTGCATAAGCACCCTTCTATAAGTTCCATAAGAATAGGATCTTACTTTCCACTGTTTGTCTTTTTTTTAAGGAACACTTAAGATACACTTAAAAAATAGGGTCATAGAAGTGTTTGTCTTTTATAATCAGCAAATGCTTAATCAAAAAAATGTTGATGCATAGAATGTTTTTATCAAGTTTATATTACCTTAAAACATTCAGAAAGGAAAAAAAAAGGAAGCCTACCTGGTTTTGGTTTAGGCGTTGGCGGCCTTGTAGTGGTCAAAGGTGGCCTTTTTGTCTTTTCCCTGAAGACTAAAAAAAAACACAAAAAACTGTAATCTATAATGAAGTAGCTCATAGAATGCACACATACTAGGGAATGTACTAAGCTTCCTGCACTTTTATAATTGCACAGGAAATTGTCTGTGGAGTAGTGTGTGCCACAATAAATAATTAGATGTTTCTGGCCTACCAGTGCCACCTGCACCAGTTTTACAGACTGAAATAGAAACTAGCACAGGTCTTCTCTTAATTAACAGAGGGAGAATTGTGTGTTTGTGTGTCTGTTGGGTTGAATTTTCAATTACACAAAACATTTTACATAAATAAATTGTCAACATTGTCAAAAAAAGCAGTTATGATGTAATTCAGTACAAACATAAAGCTTTTAACGATTGTTGGGGGGCGGTATCTGGTCAGTTAGATAACCCACATACATCTACATGGGTAAAACAAATATAACAAGAACTCTTTTACTCCAGACATTTTGCATTGCCATAACATACAACAAACAGTAAAGTTATATGTAGAATATCATTTACTTTAACTGCACTTTGTTCTGTGTACTGAATGTAGTTTCTGTCCTGTGATGTCATGAAGATGCTGCAGATTGATTTCATCTGGGCAGCAGCTCCACTTGGCAGCAAAAGTGTAAGCTCTCACAGAGCTCAAATGTACAAGTGTCTCTAACATGTCCTGGGTTAAACAGGGTTGAACGATTGTAAATACACAGATACAGAACAAAGAATTGCATTCCTGGAGACATTTTCAAAGCTAGTTTACATGTGAAAATACTTAGGATTTGCAAAAGTTCTGCAAAGGTATACACTTTCAGTCACTTCAGAATCTTGTGAATGATCAGATAGACTGTGCCTCGCAGATGAATTTTATATGGAAATGCATGCATTTAAAATATGAATGACAGCAAAAGTATCAGGAATGTAGGACTAGACAAGATAAATACCTGGACTTTGTACTGTTGGTGGAGGCGCAGCTGTCGATTTAGTAATATTTTGAAAACCTGTAAAAATATAATGTAGTCTTTAGAGTAGTTGACAAATTTGAGAACATTTAAATTACATTTGATCAAACAGACTTAAATTGATATTAAAGTCAACTTTTTTCTAAATGAGCCATTAAAGTGTTACTAAACCCAGGACCCGGCATTCACTATATCTGGTCTCCCACAGTACACAGAACATGGAGATGCAATAGTTTTAGTAAATATAAACTGCTAAATATTTTTTCTCATCAGCAGTATATAGCAGTGTCTAGTTTAAGCTTGTAGGAGGAGTTTTCATTCTACTCGGCTGCAGGACCCCGACCTTCTGTCTGGACAGTGCTGATTGGCCCTGTGCTGATCACATGCACCCTCCCAAGGAGAATAAAAAAACTCTCTAGCAATACACACCAAACTGAGCATGTGCAAATTGTACCCAAGGCTCTTATTTACAGAGATGGTTTGGGGACTGTGGAAGAAGGGGAGGAACAGAGAAGACAGGATCAAACAGCCTTTTTACGCAATTCAGAGGATTAAACCCTTAGGTTCCACAGTGAGTGTAACACGTTTACTTTGCTGCATATACAAACTGATTTTTACTGTTGTGGGTTTAGTAACACTTTAATAGCAGAACTTACATGCTCCAGGGATGTGGGTGCCCCCTGTTCTTCCTGGGGCCTATGGAGTCCTGCCAGGATTTCCACCACATGAACACTTCCGAATAGAGCTACAATCCTATGTGCAGCTGTTCCAAATGAGCTGCTAATAGCAGAACTTACATGCTCTTCCTGATGTTATTATTTTTCTTCTCTGAGGTTCCTCCTCATACTGACCCTAAGCTGTGCTGCCTGACATTTGATATGCACCCTGGACCCTTGGAGTCTCACTGGAGGCTCCACTATATGCGCACTCCAGATTAGGATGACAAATTTACATGGAGCCATTTTCAGTGCCACACACAGGCAAAGCGAGAGGGATACAGAGCCAAATCCACGTCCCTCTTCTTTCTCCACAGCGGTGATTGACAGCAGCTCTTGATTCAGATGGGTTTGGCTCTATGTCCCTCATGGGAACAGCTGAATGTAAGGTAGTAGCTCTAAATGGGAGAGCACATGTAGTAGAGATCCTGGCGAGACTCCTTTGGTCCTGGCAGGTACAAGGGTCACACACATACATGGAGCATAAAAGTTCTGCTATTAGAAGCTCATTTAAATGACTTTACTATACCCTTAAGCTGACCAAATGGTCTTCATAATAAAATTGCACAGGGTTTTACGTGTGAACTGGATTTTAAAAGATTCCTACACTGCAGTTCTCATACTTTGAATGATTAATCTAATCTTTGGGTCATAGAAAACAGCCTTGATACAATGCATCTGTAAATCCATGAGTTCATTAACAAATCAGAGTAAAAAAACTAGTAAAAAAAACCTGGCTGACCACTGTATCCAAACTCAGTGAACAGTTTAATGAGAGAGAATTGGACAGTCTGTCCAATTTTCAACAATTTGCTCATGTTTACTATCTAGTTTTGGAATTAAACTTGTAATGTAAACTTCAATTATTTTTAGCAGTCCCATTGCAAACATACTGTAGAGCTTGTTCAATGTTTCTAGTAAGAAAACAAACTAACTAAATTCTAATTACATATTTGTGCAACCCCCTTCTCCAAAGTATTAAACATATTTGTTCTTCCACTCACACATATAATATCCAACACATAGAATGCAGTAATCACATAATTTATTCAGTTGTTTTATGCAGGTTTATAAAAACATCTTAATTTAATTAAAATTAAAATTTATTTTGAGTAATTCTGTGCCATGTATAAGATTCAGTTGCCAAACATCTGGGATTTTTCAAATATTTCAATATCCATGCAGCTATTAGGAGTAATTCATTCACACTGCAAGTCCTACAAAAGGCCATATATATCATGCTTTTGTGGCATTACATAAAAGAGACTAAACTATTCATTACAGGTATTTATATAGCACTGACAATTTACACAGCGCATCCACATCAGTCCCTAATCTCCAGGAGCTTGCAATCTAAGGTCTCTATCAAGCATGCACAATCCTTATAGAAGCAATTTACATACCAGCATGTCTTTGGAGTGTGCCAGAAAACCTATGCAAGCATAGGGAGAACATGCAAACTCAATACAGATGATGTCTTGCCTGGGATTCAAACCAAGGACCCCAGTACTGCAAGGCAGAAGTACTGACCATTAAGTCACTTTGTAGTATGATAATGTTTTAGTACCACTTGACCACACAGCTCTGGGTTCTGGCAGCAGCTGTGAGTGCTGAAAATGGTGAGTAATTCCCAGAGTTGACATCACCCCACCAGCGCCAATGCTCTGGGCATTGTTGGAGTCTCCTCCCATCAGCCACAGCAGCCAACCAGGACTCAGAGCTGTGACTACTAGAAAACAGATAAAAAAAGACATATAAAGTGGTAATTATTACAAATGGCATGCAGCATTAGTAAAGGCAGAGGGCAGGCAACATTTAAAATGACTATTAGATAACCTTTCCTTCTTCTTTACACATAAAGTGTGAGCAGTGCCCATCATCATGCTTACATTTGAACTCCAGGCGGAGAGTTACGTGAGCTCATCAGTCTGTTGCTTCTCAGACTGTATATATATTTTTTTTACTAAGCTGTTTACTCTTTGTAATGGTTCTTTCAAGCTCTGCCAAGTGTTTTCCATTTTTTTCAGCTGTTAGGAACATTTCTGGTTTCAAAACTGTTTTCACTGACACATTTATGTTTACATTTGTTAATATATTCCTACATTTATTGACTAATCAAAAAAATGCAGACTTTACCTTGCTTAACTACTATCACTGGAATGCGAGCCTTTGTGTCTTCCGAGGCATACTGAAAAAATGAATACAGCTAGAATTATTAAAAAGGTACATAATGTAGAATCAAATATTATGACACAGGTTATGCAGATTTGTCCAAAGAACACAAAAATAAACTATTTTTTTAACATATTTTACAAATGATAAAAGATGTAGAGTCACAAATACAGTATGCACCTTCATGTAGCACTGTAGGCCCACCTGCTGACTTGTACATAGACTCCTTTGTTGGATGGTACAAATGTATGTAGGCTACCAATACCGGCCTGTAATAAATGCTAGTTACCTGGCTGTGCATGGCTTCAGTACCCCTGACATACTAACTTGTAATGAGACTTCAGCAAATGCTTTTCTTATTTTGGGTTAGTGATTCAGAAATTATTGATTCCAAAGCATAAGCTTTATCTTGTCCTTCCTGCACCTGGGAATTATTAATGGCTTGGTTGGTAAATCATGCTCATTTAACAACAAAGCTACTAAGGCCTCCTGCACGCTGGATGTTTTTAACACTGCTGTTAGGGGCAACTGGCAGTTTTTTTTCTGCCTCTAAATGACCCTGCATGTTAGCTTATGGGGTTGATTTACTAAAGGCCAATATATTGTGCACTGCAAGTGCACTTGCTCCAGAGCTTATCAATAATCTTTTGCTAGGAAAATAAAAAATTGAATTTTTGCTAGTATATCATTTCAGACCTTCCCCCAAATCTAGAGCAAATGCACTTGAAGTGCACTTGCAGTGCACGCTACATTTGCCTTTAGTAAAGCAACTTCCCCATGTCCATGCACACATACAGTAGGCATTTAGAGGAGTTTAGAATAAAAAAACACTGCCAGAGTGTCCGGGAGGGGGGGCAGCATTTGCCAGAAAAAAACGATTGACATGTGTAAATGCGTCTAAATGCGTGTTTACGCTGGGTGAATTTAGTGCTTGAGCATTAATACATTTCAATGGCCAGAATAGATTATTATTCTGAAATGAATCAACAACCAAGCTCTTAACACGCCTAAACGCACCTAAATGTGTTGCATGCATTTACAAGCGCCAATCGTTTTTTCTGCCAAAATGCTGCTGCCAGGGGGAAAGGCATCTAGGAGAGATGGCCAAAGCGTCCAGTATGCATGAGACGTAATGATCAGGGGGTCGACTGAAAGCATGGTGATCACATATGTTGCTTTTACCAACAAAGCATGCAGCAAGTATTCAAAAACAATAAAAGAAAAGAAAAAGGTAACAAAAAAAACAGTCACTTTTATTTTTTGTGTAGTTTATTGTAATATATAATCATCAAAAATAAAATCAAATACAATTGAAGTTTAATAATAAACAGTCCAGCACCTAATGCTCTGTGTAAACAAAAATTCCTCCAATTCTTCTTGTGACAAGTGCTCATCCACCACCAGATGAAATGCCTGCTCACCTCTAAAACAATAACCATACTGTTATCAGTGTCATCCTCTTAAACTCTAAATATCGGGTCCTCCTCTTTCTGCTCTTGTAAATCCCACCATATGTTAAATGGGACAAAAGGGCAACAACATGGTGCTCTCCAATTAAAAAATGTGTTATTATTCCCCACAATTAAAAACACTTACAGGAATAACAGTAACTATGCACTTGTAAAACAACTTGCTAGCCAGCTCACCCCTACACTCCTAACTGCGGCGGTGGCGTGATGTCACAGACTCGGCTCCTCCTTCCCAGACGCATTGGGCTTCCTCAGTAGGCCTACTTTTATTTTATTTTATTTTTATAATTTACACATGGACTTGAATTTTGCATTTTATATGAGGAGTGTTGCGCTTCACTGTATTTGATGATTATTAATGACAGCGGGTGAGGTGAAAACACCTTAAAGCCCCGTACACAGGATCGGTTTAACTGATGAAAACCGTCCGATGGATGGTTTTCATCAGACAAACCGATCGTGTATGGTACCCATCGGTCTTTTTTCCATCGGATGGAAAAAATAGAACTTGTTTTAAAATTTTCCAATGGATCAAGAACCGATGGTAATTTCCGATCGTCTATGGGCAAGTCCATCGGTTAAAAAACCCACGCATGCTCAGAATCAAGTCGACGCATGCTCAGAAGCATTAAACTTCATTTTTCTCGGCTCATCAGAGTGTTTTACGTCACCACGTTTGGAACGGTCGGTTTTTGGACTGATGGTGTGTGGCCAAGACTGATAAAAAACTGTTTCATCGGATTTCCGATGGTCAAATCCATCGGACGAAAATCCATAGGTTATCCGATCGTGTGTAAGAGTATTATAAGAGTATTATAGCTGTCAACATAGTAGAATTGATCACAATCATTTTTTATATTTTTCACTCACATCTTTCACACATTTTTTGAGTTACATTGTAATATTTGGCAGCGTGGATTGGATAAGTACCTTTGTTTATTGTAATATGACATTTTTTAAATATACCAATAAAATACGAAAAAATTGAAAAAAATACACAAATACATTCTTTATTTTAATTTTAATATTTTCACACCATTTTTCCTTATTGTGCAAACCTCTAAATAACAACAAATTAACTCACCTACTAGGCCCTACTTTTAACTGAAATATCAGTTTTGGATGGTCTGACCCTTTAATAATCCACAGGACGTTGACAATGCCTTTTACAACAAAATAACTGAACTGCAACATTAAACTCATGTCAAGCAGGTAAACAATGCCCTAGGACTAATAATAGAAAAATAGTATCTGATATCACTCAACAATGTCTTCACTTATGGCAATATGTCATATTTCTAAAGCAGAAAACTGCACAAAGTGCTCTTTGGAACAAATTAGGGATGTGTTTTTTAGACAACTTAAGCCAATTATGATAAGTAAATGAGAGTTGTCAAATGCCATGTCTGACCTAAACCCATAACTTTCCAGCCTAACATCAACTTGGCAGAAATATTCAATCCATTTTCAAGAAGACTTGTGCATGATGTCAGGCTTGAAAAAGCACAATATTCAGAAACATTTTAATTTAAAAATCATGTTTTCAATTACTACTGATCACCACTTAGCTTTCTTTAAAATACAAACAAGATCATACATCTTTGTTTTACAGACAATCATCATGCCAGTATCCTTTACATTTCAAATTATCCAAAAATCCTGGATTCCACCACCCACGAAAGCAAAATGTGCCTTCAAAAACTTGGCACAATGTGCCAGACAGTACAGTTCACTGAAAAATATACATAGTCAACCCATTCGGGGAAATACAATACAGCTGAAATGAAATCCTTCTGTCACTCAGTACACAGCTTAATTTTGCTATGTAGCACTGTCATGGAAGGAGACAGAGCTCTTTCCAGCTCTGCACTTAGCAACACCAGAACTAAGAGCTCAGACTATTTAGGTCTAGACCTCAAAGCAGTACTATATTTATCAAATCATGTAATCCTTTTGTGCCTACTGATCTGTACAGTGATTACAGAAACACACTTTTGAAAGGATTCATTATGTATAATATGAGACAGTTGACAGCTTTTTTTTTTTAGCTATTAAGGAACTAAAAACTACTGTAAGGCCCATTTATACATGATACACATAAAATCATATAACCTTGTATAATCATATAACCAGGCTTCTCTCTGGGTATATTGCTGTATTTAGAGTTATGGGCAACACAGTGGCTTAGTGGTTGTAGTACTGGGATCCCCGATTCAAATCCTGGTCAGGACACTATCTGCATGGAGTTTACATGTTGCTCCTGTGCTTGCATGGGTTTCTTCAGGGTAGTCCAATTTCCTCCCTCACTCTAAAGACATGCTGGTAGGTTATTTGGCTTATGTTTAAATTCACCCTAGTATGTATGCGCATGTATATATTCATGAGATAAGGACTTTAGATTGTAACCTCCTTGGGAGCAAGGACTGATGTGAATTTTACAGCATGTAAAAGTGCTGTGTAAATTGTCAGTGCTAAATAAATACCTGAAATAATTAACTAAATAGGTCATGCCTAGGGAAAGAGGGTCGCCTAACCTTAAAATGTATAATTCAGTCATAATTCAGTAACATGTCTATAGCAGTACAATCACTAATACTGCATGAACACAATCAGGAACATGTCCACAGAGATCACATACCTGAATTTTTTTTTGTGAAATGTAACAGAAGCTCCTAATAAAAACTAGTATATATAACAATATTTTAACGGTTTAAATATGATTTAAACTGTAACAATACCCAACAAACAGTAATCTGCCTTTGCTTTAATAGTCAAATACGAGTATGACATTACCAAGTGAGTATGACAAAAAAAATGTAACGACCTAATGGTTAAATGTCTGTTTTGAACTCAGTGCTGCATATCTCCCAATGTGGTTTGTTCACATACAAATAGCACTTGTCCCTTTATGGTAAGAAAAAATAATTAACACACATGTAACCAGGATTGGATTGTCATTATATATTGTGAGGGGGTTCACTCGGTAGCGGGTGTGTGTGACCCCCTGGTTGGGCTCCCCACACAAAAACAGGGCCAGCAGACGGAGGTTGTGGTTTTCAAAATCAAAAGGTGCGGTTTATTTCTCTATGTACAGTGACAAAAACACAGCAAAGCCAAAAAGAAACATAAACAAAATAAATCCTGGTCAGTTTGACCTCTGACTAAACATGCAGGTTTCCTAAACTAACAACTGGGATCAGCCTGGTGCTGTCCTAGTCCCTAAGTCCCTGGTTTAATAAAAGTCCAAACAAATAGCCACACAGGCTTTGCCTCACCGCACAGGGGTTCACTCTCCCTAGACAGTCCACACAGGTCTGGGTCCAGGCATGAGCAAACACCTAATGAATCTGGGAGTTTTTATAGAGGCCCTTAATGAGCTGACAAGCTTCAGCTGGTCTCATCAACTCCCTGCCTGCACGACGCCCAGCCCTCTCTCTAGAGGTATGAGTCATCCATGAGCCCACTAGCCTTAGCTGGGCTTATACAACTCTCCACCTAGTTGTATAAGTCAGCGTAAAGCCTGAATCTGGGCGAAATATATCTACCCCCCTGGATGCAACCAGGTGACTTTACCTTCCTGCTGTCACATACCCCCCCCTCTTGTTTTAACCTCGGGGTTGGAACACCAGCAATCAGGCATTCATGTACTCGAGACAAAGCATCCACATTCCCCATTTGAACGCCAGGGCGATGCTTTACTGTGAAGTTGAATTCCTGTAGGGCCAGGAACCACCTATTCACTCTTCTATTTGTCTCCTTGTTTTGAGCCATCCACTTTAACGGAGCGTGATCCGTAACCATGTCAAAGTGCCTACCTAGCAGGTAGTACCGAAGGGAATCTAGAGCCCACTTCACCGCTAAACACTCCTTTTCAACGGTGGCGTAATTTACCTCATGGGACTTCAACTTCCTGCTGAGGTAAATGACTGGGTGCTCTTCCCCGTTCCAGACCTGGGACAATACTGCTCCTAACCCCACATCTGACGCATCACTTTGTACGACAAAGTCTTTAGAGAAGTCGGGTGAGTACAACACTGGCTGGCTACATAAGGCTTGTTTCAAGAATTGGAATGCTGCCTCAGCCTCGGGGGTCCATTTAATCATGACCGACCCTTTCCCTTTCGTCAGGTTGGTTAGGGGCACAGCCTTAGAAGCAAAGTGGGGAATGAAGCGCCGATAATAACCCGCGATTCCCAGAAAGGCCCGTACCTGCTTCTTGCTGTTGGGACGTGGCCAACTCTGGATGGCCTCGACTTTGTTGAGTTGGGGTTTTATCACTCCCCTGCCAATGGTGTACCCAAGATATTTGGCCTCCTCCTGCCCAATGGTACACTTCTTGGGGTTAGCCGTAAACCCCGCTTCCCGGATAGAGTCTAGGACTGCTTGCACTTTTGGCAGATGTGAGGCCCAATCTGTGCTATGGACAATTACGTCATCCAGGTAAGCCGCAGCATACTTCCGATGGGGCCTCAGTATCTGGTCCATTTTCCGCTGGAATGTGGCCGGCGCATTCTGTAACCCGAACGGCATTCTCTTATATTGGAACGCCCCGTCTGGGGTTACAAATGCGGTTTTCTCTTTGGCCGACTTGGCCAGGGGAATTTGCCAATACCCTTTTGTGAGGTCAAGAGTCGTCATGTATCGGGCTGTTCCCAGCCGGTCGATCAACTCATCTATACGTGGCATGGGGTAGGTGTCAAATTTTGTAACTTTGTTCAACTGACGAAAATCGTTACAAAATCGCCAGCTCCCATCCGGTTTAGGCACCAACACAATGGGACTAGACCAATCACTTTGGGACTCCTCTATCACCCCTAAGTTCAGCATTTTCTGTACTTCCTCCCGTATTGCCTCCCGTCGGGCCTCTGGGATCCGATAGGGTTTTAACTTCACCCTTTCACCGGGCGGGGTAATAATATCATGCTCTACCCCAGATGTTTGTCCCGGCAGCTCAGAGAACACCTCCTTGTTGCGAAGCACAAACTCCTTAACCTCCTGTTGTTGGGGTTGTGACAAGGTGGCTGCTATTCCAACCTCCGGAATCACGCAACCAGTTTGAGCTGGTGACCAAGTTTCTGCGACTAGGGGCTCTCTATCCCTCCAGGCTTTCAACAGATTAACGTGATATATCTGTTCGGGCTTTCGCCTTCCTGGTTGTCTGACCTTGTAATTCACTTCGCTCACTTTTTCCATTATCTCGTAGGGGCCTTGCCATTTGGCAAGGAATTTACTTTCAACCGTAGGGACAAGTACCAATATCCTATCCCCCGGGGAAAAGGTACGGGTCTTTGCTCCACGGTTGTACACTCTCTGCTGTGCCAACTGCGCTTGGGCCAAATGTTCCTTCACGATGGGCATTACCTGTGCAATTCGATCTTGCATCAGGGCGACATGCTCAATCACACTCCTGTGGGGAGAACTCTCACTTTCCCAAGTTTCCTTGGCAATATCCAACAGCCCTCTTGGGTGTCTCCCATACAGTAACTCAAAGGGGGAGAATCCCGTAGAGGATTGGGGCACCTCCCTAATAGCAAACATCAAATAAGGAAGTAGACAGTCCCAATCCTTTCCATCTCTATCCACCACTTTCTTCAACATTTGTTTTAGGGTTTTGTTGAATCTTTCAACCAGCCCATCGGTTTGGGGGTGATACACAGATGTACGCAATTGCGTCACTTTGAACAATTTACACAGCTCTTTCATAACCCGGGACATAAAGGGTGTACCTTGGTCCGTAAGCAGTTCTTTACAAATACCCACCCGGCTAAAAACAAGAGATAGCTCTTTGGCTATGGTTTTGGCCGAGGTATTTCTGAGAGGGATCGCTTCTGGATAACGGGTGGCATAGTCCATTATAACCAATATGTACTGGTGCCCCCTAGCGGACTTGATTATAGGACCTACCAAATCCATTGCGATTCTCTCAAACGGGACCTCAATGATGGGTAGAGGGACCAGCGGGCTACGGAAATGTGGCATCGGGGCCGACCTCTGACACACAGGGCAGGAGGAACAATAATTTTCTATGTCCTTCATCACCCCAGGCCAATAGAATCTCTGTAATACCCTCTCTCGGGTTTTCTCTGTCCCCAGATGACCTCCAAGAATGTGCCCATGGGCCAACTCCAACACCAACTTCCTGTAAGGTTTGGGCACCACAAGCTGCTCAACGGTTTCTTCTGCCCTTTTTGCCACCCGATACAGTAGGTCCTTCTCTACGCTGAAGTATGGGTAAGTGCAGGTATTATCTGGGTTCACTAACTCGCCATCTATTTCCACTACGTTTTCCCGTGCCTTTATTAGGGCGGGGTCTTTTAACTGTTCTGTGGCAAAATTTTCCCTGTGAACCTCCAGATCAGAAAACTCCACAGACGGTAGGTTTTCGTCTGAGGAGGTGGGCTCCTCTCCAGTTTCTTGAGTCTCCCCTGCCAATACTGACAAGGGAAATTCTGGAGAGTCCTCACCACTCTCAGAGGAGTTCTGGCTATCACATTCCTGGTACATAGGGGCACCAGTGGGGGGCTCAGGATCATCCCACAGTTCCCAGAACTTCGGAAAATCCCTTCCCACAATGGCATCATGCGGTAATTGAGATACTAACCCCACTGGATGAGAGAGGGTACCTTTGGGGGTCTCGAAACACACTCTAGTCACTGGATACTCTCGGGTGTCCCCATGCACACAAATAACAGCTACCTTGCTATTCCCAGAGACCTCTGTTTTAACTAATTCAGCCTTTATCAGGGTCACAAGGCTACCTGAATCCAGTAATACCACAACATTTCTACCATTAATACACATTTTGCATAAATGTTTCTCAGTTCCCTGAATGGCAGTGCATGCGACTGTCGCACACAGCGACTGACGTCTGTCCATCAGAAAGTCACATTGCATGGGTTCCTCCACAACCGGGCAATTTGCTGCAATATGTCCCGCTTGCCGGCAGCGGTAGCAAACAATCCATTTGGCTGCCTCTTGAGCCCCTGACTTCCCAGGCTGTTCTCGCCAAACTTTGGGTAGAGCTCCCACCCTCTCACTCTCTCCACCCTCACCCCTTGGAATCCTCTTATCCGCCCCTGGGGATGGTCTGGTCTTAGGGTGGAAAGTCCGAGAGTCTCTGGAAGAGGCCGTCAGGTTCTCTGTAGCCAAGTATCTCTCTACACGATCCACAAGTTTACCGGCCGTTTCTGGGTCTCCATGGCTTACCCACTTTTGAATGGCGGTAGGAAGAGCTCTCAAGAAACGATCCATCACAACACGTTCCACAATCTCCGGTGCGGACAAAGTCTCTGGCTGTAGCCACTTCCTGCTCAGGTGAATGAGATCATACATTTGAGACCTGGGGGGTTTTCCAAGCTGGAAAGTCCAGTTATGCACACGCTGAGCCCAGACAGCCAGGGTGACACCCAGCCTTGCCAATATTTCAGCTTTTAGCATCACATAGTCTTTTGCTTGGTCAGGCTCTAGGTCATAGTAAGCCTTCTGCGATTCACCAGTTAACAGAGGAGCCACCAGTCCAGCCCACTGCTCCTCAGGCCACTTTTCTCTTTCAGCAGTCCTTTCAAATGTGGTCAAAAATACCTCTGGATCATCCTCTCCAGTCATTTTTGTCAATAAACGACTCACCCCAAAGGACGCGGTATTAGTGGGACGGCTTTCCTCACTGGTCTGCGGACGTTGCTGCATTACTGCTTCCATTTGTTGTAGTCTCTGCTCTTGCTTCTGTAACAGGTCTATGAAGCGGGCCTCAGATTGCTGCTGGGCTTGTTGATGAGCTTGCTGCTGGGCTGCAAGGCTCCTTTGCAAACCTGCATTTGTCTGCTGTTGATTGGCATTTGCTAGAGCCAGCTGTTTCAGTATCTCCTCCATGCTGGCTTAAAAAAAACTGCCCGCATTCTCCACCAACTGTGAGGGGGTTCACTCGGTAGCGGGTGTGTGTGACCCCCTGGTTGGGCTCCCCACACAAAAACAGGGCCAGCAGATGGAGGTTGTGGTTTTCAAAATCAAAAGGTGCGGTTTATTTCTCTATGTACAGTGACAAAAACACAGCAAAGCCAAAAAGAAACATAAACAAAATAAATCCTGGTCAGTTTGACCTCTGACTAAACATGCAGGTTTCCTAAACTAACAACTGGGATCAGCCTGGTGCTGTCCTAGTCCCTAAGTCCCTGGTTTAATAAAAGTCCAAACAAATAGCCACACAGGCTTTGCCTCACCGCACAGGGGTTCACTCTCCCTAGACAGTCCACACAGGTCTGGGTCCAGGCATGAGCAAACACCTAATGAATCTGGGAGTTTTTATAGAGGCCCTTAATGAGCTGACAAGCTTCAGCTGGTCTCATCAACTCCCTGCCTGCACGACGCCCAGCCCTCTCTCTAGAGGTATGAGTCATCCATGAGCCCACTAGCCTTAGCTGGGCTTATACAACTCTCCACCTAGTTGTATAAGTCAGCGTAAAGCCTGAATCTGGGCGAAATATATCTACCCCCCTGGATGCAACCAGGTGACTTTACCTTCCTGCTGTCACAATATATATATATATATATATATATATATATATATATATATACTCAGCACCTGCCACTTTTACCTATGTGCATTATTTAACACAATTTGTGGTATTAGAAGGCTAGTCACTAAAGTTTACCAAATAGAGTTCTCTAAAGAAAAGGTGTACTAGCACTTTAAACACACATTCAAAAAGCAGCGCCACACCCACTATTTTTCCTGCATGTCTCCCAATTTCACAGCTTGGGAAAGAGGAACATCTTGAGAAGAAACAAAAAGGATGTGGCAAAAATGGCTATGAGTGAAAGTCTTACAGACACATAATGAAGGATTATTTTATTAAAATAAAAAAGTCAGAGAGCAATTTTTTTGTCTGAGCCTACCTTGGGGAAGAACATCTTTAAAATATTTGCAATCTAAACAGTAATAAGCAACGGCTGAGGAAATTCAAACTTTAGACAGAACACAACATAGCCCATATAGTGCAGGTGTTAGGTCTATGTAGTATGTAACATTCTAGTTAGTATATAGAGTGTAACGGTCAGAACTATGTGATGTGCAACATCGTTTTCAGAGTGCATGTGTCAATAGTATGTATGTTAGGGTCCCTTACATCACTAGTCAGTGGGAGGAAAAATGGAGGGGGGGGGGTCTCTGGCATAAGCAGGGGAGGGAGAAATGCCATGGAATTAGTGGTTCCTGGGAGGAAAAATGGCCCATATTGGTGGTCAGTGAAAGGAAAAATGCGCTGATGTCATGGGTCCAGAAATGCATGGGTTTGGTGGTTAGCGGGAGGGTAAATGCTTTTATCATCAGAGTCCTTTTGAAGAAGAATGGTCCAACATCAGTGGCCAGTAGGAGGAAGCTTGCCCCGATAAATGTGAACAAATCAGATAACTGTAAAATCTGAACATCCCCCAAGAACAGGGGAATTGTATGCTGATGTAATAGGAGCATTTAATCAATGTAATAGGAATTTTTACATTGAACACAAAGTGAGAGGAACATTTACACTGACCACCAAAGTAATGGGAACATTTACACTGATCACTAAGGTAATAGGGACATTTATACAGACCTTGAAAGAAACAGGGACATTTACATTGACCACCGATGTAACAGAATCATTTACACTGATCACCAATGTAACAGGGACATTTTCACTGACCCTCAAAGTAATGGGCATATTTACATTAACAGACAATAAAGCAGTGCATTTACACTGAGCACCAATGTAATCGCTGAGTTCCTAGCAACTACTGATGTCACCAGCACTATAGACTTACATAGCTGGGAACCCGGGCCCGCGTAAGCAAAGGAGTGGAGATAATGGTGACACCACTGCCCAAATATGGCAGCTGGACATATCTTGGCAATGACATTGACCAAATATGGCCATGGCAATATCTGGTCAATTATGTCCCCACTATCCATGTCCCTTCCCTTATATAGTTGATGACAGCTTGGGGAGCTGTCATTCAGTGAGTAGTAGCATCATGACTGGACATTAGGGTGTTTCATTTTCTAAGGCAAAAAAAAACTGTAACATTTTTGCAGACTTTGCTTACGCCCTGAGTCTCAGTGATGTAAAAGATATATATGCTAAATTTCAAGAAGATTGGATAATATTTAGAGGTTGCACACTTTGATCTGTTTTGTAAAAGTAGGCAAAAATAAAGATTTTTCAATGTTAATTACTTTTATTGGTAAAACTAGAAATCACAAACTTAAAATACTATTAAAACTATACACTAAGATTAATAGGTAATATGATAGGCAAAGCATGTGTTATATTAATCAACTTTGAACGATGCAATCCCTTGTTTTGTTCGCTTGGTGATGACTTTTCTATGATGCTCGACTACCCTCAACAAGAATTGTTTTTGTTGTTCATCCCTGACCGATTCGTTATACTTTTATATCACAGCAATTCCTCTTTCTGCGGTATCATTGACAACCTTAAGAGCATTCACATGGCTTCTTATAGAATCACTGCAGTATTCTGTCACGTCGTGGATCCCAAACAATTCAAAGAACGTCTTTTTTTTATTGGTAACGAAATGGCTCATGTCTTTCCCTTCAAAAACCACGTTTTTACCCTCTAATCATTTCACTTCCTTTTTCTGGATGTCAAGACCACTTGATGGTATGCCACAACAATCCTCAAACACTCCTTTCAATATTAGTTCATGGATGTAATGACGGCAAGCCAACCACAACAATGTTCATCCGATTTCCCTTTCAATTCTGATACATGCCCCTTGGATCAGTCCTGTATTTGTATTATATGCTGTAGTATCAAAAGATATACCGATTATATTGTCACGTAGCCCAAATCGGTCCACTTCCTGAATAACTACTTCAGCCATCTGCTCACCAGTGCCTTTCAGGGCAACAGGTACGCCAAGCAAATGTTCAAAATCTTTCCCAGTCACTAGAACTGCAACTATATCTTCCAAAGTTTTGACATTCCCATGGGCAACTGAAGGCAACAGTTTACTATCCCAATGCAAGACCAAATGAGGAGGATTTTCAAAGAGTGACTATTCTATTTTCTTTGCCATTTTACTTCTATTGATTGCCCGAGCTTGGTAAACGGTAGCTGGAGATATGGAGGTGTTTGAAACATCGTGTCCAAGGCTGTTTGCTGTTGCTATAAATGAAGTACTTGCTTGTCGAATAGATAGCTGTTTTCCATCCCAAATAGACGTGAGTGTCTGATCAAGAGGTTTTAATCTAGGACTTGAACGTAATTTTTTCGTTGCTGGAGGCGAAAACTCAGCCTCTTCGTCATTAGTTATCTTCCAGTATAACTGTCTTATTGATTTCAGCGATAGCTTTATAATGTTTATGCTTATATGAATCTTTTTTTTCTTCTTTTGTACACTTAGTTCAATGTTAGAAATTTCACTAGTTTGTGATAAAAGTGATCAATGTGTGCAACCCCTAAATAGTATCCAATCTTCTTGAAATTTGGCATTCCGTATATACTAACTCAAGTTTTTTAGAACATTTTTTTGTGCTGAAAATGCCCCTCTCGGCTTATACTTGAGTCACCTTTTTGCACCTGAAACACATGTAGCCCCACTCTTCCTCTACAAGTGTGCAAAGTTTGTTGTCCGGAGGACCTACGGCCGGGGAGCACCGATTTTTCAAACCCGGGCACCCCTTCCATAGACTCCCATGTTAAACGGTAATTTCTCCGGTGACTTTGGAGACCCGGTACTGGCCGGTCCTAGGTTCCCTGGACCCGAAACTTGGCACACATGTAGCCCTATTTCTCCTCTATAAGTGTGCAAAGTTTGTTGTCTGGGGTACCTACGGCTGGGGAGCACCAATTTTTCAAACCGGGCACCCCTTCCATAGACTCCCATGTTAAACGTCAGTCTAGTCATGGACACAGTGAGGCATGGGCACAGTGAGGCATGGGCACAGTGAAGCATGGGCACAGTGAGGCATGCACATGGACACAGTGAGGCAAAGTGAGGCACAGTGAGGCATGCAGATGGACACCATAGGCTTATACTCGAGTCAATAGGTTTTCCCAGTTTTTTTGTGGTAAAATTAGGTGCCTCGGCTTATATTCGGGTTGGCTTATACTCGAGTATATACGGTATATATCTTTTACATCACTGAGACTCGGGGCGTAAGCAAAGTCATATGAAAATCACATCTTTGAAAAAATGAAACACCCTACTGGACATGTACACTGTATCCATCTGTTTTTTTTCTCTCAGGAAGTTGATGGGTGCAGGGCAGTCACCCTTAAGCGTGTGCTATGTGTTTTGGGGAACTTTCGGAGGGGTTTTTGTGCAATTCATTTTTTTAAAGAAGCCAGCAGAGAAATTACATTTGTTGGCAATTTGAAACACCTTTTTCATTTGTAAAAGTCAGTGCTGCTTCAGCACTTTCTGTACATCACAGAGATGCCTTTTAAAAAATAAACAAAAACTAAAACTCGCGCTTATGGAGACATACAAAAATAAATGACAAGTGAAAAGAAATTATTATATGCGCAGCTGCTACAGCATAAGGCACTAACACCTTGAGAGATAAAAAATTATAAAATGCAGCGCTAGCGAATATAAATGTGCTCAATACAAACGTATGTGTGAATGTCAACCATCTAAACCTTTCGGGATGATGGTACACACTATTAGTGAAAAGATTATGCACCAATGATTGGTGTCACCAGAAATGCAGTGGGTGTAATACTAAATGTTACCACTAAAAAGTGATCAACTAAGTAAAACCAGAAAATATACTGTGCAAAACATTAAATGAACTGAACAACCAGGCAAATAGCTCTAGGAGTGATTCACAGTACTACAGATGGTTTTCAACATCAAAGAAATAATGTCCCATTTGCAACAGTGGTTGTAATATAGAAGGAAGGGAAAAAAATAAAATAAAAATAAAAATAAAAATAAAAATGCTTTAAAATAAAATAAAAGTCACCCAACATCCAACTTCTAGGACCAATAATGTTCGGTGAAATTCAACAGTTGGCTCAATAGCAGCAGAGATCAGAGGACCATGTGGGGAATAAAAAGAAAAAGCAACTTGTGAAGTACCGCTTAGGAACAGATTAACAATACGCTGTTATTGGGAAAACTCACAAGCCTTCAATGATAACCGAGCGTCAGTGTGTTCCGGGTTCACAACGGCGTGCGTTCCACAAGAACCGGAAGCAGCGTCACTGGTTCTTAGTGTTGACCGGAAATTTGTCAATGCATTTCGCCCCTCCTCCAGGGCATCATCAAGGACCTAAATGATGATCCTTGATGATGCCCTGGAGGAGGGGCGAAATGCATTGACAAATTTCCGGTCAACACTAAGAACCAGTGACGCTGCTTCCGGTTCTTGTGGAACGCACGCCGTTGTGAACCCGGAACACACTGACGCTCGGTTATCATTGAAGGCTTGTGAGTTTTCCCAATAACAGCGTATTGTTAATCTGTTCCTAAGCGGTACTTCACAAGTTGCTTTTTCTTTTTATTCCCCACATGGTCCTCTGATCTCTGCTGCTATTGAGCCAACTGTTGAATTTCACCGAACATTATTGGTCCTAGAAGTTGGATGTTGGGTGACTTTTATTTTATTTTAAAGCATTTTTATTTTTATTTTTATTTTTATTTTATTTTTTTCCCTTCCTTCTATATTACAACCACTGTTGCAAATGGGACATTATTTCTTTGATGTTGAAAACCATCTGTAGTACTGTGAATCACTCCTAGAGCTATTTGCCTGGTTGTTCAGTTCATTTAATGTTTTGCACAGTATATTTTCTGGTTTTACTTAGTTGATCACTTTTTAGTGGTAACATTTAGTATTACACCCACTGCATTTCTGGTGACACCAATCATTGGTGCATAATCTTTTCACTAATAGTGTGTACCATCATCCCGAAAGGTTTAGATGGTTGACATTCACACATACGTTTGTATTGAGCACATTTATATTCGCTAGCGCTGCATTTTATAATTTTTTACCTTTTAAAAAATAACTGTTCCTGGCTAAGTGAAACTTTCAAAGATTTTTTTTTATGTGCTAGTACATGTTACCCAGGGTAGTGCCCACTCCCATGCCCAGAAAATGGGCATTTTTGATTTGACAGTTTCGACTCCTGTTGATTTCAATAGGGTTGGGGTTCGACATCTGAACTTTTCTGCTCAAACATACTTCAGACATCCCTAATGTAAACCAATTGTTTACTATTCCAAGTTTGTGCTTATATTCTTTAGTAAACTTTCATGAATAATCCTCTTAGTACCAAGTAGGGATGAGCTTTATGTTCGGGTCGAACATTGGCTGTTCGCCCGTTCGCCGAATAGCGAACAATTTGGGGTGTTCGTGGCAAATTCGAAAGCCGCGGAACACCCGTTAAAAGTCTATGGGAGAAATCAAAAGTGCTAATTTTAAAGGTTAATATGCAAGTTATTGTCATAAAAAGTGTTTGGGGACCTGAGTCCTGCCCCAGGGGACATGTATCAATGCAAAAAAAAGTTTTAAAAATGGCAGTTTTTTCGGGAGCAGTGATTTTAATAATGCTTAAAATGAAACAATAAAAGTGAAATATTCCTTTAAATTTCATACCTGGGGGGTGTCTATAGTATGCCTGTAAAGTAGCGCATTTTTCCCGTGCTTAGAAAAATCCCTGCACAAAATGACATTTCTAAAGGAAAAAAAGTCATTTAAAACTACTCGCGGCTATAATGAATTGTTGGGTCCCAGCAACACAGATAAAACATGGGTTCCCCCCAGTCCATTACCCCGAACCAAAAATGCGTTGGGGTCCCCCCAAATTCCATTACCAGGCTCTTCAGATCTGGTATGGATATTAAGGAAAACCCTGCGCAAAATGAAAAAAAATGGTGTAGGGGTCCCCATCAAAATTCATACCAGACCCTTTAGGTCTGGTATGGATTTTAAGGGGAACCCTGCGCCAAAATAAAAAAAAATGGTGTGGGGTTCCCCCCAAAAATCCATACCAGACTCTTATCTGAGCACGCAACCTGGCAGGCCGCAGTAAAAGAGGGGGGACAAGAGAGCGCCCCCCTCCTGAATTGTACCAGGCCACATGCCCTCAACATGGGGAGGATGCCCCCATGTTGATAGGGACAAGGGCCTCATCCCCACAACCCTTGCCCGGTGGTTGTGGGGGTCTGCGGGCGGGGGGCTTATCAGAATCTGGAAGCCCCTTTTAACAAAGGGGACCCCCAGATCCCGGCCACCCCTATGTGAATTGGTAACGTGGTACCCAAAAAAGTGACAAAAAAGGTAAAAAAAACCACACACACAGCTTGGGACAAGTCCTTTAATAAAAAATAAAATAAAAATTCCAGAGCTGTAATCCTTCTACGACCCACCGCCATGAACAATACAGCCTCCATGTGAGGCGCCTAGCCGAATTACGCGTGACCCGTCTGACAGTTCTTAGATAACCAAGGGTGGGGCCACCCATGACATGGACGGGTGACCCCGCCACCTCTGACGCAACGGGGGTTTCCCGTGACACATCAGAGGGGGCGGGGTCACCTGTGACACCACGGGAAACCGCTGGAAACCCCTGTTGCGTCAGAGGGGGGCAGGGTCACCCGTCCACATCACAGGTGGCCTCGCCCTCGGTTATTTAAGAGCTGTCAGACGGGTCATGCGTCATTCGGCCGGGGGCCTCTTATGGAGGCTGTATCGTTCGTGGCGGCGGGTCATAGAAGGATTACAGTGCTGGAATTTTTTATTTATTTTTTATTAACCACTTAAGGACCGCCTCACGCCGATATACGTCGGCAGAATGGCATGGCTGGGCACATCCACATACAGGTACGTTGCCCTTTAAGAACCCAGCCATGGGTCGCGCACGTGCCGCCGGCAGCACGCTCGCGACCCGGTCCTGAACTCCGTGGCCGCGCCCGCGGGACCCGCGGACCCGATCGCCGCCGGTGTCCCGCGATCAGGTCACAGAGCTGAAGAATGGGGAAGGTGAGTGTAAACAAACCTTTCCCCGTTCTTCTCTGTGGCATGTCAGTGATCGTCTGTTCCCTGTCATCGGAAAAGACAATCAGTGACGTGTAATGTGTAGCCACGCCCCCTACAGTAAGAATCACTTCCTAGGGAACACTTAACCCCTACAGCGCCACCTAGAGGTTAAACCCTTAACTGCCAGTGTCATTTTCTCAGTAATCAGTGCATTTTTAAAGCACTGATCGCTGTAAAAATGACAATAGCCCCAAAATGATGTCAAAAGTTTCCGATGTTTACGCCATAATGTTGCAGTCACGATAAAAATCGCTGATCGCCGCCATAACTAGTGAAAAAAAAAAATATTATTAAAAATGCCATAAAACAGTCCACTATTTTGTAGAAGCTATAACTTTTGCGTAAACCAATTAATAAACGCCTATTGCGATTTTTTTTACCAAAAATATGTAGAAGAATTTGTATCGGATTAAACTGTGGGAAAGAAATGTTTTTTTATATATTTTTGGGGGATTTTTATTATAGCAAAAAGTAAAAAATATTGCATTTTTTTCAAAATTGGCACTCTATTGTTTATAGCGCAAAAAATAAAAACCGCAGAGGTGATCAAATACCACCAAAAGAAAGCTCTATTTGTGGGAAAAAAAGGACGCCAATTTTGTTTTGGAGCCACGTCGCACGACCGCTCAATTGTCTGTTAAAGCGACGCAGTGCCGAATCGCAAAAAGTGGCCTGGTCCTTTAGCTGCATAATGGTCCGGGGCTGAAGTGGTTAAAGGACTTGTCCCAAGCTGTGTGTGTGTTTTTTTTACCTTTTTTGTCACTTTTTTGGGTGAAATGGTAGGGGTACAATGTACCCCGTTACCAATTCACATAGGGGGGGTCGGGATCCCCTTTGTTAAAAGGGGCTTCCAGATTCCGATAAGACCCCCACAACCACCGGGCAAGGGTTGTGGGGATGAGGCCCTTGTCCCCATCAACATGGGGACATCCTCCCCATGTTGAGGGCATGTGGCTTGGTACGGTTCAGGAGGGGGGACGCTCTCTCGTCCCCCCCTCCTTTCCTGCGGCCTGCCATTTTGCATGCTCGAATAAGAGTCTGGTAATGGAATTTGGGGGACCCCCACGCATTTTTTTTATGGTTCGGGGTTCCCCTTAATATTCATACCAGACCCAAAGGGCCTGGTAATGGACTGGGGGCGGGACCCATGACGTTTTTTTTCAATGACTTTTATCTGTATTGCCGGGACCCGACAATTCATTATAGCCGCGAGTAGTTTCAAATTACTTTTTTTCCTTTAGAAATGACATTTTGAGCAGGGACAGTTCTAAACACCAGAAACATGCGCTACTTTACAGGCATACTATAGACACCCCCCAGGTATGAAATTTAAAGGAATATTTTCACTTTTATTGTTTCACTTTAAGCATTATTAAAATTACTGCTCCCGAAAAAACGGCTGTTTTTAAAACTTTTTTTTGCATTGATACATGTCCCCTGGGGCAGGACCCAGGTCCCCAAACACTTTTTATGACAATAACTTGCATATTAACCTTTAAAATTAGCAATTTAGATTTTTCATGTTCGTGACCCATAGACTTTAACGGTGTTCGCGTGTTCGAACAAATTTTTCGCTTGTTTGCATGTCCTGCTGCAAACCGAACCGGGGGGTGTTTGGCTCATCCCTAGTACCAAGTCATGGTAAACGTATCATTGATACATCTTAAGAGTTTTAGAGTAAACATCAAACATTAACATCTATGTTGTTGATTGGCTGTTTCGCTCAAACACATTTAAAGTACAATCATTGAAGAATTTTGAAACATATTATTTTGCACTCCTTCCAAGATAACTATAATCTGTTTGTATTAAAAAAAGGGAAATGCCAGGAACTCTTAGTTAAAAAAAAAATACATTTTACAACACTGAAACCAGCTTTATAATATAAATGTTAAAAGTTCTTATTACAATTCCTGCAGCAAAATCCTTTGTCTCTGTAACCAAAGACCCAGCACTGCTGTAATATTTATTCCACATGTTCACTGCTATCTGAGCTGTAGAAACAGCTGGCCCAGTAAAAACGAAATAATTAAAAACACAATCACCACTCAAACAGCCTTCAAATGCTTGAAAACATGAATAAAAAAAGTAAACATACTTAGAATATCTAAACAAATGGGATTCTGAGATGAAAGATAAATGTAACATTGGTGTTTTTAATTCACACTATATACAATGCGATGCTACTACTTGTACGTATATGTATGCTGGGCTATGTTTAATGTTTTTATGTCAGTGCAATCTTTAAAAAAAAATTAGGATGTTTTTTTTACAGTATCTGACTATTGTGGCATTTATGTATTTTTGGGGGAATCTCCATGATGAGCCTGTAAAAAGCTGAAGTTGTGAGTCACCTGGAGGAAATCAGAAGGTGCACACCCTGTTTGATTCTGAAGCTTGGTGGAGGATACACTGTGAGACTTGACCTGGCTCATCATCCATTTGGGATCTTCTGCTGTTTGTGCCCAAATTAACCCCTTTACGCCCTCGCTATAGCCATGGCCTTAATTGCCGGGAGGGCATCCATGTATGTCTTCCCGAGCATGAGCTGCCTGCGTGCCCCCAGAGAGTCTATGAGAATCATGTGATCACAGATCGGTGTAAGGGGGCGATCCCAACCCCTTACCACCAGATCAGCTGTCAGCCAATGACAGCTGATCACGAGATGTAAAAAGAGCCGGTAATCAGTTTTTTTTTTCTTTACGCTGACAGCGCTAGACGAAAAAAAAAAAGAAAGATTACCGGCATCTGTCAGAGGGACATCAGTTTCGAACAGAGAGCCACCGCCGCCACATCTGTGCCTACCAGTGCCACCTGCCAGTGCCCACCAGTGCCACCTATCAGTGCAAAACAGTGCTGCCTGTCAGGGCCCACCAGTGCCACCTATTTGTGCCCACCAGTGCCACCTATCAATACCCACCAGTGCCACCTATCAGTGCCAATCAGTGCTCCTAATCAGTGCCCATCAGTGCCTCATCATTAGTGCTGCCTACCAGTGCCTATCAGTGCCCATCAGTGCCACCTATTAGTGCCACCTATCAGTGCCCTTCAATGCTGCCCACCAGTGCCACCTATCAGAAGCTGCCCGTCTGTTTATCTCCATCTGTCAGTTTATTATATAACTTTCTCTCTTAAAATTGAAGAAGATTATTTTGATAGTAGGACATGCTTTTGTTTTCTGAGCCCACAAGAGAGCAATGCAAACAATCTTTACAGTGAATTAATCTCTGGATATTTATTATTATAATTTATTGCAGGTACCTATATAGCGCTGTCAATTTAAGCAGCTCTTCACATATATATTGTACATTCACTTCCTACCCCTCAAGGAGCTTACAATCTAAGGTCCCTAACTCCCATTCATACATACACATACTAGGGCCAATTTAGACAGGAGCCTATAAAGATGCCTTTGGAGTGTGGGAGGAAACTGGAGTACCCAGAGGAAACCCACGCAGGCACAGGGATAACATGAAAACTCCAGGCAGGTAGTGTCATGTTTGGAATTTGAACGATTTTGAAGCTCTTCTGAAAATTTGGGTGTGTACAAGGTGTAGCCGTCTGGCCCCGGACTTTTACCAGCTTTACTTTTCCTGATTGCCTGCGCAATTTCCTCCCTGGAAATATATTTTTCTAAATTACTTACATCCTCATCCAGCAAGGCTGGTAACTTTATCTTCTGTAAATATTGTTCTATTTTATTCCATCTATTGTGTCTATCTTCAGTGCTTTGAGTGTCACTTACTTTATATAATGATTGATAATATTACAGGAAAATGTAATGATGTCCCTAGTGGTATATTTCATTTCTCCCTTTTTATCTTTCATTTTCGCAATATAGTTTAAACTTCGTCTAGGTTTAATCACCCCCGCCAGTACTCTACCAGGTCTATTACCGAACTCATATTGCCTTTTAGCTGTTCTAGTGAAAGCTCGTTTGGACTCCTGTTCCATCAGATCTCTCAGAGCCTCCTGTTTTCCTATTAATTCCCCCTTTACACTGTCATCATTTAATTTTTTATGTATCTGCTCTAATTCCTGAATTCCAGGAGAGATTGTTTTTGTGCTGACCATATTTTTTTCCTTTCCTTCTGCTATCAGTCTCCCTCTCATAAAAACCTTATGGGTTTCCCACAATATTGTTGGTGCAATATTTTCTAAATTTTTTTCTTTCAAAAAAAAATTAATGTCTCTTTCCAGATCCTCCACTATGCCTTGATCATGCAGAAGTGATTCATCCAACCTCCAGGATCTTTGCCTATCCGGGATATTCTCTATATCCAAGCTAACTATAACCGGGGCATGATCCAGGAGGGTGATGGATTTCATCTCTGCATTTATTAATCCCTCTAGAAGCTGGTGGTCCAGGAATACAAAATCAATTCTCGAATAGGAGGAATGCACCTGAGAATAATAAGTGAAATCCCTCCCATTGGGGTACAGGATCTTCCAGACTTCCACGAGCTGTTGTTGATGTCGTTTTTGTTTGATTACCCTAAGATATTTACCCTCTGAACGTAGGGAAAGGGTCTGGGTATCCAGGGTCGGATCAAGCACAAAATTATAATCCCCAGACATAATTACTTTGCCTTCTTTAAATTGTTCTAATTGACGGCATGTACGCCGGCCGCCCTTTGATGACGCAGCACTATGCGCCTCATCCTCATCATGCGGACGCGGCGACATGGGGGATGCGGCGTCATCGCTTGGAACCAGTGACGGGTAAGTATTTAAGGATGCCAAGGTGGACATCTGGTGTAATTTCCCCTCCGCAGCCTGTGAGGCTAGGAGGTTATCGGCACACAATGCAGGAGTCAGGGAAGGATCCTTGGGAAAGAATTTCAGGGATAGCAGGACTTTTCCCTGTCTGTTTTGGGCCTGAAGGCCCACTCCCTGAACACACTTGAGGGATCAGCCTTTTCCTTCTTTTTGGATATATGGGTGAGTGACTACTGAATAGGTCCCATGCCCTTTAATGTCTTGGAGATATAGATTTTTAATCTTCTTTCCTTTTCTTTTTGTTTTTTCTTCCAACTTTTCCCTTCTTTCTTCATTTATTACCTCGTTTGGTAAAGCTGCTGTTTGCTTGCTTTCAAACACCATTTGATTGGATTATACATATCCTGCTCACCTATGGGACATGGAGATGAGGAGTAGCTCTTAATATGAAGGATTGAGAAAGGAATACGTACCACCACCTGTTTTTTGCCCTGGGAAATGCATCCACTGACTCTTTGGCACACATGATTGAAGGAAAGTGAGTCACCATTTGGTTACACCCTAATGGGTGTGGGATTGTGATCATTTATTTTTGTCTGATACTTAATGGAAATTTGTATTTTGATTTGTTGTAGATTATGATACTGTAATATCCCTTGAAGAAAGGATGCCTTGCATTTGAAACGCGTCGGATTACCCACCTACTTGTCACCAGTTGATCTGGTGACGTGTAATTGATGATGGATAGTATCATTGTACATCTAGGATTCAATAATTGTCCATGTTTTTAATGTTTTGTATATCATGACACTGTTCGGATTATTTTCTTTCTGTATTTGTAATAAATATTTTTTCTATAATTTTTTTCTGTTTATATTCGTTGCCTTAAAAATCCCAATTACAAGAGGTTATTTCTATTTTTAACGTACAAGGGATGATGGCAACTACATGTTTCCCTACATGAGTTGGTCTTTTCCAATTCATTCATTACCTTTCTCAAAAAAAGACATGGATGGACATTTGGACAGTATATATTAACCAATGTATATTCAATGTTAAACAAGGATCCTTTAATAAATAGATACCTTCCTTCAGAATCCATTCCCATTGCTTTTAAATTAAATGGTGTATTTTTATCGAACCCTATCGCTATTGCTTTGGATCTTTTATCCGGGGAATATCCATGATACCAAACTGGGAAATGTTTTGAGTTCAATCCGACCCCGGATAACCATTTAAAATGGGTTTCCTGTAAAAAGACTATATTTGATGACCACCTCTTTAATTCCTGCAATATTTGATGCCTTTTACTACGGCTATTTAGGCCTCTTACATTATATGTTACTATCTTTAAAGGTGCCATCTCTCAGACTTGTGCAACATAGACATCCATTGCACCTCAATAATGAGAAGGAAATACAAAATTTCTAATTTTCCAGGGATGATCAACTCCACAAACACACAATTCAACAAAACATAACAACACAATACAGCCCCTTTTAATCTATCCCCACTATACTTTCTATTGTAGACCCCTCCTCCCCCTCCCAACCCCCCTTCCATTGAATATCAATGGTATGGCCTACCTGGCTGTCACCCTATTTAATGGTGCCCAGCCAGGCAGGGCATCCCCTGGGGGTTCCAGTATGCCCGCGTGGGCCCCCAGATCTCATCCCAATTCCGTAAATGGTTCTGGGGGAACAGGCAGGCATTGCCGGAGCCCCATGCACCCCCGAACGAGTCCTTGTTCCTGCCTAATCCATTATTGCTCAGCTTTCCTTACTTTTTTTAAAAACACATTATATTCTATTACTGAGGCACTAAACTTTTTTCCATTGTTGTTCACTTAACTTTCCCCATTCAGGGGTTTTCTTCTCCCAGTTGTCTAAAGTAATACATGGTATATCTAATTTACTGCAAAATTATTTTAAGTCCTCTGGGAATCGTAATGTAGCTGATACACCTTGATTTTTAGCCAACAGACAAGCTGGAAAAACTCCATCTATTATGCCGCGTACACACGATCGATTTTCTCGACGGTGAAAACACCATCGAGAAAATCGACGGGAAAAACGAGGGAACGGCTTGGTTCCCTACACACGTCCGTTTTTCCTAACATTTTATTTTTGGTCAAGAAAAACGACTGTGTGTGGGCTCCGTGGCAGTGTTTCCCTATGGGAAAACTGCCGCGGAAAAAAATGATGGGAATCACGACGAAAAAAATTAGAGCATGTTCTAATTTTTCTCGTCGTGATTAATGCCGTTTTTCCCGTCGGGAAAAATGACAAAAAGCCCACACACGGTCGTTTTTCTTGTTAAAAAAAAATTGATCGTGTGTACGCGGCATAAGAAATGTTTTTTGCTTGTAATTGATTTATTAGGGGTTTCAAAGCTCTCCTGCGGGTCAAGGTTTCTTGCGATAAGTCTGTGAAGATAAAGATCTCAGTCTCATTAAATTTAATCGGCGCAGCACTTCTCATGCCGTATGCAACTTGCTGTTTTATATCATAATGAGAAAATCTCGCTATAACATCTCTTGCGGTTTCTGATGATGACGTATTTTTTTTTGTATATGATTGACTCCTTTAAAGCGTATGGGCGATGTTATTTCTTTGTTCAGTATTTTATTGAACACCCCACGGACCGTTTTTTCTAAATCACCATTTTTCACGGACTCCGGTAGTCCGCGGATCCTTAAATTATTCCGTCTGTTGCGGTTCTCTTGATCTTCCATCCTGTATCGGATATTTCTCATTTCCAGCTGATCCGATTCAGCCCTCACCCGCAGTTCCAAAAACGCTTTTTTATTTTCATCTAAATTTATTTTGGGTTCTTCTACTCTGTAATACATATTGTATGTCCATCCTAGTGGCATTCAGTTCACCTTTAATCATGCACTCTAGGTGCGACATCATCTCAGCCATATCCCGCTTTGTAGGAAGCACCTGTGAGCCATCTTCATTTTTTTCTCTCTCCATTGACGGTTGTTGTTTGTCTCTCTGTTGATTTTATTTTTCTTCCCTGGATTCGTCCTTTTTCTTCATTTGACCTTCTAGGGGGAAGATTATTCCCTCTGCTCTTTCTGCGACTAAGTTCTGATTTTTGATTGACTTTATCCTGTGTCATGTATGTTTTTATAGAATTGCAGTTCTGGCTATCTGCTTAATTTTTTTTTACCGTTTTCCTCCCCATATTATCTTTTCTCAACTTGTTGCTCTTTCTACCCACTCACTGTCTTAAAGACTGAATTTATCAGGTTAAAAGTACCGGCAAAGGCAGTCCAAAAAACAATCTTTGCAAGCAAAGGGCAGGGTAAGATAGGTAGAGTAAGGTAATGGCTGCTATATCAGTAGGATTTAGGTTGACACCAGATCCTCCACAGTGATTTACCTCATGTATCTCTCCACAGAGAGATTACATAATTTAATCCAAATATAAGTGGGTATAAGAGGCAAATGTAAACAAGTATGCCAAATATGCTAGAGCCTGCTGCTCAGGCTGCTCGGGCTGTTATTTCACTTGTGTTCCAAATTTCACATTCCCAGTTTCTTCAGGAAAAAAAACCTACACTCAAGTACACAACTCACATATGCATATAAAAAAAAAAAAGAGTAGATCTCATCAGCATACAGTGTATGTAGTGACTGGAAAAGCAAGGCAGAGCAGAAACAAACCAAAACAGACATAGAGTGCAGATGTAGATTCAGCTTATGCAAGTATATGCACATATAGCCACTCTGTTTGTTGTATAGGCTTCTAGTGATTAGTCCAGATAGCAATCTTAACAGTAAACTGAGAGAGAGAGAGAGAGAGAGAGAGAGAGAGAGAGAGAGAGAGAGAGAGAGAGAGAGAGATAAGGCTAGGCAGGGGAGTTATTTGAGAATACTATGGTAAAGTTCAACCATACTCTTACTTCAATTCATTTATCTGTCTTGCTGAGCATATTGTTATTGTTAAACTTATTGTTAAACTTAGTGTTCTTTCGTCTTCTCCCTCTACTGCATCTGCCCAGAAAAAACCCCGAAACAAACCGTTCTCCAACTTTGTCTAAAAACCCTTCCTGGCAGATAAGCTCTATATTTGCTTCATTAATTAGCAGTTGTTTTTTTTTGTGGTTCCTACCCGTTCTTCAATCCTCTCGACTCCGCTAGAGGAACTTTGCCGCTGGCTCTTTGCACCAGGTAGCTTCACACAATACCTCAGTCCTCAGCCTCTGTCCTCTGCAAATCTGCGGATCTTCCGTAGGATAAGCTGCCTCTCTACGTTTCCCGGCCAGCTCTGTAGTTCTCTAATAGGTGCCACTACCTCCTCAACCTCTCTCTAGCCTCTCACACAGACGAGAGCATGGGGGGGTCTGCATCCACCGGGATCCACTCCACAGCGGCTCCGACCGGCACTGTCTCCCGCTCTGTCCGTGCACTCACAGGAGAGCCCACCCCCTAACCTTTCTCACATGCAGGGAGCGGACCGACATCCACATGCACCTCAACGGTACCTCAGCGACTCTGTTTTCTTACCCTCCGCAGCCCTCCTGTCATCCACAGACCAGTATATACTTCACTGCGAGGGGAACTGCCGGGAGCCGGGAACCAGAAGCGGGAAAGGAAGAAAAGGTAAGCAGAGCGATAAGCGGAGCGAGCGTCTCAGTCCTAGTTCTGTTCACTACAGCATCATATCTCCCATCTAGCCACCTATAGCAAGGGCTTAAGCTGGATTGAGTGGGTTATTTTGTGGGTAATTTATTTTATTTCTCGTAGCACACTCATTCAGGGTAACGCATGGGGCTTCACAGCATGTTCCTATTTGGCGTCACCTTGTGGCTCCGCCCCCCTACTGTCCATCAACCGTGAGCAAAATAAATACAGTTAAATACAAACACGCACAAGTCCTGCTAGGTCCCGTAGGGTTTAAAATTGTCCCCTGCAAATAATTTCAGGTACCATAGTTTGTCACTATTTATAAGAGTGCACTATTTTGAGTCTTGACATGTTTATTATCTATTGACTCAACGCAACATCATCTTTTATATTTTACCTAAAATTTTGTATTACTGTATATCTTGTTTGTTTCCACTATTAATTTTAGGGTATTTTTACCTGAAAATGTAAAGTTATTATACAGCTGCGCCAATATTTTGTGACATAAAAAATTGCAACAGCCACCATTTTATTTTCCAAATGCTGATTTTAATATGTGTGTGAAAAATTTGAAAGAAAAATGCCCCAACAGCAAGTGGTTAGAAACTAGAAAAAGAAAGTATATATATATATATATATATTTATTTTTTTGTACAATTGTTAGCATATAATAAAACAGAGTAGGGTCAGTATACCAAAAAAAAAACCTTATATGAAAATTGAAAAAATATAAAAAACGATTTAGGTATGCAACTTTGCCATAGAGCTATTGTGAAGGTAACCAAAGTGTGCACAGTTTGCCTATTTGGCCTCAGCATGTAGCCATTTATGACCTCTGGTCATGAAAGGGTTAAAGATTGGTATCATAAATGATAACTAATCTGCCAGTAAGTACCAAATATTTTTTTCTAGGTTCCTGGGGAGTCTATTTGCCACTATTCCCCTATAACAACAGGAATTAAGAGTGCATTTTTAATTTTTCCACTATACCAGCAGTAAAAATTATTATACATTGCACTAATACTAATTATATTACCAGTAAATAGTGTCACTAGTCCAACTGGTATTGGCAGCAGTAAACCATACATGAAAACAGGACACCCAAGATCAGTCCAAGCAGGTTTGTCCTGCACTTTTATTCAGCATTGCAGCAAATGAACACATAATTCACTGCAGGAGGGCTTCCTACAGCAAGTCCAAAGCATTAAACAAAGAAAACATCTGCTTATCCGAGCTACTAACTGAGGTCAGTTCCCGAATAACAGGGTGCCAATAATGGGTTCCCCAAAACAGACAGGCAGCACATGTACCTTTTTTAGTGTTCTGTTAGCACTCAGCCTTTTCACCCTTCAGCAGACTCCCACAGCACATAGAGGGAGAGAGAGAACCCTGAGCAACAGTCAGCTTACATATTTAAAAATCTTTGGACAGCTGAGACTAATTAATAAGGTCCGGCTACCAGGCAAGATGTGGACCTAGAAATTGAGGCTTTATCCCACCCAAAGTTTAACAAAGCTTTAAGGCTCCAGAAATCAGAACATACTAAAGATTCTGAGAAAACATAAACCTTGAGGCTCCGTTCACACCATGGTGTTTTGGATAGTGGGCGGAATCGACGCGATTCTGCCCGCGATTCCGAATTGCCGCAAAATGTGGGACACGCTTGCGATCCCTGTTTCTTACAATGGCAGGCCAATCACAGTGAGATTTTGCTATGATTGTCTCCCGTGATTAGGGTGCTATTGAAAGTAACGGGGATTACAAGAGCGTCCTGTGTTTTGTGGCAATTTGGAATCGTGGGCAAAATTGCGATGATTTCACCCGCAATCCGAAATTCCATGGTGTGAACGGAGCCTGAAGCCCCTCACAATGTGTATGTATGAAACCTAGGTGACATATACACACGTCTACAATTCTGCTAACCAGTGCAATGTATTTTTGTTAATTAACCTACTAAACTTTACGAATATACATTATTCATTAGGCTATAACTATTGTTATTTGCCATAATGATGGTATTTTCAACAGTGGCATGCAATAATAACAGTAAATTACTGTAAAGTAGCTGAAGAACACTACTATGGCAAAACAGCACATACTTTCTATTTTAGTGAGCTGAGCCCATATTTGTTAATTTTGGCTTCCTGGGATTGTCAATAGATATTTCACCAAACTGCTTTTTACAGGCAACAGAAATTGCACTTGGCCTTAAATATCTGGAATTTTTAATGCTTGTTCCATGGCCCACCACCAGCTGCAGAATGCTAATATTCAGACCTGGGAACTTTACAGGCTTCAATTGGAGAGTGAAGAAATAAAAACTGTAAGTTACCTGGTATACTAGAACTGCCAAATGTCACTGGCAGAACTACTGTGAGCCTAAGCCAGTCCTGCGAGGAGGAGCATTAAAGGTATTTGCATACTATTAGATGTCATAAGTTCATCACAGAAAAGTAAAAATTACTGGGCATAGCATGATTGTGGCATCATGCTATCCTTGAAGATGTATAATCTAATATATAGGATGCTATCCTCCAAAGACACTGCTGTCTTTCTTATTGTCATGGGCTGGGCAGGCGACTATAGAGGAGGCAGGAGGTGGATCCACTGTACCAGAGAGGGGATGGTACGAATCGCACCGAGGGACCGGTTCTAAGCGGCTACCGGTTTTCACCAGAGCCCGCCGCAAGGCAGGATGGACTTGCTGCGGCGGTAGCAACCAGGTCGTGTCCCCCAGTAGCGACTCCACCTCTCTGGCGGCTGAGGCCGGTGCGGTACAAAAGGACTAGGCAGAGGCAAGGTCAGACGTAGCAAAAGGTCAGGGCAGGCGGCAATGGTTCGTGGTCAGAGACAAAGGCAGAAGGTCAGGTACACAGGCAAGGTAACTCAAAATACTTCCACAAGGTACTAGGACAACAAGATCCGGCAAGGACAGGAAGGGGAAGTGGGTTAAAATAGGTTTTGGGTAGAGGAACCGTAATTGGACCGGGCACCAATCAATGGTGCACTGGCCCTTTAAATTTTAGAAGGCCGGCGCGCGCGCGCCCTAGAACACAGCGGGGCCACGCGCGCCGGGAGGCAGCAGGAAGAGGAAGGTAAGTGGGGAGGAGAGCGGAGCAGCGCTCACGGCCAGGGGGGCTGGCCGGAGTGCCGCAGAGGGGACGACGCCGTGAGTGCTCCGGGCTGGATGGGACACCCGGAGAACTCGGCGTTACAGTACCCCCTCCTTAGGTCTCCCCCTTTTCTTGGAACCCAAGAATCTACGGATGAGCTCTTTGTCTAAAATGTTGGTCTCAGGCTCCCAGGATCTCTCTTCAGGACCACAGTTCTCCCAATCAATTAAAAATAATTTTTTACCTCGGACGACCTTGGAGGCGAGGATATCTTTCACCGAAAAGACATCGGAGGAACCAGAGACAGGAGCAGGAGCGGTGACCTTGGGGGAAAATCGGTTAAGAATGAGGGGTTTAAGAAGAGACACGTGAAAAGAGTTGGGGATGCGAAGAGAAGGAGGAAGATGGAGTTTGTAAGAGACAGAATTGATTTGGTTTTTGATTTTATAAGGTCCGAGGTAACGAGGGCCCAGCTTGTAGCTAGGTACCCGAAACCGAACATATTTGGAGGAGAGCCACACTTTGTCACCAGGGACATAGACAGGGGGAATTCTTCTCTTTTTATCTGCATGTCTCTTCATGCGGGCAGAGGCCAGTGATAGCGAGTTTTGAGTCTCTTTCCAGATAGAGGTAAAGTCCCGGGTTAATTCATCCACGGCAGGAACTCCAGAAGAAGTGGGAATGGGGAGGGGGGGGCAAAGGGTGGCGGCCGTAGACCACAAAGAAAGGAGATTTGGAGGACGATTCAGAGTTCTTGAAATTGTATGAGAATTCCGCCCAGGGCAATAGGTCGACCCAATTGTCTTGACGGGCGGAGACAAAATGTCGTAAGTAGTCACCAAGGACCTGGTTAACTCTTTCCACCTGTGCATTGGATTGCGGGTGATAAGCGGAAGAAAAATTCAATTTAATCTTTAGTTGAGTACAGAGAGCTCTCCAAAATTTTGAGATAAATTGGGCGCCTCTATCCGAGACGATATGTGAGGGAAGGCCATGGAGACGGAAAATTTGAAGAAAAAAGTGCTTCGCCAACTGAGGTGCAGTAGGCAGACCAGGAAGAGGGACAAAATGAGCCATTTTCGAAAAGCGGTCAACGACCACCCAAATGACAGTGTTACCATGAGACAACGGAAGGTCCGTGATGAAATCCATAGCAATGTGGGACCATGGTAGTTCAGGCACCGGTAGAGGAAGGAGAAGACCTGCAGGCTTCTGGCGTGGAGTTTTGTCACGTGCACAGATAGTGCAGGCCCGTACAAAGTCAGTCATATCTCTTTCCTGGGTAGGCCACCAATAGTGTCTGGCCAACAATTGTAAGGATTTTTTGATCCCAGCATGGCCGGCTAGATGGGAGGAATGGCCCCACCTAAGTATCTGGAGACAAAGGCCTGGAGGAACTAAAGTTTTTCCTGGAGGGACTGGCATCAGAGCAGCGGGAGCAGAGGAAATCAGGCACTCAGGGGGTACGATGTGTTGTGGGGGGTTCCCGGTTTCAGAGGCATCAGAGGAACGGGACAAGGCATCCGCCCTGACATTCTTGTCTGCGGAACGAAAATGGATCTGAAAATTGAACCAGGCAAAGAACAATGACCACCTGGCCTGGCGAGGATTCAAGCGCTGAGCGGACTGAAGGTAAGACAAATTTTTATGGTCAGTGTAGATGGAGATGGGGTGAAGAGAACCTTCCAGGAGATGTCTCCACTCTTCTAATGCCAACTTGATGGCCATTGGCCAACAGTTCACGGTCACCTATGGAATAGTTCTTTTCAGGAGGGGAGAAGGTTTTAGAGAAAAAACCACACGTGACGTTTCCTCCTTTAGCATTTCTTTGAAGAAGAACGGCTCCGGCTCCTACCGAGGAGGCGTCAACTTCAAGGAAGAACGGCTTAGTGGGGTCTGGTCGAGATAGAACAGGTGCCGAAGAGAAGGCGGTTTTTAGGTGAGTAAAGGCTTCTTCCGCCTGAGGTGGCCAGGACCTTGGATTCGCGTTTTTCTTAGTCAGCGCCACTATCGGTGCAACGATGGTGGAGAAGTGGGGTATGAACTGGCGATAGTAGTTGGCGAATCCAAGGAAGCGCTGGATAGCACGGAGTCCAGAGGGATGTGGCCAATCTAAGACTGCAGAAAGCTTATCAGGATCCATTTGAAGACCTTGTCCTGAAACCAGATAACCTAGGAAAGGAAGGCTGCTACACTCAAAAAGGCATTTTTCAAATTTAGCGTAAAGATGATTTACACGGAGGCGCTGGAGTATTTGACGGACATGGAGCCGATGTTCCTCAAGGTTGGTAGAGAAAATTAGGATGTCGTCAAGATAGACAACCACACAGGTATACAGTATGTCCCGAAAGATTTCATTGACAAAATCCTGAAAGACTGCAGGGGCGTTGCAAAGTCCAAAAGGCATGACGAGATATTCGAAGTGGCCGTCTCTGGTGTTAAATGCGGTTTTCCATTCATCTCCTTTACGGATTCTGATGAGGTTATAAGCGCCCCTGAGGTCTAATTTTGAAAAAACCTTTGCTCCGCGCAGACGGTCAAAGAGCTCCGAGATGAGAGGCAGAGGGTAGCGATTTTTAACAGTGATCTTATTAAGACCACGATAGTCTATGCAAGGGCATAGTGAACCGTCCTTCTTGGTAACGAAGAAGAACCCCGCTCCGGCTGGAGAGGATGATTTCCTAATAAACCCTCTCTTGAGGTTCTCCTGTATGTAATCGGACATGGCCTTGGTTTCGGGAGAGGAGAGAGGGTAAATTCTGCCACGGGGTGGTGTAGTACCTGGGAGCAAGTCAATGGGGCAGTCGTAGGGTCTATGTGGAGGTAAGACCTCCACCTGATTTTTGCAAAAAACATCGGAAAAGTCCTGATAGGCCTTGGGAAGGCCAGGCAAAGGAGTAGAAATGGGAATTCGACTGGTGGGTATAGACTTAAGACAATGCTTGTGGCAGGAATAGCCCCAGGATTTGATGTCCCCCGTGGTCCAGTCGAGGGTAGGAGAATGACGCTGGAGCCAGGGTAGGCCAAGAAGGATGTCAGAAGTACAGTTCGGCAAAACAAAGAATTCAATCTTTTCTTGGTGAAGGACCCCAACGGACATGAGCAGGGGTTCAGTGCGGTAACGCACGGTACAATCCAGATTCTCTCCATTTACGGAGGAAATGAAGAAGGGTCTGATGAGACGGATAACAGGAATGTTGAACCTGTTGATGAAGGAGGCTTCAATAAAGTTTCCTGCAGAACCGGAGTCCAGGAAGGCCACCGCAGAGAAGGGGGAGCCGGCAGAAGGAGAGAACCGCACGGGAATAGTCAGACGTGGAGAGAAAGAATTCACACCTAGTAACGCCTCTCCCACGCTCACTAGGTGCGGGCGTTTCCCAGACGTGGAGGACGAATAGGGCAGTCCTTTAGGAAATGTTCAGAGCTCGCACAATAGAGGCATAAGTTCTCATTCCTACGGCGAGATCTTTCTTGCAGGGTCAGACGAGATCGGTCGACTTGCATGGCCTCCTCGACAGGAGGCATGGTATCAGGATGCGTAGGATTCAGGAAGAGAGGAGCCAGGCGCGGATAACGCCTGGTACGAACAAGATCTTTCTCCAGGCGAAGCTCTTGGCGTCTTTCCACGTAGCGGATGTCAATGCGGGTAGCTAAGTGGATAAGCTCTGTCAGGGTGGAGGGTATGTCTCGTGTGGCCAGAGAGTCCTTGATGTGGCTGGACAAGCCTTTCTTGAAGGTTGCGCAGAGAGCCTCATTATTCCAGGCTAGCTCTGAGGCCAGTGTGCGGAACTGTATGGCATATTCGCCCACAGAGGAGTTTCCTTGGACCAGGTTAAGCAGGGCGGTTTCCGCGGATGATGCTCGGGCTGGTTCCTCAAAAACGCTACGAACCTCAGCAAAGAAGGACTGAACGGTGGCCGTAGCAGGGTCATTGCGGTCCCAGAGTGGCGTGGCCCAGGCCAAGGCCTTCCCAGACAACAGACAGACCACAAATGCCACCTTAGAGCGTTCTGTGGAAAACTGGTCCAACATCATTTCAAGATGCAGGGCACATTGAGACAAGAATCCCTGGCACATCTTAGAATCCCCGTCAAATTTCTCCGGAAGAGACAAGCGGATCTTTGAACTAGACGCGGCTGCTCGGAGAGGAGGAGATGCTGGAGCTTGTCGCGGCAGACGCTGCTGGACCATGGCGGTCAACTGCGCCAGCTGCTGTCCTTGTTGGGCAATCAATTGCGACTGCTGGGCAACCACGGTAGTGAGATCAGCGAGATTGGGCAGCGGCACCTCAGCGGCATCCATGGCCGGATCTACTGTCACGGGCCGGGCAGGCGACTATAGAGGAGGCAGGAGGTGGATCCACTGTACCAGAGAGGGGATGGTACGAATCGCACCGAGGGACCGGATCTAAGCGGCTACCGGTTTTCACCAGAGCCCGCCGCAAGGCAGGATGGACTTGCTGCGGCGGTAGCAACCAGGCCGTGTCCCCCAGTAGCGACTCCACCTCTCTGGCGGCTGAGGCCGGTGCGGTACAAAAGGACTAGGCAGAGGCAAGGTCAGACGTAGCAAAAGGTCAGGGCAGGCGGCAATGGTTCGTGGTCAGAGACAAAGGCAGAAGGTCAGGTACACAGGCAAGGTAACTCAAAATACTTCCACAAGGTACTAGGACAACAAGATCCGGCAAGGACAGGAAGGGGAAGTGGGTTTAAATAGGTTTTGGGTAGAGGAACCGTAATTGGACCGGGCACCAATCAATGGTGCACTGGCCCTTTAAATTTTAGAAGGCCGGCGCGCGCACGCCCTAGAACACAGCGGGGCCGCGCGCGCCGGGAGGCAGCAGGAAGAGGAAGGTAAGTGGGGAGGAGAGCGGAGCAGAGCTCATGGCCAGGGGGGCTGGCCGGAGCGCCGCAGAGGGGACGACGCCGTGAGTGCTCCGGGCTGGATGGGACACCCGGAGCACTCGGCGTTACACTTATCCTTAATGTTTAGTATGTCTTCAGGATGTAGCATGTGGGGAACATTCCCATAGCTTTAAATCTTATACTAACATGAAGAGTTTAGCCCAAATAGTACTCCTGCAGCTGTAAGAGAGTTTCATGACAGTTGTGTTATGTATAGGCATGACAAGTATTCCAAGACTCTTTATCAGCCCCATTGTTGAGGCCAATATTCATGGCAATAACAGAAAACATGGCAGAAATATTAGACACAATAACCCAATCTTTATTTATTGCCATTCATAGATTAAAGGGGTTGTAAAGGTTCATTTTTTATTTTCTAAATAGGTTCCTTTAAGCTAGTGCATTATTGGTTCACTTACCTTTTCCTTCGATTTCCCTTCTAAATATTTTTTTTCTTTGTCTGAATTTCTCACTTCCTGAAAGCTTATCCCCATCATCCAAGCCGTTCTGGCTGGGGGTTAGTCGGCGTGCTCGCCACCTCCCTTGTGAACACAGCGTCTCCCCGCAGGGATGTAGTCCCAAGGGAGGGGGCGAGCATGCTGACTAACCCCCAGCCAGAACGGCTCGGATGATGGGGGCAAGCTTACTGAGGAGGAACAGGAAGTGAGAAATTCAGACAAAGAAAAAAAACATTTAGAACGGAAATCGAAGGAAAAGGTAAGTGAACCAACAATGCACTAGCTTGAAGGAACCTATTTAGAAAATAAAAGACAAACCTTTAAAACCCCTGTAAGGTAAACTAATTTGCCAAATAACATTAATTTCACACATGCATACACACACATACAGTACATGCGTATTAATGCACACATGCACAAATATACAAACATGTTGAAGCACAAAAAATTTAGTCAAATGGGTCAAAATAAAATGGACATTTCCATTGCATTATGTATTGGGTAACATAATGAGAATGGCATTTTTAATCTTTTTTCTGGTTATGACAAAGACGCAGGCCTGGATTCTTGGTTATAGCAAATATACAGAACTCTACAAATGTATGTAAACTAAAGAGACTATGGGAGGGATTTACTAAAACTGGAGCACTCACAATCTGGTGCAGCTGTACATGGTAGCCAATCAGCTTCTAACTTCAGCTTGTTCAATTAAGCTTTGACAATAAATCCTGGAAGCTGATTGGTTTCTATGATTGGTTTCTATGCAGAGCTGCACCAGATTTTGCACGGTCCAATTTAAGTAAATCTCCCTCTATATATTTAGTAGACTAGGGCCTCAAAGATGACATAAACTGAATGAACATAGGTACCTCTGCACTGCAGTCATATAGCTTCAGCCGTCTTTTATAAGAAAAAGTAAGCAGTGCACATCTTATTACCGATAAATGAAAATATGCTGTAAAAGGGCTGAAACTTTGTGAATGGTAATACAGGGTTTATCCAATATGGTATGCTCATTCATTTGGTTTAAGTGAACATATATCATGTTATTATTTTCTGGCCTTACCTACCTTCTGCAGAACTTTGCTAATAGAACATATCTACAACTCTATTCTTATTACAAAAGTGCTAGGGAAACAATTGTATCAAAATGACATATTTAAAAATTATTTGGATGCAGGTGTATATGGTCCTGATTGAGTTTTATTGCTGACTGTTCTTTGCACAATACTACTGCATTTTCCTACGTAATAAACCCACAAGAGGTTGTTATTAACATGTTTGCTATCAGTGCTGCCAGGTAACATAATCATATATTCCAACATACCTGTAAAGTGCCTTTTGGAATTTTGTATGTATTTTCTATATTCCCATTTTCTTTACCTTTCGCTGTAAAAACAATAATTTTTTTTTTTTTATAGAAATCAGTAATATCACTAATAAAAATGTAATTCTCACATCTGTTAAAAAAATAAAATTCTCAAATGTAATTCTCAGATTATTTCCCAAGATAATTTATTTCATGGATGACTATTGTTTTGACAGTTCCTCCTTTGTACAAATATAAGCCACATTCCAATCGTGAGTGTAGACTGTGTATTTCATGTATTTTCTAGCAGACTATACGAAAAAATACGAAAAAATGTAAGGTTCTGGACCAAATTTTTTGGTTATTTACAAATGGCATGCGTAGTTAGAAAATAGTTAGTTGGATATGATGGTTATTAAGCATATTATGTTATGTCTACACTGGGCTAAATCTGCACAAGTAGTATTCTCATCTTGAATAATACATTACACATGCACAGATTGTCACATGGTAACACAGACTATGCATGCATAAACAGGTTCTCTGGAAGACCTCAGGAAATGGTGTCATATAGAAAGAACAGGTAGACAATTTTTTTTTAATATTTAATTTGGACTCTGTTCATTCGGGCAGACAATGGTGCTACATTGCTTTGAAACTCTTGCAAAATTCCTTAAGCAATATTTGTATGTACTGTACAAGGATCTCTTATTTTGTTCTAATGAATTCCACCCCAGAGAATGACCAGGGTGAGACCTATGGGACTCAAGGCTGGTGTTTTATTTATAAAATACTAGTTGTGTTACCACCAAAAAGCCATAAAGGTTGCTTATTGAGTTTAGAAGACAGTTATAGACATAATTTGACCACCTCTAGGCAGAAAATCGTCTGTATATTTAAATCAGTACAGAAGGAAGATTGAAATAGAAGAGTTCGGTCTATTGCTTGCCACAGACATTGGATCATCATTAGACCCAGCAAAATGGAGACCTATTATTGAGCTGCATGCCTTATTAGGATAAAAAAAATATATATATATATATATACATATATATATATATAGCAAGGTTGTAAATTTATCTTATATATACAGTATGTGTAAAACAAAGCTGGAACGTTTCACCGTCAGTTCTCTTTATATAGTCCATGGGTTATGAAGTGTAGCTTGGAGCAGGGATCAACTGCAGGCATCACAGACCGTGTAAAATGTACTAACTCTGTTACTTGTCATAAGTCTCCATCTCACTATTTGAAAGATTTATAGGTCTTTAAAAAATAAAACATCAGGTATGCACAGATGTGAAGCAGACAATGCAGTCAATATGTCAATATATGGCACTATTTTCTGGGTACAAGTTTCATATTAGAGCCTCCACCACCGGCTAGGAAGAATAATAAAGCTACATTTTCATCATGTTAAGTCCAAATTTATAGTACAATCAAATATTAAATGGGAATCACTGATGCTACTTACGACTAGTCTTGTGATTTTGAGGTTTACTCCATATTTCATCATCTGAGTTATCTTTCACACAAAATTCATATGCAGTGTTTGGCTTTAGATTGTCGACTACAGTTTCAGTTGTAGGACAAAGCTGGAAATTCCAGTCCTTATTTTTTTCTCTGTAGCGAACTGTGTAAAACCTGTGTGAAAAAAAGTGTGCAGAATTACATATAAATGCATAAGTAATAAATTCATGAAATGCATAATTTCATTTTCTCTTGTCAATGCTGTTGCTGTTAGTAAGATGTGAAATGATGAGTCAGTTTCTGATCCTTAAGATTTACAGAATAAAACGGTATTAAACATCAAAACAACAATGTATTTAATTGCAGCTCACTAGTTCTTATGCCGCGTACACACGATCGTGATTCACGGCGGTGAAAACACTGCCGTGAATCACGACAGAAAAAATGAGGGAACGGCTTGTTCCCCCAAACACGGCCGTTTTTCCCGTCATTTTTTCTCTTGGCGAGAAAAACGAGCGTGTGTAGACTCGACGGCAGTAATTCCCTATGGGAAAACTGCCGCGGAAAAAAATGACAGGAATCACGACGAGAAAAATTAGAGCATGTTCTAATTTTTCTCGCCGTGATTAATGTCGTTTTTCCCGTCGAGAAAACCGGCAAAAAGCCCACAGATGGTCGTTTTTCTCTTCCAAAGGAAAGAATTTAATTTTTCCCGACGGGGAAAATGATTGTGTGTACACGGCATTAGGCTCGGTTCGCACTGATCCGACATAGGATTCGACTTGTGGGACCCCAAAACGAATGACATATGAAATTCAATGTTTGCTTACGAGAGCCATCTTAACTGATACTACACAAGTCTGTTTGACTTTAGAAAAGATTCCTGCACTACTTTGGTCTGACTTTGATACAACTTCAATGCCACGGAGTTTAAAAAGTCACATCAAAGTCGTATCAAAGTCAGACTCCAAAATTGCACTGAAAGTCGTGCGACTTTGGAATCGGGCTAGTGTGAATCAAGCCTAATGCCGCGAACACACGATCGTGATTCACGGCGGTGAAAACACTGCCGTGAATCACGACAGGAAAAATGAGGGAACGGCTTGTTCCCCCACACACGGCCGTTTTTCCCGTAATTTTTTCTCTTGCCGAGAAAAACGACCGTGTGTGGGCTCCCCGGCAGTGTTTCCCTATGGGAAAACTGCAGCGGAAAAAAAATGACAGGAATCACGGCGAGAAAAATTAGAGCATGTTCTAATTTTTCTCGTCGTGATTAATGCCGTTTTTCCCGTCGGGAAAAACGGCAAAAAGCCCACAGACAATCGTTTTTCTCGTCCAAAGGAAAAAATTTCATTTTTCCTGACGGGAAAAATGATCGTGTGTACGCGGCATTAGATGTGATGGCTGCATTAGTTTTGTTTTAGGCTTTTTTATTTCCAACGTTGACCCAGCCAGTAAGTCTGGTGTTTTCCAACTCTCTTTAACAAACTTAGCTGTCCAAAAAAAGTAGCAGTTAAATGGTTGAGGCAAACCATTTAACACTGACAGGGGTTCTTACAATGGTCAGCTTTGTTCAACTAATTATTCATTTATGTAAAACCTTTATCCCAAGACTACAATGTTTGTATTTTTTCCTGTCAGCTTTCCCTATTAAGAAATTTATATACCGTATTTATCGGCGTATAACACGCACCATTTTCCCCTTAAAATCAGGGGAAAATCGTGGGTGCGTGTTATACGCCGATACTCCGTCGAATTCCCCTGCTGAAAACGAGCGAGAGGAGCGAGCGGAGCTGAAGCCGAAGTACAATCGGCTTTACTCGGCTCCTCTCGCAGTCCCGCCCATCTCTGACTGCGCCGCTGACATAGAGAAAGCCGAGTGTACTTCGCCTAGTCTCGGCTCCTCTCGCAGTCCTGCCTGTGACTGTGAGCAGACACAAGTCTAGCCGAAGTACACTCGGCTTTCTCCGTCAGCGGCGCAGTCAGTGGAGATGGGCGGAACTGCGAGAGGAGCCGAGTCCAGCCGAAGTACACTCGGCCCCGCTCGCTCCTCTCCACAGAAATCGGCGCCAAATTTTAAAAACCGCCGGGACTGACACGATCGCAAAGGCACTGGGCAAGGCTGCAGATGGACAGATGAACACTGGGCACGGCTGCAGATGGACAGATGGACACTGGGCACGGCTGCAGATGGACAGATGGACACTGGGCACGGCTGCAGATGGACAGATGGACACTGGGCAAGGCTACAGATGGACACTGGGCACGGCTGCAGATGGACAGATGGACACTGGGCAAGGCTGCAGATGGACAGATGGACACTGGGCACGGCTGCAGATGGACAGATGGACACTGGGCACGGCTGCAGATGGACAGATGGACACTGGGCAAGGCTGCAGATGGACACTGGGCAAGGCTGCATGCTGCATTTAAATGTAAGTTTTTTTTCCTTGAATTTCCCTCCTAAAAGTTTTTTTCCTTAAAATTCCCTCCTAAACTTGGGGTGCGTGTTATACGCCGGTGCGTGTTATACGCCGATAAATACGGTAAGTGCTCTATATAGTTAAGCCATTGTGTAATTTGTGTGCTTTTGGAACCATTCACTTTTTTTATTAGCTTAAGTTTTAGGAAGTTCTATTTAATTTGGGTCTAACATCTGTTAAAGTCAAGGAGAAAACAAAATTAATATGGAACTATGTGCGAAATAAACAAATGACATCTGACATTTCTGTTCAAATAAACAATTCAGGTGCAGCTAACCATATAGCCACATATATGATGCAGTCTGTCAGCATTAACACAACAGTCCTGGTGAGTCCCTCATGTAACATAGTGGTATCATCTGTTGATCCTGCCAGTAGATGTGTTATTTTTCAACTTGCTTTAACAGCTGTCCAGCAAATGAGGCACTTAGAAAGCTGAGAGAAACCATTTACCACTGATAGGGGTTCTTACAATGGTCAGCTTTTATTCATTTAGGTAATAGTTTTAATCCCAAAGAAGGAAAAAAAAGGTTGACGAGTTGCTATCCAAGTGTGGCTACATTACTCCTCCATAGCTACAGTGGAGGATTGAGCATAGCAACCGTAAAACAGGAGTTTTGGCCAGTTGTAGTTGTTTACTGGCTAGATTACCAGGTGAAAAAAAAGAAAAAAAAAAAGCCAAAAATGTAAACAAATTTATGTGAGTTTAGATTGTAAACTCTAACGAGCAGTGCTCTCTGATCCCTCCTGTATTGAATTGTATTGTAACTGTACTGTCTGCCCTCATGTTGTAAAGTGCTGCGCAAACTGTTGGCGCTCTAAATCTTGTATAATAATAATAATAGAAATTTGCCTTAACACCTTACTGAATCTGAATGAATTTTTTAGCTTTAAACTTTAGTGTAAAAATTGAGCTTTTGTTTGATTTTCAGAACTGTTAATTTTTTATCGTGCAGTTTACATTATGTAGCGCCCTGCTCCTGATGACCAGGTGCTATGTTAGGTTTAGTGGGTGTCTGAGCTGGTAGTTAGCTCAGACTGTGTAATGATTAAGGCTAAATCAGCCTCTGCTCCGGCTATGGCTGTGTTTGGAAGGACTTCCCACTGTTTGTCTGTAGGTGGCGTTACCACCCCAGGCCCATGTTGGAACACAAGCAGGCCAAAGTGTATTGGGTACTTTCCCCCGGGAACAGCCCAGTGGGAGTGGTCATGCTGGGAAAGGGTACTTAAGGGGCAGACGCCATTTTTCGGGGCTCTCTTCGCCTCGTGGCCCTCCTGGCTCAAAGTATGTGTTAGCGAGATTTCAGCCACGGAGCCATGTTGGCCCGAGGCTGCATCTCTGCCAGGTAGGCCCAATTGTCCTGACTGGGGCCTGCACTATGAAGGTGATCCTGTGCTGTCTGTCCTGCGGGAGGAAGCCACTCAATGGAGGAAACCAGGGGAGGACCTGTCCTGGAGAGGACCAAACGGAAGGCTGGTATCTTGGGGAAGGCATGGTGACCTTATTGGAGGATGCACCGTAGCTTATGTTACCTTACAGTGTGCCAGGATGGCTTAAAGGCTCTTAAACTGTAAGGCTGGATATTCGGGTACTAAAATCCTATGGCAGAGGATTAATGAACAGTTCGTCTTTATCGTACTAAAGTCTGTGGCAGAGACTGTTAATTCTTCATTTTGTTCGTGCATCACCCCGGCTGCTTGGCCAAGTGAGAGGGGCCTATCCGGGTGAGCAACACCCACTTGAAGGAGAATGGTGAGTGTGACTTTTGAAACTTAGAAGTTTCCCCAGTGATCTGCATTGTGTGCCTGAACCTTCCCCTAACCTTCCATCCCTCTACCTATGCAAGTTTGTGTGAAATAAAACTCAACGAAAAGGATTTATAACTTGTGTGGACATTGAACTTTCTATAGACTCTCATCCCCTAGACAATGAACAGTGAGGTAACCTGCAAAGCCCAAATCTAAACCAGCATCTCGTACGGGGGTGTGCTACACTTATTATTATTATTATTATTATACAGGATTTATATAGCGCTGACAGTTTGCACAGCGCTTTACAACATCAGGGAAGATAGTACAGTTACAATACAATTCAATACAGGAGGGATCAGAGGGCCCTGCTCGTTAGAGCTTACAGTCTAGAAGGGAGGGTTAAGTGGAACAAAGGGTAGTAGCTGTGGGGGGATGATCAGATGGTCAAAATGAGAATACAGTTGTTAGGTGTGGGTAGGATAGGCTTTTCTGAAGAGGAGGGTTTTCAGGGATCCTCTAAAAGATAATAGAGAAGGAGATAGACGGACAGATTGGGGTAAGGAGTTCCATAGGCTTGGAGAGGCTCTGGAAAAGTCCGGGAGACGAGTATGGGAGGAGGTGATGAGAGAGATAGAGAGCAGGAGGTCTTGAGAAAAATTAAGAGAACGATTAGGTTGGTATTTGGAGACTAGGTCAGTGATGTAGCTGGGGGCAGAGTTGTGGATGGCTTTGTAGGTGGTTGTTAGTATTTTGAATTTAATTTGTTGGGCGAGCGGAAGCCAGTGGAGGGATTGACAGAGAGGAGTAGCAGAGACAGAGCGGCTGGTAAGGTGGATGAGTCTGGCAGCAGCATTCATGATGGACTGAAAGGGGGGATAGAGTATGCCGAGGTAAGCCAATAAGGAGGGAGTTGCAATAGTTGAGGCGAGAGATGACCAGGGAGTGAATTAAGAGCTTTGTGGTGTCATTGGTTAGAAAGGGGTGTATTTTGGAGATATTGTGGAGGTTGAGGCGGCAAGATTTGGACAGTGATTGGACGTGGGGCTTAAAGGAGAGTTCAGAGTCCAGGACTACTCCTAGGACCTTGGCATGTGGGGATGGGCTTATGGTTGTGCCATCAATTTTGACAGAGAGATCAGGGGAAGAGGCACGTAGGGGGAGGAAAAATTATAAATTCGGTTTTGGATAGATTGAGTTTGAGGAAGTGGTGTGATATCCAAACTGATATAACTGATAGTAAATTAGTGATACGTGAGAAGAATGAAGGAGCGAGTTGAGGGGCAGAGAAATAGATTTGAGTGTCGTCAGCGTAGAGATGGTATTGGAAGCCGTGGGAGGCTATAAGCTGACCCAGGGAGGAGGTGTAGATTGAAAATAGGAGGGGTCCAAGAACAGAATCTTGAGGGACCCCAACAGAGAAAGGAAGAGGAGAGGAGGAAGTCGAATTGTAAGTAACGCTAAAGGTGCGGTTAGATAAGTAGGCAGAGAACCAGCGGAGTACAGTCACGGAGGTGTGGTTTTTTGAGGAGGAGTGGGTGGTCAACCGTATCAAAGGCAGCAGAGAGGTCCAGTAGTACAGAATAGTGTCCCTTAGTTTTGGCCGTTAGTATATCGTTTGTTAGTTTTAGGAGAGCAGTTTCTGTGGAATGTTGAGGACGAAATCCAGACTGAAGGGGATCAAGAAGGTTATTATCGGCAAGGTGGACGCTCAGTCGGTTGTAGACTAGACGTTCAAGGAGTTTGGATAAAAAGGGGAGCAAGGAGCCTAGGTTGTTAAGCATGGATGGGTCCAGTGTGGGCTTTCTAAGTATGGGGCTGAAAGGGCATGTTTCAAATAGTTAGGGAAGATGCCAGAAGAGAGGGAGAGATTGAAGATGTGGGTTAGAGAGTGTAGAATAGAGCCAGATGGTGAACGTAGCATTTGTGAGGGAACAGGATCTAACATTTCTATTAGTCCCCTTATATACTGTAGCTATATTTACTTATCTGAACTAAATGGGTCAGATATTGCCTCACATACTATCTTCTGAGAGTGCATAACATGGTCAAATAACAGAGATACAACTACAGGGCTCTGTTATTTGAAGTTGTTATGCACTCTTGGGAGCTGTGAGCCCTGCCCATGACTACTTTACTGTAAGACCTTGTGCACACTGCAGCAGTCAAATGTCTGTTTTACAGGTGTTTGAGTTATTTTTTTTGTTTTTTGTTCTGCCCCTAAATGCCACTCTATGTGTCCATGCACACATAGGTGCTTAGAGGAGTTTAGGGGCAGAAATCTGAACGCACCAAAATCGCATTCAGGAGAGGAGATTTTGGGCAGAAAAAATGCCTGACGCATCTAAACATGTGTAAATGTTAGGCATGTTTAATGCTTGAGTGTTTTCTCATTTCAATGGTCAGAATAAATTATTATTCTGGCCAATTAAATACACAAACACCCAAGCCCTTTGATGTGCCTAAAATGTGCCTATTTTGTATGCATCTGCAAAAAAATGTGGCTTAGGAACTCCTGCTAGAAGAAAAGAATTTACAAAAGCCTCATTCTGAATGAATCCTAAACACAGTTCCAGCTTGAGCAAAAAAAAAATACTGGATTCCATAACAGTAAAAAAAAAAATACTTATCCAGTTTCTGGCATTTTCCCTCGCAGATTTAACCAAACAAACAATGCAGAAATGCTCCTCTTTCAACACACTTCCTGTGAGCCCAAGGCATCAATCAGAAATCATTAGTCTATACGGAGCACAAAACTTAACGTGCAAACAAGATTAGTCAAGAGAAAAAAACTTCAATAACAAAAAAAAAGTTTACCAAAGAATTGCGTAGTAACAGTTTTTCTCAATTTTCTTTTTTAAAGTTGGGATTTCTTAATTTATTTTTATAATATATATTTGGTCTTTGAGCAAATGGAGATGACTTAAGCCTAATACACATGGGCCAAATGTCGGGTGACATGGGCTGGTTCAATAAAAACTGTCCGACATTCGGCCCATGTGTATGGCAGCGGGTCCGACAGAAAACTAGCGGCCGATTGGCTGAGAGCGCTGACCAGAGTGTTCTGGTTGGGGGGCTGTCCCTATGTCAGAACACAGTAGCTCAGCGGGGAGAACAATCCGATGTTAGTACAGCGGCTCTGACCGGAGTTGTCAGCAAAAAAAAAAGCTAATGGTCGGTACTAGGGTTTAGGCTGGCCATACACGGTGTAGATTTCTTTACTGCAGCCATGAGTCACAGACAGTGCTGACAGGGTAATCCCTCTTTCCAAGCAATTGTCTGCTTTTAGTGAGGAGGCAGGGGCGGGCAGGGAAAGCTGTTCCTTCCAGGAGAACACAGAGATTTTTGCTAGCGGCTATAGCAGCAATAATCACAAGAGAATCTGGCAGGCTGGTTGTACACAAGTTGATCGATTGATCAACTTGGTTAATTTAGCCTACCTATTAATGGCTTAATTTGAACCGTATATGGCCAGCCTTAGGGTAAAATCGAAGATGATTTGGGATGAAATGGGCAATAAGGATACATAGATGCAAATGGATTTTGTTTGTTTTATTGCATCTAATATTTATCTAATTATAAATATGTAAGCACCATCTACAGTGTTATGTAAAAACAGGGTTTCATGTACAGTATATTATCATTACTTTATAGTTAAAGTGGTTGTAAAGTCAAGTCAAGGTTTTTCACCTTAATGCATTCTATGCATTAGGATGAGAAACCTTCTGTGCTGCAGCTCCCCCCAGACCCCCCCCCCTTTTTCTTACCTGAGCTGATCCAATCCAGTGATGTGCACAAGCTCAGCGCCTCCAGTCACTGTCTCTCTCCTCATTGGACACATTGATAGCAGCTGGACACGGAAGCGGGGGGGGGGGGGAGTCCTGCTGTCTGTGTCAAGGGACGCAGCAGCGGGGCTCGGAAGCGAGCCTACATAGGTGCCCCCCATGGAAAGCGGCTTTCTGTGGGGACACCTGATGAAGAGGAGGAGCCTAGAGTGCTGGTGGGGGACCCCAGGAGAAGAGGATCTGAGACGTTTTATGCAAAACGAATGCACAGAGCAGGTAAGTATAGGAATGTTTGTTATTTAAAAAAAAAATTAAATGAGGGTTTACAACCCCTTTAACCACTTCCTGCCCAGCCTATAGAAGAATGACGGCCGGGCAGTGGTTCAGTTATCCTGACTGGGCGTCATATGACGTCCAGCAGGATAACAGCCCCTGCGCGCCTGTGGTGGCGCGGATCGCTGCGATCGGTGGTGCAATGTGTCAGTCTGACACACCGCTACACCGATCTCGGTAAAGAGCCTCTGACGGAGGCTCTTTACCATGTAATGAGCCATGTCCAATCACAGCTGATCACAGTGTAAATAGGAAGAGCACTCGTGTCTGAAAAAGCGAGTAGACAGGGGGGTCTGTGTTGATTGTTTATCAGCGCAGCACCCCCTCGGATGCCTGCCCAGGACCACCAGCATGCCGCCAGGACCACCAGGGATGGCCAACCCCACTGGACCACCCGGTATGCCACCCTAGACCACCAGGGATATGCCAATCAGTCCCCGGGCAGCTGCCAATCAGTGCCCATCCACAATGCCTGCCAGTGCCACCAGGGATGCCTATCAGTGCCATCTATCAGTGCCTCATATCAGTGCCCATCAGTGCCACATGTCAGTGCCCATCAGAGCCCAGCAGTGCTGCCTATCAGTGCCTATCAGTGCCCACTATCAATGCCACCCATAAGTACCCATCAGTGCAGCCTTTCAGTGCCCAGTGTCGCCTATCAGTGCTCATCAGTGCCCACCAGTGCCACCCATGAGTGCCCATCAGTGCCGCCTATCAATGCCCATTAGTGCTGCATATCAGTGCCACCCATCAGTGCCGCCTAGCAGTGCCCATCAGTGCTGCCTAGCAGTGCCCATCGTCAGTGCCCTTCAGTGCCACCTCATTGGTGCCACCTTATCAGTGCCCGTCAGTGCCCCCTTTTCAGTGCCCATCAGTGAAGGAGAAAACTTACTTATTTACAAAATTTTATAACAGAAACAAAATAAAAAATGTTTTATTTTCAAAATTTTCAATCTTTTTTTATTTGTTTGGCAAAAATTAAAAACCGCAGAGATGATCAAATACCACCAAAATAAATCACTATTTGTGGGAAGAAAATGATAAAAATTCTGTTTGGGTACAGTGTAGCATGATCGCGCAACTGTCATTCAAAGTGCGACAGTGCTGAAAGGTGAAAATTGGCTTGGGCAGGAAGGGGGTGTAAGTACCTGGTATTGAAGAGGTTAAAGTAAATTGTTTCTGTTAACTTGTATGGTTAATATGGAGACATCTGTCTGCATTAATTTGTTTAGCAAAGAAAAAATACAGTAAAAACATACATAGTGGCAATTCTCTACATGTACATTGTAAAATAGAATAACAAACCTTGACATTGATTGCCAATGCTATTGTCTATAAACATTACTGTCAATGAAACCTGCAATGCAGAATTTGTCAGGCCATTTGTGATTACTATGTTCTGACAAGATGACATGTTCAAATATCATCAAGCCCTTGTTAACATTCTGATGACTCACGCAATAACTTCAAGGATAGTTACAAATGTATATGTGGGCATGAGGGTTACTGTGAATATCCAGCTAAAATCATACGTCTGTGATTATAGGAAAACAAATATTTTGGAAGTGAGGAATGTTTCGTGTTTTTCCCATATCACCTGGGTGTAATGAATTTTACTTTGGTTTCCATAGCAAGAAAACACAAGCCAAACAGAACCTATTGTACACACGAATTACAAAGCCAGTTAAGAAATGCTTTCAAAACACTACAGTGCAGCAGAGAAAATCTGTCAAATATTGCTAATGAAATAATCTTGACAAACATATACACTCAAAAAAGATGAGCGCTTCTGGCAAGAGTCAGAATTGTTACATTTCCAGTCTGGGCTCAGAAAAGCTACAAAAGTTATGCTGAGTGATTCATACAATCTAATTATGTGTGACTATAGCAAAGTGATAATGGCTAAACATTCTGACATTTGGTCTGTTTTTTCAAAACTTTGTAACTAGCTATATGACAAATTTTTAATATTGCCATAATAGCAGCCTAAATCATACCTAAAAGGGATAAAAAAAACACACAAGGGTTGATTTACTAAAACTAGAGAGGAGTGCAAAATCTGGTGCAGCTCTGTATGGTAGCCAATCAGCTTCCAGTTTTTTATTTTTCAAAGCTTAACTACTTGCATACTGGGCACTTTCTGCCCAGGCCAATTTTCAGCTCTCAGTGCTGTCGCACTTTGAATGACAATTGCGCGGTCATGCATCACTGTACCCATACAAGATTTTTATCATTTTTTTCACACAACTAGCTTACTGTTGGTGGTATTTAACCACTTAAGCCCCGGACCATTTGGTAGCTAGAGGACCAGAGGTGAATTCAGAATTTTGCACTGCGCTGCTTTAACTGTAAATTGTGCGGACATGCAATGTTGTACCCAAACAAAATTTGCGTCCTTTTCTTCCCACAAATAGAGCTTTCTTTTAATGGTATTTGATTGCCTCTGCGATTTTTATTTTTTGCGATATAAACGGAAAAAGACCGAAAATTTTGAAAAAAAATGATATTTTCTACTTTCTGTTATAAGAAAAATCGAATAAACTCAATTTTAGTCATACATTTAGGCCAAAATGTATTCAGCCACATGTCTTTAGTAAAAAAAACGTCAATAAGTGTATATTTATCGGTTTGCGCAAAAGTTATAGCGTTTACAAACTAGGGTACATTTTCTGGAATTTACACAGCTTTAAATTTATGACTGCCTATCTCATTTCTTGAGGTGCTAAAATGGCAGGGCAGCACAAAACCCCCCCAAATGACCCCATTTTGGAAAGTAGACACCCCAAGGAAATTGCTGAGAGGCATGTTGAGCCCATTGAATATTTTTTTTTTTGTCCCAAGTGATTGAATAATGACAAAAAAAAAAAAAAAATTACAAAAAGTTGTCACTAAATGATATATTGCTCACACATGCCATGGTTATATGTGGAATTGCACCCCAAAATACATTCTGCTGCTTCTCCTGAGTACGGGGATACCACATGTGTGGGACTTTTTAGGAGCCTAGCCACGTACGGGACCCCGGAAACCAAGCACCGCCTTCAGGATTTCTAAGGGCGCAAATTTTTAAATTTCACTCCTCACTACCTATCACAGTTTTGAAGGCCATAAAATGCCAAAATAGCACAAAACCCCCCCAAATGACCCCATTTTAGAAAGTAGACACCCCAAGGAAATTGCTGAGAGGCCTGTTGAGCCCATTGAATATTTTTTTTTTTTTGTCCCAAGTGATTGAATAATGACAAAAAAAAAAAAAAAAAATTACAAAAAGTTGTCACTAAATGATATATTGCTCACACATGCCATGGTTATATGTGGAATTGCACCCCAAAATACATTTTGCTGCTTCTCCTGAGTACGGGGATACCACATGTGTGGGACTTTTTAGGAGCCTAGCCGCGTACGGGACCCCGAAAACCAATCACCGCCTTCAGGATTTCTAGGCACAAATTTTTGATTTCACTCCTCACTACCTATCACAGTTTCGAAGGCCATAAAATGCCAAAATAGCACAAAACCCCCCCAAATTACCCCATTTTGGAAAGTAGACACCCCAAGCTGTTTGCTGAGAGGCATGGTGAGTATTTTACAGCTCTCATTTGTTTTTGAAAATGAAGAAAGAATTTTTTTTTTTCTTTTTTTTTTTTCAATTTTCAAAACTTTGTGACAAAAAGCGAGATCTGCAAAATACTCACAATACCTCTCAGCAAATAGCTTGGGGTGTCTACTTTCCAAAATGGGGTCATTTGGGGGGGTTTTGTGCCATCTGGGCATTCCATGGCCTCCGAAACTGTGATAGGCAGTGAGAAGTGAAATCAAAAATTGACACCCTTAGAAAGCCTGAAGGCGGTGCTTGGTTTTTGGGGTCCTGTACGCGGCTAGGCTCCCAAAAAGTCTCACACATGTGGTATCCCCGTACTCAGGAGAAGCAACAGAATGTATTTTGGGGTGTAATTCCACATATGCCCATGGCATGTTTGAGCAATATATCATTTAGTGACAACTTTGTGCAAAAAAAAAAAAAAATTATTTTTTCCGCAACTTGTGTCAACATATAAAATATTCCATGGACTCGACATGCCTCTCAGTATATAGCTTGGGGTGTCTACTTTCCAAAATGGGGTCATTTGGGGGGGTTTTGAACTGTTCTGGCATTTTATACACAACATTAGGAAGCTTACATCCACTCTTCTAACCACTTGAAGACAAAGCCCTTTCTGACACTTTTTGTTTACATGATAACATATTTTTTTTTGCAGGAAAATTATGTTGAACCCCCAAACATTATATATATTTTTAAAGCAAAGGCCCTACAGAATAAAATAGTGGGTGTTGCATTTTTTTTCCTACACAGTATTTGCGCAGCGATTTTTCAAACGCATTTTTTGGGGAAAAAATACACTTTTTTTAATTTTAATGCACTAAAACACACTATATTGCCCAAATGTTTGATGAAATAAAAAAGATGATCTTAGGCCGAGTACATAGATACCAAACACGACATGCTTTAAAATTTCGCACAAACGCGCATTGGCGACAAACTACATACATTTTTAAAAGCCTTTAAAAGCCTTTACAGGTTACCCCGTTAGATTTACAGAGGAGGTCTACTGCTAAAATTACTGCCCTCGATCTGACCTTCGCGGTGATACCTCACATGCATGGTGCAATTGCTGTTTACATATGACGCCAGACCGACGCTTGCGTTCGCCATTGGGCAAGAGCAGGGCAGGACAGGGGTGCTTTTTTTTTTTTTTTTTTTTTATTATTAATTTTGCTTTTTTATTTTATTTTTAAATTGTTCCTTCCATGTTTTTTTTTTTTTATCATTTTTATTGTTATCTCAGGGAATGTAAATATCCCCTATGATAGTAATAGGTAGTGACAGGTACTCTTTTTTTGAAAAAACTGGGGTCTAGACCCTAGATCTTTCCTCTGCCCTCAAAGCATCTGACCACACCAAGATCGGTGTGATAAAATGCTTTCCCAATTTCCCAATGGCGCTTTTTATATCCGGGAGGGGGACATTCCCTCCCACTGCTTGTAAAAGCAGTCCAGAGGCTAATTAGCCACTAGGGTTGCTTTTACATTAAAGCCGGCCGCTGGCTGAAAAGAATGATACCAAGATGATACCTAAACCCGCAGGCATCAATCTGGTATAACCATTCAAAGTCCAGCAACATACCAGTACGTTGCTGGTCCTTGTTGGACATGTATTGTAATCTTTTTTTTTTCATGCAGCCAGGTGGCTGAACGAAAAAAGAGATTGATCGGTGGGTATGCCCACCATTAGAATACCGCCCTTCATCCACCCACTTCTAATGATGGGCATACATGCACCATTTATATATGCCGAAGCATGGGGGCATCCTCCCGCAAAAAAGTTATGCCGCACACACATGGTCGGACTTTTCCACGGGCAAGCCTCCGTCGTAATTTTGACCGTATGTACGCGGCATTAGGAGCAAAATCGCTCCTCCGCCCCTGCTGCCCCAATGCTTCGGCATATTTGCTTCTTTTTTTTTTTAACTGTGGTGGTGAAATCACCTCCTACAGCACTGGAGTCGCAGGGATCAGGCCTGTCTCTGCGAACGCTGCAGTTATGTGTGTTGTGTTTTGTAAGTGACAGTGATCGATCGATACTGCACTTGGGTGGCCTGGGCTGGACGGAGGAGCAAAATGCAGGTGCCAGCAGGTATCTGGGCTGATCCCGCTAACACTGCGTTTTTGGGAACCCTAAACTGCTGGGGACGCTAGTATAGATCTGATCAGATCAGATATTGATCTGTTCAGATACTATACCACTAAGGGAGGTGTATGCTTCACGCGTGGGTGTTAGCGTTACTGGCACTAACCTGACGCTGCCTGGGGTGTGACGCAGACCCTCTCTGACGCTAAAACCTAATTGATATCACCCGCCGGGCGATCAGGGGGTTAAACCTTTATTGGGTTATATACGGCGGGTGCCCTGACACTATAAAAAGCAAACTAACTAACCAGCGTCACCCGTAACACTTATATGATGATTACTGGTGAAAGGGTTAACTAGGGGCAATTAGGGGGTTAAAACCTTTATTAGATAATATATGGGGGTACCTGACGCTATAAAAACCTGCGGCGAACCTAAAAAAAATTACTGGCTACCGATCTGCATCACCGACGCTAAGACATCGATCAGAAAAATGATCGCTTAGCGACAGTGGTGATAGGGGGTGAAAGGGTTACCTGGGGGGCGATCAAGGGGGTTAAACCGTTATTAGATAATTTATGGGGGGTACCCGACGCTATAAAAACCTGCGGCGAACCTAAAAAAATTACTGGGTACCGATCTGCATCACCGACGCCAAGACAGCGATCAGAAAAACAATTGCTTAGTGACAGTGGTGATAGGGGGTGAAAGGGTTACCTGGGGGGCGATCAAGGGGGTTAAACCTTTATTAGATAATTTATGGGGGTACCCGACGCTATAAAAACCTGCGGCGAACCTAAAAAAAAAATACTGGCTACCGATCAGCATCACCGACGCTAAGACATCGATCAGAAAAACGATCGCTTAGTGACAGTGGTGATAGGGGGTGAAAGGGTTACCTGGGGGCGATCAAGGGGGTTAAACCTTTAGTAGATAATTTATGGGGGTACCCGACGCTATAAAAACCTGCGGCGAACCTAAAAAAATTACTGGGTACCGATCTGCATCACCGACGCCAAGACAGCGATCAGAAAAACAATTGCTTAGTGACAGTGGTGATAGGGGGTGAAAGGGTTACCTGGGGGGCGATCAAGGGGGTTAAACCTTTATTAGATAATTTATGGGGGTACCCGACGCTATAAAAACCTGCGGCGAACCTAAAAAAAAATACTGGCTACCGATCAGCATCACCGACGCTAAGACATCGATCAGAAAAACGATCGCTTAGTGACAGTGGTGATAGGGGGTGAAAGGGTTACCTGGGCGGCGATCAAGGGGGTTAAACCTTTATTAGATAATTTATGGGGGTACCCGACGCTATAAAAACCTGCGGCAAACCTAAAAAAAATTACTGGGTACCGATCTGCATCACCGACGCCAAGACAGCGATCAGAAAAATGATCGCCAAGCGACGGCGGTGCTAGGGGGTGAAAGGGTTATCTGGGGGTGATCAAGGGGTTAAACCTTTATTAGGGGGGGTTAGGGGGCTACACTGGACCTAAAACTAAATGTAGTGACACTTTTACAGTCACAAATGTCACTGATTGCAGTGATCAGTAAATAAATGGTCACTGCAATCAGTGACACTGTGACTGGGGGCTGGGGGGTGATCTGGGGGGGCTGGGGGGTGATCTGGGGGGGCCTGGGGGGGGCCTGGGGGGGCGATTTATGTGCCTATGTGTGCTGGTGTTAGTGTAGTGTTAGTGCACTGACCTGTGTGTCTTCTCTTGTACGACGCTCGGTATATGTGAGCGCCGCACAGGAGATGACATTACTTCCTCCTGCTTTCTCTATCTGTGTAAACAGTACACAGACAGAGGGGGCATTTCTATTCGCCGGGAGCGATCGCGGGGGGGGTGGTCGGAATCGAACAGCCGCCCCCCCATCTCGGAACGCTCCCAGACGAATTCCGACCGCTCACTGTACAGAAGGGGGGTCCGATCGGACCCCCCAACTGTACAAAGGCAATCACGTACACTCTACGTGATTGTGCCTGTCGGTGCCATTGTGCCAACGTATATATACAGTGAGCGGTCGTTAAGTGGTTAATCAACACTGAGTTTTTAATTTTTTTGCTAAATAAATTAAAAAAGATCAAAAACATTGAAAAACATTGTTTGTTATAAAATTTTGCAAACAGGTAATTTTCTCCTTTACTTATGTGCGCTGGTGAGGCTGCACTGATGGGCACTGATAGGCTGCACTGATGGACACTGATGAGGTGGCACTGGTGGGCACTGATAAGGAGGCACTGATGAGGCCACACTGCTGGTCACTGGTAGGTGGCACTGATGGGCACTGGTAGGCAGCAGTGATAGGTGACACTGATGAGGAGACACTGATGGGCACTGATTGACAGCACCAATTGGCAGCACTGATGAGCACTGATTGCAGCACTGGTGGGCATTGATTGGGACTGTACTGATAATCGGAATTGCTGATAAACGGCTTGTGCTTACATCGTGATCAGCTGTAATTAGAAACATCTGATCACATGGTAAAGGGGCACTGTGATTGGCCGGTTATCCTGATCTGTGATCAGTGGTGTCCTAGGGACACAGCGATCACAGAGTCCCCCGCCTGTGCTTCGCAGTGGGCCCGCACGATCACGGGAGGACGTCATATGGTGCCCTTCCAGAACTGGCCGGCCGTGCTGTAGCTGTCATCTTGGGGTACTAAAGTTACAAGATTGCTAAAGCCAGCCATAGACATTTAAATTTTTCTCAATCAGTCTGCTGGCTGGATGAGAGAAAATCAGTAGATTCTTCCATTTATGCTAAACAACATGGATGAAGGAATCTGTACTAATGTTGACTGTCCTCTCTCCTTAGGTCTCTACAGAAATCCTGTGGAGAAAACCTTGGCATTGGTCACTCACCACCAAATTGTTACAGCAAAAGGTAAGGTTTTGTTGAGCTTAGACAATACAGAATAAATGAGTATCTATTTCGTATCAATTATTTATTTCCAGAGCATCATCTTAACAGCAGGCTCAGAGTTATGAGGGTTGTGTCTCTACTAAGACAAGATGACATTGTAGTGATACACATATTTTATAGCAGCCACCGTTTGAAGGTGGTTTGTGCAAGTCCACTGGTGCTTAGGCGCACCCAGGAACGTAAGCATCAGATTATGTAGTCTTACAAGAAGACTGTCTACCAGCAAAGGTAAATAAAGAAATACAGAGTAGGCAAGGCACGTACCAAGTTGTTTGATGGACTAAAGGTAGTGTTCAGCCAGGTGGAATAAGTCCCAGAAGCATAGTCAGGAAGTGTAACCAAATTTTGTTGCTGGGCAAAATCAGAACCAAACATCAAACCCCCGAAAAAGGGAAAAACACATGCTGTGATATTCCTGCTTTTACACATTATAGTCTTCTGACTGAGAAAAGAAGTGAATGAAATACATGGTGAATGGTCGTGAACTGTAGTGTAAGGCCGGCCATATACAGTTCGAATTTTCAGCCAGTTCAGCAGGAAACGGCCGAGATTCAAACAATTAATGGGCAGGCTGAATGTACCAAGTTGATCGATGCCGGATTCTCTTGCGATTATCGGTAGCGGCTGCTAGAGCCGTTAGCAATAATCACTGTCTTCTCCCTCTTCTCCCTGGGGGGGACAGCTCCACCCCCACCCGCCCCGTCATTGCCAGAAAGAATTTTGCTCCATGTATGGCTGGCCTAAGTGAGATTTGAGCCCATATTCTCGCAAAATCAGGGGTTCAAATACTCCTGAATGAAAAAATAAAATATAAAAGATGACAAAATTGGAGTCAAAGCATGAATTTAAAGTTAATAAAAGACCTTTGGGAGAGGGGCCAATAATTGTGTTTTTATTCATATCAAGACATCCCTGTGACACTTGTAACCAATTGTGTTTATAATGCCATAAATACAGTTGGTTAAATGCGTCACAGAAATGTTTTGCTATAAATAAAGAACCATTGGAATGGTCACACACACAGTACTGTGCAAAAGTTTTAAGCAGGTGTGAAGAAATTCTGTAAAGTAAGAATGCTTTCAAAAATAAATATTTAATTATTTTTATTTTTTATAATTTACAAAATGCAAAGTGAGTGATTTATTTGGTGTGTCTACCCTTTGGCTTCAAATCAACAGCAATTCTTGCACATTTATACTAAGCAGGTGCTAATGATCATCGATTTCATATGTAGGTTGAAACACAGTCACTAACAGAAACAGAAACCGCTGTGTAAGAGACTTAAAGTGGAAGTAAACTCTCCCCCACCACTTGATCACATTTCAATCTGCATAAAAAAAAACGAACGATCGCTGCTCTAGATGTCTCCTTACTTGCTTTGTTTTCTTGTAATCCGTCCTATTCTGTGTAGTGACGTCACCGGCGCATGCGCATCTCTCTATTCTGTTTTTCACGGCACGCTGTCTATCCATTGACAGGATGCCATGGCTGCGATTTCCTCTCCCAGCGGCACTCTGATCAAAACCCATGAGACTGTAGATTCTCTCTGAACTTCCTGCTACACCCCATGTGACCATGTGACGTCACATAGGGTGCAAACCTTGTCACCGGACTGCATACTATGGCGGTGATTAGTAACAGCATACAGCAGCCTGGCAAGCACACAATACAAGGCAAAATTATAATGTAATTCTGCACTGTCAGGTCAGCTATGAGCGGCGGAGCACGGTCGCCATAGAACCGTTGGATCGAAAACCGAGGCTTGGTTAAGACACAATAGTGCATGCGCGAGAATACAGCAAGACATACATGAAAGGGCAGAAGTAATATGTAGCGAAGACTGGGGAAAATATGCCTAAAATGGCACAACGTGATCCCTGGAGACACAATTTATAAAAGTTTTTATAAAAGGTAAGCAATATTGCGATCCATGGCAACGGAGTGGCAGAGTTTACTTCCGCTTTAAAACTGGATGAGGAGCAGCCAAACTCTACTATTAAGGTAAGGTTGTAGAAGACAGTTTCATGTCACAGGTCATACACCATGACAAGACTGAGCATAGCAACAAGACAGAAGGTAGTTATACTGCATCAGCAAGGTCTCTCTCAGTCAAAGATTTCAGAGCAGACTTGGGTTTCCAGATGTGCTATTCAAGCTCTTTTGAAAAAGCAAAAAGAAGCAGGCAATGTTGAGGACACATCATGCTTATTTCTCTTGGACATAAGAACATGTCCAGCAGTGACATCAGCACAGAACTAACGGAAAGCAGTGGAACCCAGGTACACCCATCTACTGCTCAGAGAAATCTGTCTAGAAGTGATCTTCATGGAAGAATTGCAGCCAAAAAGCCATACCTCCAACATGGAAACAAAGCTAAGTGACTCAACTGTGCATGAAAACATAGGAACTGGGATGCAGAAATTGACAGCAGGTGCTCTGGACGGATGAGTCAAAAATTTTAATATTTGGTTGTAGCAGAAGGCAGTTTGTTTGCCGAAGGTCTGGAGATAGGTACAATAACCTGTGTCTGCCGGCAACAGTAAGTGTGGTTCAATTTTTTTAACAGATACAAAATAAACTATTAACACTTCTATTTCTAAAAACATTTTTCATTTATAGCATTTTTTCACAAATGTCTAAAACCTTTGCACAGTAGTGTATATATGGAAGAACCAGGAAGATTATGTCCCCTCCTTTCCTCTGTCACCACTCAACAGCCCTTGACAAAGATAGAACAAGATATAGACAGTATCTATATATCTCGTATATCACCTATTCTAACTGTAGCATAGTGTTAAATTTAGGGGAGTGTCTGAGTGGTAATTAGGCTCAGACACACTGATTGTTAGGGTTCATGGACCATTTCTGTCCATGGGAGATGGTGTTGGTGTGCAGTTCCCTGTGGCCTACAGGTGGCTGTGCCCTTTTTGTCTCCTCTTGGCAGCAGTACGGCGGGGCGGGGAACCTGCTGTGCCTGTCGGGAGAGGGTATAAAAGGGGGCGGCCATCTTCCATTGGGTCCTTCGTCCGTGCCCAGGCACCTTCAGCCTGGTTGCGTGTGTCATCTCCGGGTGCCCTAGGCCCGGAGGCCTGGTTCCTGTTCCATCCCAGACACCTTCAGTCTGGGGTGAGGTACTATCTTCAAAGGCCCGGGGCCCAGCAACCTTCGGCTGGGGTCCGCTAAGGATCGAGAGCTCCCAGGGTGCCGCCTTGCGAGGGGACCCGTATCTGAGATGAGGAGGCCAGAGAGGTAACCCTTCCCGAAGACCCAGCGCAGAGTCGTGGTGACGGTGAGGGCCTCTGGTAACTCTCCGGAGGGATGGTTTTCTCCTTTACATGGGCCAAATACTTCAAGAAGGTGGTTCACCAAGTCAGTGGCAGTGACTTCTATTCACCAAGTCAGTGGCAGTGACTTCATAGGGCAAGGCCCTATTCACCAGGTCAGTGGCAGTGACCTGTCCTCCAAGTCAGTGGCAGTGACTTTTATTCACCAGGTCTGTGGCAGAGACCAACCTCACGGTCTGTGGCAGAGATCATGCGCCAAAACTGTTTGTGAAAGCTGAACAGTCTAAAGAAATCATTTGAGTTTGTGCCTGGACCTCCTCCCACCTAAGCTGTCCTGTGTCTTGTCCAACCTGTCTGCTGTTAAAGAGACTATTTGTTATCCAGTGTGAAATAAATATAGAAGTTGTACTTTCAGTTGGTGTGGACAGTTACATTACTGGGGAGAAATAAAGACTCCCATCTATTCAACGTAGAGGTGAGAATCATCCTCGGGAGGATCATAACACCAGCCGCAGGCAGGCCCGAAAACTAACACCGCTCAACCTCCTCACACAGGAGGGTACGGGCTTGTGGTGCGGTGTGCCTCTCTCTGCCTGCGAGGAGCCTAATTAAATGCAGGTAAAGACAGAGGGGTCTGTGCGTTACATAACGTTCACATGGGCTGCTAAGCATTGACAGAGGAAACTCAAGAAAGGAATGATTGTTGTGTGTGAATGTTTATTAAATATTTGCTAATGCAAATAAAGGAGAAAGTGATAAACAAGTGAACCCAAATATCAAATAAAGGAATATAAAATAGGCAATGGTTCACTTTTGTGTCATGAACTCTCCATTACTTCTTGTGGTAATTTAAAGAGTAACCTGTAACAGTTTTATTGCCATTTACATCTGGTAATAGGTCACAGGCTATCAGCTGTTGGACAAGCCAAATGCTATCCTGTTTATCTTGCTCCTGACCTAATTATATTGCATACTGTGGCTCCTTTAGAAACGTGTCCTGCGTATTTTGTATTATGCCAGGTGGCCAATCATGTATGTGCATTCTACTCTGTATAAAAATCTTTGTCACAGAACATCTAGTGGTCATTCCATGCACGTGTAGGTTTTATTGAACATCTTTCTGTTCACCTTAAGATAAGTCGTCTTAACTGAATTCTACAACAGTCATAATCAACTGGACGTGTTCTATATAATAAAAGTCCAGTGAAATGTAAGTAACTAACAATTTAGTTGGTGTTGTACAGCAGACCCACCCAGCCATTAGCTATATTTGCAGGATTTAAATGACATAAATGTTCATCTTAGAGTTAAGCCCATAATGGAGACAAAACTACAAAATGACCTAATACTAGTCTATAAAAACATATACAGGTCCTTCTCAAAAAATTAGCATATTGTGATAAAGTTCATTATTTTCTGTAATGTACTGATAAACATTAGACTTTCATATATTTTAGATTCATTACACACAACTGAAGTAGTTCAAGGCTTTTCTTGTTTTAATATTGATGATTTTGGCATACAGCGCATGAAAACCCAAAAATCCTATCTCAAAAAATTAGCATATTTCATCCGACCAATAAAAGAAAAGTGTTTTTAATACAAAAAAAGTCAACCTTCAAATAATTATGTTCAGTTATGCACTCAATACTTGGTCGGGAATCCTTTTGCAGAAATGACTGCTTCAATGCGGCGTGGCATGGAGGCAACCAGCCTGTGGCACTGCTGAGGTGTTATGGAGGCCCAGGATGCTTCGATAGCGGCCTTAAGCTCATCCAGAGTGTTGGGTCTTGCGTCTCTCAACTTTCTCTTCCCAATATCCCACAGATTCTCTATGGGGTTCAGGTCAGGAGAGTTGGCAGGCCAATTGAGCACAGTAATACCATGGTCAGTAAACCATTTACCAGTGGTTTTGGCACTGTGAGCAGGTGCCAGGTCGTGCTGAAAAATGAAATCTTCATCTCCATAAAGCTTTTCAGCAGATGGAAGCATGAAGTGCTCCAAAATCTCCTGATAGCTAGCTGCATTGACTCTGCCCTTGATAAAACACAGTGGACCAACACCAGCAGCTGACATGGCACCCCAGACCATCACTGACTGTGGGTACTTGACACTGGACTTCAGGCATTTTGGCATTTCCCTCTCCCCAGTCTTCCTCCAGACTCTGGCACCTTGATTTCCGAATGTACTTTGGACCACTGAGCAACAGTCCAGTGCTGCTTCTCTGTAGCCCAGGTCAGGCGCTTCTGCCGCTGTTTCTGGTTCAAAAGTGGCTTAACCTGGGGAATGCGGCACCTGTAGCCCATTTCCTGCACACGCCTGTTCACGGTGGCTCTGGATGTTTCTACTCCAGACTCAGTCCACTGCTTCCGCAGGTCCTCCAAGGTCTGGAATCGGTCCTTCTCCACAATCTTCTTCAGGGTCCGGTCACCTGTTCTCGTTGTGCAGTGTTTTCTGCCACACTTTTTCCTTCCCACAGACTTCCCACTGAGGTGCCTTGATACAGCACTCTGGGAACAGCCTATTCGTTCAGAAATTTCTTTCTGTGTCTTACCCTCTTGCTTGAGGGTGTCAATGATGGCCTTCTGGACAGCAGTCAGGTCGGCAGTCTTACCCATGATTGCGGTTTTGAGTAATGAACCAGGCTGGGAGTTTTTAAAAGCCTCAGGAATCTTTTGCAGGTGTTTAGAGTTAATTAGTTGATTCAGATGATTAGGTTAATAGCTTGTTTAGAGAACCTTTTTATGATATGCTAATTTTTTGAGATAGGAATTTTGGGTTGTCATGAGCTGTATGCCAAAATCATCAATATTAAAACAAGAAAAGGCTTGAACTACTTCAGTTGTGTGTAATGAATCTAAAATATATGAAAGTCTAATGTTTATCAGTACATTACAGAAAATAATGAACTTTATCACAATATGCTAATTTTTTGAGAAGGACCTGTACAGGGAAAATTTGCATGAGAAGAAATAGTAAAAGATTTAGTGATGATGGGTGTATGATACAAGCATTGTTGAGGACACCAGCAGACAGAGGTGTTTAGAGGTCAGGGGAGAGTTTCCAAAATGCCTAAACACTATTACATCTGTAATGGACAAAATGGAAGATAGAAAAACTCTGACTGCACACTGCAATTCAACTGTCTTCCACAAAATCAGGTAATGTGCGTGTCTGTATTGCTGTGGTAGTGACATTAGCTTTAAAACGCCTACGGGGATGAAAGTGAAATCCATTATTCAAACTTACCTCATAATAAAAAAGGGGAATTGACTTTCCCTCAGCAAAATTCTCATGTGTCTACTATCTTTAACAATGACAGTTGCCTATAGTGAATGATTTTTTAAATCTCTACAAGAGAAGCACCTGGAAGTCTGCAACAAAGTTTTACTGAAGTATTTTGCATGTTCTATGTACGTTAAAGAACCTACAAATATTGTACATGGGTTGAAATCATTTGGAATACGGTAACACACTGGGCATACAGTAATTAAGTAAGGGGGCTGCTATCTGGGCCTTCCTGTGGTCTTTACAAACAACATAGGATCTTGGAATCCAGGTTTTTCCTCATTATTTTACTATTGTGAAGGAGAAAGCAAAGTGGGACTCACATCTCTAGAATTGCCATATACAGTCAGATTGTGTTGCAGATTTGATCTGTCAGAGAAATAAGCTTTATTACTAACAGATTTTTAGTGTAAGGGACCTATACAGTTCAATCTAAAAGTAACCAGTCAGGTAGACATTCTTGCTAGAGAGCTGTTGGTAAATTTAGTTGATCTGGCAAATCAAATCTAATATAAAATACACTGGTGTGTGGCCAGGATAAAGCTTATTTAAAGTGCAGCTCCAACCAAAAAGGGAAGCTCCGCTTATTTGCCTCCTCCCCCTCTCTGCTGCCACATTTGGCAGCTTTTGGGCGGGAGGGGGAGTGGGTACCTGGTTTTGACAGGTACCCATTCCCACTTCTGGGCGACTTCGCCGTGGGAAAGTCATCAAAAAGTTCGGCCTCCTTCCTGCTTCCCCCACCGCCAAACCATTCACAAAGCACAGTGCACTTCGCATATGCGCAGTAGGGAACCGGCTGTGAAGCTGCAAGGTTTCACTGCCGGTTTCCCTTACCCGAAATGGCGGTGGCAGCACCCAAGAGCCGATTGAAAAATCGGCTCGGGTGAAGACACCGCTGGATTTGTGGACAGGTAAATGTCCTAATATTAAAAGTTAGCAGCTATAGTATTTGTAGCTGCTGACTTTTATTTTTTTCTGACAGAGCCTGGAGCTCCTCTTTAACTTGTTAAAAAGCCAACAGTAATAACAACAGATCTCAATGTCATACTTTGTCAAAGCAATTGATTGTCCACCTCAGTAGGAGAGAGGTTCACAGTTCAAACATTAAAGGGGTTGTAAAGATTTGTTTTTTATTTTCTAAATAGGTTCCTTTAAGCTAGTGCATTGTTGGTTCACTTACCTTTTCCTTAGATTTCCCTTCTAAATGTTGTTTTTCTTTGTTTTCTTTGTCTGAATTTCTCACTTCCTGTTCCTCCTCAGTAAGCTGTTCAGTAAGCTGTTCTGGCTGACTCCACACCACTCGGATGATGGTGTGAAGTTTAGTGAGGAGAAACAGGAAGTGAGAAATTCAAACAAAGAAAAAAAAACACTGAGGCCTCGTACACACGACCGATTTTCTCGTCGTAAACAGTCAAGAAAAGTGCCGCGAGAGTTTTTTTGTCTAGAAAAACGTTCGTGTGTATGGTTTTACGACGAGAAACTTGACGAGAATCTCGACGAGAAAATAGAGAACCTGCTCTCTATTTTCTCGTCAGGAGTCCAGATTTCCTCGTCGTGTTTCTCGTCGGCCTGTTTTGTGACGAGAAAATGGTTCGTGTGTATGCTTTTACGACTCTTCCAAAAGTGCGCATGCTCACAAGCAACTATGAGACGGGAGCGCATCTTCTGGTAAAACAAGCCTTCATAATGGAGAGAGCACATTCGTCACGCTCATAAATATTTCATCGTTTAAATGTTCTGCATTGAATTCTTCGTTAGAATGTTACATTAATCAAAACGAGAGACCTTCTTTTGCTGCTGATATTCACACAGAGTTATGCCTTATTTTTAACCTTTTTCATGCTGCTCTTTATAAGATTTATGTGTATTATATCGTGCAAGTTTTTAGGAATAATTTAAATGGTTAGATTTTTCAAAATGATGTTAATTATAATTTCTCAATGTTTTGATAGCGATCTCCCATTTAATTTTCTAATCTATATTTTTAAAATTTCACACCATGTTTTTGAGCTAATCAGATTTAGTTATTCTTTTGGGGGGGTGATATCTGTGCCTTTTATTGTCAGTCAAATGTATCTGCTTACTCCAAAGCTTGTTTTTTTTTATTTAAAAATACACATAGTCAAGTATGAACTTAAACAAAAAACACATTTATTCATGTTTATAAATTAAATAAAGAGAAGGCAGCGCTGGAGAAGCTGCTGCCATTTGTGCATCCCAGGAACCCCAGAGCACACAGCAACCCTGTGTGGACACTAAAATTGGGAGCTTGAGAAGGCCCACATTTCAGAACACAATCTGATGCTGGCCTCCCAGAGGTCAGGAACAGCAGCAGGTGAGATATATGTCCCAAGTGTGTGGTACTACAACAGGCTGCCTTCTGTCCGACCAGTGCGACCACAATGAAGCAAGGCCATCACTTCCTCTTCTTCCTGGCAACCTTCCCTGCAGCCTTTACTGAAGCCTTCCTTCTTCGTTTAGCTGGAGGCTGGCCCACTGGAGGGGTACTCCTGTCAGGAGGAGGAGGTGGAGGTGTAGCAGAAGGGGGTGGGGCAGAAGAAGAAGGTGGAGGTGTAGCAGAAGGGGGTGGGGCAGAAGGTGGAGGTGTAGCAGAAGGGGGTGGGGCAGAAGGTGGAGGTGTAGCAGAAGGGGGTGGGGCAGAAGAAGAAGGTGGAGGTGTAGCAGAAGGGGGTGGGGCAGAAGGTGGAGGGGTAGCAGAAGGGGGTGGGGCAGAAGAGGAAGGTGGAGGTGGAGGTTGAGGTTGGGTCAGTTGGGCCACCTCACATATGGCGGTATTGGGGGTAATTTGCTCCATCACCCCCTTGTTGAGCAAGGTGATGAGCAGGGGTTCGCATAGGAGGCGTTGCTCCATGCTCATCACCTTGAACTTAGCCTCCACTAGGCCGGCAATGGCCTCTTCAGGGGATGTGGGCTCCTTGAGGGTGGCATGGGCCTCTTTAATAAGGGCCATTGCTGCCTCACTGGTGGTCCTGTCCCTCCTGCCTCTTTTGTGAAGCCTGATGGGAGGCACCTGGGATCTGGTGCTTCTCCTTTGCCCTGCCACCTCCTGTCTGCCACTGGGCCCTGCCACCTCCTGTCTGCCACTGGGCCCTGCCACCTCCTGGCTGCCACTGGGCCCTGCCACCTCCTGGCTGCCACTGGGCCCTGCCACCTCCTGGCTGCCACTGGGCCCTGCCACCTCCTGGCTGCCACTGGGCCCTTCCTCCTCCTGCCTGACAGTTTCCAGACCCTCCTCCTGGCTGATTTCATCCTGTGTATGAAAAAGAAACATAGTTTAATATGTTGGTTTAATCTTTGCATCAAACTTTGTAATCCTGATGGAAGCAATTAGAATGTAAATGCATAAATCCTTGCTTTAAATTTACCACTACATCAGCTTGACTATTTACCACACAATTAAGTGCAGAATAATGTCTACAGATCATGATTTCACTTGTTGAATACAAAATAATGTATGTTTCTCATCCTGACATATTTGGGAAACATTAATTTTATCCCACTACATTTTCAGTTAATACTATACCTGGCTCCAGATGGCCAAATCAGGATCATCCAGGATGGCTGCCTCCTCTTGCTCCAGAGAAGGCTCAGGTTGGCTGCAGGGAAGTCTGGGGGGAAGAGTGGAGAGTGATGGCCTTGGCTCAATGTGGTCATCCAGGAAGGACATCCTGCTGTAGTACCACAAAACCGGGACATAAACATCATCTGCTGCTGCTCCTGACCTCTGAGAAGCCAGCACCTTAGAGCGTTCAGTCCTGTAGGTACCTCTCAAGCTCCCAATTTTAGTGTCCACTTGTTTTGCTGTGGCTGTGGGCACCTTGGTATGCACAAATGGGAGCAGCTTCTCCAGCGCTGCTTTTCTCACCCCTTTTTTTTTATGGATGGGGTTTTTGGTCTCCCACAGAGCCGGCAGCTCCCTTACCCGGTCAATAAATTCCGCCAGGAACTCTTTGTCGCTAATAAATACATTCATATTGTATCTGCAAGTAAAATAAATTATATTTAAATAATGTGAGGCAAACAGTCTAACCTCCTTCACATCCTAGTCACCATATATATCCTCCAACAATCTCAAGACAGTATAGGCCAACAATTTTAACAAGTCTCACAAAATCACATACCTTCGTTCGCACGTCCGTCACTTGAACTCCTCTCTCCGCACACCGAACGTACTATAGTCACATGTGTGTTTGCTATATACACACCACGCATGCGTCCAAATTCGAACACGTCGCTCCGCACACGTCGCCTGCCCATGACGTTCTAACTAACATCTTTTCCCCGCCCCTTCTCTTTCGGCGCGCAGACAGATATGGCGGAGTTACAGCAGGTGTCTGATAATTCCGCAACTAGCGAGGAGACAAGCCCGGAGACCGAGGACACGTCACGATCAAGGAGGAGATTCAAGGCATCGAATATGTCTTTGGCGGAGATGGCGGAGATGGTGGACATCTTGGTCAAGGCTGATTATGATGCCAAGCATGGGCCGTATAGCAAACCAAATAGAAGGAAGGCCAAAATCCTCACTAAAGTTGTGAAGAGTCTGAGGGCGAAGTTCGGGGTGAAACGCTCAAATGAGCAGCTCAGAAAGAGGTGGTCAGACCTCAAACTGAGGGAGCCAGACCAGTTGAGGAGCATAAAGAGGATGCTCGCTAAAAGTAAGTAAAATGACGACCTTTCTGCTATTAATCTTTTTAGAAACTGACTTTTTTTTTTTTTAAAGCATATTGGACTCCCTTCCAAAATGTATTATTTTGAACTAGGTTGGGCACAGTAATCGTTCGTTACGTTACCGACACTTCGTTCGGCCACTATCCGTGGTTTTGGCTTATTTAAGACCCCCAAAAGTAATTAGACATCTGCCATTTTTGATCAAGTATTGTGGATAATTTTAAAGTCTAGATGATGTGTTTGTAAGGAGAATGAAATGCAAACTTTAATCAGTGTAAAGGAGAGGACACTCAGCAGCTGCTTCCACATCTGTACTTTGGAGCACTATAATGTGGGCCACCAGACCCGCCTTTTTTGGGTGTCCCACACAGGTGCATCAGAGTTTATTTGTGGTGCCTCCATGTCCAAAAAATTACATCCAAATGTGAATAATAAACATATTTGGGGTCATAAAGAATGCATTTTTTTCTTTAAATTCCGCACAAACACACACTTGTACCCCACTTCCAAACAATTTAGCCTGTTTTAAGTTTAAAAATGAGATTTTTACAGTGTGATAAATAGACCTTTGGTTTTATTCTCATAGGGGAGAGAAGACTGGGAGGAGGACACTCCAGGGAGCACATGCACCCCACAACTTCCAAGCAACCCCAAACTCCCAAAGATCCACAACCGAAAGATGTGCAGGAAGTTGAGGTGGAGGAAGGAGAAGTGCAGGAAGGAGAGGTGGATGACGTTGTGGATCTGGTCACCACAACAGGTCAGTATCTGACACCACAGCTTAAGGTAAGCGAGGTAGGCCTGCAGAGTTTTATTAATTTTTTTTAATGGTTTTTAGGGGATGGAAATGTTGTGAAGGATAGCACACCGTTCTCTGCTGACAGTGCCCTCCGCCTCATCCAGCAAGTGATGGAATGTAGCACGGAACTGGACCTAATTAAACAAAGAATCCATGTGATGGAACAAACATTTAAAGACATTCTCGATGTTTTGGGGAGAATTCAATAAGCCATCCAAACACATTTGTTTTTACATGTTTGTTTTTATATTTTTACTAATTTTTTGAGTAACAAAGCAGCCAAAAATTGAATATGCACACAGTGTGTGAACATGTGCTATCTGCCATCAGGGGATATCCATGTACGTCTTTTGTGGGTGCAACCCCTTCCTCGTATCAAAAGTCGGTGAACTGAGGAAGGGGATGCACCCCCAAAACACATCCATTGATCACCCCTGATGGCAGATAGCACATGTTGACAATAGGGATCAGGATTGTAAACTTCCTATTTGCAAAAAAGTAAAAATGTGTGCATATTGAATTTTTGGCTGGGCAAGGGGTGGCAGGACCCCATATTAGGACGGGCACATAGAGACATAGTTTGTGTAACTGAATGTCTCAGATTGCTCAGAGGTATCCAATGTTGTCATTTTAGAAATGCAAGTGGTATTTTTGTATTTTCATAAGCCAAAATTTGACGGGTTGTGGTCAGGCCAACCCCAAAGTAAAACAAAAAAAAATGTGCAGAGAGTAAAATATTTGACCACAAACAACGTGTAGCTTCTTTTTATAATACTCTCTAAGCTTATTTGGTTCTTTTGTAAGGTAACATAGTGAAATTGGTTGTTATTTACTAAAGTAAAATACACTTGCCACTACAAATGCACAAAGACAAACTAGGAGACAGGAAAGAACAAATAATTAAAGGTTTAAACAAGATTTTTATTGGGATACTTAGACATAGGCTGGCATAGGAATTGCCCCCCTACCCGTGAAATACTCCATGTATTTGTCCCGAACCACACGGGCATTTTGGGGGGGCAAGCCAAGACGGGCAGATTCCAGGCCCGGAAGGGGATTTGCAGGGGAAAGTCCAGCCTCTGGCAAAACTGAGGCCATATATGAATTCGCTTTGCGGCAAAGAAAATTGTGTAGCACACAGCAGCATAACACTACATAGTTTATTTTGTAGTCCGCCAAGTGGATGGAAGTCATAAAAAGGCGGAACCGGCTGGCCATTATGCCGAAGGCATTTTCAACGACTCTTCGGGCCCTGGCCAGCCGGTAATTGAACACACTCTTCTCTGGGGTCAGGGTCCTCTGTGGAAATGGCCTCATAAGATGCCGTCCGAGTCCGAAGGCTTCATCAGCCAAGAAAACAAAGGGGAGTCCTTCAATATTCCCTGCATCCGGTGGCAATGCAAGGTCGTCACTCTGGAGACGGAGGGCAAACTCCGTCTGGATGAAGGATCCCCCATCGGACATCCGGCCATTCTTCCCTACATCAACATAGAGGAATTCATACCGTGCTGACACCACCGCCATCAGCACAATGCTATGAAACCCCTTGTAGTTGTAGTAGTAGGATCCAGAACGGGGTGGCGGCACGATGCGGACGTGCTTCCCGTCTATGGCACCACCGCAGTTGGGGAAGTCCCACCGCGTGGCAAACTCCGATGCCACAGTCTGCCATTCCTGTGGCTTTGAAGGAAGCTGTGGAGTGAAACAAGATGAAATAATATTAGAAAAACAAAGGCATACATTACAAGCAAATTCAAGACCAAAAAATTAGAGACCAACATCAATCTAATTATACGTTTATTAAGGTGTGTAAAAAAAGTATAATGGAAGGCTCATTTATCATATTCATCACCCCCTCTGATGGGCCATTACTAAATTATTTTGGGGGGGGGGGGAGATGTGTTTGGCCACAGGATAGCATTGCAGTGGCGGTGCGTCCAGAGTGGGCGCTGGAGCACTGTCCCCTCTCTCCTGTGCCCATCACTCAGAACAATACATAGGTTCATGCGTTGCATGAACCTATGTATTGTCTATGCCGCACACTATTCAGGTGGATGGCCTCTTGTAAAGCGACCGACATATGATTAATTGCGTCATTTAGGGGGTTAAAATTGCAGAGCAGAAACAGGTATTAAAAAAGTCTTGCAAATTACAACCTGAGGGATGTAATTGGCTTCCTCAAAGAAAAATCGGGGACGCAAGGAGGGGGCATTCCTTGTGTAAACACTGACAGGCAGCTCTGGCAATCATGTTCACCAAGTCTGTTTAATGGTAACATGATTGGCTGATGCAACATGAAGGGAAGGAGAAGACATCAAGGACAGAAGAAGGATGGCGCTGACCACAAGAAGGTAAGTGCAGGGCTGGGGGGAAACTGGCTGCAATAGAGGGGACTAAATGGCTGCATTGGAGGGGACAACTGGGGGCGTTTATTAGGCAACAGAGCAAAAAAGGAGGAAGTTTATTTCCGAAATTGGGGTTGTAACCCCCCAACATTTGGAGCAACAGGCGCTCCTGCTGGAAAAGTTAGTGAGGGGAAATATTTAGGGAGGATAAAAAAGGGGCATTTAAAAACTTCCAGCATGCATGGGGACAAAGGGGACATTCTCAGCATATTACAATCATGGTAATTAGGAAAGGATGAAAGAAATACAATACATTAGCATACATGTAATACATAAAATGTGATGTGAAGGGAGAAAACTTACCCTAATATAGTCCTCCTGCAGGACTTGTATAATAGCAGAACAGGTGTCTGGGATTATGAGGCCCAGAGCCTGGGGGGAGATGCCTGTGGTGAACTTCAAGTCCTGAAGACTTCTCCCTGTCGCCAGGTAACGCAACGTGGCGATGAGCCTCTGCTCAGCACTGATGGCTTCCCGCATAACGGTGTCCTTCCTGGTAATATAGGGGGACACCAAAGCCAACAGTTCCTGAAAAACGGGGTCAGACATCCTCAGAAAATTCCTGTAGTCCTCAGGATTATTCTCGACGATCTCCCGCAGCAGAGGCATGTGGCAGAATTGGTCCCGCTGGAGCAACCAATTCTTGGTCCATGAACTCCTCCTCACACCATTCATGGACTGGTCTTGGTCCAAAACAAGCAGACCAACACCAAGCGCACGCACAGCACGAACTCGACGACGAGAACGTCCAGGCGACATGGCTAGGAAACGGTCGTCTAATCAGAACGTACAGAACAGAACGCACTTTAGAACAGCAAGGCCTATGAATAACGAACTGAAATTCAGAAACGAACAGGCAAGAACGCACTGTAAAACAGATACGACCTGCCTAGACGCCCTGAAAGTCAAGATACGAACCCACAAGCACAAACTGAACGGCAGAAAACGATCTGAAAAGTACGAAGACTGAAAAGCGCGAATCGTCTCTTCCCAAACTTTTACTTCACACGCGGTAACACGAGATCAGCAAAAGCAGCCCAAGGGGTGGCGCCAAGAAAAAAGATCTTCCCCTTTATAGTGCCGTCGTACGTGCTGGACGTGAGCGCAGAGAACCACAAGGAAATTGGGAAATGACAGTGTGTACGCATAGAAAGCTTGACGAGAAAATCGACAAGCTTAACAAGAATCTCGTCGAAAAAAACGACGTGTTTTTTACGACGAGAAAATCGGTCGTGTGTACGAGGCCTGAGAAGGGAAATCAAAGGAAAAGGTAAGTGAAGCAACAATGCACTAGCTTAAAGGAACCTATTTAGAAAATAAAAAACGAACCTTTACAACCCCTTTAAGCAATTCAGCCTCTAAGTTTACTCTGTTTATGCAGTTAGGGTCCTTTCATATTTTGTCTGAAAATCCTAAAAGGTCAGCATTAGAAATTTTCCAGCTATATGTTGAGCTGTGAATGTCCACATTCCAGATAGACATGTTCCAGCTGCTAGCAGTTGTATATGTTTGAGGTTATTTATATGACATTTTACCACACACGTGCTACATTGTCCAGCACCCACGGGCATGGCCAATTTAAGAATATGTACCTGTCATTCGGGCATTTGCTGAGAGAAGACCAGTCAACTTGTGGATTTATAAGAATTCCCCATGAGAGATACACAGATGTAGGTGTCAGAGTGCCAATGACAAGTTGAAGAGGTTTCTGAGATGAATTCTTTTCTGGGTGAACAAAAAGGAGCAAGTTAGTTCTCATCTTAAATTAAGTCTGGGAAATTGAATAAGTGCATTAAAGACAGTAAATAGTTAAAATGATAGTAAAAACAAATTTTCATCAGGTAATAGTATAACATCATTTTTCAGTTTTAGTGGGGTTTCTCCAGGAAATGACACTGGATATATTATCAAGAATATAATATTTATTTTGCGGATTGCTTAACGTGAACCTTGGAAGATAGCAATAGGGTAACAGTCATTGCTGACTCATTTTTAACGTGTAGTGAGGGAAAAAAGTATTTGATCCCCTGATGATTTTTTACGTTTGCTCACTGACAAAGAAATGATCAGTCGGAAGGTTTATTTTAACAGTGAGAGACAGAATAACAACAAACAAATCCAGAAAAACGCATTTCAAAAAAGTTATAAAATGATTTGCATTTTAATGAGTGAAATAAGTATTTGACTCCATCGCAAAACATGACTTAGTACTTGATGGCAAAACCCTTGTTGGCAATCACAGAGGTCAGACAATTCTTGTAGTTGGTCACCAGGTTTGCACACATCTCAGGAAGGATTTTGTCCCACTACTCTTTGCAGATCCTCTCCAAGTCATTAAGGTTTCGAGGCTGACGTATGGTAACTCGAACCTTCAGCTCCCTCCACATATTTTCTATGAGATTAAGGTCTGGTGACTAGCTAGGCCACTCCAGGACCTTAATGTGCTTCTTCTTGAGCCACTTATTTGTTGCCTTGGCCGTGTGTTTTGGGTCATTGTCATGCTAGAATACCCATCCATGACCCATTTTCAATACCCTGGCTGAAGGAAGGATGTTCTCACCCAAGATTTGACGGCACATGGTCCTTTAATGCGGTAAAGTTGTTCTGTCCCCTTAGCAGAAAAACCCTCCCAAAGCATAATGTGTTTCCACTCCATGTTTGACGTGGTGATGGTGTTCTTGGGGTTATAGGCAGCATTCCACCTCCTCCAAACACGGCGAGTTGAGTTGATGCCAAAGAGCTTGATTTTGGTCTCATCTGACCACAACATTTTCACCCAGTTCTCCTCTAATCATTCAGATATTTATTGGCAAACTTCAGGCGGGCCTGTACATCTGCTTTCTTGAGTGAGGATAACCTTGCAGGCATTGCAGGATTTCAGTCCTTCATTAAGTAGTGTGTTACCTATCGTTTTCTTGGTGACTATGCTCCCAGCTGCCTTGAGATCATTGACAAGATTCTCCTGTGTAGTTCTAGGCTGATTCCTCACGGTTCTCATGATCATTGAAACTCCACGAGGTGAGATCTTGCCCCAGACCGAGGGAGATTGACAGTTATTTTATGTTTTTTCCATTTGCAAATAATCGCACCAACTGTTGTCACCCTCTTACCAAGCTGCTTGGCAATGGTCTTGTAGTCCATTCCAGCCGTGTAGGTCTAAAATCTTGTCCCTGACATCCTTGGACAGCTCTTTGGTCTGGGCCATGGTGGAGAGTTTGGAATCTGATTGATTGCTTCTGTGGACAGGTGTCTTTTATACGGGTAACAAGCTGAGATTAGGAGCACTCCCTTTGAGGCCGGGTTCACACTGGGGCGACACGACAGCCGTCCTACTTTGGATCCGACTTTGCCATGCGGCATGCAGCCGACATATGTCCGACTTTCAATGAACGGGGATCCGACTTGGATCCCCGCCAATACCAGGCACTGTGTTTGGTATGAATCTTGAGGGGGAACTCCACGCCAAATTTTAAATAAAAAACCGGCATGGGTTCCCCCTCCAGGAGCATACCAGGCCCTTCGTTCTGGTATGGATTTTAAGGGGAACCCCCAAGCTGAAAAAACAGCGTGGGGGTCCCCCCAAAATTCAAACCAGACCCTTATCCGAGCATGCAACCTGGCAGACCGCAGGAGAAGAGGGGGGACGAGAGAGCGGCCCCCCTCCCTCCTGAACCGTACCAGGCCGCATGCCCTCAACATGGGGGGTTCGGTGCTTTGGGGCAGGGGGGCGACCTGCGGCCCCCCAACCCAAAGCACCCTGCCCCCATGTTGATGAGGATAGGAGCTCTTCCAGACAACCCTGGCCGTTGGTTGTCGGGGTCTGCGGGCGGGGGCTTATCGGAAACCGGGAGCCCTCCTTTAATAAGAGGGCCCCCAGATCCCGGCCCCCCACCCTATGTGAACTAAGGGAGTGCTATTAATCTCACCTCATTACCTGTATAGAAGACACCTGGGAGCCAGAAATCTTGCTGATTGATAGGGGATCAAATACTTTTTTTTTACGCAGTAAAATGCAAATCAATTTATAACTTTTTTGAAATGCGTTTTTATGGATATTTTTGTTGTTATTCTGTCTCTCACTGTTAAAATAAACCTACTATTAAAATTATAGACTGATCATTTTTATTTGTCAGTGGGCAAATGTACAAAATCAGCAGGGGATCAAATACCTTTTTCCCCACTTTATATGCTCTGGCTTGGTGATTCTGATCCTGGCTTTTTACCTAGGCAGTTACTAAGATATTACAAACGCCTTAAGAATGGAGCTTCAAATAAACTACAGATTTTACAGAAATGAATGGAACTCCAGCCATTTTTGTACTTTTGGGGGTGACTCATTTGGGATTCACATGGTATCACTGCCTATGTACCAGATATGGTCAATGATGAAATATTCTTACACGTTACGTTCCCTATGAAAAGGACAATACTTCCTTTACTAGTTCCCCAGAGGGTTGTAATCTGCTTCCCCAGGGGGTTGTAGCTCCCCAGAGGATTGCAATCTGCTTGCACTCCTTTGAAAAACAGGCAGATTAGACTTAAACCCCCTCTATGCCAACAGGGCATTAGGTGTGTCTAAAAGTACAGTGCCCTTGAGCATCAGGCTATATTTCCTTGGGGAGAATACTACTTTTTTTGGAGACCCCTTTCAAAGCATGAAAGCATTGTGTAAATGCTGGCAGCATGGAAGTTAAATCAAGCCCTTCAGCTGTATCAGTTGTGGTTCTGTTATAACCTAACTCATTTTTTATTTTAGCTATATTGTTTGTGACAATGTGTATGTCTTGAAAGTATTACCTTTGCAAGTCTTATGATTTTCATTTGGCTTCACCGCTATTAAATATCTTGCCTCTGCCTCTGAAAAACACACAATAAATCACATAATGCATGACCTGTGCACAACATTGTTTTTATATAAAGGAATAACATTCACTTTTAATTGCATTAAACAGATAGTTTGTGAGATAGAAAAGGAGAAAACAAACAGCAAACATACATTTTATTTAAAGGGGTTGTAAAGGTTTGTTTTTTATTTTCTAAATAGGTTCCTTTAAGCTAGTGCATTGTTGGTTCACTTACCTTTTCCTTCGATTTCCCTTCTAAATGTTTTTTTCCTTTGTCTGAATTTCTCACTTCCTGTTTCTCCTCAGTAAACTTCACACCATCATCCGAGCGGTGTTTAGTCAGCCAGAACAGTTTACTGAACAGCTTACTGAGGAGGAACAGGAAGTGAGAAATTCAGACAAAGAAAACAGAGAAAAAAAACATTTGGAAGGGAAATCGAAGGAAAAGGTAAGTGAACCAACAATGCACTAGCTTAAAGGAACCTATTTAGAAAATAAAAAACAAACCTTTACAACCCCTTTAACATTCCTAAACTTTATGTCATAGTGGGCACAAAAATTAGTTTTTTTGTATGGAATGGCAAACTGACTTCTTGATCATTACCAATATATGTTGTTTGATCTGGTTTCTGAGATGTGTTTTTTTCCATAGCATGTACATGCACAAATAGAGGCCAAATGTATTTAAGACTTCTGCGAATTCCACTCCAGCTCCCTCCAAAGTTAGTTAATAGAAGGGCCTGAGGGCCAGTTCACACCAGATGCAGTTCAGTGCACTTTTTTCTGCACTTAGTGCTAGTTCACACCAGATGCAGTTCAGTGCACTTTTTTCTGCACTTAGTGCTAGTTCACACCAGATGCAGTTCCGTGCACTTTTTTCTACACTTAGTGCTAGTTCACACCAGATGCAGTTCCGTGCACTTTTTTCTGCACTTAGTGCTAGTTCACACCAGATGCAGTTCCGTGCACTTTTTTCTGCACTTAGTGCTAGTTCACACCAGATGCAGTCCCGTGCACTTTTTTCTACACTTAGTGCTAGTTCACACCAGATGCAGTTCCGTGCACTTTTTTCTGCACTTAGTGCTAGTTCACACCAGATGCAGTTCCGTGCACTTTTTTCTACACTTAGTGCTAGTTCACACCAGATGCAGTTCCGTGCACTTTTTTCTGCACTTAGTGCTAGTTCACACCAGATGCAGTTCCGTGCACTTTTTTCTGCACTTAGTGCTAGTTCACACCAGATGCAGTTCCGTGCACTTTTTTCTACACTTAGTGCTAGTTCACACCAGATGCAGTTCCGTGCACTTTTTTCTGCACTTAGTGCTAGTTCACACCAGATGCAGTTCCGTGCACTTTTTTCTACACTTAGTGCTAGTTCACACCAGATGCAGTCCCGTGCACTTTTTTCTACACTTAGTGCTAGTTCACACCAGATGCAGTTCCGTGCACTTTTTTCTGCACTTAGTGCTAGTTCACACCAGATGCAGTTCCGTGCACTTTTTTCTGCACTTAGTGCTAGTTCACACCAGATGCAGTTCCGTGCACTTTTTTCTACACTTAGTGCTAGTTCACACCAGATGCAGTTCCGTGCACTTTTTTCTGCACTTAGTGCTAGTTCACACCAGATGCAGTTCCGTGCACTTTTTTCTGCACTTAGTGCTAGTTCACACCAGATGCAGTTCCGTGCACTTTTTTCTGCACTTAGTGCTAGTTCACACCAGATGCAGTTCCGTGCACTTTTTTCTGCACTTAGTGCTAGTTCACACCAGATGCAGTTCCGTGCACTTTTTTCTACACTTAGTGCTAGTTCACACCAGATGCAGTTCCGTGCACTTTTTTCTGCACTTAGTGCTAGTTCACACCAGATGCAGTTCCGTGCACTTTTTTCTGCACTTAGTGCTAGTTCACACCAGATGCAGTTCCGTGCACTTTTTTTCTGCACTAAAAATGCATGCACAGTGTTTTCCATGTATTCCAATGGCTCTAGTCCACACCAATGCAGTCAGTTTCCGGTCAGTTTCTGCATCGGAAACTGACTGGAACCGACTGCACTGGTGTGAACTAGAGCCATTGAAATACATGGAAAACACTGTGCATGCATTTTTAGGGCCTGTTCACACCACAAAAATGCACTCCGAATACGTTCTGGATCGGGGTTTTGCTTACAGTTCACACCACACGCCCATGTGCACAGTTGTTAAAGAGACCATCATTTATTTTACCAATCCTCTCATATGCATTTAACATATTTTAGAAAGGTTACTTACCTGCATAGCTTCCCTTATGTGGACATCCAAAAGCCCTGAGATTGCTGCTAGGTGTTGCCATCTTGGATGTGATGTCAACAGCTCCAACAGATTTAGAGCAGCTAGGGGTTGATTTACTAAAACTGGAGAGTGCAAAATCTGCTGCAACTCTGCATGGAAGCCAATCAGCTTCTAACTTGTTCAATTAAGCTTTGACAATAAAACCTGGAAGCTGATTGGTTTCTATGCAGAGCTTTGCTAGATTTTGTACTCTCCAGTTTTAGTAAATCACCCTCTCTGTGAAAATAAACTTCCAGAAGAGAGAACTTTTACGTGCAAGAAGGGAAGATCCTGTGCTAGGGAACTGATGCTTTATGAAGTAGTCAAGTTTTCTAACAAGTTTTGAGGCGCATTGTAAGTCAATAAAAAAAAAAAAAAGAAAGAAAATGTTTATGGAAAGCAAAATGGCTGAACGTATGCATTTAAAATTTTATGCCGTGTACACACGACTTTTTCATGACGAGAAAAATGCCATTTTATAAAATGGTCATTAAAAACGATCGTGTGTAGGCTCCAGAGCATCTTACTCTACGCGAAAAATGGGCATTAAAATTTTAGAACATGCTCTATTTTTTCTCGTAGTTTTTCACGTCGTCGTTTTTCTCGTCGTGAAAAACGTCCATGTGTACGCTTTAATGACGGGAAAAAAATGCGCATTCTCAGAAGCAAGTTATGAAACGGGAGCACTCGTTCTGGAAAAACTAGCGTTCAGAATGGAGATAGCACATTAGTCATGATGTAACGGACTGAAGAGCACGAGGCTGAAAAGCGCGAATCGTCGCTCAACAAACTTTACTAACATGAAGATCAGCAAATGCAGCCCAAAGGGTGGCGCCATCCGAATGGAACTTCCCCTTTATAGTGCCGTTGTACGTGTGCCGAACGTGTTGTACGTCACCGCACTTTGCTCGAGTGTTTTTTTCACGATCGTGTGTAGGCAAGGCAGGCTTGAGAAGAATCACGTCGAGAAAAACTTTGTTTTTTTCAATGACATTAAAAACGGCCGTGTGTACGCAGCATTAAATTTTTCTGAGCTCTTACCTATAATCTTTTAAAGTTGGTGACAGGGTCTCTTTAAAGAACAACTATACTTTTTTCTCAGTTCTGTTACACAGATAATGGTCAAAGCAAACTTTTTCTTTGGCACATCTGTATTTATGGGGAGTTTTGTTAATTGCAGATTGCCAGCTGAATGTATACAATGATTCATAAACCACTCGCTTTTATTAATCTTACACACAGAAGAATACTTGAAACTGATAATGGCACAATCTTTACATACATTTGTAAGAAAGTTGCAAGCTTGCTCACTTTTAATTCTGCAAAATTTTAAGTTCACCCAATACTATTTTTTTTTTTGTGAGGGGATGTCATCTATTTGTTTCTTATATCTTTGAAAGACTCCAGCTGTAAGATCCCCCCCACAAAAATTCTCTTCCCACCCACCAACAAGGTTTCTGTCTTGTTACATGATTATTTATATGTTTACAATAAGTAGAATGAAGCAAGGATTTTTTTTTCCTTTAACTTTGCTTTATGAAGAGTCAGGGGTAGGGCACTTCATAGTGAAAAACATTTACCGTATTTATCGGCGTATAACACGCACAGGCGTATAACACGCACCCTAACTTTAAGAGGGAAGTTTCAGGAAAAAAACTTTCCACAGCCCCCTGTGTATAGCATGCAGGCACAGTTTACCCTCCATTTTCAGGGTAAAAAAGTGAGTGTTATACGCCAATAAATACAGTATTTAAAAAATACCTAAGAGATATATGAAACCCACAGAAGATTCAACTCACCTATGAATGTCCACTCAAACCTCATAACAAAAGTAAAAATGTTTAATAAAATGTGTAGAACAAAATTCATAATTGTAAAAAAGCCATACTCTGGGAATATCAGTCCAGCAAGAAATAGCCTACCAACTCTGCACCGCACTATGGTGTGGTCTTAGTAACCCAACCAAAGCTTCCAGGTTTCTTTTGTCAAAGCTTAAAGTGATTGTAAAGGTTTTTTTTTTAAATAACAAACACAAGGGTTTTGCACAGAGCAGCCCCGATCCTCTTCTTCTGGGGTGCCCCGGCAGCCCTCCTGGCTCCTCCTCTTCATTGGGTGCCCCCAATGAGAGCTGCTTTCCCTGGGAGCATCAGCACAGTTGTGCTTATGAGTACCGCTGCTGCGTCCATTGACACAGACAGCAGGACTTGGCCCGCCCGCCCGCTCTCGTGTCACTGTATTTTATTTACAGCAGCGGGAGCCAATAGCTCCTGCTGCTATCAATCTATCCAATGAGGACAGAGACAGCGTCTGGAGCTGCTGGGCTTGTGCTTGTTGCTGGAATGGATGGGTTCAGGTAAGAAAAAAGGGGGGCAGGTCTAGAGGGTAACTGCAGCACAGAAGGTTTTTAACCTTAATGAATGTGTGTTAAGGTGAAAAACTTTGAGACTTTACAACCCCTTTAGGCCTGGTTCACACTGGGGCGACAAACGCTCCAACATTGGGAGCTCATGTCGCATGACATGTGAAAATCAATGTTTCCCTATGTGAGCCGTCTTAACTGGTCCGACACATGTCGGTCCGACTTTGAAAATGCTCCCTGTACTACTTCTGTCCGACTTTGATCTGACTTCAGCCCATTGACTGTCATTGAAGTCGGATCAAAGTCGGACCGCAGTCTTGCATGATCCGACTTTGGCATGCGACTTGTGCTGTGCTGCTCTTGAGGGGGAACTCCAGGCCAAATTTTAAATAAAAAAACCGGCATGGGTTCCCCCTCCAGGAGCATACCAGGCCCTTGGGTCTGGTCTGGATTTGAAGGGGAACCCCTACGCCGAAAAAATGGCGTGGGGGTCCCCCCCAAAATCCAAACCAGACTCTTATCCGAGCACGCAACCTGGAAGGCCACAGGGGAAGAGGGGGGCCAAGAGAGCGCCCCCTCCCTCCTGAACCGTACCAGGCCGCATGCCCTCAACATGGGGGGTTTAGTGCTCTGGGGCAGGGGGGCGACCTGCGGCCCCCCCACCCCAAAGCACCCTGTCCCCATGTTGATGAGGACAGGGCCTCTTCCCGACAACCCTGGCCGTTGGTTTTGAGGTCTTCGGGCGGGGGGCTTATCGGAATCCGGGAGCCCCCTTTAATAAGGGGGCCCCCAGATCCCAGCCCCCCCACCCTATGTGAATGAGTATGGGGTACATCGTACCCCTACCCATTTACCTGGTGGAAAAAAAATGTCAATAAAAAACACACACAGCTTTTTTAATTAATTTATTGCACAGCTCCGGGGGTCTTCTTCCGACTTCGGGGGTCTCCGGTTCTTTCTTCTGCCGGGCCTCCGCTATCTTCTTCCAGCTCTTTTGCTAGCGGGGCCCGGTCTTCTCCGTCACCTTCTTCTTCTCCCGCTCTCCGGTTCTTCTCCCGCTCTCCGGTTCTTTTTTCCGCCGGTCTTCCCGTCATCTCGTTCGGCTCTCCGTCGCCGTCTTCTTCTCTCTTCTCCTCCTCGATGTTGACGCGTCGCTTCCTCCCGCTGTAATGTTGGCTCCGCTCCGAATTAATATAGGCTTCTCATGACGTCACAGTCACATGCTCCGATGACGTCACAGTCACATGCTCCGGGGCCACCCGGAGCATGTGACTGTGACGTCATGAGAAGCCTATATTAATTCGGAGCGGAGCGAACAGCCAACATTACAGCGGGAGGAAGCGACGCGTCAACATCGAGGAGGAGAAGAGAGAAGAAGACGGCGACGGCAACGACGGGAAGACCGGCCCCTCCACTAGCAAAAGAGCTGGAAGAAGATAGTGGAGGGGCCGGCAGAAGGACAACGGAGAGCCGGACGAGACGAAGGGAAGACCGGGCCTCTCCACTAGCAAAAGAGCTGGAAGAAGATAGCGGAGGCCCGGCGGAAGAAAGAACCGGAGAGCGGGAGAAGAACCGGAGAGCGGGAGAAGAACCGGAGAGCAGGAGAAGAACCGCAGAGCGGGAGAAGAAGAAGGCGACGGAGAAGACCGGGCCCCACTAGCAAAAGAGCTGGAAGAAGATAGCGGAGGCCTGGCAGAAGAAAGAACCGGAGACCCCCGAAGTCGGAAGAAGACCCCCGGAGCTGTGCAATAAATTAATTTTAAAAGCTGTGTGTGTTTTTTATTGACATTTTTTTTCCACCAGGTGAATGGGTAGGGGTACGATGTACCCCATACTCATTTACATAGGGTGGGGGGCCGGGATCTGGGGGCCCCCTTATTAAAGGGGGCTCCCGGATTCCGATAAGCCCCCCGCCTGCAGACCCCGACAACCAACGGCCAGGGTTGTCGGGAAGAGTCCCTGTCCTCATCAACATGGGGACAGGGTGCTTTGGGGTGGGGGGGGCGCAGGTCGCCCCTCTGCCCTAGGGCACTAAACCCCCCATGTTGAGGGCATGCGGCCTGGTACGGTTCAGGAGGGAGGGGGGGGCGCTCTCTCACCCCCCTCTTCCCCTGCGGCCTGCCAGGTTGCGTGCTCGGATAAGGGTCTGGTTTGGATTTGGGGGGGGGACCCCCACGCCGTTTTTTCGGCGTAGGGGTTCCCCTTCAAATCCAGACCAGACCCAAGGGCCTGGTATGCTCCTGGAGGGGGAACCCATGCCGGTTTTTTATTTAAAATTTGGCCTGGCGTTCCCCCTCAAGATTCATACCAAACACAGTGCCTGCTGTTGGCGGGGATCCAAGTTGGATCCCCGTTCATTGAAAGTCGGACATATGTCGGCTTCATGACGCAGGGCAAAGTCGGATCCAAAGTAGGACGGCTGTCGTGTCGCACTAGTGTGAACCCAGCCTTAACTGAACAAGCTGAAGTTAGAAGCTGATTGGCTACCATGCACAGCTGCACCAGATTTTGCACTCTTTAGTTTTAGCAAATCAACCCCACAGTGTGATGTACTGTATTTATCGCAGTGCACACCAGTGGCTGCGTGTTGTAACATGTTGCTGGTGTGACTGTGCAGTAAGAGAAACCATTATGAAAGCATCAAAAAATCTGAAATCGTAAGAGTTGCTAAAAGTGATATTATCTCTTCAGCACCAGTATATGCTTTAACCGTACTTCCAACATGGTCACTGTGGCATATTTTATATTTAGGTGTCTTGTAATTATTATGGTTTTACAATGCATTGTGGGCCTGTCACCGCTACAAATTAACTGCTGTTTATACGTTTGGCAAGGATTAGTAAACGAGCTGCAGAAACATATCAAAAGACAGCATAGTCTGGAGGAGAAAGGATTTACATAAACAAAACCAATTTGAAGCCTAAACTTTTCCTTTCCCTTCTTTCCAGCTTTGCAGCTCTGCACATTAAATATGAGAGAAGTATAAAAAATATTTGAAATGGAAAAGCAAATGAAATATAACAGATGCATACGCTGGGTATAGTTTTGTTTACATGTTTACAATCAAAACTATTTGCTTAGCAAATTTTTAAAAGATATATAAAAATTTGATGGAAGCTAACTAAAAGCTAATCCTCCTGTATACAATGTTTAAATGCAACATTATATGGTTTATCATAAAGAAGCACCATCATGCAAGCAGAGTACATAATCAGATACAGTATATTAGGCAGGCCATACATGGGTCGAATTTTGAAAAAAAAAAATCTTTTGAAAACCATATCTAAAAATTTTCGTTCATATTTCGCACCATTAGTGGGCTGCAGCAACAGCCGATTTTCATGCGGCCATCGAATTTGAGTAATCGGACATGCTGGAATTTTTTTGAAAAACTAACGATTTTCTAATCAATGATGGGAGAGTAGTGTGAGAAATGTAATCGAAAAGAAATGTGCATTTGCAAGAAAAGAAAATTCCCGGACGAAAAAAAGATTCCCAGGCATGAAAATTATTTTCTGTAGCAACAGGAGGTGAAAATGAAGGCTTGGTTGGTCGAATTTCGAAATCAATGGTGGCACCATCGGATCACAAAACACACAAATTTTCAGATTTTCAAATAAAAATTCTTTCGAAATTCGACCCATGTATGGCCAGCCTTACTGAAAAAGTTGCATTATTGTTTCCAGAACCAATTATTTGAATGCAGTAAAATCAGCATCAAACTGCCACACTTAGGGCTTGTCCACATGGACAGCTGGAGGGTTAAGGGGGTTGTTAAACCTTGGCTTTACTGACTCCTGACTGCCTACCTAAAGAAGACATTGCAGCTGTTTAGGGCTTTACACATGCCACAGAAAAAATGAAAACCCCCCTGCTGCATTCACTGGGCAGTACTACCATTATAAACGCTACCCATTCAAGTTAAATTGGGCCAAGCCCCAACTGCCCTGCAACTGCATGCAGCGATGCATCAGTTTGCTATTTTAGGGTCGAAGCAATCGGTAAGGAAAAAAGCCGTAAGGAACAGGCCTGTCTAGACGAGGCCTTAGAGGTATATTGATATAAAGTAAATTTTTGTCTAATTTATTTATTTCCTATGAATCTGGCGATCATAGGGAATACACATATCAGATAAATTATGACGATTATTTGGGATGGCTGGGTGAATGCTCAGACATTTATACAGCAATTTTTTTAGAAACAGACCCCTAAAAAGTGCATGGAAACTCTGACAGACACATAGTTTGCTACAGCACTGTGAGTGTCATAAACAATGGCCTGTTTTAATAAAATCATTTGTATCATTTTTGCATTTGAGTACTGCTCATCTCCTCCAGCATCTTTGCAGTCATTTTCTGTCTGCATGCACTCTCTCTAGAAACTGTTGCACATCTTTTTTTAATGATGGGTTTCCTGATGTGGAGAGCAGTGGAGTATGCCTGTGAAATGTTTAGGGACATAGTTGCTTTTAGGTTTCACTGGGAGAGTATGTCAAAGGGTAACAATGCAGGTGAGCAATTGGGGGACAGTAATGACAGCCTATAACAGGAAGTGTCTGCATAGGGACATTTAGGTCAGGATCAATGAGTGTGATTTAGAGTCCCTTCAATCTTGTGCAACTTATAAATCGTGCTACTGTATTTCCATTGCAACTTTACAGTGTGACTTTGATGCGACTTTGGATGGGTGTGACTTTGTTACGACTTTGGCTTTGACCAATGTGATTGTTTTGTTTGTGCTCTACAAAGTTGCTAGACACGTGCAGAACGAAAACATTTGTTTTGTTTTGTTTGGTTTCTATTTTCTAACAAATTGCAAATTTCAGAATGATTCAAATACAAATCGGTCGAGAATTGATTGACCGATTCAAATTCTGTGTGAAGAATAGCTGGTCGGGGAAGTTGGCAGCCATGTCCTTTACAACAAATGACTCATCAGCTGTCTGCGGGTTTCCCCACTGACAGCTTAATGTAAACAAAAGAATGCCGGCAATGTAAAATAAATGACAAAAACAGCATGGGGGCCCTCTATCCATTCCTGACCCTTCAGATCTGGTATGGGTTTCAAGGGGAACGTCATGTCAAAATAAAAAAAACGAAGTGGGGTCCCCCCCAGAATACATACTAGAACCCTTTTCCGAGCATACAGCCCGACAGGTCAGGACAGGGGGGATGAGCAACCCCCCCTTCCTGAACCATATTAGGCCACATGCCTTCAACATGGAGGGGTGCTTTGGGGCAGGGTTAGGCTCTGGCCCCCCCCAAAGAACTTTGTTCCCAAATTGATGGGTACAAGGGCCTCTTCCCCACAACCCTGGCCTGTGGTCTTGAGGGTCTTCAGGCAGAGGGCTTATCAGAATCTGGAAGCCCCCTTTAACAAGAACTTTTCGGTCGGTGGTGGCTGGGAGTGCGGCAGGCGTCGTGATTGACGACTGATCTGCTCGGGGGGACAACTTTTTTTGTAAAAGGACTACACAAAAACTTGTGTTGTGTTTTTATTTACTTTTTACAATTGTACTATGTACCCCATACTCATTCACATAGGGGGGCTGGGATCTGGGGGCCCCATCCGCAGACCCCCCACAACCACCGACCAGGGTTGTGGGTAAAAGGCCCCTGTTCCCATCAACATGCACCCCCCCATGTTGAGGGCATGTGGCTTGGTATGGTTCAGGAGTGGGAGGCGCTCCTTCATCCCCCCCTTTCCTGACCTGCCGGGCTGCATGCTTGGATGAGGGTCTGGGATGGATTTTTGGAGGGACCCCACACCTTTTTTTTGGCTTGGGGTTCCCCTAAAATCCATACCATCCATAAAATCTAATCCATATGAACGGTGCACAATAAATGATAAAATGGGTGTTAATTATACCATACAGGTAGACTTCAGTAATTTAGCCAAGAAAAATCTGGTTACCGACTCACCCTCCAAGTGGTGGGGTTCCTCATCAACTATCCCAATTACACTAACAAGGTCAAGAGGTAAAAGACTGACTGGACGCCCATAAAGTCATTTCAAGAGAGGAACAACTGCGGTATAACCAATAAAATTTGCTTTATTGAAGTCACAAATCAGAAATGAAAAAACATTTGGCCTAAGGCCTTGAATCCTCCAAACACCAATTAAAAATAATTGACAACATTGTAACCCTAAAAACATGTGGGCCCGGAGTATCTGCTGTTATTCACACATATCAGAGTCAAAAGTTGATGCAAGACAGTAAATCAATGCAGTCATTCCAGGTAGACCATTGCAGTCATGCCCAGAAGCAAGCTAGGCTAGCAGACCAAGCACTGTAAACCAGTATCAAGATGATCCTAATGGGTTCACCTGTAAAAGAGTGTGTGATTATGGAAAAACAGCGAGTTGCCAGCTATAGTGCCTCACTTAGGAGACATGAGGTAACCAGGTGCATAATGTCACTAGATTTCTCCAGAGGGGCACATGAGTTGGCTCATATCACTTCCATATAATAATGGACACTGTCTGGGAACAGTTTATGTGTATTACTGATGGCCTATGTGTCAATCATGTACTTTGGCCATCAAGTTTGTATAAGTACCATCACTGAAACAGACAGCCGGGTCAAATGACACCATATGGATGGACATGTTAGGCAGAGAAAGATATGAACAGTCCTCATTGGGAAACACAGGGTGGGACATTTAAGTTTACATTAAAGTCAATGGCCCTCAAGTCACATGAAAGTTGTACCAAAGTAGTGCAGGAACTACTTTTAAGTCGCTGTGATTTTAAGTCACACGGATATGAACGGTACTCATTGTGAAATATGTGTTTTTGCGGTCCAAAGTCGCACAAGTGTAAATGGGGCCTTAATTAAAGCAGATTAAAAAAAAAAATGTAGAATTACTTTAACATATTAAAGCTAATAGGCAATTTTAGGGATTTTGTTTACATACTGTATACTGTACTTTACATACAAAACTTACCTAAGAGACCTCGGTATTTAAAAATCATATTTAGAGTAATAGATTTTATTTTATTTTTATTATTATTTTTATTGTGTTTTTGAAAGTGTAAAATGACAGCAAGCACTTTTTAAATAAGTGTCCGTTTAGTTTTGTGTGATTTCACTAAGGCAGGCCATACACGGCCATACACGGTGTGAAATTTGACAGGGGAATTAGCAACACTGATTATCGCTAGCAGGCATAGCAGCCGCTAGCGATAATCACAAGAGAACCCGGCAGGTTGGTTGCACCCAAGCTGATCGATCGATCAACTTGGTACATTCAGTCTGCTCATTAACAGTTTGTGTCTCGGCCGGTGATTCGAACCGTGTATGGCCGGCCTCACTATACAGAAATCTGCCCCATACAGAAATCTGCCCCATACAGAAATCTGAGTAGGGATTACCTCTCAGGGTTTCTGGGATGTAGTCTTTCCAGTATATGGACACAGGTTTTGGGAAGTGCAGCAGTTTGTGTTAAAGAGGAACTGCAGTCTGCTCACATATTTTGTAATAAAAACATCTTTGCCATTCTGTAGCTTCCCTCCAACCACTTTGCATATTATTTTATATAAACTGATTCTGTACTTGCCAAATATGCTGCAGAAATCTCCCTCCACTGAGTCTGTCTGCAGCCATTTTATCTGTGGGCAGCTGAAGCTGCTGCCTGTTCACATCCTGGATTTATACAGACACACAGCGGCACAACTACAGGTCTCTGCAGCCCTGCAGCTTTCATTGGCCTTCTTATGACTCACCCCCCTCACTTCCTGGCAAACTCTCACAAGACAGAGAGAGAGAGAGAGCTTTGCATGATGTAATAAGCCTAGGCTAATGACCAGACAAGAAACAGGAAGTGGGCTGTATAAGGTATTTACTGGCAGAAAAAAAAATGTTTTACTATCCAAAGTTAAAACAACAAGGGCAGAAGATTTAATAGATGGGAAGATGAAAAAATGACTGAAGGTCTGCTTTAAGATGGGACTCAAGGTAATCAACTGCAAACTTTGGTTGGCAAGGTAAGCTTTAGTGCCTGTTACAAAATAGACTGGTTGGACATTTGGACATGCTCTAATGATGCTCAAAAGGCCATTTGTGTGCTAAAGATTTCCCACAAAAAGAGGATTAAAACAAATAAATCCAGCAGGGGAAAATTAATTTGTCTTTCTAACAATACAATGTCCATAAGTTAATTCAGCATGTGCAAAATATTTTAGTAATACAATGTCAAAGACAGGCCAAATGTGTCTATTGTATGCTTTCATAGTGAGAGGTCATTAGACCCCGTGTGATCCTCAATGAACATGCACCTTACTTAGCCTTCTGAGACAAATATTCTTCTGTCTTTTTTAACTTTTATAACTGTACCTTTTTTATGCACTGCCTAGCTAGTGATATTAGATATACAAATGAATAACCTGGCTTTTGATTTCTCGAAATAACCCACAAATCTGAAGAGACTGTTGTGTGTGTAGATTTAACGTATCAGCAGTGCCTATAATGTACATATAAACTATACCTAGGGTTCATATTAGGGGGAGTCTTGGGGCTCTTACGATAATTGGCCAGTGTGCTCAATGATTTCCAAGGATGAGCAACACGCAATACCTTGCACAATGTCTGGCCTCTGTTCTCTCTGTAACCTTATTACCTTTTCCCAGTCAAACAAATGATGCTTGAAGGAAGGCTGTGGTTCATTACACACAGGCAAAGCCCAATCTTGACATTGGGTCAAAAGAGAAATGAAGAAAACCAATAAATAAAATTACCAGCCCATCATAAGCACTAAAATGTGCCTTTTAAGAAGCCGCTGTTGTGAACACATATGTACTGAGTAAAAGACACATGCGTGGTGCAGTGATAGAAGGTACTAATAGTTCCAATAAACTATGGGCAATGATTTCAGCATTATACTTAACTGTGAGCAGTAAGGAACAGTACATTTCCATTGTAATTTGATACACAGGCAGATGCCATTTTTATTTCTTTATGGATTTTTTTATCTAAGCCCCCAGTAGCTCAAACATCCATGTGTATCATAAATCCCTTTAAGTTATGTGCATAAAAGCATGAATGCATTTTATGTACACCAGTCTTCTTATGAGTGGTGTACATATCTGATCCAAGTCTTTGCCGGTTGGGGAAATCTGCTCTCAGACAAAAAATGCTTCAGTTTTATCATCTCATGAATCTTTTCCCCACTGGACTTTATCTTCACTTAAAGTTCCATAGCAATCTTGAAGTGAACATATGTGATAAGCCCCCCACACACGGTCGGACTTTTGCCCAACAAACGTAGTTTTAAGCAAGTTGGACCAACAATCCGACCGTGTGCACGCTCCATCAGACAAACTTTTTTTCGTTTGGTTTTGTTTTCATCGGACAAAAGTTGGGTCTGCAAACGGACAAACTTTTGCCCAACAAAAGTCCGATGGAGCAAAGTCCTACCATGTGTACAGAAAACCATAGGACTTTTGTCCGATGGACAAAACAACTAATGTTAAAATCAACCAACAGTAGCAGAAGTTGACCAAAGTGTAGCGGTAAAGAGCAGAAAAGAGCAGAAAAACCATGTGATGTTGCAAAAAGTTTTGGGAAAGTTTGCAGAAAAGTCCTGTGGTGTGTATGCTATGGGTGTGCCCGGCCAACTCCGTTCGGACAAAAATCCACGGAAAAGTCCGATGGAAGTCCGACCGTGTGTACGAGGCTATAGTCTTGTTAGGATTAAGGCAGGCCACAGAGGGTGCAAATTTCTTTCCTGCGACCACGATTTCCCCATCAACACAGAGAGTGCTGAGACAGGGGAATCCTTCCTGCTGAGAAATTGTCTGCTACCGTCCCCGCCGGGAGAAGACAGTGATTATTGCTTGTTGCTATAGCAGCCACTAGCGATAATTGCAAGTTAATTCGGCAGGCTGGTTGTACCCAACTTGATTGATCGATCAACTTGGTACATTCAGCCTGCTTACACGTGGTTCAAATCTATGGCTTGCCTTATTCTTTGACCTCTGATAATGTACAGCTAGTTTTCTGCAGGGAAATATCACATTGGCCAAGCCCATTCAACCCAGCCACCGCTGTATTCTCTAAAGATACAAGCACTTTTCAAAAAAATTCTAGGCATCATCAAAATGCAGAGAGTTGGAAGAACATTGTGGTGTAGATTACGTTTAGGACCAAAGTAATTTTTTTTTTATCAAAATCAAAGGTGGGGCATAGTGAGGAGCCAGAAGTCAGATATCAGGAGTACAGAAAGTGCACAGACACATAGAAGTGCAAAATCTGGTGCATCTGTTCATGGTAGCCATAGCCAATCAGTTCCACCCATACTGCCTCAGCACAATCAAAGTTTATAAAAAAATACTGTATATATAGACACAATCACCTTTTATATTTACCTTGCCCTCCAAGAAGAATAAAGAACCTTGGGTGCTGGTCACCATGCCTGGATTACATAGACTAAGCCCCATGGTAAGGTTGTAACACAAGGAGAGCAATCTATGGATGGGACTGTTGCATTCACTGGGGATGATTTCCTTAAAACTGGAGAGTGCAAAATCTGGTGCAACTGTACATGGTAGCCAATCAGCTTCTTACGTCAGCTTGTTCATTTAAGCTTTGATAAAAAAAAATCTGGAAGCTGATTGGTTTCTATGCAGAGTTGCACCAGATTTTGCACTCTACAGTTTTAGTAAATCAACCCCTATTTGTCTGTGTATTTTCTGTACTCCTGATATTTGACCTCTGGCTCCTCACTATGCCCCACCTTTGGTTTTGATACCTTTTATTTACTTTGGTTCTAAGCCTAATCTACTTTTGTCTTGGTTTGTTTTCATGACATAGCATGTTTTCCATACTTTAAGCATTTGTAACTGAACTTAAACTTAGCCTGACTATATGTAAGTGAATCAATGCTGCATACCTCAACCTCAGCATATTGTTAACAATCTTGACTCTGTCTATTCAAGTTACTTCTAAAAAGCCAGTGTGGTAACCTACTGTATCTTGCTACTGTGCCCAAATATTACCTACTATTATGCATTTATTAACAATCAATTAATGGTATTTTTTCAACATTTATTGATTCTTTATTTTTGTTAAGAACCAAAGTGTCAATTTAATAAGGAGTAACAGAGTAGTGACTTTTCACTTACTTAGCAAAGTGAATGTTCACTTTCAAAAAGTGTATTATTACTTTACAGAATAGTAAATTAGGTACATTTTTAATTAGGTGAAGAATAAAAAAAACAATATTTTTGTTTATACATGATTGGATGATTAAACTGAACACAGCTTCTCCTTATTTACTAAGGCAGTACACATTTGCTTAAGGCTACTTTCACACTGGCAGCGCTATTTTAGCGACGCTTTTGCGCCGCTTTTCGGGCCGCTAGCGGAGTGCTTTTTACCCCCAAAAATTGTAAAAAGTCCAGTTTTGAAGCACTTTCAAAGCACTTTTAAGGCATTTTGGAAGCGCTGCCTATTCATTGCGATGGGCAGGGCGATTTGGGAGCGCTAAATACAACGCTCACAACCCCCCTCACAGATGCTGCTTGCAGGACTTTTCGTAACGTCCCACAAGCGCACCGCTTGAGTGTGAAAAGACACACTGAAATGAATGGGAGGCAGTTTCCAGGCGCTTTGCAGAGACTATTTCTAGCGCTAAAGTGCCTGAAAACCACCCCAGTGTGAAAGGGGTCTTAGCAGTGGCGGTGCATCCATAAAGGGCGCAGGAGCGCCGCCCCCCTCTCCTGTCACCGCTCTAATTATACCATAGATAGATTCATGCATAGCATGAATCTATGGTCGCTGCTCACACCCCCTATTCAGGTGCCCGTCCCCTTTTCGAGTGCCGGGCGCCTGAATTACAGCGGCGGGGGTGGTTTTTGGAAGCATCTGATTAGAGCAATTGGCTCTAATAGGTGTCCAAAAATGTGAATAGCGGGCACAACACTGTGCGTTCACTATTCACTCAGCTGTGTTAGCAAAGGGAAGGAATTCCGCTTTGCTAACACTGACCCGCCTCTTAGCCACAGGTGCACCGGGTCTGTGTTACCTGTCACCTGATTGGCTGAAAGGACAGGCGCTGTGATTGGACGCCTATCAGGCGTCCAATCATAGGAGAGGGGAGAGGAGGAGCGGGCGGGAGAAGAGTCTTCCTCATTGAACAAGAAATGGAGGACACCGTTCGTCGCTCGCAGTCTACCGCCTGCCGCCCTCACCCGCTGCCCACCCGAGACAAGGTAAGGGGCGGGCAGACGGTGGACGGGCAGGGGGCACAGTGGCAACATTTGGGTTACAGTGGCAGCACTTGGGCACAGTGGCAGCATTTAGGGTACAGTGGCAACACTTGGGCACAGTAGCAGCACTTGGGGCATAGTGGCAGCCCTTGGGGCACAGTGACAGAATTTAGGGTACAGTGGCAACACTTGGGGCTCAGTGGCATCACTTGGGGGACAGTGGCATCACTTGGGGCACAGTGGCAGCATTTGGGGCTCAGTGGCAGCACTTGGGGCACAATGGCAGCATTTGGGGCACAGTGGCAGCATTTGGGAAACAATGGCAGCACTTGGGGCACAGTGGCACACTTGGGGCACAGTGGCAACATTTGGGGCATAGTGGCAGCACTTGGGGCACAGTGGCAGCACTTGGGGCACAGTGGCAGAATTTGGGGAACAGTGGCAGCACTCGGGGCACAGTGGCAGCATTTGGGGCACAGTGGCTGCGTTTGATGAGCAGAGTGGCTGCGTTTGATGGGCACAGTGGCAACATTTGTTGCACAGTGGCAGCGTTTGATGGGCACAGTGGCAGCGTTTGATGGGCACAGTGGCTTCGTTTGATGGGCACAGTGGCAGCGTTTGATGGGAACAGTGACTGCGTTTGATGGGCAGGTGGCTGCGCTTGATGGGCACAGTGGCTGCGTTTGGTACAGTGGCTGCGTTTGATGTTTTTTTTTTCATAATTTTTCAGTTTGTTTGCGCCTCCCAAAAATTTTTGAGCACCAGCCGCCACTGGGTCTTAGTAAATTAACCCTGTTATTTGCTATGAAATATGTCTTCATTTTTTGTACTTAACCACTTGCCGACCACCAGCCGTCGTTATACGTCAGCTGTTTGAAGAGGAATATCGTTGTTATGGCAGCAGCTAGCTACCATAACCCCGGTATCCTCTTCTTTAGCGGGTGGTCGGCTTTCAGATAAAAGTGGTCACTGCGGTGGAATGATCGGATCCTGTCCCCTCTGTGGTATGGACAAAACGTCACTTCTGCCCATAGCTCTTAACCCCTTAAGGATCGCTGGACGACTATTTACGTCGACAGAATGGCACGGACAGGCATAAGGGCGTACAGGTACGTCCCCTTTAAGATGCCGCCGTGTGGTCGCGTGCGCGCCGCCGCCAGCGCACTTGCGACCCTGCCGCAAGCTCCGTGAGCCAGACCGTGGGTCCCGCGGACTCGATAGCCGCGGGAATACCCGCGATCGTCTCACGGAGAGATATAGTGGGGAGATGCTAATGTAATCAAGCATCTCCCTGCTCTGCTTAGTGACAATGACACTGATCTCCGCTCCGTGTAATCAGAGCGGAGATCAGTGTCATGTCACACACAGCCCATCCCCCCTACAGTAAGAATCACTCACCAGGTCACACTTAACCCCTACAGTGCCACCTAGTGGTTAACCCCTTCACTGCCAGTGTCATTTTTACAGTAATCGGTGCATTTTTATAGCACTGATCGCTGTAAAAATGACATGGTCCCAAAATGGTGTCAAAAGTGTCCGATGTGTCCGCCATAATGTCGCAGTCACGATAAAAATCGCTGTTCGCCACCATTACTAGTAACGCCACCATTACTAGTAACGCCACCATTACTAGTAGAAAAAAAATTATTAATAAAAATGTCATAAAACTATCCCCAATTTTGAAGACGCTATAACTTTTGCGCAAACCAATCAATTAACGCTTATTGCGATTTTTTTTTTACCAAAAATTTGTAGAAGAATACGTATCGGTCTAAACTGAGGAAAAAAAAAGTTTTTTTGTATATTTTTGGGGGATATTTATTATAGCAAAAAGTTAAAAAATATTTATTTTTTTTCAAAATTGACGCTTTATTTTTGTTTATAGCGCAAAAAATAAAAACCGCAGAGTTGATCAAATACCACCAAAAGAAAGCTCTATTTGTGGGAAAAAAAGGACATCAATTTTGTTTGGAAGTCACGTCACGACACGACCGCGCAATTGTCCGTTAAAGCAACGCAGTGCTGAATCGCAAAAAGTGGCCTGGTCTTTGACCAGCGAAATGGTCAGGGGCTGAAGTGGTTAAAGGGACTTTTTTATTATTTATTCAAACAACATTTTTTTTTATTGCATTTTAGTGAAAATATGTGATCTGAGGTATTTTTGACCCCAGATCTCATATTTAAGAGGTCATGCTTTTTTTCTATTACAAGGGATGTTTACAAAAAGAAAAAACAGTGTAAAAAAAAAAAAGCAAAATAAATACGATTTTTTTATTTTTTTATTTAACGTGCCCTGTCCCGCCGAGCTCACGCGCAGAAGCGAATGCATACGTGAGTAGAGCCCGCATATAAAAAAAGGTCTTCAAACCACACATGTGACTCACTGCGATCGTTAGAGAGAAAGCAATAATTATAGCACTAGACCTCCTTTGCTACTCAAAACATGCAACCTTTAAAAAATTTTAAACATCGCCTAGGGAGATTTTTAAGGGTAAAAGTTTGTCGCCATTCCACGATCGGCCGCAATTTTGAAGCGTGACATGTTAGGTATCAATTTAGTCGGTGTAACATTATCTTTCACAATATAAAAAAAATTGGGCTAACTTTACTGTTGTCTTATTTTTTTTATTCAAAAAAGTGTATTTAAAAAAAAAAAGTGAGCTTGTAAGACCTCTGTGCAAATACGGTTAGACAGAAAGTATTGCAACGACCGCCATTTTATTCTCTAAAATATAAAGAATAAAATATATAATGTTTGGGGGTTATAAGTAATTTTCTAGCAAAACATTTTTTTTTACTTTTAACACCAAATCTTAAAACGAGCCTCGGGGCAGAAGTGGTTAACCACTTGCCAACCAGGCCAATTCTCTCCTACATGTAAAAATCATAATGTTTTTGCTAAAAAATTACATAGAACCCCCAAAATTTATATATGTTTTTTTAGCAGAGACCCTAGAGAATACAATGGTGGTCATTGCAACTTTTTAACTCGCACGGTATTTGCGCAGCAATTTTTCAAACGTGTTTTTTGGGAAAAAAAAACGGTTTCATGCCTAAAAAAAAGAAAACAGTAACGTGAACCCAATTTTTTTGCATAATGTGAAAGATGAAGTTATGCTGAGTAAATAACATGTCACGCTTCAAAATTGCACACGCTCAGGGAATGGCGCCAAACTTCGATACTTAAAAATCCCCACAGGCGACACTTTCAATTTTTTTACTGGTTACATGTTTTGAGTTACAGAGGAGGTCTAGGGCTAAAATGATTGCTGTCACTCTTACGTTCGCTGCGACACCTCACCTGTGTGGTTTGAACACCGTTTTCATATGTGGGCGGGACTTACGTATGCGTTCGCTTCTATGTGCAAGCACACGGGGACAGGGGCACTTTAAAAGATTGTTTTTATTCAAATTTATTGTTAATTCTACTTTCAATTTTTTAGTTTGACACTTTAAAAAAAAAATTTGATCACTTTTATTCCTATTACAAGGAATGTAAACATCCCTTGTAATAGGAATATGGAATGATCGGACCTCTTTACAGTGAGATATGGGGTCAATAAGACCCCCCATCTCACTTCTAGGCTGGGAAGCCTGAAATAAAGAAAAAACGATCTCGGCTTCCCAGCCGAGGCGGCGCCGTTTGTTTGAATGCAGAGGCCGGGCGTGACGTCATAACATTGTGCCCAGCCTCCGACGATCATAGAGACTCCGGCAACCATCTGGTCCACCGGAAATCTCTATAGACATCCGGGGTCGGCGGATCCGTTCTCTGACTCACCGGTCATATGACGGCCAGCCGTCGGCAAGTGGTTAAAGAGAATTACTACTTTTGCAGTCAAATGTGAGAAAACCCCACTGTATGTTTGTTATATGTTCCCAAATCCACAACATCCCAATTTTTTTTTTAAAACATTTCTTACCCCACTGTATGTTTGTTATATGTTCCCAAATCCACAACATACCATTTTATTTTTTATTTTTTACATTTCTTACCATTTAGACGTTTCTTAGGGGAAGGCCTGATGACAAATTGCAAGCATTTGTGGACAATCTAACAGTGTCTCTGTCCCCACATAGACTGGGGACACACCAAGCTATCTCTCAGTAACATACAATGCAGAAGGCCAGCTTATAAACCAGTAAAGCTTTGTTACACCAGACAGTGTTTTTAAATCTAGAGCAATTGATGAGATCTGATTGCGTTACTAATGGCGAATACCATTCCTGATTCCCCAGCCCTCTCATAAACAAATTGAACTAAATAGGTTTTGTACTCCATTGGACAAATTTGTACCTAAAAAGCTGTTTTGCAGCACAATTGATGCCTAAAATATAGAATAATGTATTCAGTTTACATACAGTAGTTTCAAGCTTCTTAGGTTTTGTCAAAAAACATATGGAAACCATTGCATCTGCAGATCATGGCTTGGAGAACAATGAGAAACGACATCCGCTAAACGTATCTTTATGGTGAGGAGGACTATTCAGTTCCTCACCATAGAATTGTTAAAGGGATTGTAAAGGTTCGTTTTTTATTTTCTAAATAGGTTCCTTTAAGCTAGTGCATTGTTGGTTCACTTACCTTTTCCTTTGATTTCCCTTCTAAATGTTCTTTTTTCTTTGAATTTCTCACTTCCTGTTTCTCCTCAGTAAGCTTGCCCCCATCATCCTAGCCGTGTTTAGTCAGCCAGCTTACAGCTTACTGAACAGCTTACTGAGGAGGAACAGGAAGTGAGAAATTCAGACAAAGAAAACAAAGAAAAAAAACATTTAGAAGGGACATCGAAGGAAAAGGTAAGTGAACCAACAATGCACTAGCTTGAAGGAACCTATTTATAAAATAAAAATCGAACCTTTACAACCCCTTTAATTGTATTGATTGATTACATAACATGCATAGTGATGTAGATAGTAGATAGTGAAGTATATTTAAAACTGTTTAGCTGTCTCAAAGCACCCATACAAGAGCTGACAGTCACCTATAAAAAAAATACTTTTGTTTAGGGGAAACCCTAACCATACAAGTGAACTGTTAGCTAATGTCGACAGCTTGCCCATATGACATCTCTTTTAAAGTGGAGTTCCACTCGTTTTTCTTTTTATTAAAAGTCAGCAGCTACAAAAAGTGTAGCTGCTGACTTTTAATAAACAAACACACACTCACCTGTCCCATGGTCCAGCTATGCGGCCGCCCAAAACCTTGCTTCTCTACCTCTCCTCTCTTGGCTGTGACAGCTTGCGGCTTCACAGCTGGGTGCGCACTGCGCATGCGCAAGTCGCGCTGCGTGTCCTGAATGGCCAAACAATCTTCTGGGACCTGTGCTGCGTCCCAGAAGATTTCAGTGAGGTGGGGGAGAGGAGGAGCCGTCTAGTGGGAGCTGGGTACCTGTCAAAACTAGGTACCCACTCCCCCTCAAATGTGGCATGTCAGGGGGTGGGGAGTCCTTAACCTCCCTGACGGAATTCCAGAGTCTGGCTCAGGGTGAATTTTTCATACCAAAAGCGTTAAGCCCAAGCCAGACTCGGGCTGCATTGCAGGATACAGGGGAAGTTACTTACCTTGTCCCCTGGATCCTGCGATGTCTCCCCGCTGTGTGTGCGAGCTGTCATCTCGCTCGATTCACACTGGTGACTGCCGAGTGCCGAGCTCCGATCCCTGCGAGCGGCGCGATGCACTGGGTGGAGTTTGGCACCAAATTCAAAAAGTGAAAAACACAGTATAGATACAGTATACTGTAATCTTACAGATTACAGTACTGTATCAAATAATACACATCCCCTTTGTCCCTAGTGGTCTGTCCAGTGCCCTGCATGCACTTTTATATTATAAATACTGTTCTTTCTGCCTGGAAACTGGAGATTGTCCATAGCAACCAAAAAGTGTCCCTTTATGTCAAAAGTGGTTTTAGACCAGCTAGAAAACAGCGATAATAAATTAGAATCACTCGCAGAATTGAGCGATAGTAATTTGTGGGGAAATTCGTCATCAAACTCTAAATCTAATGACAGAGAAAATTCTGCAACTGAGCAAATTTCAGTGTTTTTAAATTGGTTACATTATTGAATATTTTTTATTATTATTATATTATTATTTGTTATAATTATTTATAGTTTTTTATTATATTATAATTTATGATTTTGTGTTTCAAACTTTATCATACCCGGGATGTCTACTAGACTCTTGTTTGGACAGATTTAAGTGAGTTATTACTAAGAATTACAGGCCTACAATATAAAACGCCAAATTTCCATGCAAAAAAAATTGTACCGCTTTCAGCACCTAAAATCTGAAAGAATCATACCGCCAGGGAGGTTAAAGTGGAACTTCCACTTTTGGGTGGAACTCCACTTTAAGTCTAATGGCAACTTTTTTTCCCAGAAATCACTGCAAATCAGAAATATATCAATGAGAGATATTGTTCAATCACAGGCAAGGCTTATTACTACAACTATCAACATAAGCTATCAATACTATTTTATTTATTACAGGTATTTCTATAGCATCAATTTAGGCAGCACTTTACACATATATATATAGGTATATATATCTATATATATTGTACATTCACATTAATCCCTGTCCTTAGACAGGAGACAATTAACCTACCAGCATGCCTTTGGAGTGTGGGAGAAACTGGAATACCTGAAGGGAGCCCACACAGGCATGAACTTGAACCCTAATGCTGCTAGGTGCTAACCACTTAGCGACTCTGCTCCCCATTACTATAGAAAGGTTATGGACAGCTGACGTTGATAGATTTGACTTTTGTTTGCTTTTTATTTTTTTCTGACTGTTGTTTGCAAAGGGAATTGATTAAATAATAAATCCTCAGAATATCCTAATCAAAATATTTTTTTCATAGTCTGTTGCAGTAACAATGTGCTTATATTCTTAGTAGTGCTGAATTTTCATAGCTGTATTTTCATTGTTTTGTGTCCAAGGGATACTTGGCATATTGAAGATAGGAAATGCACATCTATAACTGCTGATGGAACTATGCTGTAAAATACAATGGATGTTACTATAGCGTGATGATAACAGCTCTGTTTTTTATTAAAACTACACAAATATATCAACTGAAACATAAGATGGACCATTATGTTCTCATTTAAAATCACATAACTGCCAATGAGGTGAAAAGTTTGAGCATTAATTCTCACCCTCTGTATATTAAAACAATATGATCCCCACTGTCAGTGTCAACTCTTAGCAGCAGTCAATTGTTGATTCCTATGTAGTACGTCTAGGCTTCAAGGACTATATTCATTCATGTTTTCCTTGAATTAGAAGCACTGTCACTAAATATGAATATACACAGCTCAGTACAGACATTTTTATCTGTATTGTGCTTCAAGATGATTGGCATGGGCATCCACTCCATAGGGCAAGGGGGGTCGTTTGCCCCCCTGGAATCGAGAAGGTGTTGGCCAAATTGGCAGTGTTCTACACCCTCCGCTGCCCTTACACCCACTTCCAGCCCCGCACAGATCTGCACCGCAGCACATGTACTCCCTCCTCCTCCCCCTGGGCCAACCACACCTCCCCATCACCGCTTTAAAGGGGCCACGTCTCGTGGTTTGGCAGCGCTGGCTAGGCGGGGCCTCGCGTTGCAACCCGATTGGCCCCGGCTATTCTTGTTCTCCCGGGCACGGGCCGACTCTGCCCCTGGCCCTTGGACTGTGCAGCACGCCCAGGGAGAAAAGAAGAAAAAGAACTGGGGGGAGATGGCGGAGCGGAGGGTGTCTCAAGTTGGTGGTGGTAGTACCTCGGGGGCCTGGCCTCCTGCGGGGCGGCCTGCTGCACACACCCGCTGGACCTGCTAAAGGTGAGAAGGAAGTAGTGTGTGCGGTGTGGAGGGAGGAGGAGATGTCCTACAACACAAGTGTGTGTGTGACTGCAGAGACATGACGTCATAGGACACGTCATACATATGGTCAGTGTGGTCAGTGTGCAGTGTAGTGGTCAGTAGTCAGTGTGTAGTGTAGTGGTCAGAGTGTAGTGTGTGCAGTGTCCAGAGGTGCAGGGTGCTGCTGTGTAATGTAAAGGGGTGTAGGCTGCTGTGTAATGTAAATGGGTCCAGTGATGCAGGGTGTTGTTTATTGTAAAGGGGTCCAGTGATGCAGGGTGATGTGTAATGTAAAGGGGTCCAGTGATGCAGGGTGCTGTGTAATGTAAATGGGTCCAGTGATGCAGGGTGCTGTGTAATGTAAAGGGGTCCAGTGATGCAGGGTGCTGTGTAATGCAAAGGGGTGCAGGGTGCTGTATAATATAAAGGGGTCCAGTGATGCAGGGTGCTGTGTAATGTAAAGGGGTCCAGTGATGCAGGGTGCTGTGCAATGTAAAAGGGGTCCAGTGATGCAGGATGCTGTGTAATGTAAAGGGGTGCAGGGTGCTGTGTAATGTAAAGGGGTCTAGTGATGCAGGGTGCTGTGTAATGTAAAGGGGGCAGTGATGCAGGGTGCTGTGTAATGTAAAAGGGTCCAGTGATGCAGGGTGCTGTGTAATGTAAAGGGGTCCAGTGATGCAGGGTGCTGTGTAATGTAAAGGGGTGCAGGGTGCTGTGTAATGTAAAGGGGTCCAGTGATGCAGGGTGTTGTGTAATGGAAAGGGGTCCAGTGATGCAGGGTGCTGTGTAATGTAAAAGGGTCCAGTGATGCAGGATGCTGTGTAATGTAAAGGGGTGCAGGGTGCTGTGTAATGTAAAGAAGTCCAGTGATACAGGATGCTGTGTAATGTAAAGGGGTGCAGGGTGCTGTGTAATGTAAAGGGGTCCAGTGATGCAGGATGCTGTGTAATGTAAAGGGGTCCAGTGATACAGGGTGCTGTGTAATGTAAAGGGGTGCAGGGTGCTGTGTAATGTAAAGGGGCCCAGTGATGCAGGATGCTGTGTAATGTAAAGGGGTCCAGTGATACAGGGTGCTGTGTAATGTAAAGGGGTGCAGGGTGCTGTGTAATGTAAAGGGGTCCAGTGATGCAGGGTGCTGTGTAATGTAAAGGGGGCCAGTGATGCAGGGTGCTGTGTAATGTAAAGGGGTCCAGTGATGCAGGGTGCTGTGTAATGTAAAGGGGTCCAGTGATGCAGGGTGCTGTGTAATGTAAAGGGGTGCAGGGTGCTGTGTAATGTAAAGGGGTGCAGGGTGCTGTGTAATGTGAAAGGGTCCAGTGATGCAGGGTGCTGTGTAATGTAAAGGGGGCCAATGATGCAGGGTGCTGTGTAATGTAAAGGGGTCCAGTGATGCAGGGTGCTGTGTAATGTAAAGGGGTCCAGTGATGCAGGGTGCTGTGTAATGTAAAGGGGTGCAGGGTGCTGTGTAATGTAAAGGGGTGCAGGGTGCTGTGTAATGTAAAGGGGCCCAGTGATGCAGGATGCTGTGTAATGTAAAGGGGTCCAGTGATACAGGGTGCTGTGTAATGTAAAGGGGTGCAGGGTGCTGTGTAATGTAAAGGGGTCCAGTGATGCAGGGTGCTGTGTAATGTAAAGGGGGCCAGTGATGCAGGGTGCTGTGTAATGTAAAGGGGTCCAGTGATGCAGGGTGCTGTGTAATGTAAAGGGGTCCAGTGATGCAGGGTGCTGTGTAATGTAAAGGGGTGCAGGGTGCTGTGTAATGTAAAGGGGTGCAGGGTGCTGTGTAATGTAAAGGGGTCCAGTGATGCAGGGTGCTGTGTAATGTAAAGGGGGCCAGTGATGCAGGGTGCTGTGTAATGTAAAGGGGTCCAGTGATGCAGGGTGCTGTGTAATGTAAAGGGGTCCAGTGATGCAGGGTGCTGTGTAATGTAAAGGGGTGCAGGGTGCTGTGTAATGTAAAGGGGTGCAGGGTGCTGTGTAATGTAAAGGGGTCCAGTGATGCAGGGTGCTGTGTAATGTAAAGGGGTCCAGTGATGCAGGGTGCTGTGTAATGTAAAGGGGGCCAGTGATGCAGGGTGCTGTGTAATGTAAAGGGGTCCAGTGATGCAGGGTGCTGTGTAATGTAAAGGGGTCCAGTGATGCAGGGTGCTGTGCAATGTAAAAGGGGTCCAGTGATGCAGGATGCTGTGTAATGTAAAGGGGTGCAGGGTGCTGTGTAATGTAAAGGGGTCTAGTGATGCAGGGTGCTGTGTAATGTAAAGGGGGCAGTGATGCAGGGTGCTGTGTAATGTAAAAGGGTCCAGTGATGCAGGGTGCTGTGTAATGTAAAGGGGTCCAGTGATGCAGGGTGCTGTGTAATGGAAAGGGGTCCAGTGATGCAGGGTGCTGTGTAATGTAAAGGGGTGCAGGGTGCTGTGTAATGTAAAGGGGTCCAGTGATGCAGGGTGTTGTGTAATGGAAAGGGGTCCAGTGATGCAGGGTGCTGTGTAATGTAAAGGGGTGCAGTGATGCAGGATGCTGTGTAATGTAAAGGGGTGCAGGGTGCTGTGTAATGTAGAGAAGTCCAGTGATACAGGGTGCTGTGTAATGTAAAGGGGTGCAGGGTGCTGTGTAATGTAAAGGGGTCCAGTGATGCAGGATGCTGTGTAATGTAAAGGGGTCCAGTGATACAGGGTGCTGTGTAATGTAAAGGGGTGCAGGGTGCTGTGTAATGTAAAGGGGCCCAGTGATGCAGGATGCTGTGTAATGTAAAGGGGTCCAGTGATACAGGGTGCTGTGTAATGTAAAGGGGTGCAGGGTGCTGTGTAATGTAAAGGGGTCCAGTGATGCAGGGTGCTGTGTAATGTAAAGGGGGCCAGTGATGCAGGGTGCTGTGTAATGTAAAGGGGTCCAGTGATGCAGGGTGCTGTGTAATGTAAAGGGGTCCAGTGATGCAGGGTGCTGTGTAATGTAAAGGGGTGCAGGGTGCTGTGTAATGTAAAGGGGTCCAGTGATGCAGGGTGTTGTGTAATGGAAAGGGGTCCAGTGATGCAGGGTGCTGTGCAATGTAAAGGGGTCCAGTGATGCAGGATGCTGTGTAATGTAAAGGGGTGCAGGGTGTTTTGTAATGTAAAGGGGTCTAGTGATACAGGGTGCTGTGTAATGTAAAGGGGTCCAGTGGTGCAGGGTGCTATGTAATGTAAAGAAGTCCAGTGATACAGGGTGCTGTGTAATGTAAAGGGGTGCAGGGTGCTGTGTAATGTAAAGGGGTCCAGTGATGCAGGATGCTGTGTAATGTAAAGGGGTCCAGTGATACAGGGTGCTGTGTAATGTAAAGGGGTGCAGGGTGCTGTGTAATGTAAAGGGGTCCAGTGATGCAGGATGCTGTGTAATGTAAATGGGTCCAGTGATGCAGGGTGCTGGGTAATGTAAAGGGGGCCAGTGATGCAGGGTGCTGTGTAATGTAAAGGGGTCCAGTGATGCAGGGTGCTGGGTAATGTAAAGGGGGCCAGTGATGCAGGGTGCTGTGTAATGTAAAGGGGTCCAGTGATGCAGGGTGCTGTGTAATGTAAAGGGGGCCAGTGATGCAGGGTGCTGTGTAATGTAAAGGGGTCCAGTGATGCAGGGTGCTGTGTAATGTAAAGGGGGCCAGTGATGCAGGGTGCTGTGTAATGTAAAGGGGTCCACTGATGCAGGGTGCTGTGTAATGTAAAGGGGTCCAGTGATGCAGGGTGCTGTGTAATGTAAAGGGGGCCAGTGATGCAGGGTGCTGTGTAATGTAAAGGGGTCCACTGATGCAGGGTGCTGTGTAATGTAAAGGGGTCCAGAGATGCAGGGTGCTGTGTAATGAAAAGGGGTCCAGAGCTGTGGGGTGCTGTGTAATGTAAAAGGGTCCAGAGGTGCAGTTGTGGAGAGGGGGTACACAGTAGTGACAAAGAGATATTTAAAGATGCAGGGGGCACAGTGGGGTGTTTTTACATTTTAACGTGGGGGGTCGCTTTTAACCCCCGCTAGCGGTCGAAAAAAGGGTAAAATGCGACTGTGTATCGCCGCTGCTGAAGCGTCCCCCCCTGAAAAAATTTCAGCGGACGCCCATGATGATTGGGTATAGTTTTTTATTTCTAATCAGTATGGAGAGTATTAACCAGTTAAGCCCCGGACCATTTTGGCTGGTTAAAGACCAGGCCCCTTTTTGCGATTGGGCACTGCGTCGCTTTAATTGACAATTGCGCGGTCGTGCGACGTGGCTCCCAAACAAAATTGACGTCCTTTTTTTCCCACAAATAGAGCTTTCTTTTGGTGGTATTTGATCACCTCTGCGGTGACAATTTTGAAAAAAATTCAATATTTTTTACTTTTTGCTATAATAAATATCCCCCAAAAATATGTGCCTGGGGTCTAAAGCTCACAAACAAAAAAGAGAAGGACTTAATGGTGAAGTAAGTTTAAAAAGCAGATAAAGGCGTTTATTAAAAAATAGGATATAGGATAAAAACAATATTAAAAGAACGCCAAACAAACAAAAACGCCGTAGGAATTCAAGCACTTCCGGTCACGGCACATACTGGTGGTAGTGGTAAAAGAACCTGCAGATATCCTCTTTGGAGCTTGTGCTGGAGATCGGTGAGAGCCTTGTCTTGACCCTTCTGGATAAATCCACAAGACTGGCGGAAGTGGTGAAAAAGTTGCGGTGATCCTCTGTGGAGTGTGTGCTGGAGAGTGATCAGAGCTGTGTCTGACCCTTTTGGGTCCATCTATAAGGTGAGAGGCTGGCACTACCGGGGGAGGATTGTGGAATTTTACCTGCATTGTTGGCTTTCCATTTGATGTGAATTCTGGTACACCCACACCTGTTCTTCTCCCCCTCCTCTCTCCTAGTCTACCGGATTATTTCATCTTTCTTGTGAGATTGTTATGGTTTATATGAACTATATTACCATACACCTTATTTTTTGGGAAATATCACGTTTGGACTTTCATTATTATATATTTTTCATTAGTTTTTTATACTTTTTGTTTCTTTTTGCTGATGCACTTTAGATTGGATGACACTTTATTAATATTCACAGACACTTTAAGGATTTATAAGTGTTTTTAGTTATCATAATTTTATGTCTTATTGAACCATATATTAGCACATTGCACTCTGTTTGTTATTCATCTTATTGCACTTTGATTATTAGCGCTGCTTCAATATTTTTTTTACAATAAAATAATAATAATAATAACACGAATAATAATCATCACTATTATTAAAATGATACATTGTGGATGAGATGTTAACCTAATAAAACGAAAGTGAAAAAAAACCATACTCTTGAAACTGGTATGTGTATAAAGGGTTCAATTTATACACATACCAGTTTCATGAGTTTTTTTTCTCTCTTTTTATTAGTTTTTATCTCATCCACAATGTGTCATTATAATGATAGTGATGATTATTATTAGTGTTGTTATTATTATTATTATTATAATTTGTTTTTCATTCAGCACCCATATTCTTATTTTTGTTCAGCATGTTCTTTTTTTTATGTAATTATTATGACATTCTCATTACTATTGACGGTTTGGTTTTAATTATGACCCTGTGGAGGGGACATTGTATTGATGTCAGACTGACATGATAAACTTTTTATGTTTTTTTAGCCCTGATGAAAGGGGCACGTAGATCCCTGAAACGCGTTGGATATTTCATGATCTGCACCCCCCCCCCCCGTTTGAGGAATAAAGAAGTCCACCTCTTAGCAATGTTGTGGCACTTCAATTTCAACCTTCCTTACATTACACTACAAGCCAAGGAGACTGTGGACATCCTCTGGGGTGTAGAAGTCGTCTGCCCAGGAAGAATATAATTTACACCAATATTAATACCTTAAAGAGATTGTAAAGGTTCGTTTTTTATTTTCTAAATAGGTTCCTTTAAGCTAGTGCATTGTTGGTTCACTTACCTTTTCCTTCAATTTCCCTTCTAAATATTTTTTTTCTTTGTTTTCTTTGTCTGAATTTCTCACTTCCTGTTCCTCCTCAGTAAGCTGTTCAGTAAGCTGTTCTGGCTGACTCCACACCACTCGGATGATGGTGTGAAGTTTAGTGAGGAGAAACAGGAAGTGAGAAAATCAGACAAAGAAAAAAAACATTTAGAAGGTAAATCAAAGGAAACGGTAAGGCCTCGTACACACGACCGAGTTTCTCGTCAAGAACCAGCAAGAAACTTGCTGGCAGAGATGTCTTGCCGAGAAACTCGTTCGTGTGTATGGTTTCTCGTCAAGAAAACCGACAAGTAATCTCGACGAGAAAATAGAGAACCTGCTCTCTATTTTCTCGTCGAGATTCTTGTCGGCATGTTTCTCGATGAGAAAAGTGAGTGTGTGTACACTTACCTGCTCTCCCGGAAGCCCGCGCATGTTCGAAATTAATTTGACGCATGCGCGGTAGCTTCCTAGGCATAGGTAGGGTATACCAAGATGGCGGCGACGGCATCGAATGTGACGAGCGCATGCTCGTCGTAGTCGAAGACGTCACCGCGTACGCTCCATTCAAAGAACCGCGGGTTCTTTGAATCGAGCGTCTGTACACTCGGCCGGGACAAGTTTCTTGTCCAAGAATCTCGTCGAAAAAAACGACATGTTTTTTTCGACGAGAATCTCAGCCGTGTGTACGAGGCTTCAGTGAACCAACAATGCACTAGCTTAAAGGAACCTTTTTAGAAAATAAAAAACTAACCTTTACAACCCCTTTGAGATAACAATAACAGCAAAATAAACCTACAGGTCCAGCGCTATTGTTCCACTTTCCTCAACTTTTTTTCCATTATAGACCTTATTAGAATCCGTAGCAGTTAAAACATCACCATGAAAATGTTCTAAAAGCACTACATACAAAACACAATATTATTATAAAGAAATATCACCGTAAACATTAATGACTGTTGAAAGTAAATTAACAACACACAAGAGTAACCTTCCAAATGCCAAAACCTTAAAACAAACCTCTCCCTTTCTGAAGTCCCTTTTCTATTGTTTACATTTTAAATCCAAGAGTCTTAGGATTCCCAAAGACTGTGATTTATGCTGACTCCTTTCATTGCAATCCTTTTATTGCATCGATGAAGAGCAGATGTGACAAGTACACATTTAAAAAAAGGGATCAACATTGATTTATTGATTCATTTTTATTGGTCATCTAAGATAGCTGAACTAGTTTGCAAAGAGCAGTATTTACTTACTAATCTGGCAGAAATACCCTTCCAAGAAATGCATGTCCTCAGATACGGGTGCTTCATGCTTCAATTTTTTGATAATTTACAGCAAACTGTTCATAGTCATTAGACTGAATAGAGAAAAAGGACATTATCACCTGCTCAATGCAGATATGTCACTTCAAGCCTCCCGAAGTGTACTTTTCCATATATACTTTATTTTTATTTTTTGAGAACTTCTCTGTTGGAGACGACCTGAAATGGGGAAGCTGTGCCAAAAAAAGGCAATCGGAGAGCAAAAAAAAAATAGTCGCAAGTACTCCCTGTGATGATAATGAAGACTGGTCACCCCCAAAACTGAGTCAGAAATAAAGTGGTACCCTTATTCTGTTTAAATTTGCCATTCTGCAACAACAAGTTAAATTCACATGTACAGTAGTGTCTGCAGGATCATCATACACATGGGCCACAAACATCATGAATTTCAATCCAATAGACAACTTTTACATTTAATAAACTTTGAACCTTAAAATACCTTTAGTTAAGCCCAGGAATTGCCATTTTTCAATGCTGCAAAAATGTGAGTTAAAAGAATACTGATTACAAGCGTTTTGCATATGATGCCTATCCTACTGTATATCCCATCACAGTGTGTTTCTACAGGCCTGAGTTATAAAACCAGATTCCCTTTGACTAAAATTGGAAAGCATGTGTGGAAAAAAGGCTTAAAGTGGAGTTCCACCCAAATTTGGAACTTCCGCTTAATCCACTCCTCACCCCCTTACATGCCACATTTGGCATGTAATTTTTTTGGGGGGGGAGTGGGGGCTTCAGTAGGAGTGGGACTTCCTGTCCCACTTCCTCCTTCCGCCCTGGGGTCGCCTAGGCGATACGTCATATCGCCTTTTGGCGGCCCCTCCCTGTAGGCGATCGCCTGTCCACTCAGAGAGCGCTGCACCGTTCGCGCATGCGCAGTGAGTGCCCGGCCGTGAAGCCGAAAGCTGTCACGGCCGGGTACCCACACTATAAATGGAGGCGCCGGCGGAGAGGGGGGGAGAGGAGCGGAGCTCCGGGCGTCGCGTCGCTGGACAGTGGAACAGGTAAGTGTATGTTTATTAAAAGCCAGCAGCAACACTTTTTGTAGCTGCTGACTTTTAATAAACATAAAAAAAGGCTGGAACTCCCCTTTAAGTATTTACATCAATTATTGTCCGCTAGTCCAGGCTAACAACCTATTAGGGTCTATTGCCATATCACAAAATAATCTGCAGAATAAAACAGAATACACATTCCTGGCTAAATATCTTGTCCTCTCATAATACAGATATAAAGCTATAAGCTAGAAAAACAGGTGTGCCTAGGCACACTCACAATACAGGAAGTATATTGCTTTTTCAGGCGAAATGCAGATTTTTCAATGTACTACTTTGCCAGTTGCCACTTACCACTTAACATATCTAGATGTTTCCTTTAAAAATGAAATTTAAATGATTAGGACTGTGCGGTCATTTTTGTAGAGATAAAAAGCAGAAAAATTAGACTTAACGGTTGATAAGGTAAAAGCTAGTTTCGGACATGCTGCGACAGAGCAACATAAACTGTATTAGGAGCCTAGGGTTGATCAAGTAATGTAATTTCCAACTTCCCAACAATAATGGTGTTAGGGATAATTACCAGTCCAGTTAGCACTTTTACATGCTGAATCCTGAGTTTGACCTCCATTTAGGTTTGTATGTGTCCCCTAGTTTATGTTAGTATCCTCCAGGTGAACTGATTTGTGCCCACAATCTAAAAATATGTCTGTAGATGACTTCCTCTTAAAGGATAAATTTACCTTTTAAAAAATAAATAATAAACGTCCTTTTTGTTGCAGGTAAAAAATGTGCTATTACTGTTTTTTTGTAGGCACCTGAAAAGCCACAATCAGCAGATTACAGGTGCAATGCAGGGCTCCTGCAGACTGTCCATGAAAGCTGTCTGCTCATACTTTGTATGGGCAGGAAGTTACACAATGACAGGAAGAGTCAATGAACTACCTAGAACACTCAGCAGCGCCCTGGTAGTTCATTGAGAATTACAAGCCGTCAGCTGCAAAGGCTGTCAGTACTTGTAGTCCATTCATTCACAAAAATGTGTGAATGAAATGAAGCTGCCATGTGTGCGGAGCCCCGCATGGCCCTCTTTTCAAATAGTGACAGCGTGTGCAGGGAGAACATGCCCGGCCAGCTGTCATGGGGGGGGGTGGTTCGGGGATAGGCTGCAAGAACATGAAAATGTTACATGTTCCACCCTAATCACTGCTTGTGCATTACATGTGTAGCGATACCTCCAACTAAGAAGGCCGCAGATTTAGTTGGGCCCTGAAGACAGCTCCGCCAACCCCCGGCAATATGCTCAACCCCCTACTGGCACAGCTAGTAAGGGGAGATAGGACCGTGTGACCGCAACTCTAGGTGACACAGTCCTATGGCAAACACACACAGTGATATACTTTAAAACTTCTATTAAAGTAAGTGAAACTGACACCAATGTACTTGACCCAGATATTTTACTGAGGCTAATGGGCAAGTAATAAACAACAGTATAACAAGTTGCAGATCCCTGCAATAAACAGTAATAAAGATAAACAGAGTAATCAGAATAATTAAGTATTGCTATGCAACTATAGCGCTGCCCTTTTACAGCTACTTCCCCTCAGGGGTAGACTAACACCCAGCAATGTCTACCTATGCAGTCAGGCCTGACTGATCTAAATGGAAGTTCAGTGAAACAATATTCGCTAGCAATCTTCTCGGTGGTGCACTTGAAGAACAACTTTGTAATCCCAACGAATAGTAAAGATAAAGTGTCTGTCTTTAAACAGCTCTCACCACCCGGACAAGTCCAAGTCCGTTTCCTCCATCGATTCGTCTAGGAACAGGAATCCACCGACATCCAAGTCTTCAATCCTTCTGGTGTACTGCAGCAAGCATGAGAAGATGTCTCTAAGGTTCTGCTAGGCTGGCAGAGGGGCTCTTTGGAAAGGAGCACAAGGCCCAGGCTTCAGGCCTTGTGCACACAGCAGTTCAGCACAGAGATCCTCTTGCTAGGAGGGGGGGTGTCCAAAGAGACCGAACAAACTCCACCTCCCCTTTATAAAGTCTGCCCCAGCAGTCTCTGTTCCGGAGCAATGTACCCTGGGTGCTGCAAGATGTACTGGGAGATGTAGTCTCTCTCTCCTCTGCTTTCACTTCCAGTAATGTCTCCTTACTTCCTCCCGACTCACCTCTCACCTGGAACTTCTTGTCTCTCTGTCTTAAAGGGGAATACCCCGCTACACATGCTTGCCAACAGTCAGTGACTGTCTCGCTCCAGCTCAGTCCTGGACCCAGGGCTGTGAGGATAGCTTCACTATCCATTCTATTAAACCCTGTGTTATCCAAACTCTGTACAATCAAAGTTTAAACTGACCACATCAACTAAACACCCTATATACAAATAAGCAGTCCTTAAAGAGGCGCTCCAGTCTCCCCAAATTTTTTTTTAAGTCAGCAGCTTCAAATACTGTAGCTGCTGACATTTAATTTAAGGACACTTACCTGTCCAGGGACCCAGCGCTGTCCTCCCCTGAACCGATTTTTCAATCAGCAACTGACATCATAGGTAAGGGAAACTGACAGTGAAGCCTTTAGGCTTCAGAGTCGGTTTCCTACTGCGCATGTGCGAACTGTGCTGTGCTTTGTGAATGGTACCAGTCTCCCTGAACTTCTGATGTGTCCCAGAAGGCTGCAGGGGGAAAGAGGGGGCAAACTTCCACACAGATTGCCTTTGGCGCCCACTGCTGTGTCTCAGCCAATCAGGAGGGAGAGTCCCGGATGGCTGAGACACTTGTGGACATCACTGGACAGAGATGGGGCTCCGGTAAGTATTGGGGGGGTGAGGGGGCTACTGCACATAGAAGGCTTTTTTATCTTAATGCATAGAATGCATTAAAATAAAAAACCTTCTGACTTTACAACCCCTTTAATTGAACAAGTTGAAGTTAGACGCTGTACCCAAACAAAATTGATGTCCTTTTTCTCCCACAAATAGAGATTTCTTTTGGTGGTATTTGATCACCTCTGCGGTTTTTATTTTTTGCGCCATAAACAAAAAAAGAGCGACAATTTTGATAAAAAGGTAATATTTTTTACTTTTTGCTATAATAAATATCCCCAAAAAATATTTATAAAAAAACAATTTCTTCCACAGTTTAGGCCAATATGTATTTGTCTACATATTTTTGGTAAAAAAAATCGGAATAAGTGTTTTATTGATTGGTTTGCGCAAAAGTTATCGCGTCTACAAAATAGGGGATAGATTTATGGCATTTTTATTATGATTTTTTTATTACTAATGGCGGCGATCTGCAATTTTTATCGTGACTGCGACATTGCGGCAGACGGATCGGACACTTTTGACACATTTTAGGGGCCATTCACATTTATACAGCGATAAGTGCTATAAAAATGCACTGATTACTGATTGAGCCAGTCTGTGAAGAAGAGGATTCCCTATTTACAGGAAGAGCGGGCAATGTTATTATTTCATTACTGAACTAATAAGGATTGCTTAAGTCCTGGTTTGAGCAAATTAATGTGCTAATCACTACAAGTAACTCAATGTATGATGAAATAGCAAATTGCGATAAAAAAAAAAAAAAAAATAGGGAAATTTGCACATTTTGTGCAACTGACTAATAAAAAACAATCTCATGTATTTAAAGGTTTTCTACATGAATAATACTTCTATGGGCAATTACATTATCATTGATTGGAAACATTCCCCGGGTTTTTTTTATATGATTGGACGTACCTGATAGGTCCTGAACCCGGTGATCCTCCCTCTCTCTCTCCTTCCCACCCCCCCCCTCCTTTCCAGATCGTGGGGGAAAGGAGCCGCCATGATGGACAAACAAATGTCCTCTGTGTGAAACTTTCTTCAATAAAAATATTTTTTGATATTACAATCAGTATTGATTTTTTTGCTGCAAAAAAAAAAAACCTGGGGAATTTTTCCAATCAATGATTATTTGGGGTGTGCAGCGCCTTTAAACTCACTACAGTACCGTTTTCCCCTTTTTATCATTAGATTATCATTATCCAGGCACAAATTTCATAAAAATATCTTATTGTGTCCTAGAATGTTTTTATTTTTCATTTAACTCTTTAGTTAGTCTAGTCTAGTGTATGTAATACTTACATTATACATGCATAGTTCTATACTAAGGCATGTGCTTTGCACCTGGAGTTTTGCCACACAGGGTATAATTATATGATTATATCTTTAACTGTATGAAGAAAAAAGATCTGTCCCACTCCCCTCCTGTTCCCTCATCAAAATTTACTGACTGTAGCTTACTTATGGTCTGCAACAAATCACACATGTGCCAGCCTTAAAAAATAATGTCTGTCTTTATTTTCAACAGCAGGTTCAGCACATACTTAATGTCATTTACCAACTTTAAGAAGAAAGGTGAGTGTGATGTAGGTATTTTTTAAGCATACAGTTATCTGGTTCTAATCCTACCTATACCACCGCTCCTTCAGTGTCACTTACAACTCTATTTCCTCATCCAAAGTTCTGTTCTTGGACCTCTCCTTTTCTCAATCTACACCACCTCCCTGGGTCATTTGATTGCCTCCCATGCTTTCAATATGATCTCTATGCTGAAGCGCCCCAAATCTATCTCTCCACCCCCCAGCTCTTTCCATCTGTCTCCTCACACATCACCAACTTCCTAGCAGACATATCAGCCTGGATGTCACATCACTTCCTCAAACTCAACCTATCCAAAACCGAGCTCATGATATTTCCTCCCCCAGGGGCCACTTCCCCTGATTTCTCTGTCAATATCAACAGCTCAACTATCATCAATTGTCCCCCCATGCCAAGGTCCTAGGTGTAATCCTGGACTCTGAACTAACCTTTCAGCCCCACATCCTATCGCTATCCAAAATTTGCCGCCTCAACCTCCGCAACATCTCCAAGATACGCCCCTTCCTAACCAATGTCACCGCAAAGCTTCTAATCCACTCCCTGGTCATCTCTCGCCTTGACTACTACAACTCCCTCCTCATTGGCTTACCTCTAAATAGGCTATCCCCACTTCAGTCCATCATTTACGCTGCTGCCAGGCTCATCCACCTCACAAACCACTCAGCGTCTGCTATAACCCTCTGCCAATCCCTCCATTGGCTGCCACTCAACCAACAAATTAAATTCAAGATACTAACAATAACGTAGGCCCCTTTCACACTGAGGTGTTTTTACCGCGGTAAAAACAGCGCTGTAAAAATGCCTGAAATAATCCTGCCCCATCATTCTCAATGTGAAAGCCCTGAGGGCCTTCACACTGAGGTGTTTTGCTGGCTGTGCGTTGGAAAAAATCCTGCAAACAGCTTTTTTGTAGCATCTTTGGGGCGCATAAAATAGCGCTGTTAAAATGCCTATCCCCATTGAAATGAATGAGTACCGCTGTAAAAACGCTGTAAAAACGCGGTAAAAAACACCCAGAAGCTGTGGGAAGGTCACATGACCGCAGTAGAGTGGAGGATTGTGGGATACCAAATAATCCTTTTTACTGCAAAACCGCGGTAAAAACGCATATGCGCTAGCGCTATTTTTACCGCGGATGCGGTAAAAACACGGTAAAATCGCGGTAAAAAAAATCATAATTTTTTTAGCTTTTTTTCAATGCCTCAGTGTGAAATGGGCCTAACAAAGCCATCCACAACCTGGCCCCCAGCTACATCACTTACCTAGTCTCAAAATGCCAACCTATTTGTTCTCTTTGCCCCTCCCAAGACCCCCTGCTCTCTTACTCCCTTGTCACCTCACCCCATGCTCGCCATCAGGACTTCTCCAGAGCTTCTCCCATCCTCTGGAATGCTCTACCCCAATCTGTCTGACTTTCTCCTACTTTGTCCACTTTCAGATGATCCCTGAAAACTCATCTCTTCAGAGAAGCCTATCAGACCCCCCTAATAACTTACATTTACTTTTTCCTTTAGCACATCCCCCACAGTTATTACCTCTTGTATCTCTTGACCTTTCCTCTTAGATTGTAAGCTCTAAGGAGCAGGGCCCTCTGATTCGTACTGTATTAAAGTGTATTGTATTTGTACTGTCTACCCTCAAGTTGTAAAGCGCTGTGTAAACTATTGGCGCTATATAAATCCTGTATAATAATAAAAATAATATTCTTAAAACTACAAATAAATCACTTTCTTTTTATTGATAAGTGATGATAGGTAAAAAAGCCTTATGCCAAAGAAAGCTAATGTTGTTCTATGTAGTATTTCCAAAGAAGAGCTGTTTGGTTCCAATGCATTTGGTGCAGTTACACTTACTGTATATTGTACCCCTGCCCATATCTCTCCCCTTCCCTGCCCAAACTCTCCTGCAACTTTTTTACTTGCCTTTCCCTGATGCAGTAAGATATTGCCAAGGAGGCTGTGCTCTGGCTTGTTGTACATATCCCGACCAGGCCCAGGCTTGTGCTGTGCTCTCCTGTTCATTCCTTTGAAGAATTCTGAAGTACAAGCTTGTAGTTCAAATCTCTTTCTTTGGGGATGGGGGACATGTGAGACTGAAATGGCGAGTGGGGGGATACAATTCAAGTGTAACTGTACTAATGCTTGTTCTATTCAAAAAAATAACCTGTACAGATATAAAATTTCATATTTTAATCTTCTTTATTGTTTTAGGGGAGAATGCCCATGAGGCGAAATACAAATTATTTAAATAATACAATAAAACAAAATGCATTATCTGCAAAATAGTAAATGTGGAATAATGAGGATATAAAATACACGCACCAAACCACTCCTAGCGCTATATGGAAAAAAATGAAATAATAAATAAATAGTAAAGCTGCCACTATAATAATAAATCAAATGTAGTAAATATACTGAAAAAGAATTTCCAGCATTAGCGGCGCTAAAAGTCCAATAAAAAGTCTTTAGTAATGAACATCCCAATGATCAAATAATCCAAACTTATGTGCAGTTAAATTGATCAATATGCTCCCACACGATCTGTGTCCTGTATTCCAGCCGTCACCGTCACCACACCTCATGCCTTATCACGATCATACACTGACCGAATATAAGGTGGATATAGGCTCATAAGATAAACCTTCCTTGGAACGGCAGGAACAGGTTACTCCATCAAATAAAAGGTGGATAAAAGCTCATAAAGTGATTCTTTCTTGGAGCGCCAAATACAGATTACTCCATCTATGTGTCAAGCCTCGTACACACGACCGAGAATCTCATCTTAAAAAAAACTGTTGTTTTTCTCGACGAGATTCTTGTCAAGCTTGACGAGATTCTTGTCAAGCTTTCCTTGCATACACTCTGTCAATTCCAAATCTCGTTGTTGTAAAGCGCGGTCACGTACAACACGTATGACGGCAGTATAAAGGGGAAGTTCAATTCCAATGGCGCCACCTCTTGGGCTGCTTTTGCTAATCTCGTGTTACCGCGTGTTAGTAAAAGTTTGGGGAGAGACGATTCGTGCTTTTCAGTCTTCGTGCTTTCAGTTTGTTTTAGCGTGACAAATGTGCTATCTCCATTACGAACGCTAGTTTTACCAGAAGGAGCACTCCCGTCTTATACTTGACTCTGAGCATGTGCGATTTTTTTAAGACTCGGAAAAGCATACACACAACCGGTTTTCTCATCGGGAAACAGGCCAACGAGAATCCCGATGAGAAAAACGAGAATCCTGACGAGAAAATAGAGAGCAGGTTCTCTATTTTTCTCATCGAGATTCCCGGCAGTTTTCTCGACAAGAAACCATACACACGAACGGTTTTCTCTGCAAGAAAGATCTCCCAACAGTTTTCTTGACGTTTCTTGACGAGAAAACCGGTCGTGTGTACGAGGCTTCACTCATAACAAGAGAAACACAAGTACACTTAGTGTACACAAGTACACATGGTCCACACAGCCATCCATCCTGTCTATTAGCAATCAGCTGAACCCGGGTACGCCACCGTATGAAGTGATCGATCTGGTGGTGAGAGCTGAGATTGTCTTTGACAGGATTATTGATTGAAACACTATGCACAGCATTTGTTTGTGCATGTAACGTATATAGGCGGGTTACCTCTCTCTTTTTTATTAAATAAATTGAAAGTGTTTACGGAATTACGCAAAGTGTACTTGTGTTTCTCTTATCATGAGTGACACATAGATGGAGTAATCTGTATTTGCGGCTCCAAGAAAGGATCACTTTATGAGCTTTTATCCACCTTTTATTTGATGGAGTAACCTGTTCCTGCCGTTGCAAGAAAGGTTTATCTTATGAGCCTATATCCACCTTATATTCGGTGAGTGTATGACCGTGATAAGGCACGAGGTGTGGTGATGGCTGGAATACAGGACACAGATCATGTGCTAGCATATTGATCAATTTAACTGCGCATAAGATTGGATTATATGATCATTGGGATGTTCATTACTAAAGACTTTTTATTGGACTTTGAGCACCAATAATGCTGGAATTCCTTTTCAGTATATTTACTACATTATCTGCAATATAGCATTTTATATGCTTGAATGGTTTGCATTTGTAAACTTTGTATTTATAGTAGGAACATTTTATATAAATTGTTAGCTACTCTTCCCGTTTATTCCTTTGTAACCTCAGTCTCCTGAGAGTGCTCACCAAAACCTGTCATTAGTGGTTAACCACTGAAGTGTGCTAAACGCTAAGAGCTTGCTTTGGAACTCTGTGCCTACTTAAGTGCTAAACCCGCTAGGCAAATATCCCAAAGACTACATCAAATAATACTTCATCTCAGACTGACTTATGTGTCAAATACATTTTTTCCTTTCTTAGGTCCTTAAAACCAGAATTCATTGTCCTCATCTGAGGTATGCGTCTAATTTATTTTTTCCCTGTCTTACTAAACTGTGCTGAAAGTAAACATACATAATGTTAATATTTATTGTAAAAGTACATGCCTGAACCACTATATTTAGAGAAATGCAGGCAAGATAAAAATCTAATTTTAGGTCTCTGATCCTTGTCTGATGGCGACAGGCAAACCTTACACAGCATGATCTCTAAATGGTAACTGTAAGCAATCTATTCTATTTTACATTCTTAGGAAAAAGCATTTCTCAATTTAGTTATAGGGTACCGCTAAAATAATTTTTGTGGCAGAGTATTTTAAATATTTGTTACTACAGTAAAAAGCCCTTTGCATAGCTGGTATCTAAATGTATGTTCTGCTAAATGCAAGGTGACATAGTTATTTAATCTACATAAGGTGGTATAATGCTATCTGTGCAGTGAATGTTTGTGGCTAGTAAGAGTGGCAGCATCAAAGCCAACAAGTAACATACAGTACTATGATAATCTAACCAGTGCCAGGACAAGGTCATCCAGTGCCCACTGCGAAGATGCCAAACTGCGCCCCTCCCATCCCGGGTGTAGTATTGGTTAAGCTGGGGTTAATTGCGGCAAAAGCAATGTGGTGAACCAAAACATATGTAAGATATGAGTTTAATAGCAGTACAAGTTCTAAAACTATGGGGCTAGGAGTGATGTGGAAAGAAAAGCCCCAGCATCAGTGTAAGGGAAAAAATTACCATGTTGGTGGTGTCACTGGAAGGATGAAATGTTCCTGTATTAGTGATGTCACTAGAAAGAAAAGATGCTCATACACCATACGTTGATGGTGTCACTGGAAGGAAATATATCCCTGAATTGGTGGTATCACTTAAAGGAAAAGGGTGCAGCTCAGTGTACCCATGGTTTTCATGCAGGTTACCTGTGCTTTCCCATAGACCGCTATCATTTTCAATAGTTTTTCGTGAATTTTCTGAAAGTGTACCACTAGTGCTCTTTAGTGCGCTTTCAGAAAATGGACCAAAAATGCACAATCTAATAGAAAAACTATGGGAAAGAATTTGTAAGCTGCACGAAAACCACAGGTACCCTGCTCTGCACCCCTGTTGTGGCAAACCACAGTGCAGCAGTGTGAAAAGTGATGCAAAAGAGAAAGGTGCGCCAAACTAAGTGCAGTAAAACAGGCTTTAATGGCAAAATTATATAAAAACCAGCCAAATGGCTACTCACAGGATGCAGGACAAATTAAGGCATGTAAGGGGTTAATCGTGGTCCGGAGTCATCTAAGGCGGTCCTCAGGGGAGATGTAGGTTCCAGATGACAGAAGTTGCTGAAGATGGCTGAAGGCAGGAAGGCTGGAAGCAGGTTGCGGTGTCAGCAGGGGAAGTCAAGGCATCCGAGCTGCAGGTGATGTGAAAAGCCCTGTATCGCTGGGATGGACAGGAAACAACCAGGAAGCTTCAATTCAGCGAGCGCTTCAGCGTGCGCTTCAGCGTGGAGCGCAGCGCGCCGTCGGACCGGAAGTGACGTGGGGATAGAACGGACCAATGGGATGACGCTGAATTGCAGCTTCCACGATTAACCCCTTACATGCCTTAATTTGTCCTGCATCCTGTGAGTAGCCATTTGGCTGGTTTTTATATAATTTTGCCATTAAAGCCTGTTTTACTGCACTTAGTTTGGCGCACCTTTCTCTTTTGCATCATATTTTACAGAGCCTGCTTCTGCTCATGGTAGCTGCCGCTGGTGCTTACAACATTTTATTCATTGACTCTGTTTTATTATTATATACTCTGCCTAGAACACATTTACCGCCATTTTTTCTTTTTCTTTTTTATTATCAGCAGTGTGAAAAGGGCTGTAAGAAGGAGCAGTTGAGGGGTGGGGAAAATGCAGTTCAAAAGTGTGTTTTTACTGATCCCTAACTGAAAGTGTAAACAAGCCCTGAGAGAGGTAAAGTGGTTATGAGAGCGAGAGGGGATCTCTGGGAAAAACTTGCTCCTCTTATACTCCGTGTACTTACAGCTTGCTCTCAGCGTGGCAGCTGCCTCTTCCTCACCAATCCAGTTATGTGATATTTCACGATGTCACATGACAAGGAGATATAGGAAGATGGCCAGTTTGCCCTCACTCTCCTGTAGGCGCCCATACAAAGAATATCTGTGTTTCCATCACAAGCGCCTCCCTGCCTGCTCTATTCTGCCCACTTTACACTGCTGTTGGAGGGAGGATTCAGCTCTCTTCCCCCTCCAGAAGCTATCACAGCCACTGCAGCGTGCTCCAATCTGAATGACACACACACTGCGCCCAGAGAATGTGCTCCTCCTGCCCCCCTTCTTTTTCCACCCTGAATGTAATCAATGTTAAAGTGCCTATACTATAGGGAGCACAAATGTAGAAACAATGGGGTTGATTTACTAAAGGCAAATAGTGCAGTTGCTCCAGAGCGTAGTAAATGAGGTAAAGCTTCACTATGCAAAGAATGCCAAATCAGGTGCAAGGCAAATAATTTTTTTTTAAAAAAGCATTTTTGCTTGCACATGATTGGATGATGAAAGTCAGCAGAGCTTCTGCTCATTTACTAAGCTTTGGATCAACTGCACTTGCAGAGTGCAACTACACTTTGCAAAGTGCACAATCTATTTACCTTTAGTAAATCAACCCCACTGATTTGTAAAGCGGCAGTAATAGTAGTGATCACTAGCAGACTCATGTAATGTATCTAAAGTCTATGACTGTGCCCCTAGTCGCCAACAATTCCTATAGCATATTTGTGTTAGCTAATCTCATGCAGCACTGTCTATCTTTGGTAGCATTTCTGCAGTCTCTGACCATATCTTTTAGCATGCCTAAAGTCTCTGAATATCTACTGGAGCATGTCCGCAGTCTCTGACAGATTTTGGAGCATTACAGTCACTAATTAATATGAGCAGCCTCTGGAGAAATTAATGTCAATATTCTCATTGAATACGTTCCTGGATTAGGCTTAGAAGTAGCAGGTGCTGCAGCAACAACCAGATGGAGACTGTAAGCATTACAGATCAAAGTACATCATTGCCAGCACACCTCGGATCAACAAATAGCATCCAAAAGTTTTATTGTAGCATGATTACATCACGATGGACAAGTGTAACATTACAGGGCCCCTTCATCAGGCTTCTCCGTCTTTGGAGATGGTAGGCTCTACACATGAGACCTCCTATATCAAGAAAGTTTACCATCATTGATTTGGGTACAAACAGGAATATACTGAAAAGGCCAAATCTAATGACAACAAACTGGCATTTCGGCATAGACACAAAATTCAGAATGACTAAAGCCCTGTACACACGATCTAGTCCGATGGACTTTTTTCATCGGACAAATAGATTGTGTATGGGACCCATCTGTCTTTTTTCCATCGGTTTTAAAAAATAGAACATGTTTTACATTTTTCCGATGGATCAAAAACCGATAGCAAATTCCGATCGTCTATGGGCAAGTCCATCGGATAAAAAACCCACGCATGCTCAGAATTAAGTCGACGCATGCTCAGAAGCATTGCACTTCATTTTTCTCGGCTCATCTGAGTGTTTTACGTCACCACGTTTGGAACGGTCGGTTTTTTGACTGATGGTGTGTAGGCAAGACTGATGGAAGTCAGCTTCATCGGATTTCCGATGGACAAAACCATCGGATTAGAATCCATAGGATATCCGATCGTGTGTACAGGGCTTAATAATATCCTAAAAAAAAGCATATAACTCTCAATGACATTGTTATTTTAAATAAACACATACCTGTAAGTTCTTATTGGGGGTCTGTTAATCATTTGGGTGTTATTAATATATTTTTGTAACAGTTTATAGTAAATTATACTATATGCCCTTATGTACCTGTACAGGTAAGGAATTTTGATAAGAATCATTGTCCATATATTTAATCCAAAGGGGAAAAATTCAATTTATTAAATCCGATTGACGGTAGTTCTAAAATGCGTGTAATATACCTTGCCTAACAAATACAGTACCATAATACGTATTCTATTTCACAAGCAACTGTAATAAACAGCTATATGCACCATTTCACGTCAGCCTACTCTAAATCACTAACATGCAACTGGTATGAAGTTAACATAGCACATTCATTTGTTCAAGATGGGACTTCTCCCTGACCCCGTCTGTCCTAAATGTAGCAGGGACCATGGAGATTCATATTCATGTCCAAAGTTACATAGACACTGGGAATCCATACTTTCTATCATTAATCAAGCATTTCTATGTACTATACCCTCGACCCAAAATGCTGTTTATTAGGTATGCTAGATGACGTAATCTCAGATGCATTTGTTAAGGAAGCAGTCTTCAGGGCCCTGTTTTGCTTTACTGGAAAGGTGCTTCCCTTCTAACCCATAGAGAACGGGTAACTCATATGGGCACCACTCTCAGCTATGAATGGGTTATCTACCAACATAGAGGATGCCCGTTCAAATTTGAAAAAGTATGGGGTAAATGGTTAGATCAGTGTTTCTCAACTCCAGTCCTCAAGGAGCACCAACAGGTCATGTTTTCAGGATTTCCCTCAGATGAAACAGCTGTGGTAATTACTAAGGCAGTGAAACTGATTAAATCACCTGTGCAAAATAATGGAAAGCCTGAAAACATGACCTGTTGGGGCGCCTTGAGGACTGGAGCTGAGAAACACTGGGTTAGATATTCCTGGACTAGCCCCTGTGGAACTGGTCTTGGATAGATTGCTGGGGTAATGTGTCTCTACACAGTATTTGTTGAAATGCTTGAGTAATCCAACTCAATGGAATTTTGTATGCTAATTTTTGCAGTTGGTTGATTTACACTTTGGGGGAGAAGTGGTACTTGGAATGGTGGGTGTCAACTTTATTCATTTTGGACTGGAATGGAATATCGCTAGAGTGTTTGTAATGTTGTAATCATATGCAATGGAGGTATTTAAATATCTGTTTAGTTCTGGAACCTGTATGTTTGTACAAACCTAATAAAGTTTTTCTGTCAAAAAAAAAACATAGCACATTCATTATTATAGAGTGAATATGAGCTAAAATTGTTCCGACACTGAATAAAAAGAGTTATTCCTTACCCCTACAGTTTTTTTTCCATCTTGGTACTTTGCTCATTCGTCAAATAATATTTGCTTATATGACTTTTTAAGAAGGTACAGTAAATCCCCCTTTTGGATTTATTTGAAAAGAACCTTGTTATGTTTTCACATATAAATAAACTTACGTAAAAGTTGTAGTACTGGAACATTTAAAATATGTTCTTCCACAAAATGAAAAGAACAAAAACAAGTTATTTTTTCCTATGCTAAAAGGCTGTTTATTGATAGCGATAGGGCAACGCACTTCTAACTTGGAAATTACACCACTTGATGTTATAGTTATAGTTGAAAAATTGGGCACAGCTATTCAATGAGCTGGATATAATCTCATAAACTACCAAGTATCGATGGCAAGAAAAATACAAATGATTTTAACAAACTAGTATCACTCAGTGTTTTAAATCTTTAATAAATCTCTTAGAGGACCAAGAGCATATCCTGTTCTGATCCTTAGCCTCATTGTGCATCAAAAGCACCTTATTATTTCTGTCATTGCTGGTTGTACCTAAAGTCCATATTATGGACATTCCTATGGGGGAGGTACCATCCACTTTCTGATTCCCACTGTGAACAGACCTGGAGCACTGACTGTTAATTCACAAATTCAAAAGTAACGTTTCAGTCAGCCCTGCAGGGCTGTGTATGATTACTAGCAGCTGCAGGTCCATCCCAAAGCATACACCGCTGACTGATTTTTACTATTGGGTTTTTGAATGAACCCTCAACACTAATGAGATGCAGATATATGGCTGCATTCGTTTTTTTTTTTGGCTTTATTTCCTTTATTTTTCACCTGGTGATCCTGCCAGTAAGTCAGTTTTTCAACAGAACAAGCTTGCCTTCAGATGTACAGTAACTGTATGGCTCATTTATACTTGCTTCGGTTTCAACAAGGCTTCAGACAGGCTTTGTTAAAGCTCTCTGAACGCTTTTCAAAGCTCCTGTCACTAAATAAAATGGTTAGCTTTCAGTCCTGTTTAAACCTGCTTTTGCTTTTTTTTCTTTAGCTTTGCCTCAAAAATTATACCCCATGTAGCTTCAGCGGTGCTTCAAAACATCTTCAAAGGCTCCATAGAAGTCTATGGCAAAGCTCGCTTGAAGCCCCACTGGAGCCCCACTGAAGCCTCATCGAAGCCCCACTGAGGCCCCACCGAAGCCTCATCGAAGCCTCATTGAAGCCCCACGAAGCCTCACCAAAGCCTCATCGACGCTCCACCAAAGCCCCACCAAAGCCTCTTCAAGGCTTTATCGAAGCCTCATCGAAGCACCAAGCAAAAGCAGGTGTAAACAGGACTGGAATCTAACCATTTTATTTAGTGACTGCCATTCTGAGAGCTTTAACAAAGCGTGTCCGAAGCCTTGTTTTGAAGCAAGTGTAAACTAGCCCTTAGGGCTCACTTACACTTGCTTCGGCTTCAACAAGGCTTCAGACAGGCTTTGTTAAAACTTTCTGAATCTTCTCGGAATCTTCGCCAAAATTTCAGTTGTTGTTAATATAGGTGTGTTACTGACCAGATCACCAGGTGAAAACAGAGGGAAAAAAGTTTAAAAAAAGAAAACTATGTTGTAATGCAGCCACCATATGTAATGATTGATAGGCTGTAATATATTACATTTTGGGTTTTGGGTTTAATACCGCTTTAAGGCAACCCTGTGAGTCTGTAAAAAAATCCTTATTATCCTTGTTATTACATTCGCTTCTCTGGAGGCCCATGTCTCCTATCTTTCTCCTGTGCAATGCTGCAGCCTGCACCAAACTCATTAGCATTCCACACTCTTGAAAGTGTGGGATGATTGTGTCCCCCATCGTGGATTGTGTTTCCATACTTTGACCCCTATTTCACAATAGGACACAGCAGAGAGAAAGGAGTCAGAGAATGGAACTACAACATACAGCTGGGAACACTAGCATCTGGCACTTCTGAAAGTAATGAATACTGTAAAGTTTGGTGGACGCTGCAGGGCTGGAAGAGAGAAAAAATAGGAGACACTGGTTAAGTATAATAGGTCATTTATTATATAGAAAGGCTCTTTATGATTTTTTTACATACTTACAGAGTCACTTTAATAGTTGGATGTAGTGGCATCCTTGCCCATAAGTTAATAGTAGTAAATACCAATTCAGGCTCAAAGATCAGCTCAGTGTAACAGCCACTCAGCGTTTATTTTAAGAAGGACGGCCTTCAAGCTGTTCTCAGTGCAATATACAATATATATATATATATATATATATATATTGTGAGGGGGTTAGCTCGGCAGCGGGTGTGTGTGACCCCCGGGATGGGCTCCCCACACAAAAACAGGCCCAGCAAACGGAGGTTGTGGTTTTCAAAATCAAAAAGGTGCGGTTTATTTTCTATTTACAGTGACAAAACACAGCAAAGCAAAAGAAACATAAACAAAATAAATCCTGGTCAACTTGACCTCTGACTAAACATACAGGTTTCCTAACTAACAACTGGGATCAGCCTAGTGCTGTCCTAGTCCCTAAGTCCCTGGTTTTAAATGTCCAAGCAAATAGCCACACAGGCTTTGTCTCACCGCACAGGGGTTCACTCTCCCTAGACAGTCCACACAGGTCTGGGTCCAGGCATGAGCTAACATCTAATGAAGCTGGGAGTTCTTATAGAGGCCTAAATGAGCTGACAAGCTTCAGCTGGTCTCATCAACTCCCTGTCTGCACGACGCCCCACACTCTCCCTAGAGGTATGAGTCATCCATGAGCCCACTAGCCTCAGCTGGGCTTATACAACTTTCCACCTAGTTGTATAAGTCGGCGTAAAGCCTGAATCTGGGCGAAATATATCTACCCCCCTGGATGCAACCAGGTGACTTTACCTTCCTGCTGTCACATACCCCCCCCCCTCTTGTTTTAACCTCGGGGTTGGAACACCAGCAATCAGGCATTCATGTACTCGAGACAAAGCATCCACATTCCCCATTTGAACGCCAGGGCGATGCTTTACTGTGAAGTTGAATTCCTGGAGGGCCAGGAACCACCTATTCACTCTTCTATTTGTTTCCTTGTTTTGAGCCATCCACTTTAACGGAGCGTGATCCGTAACCATGTCAAAGTGCCTACCTAGCAGGTAGTACCGAAGGGAATCTAGAGCCCACTTCACCGCTAAACACTCCTTTTCAACGGTGGCGTAATTTACCTCATGGGACTTCAACTTCCTGCTGAGGTAAATGACTGGGTGCTCTTCCCCGTTCCAGACCTGGGACAATACTGCTCCTAACCCCACATCTGACGCATCACTTTGTACGACAAAGTCTTTAGAGAAGTCGGGTGAGTACAACACTGGCTGGCTACATAAGGCTTGTTTCAAGAATTGGAATGCTGCCTCAGCCTCGGGGGTCCATTTAATCATGACCGACCCTTTCCACTTCGTCAGGTTGGTTAGGGGCACAGCCTTAGAAGCAAAGTGGGGAATGAATCGCCGATAATACCCAGCGATTCCCAGAAAGGCTTGTACCTGCTTCTTGCTGTTGGGACGTGGCCAACTCTGGATGGCCTCGACTTTGTTGAGTTGGGGTTTTATTACTCCCCTCCCAATGGTGTACCCAAGATATTTGGCCTCTTCCTGCCCAATGGTACACTTCTTGGGGTTAGCCGTAAACCCCGCTTCCCGAACAGAGTCCAGGACTGCTTGCACTTTTGGCAGATGTGAGGCCCAATCTGTGCTATGGACAATTACGTCATCCAGGTAAGCCGCAGCATACTTCCGATGGGGCCTCAGCATCTGGTCCATTTTCCGCTGGAATGTGGCCGGCGCATTCTGTAACCCGAACGGCATTCTTTTATATTGGAACTCCCCGTCTGGGGTTACAAATGCGGTTTTCTCTTTGGCCGACTTGGCCAGGGGGATTTGCCAATACCCTTTTGTGAGGTCAAGAGTCGTCATGTATCGGGCTGTTCCCAGCCGGTCGATCAACTCATCTATACGTGGCATGGGGTAGGTGTCAAATTTTGTAACTTTGTTCAACTGACGAAAATCGTTACAAAATCGCCAGCTCCCATCCGGTTTAGGCACCAACACAATGGGACTAGACCAATCACTTTGGGACTCCTCTATCACCCCTAAGTTCAGCATTTTCTGTACTTCCTCCCGTATTGCCTCCCGTCGGGCCTCTGGGATCCGATAGGGTTTTAACTTCACCCTTTCACCGGGCGGGGTAATGATGTCATGCTCTACCCCAGATGTTTGTCCCGGCAGCTCAGAGAATACCTCCTTGTTGCGAAGCACAAACTCCTTAACCTCCTGTTGTTGGGGTTGTGACAAGGTGGCTGCTATTCCAACCTCAGGAATCACGCAACCAGTTTGAGCTGGTGACCAAGTGTCTGCGACTAGGGACTCTCTATCCCTCCAGGCTTTCAACAGATTAACGTGATAGATCTGTTCGGGCTTTCGCCTTCCTGGTTGTCTGACCTTGTAATTCACTTCGCTCACTTTTTCCATTATCTCGTAGGGGCCTTGCCATTTGGCAAGGAATTTACTTTCAACCGTAGGGACAAGTACCAGTATCCTATCCCCCGGGGAAAAGGTACGGGTCTTGGCTCCACGGTTGTACACTCTCTGCTGTGCTAACTGCGCTTGGGCCAAATGTTCCTTCACGATGGGCATTACCTGTGCAATTCGGTCTTGCATCAGGGCGACATGCTCAATCACACTCCTGTGGGGAGAACTCTCACTTTCCCAAGTTTCCTTGGCAATATCCAACAGCCCTCTTGGGTGTCTCCCATACAGTAACTCAAAGGGGGAGAATCCCGTAGAGGATTGGGGCACCTCCCTAATAGCAAACATCAGATAAGGAAGTAGACAGTCCCAATCCTTTCCATCTCTATCCACCACTTTCTTCAACATTTGTTTTAGGGTTTTGTTGAATCTTTCAACCAGCCCATCGGTTTGGGGGTGATACACAGATGTACGTAATTGCGTCACTTTGAACAATTTACACAGCTCCTTCATAACCCGGGACATAAAGGGTGTACCTTGGTCCGTAAGCAGTTCTTTACAAATACCCACCCGGCTAAACACAAGAGATAGCTCTTTGGCTATGGTTTTGGCCGAGGTATTTCGGAGAGGGATCGCTTCTGGATAACGGGTGGCATAGTCCATTATAACTAATATGTACTGGTGCCCCCTAGCGGACTTGATTATAGGACCTACCAAATCCATGGCGATCCTCTCAAACGGGACCTCAATGATGGGTAGAGGGACCAGCGGGCTACGGAAATGTGGCATCGGGGCCGACCTCTGACACACAGGGCAGGAGGAACAATAATTTTCTATGTCCTTCATCACCCCCGGCCAATAGAATCTCTGTAATACCCTCTCTCGGGTTTTCTCTGTCCCCAGATGACCTCCAAGAATGTGCCCATGGGCCAACTCCAACACCAACTTCCTGTAAGGTTTGGGCACCACAAGCTGCTCAACGGTTTCTTCTGCCCTTTTTGCCACCCGATACAGTAGGTCCTTCTCTACGCTGAAGTATGGGTAAGTGCAGGTATTATCTGGGTTCACTAACTCGCCATCTATTTTCACTACGTTTTCCCGTGCCTTTATTAGGGCGGGGTCTTTCAACTGTTCTGTGGCAAAGTTTTCCCTGTGAACCTCAAGATCAGAAAACTCCACAGACGGTAGGTTTTCGTCTGAGGAGGTGGGCTCCTCTCCAGTTTCTTGAGTCTCCCCTGCCAATACTGATAAGGGAAATTCCAGAGAGTCCTCACCACTCTCAGGGGAGTTCTGGCTATCACATTCCTGGTACATAGGGGCACCAGTGGGGGGCTCAGGATCATCCCACAGTTCCCAGAACTTCGGAAAATCCCTTCCCACAATGGCGTCATGCGGTAACTGAGATACTAAGCCCACTGGATGAAAGAGGGTACCTTTGGGGGTCTCGAAACACACTGTAGTCACTGGATACTCTCGGGTGTCCCCATGCACACAAATAACAGCTACCTTGCTATTCCCAGAGACCTCTGTTTTAACTAACTCAGCCTTTATCAGGGTCACAAGGCTACCTGAATCCAGCAATACCACAACATTTCTACCATTAACACACATTTTGCATAAATGTTTCTCAGTTCCTCGAATGGCAGTGCATGCGACTGTCGCACACAGCGACTGACGTCTGCCCGTCAGAAAGTCACACTGCATGGGTTCCTCCACAACCGGGCAATTGGCTGCAATATGTCCCGCTTGCCGGCAGCGGTAGCAAACGATCCTTCTTGCCGCCTCTTGAGCCGCTGATTTCCCAGGCTGTTCTCGCCAAACTTGGGGTAGAGCTCCCACCCTCTCACTCTCTCCACCCTCACCCCTTGGAATCCTCTTATCCGCCCCTGGGGATGGTCTGGTCTTAGGGTGGAAAGTCCGAGTGTCTCTGGAAGAGGCCGTCAGGTTCTCTGTAGCCAAGTATTTCTCCACACGATCCACAAGACCATCGGCCGTCTCTGGGTCTCCATGGCTTACCCACTTTTGGATGGCAGTAGGAAGAGCTCTCAAAAACCGATCCATTACAACACGTTTCACAATCTTTGGTGCGGACAAAGTCTCTGGCTGTAGCCACTTTCTGCTCAGGTGAATGAGATCATACATTTGAGACCTGGGGGGTTTTCCAAGCTGGAAAGTCCAGTTATGCACACGCTGAGCCCGGACAGCCAGGGTGACACCCAGCCTTGCCAATATTTCAGCTTTTAGCATCACATAGTCTTTTGCTTGGTTAGGCTCTAGGTCATAGTAAGCTTTCTGCGATTCACCAGTTAACAGAGGAGCCACCAGTCCAGCCCACTGCTCCTCAGGCCACTTTTCTCTTTCAGCGGTCCTTTCAAATGTGGTCAAAAATACCTCTGGATCATCCTCTCCAGTCATTTTTGTCAATAAACGACTCACCCCAAAGGACGCGGTATTAGTGGGACGGCTTTCCTCACTGGTCTGCGGACGTTGCTGCATTACTGCTTCCATCTGTTGTTGTAGTCTCTGCTCTTGCTTCGGCAACAGGTCTATGAAGCGGGCCTCAGATTGCTGCTGGGCTTGTTGCTGAGCCTCCAGACTCTGTTGCAAAGTTGCGTTTGTCTGCTGCTGGGCTGCAAGGCTCTGTTGATGAGCTTGCTGCTGGGCTGCAAGGCTCTGTTGATGAGCTTGCTGCTGGGCTGCGAAGTTCTGTTGTTGAGCTGCAAGGCTCTGTTGATGAGCTGCAAGGCTCTTTTGCAAACCTGCATTTGTCTGCTGTTGATTGGCATTTGCTAGAGCCAGCTGTTTCAGTATCTCCTCCATGCTGGCTTAAAAAAAAAACTGCCACTGGTTCTCCACCAACTGTGAGGGGGTTAGTTCGGCAGCGGGTGTGTGTGACCCCCGGGATGGGCTCCCCACACAAAAACAGGCCCAGCAAACGGAGGTTGTGGTTTTCAAAATCAAAAAGGTGCGGTTTATTTTCTATTTACAGTGACAAAACACAGCAAAGCAAAAGAAACATAAACAAAATAAATCCTGGTCAACTTGACCTCTGACTAAACATACAGGTTTCCTAACTAACAACTGGGATCAGCCTAGTGCTGTCCTAGTCCCTAAGTCCCTGGTTTTAAATGTCCAAGCAAATAGCCACACAGGCTTTGTCTCACCGCACAGGGGTTCACTCTCCCTAGACAGTCCACACAGGTCTGGGTCCAGGCATGAGCTAACATCTAATGAAGCTGGGAGTTCTTATAGAGGCCTAAATGAGCTGACAAGCTTCAGCTGGTCTCATCAACTCCCTGTCTGCACGACGCCCCACACTCTCCCTAGAGGTATGAGTCATCCATGAGCCCACTAGCCTCAGCTGGGCTTATACAACTTTCCACCTAGTTGTATAAGTCGGCGTAAAGCCTGAATCTGGGCGAAATATATCTACCCCCCTGGATGCAACCAGGTGACTTTACCTTCCTGCTGTCACAATATATATATATATATATATATACACATACAGTATATATTTATGTACAATATATATACATACAGTACCTCACAAAAGTGAGTACACCCCGCACATTTTTTAAATATTTGATTCTATCTTTTCATGTGACAACACTGAAGAAATTACACTTTGCTACAATGTAAAGTAGTGAGTGTACAGCTTGTATAACAGTGTAAATTTGCTGTCCCCTGAAAATAACTCAACACACGGCCATTAATGTCTAAACCACTGGCAACAAAATTGAGTACACCCCTAAGTGAAAATGTCCAAATTGGGCCCAATTAGCCATTTTCCCTCCCTGGTGTCAAGTGAATCCTTAGTGTTACAAGGTCCCAGGTGTGAATGTGGAGCAGGTGTATTAAATTTGGTGTTATCGCTCTCACTCTCTCATACTGGTCACTGGAAGTTCAACTTGGCACCTCATGGCGAAGAACTCTCTGAGGATCTGAAAAAAATAATTGTTGCTCTACATAAAGATGGCCTAGGCTATAAGAAGATTGCCAAATACCTGAAACTGAGCTGCAGCACGGTGGCCAAGACCATACAGTGGTTTAACAGAACAGGTTCCACTAAGAACAGACCTCGCCATGGTCGACCAAAGAAGTTTGAGTGCATGTGCTCAGCGTCATATCCAGAGGTTGTCTTTGGGAAATAGACGTATGAGTGCTGCCAGCATTGCTGCAGAGGTTGAAGGGGTGGGGGATCAGCCTGTCAGTGCTCAGACCATACGCCACACACTGCATCAAATTGGTCTGCATGGCTGTCGTCCCAGAAAGAAGCCTCTTCTAAAGATTATGCACAAGAAAGTCCGCAAACGGTTTGCTGAAGACAAGCAGACTAAGGACATGGATTACTGGAACCATGTCCTGTGGTCTGATGAGACCAAGTTAAATGTATTTGGTTCAGATGGTGTCAAGCATGTGTGGCGGCAACCAGGTGAGGAGTACAAAGACAAGTGTGTCTTGCCTACAGTCAAGCATGGTGGTGGGAGTGTCATGGTCTGGGGCTGCATGAGTGCTGCCGGCACTGGGGAGCTACAGTTAATTGAGGCAACCATGAATGCCAACATGTACTGTGATATACAGAAGCAGAGCATGATCCCCTTCCTTTGGAGAATGGGCCGCAGGGCAGTATTCCAACATGATAATGACCCAAAACACACCTCTAAGACGACCACTGCCTTGCTCAAGAAGCTGAGGGTAAAAGTGATGGACTGGCCAAGCATGTCTCCAGACCTAAACCCTATTGAACATCTGTGGGGCATCCTTAAACAACATGTGGAGGAGCGCAAGGTCTCTAACATCCACCAGCTCCGTGATATTGTCATGGAGGAGTGGAAGAGGACTCCAGTGGCAACCTGTGAAGGTCTGGTGAACTTCATGCCCAAGAGAGTTAAGGCAATGCTGGAAAATAATGGTGGCCACACAAAATATTGACACTTTGGGCCCAGTTTAGACATTTTCACTTAGGGGTGTACTCACTTTTGTTGCCAGCGGTTTAGACATTAATGGCTGTGTGTTGAGTTATTTTGAGGGGACAGCAAATTTACACTGTTATACAAGCTGTACACTCACTACTTTACATTATAGCAAAGTGTCATTTATTCAGTGTTGTCACATGAAAAGATATAATAAACATATAATAAAATATTTACAAAAATGTAAGGGGTGTACTCACTTTTGTGAGATACTATATATATATATATATATATATATATATATATATATATATATATATTTATATATATTATTATAATATATCGCCAACAGTTTGTGCCGCAATTTACAACATGAGGGCAGACAGTACAGTTACAATACAATACAGGAGGAATTTAGAGGGTCCCACTATAATGTACATAAATATATATATATGTGTAGCGGGGTCTCCTTTAAGACTCTCAGGACTACCTTACCCAGAACCCCATTCGGTACCCAGGATGCAATGTTTCCACCCCAGAGACTCATGGGTGGGGTTATATAAGGAGGAGGCGAGGCTGCGCTCGGCCTCTTTGGGACACGAGACTTCAGTGGAGAGATCTTCCTGTGCGGATCCGCTGTGGTGCAAGGCCTGAAGCCTGGGGCCTTGCGCTGCTACCCAAAAGAGCCTTCCACCCCATTGCGAGCCTGGGTGGCATCTGACTCGGTTTCTTCAACCGCTGCTGAGCCGGAGATCCGACCGCTGCAGACGCTGTGTGTGGAGACACAGCAGGTGGAAGTTCCCGGACTGGGATCGCGTCCGGAGGGGTGAGCGAGCATATGCTCAATCCACAAACTGTATACCATTGTTAGGCCTATAGACTGCCATGGCCCACCAGTTCCTATTTCAGTTATTCTAAACCCCCCCCCCCACTGGAGATTCATAGCAGAACTGAGTCAAACGGATCTCTAGTGGAGTGTTCTGTGTTGGTACTTTTAACCCTTTGGATTAAAAATTTTGTTCCTGAAATGTGCACCACCGTTTAAAGACTTGCATGCAAAGAATTTTACCCCCCTCCCTAGAGACTGAGTTATGGCCATCTAGATAGATTATTTAGTTGCTGCGCCATAGGGCGCATAGTGAAGTACTGTTACACGTGGCGCGTGTGCGCCATATCCTACTAGTTGTAGTGTGTCTATTGCTGCAGGGCTCTGCAGATATATCCCTGTAACTTGTTCTAACTGTTGCTTTTATTGCCAGCAGAAAGTAAACTCGTTATTCTTCTATCATTGCATTGGTGTCTGAATTTAACCATAGAGCATAAGATATATATTACCCTAGACTAACTGTGCCAGAAGGGGGTCGAGTAAATTGCCGGGGGTTGGCGGAGCTGTCTTCAGGGCCCAAACCAAATCTGCGGCCCTCTTAGCTGAAGGTAACGCTACATATATATAAATATATATATATATATATATTTATATATATCATAAAGGGCTCAGCCTCTTGCCAATTCTTATTTTATTGGGCTGATCCATCTTTATTTAAAAGGTCATTATGAAGCCTCCGTCTTGTATTGTTAAAACAGAATAGGATTTGAAAAAATATAAATGATTCTCATTCTTCATTAAATCCATGCTACAGCTTTTCATAAAATCTCAGAACATAGATCATTAATGTACCCATTAATTTTTGAAAAGACTGCAAACTACAGTAAAATGTAAACAGGAGCAAACGTGTGTACTGACATAAAAAGATCATCAGCAATATAGGAAATCTAGAATTCGGAGAATGATCATATACTGCATCTAGAATCAAGAATTCTGTGACCTCTGACACCACCCCTGGCTATGTGACCTACAATATAGGAAAGAATCAATCTGCTGACCACTCTGCTGACCCAAAGATAAGATCAAAGCATCTGATTCCTGTTTCTGCACATGAATATACACAATTGTCCAATAAGAATGATCATGTTTTTACCACAATTGCTCTAAACATAGCTTGTTCTGTTTTTGAAAGATTTCACATCTTTTCACAGACCAGGGGTTCCTTTTATGCTTATCAAACAAATAAAGTGGGCATATACCTTAAAATAACTGTTGATGTTATATGTGGCAATCTAAAACTTGCATAGCAGTGTTTTTTTTTTTTTTTTTTGAAGATCTGTGAAAATGTTGTTGTCTGTTGCAGGAAGAGTATAGGGCATCCCTGCTGTGAAGATTTCAACAGTATCCAGCTGCCTGCATGACATGAGACATACTCCATTACAGGTAATTTAGGTCCATAAATCTGAAGCACTAAAAAAATGTAACTAAGCTTCAGATCTAAAACAGTACATATGGTGGTGCTTAGTCTGCTGGAAAATCAACTTACATGTTTTAGTTTAACCACCTTCCGTTCGCCCAATTTATATAAATGGCCGGAAAGGAAGCAGCACCAATGTGGTAGACATACCTATACGTCCTCCCACATTGTCTGCTTGTGTGCACTGTCAGGAGCGTGCAATGGCGCAATCTGTGACCGATGTGTCCACCGGTCACAGTGGATCACTGATAGGGGTACTGGGCTGCTGTCATATGCCCTGGCACCATGTAATTGCTGTGACTAATCACATCAATCACATGTCCAGTAGTAAAACTTGCCTGTAATTCATGACATCATTGTTTACTATGTAATATCTGTGGTTGGTCACAGTGATCTCATGAACAGGGCCAATCGCAGTAGCCCTGAAAATAGCTGTGGCCAATCAAAACAATCACAATAGTAAACAATGGTATCATGGATGGATCATAATGTAAAAAAAAAAAATCCAGATCAGCCCCCCAAATTTTCTTTCAATGTTTTTGGCCTTTTTAATGTATAAAGCAAAAAAATAAGAAAACACAGTGGTGATGATACCATCAAAAGATAGCTCTAACTGTCTCAAAAATATGATACATTTCATTTTGGTACAGTGTTGGATGCCTGAGTAATTATCATTCAAAGTGTGACAGCACTGAAAACTGAAAAATTACCTAGATTGGAAGCGGGTGAAATAGTCCAGGAGTGGGGTCCCCCCAATACATATCAGGCCCTTCGGGTCTAGTATGGATTTTGAGGGGAACCCCCACACCATTGTTTTTCTTATTTTTTCATTGCCAGCAATTAATTTTTTTACATTCAGCTGTCAGCAGGGAACCAAGCTGACAGCTGATGACTCATCGGTAATTAAGGACACGGCGGGCGCCCGCTCCTTAACAACTAGTACACATTCCATAAATACTGCATGCCTCGATCACTACTTAATTACTGCATGTATTTAATTATTTATTTCCTTCTGTGCATTGAGTTTAACGCCTGTTCATGCGGTATTTACCGAGTGTGTTCAGCATTTTGCGGTAAATACTGCAGAACGGTATAGTGAATTAACAGTTTCAAGAGAGTTTCAAATGCGAGATGCTATTGTGCATAGAGCCATATAACCCTATTGGGGGTGGTTCAATATGTTTCCAGAATAAAGAAGTGCAGGATCTGGATGCATTGATGAGGTGGATTAGGAGAGTTTTTTTTGTATAGTTTTTTGAGAGAGGGGGTGATAGGGAGGAGGAAGGCAGCTAAGTTGTCTCCCATATTTATGTCAGTAAGTTTGAAGGTGATATTTTTTACAGCACTTTCTTTCGGAGTCATGGTATGCTATACAATCTAGAATAGATCTTGTAAGCCATTTCTTGGATATTACTAGAAATCAAGGCATTGGGTGAAAAAGAGAATGTGTTACTTCACTGGATAATCATTCAGATTACTGGTTACAAAATCATAAATTAATGTTGGTTCAAACCTCTGTAGCTGCAAGCATTGCAGTGAACCATGAACAATCTATAATTACACTATAGACAACAACATGCAATTGTTTTGAGTGAACTCCCATAACCTGACATGACTTGTTATCTAACCTGTGTATTTCTTATTTTGACAGCAGAAATGTTTTCATCACTGGCTAATGCTGTTCCCTTTTAGTCCATCTATAGCCCCTTGGAAGGGGAAGCAGAAATAGCTTACAATAAAAGTAACTGAACTATGTTCCAAAAAATGGTTTCTGTTTCCAGGTTATCAGTACTTAGAACCAAGACATTTCAGGGACATACATTTCTAACAAAATCTCAAACCAAGGATAATTAGCACAGTGTTTCTAAACCTATTTCAGTCAAGGAACCCTTTAAAAATTATGAACAGTCGTGAGGCACCCCTTAAAAATTATGGACAGTCTCAAGGCACCTAAAATGTAAAAGCTATTCTAATAGTTTTACATAATGCAGCAACATCCACAAGTCCAAGTAGGACACCCAATGTTAGAGGCAATTTATTCTTCCAAAGCAAATACACTTTTGAAAACTGGTACTGACTAGTATTTCAATGTTTCTCTTCTCCCCCAGTTTTTCTCCATCACTCAACTAATGTCACCCCAACGCTGATGGAGATCGGTAGGGTAGGGTCAAACAAGGATGCTATGCAGTGAGTGATATCCTCTTAATCAACTGATGATGCCTTTGGTCGTTAGGACACCAGCAGCTAGAAGGTTGTAATGGTGCACAATGAAAACCTGTGACTTAGTGTAACTAAAAAGGCAGCCTTCATCCACACGTCAGCTTATATACAATTTTGAGGCAAATTTTAGGCATTTGGCCAAGACTCCTGAAGAAACCTCAAGGCACCCTGGTTGAAAAAAAAGGCTGAGTTAGCATACATGTTGTGATAATTACTATACCTGATCAACGTGGTGGTAGGTTTTTTACAAAAAACTTTATTCATTCAGCAATGATGGCTTAATGTGGATCTACCACTAAGATACACTTTTCACATGAACTAGTAGGGCATATAAAAAAAACCACCAGCTTCATCAGGTAACCTAGGTAGCCCAAATCAAATAGCTAACATGCGCATTATGAGTGTTTCGAGACTGTACTCTTATAAAGAATAAAATTGGGCTGTACACGCTCTCAATTATATTCCCTTAGGATAAAGAAAATTGAAAATGTAGCAAATGTGCACTAATTTGTCCAATAAATACATCCAGTGCAATGTTCTTGGAAATCTCTTGCCCTTAGAAATGTTTTCAACTGTCCACATCCCTTGCAGCTTTCCCAAATCAGTACAAGGATTTGACACAAATTAAAGACACAAAGGAGAGAGAAGGACATTGATCTATGGCAGTAAAATCATTTCATTCAAATAAAAGCAAGTAAGCAATTGCACTCACATGTTTGCTTTGAACACAGCCTTACCAGAGGGAGAATAACTATCCCTGGGGCCAGAGGTGTAGTGAGATGTTGACGGAAACTCTCTTCTATACTTCCATTCATAATGATGCATCCCTTCATCTATCAAAAAGAACATGCTGGGGCTCTCCACTGACATCGGCAGGGACCCGGCTATACCATCTAAACACTCATTTGTTCTCTGATAACTACAGAGAGTATACAGATGCAACCATGGTAAAGCTGTTTGGGGGTGGAAGCCTCTTTCACAAGCCTGTCGGATTATGCACTTGTCATTGATTTATATACAAAGTGCTCTACAAACTATGCTGTAATATATAAACACTATGGGGTTGATTTACTAAAGGCAAATAGACTGTGAACTTTACAAGAGCAATTGTTTTTTCCTTAGTGAATGTGGCAGGTATACTTTTCAGATATGTGATTGGGAACCGCAGACCTGGTGCAACTATGTATTTTTGAAGGACATCGCTTCAGCCAACACTATCCAGGGGCGAAACGCATCGGAGATGCCTTTATAATTAGTTCCTCGTGGACATCTGGGATTGTTATTATTATCAATTACTAGCAAGATATGAAACTGCAGCTTTTATAACAATCACGTGTTGTGTTCAGTATTGTGATTTTCATATCTTTTTAAACATTTTGTATAAATAAAATGTACATTTTTATAATTATGGTGTGATATCTTAAAAGTCCTATATAGTATTTCCTTTGTTAGGGATTTATTTCTTCAGTGTCTTTACAATAGAGGATGTGGTAACAGTAAATCACAGTAAATCCCTATGAAAAAACTGGTGATGTGTAGTCTTCCTCCCTTTTTCCATGTTTTTTATGTTGATACTTGTTAGTCACACAGTAAATTCCTTGATTGCTCTCCTAAACACTCCTGTCACCCTGCCAGTGTCCTTAGTACAGTGTACAGTATTATCACTTATCACTGTATTAGTGTCACTAGCGACGTCAGTGTCAGTTGCCCACCACACTATCACAGTCAAACTATAACCACCATTACTAGTATAGTGTCTGTACAGTATCTTGATCATGATCCAAATTATGCTAGTGTCCCCAATAGTATAGTGTCCCCAAAAATTCAGTGTTAGGCTTCATGTACACGAGATGTTGTTCAACCTCTCCTGAACAATTTAACTTGACAGCTAAAAACCGGCGTCTAAAAACGTTTACATGCTGCGTTTAGCCGCGTTTAGCAGCATTTGTGTCTAGAAGCGTTTTTAAAAAAAAAATATTTTATTTTTTTGTGTTAAAATAAAAAACGTCTGTAAACAAAACGCTGTTAAACGCGAGTTACCGCATTTAGCCGCGTTTGGCGACTGAAATGCCTTTAAACACAGCTTCACAACGCATTTTCTTGGGTTCAGAAAAAGCCTCTAAACACAACTGCCTAGAAACGACTGTAACGACCCTGTGTATATGTACTGATAAGATAACATAGAGGAGGGTTCAGGAGCAGTTAAAAAAAATGCCCAACTGCTCCTAAACGTCGATCTACCAGCAGCAGTGTACATGAGGCCTTAGAAGGATCACTGTCAGCACTTGCAACATGTATCAAAATACATTTTGGCCTACATTTATGAAGATATTTCATTTAAATGAATATGTTTTATAATAGAAATTAGAAAATATTGTGTTTTTTTTTTACAAAATGTTATGTGTTTTTTTGTTTATATAAGTAAAAATATAAAACCCAGTGGTGATCACATACCACCAAAAGAAAGCTCTATTTATATGAAAAAAACTGATATAAATTTCACTTGCATACAGTGTTGCATGACCGAGCAATTACCAGTTAAAGTAGCACAGTGTTGAATAGAAAAGAATGCTGTGGTAAAACCTTCTAGAGGTCAAGTGGTTGAATTTACTAGATTCAAACAAGCAAAGTTTAAAATTTTCCTCCTGCTAGTTTGTGGTCCTGTCCCAGTGTTCTCGATACTTCCCTACTGAACCAGAAGGCAAAGTGCAATGATGTCACCATGCACGTTTGCCACCAGCACAGTCGTCCCCAGTCTTTACTCTCAGAAGAGGTAATGGTGAGGAACACAAACTGCAGAGTTGTGTGAAAACCTTCAGAATGTCGTTTTTAAAGCAGGGTAATGGGTAGGAAGGGTTGTGAGGGAAAAAGCATTTTCCTGAGATTTTTATGGGCTTAAAAAAGGAATAAAAGGATGTTTAGGTGCAGTGTTGATTTCAATTAAACACTTTTTACATTTCTTTCCTTGTGCAATTTACTCTTTCCCATTTCACTTGCCATTTGCTTAGATCATCATCAGTCATTTAATAGTTTGCAGGTGACTAGAGAAAGCCAGCCAGCTGGAATTCTCATCCTTAAAATCCATAAATCAAAATTCACGTACATGGTCCTGAATGAAAATAATTGGCATACTTTTCCACAGTCTCCCAGTCCATTATTCAGCTATATTGTTATACTCCAGGTGTTAGCAAGTAACGCATCTCTTGAGCAATGTAAGATACTTTCTCCCCAGCAATACAAAGCAGACACTTTTATCACTAGTAGTGTTATAGATTATATAATGGAAAATGTGGAATTGGTTGAAATAAAATGCAGAGAAAATAAACAGAATAGCGTAAATGCTCCTCTTCCTATCAATACATGCTCACTTTTCCTTTATTCCATGCCATACAACTGCTGGGTAAAAGGAGAAAACCTGGTTATTTCAGGTATAAAGAAAAATACTGCCTCTCCTTCCTCTAAGTAACAGCATTGCCTGGCTGGCCTGGCACTCTCACATGGGGTCGGGGAAAAAGTCCTCAACTTTCTGTAAGCTCTCATTAGTTACTCCTCAAAATGTACATAGGCCTTTCTTTCTAGGCTTACAGCAGCTAAATGGAGCTGCGGAGCAGCGAAAGAAAAGTGTGTATGTACTGTTGGGAAGGGATGTTACTTTGTTCTGCATGGTGAAATCACAAATTTGATTTAACTTCTATATTCAGTAATGAAAAAGACTTAAACCCCATCTTTGGGCCAAAAACAAAAGTCATATAAGGTCCCTACTTCACCACAGCATCAAGCTAATCTGGTATTTAGAAAAATGACCCTAAACCCTGTAATTATATACAGTGAATCTGAATTCATGTGAGCGTCTGCATGTTGTCCTTTCCTGGGGTGGGGACCAGACTGGTGAGTTTTTGTTTTTCTCTGTCTCCACTGTCATACAAACCAGTTTTGTTATCAACCTCTCATTATATCAAGATGTTGGTTGGGACCCTCTCTGGACATAGATAATGGACAATTTCAAGAGTCAATAGGTAGTGCCTACTTCACCAGGAAGAGGTGTGGGCACTGCAAAAAAAGAAGGAAGAATTGGACCCAGCCTGTAAGGCCTCTCTTTTCCATAAGTATGTGGGGTCATTAGTTTATACTCTTTTTTTTAAGGTTTGATTAGCAAGAGGCTATGACACTCTTTATAAATTCCAGGAACTGTGTTTTAATTATAAAACAGCCTGAATTTAACTTACATTTTTTTCCCATTTGGTAGATTACACCCACAACTGTGACCAAAGTCATTTGCTAGAGGCTGGTAAAGTTGTGGTATGTATAGAGATGAGATTTAATAGCATTATTCTTATTAGTAACTGTTCACACAATGAGGATAGATGAAGGGGGCATTTGCACCAGGTCCATTCCAAGATATTTACTTGTGTAAAAAAAGTTTAATATTGTACAGAACAATATACGTAAAGTTGTGCCATTTGTTGCACGGACAAGAGACTAATGAATACTGTATCTATGACACTCTTTATGAATTCCAGTAACTGTGTTTTAATTGAAAAACAGTCTGAAATTAACTAAATTTTTTCCTTACCATAGTCATACTTTACTTTGATGGCTTAAACTGCCCTCTTTGGTAGAGTTCTGTCAAAACTATGACCAAAGACTATTAGCTAGAACCTGGTAAAGTGGTGTTGGAGGGGTTTCTACAGTATGCTTGAACATGAGCTTTAATAGCATTGCTTCTTATTAGTAACTGATCATACCATGAGGATAAGTAAGCATTTGCACTAGGTCTATTCACACTAAGTTTAATATTTTACAAGACAATATAAATAAAACCGATTTTACAAATCTTCTGGGACAGTATATAGCCAATGAAGGATCTTAAGTTAAATTGATAAAAATGTCCAAGTTAACTTTTTTTCAATTCAGCTTAAAAGGGAGCAAAGCAAATTCATATTATCTTAGATCACACCTGGGGTGATTCAGTAAAGCATTTTCAAAATTTTTCTAGGGTTCTGGCTGTATAAAAACATCTTGCGCCAACTTCATGAAAGCTGTATGACAATTTTCCTGCTATTTCCAATGGGTGCGACAAATTCTGGTAGTTTTATTGTATGACACTTTTAAATATTGGGACTATGGCTGAGACAATTTCAATAACAAATATTATCCTATCAGGAAAAAAGAAAAATGGAGGTAAATGTACTTCCATGTTTAAGTAAATTTTTTTGCATGTGTAAATTTTTGCTATTTGTTGCACGGACAGGAGACAGATTTCTAAGGAGTATCTATGACTCTCTTTATGAATTCTAGGCACTGTGTTTTAATTGAAAAACAGCCTGAAGTTAACTCAAATGCCAATTGATAGAAATGCTTCAGCCATAACAATAGTTATTTTTTCCTTCCCTTTATCACACTTTACTTTGAAAGCTTATGCTTCCCTTTTTGATAAATTACCACAAAAATGATGATCAAAGTAAAGTGAATTTTTGTCAAAGTCTGACAAAGATAAATGGATTTTAAAACATGATAAATACGACCTTTAGTGTTTACCGGTATAATAAAAAGTGACCTATCTGGATTGCAGCCCTAGGAGTTTGTAGTTAGGTCAGTAGGTCAGTCGCTGACCTCTAAATAGGCAGCACACTAAACTCAGTGTATATACCTGTAGGCAATTCTGATAAGATTATTCCTCACTCAAATTACTGTAAGTGAGTGACCTTGGGTAATTGTGTCTTCACCAAACCCAGTCATTTACAGATACTTATAGGCTTTCCTTCAATTAGCCTTACACATTTTTACATTTTAAATTAATACCTACATTTATTTTCGAATTCTCACAGCACTTTCTCATCCCTGTGGTTCACTAAATTTTATTTCACCAGTGACCCATTCCTTTTTACTAGTACAAATACTCAAGGTAAAAAAGACAGATAACGGCTTTGAAAAATGCAGGTCAAGATGTGTCCAGGCTAGTTGGAAAATTGTCTAACAAAAAGGTATAGAAGGGTCAGTTGGTAAATGGCTTTGTAATTAAAGCATTTGGCATTGCCCTGCCCAGTCATGTCACAGCACACAGCACACTATACAGTATGCTATGCTGAAAGTTTACACTTCTTAAAGAAACTTTCATGTTGGACTACCCTACGGAAAACTTGGGAAATATGAATAAAACAATTATTTCACCTTTAAAACTTTGCTTTTTCATATGGAATTAACAGTAGAACATACACAATGCTCACATTGAAACAGAATACCCACAAGTGACTATAGCCTTCCATCTTTCCAAAAGAAACATGTATTCATTAACATTTCCACTAGCAGCTGCTGAAAAATAACCTGGCCAAGCTTTATAGAATGTGTCAAAGCTTTGGCAACACCTATAACAAGGAAAATTATTTGCTGCTACTAAGATGGAAATGAAAATCCCATTATATAATAATGACATACAATATGTTCATGAAATATACTATTGTAATGCCCCCATGTTAAAATACAGTTGACAAATCTCTATATGAAACAATTTTTTGCTCCTGTTCAATCTTGTAAAAAAAAAATGTTTTTATTTTTTTTGTTTAGAATTCTTTATTGCAGGGCAAAGAATAATGTGCAAAGTTTAGTAAGCTCTTGCAACTGGTCAGGCATCAGTTATTATTGTACTGACTACAATGAACTGATTAAAACTGAAACATGATTAGTTGAATTTTAAAATAAGAAGAGAAGTGTCAGCTGGAGCAAAATCATTTCATTACATAACAAGCATCTCCATATATAGCACTTTGCAGTAAGAATTCAGTAAAATTGGCAAATTACACTGCAGAACACTGCAAAGGTATTGTCTATTGTGCTGTAACTTTTTTTGCAAGTCAAATTTATTTTTTATTTTTTTTATTATTAAATTATTATAATGTGATCCAGAGGATACATCTTGGAGTCCTAAGTCTTAGTCATTTTTTTTTTTTTTTTGTAAAGTATTACTGAGTATGTGACAAGGGTAAAATACACATTGGCTGCAGCAAACTTGTTTTTCTCCATATTTGAGCAGTGCCTCAACTGCACCCGGGCAGCAATAAAGTTTTTCCCATCCCTAGATTTTGTTGACACATTTCATAGCATGCTGTGCCAGGAGTCTGGGCAAGCTTCATGGAGGGAGCTGAGTGACTTCAAGACAGTGTGTATGTAGTGGCTTTCTGAATGCAAACCTACTGTGGATACTGGGTTCACGTGTGCAAAAGGTCTGATAGATTGTGGCCTTCCGACCCACTGAACCACCTGGATTGTTGAAGGGGCACTGAGGAGCATGTGTGTGTGTATGTGTGTGTGTAGGTACTGTAGGTAACCACAGATAAGTAAGATGTGGTGGAGAATGCTGGGGGAGTGTATTGCAGGGAAGGATGAATAATCCATCATGAAGAATAAATTGTCTTCTTGCCTCATAAATGCACCATACCCACAGGGTTGGATCCTGGGGGGCGAGATATGAGGGGCATGAGGGGCAGCTGGCCCAGACATAGTGTGTCTATAGATGAGTGGGGGCGTAGAGTGGGGAGCTGCACTCTCCCCATGTCTTCCCTTATGCCCGAATGGCATTGCCCCACCCCCATGTTATGTCCTGCTGGTGCTGCTGGCTAAAGCCTAGTACACACAGGCCGAATGTCGGGCGACATCGGCTGGTTCAATAAAAAATTGCCGACTTTCGGCTCATGTGCATGGCAGCTGGTCCGACAAAAGCCGGCTGTGTCGGTTGGACATGCATGCTAGAAAGCCAGCAGCCAACCGGCTATCGATGAAAGCTCTCAGCCAACGGCTGAGAGCGCTGGCCGAAGTGTTCTGGCGGGTTTCTGTCAGTATAGTGCTGTTTGTGTCTGCTGTATATATATATATATATATATATATATATATATATATATATATATATAAACAGTATCTCACAGAAGTAAGTACATTCCTCACATTTCTGTAAATATTTTATTATTTCTTTTAATGTGACAACACTGAAGAAATTACACTTTGCTACAATGTAAAGTAGTGAGTGTACAGCTTGTATAACAGTGTAAATTTGCTGTCCCCGCAAAATACCTCAACACACAACCATTAATGTCTAAACCGCTGGCAACAAAACTTAGTACACCCACCCCTAAGTGAAAATTTCAAATTGGGCCCAATTAGTAATTTTCCCTCCCCAGTGTCATGTGACTCGTTAGTGTTACAAGGTCTCAGGTGTAAATGGGGTGCAGGTGTGTTAAATTTGGCGTTATCGCTCTCACTCTCTCATACTGGTCACTGGAAGTTCAACATGGTACCTCATGGCAAAGAACTCTCTGAGGACCTGAAAAAAAGAATTGTTGCTCTACATAAAGATGGCCTAGGCTATCAGAAGATTGCCAAGACCCTGAAACTGAGCTTCAGCACGGTGGCCAAGACCATACAGTGGTTTTAACAGGACAGGTTCCGCTCAGAACAGGCCTCACCATGGTCGACCAAAGAAGTTGAGAGCACATGCTCAGCATCATATCCAGAGGTTGTCTTTAGGAAATAGACGTATGAGTGCTGCCAGCATTTCTGCAGAGGTTGAAGTGGTGGGGGGATCAGCCTGTGAGTGCTCAGACCATACACCACACACTGCATCAAATTGGTCTGCATTAGTTTTGTTCCAAAAGGAAGCCTCTTCTAAAGATGATGCATAAGAAAGCCCACAAACAGTTTGCTGAAGACAAGCAGACTAAGGACATAGATTACTGGAACCATGTCCTGTTGTCTAAGACAAAGATAAACGTATTTGGTTCAGATGGTGTCAAGCGTGTGTGACGGCAACCAGGTGAGGAGTAAAACGACATGTGTGTCTTGCCTACGGTCAAGCATGGTGGTGAGAGTGTCATGGTCTGGGGCTGCATGAGTGCTGCCAGCACTGGGTAGCTACAGTTCATTGAGAGAACCATGAATGCCAACATGTACTGTGACATACTGAAGCAGAGCATGATCCCCTCCCTTCGGAGACTGGGCCGCAGGGCAGTATTCCAACATTATAACGACCCCAAACACACCTCTAAGACGACCACTGCCTTGCTAAAGAAGCTGAGGGTAAAAGTGATGGACTGGCCAAGCATGTCTCCAGACCTAAACCCTATTGAGCATCTGTGGGGCATTCTCAAATAGAAGGTGGAGGAGCGCAAGGTCTCTAACATCCACCAGCTCCGTGATGTCGTCTTGAAGGAGTGGAAGAGGACTCCAGTGGCAACCTGTGAAGCTCTGGTGAACTCCATGCCCAAGAGGATTAAGGCAGTGCTGGAAAATAATGGAAGCCACACATAATATTGACACTTTGGGCCCAATTTGCACATTTTCACTTAGGGGTGTACTCACTTTTGTTGCCAGTGGTTTAGACATTAATGGCTGTGTGTTGAGTTATTTTGAGGGGACAGCAAATTTACACTGTTATACAAGCTGTACACTCACTACTTTACATTGTAGCAATGTGTCATTTCTTCAGTGTTGTCACATGAAAAGATATAAAAAAAAATATTTACAAAAATGTAAATGGTGTACTCAGTTTTGTGAGATACTGTGTATATATATATATATATATATATATATATATATATATATATATATATATGTAGCGGCTGCTCCTCACACTCCCCTCTTTGTCTCGTCTTTCTCTTGTCTAGGGGTATCTGAGAGGGGAGGGAGCGGGGACACTGTGCCTAGCTTCCACCACAGATGTTAGTGCGGTATAAGCAACAGTTCTGTATTACCTTCGGGTCAGTGCTGTGCACCTGGATCCTCCCTCCAAGAGTCACCGCGAACCATGTCTGTCAGAAAATGAGCTCCACACCATTAAAGTTCAACACTCCTTTATTCTCCTTGTCTGAACACAAACAGTTGAACTCCCTTGATAAAACAGAACAGAAAAGGAGGTGTGGATGCGAACAGGCCCAGACACAATATAAGCTGCCACTTCCCTTCCTAGAAGTGTGTCATGGTCTCCGCACGAGGGTAGATTTCCTTCCAGGCCGTCTCCAACGAGAGACTCACTTGTCACCGGCAATATGCTGCACCGGGTCTTCAAATGAGGAGCTCCCCCCGGTCCATTGCGCCTTCCGGATTCGGGTACCCACTCCCGGGGTTCCCTAGGATCTCCTTTCCTCGCGGAACTCAGTGTTGGGCACTGAGCTCCGGATCTCCATCCAAGTACCTCACCCCAGGCTAAAGGTGCCTGGGATGGAACTCGACCTCCGCTGTCCTCTAGGCCTAAGCCACCCAGAGGAGCGACACAACCCACCGTCCACAAGCTGAAGGTGCCTGGGACGTCAACCCCGTGACAAAGATGGCCGGCCCCCTTTATACCCTCTCCCAGCAAGCACGGCGGGTTCCCCGCCCCACCATACCGCTGCTGAGGGAGGACAAAAAGGAGGCACAGCACACAGCAATGATTCAACCCCAGCCCAGGGTGACAGCACCACCCACTGGGCTGCAGGGAATTACACATCACTGATGTCTCTGCCAAATTCAAAATTACACCCGGGAAAGTACATACCCGCTACACTCTCCCCTCGGTCCTTTGACACTGGTCCCCAGTGTCTGGAGTAAACCATGCCCTAAACAGCTGACATGATTTGGTCCAGAAACAGACTAACAATTAGATATACAAAAATATAAAACTTTGTAAAACTATCCTACTAAAACATTGTGTCTGAGCCCTGTAAAGAAAGGGAAATAAGACAAACAAGAAACAACTGTTTTAACACATGACTTAGAATCACATTTAACTTTTCCCACCCATACTGACTAAGACCCACCCCATCTCAGTGGACTTGACGGGATGTTCTCCTGCAGAGGGAAAAGAAAAAGAGGGTTAACACCTATAACCCTGACACCTGTATTCGTGTAGTGGAAAAGAAACTTCTCCAAGAAGAAATCCCTTTTCTCCAGAGTGAGTGCATGATAAGTGTTCAAACGTTGCACAACACTGCCACCTGGTGACAGCATCTCGGTAACTGCACCCGTGGAACTTTCCTCTTTTCTTTCGGCCCTATCTACCCCAGAGTCAGTATTCTCTTGCTGGGAAGTGAAGAACAAACATCAACAGTTCTCCCCTTCTTTCAGGTACAAAACAACGGGCTCCAGAATGTTCAGCAGTTTGGGAAAAAACCCCGGAGTCTTTCTCCCTCCTACAAGTAAAAATGGGAATGCGGCAAAACCAGTGGCTTCAAGTGCTGATCCATGGTTTCCAGATGATACTCCACATCTTCTCCTTCCTTTCTTCGGATCAAAACTTTATCCGCATGGATGTGTCGTCCCAACATCCATTCTGCCTTGCAGTCTTTGAATCGCTGGGAGGCCTTCGGAGAGCATGCCAAGTACCTGCGGGCGTGAGGAACCTGAATGTGAGTCCACACGAAGTCATTGTACCAGCGTTCCCGGCACACTTCCACCTCATAGAGTAAGTCCTTCGATAAGTATGGATACTCCCATCCGTACTCCGCAGCAACCTTCTGCCCAAATAGGCATTGTAGTCTTGCCAGAGGAGGCATGGTAGCTTTGTCCTCTTCGCCAGGCAACACTATCGAGTCTGGGTGGCGAGGGACCTTGATCACATCGGTTCGGGCATAGGGGCCCGCAGCAATAGTCTCTTTTCCCCGGCCTTCGGTACAGATGGCACCGGGGATGTAGCAGCAGACTGGGGACGGGACCTCTCTTCAGGCGCTGATGCCTCCACCCGGGGTGTGCTTTCCCCTGTTGACATGGGTGGATCTCTGATCCTGCGGGATGAAGCAAGCGGTACTTTGTCCCAGCCCTTCTCGGCAAACAAATCGTCTATTGCCACGTTGTCTCCCATGTCCGAGAGCGACTCCAGGTCGGAGGTGTCACACCTCCCGCGGATTCGCTAGGCCATGACTTCCCGACACCTCCGCCCACACACCAAGTCTCTCCGCCTGGCTTACCTCGGCCTTTACTTGAAGCGGGACGTCCGGAACTCTTGTCGACGGATTCATCCGGGCCGGGCGTAAGTGGGCGAGATGGTCTACCACAACCGCTGGTCGGGGCTACCATGCCGGTCTTCCTCTTTGGTGGTGGACGCTGCAAGACAGTGGTGACCGAGTCAGCATCCTCGGATTTCTCCCGTTGGGGTTTTACGACCTCCTCCGCGGTCGTTGAAGTGTGTGCAGGGGTGACTCTCACAGCAGTGATTCCTCCTCTTTGAGTTGTGTTGCCTGAAGCCCGGCCAGATTAAATGGTCCTCGGCCTCTCCACCGCCGGATCCACTTCGAACAGGAATTCCCCACAGGCCTCACAGCGTCCGAACGGCTTCAACTGGCACACCAGTCCTGAACACCCGGGACAAATCACACCCAGGGCCTCAACGTCCATGCACGAATACAGGGCGAATCGACCCCTTGGCTTTAGTCGGATCCCCGTATCCGTTACTAGAGCAGCAGCTGTCAAAGTCGTGGTGGAAGGATGAACTGGAATCCACGAGGTGTGTCCGAACATGGCGACCTGTTGCTGATCCATCGCACACTGCAGAGTTTTTGCGCCAACGTCCCACGTGTAGTCCTTCACACGTATTGACTCCTCCCCTTTGCTCCAGTTCGCGGGCTTTTCTTCTTTTCTGTTTCTGAGTCACGCCCACGAACTAAGCGGCGGGGGTGTGCCTGGTGGCGCAGTGCAATAAAAGCCCCCAAGTGTAGTACTTCACACGACTGAACTTCCCCCTCTTTCCACTCTTCTGAGCGGGCCTTTCCCTTCTTTGGGTCATGTCCACGACTTCGAGCAGGGATGCACTTCGGCCAATGAAGGCCTGCCTGTTCGCTTAACTCCTCCAACAGACACGTTCGATACTGTGGTGCACAAACACTATACCGGACCCGAGCCCCCACGTGTAGCGGCTGCTCCTCACACTCCCCTCTTTGTCTCGTCTTTCTCTTGTCTAGGGGTATCTTAGAGGGGAGGGAGCGGGGACACTACGCCTAGCTTCCACCACAGATGTTAGTGCGGTATAAGCAACAGTTCTGTATTACCTTCGGGTCAGTGCTGTGCACCTGAATCCTCCCTCCAAGAGTCACCGCGAACCATGTCTGTCAGAAAATGAGCTCCACACCAATAAAGTTCAACACTCCTTTATTCTCCTTGTCTGAACACAAACAGTTGAACTCCCTTGATAGAACAGAACAGAAAAGGAGGTGTGGATGCGAACAGGCCCAGACACAATGTAAGCTGCCACTTCCCTTCCTAGAAGTGTGTCCTGGTCTCCGCACGAGGGTAGATTTCCTTCCAGGCCGTCTCCGACGAGAGACTCACTTGTCACCGGCAATATGCTGCACCGGGTCTTCAAATGAGGAGCTCCCCCCGGTCCATTGCACCTTCCAGATTTGGGTACCCACTCCTGGGGTTCCCTAGGATCTCCTTCCCTCGCGGAACTCAGTGTTGGGCACTGAGCTCCGGACCTCCATCCAAGTACCTCACCCCAGGCTAAAGGTGCCTGGGAAGGAACTCGACCTCCGCTGTCCTCTAGGCCTAAGCCACCCAGAGGAGCGACACGACCCACCGTTCGCAAGCTGAAGGTGCCTGGGACGTCAACCCCGTGACAAAGATGGCCGGCTCCCTTTATACCCTCTCCCAGCAAGCACGGCGGGTTCCCCGCCCCACCATACCGCTGCCGAGGGAGGACAAAAAGGAGGCACAGCACACAGCAATGATTCAACCCCAGCCCAGGGCGACAGCGCCACCTACTGGGCTGCAGGGAATTACACATCACTGATGTCTCTGCCAAATTCAAAATTACACCTGGGAAAGTACATACCCGCTAGATATATATATATATATATATATCATTTAAAAAGTGAAAGCGGAGGCATTTACAGGTCTTGAAATGTGTATTTCTTTCATATTTATAGTCTTAATCTTTCTCCTAATATTTAGGTTGGAATAGTTATGCTTTTATGCTTTTAACTCTAGTATATGTTATCTTAAAGCTCATGTTTTCTATTTATTAAGCATATGATGGGTACTATTTTACATAATAGTTATATTATCTGGTTATAGTATGTAAAATATTTATAATATTTATTACATATTGTCAGAAACCTAAACTTTTGTCAAACAGTCCTAGTTATTAAGGCGTCAAAAAAGAGGTACATAAGTATAATTCAAGAACCATAACCCAACAAAAGCATCAGGAAGAGGTTGGCTAACCTGTAGTCACATTCAAAAAGTAAAACTCGCTTAAAAAGGGGCCAAAACTGAAATTAGTTAAATACAAGCACTACTTTTATTTTTTAAAGCTATGTTGCATCTTGTTGTTGTCTTATGAAACAAGTAGCAGTGAGTTTTGGACACTGCTCTTCCTCATCACACTTTACATAATCCCACATACCCCTTGTTTATCTAAAATACCCATATAGCAGTGTCATTTAATCATACAGTAGAAACATTGAATAAGTTCTAATGCTAATAATGCCCATACTAAATCAATTGTTTTCATTTACATGGGAAAAATCAGCTGTGAGGCTAATTTTTTTTAAAGACGTTGAAACTTGAATCTAAGCATTGATGCTGACGTGTACTGGTGATATTTACTTTAGGAATCTGGAATGCAGTATTTTAAAATTCAACCAAATGAAGCAGTGTTAAAGTGATCCTGTCACTGCAAGCAGGTATAAAGTGTAGGTACCTAGACCTAGAGGTACCTGTACATACCATGGCAGGTTTCATTGCCTCTGCTGTGCCTGCATGCTGGGTCATTCTGAAAAGGCAAAGCTGTTTAGATTGGCGTCACAGATTTCTCGCTCCCTATAATCATTTAGTGATGCGTAGTAGGTCTATAGTAAGATTTTTAACACTTTAATATTTTATTAATAAAGCAGTGCAATGAAAAATGGTGAAATGAAACCCTAAATAACCATTCAGATTGGAAAGAAAATTTGAAAAAAATTGTGGAGACAATATGGACTCTCATGGTACAGTAAAGACTTACACAATAGAGTTACAAAAATATAAATTTATTATACAAAAACATACATTGTTAAAACCATGAACAAGTAGATACTAAACACCGGATGCTACTTAATAAGGAGCACCCACTTCTCTGACGCAACCTGGGAAAAAGAGATATCAAACATGTTCCGCGATAGTGAACAGGGAAACAATTCTCCAGTTGCAAATTCTACATGTTTTGCGGTTGCCCGGTTCCTCAGGAGTATACTTTGTCAGAGAATAATCTACAAAAGAGAAGTGGGTGCTTCATATTAGGTAGCATCCGGTGTTTAGTATCTACTTGTTCATGTTTTTAACAATGTATGTTTTTGTATAATAGATTTATATTTTTGTAACTCTATTGTGTAAGTCTATACTGTACCATGAGAGTCCATATTGCCTCCACAATTTTCAAATTTTCTATTCAGTTATTGGACGAAGGTACTTTATTTATTTCTTTATCAAGTAGCTTTTCATAAACCATTCAGATTGGAGTTGTCAATGTTAACAGTAGTCGAGAGATCTTCATATCACTCCCACTTTTCAAGCAGAAGGGTTGACTACAAAACACTTCTTGAAGTGAGTTTAACCACTTAATCCCTGGACCATTTGGCTGGCCAAAGACTGGAGCACTTTTTGCAATTCTGCACTACGTCGCTTTAACTGACAATTGCGCGGTCATGCGACGTGGCTCCCAAACAAAATTTACGTCCTTTTTTTTTTCCACAAATAGAGCTTTCTTTTGGTGGTATTTGATCACCTCTGCGGTTTTTATTTTTTGCGCTATAAACAAAAATAGAGCGACAATTTTGAAAAAAAAGCAATATTTTTTACTTTTTGCTAAAATAAATATTCCCAAAAAATATATAAAAAAACTTTTTTTTCCTTAGTTTAGGCCGATACCAATTCTTCTACATATTTTTGGTAAAAAAAATAAAAATAAGCATTTATTGATTGGTTTGCGCAAAAGTTATAACGTCTACAAAATAGGGGATAGTTTTATGGCATTTTTATTAATATTTTTTTTTTTACTAGTAATGGCGGCGATCAGCATTTTTTATCGTGACTGCGACATTATGGCGGACACATCGGACACTTGTGACGCCATTTTGGAACCATTGTCATTGATACAGCGATCAGTGCTATAAAAATGCACTGATTACAGTAAAAATTACACTGGCAGCGAATGGGTTAACCACTAGGGGGCTAGGAAGGGGTTAAGTGTGTCCTAGGGAGTGATTCTAACTGTTAGGGGGCATGGCTACAAAGGAAACGTCACTGATCGCTGTTCCCGATGAGAGGGAATAGACGATCAGTGACATATCACTACGAAGAACGGGGAGATGTTGTGTTTACATTGACATCTCCCCTTTCTTCAGCTCCGTGACAGGATCGCGGGACACCGGGGGACATCGAGTCCGCGGGTCCCGCCGGCACAGTCACGGAGCTCGCGGCAGGGTGGCAAATTTAAAGGGACGTACCTGTACACCCATTTGCCTGTCTGTGCCATTCTGTCGACGTATATGTGTGTGCGCTGGTCCTTAAGTGGTTAAGTATAGTTTGACACAGCACTAATACTGTTAATTTGACTAAATCTGATAGAATTGGGTTCTACTTCTAAACTGATGGAATTGTCATTAAAACATTTAAAAGAACTGAATGAATTCAGCTTCAATTTGTATATTGCAACTGATTAGTACTGAAACCTACTGCAGATATTGCCAAGAAAAGTCTTGTACCTGGAAATCAGAAACTCATGGTAGCTAATAAGCCCATAGCCTGGGGAATACAAATCATGAATGGCAAAGTGGCTCTCTAGTAGTTGTAAAACTACAAATGCTAGTGGAGATTGATAAACCGTGGTAAAAGGATAAGCCTTTTCACACTGCATCTTTACACTGCATACCTCCCAACCTTTGAATAAAGCCAGCCATACATGGACCGAACTTTCGATCTATGGGCTGCCTAAAGCCAGGTACACACCGGCCGAATCTCGGAAGACAGCGACCGGTTAAAAAAAAAGTCCGTCATTCGGCCCATGTGTATGTCGGTCTGTTTGGCTGGCTAATGTTGGACATGCATGCTGGAAAACCAGCATCCGACTACTCCTGATCAGTGCTCTCAGCCAATGGCAGAGACCGCTGATCGGAGTGTTCTGGCAGGTGTATCTAGAAGAATAGGGCCTGAAAAGCAAAAATAGTGTTGGATATAACACCAGCGAGATTTTTATTGCTGTTTGCGTTCCTGTTGTATATTTGCTCTTATTACTTGTCTGCTAAAACCAGACAAGAAAAACCGTTGTCAGCAGTACAGAAATCTCTCTAATGCCCTGTACACATGATCGGATTTCCGATGGAATAAAATCCGATGGAATTTTCCGTCGGAATTCCTGATGAAGCTGGCTTTCATCAGTCTTGCCTACACACCATCAGACAAAATTCCGACTGTCCAAAACGCGGTGACGTAAAACACTCAGACGAGCCGAGAAAAATTAAGTTCAAGGCTTCTGAGCATGCGTCGACTTGATTATGAGCATGCGTGGATTTTTTCTCCGTTGGAGTTCCACACAGACGATCGGAATTTCCTATAGTTTTTTTTTCCATCGGAAAAATTTAAAACATGTTCTATTTTTTAACATCCATGGAAAAAAAGTCTGATGGGGCCCACACACGATCGTTTTTTCCCATGAAAAAAGTCCATCTGACTTTTTTCATCGGAAAAAGCGATCGTGTGTACAGGGCATAAGAGAGCCCAGAGAGCATAAAAACCAGACAGAGTTTCTCCTTCTTCCCCACTTCATCCAAAACTTGGTTTTAAAATAAAGCAATCACAGGACTGCAAACTGAATGAAAACATAAAAGGCTTTAAAAGACACTGGAGAAGCTGCAACTCAATATGATTTTTCATTTCTCAGGCAAACACTTACCAACATCTGTGATAAATGACTTCCCATTATCTGGCCACTGAATATACTGGTTTGTGAAATAATTGCTGCCATATCCAAGAATAAAACCCTCCAACTTGATGCTTTGGTTTGGACGATGGAATTTCATAGTTAGCGTGTCTCTGGTGATGTTGATGTACACCTTCATGTTCGGTTTCTTTACTGCAGAAAAATAAGAGACAGGTTTATAAGACTCTGCTGGATAGGAGCTAAAATAATACATGTTAAGAAAATATATTGTATCTGCATGGCCTGCACAGTAAGGCTGGATTCACACCTATGCATTTTTAGTGCTTTTTGCATTTTGCAGATTTGCACTACAGAATGTGTTTCATAGGAAACCATGTTAAATGGACTGTAGTCCAAATCTGCCAAATGCAAAAAGCACTAAAACTGCTTAGGTGTGAATCCAGCCTAAGGCTTGGTTGACACCTATGCAGGTTGCAGTTTGCATATTCCAGGTGCATTTTGCTTTTTTCAATACACTTTTTTGATCCATTAAAGTCTATGGAACCAAAAAACAGAAAATGCATAGACACCAAGGAAACCATGTTAAATGGACTTTAGTGAGTTTCTGCAAAACTGAAAATGCACAAAAAAATACATAGGCGTGAACCAGGCCTAAGGCTGGATTCACATCTATGCAGTTTTAATGCTTTTTGCATTTTGGAGATTTGCACTACAGTCCATTTAACATGGTTTCCTATGGAACACGTTCTGTAGTGCAAATCTGCAAAATGCAAAAAGCACATAAAATGCATAGGTGTGAATCCAGCCATAGGGTGCATTCACACCTGCGAATGCATCCTGCCTCTGATTAGATGTGAAAACCCTAGCACATCTGATATCTATGCTCCTCCTTGTTACTCCTCCTTCACTGCTACCATCTTCTTTTGATCTTTTTGTATTCTTTAGTGGCCGGGCAAAGATGATGCAAGTTCCATGCACACACACAAGATTTACTTAGACCTGTTTAGTGTACAATTAGTGAACAATTGACAGAATCAAGGAAAAAGATTTTGGGGAAACATTTATTTTGCACAAGATGGTAAGAGTTTCCGTAATTATATCACCCACTCGCACATCACAGTGTGGAGAATTGTTCATTTTAGAAGTAAAACATCTGAAGAACAGACATTTCTTTGACACATCTAATTTCTTGGCCTTATTGTCTTTCAAAGACTTCAATGGAATGTTAACTGCTGACTGACTGTTATTCACAATTGTAGTATTAGAACATTAAAGCAGGCAGACTCTTATACTACATAGTAGATGGTAGATTAAAAGGAGATTGTACAATAAGATTGTATTATTTGGGGTTAGCCTAAGGCAAGCCATAGTTAAGGCGATGGGTTGCAGGAAAGAAAATCACTTGATTCCCGGCCGGCAGAGCGCAATGATTACTGCTAGTGGCTATAGCCATCAGCAGTAATCGCATTAAAAAAATATGATAGGCTGCTTGTACTGAAGTCGATAGATGGAGCGACTTCAGTAGCACCAGCCTGCCCATACATGGATCAAATCTCAGCTTGTTCCTGCTGAACCGGCAGAGATTCAATCCATCTATGGCTGGACTAAGGCTTTAATATTTTTTTCTTGTTGAGCCCGTCAGCCAAATAAGACAAATCTAATGTATTCTACTATACAGTACTAACAGCATGGGTAGAGGAATCTCCTCTGCTGACTATTGCATCTATACAGAGGCAACACCCCATCTCATTTTGGGCGCGGCGCTTCGCGGCGACGGTTAATGATAGGATGTGGGGTTCCACCACCTTGTACCTCTGGACCCCTTTACATTACACAGCACCCTGCACCTCTGGACTCCTTTACATTACACAGCACCCTGCACCTCTGGACCCCTTTACATTACACAGCACCCTACACCTCTGAACCCCTTTACATTACACAGCACTGCACCTCTGGACCCTTTTACATTACAAAACACGCTGCACCTCTGGGCCCCTTTATATTACACAGCACCCTGCACCTCTGGACCCCTTTACATTACACAGCACCCTGCACCTCTGGACCCCTTTACATTACACAGCACCTTGCACCTCTGGACCCCTTTACATTACACAGCACCTTGCACCTCTGGACCCTTTTACATTACACAGCACCCTGCACCTCTGGACCCCTTTACATTACATAGCACCGCACCTATGGACCCCTTTACATTACACAGCCCCCCACAGTTTGTTACACAGACACCCCCCTAACAGTTATGGACCCCCTGCATGTTACACAGACCTCCCTACAGTACAGACCCCTCCCTAGAGTACAGACCCCCTCCCTACAGTACAGCAGTACAGACCCCCCTACATTACAGCCCCCTCTACCATACATACCCCCCTACATTACAGACCCCCCTACAATACAGACCCCCCTACAGTACAGACCCCCTCCCTACAGTACAGACCCCCTCCCTACAGTACAGACCCCCCCCTACATTACAGATCCCCCCTACAATACAGAACCCCCCTACAATACAGAACCCCCCCCCCTACAATACAGAACCCCCGTACAATACAGACCCCCCTACAATACAGACCCCCCTACATTTCAGACCCCCCTAAAATACAGAACCCCTTACATTTCAGACCCCCCCCCTACAATACAGAACCCGCTCTACATTACAGACTCCCCTACAATACAGAACCCTCCCTACATTTCAGACCCCCATACAATACAGAACCCCCCTACAATACAGAACCCCCCTGCAATACAGAACCCCCCTATATTTCAGACCCCCCATACAATACAGAACCCCCCTACATTACAGACCCCCTACAATACAGAACCCCCCTACAATACAGACCCCCCTACAATATAGAACCCCCCTAAATTACAGACCCCCCTACAATACAGACCCCCCCATACAATACAGAACCCCCCTACATTTCAGACCCCCCCTACAATACAGAACCCCCCTACATTACAGACCCCCCTACAATACAGAATTCCCCCTACAATACAGAATCCCCCTTCATTTCAGACCCCCTTACAATACAGAACCCCCCTACATTTCAGACCCCCCCTACAATACAGAATCCCCCCCCCCACATTACAGACCCCCCTACAATACAGAACCCCCCTACAATACAGAATCCCCCCTACAATACAGAACCCACCCTACATTTCAGACCCCCCTACAATACAGACCCCCCTACATTACAGACCCCCCTACAATACAGAACCCCCCTACATTTCAGACCACCGTTACAATACAGAACCCCACCTACAATACAGAACCCCCCTACAATACAGACCCCCCCCTTCAGACCCATAATGTACCTCAGATCAGCACGGGACTGCATGTCGGGTCCCCTCCCCCTGTGTGGACATAAAGGAGGAGGGGGAGGCGGCTTCACTCTGCTCGGCTGTGTGAGACAGTCGAGCCGAGACTAATCAGATCATCAGTGCCACGGCCACCTTGCCAGAGAGAAGGGAATCGTTGCGGGTCCCGGCCCCCTGATGTCCCGGCGTGTGACACTGTCACTCGAGTGCGGCTCTGACTCGCAGCTGAGAGTGCACTGGGGGCAGGGCCGTCTCTAATATTGATTGGACCCTGGGCAAACATTTTCTTGGGGCCCCCCTCCCTGAGAAATACAATAGATAGCAGCCAGACTCAAAATCGGTTTACTGCAGCAGATCAGGTAGCGACTGTGATTGGTTGCCAGAGGTTGCAGCATATCATTTCCACTAACTAACTGGTTGCTAGAGGTTATTGCACATCATTATTGCTCACTGATGGGTTGCTAGAGATTACAACAGACATTACTGTTCACTGATTGGTTGCTAGAGGTTACTGCACATCATTATCTCTGCATCAAATTGTGGGTGGAGCTAAACTGCACTAAACAGTGAGGCATTGTTATATACCAGTATTTTAGGAAAGCACTATATACAGACTGCAGGGTTCTGGAGTTTGCTCTATGTGCAGGGTTGAGGTGTGCACTACATACAGAGTGCAGGGTTGAGGGGTCCTCTATGGGCAGAGTGCAGGGTTGAGGGGTCCTCTATGGGAAGAGTGCAGGGTTGAGGGGTCCTCTATGTTGCAGAGTGCAGGGTTGAGGGGTCCTCTATGTTGAAGAGTGCAGGGTTGAGGGGTCCTCTATGTGCAGGGTTGAGGGGTCCTCTATGTGCAGAGTGCAGGGTTGAGGGGTCATCTATGTACAGGGTTTAGGGGTCCTCTATGGGCAGAGTGCAGGGTTGAGGGGTCCTCTACGGGCAGAGTGCAGGGTTGAGGGCAGAGGCGTAACTAGAACCTTCAGGGCACTGGTGCAAGAAACCATGAATCAGTGCTGCCTATCAATGCTCATCAATGCTGCCCATCAGTGCCACCCATCAGTGTCACCTTTCGGTGCTCATCAATGCCGCCTATCAGTGCCTCCTCTGCAGGACTCTGAGCTGGGAGCGTCTCTCTTGTACAGCCCAGAGCCTGCAGTGACAGTTCCCCCTCCCTCTCCACTTGCACGGATGGAAGAGGAAAGAGCCGCTCTGCTCCTTTGCTCCTTCTCCTCCTGCCCCTCTCCCCTTGTGTGTGCACTGCTGGAAGTGTGATTGATCCAATTCAGCTACTGGGCTTCACACTTCTTGTGTGCACACACGAGGAGAGGGGCAGGAGGGGAAGGAGCAGATTGGCTCTCTCCTCTTCCATCCGTGCAAGTGAGGAGGGAGGAACTGTCAGTGCAGGCTCTGGGCTCTATGAGAGAGAAGCTCTCAGCTCATAGCCCTGCGGTCAGCATCCCCGCTGGGGCCCCCCCTACAGTGGTGGAAACACCTGGGCCGATTGCAAGTGCGACCTTTGTGACTCCACTGCCCAGAGATCAGTCTGTCCCCTAGTATAATTCCCCCAGGTCAGTCAGACTAACATAGATGGACCCCATTGGGGCACATACTGACGTGGGGGGATTATGCTGGGGACAAACTGACCTGGGAAATGGGAGGACTGTACTGGGGAACAGACTGGACTGTCAACAGTGTGCACAAAAGCAATCTAACCCCCCACCCAGATGAGCCTGCCACAGTGTGCATAACCACCCCCCCCCCCAAATCAAGCAGTCAGTCAGTGTGCACAGAAATAATTCAACCCCTATCCAGATCAGCCTGTCACAGTATGCACAGCCACAATCAGTCACTGTGTGCACAATCACTCCCCCATCCATATTTACATACCTAAAAAGCATGTGGAATTTATTTTCTCCCATGCTCGTGCAGGTGCAGTTAGAATGACATCATTGCCCCGCCCCCTCCCCCTGATGCCGATCCCACCCACACACATGTAGAGATGTGTAGAGCAGCAAGGGTTTTGACAAAGCAGAGCAGCCAGCAAGTGACTAGCGCAGGCTGCGAAACTCCAGCTGTAAAAAAGACATTTCAGTGCAGCTGCTTTGGGCCCCCAACAATGATTGGGCCCAGGGCAACTGCCCTGTTTGCCCTGCGCTAAAGACGGCCCTGACTGGAGGGGAGACGTGACATGCGGGCCGCAGAGGGCCACCACGGGCCACCGAGGGCAGCATGGGGCCCGCGGGCCGCCGCGGCCCACCGGGCATATGCCCGGTCTGCCCTATGGCCAGTCCGGGCCTGGTGGGTATAATTTTTGGTATGTCGTGTGCACGATCCTGAGAAGCTGTATGTTTCGTTTTAGGGCTTGTTCACATGAGGTGCTTTAAAGCGGGCCCCACGCAAGTCTGTGTTTTCCTAGGACAGGGACGCACAAGTGTTTTGTGCGTCCCTGTGCTGATGTCCTATTCATTTATATTGGGAGAAGTGACTGCATAGACAAAGCTGCTGATGAGGGTGAGTGGGGGGGCTGCACTTACCCTCATGTCATATTGGCTGTGTCTGTGTGTCAGGGTCACCTGTGGCCAGGTGACAGATGCACACCGTAGGGGGACAGGAGTGCACCGCGAGGTAGTGAACCCTATGGCTGGCTTCTGCGGATAGGAAACTGGGTGGTTGTGGAAAGCGGGACCAGAGGAGCACAACCGGGGTCCTAACGGAAGCTAGAGCCAAGATTCCCCAGGGCGCGGAGTCTAAGACCCAGCTGGTCTTCTCCAGGGCCTCTAGTGGTGAGGATGTTAGCTGCAGGCTGGGACCAGGTCGCGGCCCCTGGAGTTTCCTAGCTCACGCCCCGTAGGATAAGGGGAAAAGAGGGGAAGCAGAAGCACAAGATGAGAGAGAACCGAATAACAAGCTGAAGGTCAGGGGCCACAAGCAGACAAGGATAACGAAAGAACGAGCCGAAGGTCAAGGGTCACGAGCAGACAGGGATAGTCGGGGACAAGCCAATAACGTAACAGAGAGACAGACGTAGCACACGGCAGGCAGGAACCCAAACACACAATGCCTAACAAACACGTTGATCAGCAAAGCAGGCTTGCAGTGCACAGGTTAATATAGTGTTCAGTGATAGGGCCTGGGGTGGAGTCAGGCTGGGAGGAGATTATAAAGGAAGCCAGGTGAAAGGGCTCAGGCCTCTAAGATGAACACATGGGAAGGAAGGTAAGCTGACAGACAAACACTACTGCATATCCATGACAGTACCCTCCCTCTTATGGGCCCTCCCCCGCCTGGGCCCAGGCTTAAAGGGAAATCTCTGATGAAACCTTCTCAACAGATGAGGTGCAGCGACATCAGATGCAGCGATCCAAGACGCCTCCTCAGGACCAAAACCTCTCCAATGCACAAGGTACTGAAGAATGCCTCTGCAGAGCCGAGAATCCAGAACTTGTCTAACCTCGTACTTAAGATTATCCTCAGAGACCGAAAACGAGGTAGGGAGATGACAAGAAGATCTATTGAGGACCAAAGGCTCTCTAGGAATAAGCAAGGGCATGAGAGGATCAACAGGAATCTGAGGAGGGTCCCCTAGACCCTTAAAGGGGAACTGGTCATCTTGCACAGGACCATCAGACTGGGCAGATGTCAGTGGAACCCTGAAGTCAGGTTGGTTAGAAGGTGACATGTCACCGGAGTCAAACTGAATAGCTGAGGGACAAGCAGAATGTCCCGAACAAGAAAAAGTAGGAGGCTCACTGGGCATGGGCTGGACTGGCATAACTAGTACAGAGGCAGAGTGAATAGCTGAGTCAGGTGTAGCGACTACCTGAATCGCATCGCAAGACGTAACGACTGCAGGACTTGTAGACAAGCTAGCCTGGCTGTGCGTCCAAGGGTGGTTAGGGACAGAGAAATGTAAATGGTTATGCAACCTGGAATGAATGACCGGCTCAGATTCACAGGGGGCAACCTTGGGTAGGCAGGACGAGGAACAGGAGGGACCCCAAGCCAGGATCTGTCCAGTAGTCCAGTCCACATGAGGAGAATGGAGCTGTAACCATGGGAGACCCAAAATTATAGGCGTTGAGGCCTTGGGTAAGATAAGGAAGGATATCCACTCCTGGTGGAGTGTCCCTACCGACAGCTTAACAGGGAGGGTCTGGAAGCGGATAGGTCCCCCTGGGAGAACAGTACCATCAATCGCCAAGACCACCAATGGTGTGGTGAGGGGCAAAAGAGTAAGTCTCATGGACGATGCGATTTCCCAGTCCATAAAATTACCAGCGGCTCCGGAATCCAGATATGCTGAGACCGAATGAGAAGAAGCACCAACATGAAGGAACACAGAAAGCAGAAGACGAGAAGGGGAAGGTGATATTTCTGGGTCCAATACTCCACTTTCCAGATGAAGTGGACCCGAACGTTTTTCTGGACAAAGAGAGCAAGTGTCACGAAAATGACCTTTGCCCCCACAGTAAAGACACAGACCAAGAGTTCTGCGCCTAGCACGTTCCTCGGGGGATAGCCTGGTCCGACCCAGCTGCATGGGTTCCTCAGCTGGTAGGAGATGCTCTACGGGTCGAAGAGAGGGGAGCTCAGGCTGACTAAGAACCAAGGAGTGCTGGCGTTGCTTTTCTAAGGTCCTCTCCTGAAAGCGAATATCGATCTGGTTACACAAGGAGATAACGCCGGCCAGATCAGTGGGGATGGTTCTTCCTGCTAATTCATCCTTCACTCTATCAGACAGGCCATGCAACAAGGTTGCGACTAAGGCCTCATTGTTCCAGCTCAACTCAGCCGACAGTATGCGGAAATGAAGGGCATACTGTCCCACAGAAGCAGACTCTTGGCGGAGACGTAAAAGGGCGCTGGCCGCTGAAGAGACACGAGCCGGTTCTTCGAAGATATTCCGAAAAAGTTTCAAGAAGCCAGACAGGCTAGAAACCACTGGATCATTCAGTTCCCACAGAGGGGCTGCCCAGGCTAAAGCTTCACCAGAGAGGAGGGAAATGATATAGGCTACCTTAGCCCGATCAGACAGGAAGTTTTGGGGCTGGAGCTCAAAATGAATTGTGCATTGGCTAAGGAACCCCCTGCAAGCCTTGGAGTCCCCAGAGAAACGGGATGGAGCTGGCAGCTGTAGTGAGTGTGTGGCTGCGACTGGTGCAATAGGTGCAGCCGCTGGTTGTATTTGAGGTTGCGGATTCAGGGTTCCCAAGGAGGCCTGAAGCTGCTCAAAGCGAGAAGCCAGATCCTGGAGGAATCGCATCACCTGAGTCTGATTCGATTCCTGGGTTTCAAGTCTGCAAACTATGCCCTGCAACGGATCATCCACGGGTAATGGGATGTCAGCTGGGTTCATGGCTGATCAAACTGTCAGGGTCACCTGTGGCCAGGTGACAGATGCACACCGTAGGGGGACAGGAGTGCACCGCGAGGTAGTGAACCCTATGGCTGGCTTCTGCGGATAGGAAACTGGGTGGTTGTGGAAAGCGGGACCAGAGGAGCACAACCGGGGTCCTAACGGAAGCTAGAGCCAAGATTCCCCAGGGCGCGGAGTCTAAGACCCAGCTGGTCTTCTCCAGGGCCTCTAGTGGTGAGGATGTTAGCTGCAGGCTGGGACCAGGTCGCGGCCCCTGGAGTTTCCTAGCTCACGCCCCGTAGGATAAGGGGAAAAGAGGGGAAGCAGCAGCACAAGATGAGAGAGAACCGAATAACAAGCTGAAGGTCAGGGGCCACAAGCAGACAAGGATAACGAAAGAACGAGCCGAAGGTCAAGGGTCACGAGCAGACAGGGATAGTCGGGGACAAGCCAATAACGTAACAGAGAGACAGACGTAGCACACGGCAGGCAGGAACCCAAACACACGATGCCTAACAAACACGTTGATCAGCAAAGCAGGCTTGCAGTGCACAGGTTAATATAGTGTTCAGTGATAGGGCCTGGGGTGGAGTCAGGCTGGGAGGAGATTATAAAGGAAGCCAGGTGAAAGGGCTCAGGCCTCTAAGATGAACACATGGGAAGGAAGGTAAGCTGACAGACAAACACTACTGCATATCCATGACACTGTGCAGCTGCATGTCCCAATAGAAATAAATAGGATACCGCCACAGAGATGCTCACAACACCTGTGCAATCCCGTGCCAAGAAAACACGGGCCCGCGTGGGGCCAGCAGTTAATCGCCTCGTGTGAATGAGCCCTTGGGTGGGCAGTTGGCGGGGTGGGTAAGGCTGCAGCTCAACTGCTTGTCTTTACCCATGCTCGTATGAACAAACTGAATTTGGTATATTTAGCTGTTTTAAAAGCCTAAGGGGATATTTGGAAAGCAGTGAGATTACATTTAGAGCATATAGCAACAAGTGAACATGACTACAGATTTCATGGGATAAACCAACACCCACCAGGGGGTATTTGCCAAATATGTGTTGTAATAAAAGGATACATAGTATAATTTGGGCCCTGGGCAAACATTTTCTTGCCCCCCCCCTCCATTCTGAGACATACAAAAGCAGATAGATGCAAAATCAGTTTACTGCAGCAGATCACGTAGTGATTGCAATTGTTTGCCAGAGGGTACAGCCTATCCTTACCGTTCACTGGCTGGTTGCTAGAGGTTACAACACATAATTTCTGCTTGCCGATTGGTTGCTAGAGGTTACTGCACATCATTAGCGCTCACTGATTGGTTGCTAAAGGTTAATGCACATCATTACCACTCACTGAGCAGGAGAGCAATCCCAAATAATTGAGCAAGTAAAGCGGCACATTAATACACATACTACAGGAGAGGATCAGAGAGTGCAGACATACTGCAGGAGATTACCAGAGACTGCGGACATACTGCACGAGATTACCAGAGACTGCGGACATACTGCACAAGATTACCAGAGACTGTGGACATACTGCACAACATTACCAGAGACTGCGGAAATACTGCATGAGATTACCAGAGACTGCGGACATACTGCACGAGATTACCAGAGACTGCGGACATGCTGCATGAGATTACCAGAGACTGCAGACATACTGCACGAGATTACAAGACTGCGGACATACTGCACAAAATTACCAGTCTGCGGACATCCTGCACAAGATTACCAGACTGCGGACATACTGCACGAGATCACCAGGCTGCGGACATACTGCACGAGATTACCAGAGACTGCAGACATACTGCACGAGATTACCAGAGACTGCGGACATACTGCATGGGATTACCAGAGACTGTGACATACTGCATGAGATTACCAGAGACTGTGACATACTGCACAAGATTACCAGAGACTGTGACATACTGCATGAGATTACCAGAGACTGTGGACATACTGGAGTCTGCATGAGATTACCAGAGACTGTGACATACTGCATGAGATTACCAGAGACTGTGGACATTCTGCATGAGATTACCAGAGACTGTGACATACTGCATGAGATTACCAGAGACTGTGGACATACTGGAGTCTTCATGAGATTACCAGAGACTGTGGACATACTGCATGAGATTACCAGAGACTGCAGACATACTGCATGAGATTACCAGAGATTGTGACATGCTGCATGAGATTACCAGAGACTGTGGACATACTGGAGTCTGCACGAGATTACCAGAGACTGTGACATACTGCATGAGATAACCAGAGACTGTGACATACTGCATGAGATTACCAGAGACTGTGACATACTGCATGAGATTACCAGAGACTGCGGACATACTGCATGAGATTACCAGAGACTGTGACATACTGCATGAGATTACCAGAGACCCGATGACAGCTTTGCAGAGTGCACAGAGGACACAGGAGGCTGTATTTGCGTGCTAGCCAGTAGAGAGGGGGCGGGGCCGGGAGTTCCACTCGGAACAGAGCAGCTGTAGTTAGAGCAGTGATCGGAGTAAGTGCGTCAGTGGAGCTCCCGGCCCCGCCCCCGGATCGCTGTATTCCCCAGCCAGTATAGAGGGGGCGGGGCCGGGAGCTCCACTGACGCACCCACTCCGATCACTGCTCTAACTACAGCCGATCTGTTCCGGGCATACAGGCTACATGGGGTGGGGTCAGCGCGTCTGTGGAGCTCCCGGTCCCGCCCCCTCACTGCTGGCTAGATCGGGAATACAGCCTCCTGTCCCCTCTGTGCACTCTGCAAAGCCATCATCGGGGCCCCAATTCACGGGTAGCGCGGGGCCCCCTACAAAGATTGGGCCCAGGGCAAGTCCCCCATTTGCCCTGCGCTAAAGACGGCCCTGAGTATAATAAAGTTGTGAATTCTAGTATTCAAACTTCAAAATCAACAACTTAATGTCTTCAAAACTGTGCAAGGAATCACTTTATAGATAGTTTTTTTGACAAGGGAATGTACGAATACACATGCTCTTTAAAAACAATGCCATCTCTACTGTAATCAGTCAGACAGTTTTACAGCTTTGCCCTTTACAGATTCTTCTCTGGTAATCTCAAAAGCACATGTCATGTACTGATAAAGTAAAATCATTTCAGGGTCAAGTATTGCCGATACATCACACTACAATAAATATATATTTGCACACACTGACGTATTTGTTTGCATGTTTACATTGCCAAAGAAAAAGTAAAAGCCTCTATTATTTGTTATTTTTCTATATTTGTAATAATTGGACAACTATGAACAACATGTATTACATATGATCTGTATGTGACTAATATATATGTCCAATAAAATACTTTGACAAAGAAAAAGTAAAAGCCTGCTCACAGCTGAGTATGTTTTCTCAGAGTTCTGCCACCACACATTTCTCGTACACCATAAATTCCTTCTAGCCTCTAATATCACTTGCAGGTCAGGGTCAGAGTTCATGACATTTTACACACAGGTTAATAGGACCACAGTTTTACAGCTTACAGCTCTTAGATAAAGTACAGTATGTGTGACTTCATATAGACATTATAAAATCCTCCTAAACTTTTGAAGGTCTTTGTCTTATTTTTGGCCATTATTATTATTTGTTTAATATTTGCATTCCAGTATAGAGCAGGGGGTGTTTTAAAGTGCTCCACTCTGGGTGTAAAATACTCTAGCTATGCCACGTTCCTTATTCTTTTGCTTAAAAATTTACACAACTTATTGATCATGCTAATGTGTCATCGGCTATAGATAAAAATATTTAGCAGGGTGTTCCCTGAGACATGAAAATTATTTCAAGCGTTCCTGCAAGGTAAAATGTTGAGAAAGGCAGACTTAGCTGAATAAAAAAAAAAAAAAAAACACATATTTGATTTTGTAACAGGGAATGGTACCTGATAGATCAGTCATCCAAAAGCCAGACCTCAGCAGCTTTGGAAAAGGGAGTAACATAGCATTTAGAATCAAGGAGTTATTTTGCTCATATTTGATCTAAAATCTTTTAATTTCACTTTCTAATGTTAGCCATGCCATAGTTGGAATAGTGACTGAGATATTTCTAGGCAAAGCCGTTCCAAGGATGTGATAGATTGGCTGTTAGATCTTAAGAGCGTATTAAGATCTGAGCCGCCTCTACAGTTTCATAGCTAGTGATAAAATTAGTACAGCGTTATTGGGTTCAATGGTTCACTGATGTTCTTTATGAAAATCCTATATTAAAGTGAATCTGTAAGGGCCAAAATATCAGAGCTGCAATTGCTGACTTGTCTTTAATCCCTTCAGATAATTTTTTTTATTTTGTGCGTACATACTAAAATGCAAATTTTTTTTCGCATGAAGATGTCATCCACAAAATGTAAACAAACCATGGTTGTATTGGATATGTTTTCATCCCAATACTGCCATGCCGTAATACTTATGGCCACAGTTAATGGGTTTAAGTTGCAAGCCATTGGTCTGTTATGGCTTTACCACCTAGAAAGTAGCTACTCTTTGAAAAACATGTAACCAGTGAACTCTGAAAAGCTTGAACAACCATTCTTGTTCCAGTTGTGTTAATCCCTAGGTAGTGAAACAAGGAAATAGATGACAACCATGATGCAGCATCTTTATGAAAAAAAACATAATCAAAGGCAGCTCCATTTTTTATATTATCTACGGAGCCAGTGAACAGTGGATTTTTCCCCCCACAAACACATGGCTTATTACTGTAATCGTAAACAATGTATATAGCAGTTCACATTACAAAATAATACATATCCACTATAGAACAGAATGTTCTGTCTCTACAGTAATTAGAAACTGCAGGATTCCATCATGCCAAATACATTACAGCCAGAGTACTGTTTCAAGACTATTTGGCTGATACTGGGGTACATTTTAAGATGGTTAGCAGCACCGTAGGGTGTTTCTTAACTTGGAATTCCACTTTATATCCTTCAGACACTTCATTTTAGAACTTTAAGGTAGATCTCAAGTAAACACTAGAATATAAATGATGCATGCCAATGAGTGCCAAGGTCATATATTTTGCACTGTTTTCATTGCTCAGCTGAAACTTAGTTCTTAAACCATGGGGAAACATTTTTATTTTATTTTTTACAAAAAGTGAAATTGAAGGTGGCTAGCTGTGCATGATCTGGTTGCCAAACAATCATTTTTATTTTTACTTACAGAGAGTAGAAAGAAAGTACTAGTGATCTATCACAGGGAAAACAAGAACAATCTGGGGATCAGTAGTAGACATACAGTATATGCCAATGGGTCCCTGTATGAAAACTGTTTTTAGATTCACATATTTATTCACTGTATATATAGAAAGCTATATATATAGACACATAGAACAATGCAGATGAAGAGTTACTTTTGCGATATTTTGAACTCTCCCTTCAAATCCAGTCTAAATTGTGGTAATAGGAATTGGGAGACGCACTTTATTTGTCTCATTGCCAGTCAGTGTATGTAACAACAGGAAGGAGGTCAAGCACCTACCCAACCGACATCTGTTATATTCGGCCCCTGAAGTGTGCAGTTACACAGTCTGCATAAATGGTAGGTCTTGGAGATCATGTAAAATGCTACAAGAATTGTGCCAGTATGTGTGGGCTCTTTTAAGTGCTTGCTGTTCCTCTTTACTAGTATCTTAGGGACCTAACATTAATAGTAGGTTTACCTTATGGAACAACTTCGAGGTACATTCCCTCTCAGTGAATTTGTAAAATTATCACCCTGTCCCCCACCAATTCTCAGATCGCTCTTTGCTTTTATTAACACCCCTCTATTTGTCTAGGTGTTCTTGCTGCCCCCTGGTTCTCCCCATGTCCTGATATCTCTAATGGGGGTTTGCAGTAAAAGATTCTGATATCGCAATGACTGCAGACTAGTCAATTCCATTTATTAGAAGCAGAAGAGCCTGCAGGAAAAACAGAGGGACAGTCTGAACACTCAGAGCAGTCATAGAAACATTAAAAAGAACAATGAGCTTACATTTAGATCCATCCCTAAAGGTACTACTACTTATTATTTTACTGAACACAAGCCAAAACCTGCATTCCAGTACTTTGGAAACAGAGAGTTCCTCCAACAATAAAACAGTGGTTTTCCAAATGTAATAAGACTAAAGTTATGAAAAATCTCTCAGCAAACCTAAAAAAACAAGAAAACAGGTTAAGACCACATGGGTCTATTGGTTAGACTTAATTTATTTTAGTGAATACAATCCCATAATAACAAAGAACTTTTGATCTTTGAGACACTTATCTAATGTGTATCTACTTCTTATAGTACTTATAATATAATATATATTATAATATATAATACTTCTGACATTTACCGAACTGCGGCAACACTTTTATCCTGGATTTAACATTTAACACTTTTCCTGTTGTATTTGATGTGCAAATATGTAAATAAAGAATTTATTTTATAAAAAGGGAGCAATGGTCAATCAGGTAGAGACTGAAGACTGAGTGGAACTGCTCAGGGATATACAGGGCCGAAACTAGGGGGGGGGGGAGGAAGGCACACACCCCAGGTGACGCATTTAGGGGGGGCCCTGCCAGGGGTTCTGTCACCCTCACCTGCACTGGGAAGTGCTGCTCTAAGGGTGTCACTGCCACCCGACCAAGTGTAATTGACAGGCAGCACTCTTTGCATAGTTTCCCAAATACCAGAGAACCAAATAAGAGGGAGACTGCACAGGCGCACTAGCACTAAATCACTCTGCTCTTCCCGCCCGCCAGCGCTATAGAAAGGCATTCCAGCATGGGAGAGCCTTCGTAGAACTGAAATCCATTTATTAGGACAAGGAAAGTGTTTTTTGTGCAGAAGGCCCTGAACTAGGAAGTTGGGATTGGTATGGCAAAAGATTGAGGGGCCTGGGGGGTGCAGAGAAGGCCCTGGACTGGGGGGGTGCAGAGGAGGCCCTGTGCTGGGGTGGATGCAGAGGGGGCCCTGGACTGGGGGATGCAGTGGAGGCCCTGGGCTGAATAGGGGGGAGGAGGCCCTGGACTGGGGGTGAAGCTCAGAAGAGGCCCTGGACTGGGGGACAGGGCTCAGAGGAGGTCCTGGATTCGGGGGTGCAGTGAGAACCTTGAGCTAATGGGGGGTGGAAAGGAGGTCCTGGACTGAGGGGGGTGCAGAGGAGGCCCTGACCTGGGAGGGGGGGAAAGGAGACCCTGAACTGGGAGGGTGCAGAGGAGGCCATGGGCTGGGGGGTAGTGCAGAGGAGGCCCTGGGCTGGGGGGTAGTGCAGAGGAGGCCCTGGGCTGGGGGGTGGTGCAGAGGAGGCCCTGGACTGGGGGGGTGTAGCGGAGGCCCTGATCTGGGGAGGTGCAGAGGAGGCGCTGGAGTGGGATGGGGGTGCAGAGGAGGCCCTGGACTAGAAAAAGTTTGGTGTGGCAAAGACCCTGGATTAGGAGAGGATGCCCTGGACTAGGAGGGAATTACACAGGTGGTTATGGACTGGGAGGTATAGAGGAGGCCCTGAACTAGCAAGGGAGTGCAGAGGAGGCCTTGAACTAGGAGATGCAGTGGAAGCCCTGGACTAGAAGGGGAGTACACAGGAGGCCCTGAACTGGGGGCGGGGAATGCAGTGGAGGCCCTGGACTGGGTGATGCAGAGGAGGCCCTGGGCTAGGAGGGGAGTACACCGGAGGCCCTGGACTGGGGGGTGTAGAGGAGGTCCTGTACTTGAAAAGTGGTGTTGGTGTCGCAAAGGACCTGGATTCGTAAGGCAGGGTGCAGAGGTTGCTCTGAAATTGGGGGGGGGCTGTAGAGGAGGCCTTGGACTAGGAGGGGCGTGCAGAGGAAGCGCTGGATGAGGGGCTGCAGAAGAGGCCCTTGACAAGGAAATGGTGGTTGGTGTGGCAAAGGCCCCTGGATGGGGGGATGGTACAAGGGAGATACTGGACTAGGTGAGTGGGTGCCTGGAGGTCCCAGATTAGGAGAGGGGGTGCCTTGGACTAGGACAGCAGGTATCTGGAGGCCCTGGATTATGAGAGGGTGATAGTGGAAGCCTTCTGGACTAGGAAAGAGGGTGCCTGAAGGACCTGCCAGCTTCAGAGAGAAAAAGCCTGTATCTAAAGCCTGGGCTGAGGAAGAACCTGCCTGGGCCCTGGAGGGTGAGTTCACAACATATATGGGGACATTTATAGCAACAACAAAAAAACAGGAGTCTATTCTCCTATAAGTAGAACCTTGGCAGTATCAGGGGTTTCAAGTACCTATCAAAAGTTTCCATGTGGTACTCCACATCATCTCCATTCTTTCGGCAAATTATCACCCTGTCAGCATGAATGTGCCGACCCAGCATCCATTCAGCCTTGCAATCTTTAAACCTTTTGGAGGCCACAGGAGAACATGAGAGGTACCTGCGAGCGTGGACATGGGTGAGTCCCTTTGCATACGGGATGAGGCTAGGGGTATCTTGTTCCAGCCCTTCCGCTCAAAAAGTTCATCTGTGATGCTATCATCTCCGGCATCAGAGACTGACTCAAGGTCGGAGGTGTCACACTCCTCCGCGGGCAGGTAATTCCTTGTGGACGTGGAATTATCCCCTCCCTCGGGCTCCCGTGACTGGGGATCCTCGACACCTCTGACAAAACACCAAGTCCCGTTCCCCGGCTTACCTCTGCCTTTACTTGTACTGGGATGTCCGGGACTTTTCCAACCGGATCCATCCGGGCCGGGCGAGCGCAGGGATGTTCCTCCATCACGGCCACTGGAAGCTCTGACGAGACCGACCTTCCTCTTTGGCGGTGGGAGTAGGGAAGCTGTGGTGACCGAAGCAGCATCCTCGGATTTTTCATCCTCCAAACTTTTGATCGCGACTTCCCCGGAAGTCTCTACAGTGCGCGTGGGAATGGCTGTCCAAGCTTTGACTTCTCCTTCACGAGTGGTGGCGCCTGTTAGGCAGTTGGGGTGGAAGGCCCGAGGCCTTTCTATGGATTGCTCCACCTCGAAAATGAACTCTCCGCAGGCCTTGCAGCGCCCGAACGGCTTCAGCTGAACCACCAGTCCCGAACAGCCGGGACAAATCACACCGAGGGCCTCAACGTCCTTGCATACATACAGGGCGAATTGCCCCCGGGGCTTGAGCCTGATTCCCGTATCCGTAACCGAAACAGCAATTGGGGTCATCCTGGTAGTGGTAGGAACTGGAACCCAGGAGGCATTGGTGAACACACTGACCACTTGCTGCTCCATCACGCAATGAATAACTGGCGCCAAGTCCCCACATGCATCCCCGCACATGGACGGACTCCTCCCCTTTTCCACACCAGTTCACGGGTTTTCTCCTTGGCACACCCACGAACTGTGCAGGGAGGGTGTGCCTCGTGGCGCGTTGGCCAAAAATGGCTGACCTCCTCGGAACTCCTCTGGGCAGCAAAGTTCAAACTCCTGAAGGCCTCGGCTCCGTTACACGAACACAAATCCCGGACCCAGAGCCCCCACATGTAGCGACCTCACCTCTCACTCCCTCCTTCTCTGTCAATGTCAATGGCTCTCGTCTAGGGGATCAGGGAGGAGAGTGTAACACACCACCAACTCACATTCTCCAGTGTGTAGAGGTGTGAGCTATAACCAATTACCTTCGGGCCTGTGCCCCTGTCCAGAGCCAAAACTTCCTTTGAGAATGACCTTTAACTCCCAGAAAGCCAAGTTCCACACCATTGAAAGTCCAACACTTATTTATTCTTTTAGAGCAATAAATAGTCCTATTAGAGCAGACTGGTCAGACAACGAACAGACAAGGTGAAGAGGAAGATCCAGGCACAAACATGAACTTGTTACTCTCCTGTTTCGGTGTGCGCAAACAGGCTTGGCGCATGGTCACTGCCACCGACCGTGAGGGTGGTCGCTGCCACCCACCGGGTGAATTGGACTTGAGGTCTCTGCCACCGACCTGGGTTTCAGTTGGGTCGCTGCCACCGACCATGAGAACGTGGACTACCTTCTTGAGATGCGGCCCCTGTCAGGGGAGTCATCCATCTGGACGGTCACCAGAGGCCTCCACCGTCACCAGCCAATGCTGCGCTGGATCTCCGGGAAGGTCACCTCTCTGGTCCCCCTCACCCTAGATTCGGGTGTCCAATACCGGAGGACACCCTAGGAATCCTCCATCCCTTGCGGGACCCAGTAGAAGGTACTGGGCCCCAGGCCTCCAAAGAGTACCTCACCCCAGACTAAAGGTGTCTGGGATGGAATCGCAGCTCCATCCCCGGGCCGAGGGCGCCCGGAGACCACCAGCACTCACACCCAGGCTGAAGGTGCCTGGGCGTGAACCCCGAGCGGAAGATGTCTGCCCCTTTTATCCCCTCTCCCAGCATGCACAGCAGGTTCCCCACCCCGCCGTACTACTGCTGCGAGAGGACAAAAAGGGTACAGACTTGCAATGGTGGTTCAACCCCGGCCTATGGCGACAGCGCCACCTACAGGCCACAGGGAACTGGACACCCTTGTATACTCCACTGGCATAAATTGGTCCATGAACCCTAACAATTGCTGCATCTGAGCCATTTATCACTTAGATGCCTCCCCTAAATGTAACCACCCGCTACATATACATGTACACATTATATATACATATATATATATATATATATATATATATATATATATATATATGTATATATATGTATACACATAAATATTACAGGGGGACATGGTTACAGTGTTGGGGGGTCTGAACGAGGTAGAAGGAAGTTAAAAATCTTCCTCCTTCCTCCTCAGATCCCCCTGGATTTCCTCTTCACTCCCCGATTCACCACCTCTGAGATGGTGAATCGGGGAGTGTGAATTCTGACACAGATCACCAGTGAAGCGATCAGATTGCAGCTTCATAAACTGGCCGTTTCTGTGTCAGTCTATGAGGATTCTCGGTGTGCAGAGATCATCGGCGGGAGAACATGTTCAAACACTTCTCCCCCCGATTATCTCTGTGTCATAAACTGTTTATGGACTGTGCTCAGTGGTGATCCTTGGGATCACCGCTGTTCACTGCTTCATAAACGGACACCAAAGTTTGATATTCAGCTTTACACGATCTAACAAAATAAGAGCTCAGCTAACAGTACTAGCAGGGGATGGAAAATAATATTTCTTTTTCGTACATCACGGGACACAGAGCGACTTAGTCATTACTAATGGGTTATATAGATTACCTTCAGGTGTTGGCACTGGCCAATTCCAAACCGGAAGTACCCTCCCCTATATAAGCCCCTCCCACCCGGGAGCACCTCAGTTTTTTGCCAGTGTCTAAGGTGTTGGCCAAAGAGTAACATGTGTTTTCACTGGGCTTGCGTACAGGTTCTTTTGGGCCTTAGTAAGCTGTTCCGGATCCCACCAAAAAAGCTTCATAGCTAAACGGTCGGTACCCGGGCCTTGCAGCAGAAGAGCAAGGTTTTGCCTGTAATGCTTCTCTTAGGAGGGCTGGACCCTGGGATCCAGAGCTCTGGTCATACCCACGACCAAGATGTTGTCTGTGCAGGGTGCTATACAGGTCCAGGGGAGTGGAATCCTTGGGAACCCGGTCCCTGAAGGTTTAATTACAATGCCTGCCGTGATAGGTGAAGTTTGGACTTCTGTGGACCAAACAAAGTCCTGCGGCGGGGATCAGGTAAGTGGGGGCCCCCAGGAACTTGGTTCTATTGGGGGACCCCCAAGCCTAATTTGTCTTTCTGTCTGTTACCTAACGGTATTCCCGCTAAATATCTGTGTTTGCCTATAACTACTGAAAATGTAAAATTTTAATAGTAGTCAAGAAAAAAAAAAAAAAACAGGGACCGCGGTACCTGTGTTAAACCACTAGAGGCCGCTGTAGTCCATTTTTCTTGTCATGTGGATCTTTGGTTTTCTCAAGTCAAAAGATCCAGGCAGCTGGTAAGTTTCTCTGTGGGAATCCACTTCCTCTGCCCTGTTGCTGCGCTCATCCACCGCACAGGCCCTCCGGCAAAAAGGGCCCTGGCTCCTAGTCCCCTGTTTGATTTCGAAAAGGGCGCCAATGGCGCACGGGCACGTGCACGCGCCTCCTATGAAAAAAAAGGGGCGGGGCGGGTGGATGACGCTCGATGCGCGGCGCTTCTGCGCATGTGCGGGCGTCCCAGCATGGTTAAAAGACACAGTACAAGTGTCAGCTGCATGCAAACAGAGCTAGCAACAAACAGTGGCACACAGAGGCGGTTGATGCAGGCATCCCCATAGAAAGGCACTTTAGTGGACACCAGCTGGTATATAGCAGCACCTGTGTTAGACTATTACCAGCAAAATTGGTGTATGACGACGGGAATACCTCAGCTTTGTGCTTAAAGGATATGTCGTCCAGACGCTCCGGAAATAGATCTTCCAGGAAGCCAAAGGGGTCTCCATCGGGCTCTGAGGATATTGGGCATGCTTGTACTGCACCAATCTCCCCTGAGAATTCAGAGGTCAGTAGCCGTAGAAACCCCGCAGGAATGCCTGGTGCTGCGGCTGTCCCCAGTCCACCTGCTCCTGTATATATAACAGAGGAGGTTTTATCCTCAACTCTGGGAGGATTGGAAGAGAGATTAACAGCATTGATCGCTGCTTCCCTGTCTCAGGAAAAGCGCGTCCGATCTCCGTCTCCTCCTTCAGAGTGCCTGTTAGTGGAGGAACAGCCCCACACAGAGATCGACCTACCTGAAGGGGATCAGGATGAGGTTGATTCAGTTATGGAGGAATCAACAGTGGAAGAACCTTTCTCAGCTTCTCAGGCTGAAAGATTATGGGTTCAGTCTCTGACTAATATGGTCCGATCAGCATTTAAAATGCCTCTGGCGGAACCACCATCCACTACGGTTTCCTCGCTGGGGTCGCTAAAAGCTCCCCAGGCTGTCTGTTCCTTCCCAATCCACCCTTTATTAGAAGGGCTTATTTACCAGGATTGGGAGCATCCTGATAAAATATTTGCTCCCCCCAAGAGATTTCCGGTGATCTATCCCATGGAGGATAAGTTCATAAGAAAATGGAGGGTCCCTACAGTGGACGCAGCCATCTCTTCTGTTAACAAATCACTGACATGTCCAGTAGATAATGTTCCAATGTTCAAAGACCCAATAGATAAAAAATTGGAGTCTTTACTAAAATCTGCTTTCTCTACAGCAAGTTTGGTGACACAACCTGCGGTAGCAGCGATTGGAGTCTGCCAAGCAGTGAAAGATCAGTTGAAACAAGTCTTAAGGGACTTACCAGATCAGCAGGCTCTTGCCCTAGCTGACCTGCCTAGAGCCTTGTGTTTTGCGGTGGACGCCATAAAGGATACAATCCAACAGGCCTCCCGCTTTACGCTGTCTATAGTACATATGCGTAGGCTTCTGTGGCTCAAAAACTGGTCTGCTGAAGCTCCCTGTAAAAAACTGCTGGTTAGCTTCCCATTTCATGGAGAACGCTTATTTGGAGAAGATCTGGACAAATATATCCAGAAAATTTCTGCCGGTAAAAGTTCACTCTTACCGGTTAAGAACAAGGGTAGAAGTCCTTCTTTTAAGAGGCCTACTTCTCCAGTCCCAGGCACATCGGCTGTGAAGCAGTTCCGACGGCCTCCGCGGTCAAATTCAGGGGGCAGAAATCAGGGACAATCACAGGGTAACAAGAAGCCCTGGATCAAGAGAGGTACAAAACCTCCCCCCAAGGCATGAAGCGTTGCCCCCACTCAATCGGGTGGGGGGAAGACTTCAGTTGTTCACAGAGACCTGGCGGGGCACCATCAGAGACAGATGGGTGCTCTCCGCAGTAAGTCTGGGATACAAGCTGGAGTTAAAAGGCACTCCTCCTGCCCAATTTATGAGGTCAAACGTGCCAAGAGATCCCCAAAAGAGAGGATCCCTCCTTCTGGCACTAGAACAACTATTGCTCCAAGGTGTAATCATGAAGGTTCCCCTGGAAGAAAGCGGATTCGGGTTTTACTCGAACCTTTTCACAGTCCCCAAACCAAATGGGGACGTGAGGCCCATATTAAATCTAAAAGGGCTAAACAAGTTCCTAAATATCAGGACTTTTCGGATGGAGTCGATCCGATCGGTGGCCACCGCCCTACAAGGGCAGGAATGGCTAGCCTCGATCGACATAAAGGATGCTTATCTGCATATTCCCATCTTTCCGGCCCACCAGAAATTTCTACGCTTTGCAGTAGAAGGGCGCCATTTTCAGTTCAGAGCCTTACCTTTCGGTCTGGCCACAGCACCACGAGTGTTCACAAAAATTCTGGCCCCATTATTGGCCAATCTAAGAACACAGGGTGTAACGATAATGGCATATCTAGACGACCTGCTACTAATAGACCACTCAGTGGAAAAGCTGGAAGTAGCTATTCACAAGACAATCGAGTATCTGGAATATCACGGTTGGATTATCAACCGGGACAAGTCAGCTCTAAGACCAGTCAAAAGTCTGGAATACTTAGGGCTAAGGCTGGATTCAAATCAGAGAAAGATTTTCTTACCTCCAGAGAAGGTGTCGTCTTTAAAAGATTTGACCCACTTAGTGGGTACAAAAAGAAAACCATCCATACGCCTCTGCATGAGGCTGCTGGGAAAGATGGTGGCTTCATTCGAAGCGGTACCCTACGGTCAATTCCATTCAAGGAATTTGCAAAGGGCCATACTGTCAGCCTGGAACAAAAAAGTTCAGGCTTTAGACTTACCAATGTCCCTGTCCCCTTCCGTTCGCAAGAGCCTCCATTGGTGGTTGGTGCCCCAGAATCTGGAAAGAGGGAAACCCTTCAGTCCGGTTTCTTGGAAGGTGGTCACTACAGATGCCAGCCTCATAGGCTGGGGGGCAGTACTGGAGCAATGGTCTCTCCAGGGCAAGTGGTCAGAAGCAGAAAAGGCCCTGCCCATCAATCTCTTAGAGATACGAGCAGCCCGGTATGCCCTAGTAGCATGGACATCCAAACTCCAAGGGTCCCCTGTCAGAATTCAATCAGACAATGCCACGGCAGTGGCATATATCAATCACCAGGGTGGCACCAAGAGTCGTGCAGCCCAGAGGGAAGCAAATTGCATCCTGGAGTGGGCAGAAAAATATGTCCCAGCCATATCCGCGGTTTTCATCCCAGGAGTGGAAAATTGGAGAGCGGACTTTCTAAGTCGCCAACAATTATGCCCGGGGGAATGGTCTCTTCACCCCAAGGTTTTCCAGGCAATATGCCAGCGGTGGGGAACACCGGATGTAGATCTGCTAGCATCCAGATTCAACGCAAAGGTGGACAGATTTGTGTCTCGCACAAGGGATCCCCTAGCTTGCGGCTCGGATGCCCTAGTGTTCCCTTGGGATCAGTTCAAGCTGATATATGCATTCCCACCGCCACAATTGTTACCGCGATTACTCCGCAGAATCAGGGTAGAAAAGAAACCAGTGATTCTGGTGGCTCCAGCGTGGCCCCGAAGGGCATGGTACGCGGAGATTGTAAAAATGTCAGTGAGGAGTCCTTGGACCCTCCCACATCGTCCGGACCTGCTGTCGCAGGGACCGATATACCACCCTTCCTTACCAGCCCTAGGTTTGACGGCCTGGCTATTGAAGCCCACATTCTGAAAAAGAGAGGGCTCTCTAATTCTGTGGTATCTACCATGATCAATGCCAGGAAACCGGTATCCAGGCAGATCTATTATAGGATCTGGAAAGCATACATTACGTGGTGTGAGGCCAAGAAATGGCATCCACGTAAGTACGTGATAGGGAGGATTTTGGACTTCCTACAGTGGGCTGTAGATAGGAAGCTTGCCTTGAGTACTATCAAGGGTCAGATTTCGGCCTTGTCAATATTTTTTCAAAGGCCCTTGGCTTCGCATTCACTAGTCAAAGCCTTTATACAAGCAGTGATGCGTATTAGCCCTCCGGTTAGTATTCCCATATGTCCTTGGGACCTAAACCTGGTTCTGTCGGTTCTACAGAAACAACCGTTTGAACCATTACAACACATTTCCTTGGTTCTTCTCACCAGGAAATTGATTTTCTTAGTAGCCGTTTGTTCGGCTAAAAGAGTATCGGAATTAGCCGCCTTGTCCTGTAAGGAGCCATATCTGGTTGTCCATAAGGACAGAGTAGTATTACGTCCTCATCCAGCCTTTCTTCCTAAGGTGGTATCGAGGTTTCATTTGAACCAAGATGTGGTTCTTCCTTCTTTTTTCCCCAAACCTAGCTCGGTAGAGGAAAGGTTATTACATTCTTTGGATGTAGTAAGAGCAGTTAAAGCTTATCTAAAAGCCACTGCTCAGATTCGCAGAACGGATTCTTTATTTGTTCTGCCGGAAGGCCCCAGAAAGGGTCAGGCAGCATCAAAATCTACTTTAGCCAAGTGGATTCGACAGGTCATAATACAAGCCTATGGCTTGAGAAAGAGACCGCCTCCGTTCAAAGTTAGGGCGCACTCCACAAGAGCAGTTGGAACTTCATGGGCAGTGCATCACCAGGCCTCCCTGGCTCAAGTATGTAAGGCCGCAACATGGTCTTCGGTACACACGTTTACTAGGTTCTACCAGGTAGACGTTAGAAGTCAGGAGGATGTCGCCTTTGGGCGCAGTGTGTTGCAGGCCGCAAAAGATCCTCATGCCTGATGGCGCCCAGCTTATGTATCCCTCCCCTCATTTGGCATTGCTTTGGGACGTCCCATTAGTAATGACTAAGTCGCTCTGTGTCCCGTGATGTACGAAAAAGAAAAAGGGATTTTTATAACAGCTTACCTGTAAAATCCTTTTCTTGGAGTACATCACGGGACACAGAGCTCCCACCCCTCTTTTTGGGACACTTATTGCTTGGCTACAAAACTGAGGTGCTCCCGGGTGGGAGGGGCTTATATAGGGGAGGGTACTTCCGGTTTGGAATTGGCCAGTGCCAACACCTGAAGGTAATCTATATAACCCATTAGTAATGACTAAGTCGCTCTGTGTCCCGTGATGTACTCCAAGAAAAGGATTTTACAGGTAAGTTGTTATAAAAATCCCTTTTTTTTTGTACAAATCCCTAATTTTTATAGATTTTGGCACATATCTTTAAACAATACCCTTGCTTTGTCTTACAGTCCTAAAACATTAACATCTATGTCCAAGGTGCACTAAGTGAATTAGCGTATTTATTATTCGCCTGTGTTTTCTCACAAACTGTTAAATTATGTTTTCTCAGCTGAATACCAGGCCGTTAGTGGATGGAAATTCTGCACAGTGAAGCGACTATTATGTGCCTATTGTTTAAACAAAATGCAGTCATTATAAATGCTTCAATGAGAAAATATTTAAAACCTGTGATAGACTGCAAACCAATAACATTCTTTATCAAGAGACATCAGTATTTACTGTGCCATGCTCAGTTGTGGCATGAACCAAACAGTTCTAAAAGGCAAGCACTTTGTAAATTGGCCAAGCTTTACTGTGCTTGATTTTCCCCTAAAATGATCGAAAGTAATGGCTGTGTGCATGGTGTCACTAGTGTCACCAGCTGTATCTGTGAGCCTGCATGGGCTGCGGCACTTGTTTGAGGATTGGTGCTTATTTATACTTACATGTACTATCTCATTGGAGTTTGAGGTAAAAATATATATTCATAAGCTGACAAAAATAATATCCAATCCAACAAAAATATATAAAAGAAATTAGTACACAATAACTTTCCTTTAAACCCATAGGACTTCTGCCAATACAACATGTGTGGTTTATTTGGACACAATCCCTACCTCTGTTCTTTGAAATTGCTAAACACAAACACTAGCATTGATATTCCAATCCAGTATTCTACAAAATTTCCAATTCCTTAGACTTATTATCATTTGGAAATAAATCTTCTTAGATTTTCTAATTCTATTTTATTGTTTGCGAAATAACCACTACTACGATTTACCATGTAGTAAATTTACATGTTTGAATATTAGTGGTGCTCACATATATCTTTTATATATATATATATATATATTTTATATCACCTAGACATTTTAAACCTCCTTGAATAAACTATACCGGTATTGAAAATTAAAATAAAAGTAAGATAAGTATCCAATCACACAATCATCATACTTCTCAATGCAGAAATCTTGTTTCCATATTGGGAATGAATGGTATTATATAATGCAAATGATTTAACAGGAATATGACTAGAAATTGTTATAAACATTTTCTAGGAATTGTGCTGTTACTGAATACTGATAGCCAGGATCACAGAAGACCAGCTCTGGGCTGCCCAAAACTCAGCCTTTAGACTTAAGCCTCGTACACACGATCGGATTTCCATCGTACAAATCCGTGGAATTTTGTGGGTAGGGGGGTTGGCCGTGAACTTGTTCTGCATAAAGACGGCAGAACTTTTTCAGCCAACATGCACAAAACGACGTGGTTTTTCTGCTCTTTAGCGCCACCCTTTGGGCAACTTCTGCTAATGTTGTGCTATGGTTAGCATTGGTTCGGAGCATGCGTGTTTGTACTTTGGATTTTACTCCGAAGGACTTCTGTACACACGATCGGATAATCCGACGGAACACATTTGTTGTCAGAAAATTTGAGAGCATGCTATCCCACATTTGTTGTCGGAAATTCCGACAAGAATTGTCCGATGGAGCGTACAAACAGTCATATTATCCGACAAAAACCATGCCATCACACAATTGTTGTTGGAAAATCCGATCGTGTGTACGGGCCTTTAGAGTAAATGCCCACTTTGCCCATTCAGAAAACATCATGTATTCTTTTTTACAGAATACAAAGCACTCTGTGAATGAATGAGGGGAGGGGTGGAGGAGCATCACAGTTTCCTCTTGCTCAATCACAGAATGCTTTGTATTCTGTGTAAAGAATTCAAGAAGTTTTCTGCATAGACAAGGTAGAGGGCAAGCAACCTACTATCATCACTGTAGGAGCGGCAAACCTCACAGCAGCCGAGCTGAACAATCAATGCTGACCGTGCTGACATCAATGATGACAATCAATGCTGATTTTAGCATCCCAAGCCTTCCAGACAGTGTATGCCAAGCATTAGAGGTAAATAAACTGGACCCATAAAATATCAAAAAATTAGTTTTTCCTTAAAATCTTATAGATTGATGCCAGACTCCCGTTTTCAAATAAAGGATTAAGTATTGATTTAATAAGCTGTATCTGATTTTCAATTGTTCCATGTGTCTGAATATTTGTGAACCTCAAACCCCTGCTTCCACAAATTTTCTTTCCCTTACCCCAGAAAGTGAACTAGTGGACCTAGGATCAGTTAACCTCCCTAGCGGTAATCCCGAGCGTGACTCGGGGTTGTTTTTTTATGCTAGGATCGGTAACCCCGAGTCACGCTCGGGGTAGACATTGCAGAGCTCGCAGCGGAGTTTCCCTACCTTCTCCTGGCGATCCAGCGATGATGTCCTTTGCTGTGATCGCCAGCGAGATCTCCGGCGAGTGTCGGCACTTTCCGACCCCATCTGACTTCCTAGTTCCGTTCCCTGCGAGCCGCAGCGGCGCAAGGGAGCGGAACTGGGCGGCAAATTCAAAAAGGTAAACACATAGTATACATACAGTATACTGTAATCTTACAGATTACAGTACTGTATGTAATAATTACACACCCCCATTGTCCCTAGTGGTCTGTCCAGTGTCCTGCATGCAGTTTTATATAATAAAAATCGTTCTTTCTGCCTGTAAACTGGGGATTGTCCATAGCAACCAAAAAGTGTCCCTTTATGTCAAAAGTGGTCTTAGACCAACTAGAAAGCAGCGATAATAAATTAGAATCACTCGCAGAATTGAGCGATAGCGATTTGTGGGGAAATTCGTCATCAAACACTAAATCTAATGACAGCGACAATTCTGCAACTGAGCAAATTTCAGTGTTTTTGATTTGATTACATTATTGAATAATTTTTATTATAATTAGATTACTATTTTTTATAATTATTTATAGTTATTTATTATATTATAATTTATAATTTTGTGTTTCATATTTATCATACCCGGGATGTTTACTAGACTCTGGTTTGCTTAGGTTTAAGTAAGTAATTACTAAGAATCGCAGGCCTATAATACATAACACCAAATTTTCATGCAAAATAATTGTACCGCTTTTGGTACATAATTCCAGAAAGAATCATACCGCCAGGGAGGTTAATAAGGTTTCCCCTTGACTTGTCCAGAGGCATATATTACTTTATCACAGTTTCCAAAAGGAAGTACCGGTAGTATTTTTTGGTATTTATGATGTAATAATAAATGATACAGGAAAAAAAGATCATGTTTTTTTTTTTCGGATCAACTTCATAAATGTGCAGTAATAATTGTATAAATCTTTTTCCATCATGATTGCATGTAAGCCAAGGACACTCATTTTTTTATTGCCATATATCACACTTTAAAACATATTCATATTGATTGTTAAAATTTGGCAGATGGACTTTGTAGGCACAGCACGGTTGAATATATAGAATTTTATGCTTTATTAAAAGGGATACAGAATAAAAATAATGACATTGACTATTCATAGTGACAAAAAAATCTTAGAACAATAAAGCCCCGTACACACGATCGGTTTGACTGATGAAAACCGTCCGATGGATGGTTTTCATCAGACCAACCGATCGTGTATGGTACCCATCGGTCTTTTTTCCATCGGTTGTAAAAAATAGAACTTGTTTTAAAATTTTCCGATGGATAAAAAACCGATGGGAATTTCCGATCGTCTATGGGCAAGTCCATCGGTTAAAAAACCCACGCATGCTCAGAATCAAGTCGACGCATGCTCAGAAGCATTAAACCTAATTTTTCTCGGCCCATCGGAGTGTTTTACGTCACCGCGTTTGGAACGGTCATTTTTTTGGACTGATGGTGTGTGGCCAAGACTGATAAAAAACTGTTTCATCGGATTTCCGATGGACAAATCCATCGGACTAAAATCCATAGGTTATCCGATCGTGTGTACGGGGCTTTACACACCACCTAGAAAAACCATAAAAGTAAGGATTCTTATAGTATACTGAAAGTGAAGACACAAGGTCACTTCCTATAATATGGTATACTAATAGTACGGCTATTAACAGAGGCGGTGTGTCGCATACTGCTTAACTCCACAGTACCACTCTGTGATGATAATAATCATTCATATTCATATTGATGGCAAATGTATCTAAACGTAAATGTATTAGTCTTTATTAGTCTTTAGATCTTTGAGTTACAATTACCATATTCCCAGCTGAAAAAAGTAATTTGTCTAACATCACCAGTATGGATCATTTGTAATACTGGTGCAATTTATGAATTAACCACAATTAACATCTACTAGGAACATTTTATTTAATCATCTGTATAGTGATTTTTTTGTCTTTTTGGCACCAATGTCTGGAAGGAACATGGGATGGAACATGTGATGGAATGTGGCAGCATTAGGTGTGGATTTGCTGAAAACTGCACACAGTTTTAAAGATCAGCAGTGATGGAATTCTGGACTTGTACAGATCTATGATATCTCTTTATTAGGAAACAAGAAAAACAAACACAAAGTAACTAACTGGAGCTTTTTGAGGTAACACTTATGAGATCCTCGAGCATTCAATTTATTCCAGCACTATAGAGGAATATTAGGAAGTTGAGAAGGCAAGTCTATTTTTGATGTGTTTTGATATCCTTAAGGCATAGAGCTCCACGGTTTCTAATTTAAACTGGATTTACCATTTATACACTGTAAACAGTTAACATGCCAGACGCTCATTTTTTTGGGAGCACTTGGAGTTAGTTACACTCAGGAAATAAATAATCTGCAAAAGTCATTTCAGTTCTGCTTAGTAACTAAATAATTGTAATCGATAAATCATATACAGTATACTCTGAGTAAGTCTGTTCCTTCTCACTTTCTAAGTGTTCTCAAAAAGAACTAAACACTGAACACCACACCTCACAGAAAGATCCCCTGTGGGGAGAGGACAGGAGTTGTCATAAAGCTGGTTCTTAAAAGTTCCGCATCCCAGCCAGCTAACAAATGTTATGTTTTATAGGATTCCCTGGAACATTGCAATACTCTAAATGTCCTTCTTCTAGTCTTTCCTTCCTTTACATGGTATAAAACCATCTGCATCAAACATGCTCAATGACATACTTATATCTAGGAAAAGATCTTGAATTGATCTGCGTCTATTTCTGGGCAGAAATATACTCTTTTATTAAAAGTTACAAATTATAAAGGGGTTATATTGTCAGTATGAAAAAATGTAAGACTGTTCTTCATGTCCTCACATGCTGCTTGCTAGAGATGAGTCCAAGGCTATCTGCTATTTCTAGGGCTATCACTTCTTAATGTTTCTTGACTTTATCCGGCACAATGCATTTAGTTATTTCAATAAGCTTCTGTGGGCTATAAAACAACAGACCAATTGAGATTCTTCTAAAAGTGAAACATTTCTAACGTTTATGTTACTAGAGGTGACATTCATATCATATCTATTTTGCCATATACTGCCAGCAGTTTGTAGGCAGGTGCAGACTGTACTCCCCTCTGTAGGTGGCATTTAACTTTAGCAGCAATACAGATGGGAAGGAGTTTGCGAGGAACTCAATTCCTCTATGACTTTTCGGGTCATTGGACTCAGGTGCCCTGCGTGATCCTCGCAGCCATGTTGGGTGAGGACAGTACCTATTTAAGGCATGAACCCCCTGACTTGCCGTGTATTCTGTGAGTGGTTAGCATAGGGACAGGTTCCCTGTCTTTCAGGGGCAGTATCTAGTGTTAGGGAGAGGTTCTGGAGGAGTAGGGACAGTGCAGGGACTATGTTACTCTTTGGTTAGGTAGCCGCCGAGTTGGGTTGGACCAGCCAGGTTGCATTCCCGCTGCTCGTGGCAGAAGCTGTCGGCATCGAGTCAAGCTAAAGTATTGTTGCTACAGACTCTGTAAGGGGCTCTTGACGGTTGCGCTCATCTGCCGGGTCTAGTTTTACCTTGTTGGAATTTTCTGCAATACATAGTTCCAGTTACTCAGTCTCAGTGCAATTTCTGCCATCGCCCCAGCCTGCTGCACCCTGCTCACAAGTTGTCCATATATTCCTTGTTTCTTGGGGTTACAGTTCTTTTAAGAGAGGAGTGGGGCCTAGCTTCCAGGTCTTCATTCTTATTCTGCTTTCAACTCCTATCTCCTAGATTGTAAGCTCTAACAAGCAGGGCCCTCCGATTCTTCCTGTATTCAATTGTATTGTAACTGTACTGTCTGCCCTCATGTTGTAAAGCACTGTGCAAACTTTTGGCGTTATATACATCCTGTATAATCATAATAAATTCCTCTTTTCCAAAGCCAATCTACTGTCACTTGTGGTCTCTACCAGGGGCATATGTGACAGTGTGGCAACACAGGAACACATCTGGGAGACAATTTTTATCCAGGATAAAATATAACAGGAAGTGCCCGAACAAAGACCTTAATGGCAGGATCCTTATGTATTTTATAGGTATTATTGAATGAAATTTGTACATTTAAAAAGATTGAAAACAACTTTTGAAGTTGTTACATCCATATTATATTGAGTATATGAGTTTGTAGAGATTGGGTTAGGTCTACTTTAAATTCCTGCAAATATATAGCATTCTTGTTACACTCAGCCATGCATCTAACCATGTTCGCATTCCAACTTTTAACCTTGTTTTTCCTTCTTTTCTTTGTACTATGATAGAAAGGAATTTATGAAGGCTAATTTAGTGGTGGAAGGTTTGGCATTAAAATGTGCTCACTTAACCCAAGGCCTGATCACTCTGGCTATTGCAACTCTGTCTGAGGTGGTGGCTCATGAGCCAGAATTCTATGTTTACATCCTGAATAAACTTGAACTAAATTTTGACACCAGCATGCATAAACTAACAAATAAAAAAAGTTTACTTGGGACTAAAAACACCACACTACAAGGACTGTAGAGTACATGCATCAAAATCAAGAGATTAAAGCTAACTAAGAAGGTTGATAAGTTGTAGTATCACAGAGGTCTGCAAGATCCCTGAACAAGGAAAAATGCATGTCAGTTTTAGCACAAATTTTAAAGTAGCATGTCATTAATGATATTACTATTTTTTTATAATTTTTTTGTACAAAAAAGGGCATTATATACTCTTTGACATAAATAATGTATACTGGGCTATAATAAATTTAAAAAAAAAACAGCATTTGCATTGCATGGTTTCATAAATGGTGAGCTTTAGTAGTTATTGAGAGACTTACAGTTGGACATTATGGGCCTGGTTTACTAAAAGGAAATGTAAAATAGCTGGAAAAATTACTGTAAAAATAACTGGCATGCTTGCAATGGGCATGGATAGATGCAAGCCTCCCAATCCTCTTACTGATCTACTAAAGCATAAACTCATATACAGTGCACAAACAGTCCCTGTATGCCATGAGCATAAAATCTGAAATAATGTTTTTATGTCATAAAACAAGACTTAACCCATGAATTGAATTCATATATGTCAAACACAAGGCCCCACAGGCTGAATCCGGCCCTTCAAGCCTTGTCAAGTGGTCCTCACACACAGTTTTGCAACCAAAAGGTGGCTGAACTCCACTCCATAACAGATCCCTGCATGCACTCACAGCAGAGCACAGATCTCCAGAGAGAGAACAATCTGCTTGCAAAAGGAGGCAGAGCCACCTACACAGGGAGGTACTAGAGCCAGGCCAGGTAAGAGACAGTAAAGACGCTTTGGGGGGGGGGGTGTAGTTGCACACTGAACTTTGTACTCTGTGTGTAACGCATTACTGAACCCTGCACTCTGTATGTAGCGCACTCCTACACACTGCACTCTTTACATAGCTCACCACTAAACCCCACACTCTGTACACAGCACCCCTAAACTCTGCCAATTGCTCAAGGGTGTGCCTTCGCCCTTGCACTGGCCCTGCCTGGATGGGTTTGGCTTCTCCCCCCTAAGTCGCAGCTCCCTCATATTCTTGTCTCCCCTTCTTTCTTCTAACGTCTCTTGATTCTACCTCTGCTTCTTTACAATATGTCTTACTTTTTCGCACACTGCAACAGTATACAGTATTTCATTTTTGGCATCACCAATGAGTGACTCAATTGTATTAAGTTTATTTCAAATGTACTGTTTTTCAATATTGCAGTCATGCTATTACATCCCATGGCATTGGAGCAAAATTTTCTAATATTCTTGCTGTCCAATTCTGAAAAGTATAATAATATAATTGTACAAAAAATATGCATGTAACAAACAAAGTGAAAGCTACAAAAAGACCAATACACCACACTGCTGTAGGAAATAAGAAAGGACATATACAGGTATTCATAACTGGAACCCCTTTTTCGCATGCGCACTCTGTTATACACATGTGCAACATACTTCCCTCTGTGTAGCAAAGACTATGTACTTTTTCCTGTATGGAAAATTCAGATTGGTAAGTTATTAAGCCATATGTACACTGTAACAGATGTATGTGTGTCTGTCATTGGGGGGTAAATATGAAATATTGTGAGAATATGATTGTTTTTCTTGCTACAAGGATGCACAGCTACAATGGCATAGTGTTTAGTAAATCAGGCCCAGCGTGTGCATGGCTTGTGGTTAAGCTATCAGAAACTAACATAAGCTGGTTATTAAGATTCATATTGGTGGATGATGCAGTATTGGCCTGTGAACATTAATATTTTAAGGAATGAGTTGTCTTGGTACTGCATAGAACACAAACAAAAAATAACACTCCGAAACCTGACTTTACATTCTAGGGTATTATCCTACAAGTGCTGGAAAAACACATGGTTTTTATTAGAAGGATAGTAAAAGTGCCAAATATGACATTTAAATGCTTACAGCAACACTATTATGGTAAAGTGTATAGTAGCACTATAAAATGAGAGATAGGTCTAGGTTCAAAAGATGTAAAATATATATATTAATATATATATATATATATATATATATATATATTTATATATATATATATATATAATCTGTATATCTTTATGTTAATCTTTTAACATCTACCAGGTATCTTAAAAGAAAGATATGATGTTACAAGGCTTCAGTAACATCTTACTCCTCACAGCTTTTTTTTTTTTTTTTATTATTAAGAGAAATTAAAAAGATCTTACGCTCAGGAAATGAAAAGTTAAAGTTCATAAAATGTGTAAATGAATGGGAGCATGTTTGGCGCCCAATCACCAGGCGGCTCTTCCGCATTGGTGTAGGCTCCTCCTCTCCCCACCCCCTCGCGTGCGTGGCATTGGCGGGAATTTCCTGACGTTGGAACCTACATAAGGGCGCCATCCATGGCTGGTGCAGGCATTGGACTTAACATTCACTTCACAGATCATCATGCTGTTCACACTGTTTTCACAGGTATTGCCCACACTGCACATATCTCATTCTCCATCTTATATTCTCATTCCCCATTGATCCCACCACACCACATTCCCTTTCCCATTTTCTCTCAGCACTTTCTCATTTCCATTGTTCTCAACTCCTCATTTTTCCATTTTCACCTGTTCTTTTTCTTTCTTCATTGACCCTGCATACACCACTCATTTCCGTATGCCTGACCGACATGGATGCGTCCTGTGTGGGGGCCATATGTCCTGCGTTTCCCTGCCACAGTCCCCGGCGCGAGTTGTTCCAGCCCATTGGGGCCTGCCTGGGTCCCACTTCCATACCGGCAGCAACTGGCAGCCTGGTGAGTACCATCTAGGACCTTGTTTTCATCTATGGTCCCATGTATGTCTGACGCCCTGGTTCAAGCCCAAGATATTATTTGTGTCATTACAGAAAGAAAATGCATGCCTGCTCCTGATGAGCGACTAAAGTCGTGAAACGCGTAGAGCTATCATTTCATGCTTCTCAAATGCATCTATACCATATACAACATTGTAGAACATTTTTTATATGTCTGTATACTTGGGTCCTCCGTTTTTATGTTTTCACTTTTTAAATTCAGTCTGTGTAATGTATATGCACATCAATTAACTTCACTAATGCAATTTTAGTCATGGACGGTGCATTAGGTGAAAGAAATAAAAACTTTTTTATGATACCAGATACTCCAGACTTGTTGCTACCCTTTGTTAACCCAAACCCTCTCCCGCACATGCTTCATTTAAAGTCCCGCTCTCTTTTGTTGTTTTTTTTATTAATACAAAATTAAGGGATGTGAGGTAATTGACCCATCGCCTCTGGACGGTCCCACTATACCCATTTCCCCCCTCCCCCTCTATCAATCGTGTAAATGAATAATCCCTGGGAATTTGGCTACTGCATATGAAAACAAGTGCTATATAATCAAAACACTGAGTACAACAGAAAATTTCATAGATAAACTGGGCTGCTCTAAACCTTCATAGACAAAATATAAAGCATGACCATAACAGACATCCTATAGGAATACAAAATAACATTAAGGCTAAGTAATCATATAAACAGTAAACAAATCCAAGTAAAAAGTCCCAAATAAAAGAGTGGTCGTGCAGGTGTATTTATTAGCGTGCATAATGGTACACAATCTGAGAAAGACCCATATGAACAAGCCATTGGAGACTCAGGGGTATATCCCCTAAACACAAACGCTACTGACCTGACTAGCAATAGTAGTTCAACGACTTGTAGTGAGTGTCTGTCTGTATGGGATCACTGGAGGCACTGAAATGTGGAGCACCTGTTTTGTTTATACCTGCACGAGCACTCTTTTATTTGGGTCTTTTTCCTTGGATTTATTCACTGTTTATATGATTACTTTGCCTTAAAATGTTTGTTAACCCCCCAAAAAAATAAAAATTGATTCTTGTCTCTTAAAGCAGATTACACAGCACAGCGCTGTAAAAAAAGAACCCTGAACCTGACACTTCCTGTATGGCCTCTGCCCTGATCACCGTGGTCACCTGTCTGTCTCCGCAAACCCCCCCCCCCCCCCGCCGCTATTATTGTAAATATAAAATCTTAAACCTGTCACTGCCAGCCTGTCTATTAAAGGCTGGCATTGCACACTACGTATTTTGTATTTAAAAAACGAGTGCTGTAAATTCAGAATTTCAGCTGTCTTCAGGCTGGTCACGTGACTCACGGGCACTTTCCAGCTCCGATACACGGCTTCTGTGGAGGAGACGAGTGGTCATGTGATCACGGCCCCTCCCCCAGAAGACATCCGTCGGAGCTGCAAAGCAGCCGCGGGTGATGTAACCGGCCTGAAGACAGCTCAAATTCAGTATTTACAGTTCTCATTTTTAAATATAACATACACAGTGTGCTATGCCAGACTCTAATAGAGAGGCTGGCATAGTCTTATAATATTGCCTTAACAAACACTTTATTGTTAATTCATATAGCATGTCTGGTTCAAATCGCACCACACAGTGCACATCACATGCTATGTCTGTGCGGTGCAATTTGAGCCATACATTTTGTATGGCTCAAATCGCATCACGTCCACACCAAAATGGTGCAGTACCCTTTTCTTCTGCACCTGAATCGCATCACATGGGTGTTCACACCCAATGCTATCTGATTCTGGCAATTGCATTGTATTTTGTGGGCTGGTTCAGGGTGTCATAAACCGCTTCAATACAGGGCACTTTTACCCCCTTCCTGCCCAGGCCATATATTTATATTTTTGTTTATGGCAATGTATCTAGACATTCAGTACATGGTATTACTGCTACCTGTTCATTTCTGCTAATGCAGGGCTCCTTTAATAATTCACATATACCAGCTCCATTTCATATGCTGCAGCAAAATGATAAATCCATATTTAAATGTTCTACCATGTTTGCCAAAGTGTTCTAAACACTAGAAAATATATAAAGGGACATAAACCTGATTGTTTTGAAAATTATATCACTATGAGGATTTTTTTTCATAGTTCTTACAGTAGCAAAAGGCTCTGTTTTCCTCCATCCTTATTGTTTTAATGTTTTTCTTAAGAGTTGCCAGAACCTTTAAATGTCAAATTAAAAAAAAAACAACATTTTTTTCTTTGTCCATTTTCTTTAGACCCCACCAGCAAGTTTCTTTGTCTTTTGATAAAAAATACACACTGCAATTTCAAGCATATTCAGGGACATACTTCGGGATAGATTGTTCTGATTTTAAGGTATAAAAAATGAAGCGTGCCTTGGTTAGGAGAATGTATAATTTGTGGATTAAAGGCGGTGTATGGGGTTACTAGAAAAACAAACATTCATACTCACTGTGATACTGCAGCTGTCCCCCATGGGCTCTAAGACTGAGAACTGAGCACATGACCGTGGAATGCTCAGTTCTTGGTCTGTTCAGAATGGAGAGCAGCGACTGCCAGTCACCGCTCTCTGCTCTGGCCCTCCAGCGTTCACTGGAGCACCAGGCTGGAAGTGGAACCAGCTGCCAATCAGGCAGCAGAGTGGATCCCAATAATATGGTTGGGATCTTTACAGAGCCTGGAGTGGCTCTGTGATGCCAGCTGACAGCAGGCTTTAGGGTTACAAGGGAGCAGAAAAAAGTGCACTCCTGTGACCCACAAGAGACGTACTGTATGTCCAAAAAAGCTTTGGCCATACTTAATTTTAAATCAGATCTAAACAAGAGTTTCTTTGCCTCTTTCCCTTGGCCGCCTCCAAGCCAAAAGGAACATAACACCCATAAAACACAACTTTTAGCAAGATTGGGGTCTATCCAGTTACTGGCAGCCTGCTTATTTCAATTCACAGCAACGGTATGGGGCAGAATTTGTGTAAATCTGTTAATCAGCGGACGTAATCTACCCCATGTCATGACAAAGAACAGGCTGCAGTGGACTGCCATTTTTTGGAGACACACCAATTCTGCTAGAAAATGATTAAGGGATGTTATAGTTTTGCTAGGAAGCATCAAGGGGAAGAAAGAGGTATTACTTTCGATAGGGGGTTTAGCTCTGTCTTAACCACTTGCTGACCGCCTTCCACATATACACTGTGGCAAAACGGCTCGGCTGCACAAACTGACGTACCTGTACTTCGGTCTGTGCATCTGGTACTGCAGTCGCGTGCCGTGGGAGCTCGTCCGCTGGTCTGGTGAAATCAATGTCCACCGTCCACCCACGATCGATGTGAAGAGAGGCAGAACAGGGATCTGCCAATATAAACAAGGCGGATCCTTGTTCTCACAGGGGAGGAAAGAGAGATCAGCTGTTCCTAGTGATCAGGAACAGCGATCTCTCTCTACTCCCAGTCAGTCCATCCCCCTGACAGTTAGAAACACCTCCCAAGGGAACGCTTAACCCCTTGATCGCCCCTTGTGTTAACCTCTTCCCTGCCAGTGCCCTTTATACAGTGATCAGTGCATTTTTTAAACCACTGATCACTGTATTGGTGTCACTGGTCACCAAAAAGTGTCACTTAGGGTCAACTTTGTCCACCGCAATGTCACAGTCCCACTAAAAATCGCTGATCCCTGCCATTACTAGTAAAAACATAAAAAAAAAAAAAAACTCCCTAAATCTTTCCCCTATATTGTAGACGCTATAACTTTTGCGTAAACCAATCAATATATGCTTATTGCTATTTTTTTTACTAAAAATATGTAGAAGAATACATATTGGCCTAAACTGATGAATACATTTGTTTTTTTATATATTTTTTTGGGGATATGTATTATAGCAGAAAGTAAAAAAATATATATTTATTTTTTTCAAAATTGCCGTTTTTTTGTTTATAGCACAAAAAATAAAAACCAGAGAGGTGATCAAATACCACCAAAAGAAAGCTTTATTTGTGGGGGAAAAAAGGACATCAATTTTGTTTGGATATAACAACAAACGACCACGCAATTGTCAGTTAAAGCGACGCAGTGCTGTATCGCAAAAAAATAGAAAGTTTAGCTAACCATACATGCATAAAATTTTTGTGTTCAGTCTGCAGGCTGAACAAAATGATATAATAGATTCTCAATAGCACAGATGGATGAATCTCCCCTGCTGGCTATTGTATTCTGACAGCCAGCACCCACGGCTGTCAGAATATTAGAACAGTGGCTACATAGTTACATAGTTACATAGTTGGTAAGGCTGAAATAAGACACAAGTCCAACCTGTGTGAACATCTAATTGGATGCAGTCAATGTTTGGCTGACAATTCTTGGCCTGGCTCCTTGTTTGTCAATTGACTATTATTAAACTGGGTGGGGCTGACAGAGGGCACCCAGGGCTTGAATTTCGAACCATGCATGACAGCCTTTCTTGCAAATTAAATGGATGAGTAAATCTGAAGTTCAGTTCATGAATTGTGCTACTCTCATTTTTGAGAGATGTACAGAAACACAAATTGCTTGGAATATATTAGATGTGCCACAATCCAAATCTCTTTTTGGAGGTATGTTGTCACTCTTGGATTTACCCTATCGCACAAAATGGGTCATTTGAAAAAGTTACTGAATAACTATATAAATACAACACTGTACAAAGCAGTGTTGATCGAAGGTCTGTGCCCTGCTAAGACCAGAGGGCTATGAATGAGTTTGTTAAATGGTAAACATCTATCATGTGGTGTCAATTTAAAGTTTAATGAACAGAAATGAGTAATGATTCATGCTGTCAACATCATCAACATCATTCCCCTCAGGGGAGATATTCTTAAGAAACAAGTTTGGGAGGGACCACTTATGAGTGAGTGATCTTTTCAAATGCCAGGCAAGTCAGTGATATACACATCATCTTAAACACAAGAGAAAGTGGAAAGATGTTTTTGATTATACAAATCTGCATTTGTGTTTTGCAGGGCTGCGCTGGATGTGTATCAAACCCTATCAAATGAAACTAACAGCAAAAGCATGACACAAACAAACATTGCATCACAATATTTCTGATGAAGAAACGGTTGGTTGAATAAATATGTGCAAGAGTTTTGCAAATATTCAAGAATGCTTTTTATTAGACTTGTGCACAACGGAAAAATTTGTTCCGTTTCGGTTCGTTTCTTTCCGGTCCTGTTGATTCGTAATCATTCGTAATTTTGCTAGACGGGATTTTTCGTGTTCGGACTCATTCGTATTTTTGCAAGCGACATTTTTCGTTGAATTTTTTGTTGCTTTATAATTCGTACTTTCGGTAGAGTACGTTGTTTTTCATTGATTCTGGACACAACTCCTACTTTCGTAACTTTTTTTGGGTTCGTACTTTCGGTAGAGTACGTTGTTTTTCGTTGATTCTGGACACAACTCCTACTTTCGTAACTTTTTTTGGGTTCGTTGATTCATAATTTTCCGTGTCTCTCTCACAACGACGCTGCCTATTATGCCTAATGTGCTTCGAATGGATTTGTACTTTTCTAAATACATTGCGGTTATTTGTAACGATTCGAAATCTCGTATTTTACTTTCGTTTTTTACATGCGGCTATAGCCTCTGCCCCTGTACACCATTTTGAGAGGGTTCAGCACGGTGAGGGAGAAGCAGAGAGCAGAGCAGAGTGTTATTGTGCTTCGAATGGATTCGAAATCTCGTATTTTACTTTCGTTTTTTACATGCGGCTATAACCTCCGCCCCTGTACACCATTTTGAGAGGGAGTTCAGCACGGTGTGGGAGAAGCAGAGAGCAGAGCAGAGTGAGTGTTATTGTGCTTCGTATGGATTCGTACATTCGTAACTTTTTCATAACGAATTATGCCGAAGACATTCGGGCATTCGCTATTTGCGGTATAATTTATTTCGGATTCGGTCTTATTCGTAATTGCTTTGTTCGGAAATTCGAATGCTTCCGAATGTCCGAAAGTTGCTAAATTCGGACGAATTTCAATTCGTTACGAAACGAATTGCACAAGCCTACTTTTTATTACGGGACGGAACTAACTATACTTCCGCGTTTATCCTGCCATGTATTGGATATGGGAAAATGCCATTTAGGGCTGCAAAAATACTTCATGTGTTTAAATTGTAAGTATAGCTAAAACCTTTTTTCATGTAGGGAAGGATAAGAACTCCTGTTGAGTTTTTTTTTTTTTATTGCTGTCCATGTCTATGAATGCAAAAATTGAATTTATATGCATAAGAGAAAGGGATGATGGGAAGAAAAAATAAGGTAGGAGGCTACAGGAGAGAGAAAAGAAGGAGCGGGGAAGAAAAAGAGAAAGAAGACGGGAGGGAAAAAGAAAAAGGGAAGTATGGAGTTGGGTGCTAAGGTGGATCTCAATTCTCAAATCTCAAAGAGAGTTTGTCATAGTCTGCTTAGTGGCCATAAAGACAAGAGAAAGCAGGAAGGTTTTGGTACAGGCAAGAGTTTTTATTTAGTAGGACTTTTCCAGGGATTGACTCTAAGGGGTGTCCATGCAGGTGAAGAAACTTTATTATGTGAGAGCTCAGAGGTGTTTTCTTATGCTGCAAACTCATCAATTATGGATGAAGTTGCCAATGTCAAGGGAACCTCTACAGCAATGGGAAGGGTTACCATGGAGTTTCCCAGGAATACCTGCAGAAACTAAGTACCTGCAGATTAAGAACTTTTAGTTTTTCCTTAGTATAAAAAGAAATTAATAAAGTATTTTGAAATTCCCCCAACCACACCCCACTTCAACCCCTTTCCCGATACCTACCCACTTGTCAGTGGTAAATTTCTGACCAAACTCTCTTACCCAATGTGAAAAAAAGAAAAGTCGGGGGAGGGTAGGGAAATAGGAAGCTATGATAGAAATATAAATAAAAAATATAATTCTACCAGAGTGTGGGTCATTTTTTCAAGTTGACATTAAAGTCAGTGGTAAACAGTCTGCCAGAGAAAACACATAATTTTTAAGTTGTAAGAAACAGAATATTTGGTTCAAATGCGTTGATACCACTTGGGGTAAGAAGGTCTTAAAGTACTACTAAACCCACAACAGTAAAATCAGTCTGTATATGCAGCATAGCATGTTTGTTATACTCATTGTGGAACTTAACCTGCCTAGCGGTATTACCGAGTCTGGCTCAGGGTGGAATTTCAGTACCATTAGCGGTAACCCCGAGCCAGACTCGAGATTGCATCGCAGTATCCAGGCAAAGTAGCTTACCTTGTCCCCTGGATCCTACGATGTCTCCCCGCTGTGTCTGCGAGCTGTCATCTCGCTCGATTCACAGTGCCGAGTGCAGAGCTCTGTTCCCTGCGACGTTGCAACGCACAGGGACGGAGTTCGGCGCCAAATTCAAAAAAGTAAAAACACACAATACATACAGTACACTGTAATCTTACAGATTACAGTACTGTATAAAATAATTACACACCCCCTTTGTCCCGAGTGGTTTGTCCAGTGCCCTGCATGCACTTTTATATTATAAATACTGGTCTTTCTGCCTGGAAACTGGAGATTGTCCATAGCAACCAAAAAGTGTCCCTTTACATCAAAAGTGGTTTTAGACCAGCTAGAAAACAGCGATAATAAATTAGAATCACTTGCAGAATTGAGCGATAGTGATTTGTGGGGAAATTCATCATCAAACACTGAAAAACACTTTTATTATTATTATATTATTATTTTTTATAATTATTTTATAGTTATTTATTATATTAAAATTTATGATTTTGTGTTTCAAACTTTATCATACCCGGGATGTATACTAGACTCTGGTTTTGACAGATTTAAGTGAGTAATTCCTAAGAATTACAGGCCTACAATATAAAATGCCAAATTTCCATGCAAAATAATGGTACTGCTTTCAGCACCTAAAATCTGAAATAATCATACCGCCAGGGATGTTAAGGTGTTAATCCTCTACATTGTGTAAAAAGGCTGTTTTAATCTGTATTCACAGATCTTTCCCTTCCTGCACTGTCTATCTGGGGAAGGCCAGCTAACACAGGCAGAGTAGCTGACCTGCACATGCTCAGTTGTGTCTTTTATGCTGGAGAGCATATTTACTTGTTGATCAGAGCTAGCCAGGTCACATGATATTGACATTACACATGGGGGCGTGTATACAGACTGCAGTGGAAATCTCCTCCTTCCTGAACTCTCAGCACTAGAGAAACTCTGCAGTTTATCATGTAACCATGGTATGCAGATCATCCAAAAAGGTATATAGTGGCAGTAGTTTAATGTAAAAAGATGATTTATAAGCTGTGGGCACTGTGGGGTGGGGGGGTGGGGCACATGAACTATTTTTATATTACTGGGTTTAGTAACACTTTAAGTACAAGAGATCTTCGCTGTTTGCAACTGTAGCGGGTGTTTGAATTTATGTGAGGACTCTGGTGGTGTGGGGTTCCTTGGGGCCTGCAGGTGGCGTTGTTGCCTTGGGCCGGAGTTGAACTCACATCGCAAACTGTGCCTTTTTGTCCTCCCCTGGAGCTGGTACAGCGGGGCGGGGAACCCACTGTGACGCAAAGGGAGAGGTCATAAAAGGGGCGGACGCCCTGATTTCAAGGAGAGAGTCGGAGGACGTGGCCGCACCCAGGCACCTTCAGCTTGGGTGCTGGCGTTCCGGTGTTTCAGGCCTAGGCGCCCTTGGCCTGGCTGGAGCAGGGATGGAGTCCATCTCAGGCACCTTTAGCCTGGGGTGAGGTACTATGGCAGATGCCTGGGGCTCAGTACCTTCGACTGAGTTCCGCGAGGGTGGAGGAATCCGAGGGGGCCCTAACTCCTTGGGTGCCCGTGTCTGAGTTTGTGAGGACTGGTGCGCAGTAACTTCTCTTAAGAGCCCGGCGCAGCATCGCTGGTGACGGAGAGGCCTCCACTTCTCCCTTGGACGGATTTCTTCCTCTGACAGGGGCAAAGTGAGCGAAGGTAATTCACGTTCTATATTACCTAGTCAGTGGCAGTGACTATTCACCACTGGTGACAGCACAGTGGACAGCAGCAAGAAGGCAAAGGATTGTGCCTCGATCTGTCCCCATTTTCCAAAGGAGGAAGATTGTTTTATTGCTTGGCAAGAAGAATAAAACTGAGTTGTACCTATTCACTGTGTGGAATTTGTGTAGGGATGAGCTTCGAGTTCGAGTCGAACTCATGTTCGACTCGAACATTGCCTGTTCGCCCGTTCGCCGAACAACGAACAATTTGGGGTGTTCGCGGCAAATTCGAAAAGTCTATGGGAGAAATCTAAAGTGCTAATTATAAAGGCTTATATGCAAGTTATTGTCCTAAAAAGTGTTTGGGGACCCGGGTCCTGCCCCAGGGGACATGTATCAATGCAAAAAAAAGTTTTAAAAACGGCCGTTTTTTTAGGAGCAGTGATTTTAATAATGCTTAAAGTGAAACAATAAAAGTGAAATATTCCTTTAAATTTCGTACCTGGGGGGGTGTGTATGATATGCATGTAAAGTCGCGCATGTTTCCCGTGCTTAGAACTGTCCCTGCACAAAGTGTCATTTTTGAAGGAAAAAAAGTCATTTAAAACTCACTCGCGGCTATTAATGAATTGTCGGCTTTTATCAATACATAGAAAAGTCATTGATAAAAAAAAAGCGTGGAGGTTCCCCCAAATTCAATTACCAGGCCCTTCAGGTCTGAAATGGATATTAAGGGGAACCCCGCCGCAAATTTAAAAAAAAATGGTGTGCGGTTCCCCCTTAATATCCATACCAGGCCCTTCAGATCTGGCATGGATTTTAAGGGGAACTCCACCCCAAATTTAAAAAAAAATGGTGTGGAGTCCCCCCAAAAATCTATACCAGACCCTTATCTGAGCACGCAACCTGGCCGGCCGCAGGGGAAGAGGGGGGGACGAGAGAGCGGCCCCCCTCCCTCCTGAACCGTACCAGGCCACATGCCCTCAACATGGGGAGGATGTCCCCATGTTGATGGGGACAAGGGCCTCATCCCCACAACCCTTGCCCGGTGGTTGGGGGGGTCTGCGGGCAGGGGACTTATCGGAATCTGGAAGACCCCTTTAACAAAGGGGACCCCCAGATCCCGGCCCCCCCATGTGAATTGGTAAGGGGTACATTGTATCCCTACCATTTCACGAAGAAAGTGTAAAAAAATGTAAATAAAAACCCACAAACACCTTGGCTAAAGTTACCCATCAGGTCCGCCCAGCGGACCAGATGCGGAACGCGGGAAGGGGCGGGTTTATACATTTAAAACACTGCAGAGGAAGTTCCCCATCAGGTCCGCTCAGGCACAACCAATGACGGACAGCGCTGGACATCGGGATCGCCGCGGGACACTGGATTTCATCGCTGGAATGTTTTTTTTTTTTTAATACAGGACTTTTCCAAGGTGTTTGTGTGTTTTTATTTATATTTTTTTACACTTTCTTCGTGAAATGGTAGGGGTACAATGTACCCCTTACCAATTCACATAGGGGGGGGCAGGATCTGGGGGTCCCCTTTGTTAAAGAGGTCTTCCAAATTCCGATAAGCCCCCTGCCCGCAGACCCCCACAACCACCGGGCAAGGGTTGTGGGGATGAGGCCCTTGTCCCCATCAACATGGGGACATCCTCCACATGTTGAGGGCATGTGGCCTGGTACGGTTCAGGAGGGAGGGGGGGCGCTCTCTCGTCCCCCCCTCTTCCCCTGTGGCCGGCCAGGTTGCGTGCTCGGATAAGGGTCTGGTATGGATTTTTGGGGGGACTCCACGCCATTTTTTTTTTAATTTGGGGTGGAGTTCCCCTTAAAATCCATGCCAGATCTGAAGGGCCTGGTATGGATATTTAGGGGGAACCGCACGCCATTTTTTTTTTTAAATTTGCGGCGGGGTTCCCCTTAATATCCATTCCAGACCTGAAGGGCCTGGTAATTGAATTTGGGGGAACCCCCACGCTTTTTTTTTTTTTTTTCAATGACTTGTATTGATAAAAGCCGACAATTCATTAATAGCCGCGAGTGAGTTTTAAATGACTTTTTTCCTTCAAAAATGACACTTTGTGCAGAGACAGTTCTAAACACGGGAAACATGCGCGACTTTACATGCATATCCTACACACCCCCCAGGTACGAAATTTAAAGGAAAATTTCACTTTTATTTTTTCATTTTAAGCATTATTAAAATCTCCGCTCCCGTAAAAACGTCTATTTTTTTAACTTTTTTTTGCATTGATACATGTCCCCTGGGGCAGGACCTGGGTCCCCAAACACTTTTTTTAGGACAATAAATTGCATATTAGCCTTTATAATTAGCACTTTAAATTTCGAACGTTCGAGTCCATTGTATTTAATAGGGTTCTAAAGTTCACGCGAACATTCTGTCTGTTCGCAGGTTCTGGTGCGAACCGAACAGGGGGGTGTTCGGCTCATCCCTGAACTTGGGTTACTAAAGCAAAGGAGTCAGGGACGAAGGACTGGACTTGACTCTAGGACACCTACAAAAAAGCCCAATCTTCTGGCCTTCACCTCCCAGTTACGGAGGACATGGGCCGTGGTGTGTATCATCTCTCTCTCCCAGGTACCCCTAGACAACAGCCATATAACCGATAAAGCAAGGGAGAGGGGTGAGGCCGCTACACGTGGGGGCATCATATCCGGGATATGTGTATGGTGTCTGAAATTGAACTTTGCTGCCCGGAGGAGTTCCGAGTAGGTCGGCCATATTGACCAACACACCACGAGGCAACCCATAACTGTGTAGTTTGTGGGCGGGGCAAGGAAAAAGCCTGCGAACAAGAAGAAGCCCGCGAACAAGTGCAGAAGGTGGGAGTAGTCTGGCCACGTGGAGGTACGCACGTGGAGATTCCGGCAGAGGTGGGTCAGTGCGCAATGGAGCAGCAAAGAGAGAGGATGGCTTCAAGTGCTCCGTGGATTTCTGTTCCTTCCTTCGCGGATATGTCTTCTCTGGCTGCTCCGATTATTGATACGGGGATAAGACTAAGGCCCCGGTGGCAATTGGCTCTCTTTACCTGTAGAGACATGGAAGCCCTCGGTGTGATCTGTCCCCGGCTGTTCGGGACTGGTGGTCCAGCTGAAGCCGTTTGGGCGCTGTGAGGTCTGCAAAGAATTCCTCTTCGAGGTGGAACCATCCACAGAAAAGCCCCGGGCTTTCCACCTCAACTACCTCACAGGGACTGCCACTCCAGAGGGAGAGATCGATGCTGGTGCGTTCCCCGTGCGCACTGATCCGGGCGAAGGGACTGCCCAAGCGGAAGTGAAAAGAGAGAAATCCGAGGATGCTGCCTCGGTCACCAGCAGCTCCCTGCTCCGGCCACCGAAGAGAAAAGTCGGCCTAGTGATGGCCTCGTGTGGCCGTGGAAGAGCTTCGCCCCACTGCTTGCCTGACCTGGATGGATTTGGTAGACAACATCCTGGACATCCCTGCTCGTTTAAAGGTCCAGGTGAGCCAGGGGTTGGGACTGTCTGTGTGGTAGAAAGTGGCGGTAGTCCACAGTCGGTAGAGGTCGTCAAGGGGGATAGTTCCGTGACTGGGAATTATCTGCCCGCTGAGTGCTACGACACCTCTGACCTGGATTCATTGTCTGACAATGGCGATGATGGGGAGATAGACGAAATCTTCCAACAGAAGGGATGGGACAAGATGAAGCTACCCTTGGCCTGTGTCATGAGAGACCTGCCCATGTCTACTGGAGAAAGTACACCCCGGGTAGAGGCCCCGGCGCCAGGGGATGAAGCTGGTCTTTTGTCTGAAGTTCCTGTTCTGGATTCAACATCCATTTCACCTGCTCCTGTTGCGGGAGTGCAACGTCAATCACTGCGGGCTCCTAGGCCCAGGTCCACCGAGGTGGTGAATGCACCTCGCCACCCAGAAGCGATTGTTCCACCTGGAGAGGGAGACCGAGCTACTATGCCACCTTTGTCAAGGCTGCAGCATCTCTTTGGCCAGAAGGTTGCTCAGGAATATGGGTGGGAATACCCGTATCTGCCTCGGGAACTGCTCTATGAGGTGGAGGTCTTTCGGCAAAGATGGTATGATACCTTTGTATGGGACAAACTGAAGGTACAGCAAGCACGGCGGTACCTTTCTTGTTCACCAACGGTCACCAAGAAGTTTCAGGACTGTAAAGCTAAGTGGATGCTGGGAAGACACATTCATGCGGACAAAGTGGTGATCTGCCGCAAAGAAGGAAAAAGTATTGAGTACCATGTGGAGGCTTTTGATGATCGTTTGAAGCCTATATCACTGCCTCATCCAAGGTTTTACCTGTAAGGGAAAAAAGAGACTCCCGTGTGCTTTTCTTTTCCTGGCTTAACTTTCCGGAGTGCCTTCTCTTGAACACAGGGACTGTGCCCTAGTTTTTTTTTGTATTTGGGCAGTTTACTCGTTGGAGATATGGGAGCTGTTTTTTGTTTGTTCTCCCTCCTTCTCCTGGCACTTAAAAAGAAATCAGTGACTTTGGGTTTTAGATAGTGTAGGGTCACAGAGAAAATGTTCAAGGGGAAAGTTTGTCTGGAAGTGATGAGTGTCTTGACCGCGGCACTGTCACCAGGTGGCAGTGTTGCGCAACGATTGTTTGTTTTTTTGACATTATGCAGCACTTATTGGAGTGAATGGGTTTCTTCTAGGATAGACTCATTCATTCCAAGCAAACACACATGTTGGTAGGATGTATGTTTCTTTTCTTTCCCTCTGCAGGAGACTCGTCTGTCAAGACTACTGAGAGTGGGTGGTTCTTAGATAGCCAGAGGGAGGAATGTAAATGTGTGAGATATTTAAAGTGTTTTATTGGAAAGTTTTATAGTTATATTGTTTTAAGTTTTCCCTTCCCCATACAGGTCTTGGCACAATTCAGGGCTAAGTTGTGTAGTTGGTTTCTGGGCTGAACTTATCTCATCACTCTTGTGGGATGTGAGTTTGTACCAGACACTGGGGACCAGTGTCAAATCACCAGGGGGAGAGTGTAGCGGGTGTTTGAATTTATGTGAGGACTCTGGTGGTGTGGGGTTCCTTGGGGCCTGCAGGTGGCGTTGTTGCCTTGGGCCGGAGTTGAACTCACATCGCAAACTGTGCCTTTTTGTCCTCCCCTGGAGCTGGTACAGCGGGGCGGGGCACCCGCTGTGACGCAAAGGGAGAGGTCATAAAAGGGGCGGATGCCCTGATTTCAGGGAGAGAGTCGGAGGACGCGGCCGCACCCAGGCACCTTCAGCTTGGGTGCTGGCGTTCCGGTGTTTCAGGCCTAGGCGCCCTTGGCCTGGCTGGAGCAGGGATGGAGTCCATCTCAGGCACCTTTAGCCTGGGGTGAGGTACTATGGTGGATGCCTGGGGCTCAGTACCTTCGACTGAGTTCCGAGAGGGTGGAGGAATCCGAGGGGGCCCTAACTCCTTGGGTGCCCGTGTCTGAGTTCGTGAGGACTGGCGCGCAGTAACTTCTCTGAAGAGCCTGGCGCAGCATCGCTGGTGACGGAGAGGCCTCCACTTCTCCCTTGGACGGATTTCTTCCTCTGACAGGGGCAAAGTGAGCGAAGGTAATTCACGTTCTATATTACCTAGTCAGTGGCAGTGACTATTCACCACTGGTGACAGCACAGTGGACAGCAGCAAGAAGGGAAAGGATTGTGCCTCGATCTGTCCCCATTTTCCAAAGGAGGAAGATTGTTTTATTGCTTGGCAAGAAGAATAAAACTGAGTTGTACCTATTCACTGTGTGGAACTTGGGTTACTAAAGCAAAGGAGTCAGGGACGAAGGACTGGACTTGACTCTAGGACACCTACACAAAAGCCCAATCTTCTGGCCTTCACCTCCCAGTTACGGAGGACATGGGCCGTGGTGTGTATCATCTCTCTCTCCTAGGTACCCCTAGACAACAGCCATATAACCGATAAAGCAAGGGAGAGGGGTGAGGCTGCTACACAACCATTCTGATTAAATGTGGGCATTCCCAGTCTGGGGAAAATGTGGAATTTCCCCAAAGCATGGACAGGTGTAGATGGGAGGCTAATAACTTGTTTGAATATTTGCTATTATCCAACATTTTTTTAGATTGGTGACGGGGTAAAGGATATGTGTCATATGTTTCGCAGGGAGACGAAAAAGTTAGTTTACAGTGACAGAAGTGACAATTGAGGCTTCAAGATTACCCCATAGTGGAATGTTCTACTGTGCGTGAAGGAGGATACTGTATTGTGCAGTGTGGTAATAACTGTCTATGTGTGGGACTTTCATGCCCCATCTGGGTTCCAGCCTACATAGGGTATGACGGCTGTACTTGTCTTGTAATATCCCCAGCATATGTGGGAAAATAGGGATAGAAAACATGCAAAAAAGGTACATTAATTTGGGTTAGAATGCTGTTTTTAACAATGCAATGCTTCATTAACATACATTTTTGGAGGTTAAGGATTGTGGGGAGATAATTGGCATTATACATAGGGGTTGATTTACTAAAGTCAATTAGGCTGTTCCCTTTCTAAGGAAGTTGCACTTTGTAAGGAAATTATACCCATAGCTTAGTGAATGTGGTAAAATTTCACTTTGCAAAGAATATAAACAATCACGTGTATGGAAAATAAGAAGAACTGCATTTTTGTTTGCACTTGATTGACTAATGGAAGTTAGCAGAGCTTTACCTTATTCACTAAGCTCTAGAAAAAATCCCCTCGCAAAGTGCAACTTTCCTTGCAAAGGGAACAATTTATTTTTCTTTAGCAAATCACCCCCATAGTGCCATAGGGATTACTGAGAGTTATTCTTAAATAAGAGACTAAGTTTAGTATCCTATTGAAAATCATGGGATTGCTGGTGGGTGTGGGCAAGGTCTGGTGATAAAGTGATAGCCAAAACCTTGTAATTTTGGCTATTTTTGTGTATGCCAGAGATAGAGGCAAGTTCCCACAACAAATTTTAAATTTTAAATTTTAAAGATTGGGAAGGAATACAATGGGGTTTGTAAGGAAAATAATTTTAATAAACACTGTTACCTGCAAAGGCCAAAATATCTTGATTTTGAGCAATCAATTGACCAAGTGGTTCTATGGCAAGGGCAAAAACAAGGGGTGAAAAAATAATAATTATGGCATGTGCTGATTAGAATATGAATTTTGGCCTAGTAGTATTAGTCAGAGCATTTGATAAATGCTTGTGTGGAGTATAGGTTGTAAATGAACTTTAATATAACATATGCTAACTCTGTGGGGTTGATTTACTAAAGGAGTATATGTACTTATTAAAATGCATGTTTAACATGCAAAGTAAATATTTTATTATCTTAGCTTAGAAATTTTTCTTGCATATGATTGAATGATTGCAGTGAACATCATTTCACATTATTCAGTAAGCTAAAGGATAATTTATTTTAAAACGAATCATTCACTATGCAAGGTGAAAATGATCTGCTCATTTAGTATATTGACCCCAGTGGGGAAAAGCAAGCTAGTGTAAATGTTTTCATGCTTGTAGATATTGTTTTACAACACTATAGGGGAGGTTTACTGAAACTGGAGTATACAGAATCTGGTGCAGCTGTGCATAGTAATCAGTCAGCTTCTAACTTCAGCTTGTTTAATTAAGCTTTGACAATACAACCTAGAAGCTGATTCCTTACTATGCGCAGCTACACCAGATTCTGTGTGCACCAGTTTTAGCAAATCAACCCCTATATTTTAATATACTAGATGCAAACACAGATAAGAGGGCATAGGACCAATACTTTAATTTTAACACATCCTTGAGGCTATTTCCATAACAAAAAAACATATCAAAACAGTTCCCTTGGCTGGATTCACACTTTCCATGCATGTTTTTATGTGTGCCATATCAAGATTTTGCATTGCTACCAGTGATGGACTGGCCATCGGGACTACCGGGAGATTCCTGGTGGGCCGATGGCTCAGTGGGCTGGTCGGAGGTCAGCGGTGATCTACCCTTCATGCGCCGACAGCTGGCGCCTGACGGGTAGATCGAGATTTAGATAGCATGCAGAGTAGCGCAGGAAGCGTGTGTAATAAGTTCATGTCTCTCATGTCACGGCTCTGACGGCAGTCACGCTGCTCCCCGTGGCCCCTCCTCTCTTCTCGTCCATCTCCAATTGCTTGTGACATCATCTGGGATGGACGAGAAGAGTGGAGGGGCCGCCGGGGAGCAGCATGACTGCCGTCAGTGCCGTGACATGAGAGAGAACTTATTACACACACTCCCTGCGCTACTCTGCATGTTGGCTGGTAAACAATGTGCTATGGGCCCTGCCCTGATGTGCTATGTGCTCCGCCCTGATGTGCTATGGGCCACATGTCCTCATGTGCCCTGATGTGCAATGTGCCCCATGCCCTGATGTGCTATGTGCCCTGATGTGCTATGTGCCCCATGCCCTGATGTGCTATGTGCCCCATGCCCTGATGTGCTATGTGCCCCATGCCCTGATGTGCTATGTGCCCTGATGTGCTATGTGCCCGATGTGCTATGTGCCCTGATGTGCCCCATGCCCTGATGTGCTATGTGCCCCATGCCCTGATGTGCTATGTGCCCCATGACCTGATGTGCTATGTGCCCTGATGTGCTATGTGCCCTGATATGCTATGTGCCCCATGCCCTGATGTGCTATGTGCCCCATATCCTGATGTGCCCTTATGTGCTATGTGCCCTGTGCCCCATGCCCTGATGTGCCCGGATGTTCTATGTGCATTGATGTGCTATGTGCCCCATACCCTGATGTGCTATGTGCCCTGATGTGCTATGTGCCACATGCCCTGATGTGCTATGTGCCCCATGCCCTGATGTGCTATGTGCCCCATGCCCTGATGTGCTATGTGCCCTGATGTGCTATGTGCCTGATGTGCTATGTGCTCTGATGTGCTGTGCGCCCTGATGTGCTATGTGCCCCATGCTCTGATGTGTTATGTGCCCCATGCCCTGATGTGCTATGTGCCCCATGCCCTGATGTGCTATGTGCCCTGATGTGCTATGTGCCCTGATATGCTATGTGCCCCATGCCCTGATGTGCTATGTGCCCCATATCCTGATGTGCCCTCATGTTCTATGTGCCCTGTGCCCCATGCCCTGATGTGCCCTGATGTGCTATGTGCCCTGATGTGCTATGTGCCCTGATTTGCTGTGCACCCTGATGTGCTATGTGCCCCATGCCCTGATGTGCTATGTGCCCCATGCCCTGATGTGCTATGTGCCCTGGTGTGCTATGTGCCCCGTGCCCTGATTTGCTATGTGCCATGTGCCCTGATGTGCTATGTGCCCTGATGTGCTGTGCGCCCTGATGTGCTATGTGCCCCATGCCCTGATGTGTTATGTGCCCTGATGTGCTATGTGCCCTGATGTGCTGTGCGCCCTGATGTGTTGTGTGCCCTGATGAGCTATGTGCCCCATGCCCTGATGTGCTATGTGCCCTGATGTGCTCTGTGCCCCATGCCCTGATGTGCTATGTGCCCTGATGTGCTATGTGCCCTGATGTGCTATGTGCCCTGTGGTGCTATGCTCCCTGATGTGCTATGTGCCCCGATGTGCTATGTGCCCTGATGTGCTATGTGCCCCGTGCCCTGATGTACTATGTGCCCCATGCCCTGATGTGCTATGTGCCCTGTGCCCTGATGTGCTATGTGCCCTAATGTGATCTTATGTGCCCTGTGCCCGATGGGCTGTGCCTCAATGTGGTGTGCCCTGATGTGCTGTGATGGACCCTGATGTGCTGGTGCCCTGTACCCTGATGTGATGTGCCCTGTACGTGTTGTGCCCTGATGTGCTGGGCCCTGTACCCTGATGTGCTGTGCCCTGAGGTGCTGAGCTCTGTACCGTGCCCTGGTGTGCACTGTACCCTGATGTGTTGTGCCCTGGGCCGGTCTAGATGAAGTCCAGGGCCACATTTTTGTCCCAGTCCAGCCCTGATTGCTACTGTCATTATCGAGCCCTGCAATGCACATCGATACATCCAAAAGAGGTACAACAACAATAACAATGGCTAATCTGTGTACATGCATTGATAAGTGCTAAAATGCATATTATGAATGAATAGTCCATATATCAGGATTTCTCAATCAGGGATCCATGGAACCCTAGGGTTCATCCAGAGGTTGAAGGGGTTCCTTGAGCAATGAGCAAATTCTGCCTCTCAGATAAGTTTCCACTGACACCATTGGTCTTTTTAGTTGTCTGTAAGGGGCTAATTCTTCCCAATGATCACAAGTGTAAATATCATTCTTCCCACTGACGATCACACTAACCTATAATTAGTTGTAGATGTAGTCATTTTTTTACGGGGGGTTCTCTGAGACTGGAATGTTCTTTTAACCATTTGTTGACCATCCACAGTACTTTTACTGCAGGCAGGAGGCACAGGCAGACTGGATCACGCACAAGTACTTCATCCAGCCTCACCTGCGACTGCTGTGTCCATCAGACACAGCGGATTGTGGATCTCGGTACCCGCGGACCGTAAAAAGTAAAAAACCCAGTGGTGAAAGCTCTGTTTGTGTGAAGCAAAAATGATAAAAATGTCATTTGCATACAGTATTGCATGACCACGCAATTGCCAGTTTAAATAGCGCAGTGCTAAATAGCAAACAATGCCCTAGCCATGAAGGGGGTAAAACCATCCTGAGCTGAGGTGGTTAAAGGTTCCTCTGTGTTGAAAAGGTTGAGAAAGAAAACCATATATAGGTGTACGTAATTAACCTCAAATCAGTTCTCGGCAATTATCAGAGGAAAAACATCTCCTCTGTTTATGAGTACTTCTGCTCTCAGAAGGAGAAGGGAGGAGTTTATTTTCCTCTGAGAACAGAGGAGAGATTTGAGGAGCAGGGAAAAGAATGCCTGTGATCTCGTGAGATAATGTGAGATTACAGTGCAACCTAGTTTAAAAAGTGAAAGGAAAGTTAAACTGGTAGTAAATTGTCTTTTGTAAAAACCAACTGACAGGCAGGGCTTTTATAACAGAAGAGACCCTAGAGGCCTCTTCTGTCATATATGATCCCCCTGCCTGTCAGCAGGTAATGCGATCTGAGCCGCAGATGCGCAGCTCAGACTGCATTCACGGCCTGCTCTGTGTGCCGCAAGTGACTCCCGTGCGCATGCGCTGGAGTGACATCATCGTAGCCCGGCCATTCAAGCGGTTGAAGATTTGGAACCTGGGTTAACATGGAAGCACCGTGGACCAGAGAGAGCCGTGACAGCCCAATGCTGGATGGCTTTGTCTGTAGGTAAGTCTCTCATAATGTACTAGTATGTGGTGCATACTAGTACATTATGACTTAAACCTGCAGGGTGACACACACATTTTTTTTAGTCTTAATGAGACTTTACTATCACTTTAAAAAGAACACAATTACCTGAAAATAATAAGCAATGAGCACTGGTGCTTTTTTTGCATCTTGGTAAAGTTTTTAATGCACATTTTGGGTCAGGTTTTTTTTATGCAAATTGTGGGAAATTCTTTAAATGCATATTTTGGCCCTTTTTTAATGTGCATTTTGCCCCTTTTTAACACACATTAAAAGAGTTTCAAACCCTAAAACAACATATAGGTGACATCTCAATCAAATGTCAAGTCACCAATGTACGTTCCCTACAGATTGAATGAGTGGTAGAACTTCCCTTTTGGTTCCATATCTGTTCCTTGCCAAAGAGAACAACCTGGTAAATAAATGGATGTAAGCCTATTCCAGTACAGCTGTACGTTTCCTTTTCCTGTTAACTGAGGCCAGCATCAGAGATCAAACTTCCCTTCTGTGCTTGTTGTATTTTCCACATAAAAAGGAAATCAAACATAATGATCTGAGTGTATTTCATTTATTTAAACATCATCCAACGGAGAAGGGTGTGCCTTGTTCAAGGAGGTAATGGTTGGCACACATAATGGAACTACAGTATGTATGAAAAACAATAACTTCCAAATTCAGGATACAAAACTGTAATTCACCATACCAGCTAGCGTTACTCAGTGTTTTTCATAGAACTCTCATACGTAGTAATTAAAGATTTTTTACTACATCTTTCTTTCTACTGTGGGTTGATTACAGCTTTATCCCTTAACCTTTGTGCTGTCCTTAAAACATAATCTGTTGGATTTCATTCAGGGCTGGAAAATTCAATTAAAATATGAACTGGAAATTGGTTCACTTAGCAGATTAACAAAGTCCAATTTAATTTTCCCAAGGAGAGATTATTTCCTTGCTTTCTTATGAATAATAGTTCTTCAACTAAAAAGTTGTCATGTCTCATCAAGGAAACACCAATGAGGAAGCTAACAATGAAAAAGAAAATATGACTTTTTTTTTAAGATAAAGTCCGGCCAATCCTTTTTTAGCTTTGGCTAGAGTAGGAAAGATTTACAATTTCAGGCTTTTTAGTTTGTGTCTGTGGCCCCATTGGAGAGATTTTCCCTCGCTTCCTGCCTCTGTGATGCTCATTGAAGAAATAGAGAATGTGGTTGTCACTGGGACAGGAAGGCCCCAATTGTTCTACTCCTATTAAAGCATATTTCTGTCCCTGTCTGTCACCAATGGAGAGATTTCCCATCAGTTTCTGTCTTGACAGGGACACAGGCAGAATAAATAGCTGAAGCTCTAACCCTTTACCATTATATCTGAAATAAAAATAAAATATTGGGATTAGACTTTTAGTGCTGTAGCATTAGTAGCAGCAGCTGGGAAAGAGGGCTACCCAATAAATGTAAATGCAAAACAAACGCAGTAAGGATAAAAAAAGCCTTGGTGGCAATACATGGGTAGTAGTCATGGAGGTTGTATCAGATCTATTCTACCAGAAAAAGTGGCTGAAATTTGTCAGTTATGCAGGAATATATTTTTTTTAATTCAAGAAAATATTTTGACATTTATAGTTAACAATTTTGTATGTCTAGGGCTGACAACACCAGCTGTTGTGCTGAATTGTCAATCTTACAGGTCACCCAAGAGTGGGCACCTGAGTACTTAGGTTAAATTTTCCCTCCACACAGTCTATTTGATCATGACTCATCTGGGACCAGTGTACAGTCTATAGTCATTTTTTGAGACATTGCTTAAAGACCCTTCATTTTGGAAGCTACTATCCAAGCTTTTTGAAGTTCCCTAAAAACATCTATCTTGTAACTCATAACCACAGATGCATTCTACATGTGCACTGTACATTGAACAGTGGTGGTCAACTTGAAAATAACTGAGGTCCTCAATTGCAGCCCTTGACACTTTGAGAGGGCCGCAGAATAGCAGTGCATTTTTGTTTATCGAGGTCCATTGCATCAACTTAGACAGTCAATTCAAAATGAATGGAGTGTAATATACCTCAACACTAGAGTTGAGCGGACACCTGGATGTTCGGGTTCGACGGGTTTGGCCAAACTTCGGAAAAAAGTTTGAGTTCGGGACCGGACTTGACCCGAACTTGACCCCGAACCCAAACCCTGTTAAAGTCAATGGGGACCCGAACTTCTGAGGACTAAAATGGCTCTAAAAAGTAATGGAAAGGGCTAGAGGGCTGCAAATGGCAGCCAAATATTTTTAAGAGCATGGCAAGTGCTCTGCAAACAAATGTGGATGGGGAAATAACTTAAAATAACATAAAAAAATTATAATAAAAAAATAATATGCTGGAAGCCCCCTTCTTAGCAGAAGAGTTACAGGAAGTCATTAAGAACCTCAGAAACTCAACGGCACGATGCCACACATATGGGGGGAATGCCCCAGAATACGCCCTTTCTGGAAAAATATTTTTCAATTTAATGGATAAGCTAGTGGGAAAATAAAATACTTTGAAATAAAAAATAAAATACAAATCTTGACCTAGGAGGACGAGGTCCATATGGAGTAGGAGGTTGAGGTGGCGGTGGATGTGGCTGTGTAGGTGGAAGGCCGGTGATTAGTGATGAGCCGAACACCCCCGGGTTCGGTTCGCACCAGAACCCGCGAACGGACCGAAAGTTCGAACGAACATTAGAACCCTATTAAATACAATGGATGCGAACGTTCGAATTCTAAAGTGCTAATTATAACAACTATTATGCATGTTATTGTCCTAAAAAGGGTTTGGGAACCCGGGTTCTGCACCAGGGGACATGTATCAATGCAAAAATAAGTTTTAAAAACGGTCGTTTTCCGGGAGCAGTCATTTTAATGATGCATAAAGTGAAAAAAAAAGTCAAATATTCCTTTAAATATCGTACCTGGGGGGTGTCTAAAGTATGCCTGTGAAGTGCCACGTGTTTCCCGTGTTTAGAACTGTCCCTGCACAAAATGACACTTCTAAAGGAAAAAAAAGCCATTTAAAACTGCTTGCGGCTTTAATGTAATGTCTGGTCCCGGTAATATGGATGAAAATCTTTAAGAAAAATGGCATAGCTACCCCATGACCCCCCCCCTACCCCAGCCCATTACCAGCCCCTTTGGGTCTTGTATGGATATTAAGGGGAACCCCGCACATAAAATAAAAAAGGCCCTATATACTCTGAACAGCCGTATACAGGCGGTGCATACAAGACAGGGACTGTAGGTTTGTTCTTATGTAGAATCTGTTTGTAATTTTGAACAGGTACATTGTTGAAGTGTAGCTCCAGACCAAAAATCTATTTTTAAACTTTTTGGAAAACATAGGTAAGGGTTATCACCCCTGTAACATTTGTTTTGCTGTCTGTGCCCCTGTTCAGAACATTTCACCTCACTTTCCGTCCTAATGACAACTGTTTTTGAAATGTGGTGTTTTTCTTGAAACAAGGATTGCTGATAAAGCATCAGTACAGAGGAGACACCTTTCTCCCATATTTATTCTTACAGGAGAGAATTTTCCTTCCTAGTGGTAGATTTCCTCTCACTTCCTGTTGTCTTCTTGCGTTTGCAAGTAGGAGTCGTTTGTAAGTTGGATGTTTGAAAGTAGGGACCTGCCGTATATACTCTGCAGAAATAGGCCCCTTAGTTGTTGGTGTTGGCACAACACTCTAAGCACTCACAGTTACTCTTGGTTGGTGCTGGAACGCCCTGCTGTCAACTATTATATCAGGAATTTTAATTACATATAATTGTTGAACAGTGGTAGTAAAAATTGGGCCTTTGATGGTGGTGCTGGTGCCACAACACTGTAAGCCCTGACAGTTACTCTTGGTGGGTGCAGCAATGGGCCCTGCTGTGAATTATTAGATCAAGAATTGTAATTACATGCCCCTGTTGAACAGGGGCTGAAAAATTGGGCCTTAGGCACTGGTGGCACAACACTGCAACCCTTCACAGATACTGTACTTGGAGCACAGCAATGAGCCCTGTTGCAAAGTATTGCTTCAAAAATTGTAATGACACGCCCCTGTTAAACAGGGGCTGAAAAATTGGGCCTTAGGCACTGGTGGCACAACACTGCAACTCCTCACAGATACTGTACTTGGAGCACAGCAATGAGCCCTGTTGCAAAGTATTGCTTCAAAAATTGTAATTACACGCCACTGTTAAACAGGGGCTGAAAAATTGGGCGTTAGGCACTGGTGGCGGCACCCATAAACAAAAATGATCTTCCAAGCTATCATCATCAATCGTACCATTGAGGACTCGGAGGAGGAGGATAGCCAGTCAACATAACAGCACAGGCACTCAGCATCAGCATCAGTCTTGAAGGGATGTGACATTTTAAAATCAATTAGTCTGTTATATCAGCATCAGGTGTGTGGTAGCTGGTGGTGATCCAAGACTGGTTCATCTTGATGAAAGTCAGTCGATCAACCGAGTCGGTGGACAGGCGCACCCTGTGATCCGTGACAAATCCTCCAGCAGCACTGAATGTGCGTTCCGAAAGAACGCTGGATGCAGGACAGGCCAGTAGCTCAATTGCATACTGTGCAAGCTCTGGCCAGTGATCCATCCTCAAGACCCAGTAAGCCAGAGGATTTTCGGTGGGGAAGGTGTCCAAGTCTGACCTTGCCCCTAGATATTCCTGCACCATGTTTATCAGACGCTGGCGATGGTTGCTGGAACCGATCATACTTTGGGGCTGCGGACTAAAGAATTGTCTGAACGCATCGGTCAGACGGCCACCTTCCCCACCGCTCCTTCTTTGACTGGCCGAAGCCTCAGCAACTCGTTGTCCAGGACCAGGAGTTTGCAACCTCCCAGTCTCTGGGAACGCGTTGCACAGACCTTTCTGCAAGGCCTCCCGGAGTTGTCTCATCCTCTGCTCCCTCTGCGACGGTAACATAAGGTCCGCAACCTTACCCTTGTACCGTGGATCAAGGAGAGTGGCCAGCCAGTAATGGTCCCTCTCCTTGATCCGAAGAATACGAGGATCCTTCCGCAGACTTTGCAGGATCAGGGAGGCCATGCAGCGTAGGTTTGCTGAGGCATTCGCTCCGGAGTCCTCTGGGTCACTAAGGACGACATGATCCGCAGCCACCTCCTCCCAGCCACGTACAAGTCCACTGGTTTCTTGGGACTGTAAATCATCCCTAAAAGACTGCTGCTGATGATGCTGAGTGCCAGCCTCCACCTCCATGCTGACACAATCCTCCTCCTCCTCCTCCTCCTCCTCCTCCTCCTCCTCCTCTTCCTGTGCGATGGGTGGGACAGAAGGAACACTGTCTGGGTAAAGGGGGCCTTGAGAGGCAAGGAAGTCCTCCTCTTCCTGCCTCTGTTCTGCCTCAAGTGCCCTGTCCATTATTCCACGCAGCGTGTGCTCCAACAGGTGGACAAGAGGTACAGTGTCACTGATGCATGCACTGTCACTGCTCACCATCCTCGTGGCCTCCTCAAATGGTGCCAGGACAGTGCATGCATCCCTGATCATGCCCCACTGGCGTGGAGAAAAAAAACCAAGCTCCCCTGACCCTGTCCTGGTGCCGTAGTCGCACAGGTACTCATTGATGGCCCTCTGCTGCGTGTGCAGCCGCTGCAGCATGGCCAACGTTGAGTTCCACCTGGTGGGCATGTCACATATAAGGCGGTTCTTGGGCAGGTTCAACTCCTTTTGCAGCTCAGCCAGGCGAGCACTGGCATTATAAGATCTGCGGAAATGCACACAGACTTTCCTGGCCTGCCTCAGGACATCCTGTAAGCCCGGGTACCTGCCCAAGAAGCGCTGCACCACCAGGTTAAGGACGTGAGCCACACAGGGCACATGGGTCAGTTGTCCCTGTCGGAGGGCGGAGAGGAGGTTGGTGCCATTGTCGCAAACCACCATTCCTGGCTTAAGCTGGCGTGGCGTCAACCACCTCTCGGCCTGGCCCTGCAGAGCAGACAGGACCTCTGCCCCAGTGTGGCTTCTGTCCCCCAAACACACCAGCGCAAGCACGGCATGGCATCTTTTTGCCTGCGTACTTGCGTAGCCCCGTGAACGGCTACGGAGAACCGCTGGTTCATAGGACAAACCACAGGAAGAGGCCATGGAGGAAGAAGAAGAGGAGGGGGTGGAGGAGAGAGGTGTGTCACAACCAGTAGTAGCATTTTGGAGGCGTGGCGGTGGGACAACCTCCAACACTACTGCACCTTGTCCTGAATCCTTCCCAGCTGCCAAAAGAGTGACCCAATGGGCCGTGAAAGAAAGGTAACGTCCCTGTCCATGCCTGCTGGACCATGAGTCAGCGGTAATATGCACCTTACCGCTGACCGCCCTGTCCAGCGAGGCCAAGACATTGCCTTCCACATGCCGGTAGAGAGCCGGAATAGCCTTCCGTGAGAAAAAGTGGCGTTTGGGAACCTGCCACTGAGGAACCGCACATTGCACAAACTCACGGAAGGGGGCCGAGTCTACCAACTGAAAAGGCAGCAGTTGAAGCGCTAGCAATTTAGCCAAGCTAGCATTCAACCGCTGGGCATGTGGATGGCTGGGAGTGAACTTCTTTCGACGGTCCAGCAGCTGGGGCAGGGAAATTTGCCTGCTAGAATCGGACGTCGGTGTACTGCTAGCAGAGTGGGCGCAAGTACTTGGCTGTGACACACCTAATTCTACACCTTCATTCCTCTCAGTGCATGTTTCAGAGAGGACTGAAGTTATAGTGGGGTTGGAGATCCCAGCTGATGCGGTGCAAGGAGAGGTCCGCTTTGTTCTTTGGTATGGGTCTTTGAGGTAGGCTTGCCAACGAGCTGCATGGCAGGTCAACATATGTCTGGTCAGGCATGTGGTACCCAAGCGGCTGATGTTTTGGCCACGCGATATACGCTTGAGACATATGTTGCAAACAGCAGCTGTGCGATCTGATGCACTAGCCTCAAAAAAGGCCCACACCAAAGAACTTTTTGAATGACGGGCAGAGGCAGCGCCCTGCACAGGCGGAGCTCTGCGGTGTGATTCCGTCGGTGTACTGCCCTTACGCTGGCCACCAAAGGGCATCCTGCCTCGTTGGAGATGTGCCTCATCCTCCTCCTCCTCCTCTCTCCTATTAGGCACCCACGTGGAGTCATTGACCTCATCATCCCCTCCCTCCTCATCACTGGAGCCAATCTGGCAGTATGCTGCAGCTGCTGGAACATGACTGCCAGATTGGTGTCCTTCTTGAGCATCCCCTCTGTCTGCTCTCACGCTACTGCCTTCCTCTAGCTGGGTTTCATCATCAGACCCTTCGAAACGCTGGGCATCCTCCTGGAGCATGTACCCAACACTGTGCTGAAACAGTTCGGGGGACTCCTCAGGAGGAGGACATGGTGGGTCTAGGGAAGGAGTGACTGATGATTTGTCTGACATTGATACCAGGGAAGACGACGCTTTGGCAGCTGCTTTTCCAGTACCCTGAGCCTGGGTGAGAGAGGATGAGGAGGAGGAGGAGGGCTTGGTCATCCACTCTACCAAGTCTTCGGCATGATGTGGCTCAACATGTCCAGCTGCCGAAAAGAAGGACAAGCGTGTCCCATGGCCATGTGCTGATGACAATGCACCGCGTCCACGACCAGCACTGTTGCCCCCAGACACAGAGCCTGCTTGCCCTCTTTTATTGCCTCCTGACTGTCTGCCTCTCCTTGTTTGCCTTCCAGACATTCTAATAGATGGCCTGCAGGGAGATGGGAAAAAAGCAATAAGGGCTACCTTCAGGTGTCCTTCTCTGTCCCTTGAAACAAGGACTTTCACAGTGAAAGAAACTGACACTGTCCCTACCTAGAGTTTTCTGTCCCTAGAATAAATGTTTTTTTTAATCACAATATAGCACAAGGACAATTCACTCAATGTCTCTCCAGGTCCCTGGAAACAAGGACTTGCAGAGTGAAAGAAACTGACACTGTCCCTACCTAGAGTTTTCTGTCCCTAGAATAAATGTTTTTTTTAAGCACAATATAGCACAAGGAAAATTAACTCACTGTCCTTACAGGTCCCTGGAAACAAGGACTTGCAGAGTGAAAGAAACTGACACTGTCCCTACCTAGAGTTTTCTGTCCCTAGAATAAATGTTTTTTTTAAGCACAATATAGCACAAGGACAATTAACTCACTGTCCTTACAGGTCCCTGGAAACAAGGACTTGCAGAGTGAAAAAAAAAAACACTCTCCCTACCTAGAGTTTTCTGTCCCTAGAAAAAATGTTTTTTTTAAGCACAATATAGCACAAGGACAATTAACTCACTGTCCTTACAGGTCCCTGGAAACAAGGACTTGCAGAGTGAAAGAAAAAAAACACTCTCCCTACCTACAGTTTTCTGTCCCTAGAAAAAATGTTTTTTTTAATCACAATATAGCACAAGGAAAATTAACTCACTGTCCTTACAGGTCCCTGGAAACAAGGACTTGCAGAGTGAAAGAAAAAAAACACTCTCCCTACCTACAGTTTTCTGTCCCTAGAAAAAATGTTTTTTTTAATCACAATATAGCACAAGGAAAATTAACTCACTGTCCTTACAGGTCCCTGGAAACAAGGACTTGCAGAGTGAAAGAAACTGACACTGTCCCTACCTAGAGTTTTCTGTCCCTAGAATAAATGTTTTTTTTAAGCACAATATAGCACAAGGAAAATTAACTCACTGTCCTTACAGGTCCCTGGAAACAAGGACTTGCAGAGTGAAAGAAACTGACACTGTCCCTACCTAGAGTTTTCTGTCCCTAGAATAAATGTTTTTTTTAAGCACAATATAGCACAAGGACAATTAACTCACTGTCCTTACAGGTCCCTGGAAACAAGGACTTGCAGAGTGAAAAAAAAAAACACTCTCCCTACCTACAGTTTTCTGTCCCTAGAAAAAATGTTTTTTTTAAGCACAATATAGCACAAGGACAATTAACTCACTGTCCTTACAGGTCCCTGGAAACAAGGACTTGCAGAGTGAAAGAAAAAAAACACTCTCCCTACCTACAGTTTTCTGTCCCTAGAAAAAATGTTTTTTTTAATCACAATATAGCACAAGGAAAATTAACTCACTGTCCTTACAGGTCCCTGGAAACAAGGACTTGCAGAGTGAAAGAAAAAAAACACTCTCCCTACCTACAGTTTTCTGTCCCTAGAAAAAATGTTTTTTTTAAGCACAATATAGCACAAGGAAAATTAACTCACTGTCCTTACAGGTCCCTGGAAACAAGGACTTGCAGAGTGAAAGAAAAAAAACACTCTCCCTACCTACAGTTTTCTGTCCCTAGAAAAAATGTTTTTTTTAATCACAATATAGCACAAGGAAAATTAACTCACTGTCCTTACAGGTCCCTGGAAACAAGGACTTGCAGAGTGAAAGAAACTGACACTGTCCCTACCTAGAGTTTTCTGTCCCTAGAATAAATGTTTTTTTTAATCACAATATAGCACAAGGAAAATTAACTCACTGTCCTTACAGGTCCCTGGAAACAAGGACTTGCAGAGTGAAAGAAACTGACACTGTCCCTACCTAGAGTTTTCTGTCCCTAGAATAAATGTTTTTTTTAAGCACAATATAGCACAAGGACAATTAACTCACTGTCCTTACAGGTCCCTGGAAACAAGGACTTGCAGAGTGAAAGAAAAAAAACACTCTCCCTACCTACAGTTTTCTGTCCCTAGAAAAAATGTTTTTTTTAAGCACAATATAGCACAAGGAAAATTAACTCACTGTCCTTACAGGTCCCTGGAAACAAGGACTTGCAGAGTGAAAGAAAAAAAACACTCTCCCTACCTACAGTTTTCTGTCCCTAGAAAAAATGTTTTTTTTAATCACAATATAGCACAAGGAAAATTAACTCACTGTCCTTACAGGTCCCTGGAAACAAGGACTTGCAGAGTGAAAGAAAAAAAACACTCTCCCTACCTACAGTTTTCTGTCCCTAGAAAAAATGTTTTTTTTAATCACAATATAGCACAAGGAAAATTAACTCACTGTCCTTACAGGTCCCTGGAAACAAGGACTTGCAGAGTGAAAGAAACTGACACTGTCCCTACCTAGAGTTTTCTGTCCCTAGAATAAATGTTTTTTTTAAGCACAATATAGCACAAGGAAAATTAACTCACTGTCCTTACAGGTCCCTGGAAACAAGGACTTGCAGAGTGAAAGAAACTGACACTGTCCCTACCTAGAGTTTTCTGTCCCTAGAATAAATGTTTTTTTTAAGCACAATATAGCACAAGGACAATTAACTCACTGTCCTTACAGGTCCCTGGAAACAAGGACTTGCAGAGTGAAAAAAAAAAAACACTCTCCCTACCTAGAGTTTTCTGTCCCTAGAAAAAATGTTTTTTTTAAGCACAATATAGCACAAGGACAATTAACTCACTGTCCTTACAGGTCCCTGGAAACAAGGACTTGCAGAGTGAAAGAAAAAAAACACTCTCCCTACCTACAGTTTTCTGTCCCTAGAAAAAATGTTTTTTTTAATCACAATATAGCACAAGGAAAATTAACTCACTGTCCTTACAGGTCCCTGGAAACAAGGACTTGCAGAGTGAAAGAAAAAAAACACTCTCCCTACCTACAGTTTTCTGTCCCTAGAAAAAATGTTTTTTTTAATCACAATATAGCACAAGGAAAATTAACTCACTGTCCTTACAGGTCCCTGGAAACAAGGACTTGCAGAGTGAAAGAAACTGACACTGTCCCTACCTAGAGTTTTCTGTCCCTAGAATAAATGTTTTTTTTAAGCACAATATAGCACAAGGACAATTAACTCACTGTCCTTACAGGTCCCTGGAAACAAGGACTTGCAGAGTGAAAGAAACTGACACTGTCCCTACCTAGAGTTTTCTGTCCCTAGAATAAATGTTTTTTTTAAGCACAATATAGCACAAGGAAAATTAACTCACTGTCCTTACAGGTCCCTGGAAACAAGGACTTGCAGAGTGAAAGAAACTGACACTGTCCCTACCTAGAGTTTTCTGTCCCTAGAATAAATGTTTTTTTTAAGCACAATATAGCACAAGGACAATTAACTCACTGTCCTTACAGATCCCTGGAAACAAGGACTTGCAGAGTGAAAGAAAAAAAACACTCTCCCTACCTACAGTTTTCTGTCCCTAGAAAAAATGTTTTTTTTAAGCACAATATAGCACAAGGAAAATTAACTCACTGTCCTTACAGGTCCCTGGAAACAAGGACTTGCAGAGTGAAAGAAAAAAAACACTCTCCCTACCTACAGTTTTCTGTCCCTAGAAAAAATGTTTTTTTTAATCACAATATAGCACAAGGAAAATTAACTCACTGTCCTTACAGGTCCCTGGAAACAAGGACTTGCAGAGTGAAAGAAACTGACACTGTCCCTACCTAGAGTTTTCTGTCCCTAGAATAAATGTTTTTTTTAATCACAATATAGCACAAGGAAAATTAACTCACTGTCCTTACAGGTCCCTGGAAACAAGGACTTGCAGAGTGAAAGAAACTGACACTGTCCCTACCTAGAGTTTTCTGTCCCTAGAATAAATGTTTTTTTTAAGCACAATATAGCACAAGGACAATTAACTCACTGTCCTTACAGGTCCCTGGAAACAAGGACTTGCAGAGTGAAAGAAAAAAAAACACTCTCCCTACCTACAGTTTTCTGTCCCTAGAATAAATGTTTTTTTTAATCACAATATAGCACAAGGACAATTAACTCACTGTCCTTACAGGTCCCTGGAAACAAGGACTTGCAGAGTGAAAGAAACTGACACTGTCCCTACCTAGAGTTTTCTGTCCCTAGAATAAATGTTTTTTTTAAGCACAATATAGCACAAGGACAATTAACTCACTGTCCTTACAGGTCCCTGGAAACAAGGACTTGCAGAGTGAAAGAAACTGACACTGTCCCTACCTAGAGTTTTCTGTCCCTAGAATAAATGTTTTTTTTAAGCACACTATAGCAGAAGCACAAAACACACTGACACTCTCCCTACCTATCCTTCTCTTTCCCTAAACTAAAGGAATCCAGGTTAAGCAAGAAAGAAATAACAGTCACTGTCCCTGCCTATGCTACTCTATCCCTGCTCCGGAACACACTACACTAGGCCGCCGTGCTGGCGGCCTTTTATAGTGTGGGGCGTGTACTAAACACCCTCAGCAATAATTGGCCACAGGCATCCTGCCTGTGGCCAATCATTGCTCTCCTCGCTGCCGGCGCTGTGATTGGCCAAGCATGCGGGGTCACAGTGCATGCTTGGCCAATCACAGCGCCTGGATGACACTGCGATGGCGTAGTGCATTGTGGGCCGTTCGCGTCACTCGAATTTGGCGCGAACGGCCCAAATCGTTCGATCTTCGTCGAACGATCGAACAGCCAATGTTCGAGTCGAACGTATGTTCGACTCGAACACGAAGCTCATCCCTACCGGTGATGTGTCAAATTCTGTCCCCCATCGGATAGTGTCCGCCCTGTACTGCGCTTGCTCAGTACATAGGACAAGGGGATTTCGAAAATCTCCGAAGACGAACGGCGCCTGCGCGTTGTTTGTGTCCGAAAATTATTTTTTTAGAATAGCACAATAGAAGAAAAATATATAAATTGTTTATCTCACACACCTCCAGATATGCAGAAAACACTGCAAAATATTTTTTGTGGCCCTAAATGGGTGTTTTTGGAAGAGCAGAATACACCCACAATATGTAAACGGTGTAACTCACACCTACAGAACTGCAGAAAATGCTATTCAAAAAAAAATGTTTTTGTCCTAAAATTATTTTTTTTAGAATAGCACAATAGAAGAAAATATATAAATTGTTTATCTCACAAAAACACTGCAAATTTTTATTTTTATTTTTTTGCCCAAAATGTTTTTTTTTGGAAGAGCAGAATACACCCACAGTATGTACAGGGTGTATCTCAACATAACATATGCAGTGCTGGTGCACTGAGCTTGCAGATAAAAGTTAGATTTTCTCTGGCACTGGGCTCATGGCAGTGTAAAAAGACTGTGCATTGCAACCCAACCTGGTAAATCTATGCAGATCGCTGAGTTATTAGATCTCTGAATCTGGACTCCTAGATAAATCTCTCTCCCTGAAAGCAGCAACAGGAACCTTGCCCTACACTGTCTCTATCTTTTCTCTCAGTAGATTGCAGAATCAGGACTAACTCCTATCATTTCATTCTCTCCCTCACAGCAACAGCAGCCAGGATCCTTTCCCTATACTGTCTAAAGCAGAGTGACGTGCTGTGCTGTGTGCCTCTAGCTTATATAGAGGCTGGGTCACATGCTGCACTGGCCAATCACAGCCATGCCATTAGTAGGCATGGCTGTGATGGCTTCTAAGGGCACACCAGTTAAACGAAAGTTTATTGGCTGCCCTGTAGCTTTTAGAAATGCGCCATTATATCGCCGAACACCGGACCCGAACATACAGTCAATTGTTCGGGTTCGGGCCCGGGACCCAAAAATCCAAAAGTCCGATACGAACCCGAACTTTACAGTTCGGGTTCGCTCAACCCTACTCAACACCCAAACATTTCAGCTGTGCTTCAGTTTTTGCAGCATATCACAATGAACACTTACGAGGAAGTGGAGGGAAAATAAGGCAGCATCAGTGGCTGCAATAAAAACCTTCAGCATTGGTGTCAGTAGCAGCAATCAAAATACTCAACACTGATGTCAGTGGGCTCAATAATAACCTCCAGCACTGGTGTCATTGGATGTAATAATAACCCCTAGCATTGGTGTTAGTGGTTGCAATAATAACCTTGAGGCTACAACAATAACCCCTACATTCACATGAATGAATAACAATAATAACCCCCAGGATTGGTGTCAATACTATTTACCACCCCTCCTACACTGTTGGTCAGTGGCAATGCTATTTACAACCTTTTACCCCCCCCCTCCACTGGTGGTCAGTTGCAGTGCTAATGAACTCCAACCCCGACTGGTGGTCAGTCGCAGTGCTATTTCCCCCTTCCACATTGGTGATCAATGGCAGTAAAATTCCCACCCCCCAGCATCGGTGGTCACTTACCCAATCACAGACTCCCATACCACTCTCTCTCTCCCTGGGTCAAGGACTTTATTGTACTGTAGGCAGATATCACTCTGCTTCACACTAGAGTCTTTCTGTGCCGGGTGCTGCAAAGCCAAGAATGTTCCAGTATCTGGCAACACACTGCCACTCTGTTGCCCTCTGTTGCCCAATAGTTGGCAGGCCACACCCAGAAGACTGATGGATCACATGCAGCCCATGGGCTATGTGCTGGGCACCACTGACTTGAAGCCAACTGGTAAAAAGGGCAACATTACACATAGTGTATGATTTATAAATGTTTTTACAGAAGATTTTCACAACTTTCATCCAAGATTTACACATTCTAATTCAATTGAAAAATGTGTGTATCCTGGGTGAACGTTGTGTGAACACATCTATGAATAGACCCCAGAGTGTTGTTATAATAATTTTCTCTTCACACTTGTGCATTTTTGGTGCAGTTAAATGTGTGTGAGACTGTATGAAAAATGCAATGTAAAGAGTAAATGAGCTCTGAAATCTGTGCTCAAATAAAGCAAAGGACAAATCGCCAGTATTGCCTCCATGCAGTGTGGGGGCTGGCATCTTGGTAGAGGCATAGGGATTGTTTCCATTAGTTCACAGATGCCCCCCCCCCCCTGCTGGCAGGGAGTGTGGATTTAAGGAAGCAGCAAATCCACAGAATAAATTAAGAAGAAGCAGGGGGATGCATGCTGTTTCCTCTCCAGCAAGCAGCACAGTACTAACATTACCAAATCTCACTAAAATTTTTGTGGGACTAGCAGGCAGCAGTGCCCCTCACACAGCAGAAATACAACTACGAGGGGGGCCTTTGTACACTAACATACCACTGCTAATTTTCACTAGGAAACTATTTCTTAGGCACAATTAACATTTCCGAATATTCCCTATAACATTGCAAATCTTCACTTTTTGAGATCAGGTCCACTTTAAGACTTTAGCCTTTGGTGTGTGAAAAAAAAAAAAACAGTCCCAGATTTCTGCAATCTTTTATGAATTTCATTACTAATATTATCACAACTGAGACATCTGACATTCCTAAAATGCAGTATCAGTGCCTTTTCCTTATAAAACCTATGAAGTTATGACTTTCGACATAATGTATTGTCACACTATTGCACAACTAAGGCTGTCAAAGAAATAGTTTTATTGCGGCAGCCTAAAACCATGAGTTTATACAGAATGTATTGCCGGACAAAGAGTACTGAACATTCTCACAAATGCTTACCAGAATATATTAGCTCATAAAACAAAAATATTGCATATGTTTTCATTTTTATTTTGCTTTTGTGCTAAAAATAGGAAAATGAGGAAAAATAGGAAAAAAATGGAGGAGAAAAACAGAAATGACACAGTTGTTTTTGGTTGGCAACAACAGCAAACTAATCATATATATACATATACTGTATTTTATTAAAGTTGACAACCTACTTGGGAGATTGCCTGGGGTACTGCAGCTTGCTGCATAACCAACACAACAGTCAATTTTGTTACTGACTAACTTACTAACCTGAAAGTTAAAATATACATGTGTAAACACACAACAAGGCTGATATTTGTGGTGAAATATAACAGCAAATATTAACAATGATATAAATTATTTTTCAAGGAATTTTTTGGATGATGGTACATAGGACTGTGGGAACACGGCCTTTTGAGTACTTTGTGCTTTAGTCATCATGTTTTATGGACTCAGGTCCTGACTGCATGATCCTTTAGCAGATATGGACCCACTGGTTAAGTTGCAGTAGAGCATTGTATAGCACAGGATGTGAGACAATAAAGGCACTTTGGTTTTGGACAGCCATCTAATTTGTAAGGATACCACTGAACATTTTGTGTCTGTGCAGGTTCCAGGACTTTTAGTTTGGAAAATTCCAGAGATGTAATGAACACAAAGTTTTTGTTTGTGTTCCTTTGAATTGTATTAGATTTGCTTTGACTTGCCTCTGAGTTGATTATTATTTGCTGATTATGAGGTGTTTCAAGTTGTTTTTGCAACATTGGGCTTCATTCACAAAGCGGTATGTTTTCCCTTTAAAATGCGGTAAAATACTCCTTGGCATTCACAAAACAATGCTACTAAAATACTGCATGAGTTATTTTATGAAGTCTTGAGTTATTTTAGTAGTAAAAACATGCGTAATTTAATGACTGCCACTAGCCGGCATATTTATTAACATTAACAAATAGGCGTTAAGGAGCGGGCGGCCGCCCGCGTCCTTTACAACCACTAAACAACATGGTTGTTAAGGAGCGGGCGGCCCGGGTCATTACCAACCAATGAGTCATCAGCTGTCAGCGGAATTCCCCGCTGACAGCTGAATGGAAAAAAAAGAATTTCCGGCAATAACAAAATCAGAAAAAAATGGTGTGGGTCCCCTTAAAATCAATACCAGACCCTTATCCGAGCATGCAGCCCAGCAGGTCAGGAAAGGGAAGGGACAAGCCACTGCTTCCCCTCCTGAACCATACTAGCCTACATTCCCCCAACATAGGGGGTGTGCTTTGAGGCAGGGGGGCTCTGCCCCTCCCCCCAAAACAACTATCTCCGTAATGATGGGGACAAGGGCTCAATCCCCACAATCCTGGCTGTGCGGGTCTGCGGGTGGGGAGCTAAGTGGAATCTGGAAGCCCCCTTCAACAAGAAGGCCCCCAGATCCCAGCCCCTTTCTATGTGAGTAATGCCCCTACTTATTCACCCAAAAAAATGTGTAGTGTAAAAAAAGACATTAGACAGTTTTTGACAGGTATTTCAATTAAAAAATAAATGTTCCCCGGTGTAGATCCATCATCAATCATGATGCCTGCCACCACCGACCCAAAAAAAGGAAAAAAAGTCCGCTCCCACCGTCTGCTTGCTCCGCCATCTGACAATTCTTATATAACAAAGGGGTGGGGTGACCCGGTAAAGTCACCGGGTGACCCCGTCCCCTTGTGATGTCTTTGACCAAGCATGCCCCTGGCCGATGGTGTCACAAGGGGGCAGGGTCTCAATCTGTCTGTGTACTGTCTGTGTCCCAATCTTTTCAGGGGAAACCTTTGAGGGAAAATATCAGTGGAACATGCATTGTCATTTATAGATGTCCTTTTCTGTGGCATCTAAAAAAAATGGATTTCTAATTACTTTCTGTCATGCTGGCAATTGTTACCAAACAAATAAAGAAGAATTTCTTCAACGAGGACAAGGTCAGCAAACATTTTATCTAAAACAAAAAAAGTTATTGTATTAGATGTACTTTAAGTCCCCATTCACACAGGGGCGACTCGTCAGGCGTCTCAGCCGTCTGACGAGTCGCGTCCCATTCTGTACAATGGAACCGTTCTAAGCGGAGCGACTGAAATCGCTCCGACTTAGAAAAAGGTTCCTGTACTACTTCAAGATGACTTCAAGGCGACTTCCATTGACTTTTATACAGAAGTCATTTTGGAAGTCTGCTTTGAAGTCGTCTTGAGATCGCCCAGCACAGTCGCGGCACAAGTCGTGCCGCCCCTGTGTGAATGGGCTCTAAGTACTTATGTAGTAATTAATAATCATTGCTGTGAAACAGTTCTGATTAATGTAGTGTCAAAGGCTGTTCACGTTTAAAAAAAGTAATAAATGCACATATTTTTGCAGGAAAAAAATAGCATATATTATTTTTCTCATGAGAACATGCAAAGCATTACACCAAGGATCAGTGGATTAAGGATACAACGTAAGGGCTCCTGCAAACTTTTACTCTACCAACCTGTCCATACCTCTGTATGGACTTTAAAGTGGATGTAAACCCCAATCTGACCTGGGCACATATATTTGCAGTGTTTACTTATCTCTCTCCAAAATCCTAATGCCGCGTACACACGGCCGTTTTTAATGTCATTGAAAAAAACAACGTTTTTTTCGACGTGATTCTTCTCAAGCCTGCCTTGCCTACACACTATTGTGAAAAAAAATGCTTGAGCATAGCACTGTGACGTACAACACGTTTGACAACACATATGACGGCACTATAAAGGGGAAGTTCCATTCGGATGGCGCCACCCTTTGGGCTGCATTTGCTGATCCTCGTGTTAGTAAAGTTTGGTGAGAGACGATTCGCGTTTTTCAGCCTCCTGCTCTTCAGTCCGTTACAGCGTGACGAATGTGCTATCTCCATTCAGAACGCTAGTTTTACCAGAAGGAGCGCTCCTGTCTCATAACTTGCTTCTGAGCATGCACGTTTTTTCCGTCATTAAAGCGGTACACACGGTCGTTTTTCACGACGTGAAAAACGACGAGAAAAAATAGAGCATGTTCTGAATTTTTAATGCCCATTTTTCATGTCGAGAAAAATGCTCTGGAGCCTACACACGATCGTTTTTAATGACCAATTTAAAAAATTGCATTTTTCTCATCATGAAAAACGGTCGTGTGTACGCGGCATTAGTCTTGTGTCTTTCTGCTGCTCCGTTCCTCTGTTATCAGCATGATAACTTCTGACCTGCTCTCCGACACAGGAGATAAAAGCAGCTGGAAATTTGTGTTGGGGAGGGAACTTAGAGACAGATAAGCAGAAAGCTTATCTATTCACAGCACAGCTCTGCAAGTTTCTTCATTCCTCTGCCTATGTGGAGTGGGGGTGTGTGCCTTTCCTCCAATCAGTGTATGCCCAGACTCCCCCCACTGCTGAAACAGGAAGAAAATTTTGTAACACAATGTGCACTTTTTAAAGAGTCTAGAAAGCTGAACACAGCAGATATACATGCAAAACTTATGTAGGGAGATTTGTTTCATCTCTGTGTATCATCTGATGCTGTTCACTTCACTGGGTATAGGAGAGGGTTTACATCCACTTTAAGTTGAGGGCTGGAGGAGTGATCACTGCACCTGTATTCCATTCAAATCTGTCTGCTGTGGACCCACACAGCTGAGCCAGTTTCAAATTTGACAGCTGCTGTGGGGGAGAAGAACCCCTGCATAATGTTGGGGGTGGGGTGGGGGTTTGCTTTGCAACATGTTACATGTTACACCTTAAAAATGGGTGTAAAATGTTGCTAAAGGTGGGATTAGCCTGTAGTTTATGACATAGGGCTAAAAGTTCTGTCTTTGAACTTTAATCACTCTGTATCTAAAATATACAGATGTATATGTTAAACATAGCTTGCTGCTACATCATTATGTGTTAAAACATGTTCCTGATTTATTTAGGTGGCTGCAACTGCCTACACCGTTTCTGCCTACTTAAGCACATATTTTTATAAAAACCCTCCATATGAGGATTGCCGGTGCAAATTAACTAGATGTATATTGCCAATTGGATGCATGCCACAGTACTTTTTTTGTTGTTATCATTGATTTAATTAAAATAACCCTATTTATCAAAGTCTACTTCTACTGCATATTCATCTTTAAAAGGTCAATATATAATGAATCTTCTGTTTTACAATTTTCTGGTGGCTAACATCTGTAGAGAATCAGTTTATTCTAGTTTGCCTTACAGCTGAACTCAAGGCATATGGATAAATACACAGGGAGCAGTGCCAAAAGATTTGTGCTTCTGTGAATCTAGTTTTGGGATTTACACATCTTACCACACAGTACAGTCTTGTCTGGCAAGGCAGGAGAAATGATTTTTCGATACTGCAATTCTGTAATGTACAGGCCTCCTCCTTGCCCTCAGCCTGTGATTGGACAGTAAAAGAGAAGTATCACACTGATAAGCTTATTTCTATGGGGTTTATTTACTAAAGCTGGAGAGAGTGCAAAATCAGACTCACTTCTGCACAGAAACCAATCAGCTTCCAGATTTTATTGTCAAAGCTTAATTGAACAAGCTGGGGTTAGAAGCTGATTGGTTTCTCTGCAGAAGTGAGCCTGATTTTGGACTCTCTAGCTTTAGTAAATACACTCCACTGCTTTTTCAACCTATGTGTATTTACAAAAAATCAAGATATAGAGTTGGAGGCCTGCTTCTTATTTTTATTTTGTTTCTGCTGACTTTTTTTTTTTTTTTTACTGCAAATTTACTGAACAAGGTCAGACTGTTTGAAATAAAGAGAATTTCTACATTCATTTGTGATATGATACAGAAGCGATACTCCTCACTGCCAGAGATCATGTCATCTTTGCTTAGGTTTAGGTTACATAAGTCGAATTGTGAGCAGAAATTTTGACAAGCAATTACTATTTTGCTTGAAATTATGTGTTTGGGATGCTGATGTATGCACTACTGACTAAAGTATTATATGGATAGGTCCTATGTGAACTACCACTTTTCTTAGGTGCTGCCAAAAATTCAGTGCAGACTGGAAACAAATGGATATAATCATATGTATGTGTCCTGGTGAGAATTGTCAATAGCTTTATATAGCCTTATCTATTTAAATGTATGTATGGCCAAAGTCTTTTTTTTTAGTTTTAACTTTTTCATTTCTAAATGAGTAGGAAAAGTTAAAACACCCATGAATGTATCTTTTGGCATCCCATTGGGGAGATTTAACCCTACTTCCTATTTCGAAGGCACAACAGGAACTAAAGGAAATCTTTTCAAAGTTAAATGAATTCTCCTCTTGAACATTCGTTATTGGAACTGGTGTCCTTGGGACATTTACCCTCACGGCTCACTTACTAGGCAGCAGCAGTCTCTGGTGCATGAGGTCGTCAAATAAGTGCATAATGGGGGCAGATATAGCCTTAAGTTAAAAGGTCCAGGAGAAACCACAGTGTATATGACTCTCTACCACTCTCTGTCACTAAAAGGTATTCCTACCAATGTCCCTTTCCTAAACCAGGGATATACTTTGCACATTTTTCTATGCTATTAATCCCTATTCATATAGGGATTTTTTTTAATAGGTACAACTCAAGTATATTTTAATTGTTTCTATATATGGTGGTCCTTTTTGTATGGGAACTTTTCCATATTAATTGATTGTAGCACACAGACCCCTTTTTCTCCTGCCTTCCTCCACCTGCAGCAGGGCACACCTGCTACTTGCCCGGTATCCCCTCCCTGTGTATAGAGAGGAGCGAGCGGTGTTATTGTTTGGGTCTTGCAGCAATTACCTCTCTTGAGTGGATCCTCTCTCTCTCCTTTGTCTAGGTAGAAGTTCCACAGAATAAGGCCAATGTCCACACAGGAGTAAAACCCAAGCAGAAAGGTTTTATTCTTTTATCATTTCAGTGAACTTGAATAGGGAGTAGGAAGACGAGAGAAGTAAGGGGAAAATGGTTCACGCACGCAACACCTAGAGCACAGTGTGAATCTTTCATCGCCACTCAAGCCTGAGTGGGTATTGCTCACCTGGATAGTCCCTTTGAGAGCAGTCCTAGCAGCCGGGATGGAGCACGGATGAATAGTTAAATTTTGAAAGGATGCGTTCCGGGAATCCTCTGCCACAGGATTATCAATAGTCCCGAACCTCCCAGCCAAGCAATAATGAGAGAAACCTTTATACCATCTTGGTGCATTGCAGGGCTTGTGATAAAGATGATGGATCCCTCTTTAGGTGAGTTTCCAGGTCTCTTCCCGAGACAGCGGTACCGTTGCTAGTCTCCTCCGGGACTGATCCTCCCCTGGTCTCCTTTCCTAAAGGTGGGCTCCCTACAGATTGGCAGCCTGGGATCCTTCTCCGAGGTGTAGGCCCTAGCTGAAGGTGCTGGGCCTACCAGGTAGCGATGTAGCCTCGGGCCGAAGGTGCCCGGGGCAATTCCACACACGCGCACCCCTGGCCTGGAGGGCCATGAGGCGCACACCAACCACGAACCAATGGCGTCTGCCCCTTATGTACCCTCTCCCAGCATGCACAGCGGGTCATCCACGCCCACTGCACGGCTGCCGAGAGAGAACACCCAGAGCAGAAGCAATAATAAAATATCAATTGGTCTGGGCCCAACTACTGGCCCAGATTACCCCTAAATAGCGCTACACGATATTGTCCAAATAAACTTTTGTTCCCTTTTTACTATATATATATATATATATATATATATATATATATATATACACAGTGTTTATTGTTGGCTGATGCCTGAAGCTATGTTTTATGCTTCCCATATATAAGAAAAATTGTGTTTTGAAAATGAAGTATCACACTATACACCAGTATACACCAGTATATAGCTGTTATTTAAAAGGAATCTCATTTTTTTGGTGGCATTTGGAAATATAAACGTTATCTCCTCATTCAGCAATTGAAACCTGACAGGAGGTCCTTATTGTTCCACATTCTATCCAAAATTAAAAAAAAGTATCTTTATATACAATCAAATCTATCAGATAAGCATATAAGAATATACAATATGTAGATGGATGTGCAGGCATAATATTTTTATAACATAATTTTAAACTTATATTTTTTACTTCTGTAGTAAGGCTAATCATCCAGTATTGTTGTAGTATCAACCCACATTGTATAGCAGTTCCTGACTCTCACACTTCTACCACACTGGCCTTTCTTGGCTGCTCATGTTAGAACTGTTTTTTAGCTGATAGCAGTCTACCTTACAAAATTAAAACTTATCAGGTTGGGAAGAGCTTTATGTATGTAGTGGTTGCGTCATGCCATTTTTGCCATGCCTTTTTTTCAGTATGTTTTAAATTGAAAGTACAATGCCAGCTCAAGCAAGTAGAGTCAGTAAAAACATGACCATGCACTGATTACTGAGAACATATACAGTACGTAAAGTATATTTTTTTAGTGTTAATTTCCAGGGTCATAACACCTGTAGACCTGATCCCACATGAGATATTCTACCACCATCTAATTAGTAACATAATCTCTGCTTTCTACTTATGATCATAAACTAAACCCCCACATGTGAAAAAGCAGTGTCCTTGAAAAATATGGAAACCACTTTGTTCAGGCACTTTCCATGCCAATTTAAAATGCCAAGGATTGCTCTGCAGTTGTGTCAGTAAAACAGATGATTGTGTATATGCCACATGTTAAGACAGAGACCACAGTGTTCTTGTATTTCATAGTTCTGAAATGTGTCAGTGGAGGAAAGTACTGCATGGGTACTGAGGAGAGGCAATGTATTCCACTGACTTCACTTTGTTGTGAAAAGACAAATATGAAACCCATTCAGTTATATATTTATGCTGCTAAATAATTCTCACGGTGGGAGTAAAACTAGAAATAATACTCAGCTTGTTAACCCTGTATGCAGCTAACTTTTTATTTTTGTGAGGCAATTTTGTTTTTGCACGTGGAATAATGTAAAATTTTTGTTGTTCAGTCATTAGGTCGTGCCCAACTCTCGTGACCTCATGGACCATAGCTCGCCAGGCTTTTCTATCCTCCACTGCCTCCTGGAGCTTGCTTAACTTCATGTTCATTGTTTCGATGATGCTATCTATCCATCTTGTTTTCTCTCGTCCTTTTCTCCTTTGTCCTTTCATGTTTCTCAGCATCAGGGTCTTTTCCAATGAGTCCTCTCTTCGTATTAGGAGGCCAAAGTATTTAAGTTTCAGCTTCAGGATCTGTCCTTCCAGTAAATATTCAGGGTTGATTTGCTTCAGTATTGACTGGTTTGATCTTCTTCAAGAGTCTTCTCCAAAACCATATTTCAAAAGCATAAATTCTTTGCCGTTCAGCCTTTCTTATAGTCCAACTTTCACAGCCATAGGTTATTACTGGGAATACCATAGCTTTGACTATACGGCACTTTGTTGGTAGGGTGATGTCTCTGCTTTTTATAATGTTGTCTAAGTTTGTCATTGCTTTCCTCCCAAGAAGCAAGAGTCCCTTAATTTCATGGCTACAGTCACCGCCTGCCGTGATCTTGGAGCCTAGGAAGATAAAATCTGTCACTGTTTCCATTTCCTCTCCTTCTATTTGCCAAGGAGGGATGGGACCGGTTGCCATGATTTAAGTTTTCTTAATGTTCAATTTCAGGCCAGCTTTTGCGCCCTCCAATTTCACCTTCATTAAGAGACTATTTTGTTCTTCTTCAATTTTTGACATTAGTGTGGTATAACCTGCGTATCTTAGGTTGTTGATATTACTCCCTGCGATCTTAATTCCGGCTTGTGAATTGTCGATCCTGGCATTTCGCATGTAAAATTTGATACCTGAAATTTATTGATTCTCTTCACAGAAAGAGCATACAGTATTGTCTGCATAAACGAAGCAAGATGACTCTTTAGATAAATATTTAGCACACTGAGCAGCATTTAACCCTGTTATAAAGCTAATTAAAGTTGAGATGAAGCCACCCCAATAAAGTTATTTCTGTGTACAATTATGAATTTAGAATCAGTTGCCTTCGCCTCTATTGACAGCCAATTCAGGGGCAATAGGGGACTACATATTGCCAGGTTTTGCCTTAATTAGGAGGAAATAGAACAGTACAGCTCCAGTTAGAATAGGAGCAAGTGTGGATCTTTGTCAATATAATGTTATTTAGAGTCTGTTTCAAAAGTGAGCATCTTTGGCACTGCTGTTGTTGCTGTTAATTATCTTGGAGATCAGTTTGGGTTAGAGATTTTAGGTAATTGTGGTGGTATTGCACTGGCAAGATATAGATTGCTGTTTGCATCTTGGCTGTCTGGGTATACATTTGGGAACTTTGGTTCTTATTTAGCATGAGATACCATGAAAACTGTCAAAGAAAAACAGTGGCCAAAAATGACAACCTCACTATCATTCTCCTCCTCATCATAGGTTAATTTGCCATTCCCAAAAAACAGCATTAACATTATCCAGCTGATTTTGTTGCCTACAAAGCCCAGTTCTTTTATGGCTATCATCTGTTGCAATGCTGTGTCTGATACACATGGTCAACCTCACACCCACTAAATATAAGGACATTCTCCTCTTTATTCTTTCCTTCCAGTTCCAATTATTGCTAGTTATCCATTATTGATTTCATGGGCAGAAAATAGTAATCACTTTGTCTTTCAAATAAAGCTTTCCTGGCCTAGATTCTGAAACTGCAATTACATCCCTGTACCTTAGCTATATGCACATATGGCTGATAATGTAGTGGACTACCTTAAATTCTTAATATGTAGTCTGGTACATGGCACTACTAACACATGGAAGCAGAATCTATGACAAAACACATGTCGAGGCTCATTGGATCAATTTGGCTTATCAGTGCATGTCATTGAAGTAGAAAAGTTACTTATTTACAAAAAAAATTAACAGAAACAAAGAAAAACTTAGTTTTTTTCAAAATTTTCGCTCTTTTTTATTTGTTGTGCAAAAAATTAAAATCGCAGAGGCGATCAAATACCACCGAAAGAGAGCTTTATTTGTGGGAACAAAATGATAAAAAAATGGTTTGGGTACAGTGTAGCATGACCGCGCAATTGTCATTCAAATAGCGACAGCGCTGAAAGCTCAAAATTGGCTTGGGCAGGAAGGTGTATAAGTGCATGGTATTAAAGTGGTTAACAACAATGACATTTTTACGATGAACAGTCACACTCTGGTGACAGTACCTTAAAAACACAATGGGGTTGATTTACTAAAACTGGAGAGTGCAAAATCTGATGCAGCGCTCCAAAGAAACCAAACAGCTTTTATGTTTTTTTTTTTTAAAGCTTAATTGAACAAGCTGAAGTTAGAACCTGATTGGCTACCATGCACAGCTGCACCAGATTTTGCACTCTCCAGTTTTAGTAAATCAACCCCAGTGAATGCAACAGTCTCATCCATAGATTGCTCTCCTCTGATGTGTTACAACCTTCCCATGGGGCTTGGTCTGTGTAATCCAGGCATGGTAACCAGCACCCAAGGTTCCTGATTCTTCTTGGAGGGCAAGGTAAATATAAAAGGCGATCTTGTCTATATATACAGTACTTTTTTTATAAACTTTGATTGTGCTGAGGCAATATAGGTGGAACTGTATGTGGGTGAAAATTTTATGTAGTTAAAGAAATAGGTTATAGGCCTCCTCATAATAATGAGGAGGTAAAAAATCACCTCCTTACAGAAATGGAGAAAGCTATTCAGAGTACAATATTTAGAATTAATTAGAGATTTTAGCTACTCAGAGATCAGCTGGCGTAATGGCACTAAGTATAGCAAACTGGTAAAGATTTAGAGCCACCTTACACATGGGGCGGGGTCCATTGGGGTACACCTGCTCAGCGGGGAATCTGTCTGCTGATCCCCATTAAACAGGTGGATGGCTGGTCCGCGTATGCTCCACTTATGCAGAACAGTCAAAGACACAGTCCGCTCTCCTCTATGGGCAGTCAGATGTGAATTGACCACCTTTCGGTTTACACCTGACTGCCATCTATTCCACCAGATGGATGGGGAATAGATCCCCATCCATCTGTTTTTAGCAGATAAGATCGCATGTTGGCAGATGACTCCCACCGCTCCATAAAGGAGACTAGAGGGTCCAACCAGGTCTACTTGAAAAACTAACAGGCGGACCTGATCGGTCTGCTAGTGTGAAAGGGGAATTCAAGTACACTACAGAAACATTTAAATTCACAGTTCATTGAAGCCTCCAAGTAGAAGCTATATTTACTATTAGATAATAACAATAGATGTTTTTACAACTGTTCATATTAAAGCTCACTTACAGGCAAACAGCTAAATACACAGATGAAATACATATAAGGAAACCATTTTACCTGCCAAAGGATTTGTATTTCAGTTCATCTAGTTCTGAGATTGCCACACAGCACAGTCCTGTCTGACAAGGCATGAGACCTAATTTGTCTCTGCTACAATTGAAAAACATGTACACATCTTCTCCAGTGAGTAAATTAGGATTGAAAGAAGAAGCAACAGATTTATTGCTATACGCATGTTCCATGTTAGTTTTGCAGCACATCTGATGGGCTCCTTGTACTGCTCTCCATCTCCCAGTCTCAACTCTGCTGTACAGAATATTTCTGAGGCTGATGCCATGTTAAATGTGTGTACTTACACTGCTTGCATTTAAAAACAAATTTAATGTTGTAAATACATCACACAATTTATCCCCAGAGCAACATGTATAAAAAACTGAAAAAAAAACTATGGTGTTGATTTACTAAAACTGGAGAGTGCAAAATCTGGTGCAGCTGAAGTTAGAAGCCGATTGGCTACCATGCACAGCTGCATTAGATTTTGCACTCTTCAGTTTTAGTTAATAAACCCCATAGTTTTTTAAGTGAATAAACCCCTTTGTGTCTTACTAGTTTAAAGTTATAGATAATAAAGAGGGGCATTTAAAATATAAATCTGGAAGTAGAGATGAAGTTACAAGAAAACAACAAGGGCTCCAAAAAAAAAAAATCCATTTGGCAGCAATTAAAAATTGAAAAAGAGTTGATAATATATGACAAATGTATTCATATCAAAAATACAAGATACAGTATGTATGTATGCCCCATAATAAAGTACAAATTTAGAGCTGGTCACTAGGACAATGATAAGGCAAACATATTAATATATTGTATAGAAAACCAATAAACAACATAATATGAGTGGCAAAGCTTTAAATGTACCACAGCGATTTAACTTTGATAAGGTCCAAAAGCAAAAAGCTAAAGTAAATATGAATAAATCACTTGGATCAGATGGCTTACATCTACAAGTTCTCAAACCATTGCCAATGCTTCTAATCTAAAGAGACTCTTTACAATGACTAGCTTGGTACCATTGGATGGACAGATACATGACAGAAAATAGGATGTATGTCATGTATGTGCCAAAAGTGGTACGCACGTGACAGAAAATAATATCAGAAGTTAAAGATTGTGAGCAGCACAGTGGCTAAATGGTTAGCTCTCTGCCTGGCAGTACTGGAATTTTTTGTTCGAATGCCAACCATGGCACTACCTTCCTGGAGTTTTTGGATGTTCTCCCTGTGCCTGTGTGCAGTGGCATACCTAGGGGGGGCGGGGGGATGCGCCCCGGGTGTCACACATTGGGGGGGGGGGGTGTCAGGCCAGCTATCAGGGACAGGACAAGGCAGAGCGGCTGCAGCTGCGTCTGTCTCTCTATATTAGTGTGTATCAGCAGGGATGCTCCTCTGTTATTCAGCTCACAGTTGGGCTCTTTACTGCCACCTCTGGCCGCTTCCTGCATGTGCACCTCTCGTGTCTCACAGGGACAAGTAGAAACAGGACCTGGGACTAGGAAGACCGCCTTACAAGTGGGAGCTGTGAGTACAAGTGAAGGTAGGAGGATAATTGTGTATGGGGGGGGGCAGCTGAGTGTGTACAGGTAGGTGTGTGTGGGGGGGCCGAGTGTGTACAGGTGTGTGTGTGGGGGGGGCATCTGAGTGTGTACAGGTGTGTGTGTGTGTGTGTGTGTGGGCAGCTGAGTGTGTACAGGTCTGTGTGGGTGTGTGGTTGGGGGGCAGCTGAGTGTGTACAGGTGTACAGGTGTGTGGGCAGCTGACTGTGTACAGGTGTGTGCTGGGGGCAGCTGAGTGTGTACAGGTGTGTGTGTGTGGGCAGCTTAATGTGTACAGGTGTGTGTGGGGGGCAGCTAAGTGTGTACAGGTGTGTGTGTGGGCAGCTAAGTGTGTACAGGTGTGTGTGTGTGGGGGGGAAGCTGAGTGCGTACAGGTGTGTGTGGGGGGCAGCTGAGTGTGTAAAGGTGTGTATAAGGAGGAAGCTAAGTGTGTACAGGTGTGTATGTGTGGGGGGGCGGGCGCTGAGTGTGTACAGGTGTGTGTGTGTGTGGGGGGCAGCTGAGTGTGTACAGGTGTGTATGTGTGTGGGGGGGGCTGAGTGTGTACAGGTGTGTGTATGTGTGGGGGGGCAGCTGAGTGTCTACGGGTGTGTTGAGAGACTGAGTGCATAGACGTATGAGGGGGGCTGAGTGCATAGACGTGTGAGGGGAACTGAGTGCATAAAGGTGTGTTGGGGCTGAGTGCGTAGAGGTGTGAGGGGGACTGAGTGCGTAGAGGTGAGAGGGGGCTGAGTGCGTAGAGGGGTGAGGGGGGCTGAGTGCGTAGATGTGTGTTGGAGGGCTGAGTGCGTAGATGTGTGTTGGAGGGCTGAGTGCGTAGAGGTATGAGGGGGGCTGAGTGCATAGAGGTGTGAGGGGGGATGAGTGTGTACAGGTGTGAGGGGGCTGAGTGCGTACAGGTGTGAGGGGGGCTGAGTGCATACAGGCATGATCAGTGAAGGGGGGTGCCAGATGGGGGGGTGCCATATATAGGATCCGCCCCGGTTGCCAAATGCTCTAGGTACGCCACCGCCTGTGTGTTTCCTCCCTTACTCCAAAGACACTCAGGTAGGTAAATTGGTTCCTGTCTCCATTGGCCCGTCTATATATGAATGTAAGTTAGGCAGGCCCGTCTTTACCATGGGGCAAAAGGAGCAGCTGCCCAGGGCCCTGTCATTGTTGAGGGACCCAAAGCAGCTGCCCCTTGAGTAACCCTTGGCATAGGGAGTCCTGCACCGGGAGCAAGGAGAAGCGAGAGCCTGGGAGGGGAAAGAGCTCCCTGACCACCAGAGAGGTGGGGAGCGGCAGGCGCAACCCCGATGCGGCGGCACCACCCAGAGGCTGGATTCCTCCAAGCTCCGACAGCGACCCGGAGGACAGGCGGATCACCCCCTCCGCGAAGACCAGTGAGGAGTGCAATCAGCCAGGGACTGCTACCTGGGACAGTCTGCGGTATAAGAAGGATCTGCTGGAAGGAGCAGAGCACCCCCATCCTCACCACCAAGAAGACAAGGAGGGCCAGCATGAACATGTAACATGGAAGGAGGTACCAGACATCATACACACTAATACACAGACTGGGACAGGGGGTGCACAGAAGGGACTGTAGCCAGGGCTAAAGGGCCCCTCTCTCTCATTCTCCCCTCTCACCCCTCTCTCATCCCCAAACCCCCCTCTCTCATCCCCAATCCCCCCTTTCTCTCTCTCTCTCTCTCTCATCCCCTCTCTCTCTTATCCCCAATCCCCCCTCTCTCACCCCAATCCCCTCTCTCATCCACAACCCCCTCTCTCATCCCCCCTCTCTCTCATCCCCAAACCCCTCTCTTTCTCTCTCATCCCCAATCCCCCCTCTTTCTCTCTCATCCCCAATCACCCCTCTCTCTCATCCCCAATCACCCCTCTCTCTCATCCCCAATCACCCCTCTCTCTCTCTCATCCCCAACCCCCCTATCTCTCTCATCCCCAATCTCCCTCTCTCTCTCCCTCATACCCAACCCCCCTATCTCTCTCATCCCCAATCCCCTCTCTCTCTCATCCCCAATCCCCCTCTCCCATCACCCCTCTCTCTGTCATCCCCAATCCCCTCTCTCTCATCCCCAACCCCCCTCTCTCTCATCACCTATCCCCCCTATCTGTCATCACCAATCCAGCCTCTCTAACCCCCCTCTCTCTCACCCCCTCTCTCTTTCACTCACCCCGTCTCTCTGAAAGACAAAACCAGAGGAAATCCCCAGCTCAACTCAGCAACCCTATCTCTTCCATCTCTCTCTCCCACACCCCTCTCTATCTCTCTTAACCCCCTCTCTCACTCCCCACTCTCTCTCACCCCCTTCTCTCTCACCCCCTATCTTTCACCCCCCTCCCTCACCCCTCTCTCTTTCACCCACTCTCATCTCCCTTTCTCACTCTCTCTAACCCCCCAACAACCACTGATCACACTCTCCAATCTCCCCCCCAATGCCACTGATACCAATCCACCCCTCACCACCACCACTGCCCACACCCCCCCCCCCTAGTCCCAGCAACCAATGGATGAGTGGTAATGATGTGCAGTAACCTCTAGCAACCAAAACCAATCAGCAAGCAGAAATTTTGTGCTGTAACCTCTAGTAACTAATCAGTGAGCAGCAATGTTATGCTTTAACCTCTGGCAACCAATCACAATTGTTGCCTGATCTGCTGCACTACACTGATTTGGAGTTTACCTGCTATTTACTGTATGTTTCAAGCAGGTGGAGAGCAAAGTTGTATGGGGGGGGGGGGGGGGCAAAGAAAATGTTTGCCCAGGTTCCAATCAATCTTAAATACAGACCTGAAGTTAGGGACCTTAGATTGTAAGCTCCTTGAGGGCAGGGACTGATGTGAATTTACAATACATATGTAAAGTGCTGTGTAATTGTCGGTGCTATATAAATACTAGTAATAAATAAAATGCTAGTAATGATAGGCAAATCTGTCTGGGTTCGTCTCACCAAGATTTAATCAAACTTAGAGGCAAATCCCAATGAATTCATCAAACTTAAATTCTGGCTATATTTTGGGCCAATAGGCAAATTACTGTACAAAAAAGGCTTGAGAAGCTAGGCGATACCATGAGGAGCATGTGCATATGGAAACATAGCAAAAAAAAATACCATGCATAGGCTAGATGTTCTTTTCATGTGGCTTCAAGGGTAGCATTGAAAATACACAAATCCGTTAAATAACATGTTTGTAGAAGGCACTAAAGCTGTACATGGTGTCCAGGAACATTATGATTTTCACAGACAGTCTCAGTAAAAGTGCAAAAATCTGATTAATTTCAGTTGGAAAAAAAAATGCTTTTACCAGGCAATGTTAGCAGTGTTGCAAGTTTTTCCATCAGGCAGTGATAGGCACACGTTGACCAGCAGTCAGAAATCGACCAGTAGTTCACTGAAGCTGTCCCTGCTCTTGCTGATGCAAAACTGTCCTGCTGCTGGCCAGTTTCTATTACACTCTCATTAGGTATAAAGAGACTAATCATGATAAATCAGTGTAAAACTGGCCAACAACTGGACATTTTTAATAATGGAGAATTGGCTGCAAATGACACAGTGGTGTAAAATTAGCCAACATGAACACATTTTTAAATAGCAAGGCTAGGCCCAAATTAATCAGAATCAAAGAGCACAGGTCGATTCTTTGCTACCACAATTAAAATACTGCAGAGGATATGGCAGTGTAATATTGGCCATCTGCAGGATCATTTTAATCAGAGCTAATAAGCCTAAGGGCTCTTTCACACGGGGCGGATCAGTCATGATCCGCCCCGTGAAGCTCCGCTTGCTCAGCGGGGATCGCTCAGTTGATCCCTGCTGAGCCGGCGGATGGCTGGGCGGTCCCCGCACACTGTGCAGGGACCGCCCTGTCAGAGCGCCGCTCTCCCCTATGGGGGGATCGGATGACGATGGACCGTAGAGTCCATTGTCATCCGATCCGCTCCGCCGACGGAAGGAAAAATAGGGTTTTCCTCCGTCACACTTTGGCGGAGCGGATGTCAGCGGACATGTCACCGCTGACATCCGTGCCTCTATAGGGCTACATGGAGCGTCCGTCCAGGCTCGCCTAAAAAACTGACAGGCGGACCTGAATGGACCCTCCGTGTGAAAGGGGCCTAACTGGTGTATGCCTAACTTTTTATTTTATCTAGGAGGATAGGTGGTGCGATTAATATGAATGATATAATGGGGTTGATTTACTAAAACCGGACAATGCAAAATCTGGTGCAGCTGTGCATGATAGCCAATCAGCTTCTAACTTCAGCTTGTTCAATTTGGCTTTGACAAAAAAACCTGGAAGCTGATTGGTTTCTATGCAGAGCTTTACTGGATTTTGCACTCCCTGGTTTTAGTAAATCAACCCCAATTTTTTTTTTGTTTGCGCACTGTTTTTGCCCTTTTTTTTTCAAATGATTCAGTGATTTGCTTCAAACAAAACAGTAACAAGAACAAGTGAATGCTGCACTTGCAGCACTGTAAACAAAAAAAGGGCCCCTTAGCATAAAAGTTTTAAGTTAAAAGGGCCCTATCAACACATAATTAAAACCAATAAACCCAAAAATACATGAAAACCACAAAATAGGACCTCTGTGAAAAAATCAATTTTTTTAGGGGATGCCTTGCAGCAAAAATAAAACAAAACAAAACAAAAAACGCAGCAAGAAGAAGAACAACAACAAAAAAGCAGCTTTGAGGTTGACTACCCAATGAGCTGGCAATCAAAATTTAAAGGGGAGTTCCAGCCTTTTTTTATGTTTATTAAAAGTCAGCAGCTACAAAAAGTGTAGCTGCTGGCTTTTAATAAACATACACTTACCTGTTCCACTGTCCAGCGACGCGACGCCCAGAGCTTCGCTCCTCTCCCTCCCTTCTCTGCCGGCGCCTCCATTCATAGTGTGGGCACCCGGCCGTGACGGCTTTCGGCTTCACGGCCGGGCACTCACTGTGCATGCGCGAATGGCGCAGCGCTCTCTGAATGAACAGGCGATCGCCTGGACCTGTCACGTGTCCCAGGTGATCGCCTACAGGGAGGGGCCACTTTAGGCGATATGACGAGTCGCCTAGGCGGTCCCTGGGCAGAAGGAGGAAGTGGGACAGGAAGTCCCACTCCAACAGAAGCCCCCACTCCCCCCCCAAAAAAATTACATGCCAAATGTGGCATGTAAAGGGGTGAGGAGTGGATTAAGCGGAAGCTCCAAATTTGGGTGGAACTCTGCTTTAAATACAGTTTCTTAACTGACAATAATATCTCTCTATTCCATTTGCCAGCTTTCACTATGCATTCCACACAGCAACTTCAAATACACTGACACTATGGCTGGTCTGTTCCCTCTCTTCCCTCTTATAGTGTGAAAGCTGGTATATGCAAAGCCTGCCTTACTGGGCCTTATAAGCCTGCTCGACATATTTCAAAATCAATGCATCATTTAAAAAACTTATTGCCAAAAAACCCAAACATTTCAAACCTGTAGGATTCACTTAAAACCCATGGCACCCACTGGTTTATAAAAATAAACTATGTCATATAAATATACTTTTTATGTGGAAAAAAGCAGAAACTTGGAAAGATACGTGCTTGTGGAAATAGCACTTTTCTCAAGTGTTTTGCATAATTTCGCAAAGTAGCCAGCGTGTAAATTAAGTTCTGTTAGATTAGCAAATTAAATTTGTAAATGGAGAAAACTACCGTAGCCTTAAGACTACATTTATAGAGTTGTTGTGATCAATTAATTATTCTATAGAAATGAATAAACTTACATGTGGTGTATCCAATGTTCACAATTACTGTTACTGTACTGGTAGTAATAATTGGTTGATTGTGCAATTACATGGCAAATGAGGTTCAATGTGGATAAATGTACTATTGTGCACTTGGTGGTTAAAATTGTGGATTTAAGGCTAAATAGAAGAAAATATGTTTCTGAAGACATGCAATAGTATTAGTAACGTTTTTTTCCCAGATTAACTTGTGCTTTAGTGCAAATTAAATTCAGGACTGTAAACATTACTTGGTAAGTGGAATAGAGATCATATACTGTGAATAGTGATGAGCCGAACACCCCCGGGTTCGGTTCGCACCAGAACCCGCGAACGGACCGAAAGTTCGTACGAACATTAGAACCCTATTAAATACAATGGATGCGAACGTTCGAATTCTAAAGTGCTAATTATAACAACTATTATGCATGTTATTGTCCTAAAAAGGGTTTGGGAACCCGGGTTGTGCACCAGGGGACATGTATCAATGCAAAAAGAAGTTTTAAAAACGGTCGTTTTTCGGGAGCAGTCATTTTAATGATGCATAAAGTGAAAAAAAAAAGTCAAATATTCCTTTAAATATCGTACCTGGGGGGTGTCTAAAGTATGCCTGTGAAGTGCCACGTGTTTCCCGTGTTTAGAACTGTCCCTGCACAAAATGACACTTCTAAAGGAAAAAAAAGCCATTTAAAACTGCTTGCGGCTTTAATGTAATGTCTGGTCCCGGTAATATGGATGAAAATCTTTAAGAAAAATGGCATAGCTACCCCATGACCCCCCCCCCCTACCCCAGCCCATTACCAGCCCCTTTGGGTCTTGTATGGATATTAAGGGGAACCCCGCACATAAACTAAAAAAGGCCCTATATACTCTGAACAGCCGTATACAGGCGGTGCATACAAGACAGGGACTGTAGGTTTGTTCTTATGTAGAATCTGTTTGTAATTTTGAACAGGTACATTGTTGAAGTGTAGCTCCAGCCCAAAAATCTATTTTTAAACTTTTTGGAAAACATAGGTAAGGGTTATCACCCCTGTAACATTTGTTTTGCTGTCTGTGCCCCTGTTCAGAACATTTCACCTCACTTTCCGTCCCAATGACAACTGTTTTTGAAATGTGGTGTTTTTCTTGAAACAAGGATTGCTGATAAAGCATCAGTACAGAGGAGACACCTTTCTCCCATATTTATTCTTACAGGAGAGAATTTTCCTTCCTAGTGGTAGATTTCCTCTCACTTCCTGTTGTCTTCTTGCGTTTGCAAGTAGGAGTCGTTTGTAAGTTGGATGTTTGAAAGTAGGGACCTGCCGTATATATTCTGCAGAAATAGGCCCCTTAGTTGTTGGTGTTGGCACAACACTGTAAGCACTCACAGTTACTCTTGGTTGGTGCTGGAACGCCCTGCTGTCAACTATTATATCAGGAATTTTAATTACATATAATTGTTGAACAGTTGTAGTAAAAATTGGGGCTTTGATGGTGGTGCTGGTGCCACAACACTGTAAGCCCTGACAGTTACTCTTGGTGGGTGCAGCAATGGGCCCTGCTGTGAATTATTAGATCAAGAATTGTAATTGCATGCCCCTGTTGAACAGGGGCTGAAAAATTGGGCCTTTCGTGGTGGTGGTGGTGGTGGTGGTGTTGCAACAACACTGTAAGCCCTCAGAGTTACTCTTGGTGGGTCAGGAATGGGCCCTGCTGTGAATTATTAGATCAAGAATTGTAATTACATGCCCCTTTTGAACAGGGGCTGAAAAATTGGGCCTTTCGTGGTGGTGGTGGTGGTGGCGTTGCCACAACACTGTAAGCCCTCAGACTTACTCTTGGTGGGTGCAGCAATGGGCCCTGCTGTGAATTATTACATCAAGAATTGTAATTGCATGCCCCTGTTGAACAGGGGCTGAAAAATTGGGCCTTAGGCACTGGTGGCACAACACTACAACCCCTCACAGATACTGTACTTGGAGCACAGCAATGAGCCCTGTTGCAAAGTATTGCTTCAAAAATTGTAATGACACGCCCCTGTTAAACAGGGGCTGAAAAATTGGGCCTTAGGCACTGGTGGCACAACACTACAACCCCTCACAGATACTGTACTTGGAGCACAGCAATGAGCCCTGTTGCAAAGTATTGCTTCAAAAATTGTAATGACACGCCCCTGTTAAACAGGGGCTGAAAAATTGGGCCTTAGGCACTGGTGCCACAACACTCCAACCCCTCACAGATACTGTACTTGGAGCACAGCAATGAGCCCTATGGCAAATTATTGCTAAAAAAATTGTAATTACACGCCCCTGTAAAACAGGGGCTGAAAAATTGGGCCTTAGCCACTGGTGGCGGCACCCATAAACAAAAATGATCTTCCAAGCTATCATCATCAATCGTATCATTGAGGACTCGGAGGAGGAGGATAGCCAGTCAACATAACAGCACAGGCACTCAGCATCAGCATCAGTCTTGAAGGGATGTGACATGTTAAAATCAATTAGTCTGTTATATCAGCATCAGGTGTGTGGTAGCTGGTGGTGATCCAAGACTGGTTCATCTTGATGAAAGTCAGTCGATCAACCGAGTCGGTGGACAGGCGCACCCTGTGATCCGTGACAAATCCTCCAGCAGCACTGAATGTGCGTTCCAAAAGAACGCTGGATGCAGGACAGGCCAGTAGCTCAATTGCATACTGTGCAAGCTCTGGCCAGTGATCCATCCTCAAGACCCAGTAAGCCAGAGGATTTTCGGTGGGGAAGGTGTCCAAGTCTGACCTTGCCCCTAGATATTCCTGCACCATGTTTATCAGACGCTGGCGATGGTTGCTGGAACCGATCATACTTTGGGGCTGCGGACTAAAGAATTGTCTGAACGCATCGGTCAGACAGCCACCTTCCCCACCGCTCCTTCTTTGACTGGCCGAAGCCTCAGCAACTCGTTGTCCAGGACCAGGAGTTTGTAACCTCCCAGTCTCTGGGAACGCGTTGCACAGACCTTTCTGCAAGGCCTCCCGGAGTTGTCTCATCCTCTGCTCCCTCTGCGACGGTAACATAAGGTCCGCAACCTTACCCTTGTACCGTGGATCAAGGAGAGTGGCCAGCCAGTAATGGTCCCTCTCCTTGATCCGAAGAATACGAGGATCCTTCCGCAGACTTTGCAGGATCAGGGAGGCCATGCAGCGTAGGTTTGCTGAGGCATTCGCTCCGGAGTCCTCTGGGTCACTAAGGACGACATGATCCGCAGTCACCTCCTCCCAGCCACGTACAAGTCCACTGGTTTCTTGGGACTGTAAATCATCCCTAAAAGACTGCTGCTGATGATGCTGAGTGCCAGCCTCCACCTCCATGCTGACACAATCCTCCTCCTCCTCCTCCTCCTCCTCCTCCTCTTCCTGTGCGATGGGTGGGACAGAAGGAACACTGTCTGGGTAAAGGGGGCCTTGAGAGGCAAGGAAGCCCTCCTCTTCCTGCCTCTGTTCTGCCTCAAGTGCCCTGTCCATTATTCCACGCAGCGTGTGCTCCAACAGGTGGACAAGAGGTACAGTGTCACTGATGCATGCACTGTCACTGCTCACCATCCTCGTGGCCTCCTCAAATGGTGCCAGGACAGTGCATGCATCCCTGATCATGCCCCACTGGCGTGGAGAAAAAAAACCAAGCTCCCCTGACCCTGTCCTGGTGCCGTAGTCGCACAGGTACTCATTGATGGCCCTCTGCTGCGTGTGCAGCCGCTGCAGCATGGCCAACGTTGAGTTCCACCTGGTGGGCATGTCACATATAAGGCGGTTCTTGGGCAGGTTCAACTCCTTTTGCAGCTCAGCCAGGCGAGCACTGGCATTATAAGATCTGCGGAAATGCACACAGACTTTCCTGGCCTGCCTCAGAACATCCTGTAAGCCCGGGTACCTGCCCAAGAACCGCTGCACCACCAGGTTAAGGACGTGAGCCACACAGGGCACATGGGTCAGTTGTCCCTGTCGAAGGGCGGAGAGGAGGTTGGTGCCATTGTCGCAAACCACCATTCCTGGCTTAAGCTGGCGTGGCGTCAACCACCTCTCGGCCTGGCCCTGCAGAGCAGACAGGACCTCTGCCCCAGTGTGGCTTCTGTCCCCCAAACACACCAGCGCAAGCACGGCATGGCATCTTTTTGCCTGCGTACTTGCGTAGCCCCGTGAACGGCTACGGAGCACCGCTGGTTCATAGGACAAACCACAGGAAGAGGCCATGGAGGAAGAAGAAGAGGAGGGGGTGGAGGAGAGAGGTGTGTCACAACCAGTAGTAGCATTTTGGAGGCGTGGCGGTGGGACAACCTCCAACACTACTGCACCTTGTCCTGCATCCTTCCCAGCTGCCAAAAGAGTGACCCAATGGGCCGTGAAAGAAAGGTAACGTCCCTGTCCATGCCTGCTGGACCATGAGTCAGCGGTAATATGCACCTTACCGCTGACCGCCCTGTCCAGCGAGGCCAAGACATTGCCTTCCACATGCCGGTAGAGAGCCGGAATAGCCTTCCGTGAGAAAAAGTGGCGTTTGGGAACCTGCCACTGAGGAACCGCACATTGCACAAACTCACGGAAGGGGGCCGAGTCTACCAACTGAAAAGGCAGCAGTTGAAGCGCTAGCAATTTAGCCAAGCTAGCATTCAACCGCTGGGCATGTGGATGGCTGGGAGTGAACTTCTTTCGACGGTCCAGCAGCTGGGGCAGGGAAATTTGCCTGCTAGAATCGGACGTCGGTGTACTGCTAGCAGAGTGGCCGCAAGTACTTGGCTGTGACACACCTAATTCTACAACTTCATTCCTCTCAGTGCATGTTTCAGAGAGGACTGAAGTTATAGTGGGGTTGGAGATCCCAGCTGATGCGGTGCAAGGAGAGGTCCGCTTTGTTCTTTGGTGTGGGTCTTTGAGGTAGGCTTGCCAACGAGCTGCATGGCAGGTCAACATATGTCTGGTCAGGCATGTGGTACCCAAGCGGCTGATGTTTTGGCCACGCGATATACGCTTGAGACATATGTTGCAAACAGCAGCTGTGCGATCTGATGCACTAGCCTCAAAAAAGGCCCACACCAAGGAACTTTTTGAATGACGGGCAGAGGCAGCGCCCCGCACAGGCGGAGCTCTGCGGTGTGATTCCGTCGGTGTACTGCCCTTACGCTGGCCACCAAAGGGCATCCTGCCTCGTTGGAGATGTGCCTCCTCCTCATCCTCCTCCTCCTCCTCTCTCCTATTAGGCACCCACGTGGAGTCAGTGACCTCATCATCCCCTCCCTCCTCATCACTGGAGCCAATCTGGCAGTATGCTGCAGCTGCTGGAACATGACTGCCAGATTGGTGTCCTTCTTGAGCATCCCCTCTGTCTGCTCTCACCCTACTGCCTTCCTGTAGCAGGGTTTCATCATCAGACCCTTCGAAACGCTGGGCATCCTCCTGGAGCATGTACCCAACACTGTGCTCAAACAGTTCGGGGGACTCCTCAGGAGGAGGACATGGTGGGTCTAGGGAAGGAGTGACTGATGATGAGTCTGACATTGATACCAGGGAAGAGGACGCTTTGGCAGCTGCTTTGCCAGTACCCTGAGCCTGGGTGAGAGAGGATGAGGAGGAGGAGGAGGGCTTGGTCATCCACTCTACCAAGTCTTCGGCATGATGTGGCTCAACATGTCCAGCTGCCGAAAAGAAGGACAAGCGTGTCCCATGGCCATGTGCTGATGACAATGCACCGCGTCCACGACCAGCACTGTTGCCCCCAGACACAGAGCCTGCATGCCCTCTTTTATTGCCTCCTGACTGTCTGCCTCTCCTTGTTTGCCTTCCAGACATTCTAATAGATGGCCTGCAGGGAGATGGGAAAAAAGCAATAAGGGCTACCTTCAGGTGTCCTTCTCTGTCCCTTTACTTAAGGATTTCTAAATATGGTTGAGGATGATTGCTTTTGCACAGAATAGCACAACGACAATTTCCCTGACTGTCCAAAAAACAAGGATTTCAAAGATGGTTGATGAGGAATGCTTTAGCACACTATAGCACAAGGACAATTCCCCTCACTTTCCTTCTTTGTCCCTAGAAACAAGGACTCGCACAGTGAAAGAAACTGACACTCTCCCTACCTAGAGTTTTCTGTCCCTAGAAAAAATGTTTTTTTAAAGCACACTATAGCACAAGGAGAATTCACTCACTGTCCTTCCCTGTCCCTAGAAACAAGGACTTGCACAGTGAAAGAAACTGACACTCTCCCTACCTAGAGTTTTCTGTCCCTAGAAACAATGTTTTTTAAAGCACACTATAGCACAAGGAGAATTCACTCACTGTCCTTCCCTGTCCCTAGAAACAAGGACTTGCACAGTGAAAGAAACTGACACTCTCCCTACCTAGAGTTTTCTGTCCCTAGAAAAAATGATTTTTTAAAGCACACTATAGCACAAGGAGAATTCACTCACTGTCCTTCCCTGTCCCTAGAAACAAGGACTTGCACAGTGAAAGAAACTGACACTCTCCCTACCTAGAGTTTTCTGTCCCTAGAAAAAATGTTTTTTTAAAGCACACTATAGCACAAGGAGAATTCACTCACTGTCCTTCCCTGTCCCTAGAAACAAGGACTTGCACAGTGAAAGAAACTGACACTCTCCCTACCTAGAGTTTTCTGTCCCTAGAAAAAATGTTTTTTTAAAGCACACTATAGCACAAGGAGAATTCACTCACTGTCCTTCCCTGTCCCTAGAAACAAGGACTTGCACAGTGAAAGAAACTGACACTCTCCCTACCTAGAGTTTTCTGTCCCTAGAAAAAATGTTTTTTTAAAGCACACTATAGCACAAGGAGAATTCACTCACTGTCCTTCCCTGTCCCTAGAAACAAGGACTTGCACAGTGAAAGAAACTGACACTATCCCTACCTAGAGTTTTCTGTCCCTAGAAAAAATGTTTTTTTAAAGCACACTATAGCACAAGGAGAATTCACTCACTGTCCTTCCCTGTCCCTAGAAACAAGGACTTGCACAGTGAAAGAAACTGACACTCTCCCTACCTAGAGTTTTCTGTCCCTAGAAAAAATGTTTTTTTTAAAGCACACTATAGCACAAGGAGAATTCACTCACTGTCCTTCCCTGTCCCTAGAAACAAGGACTTGCACAGTGAAAGAAACTGACACTCTCCCTACCTAGAGTTTTCTGTCCCTAGAAAAAATGTTTTTTTAAAGCACACTATAGCACAAGGAGAATTCACTCACTGTCCTTCCCTGTCCCTAGAAACAAGGACTTGCACAGTGAAAGAAACTGACACTCTCCCTACCTAGAGTTTTCTGTCCCTAGAAAAAATGTTTTTTTAAAGCACACTATAGCACAAGGAGAATTCACTCACTGTCCTTCCCTGTCCCTAGAAACAAGGACTTGCACAGTGAAAGAAACTGACACTCTCCCTACCTAGAGTTTTCTGTCCCTAGAAAAAATGTTTTTTTAAAGCACACTATAGCACAAGGAGAATTCACTCACTGTCCTTCCCTGTCCCTAGAAACAAGGACTTGCACAGTGAAAGAAACTGACACTCTCCCTACCTAGAGTTTTCTGTCCCTAGAAAAAATGTTTTTTTAAAGCACACTATAGCACAAGGAGAATTCACTCACTGTCCTTCCCTGTCCCTAGAAACAAGGACTTGCACAGTGAAAGAAACTGACACTCTCCCTACCTAGAGTTTTCTGTCCCTAGAAAAAATGTTTTTTTAAAGCACACTATAGCACAAGGAGAATTCACTCACTGTCCTTCCCTGTCCCTAGAAACAAGGACTTGCACAGTGAAAGAAACTGACACTCTCCCTACCTAGAGTTTTCTGTCCCTAGAAAAAATGTTTTTTTAAAGCACACTATAGCACAAGGAGAATTCACTCACTGTCCTTCCCTGTCCCTAGAAACAAGGACTTGCACAGTGAAAGAAACTGACACTCTCCCTACCTAGAGTTTTCTGTCCCTAGAAAAAATGTTTTTTTAAAGCACACTATAGCACAAGGAGAATTCACTCACTGTCCTTCCCTGTCCCTAGAAACAAGGACTTGCACAGTGAAAGAAACTGACACTCTCCCTACCTAGAGTTTTCTGTCCCTAGAAAAAATGTTTTTTTAAAGCACACTATAGCACAAGGAGAATTCACTCACTGTCCTTCCCTGTCCCTAGAAACAAGGACTTGCACAGTGAAAGAAACTGACACTCTCCCTACCTAGAGTTTTCTGTCCCTAGAAAAAATGTTTTTTTAAAGCACACTATAGCACAAGGAGAATTCACTCACTGTCCTTCCCTGTCCCTAGAAACAAGGACTTGCACAGTGAAAGAAACTGACACTCTCCCTACCTAGAGTTTTCTGTCCCTAGAAAAAATGTTTTTTTAAAGCACACTATAGCACAAGGAGAATTCACTCACTGTCCTTCCCTGTCCCTAGAAACAAGGACTTGCACAGTGAAAGAAACTGACACTCTCCCTACCTAGAGTTTTCTGTCCCTAGAAAAAATGTTTTTTTAAAGCACACTATAGCACAAGGAGAATTCACTCACTGTCCTTCCCTGTCCCTAGAAACAAGGACTTGTACAGTGAAAGAAACTGACACTCTCCCTACCTAGAGTTTTCTGTCCCTAGAAAAAATGTTTTTTTAAAGCACACTATAGCACAAGGAGAATTCACTCACTGTCCTTCCCTGTCCCTAGAAACAAGGACTCGAACAGTAAAACACACTGACACTCTCCCTACCTATCCTTCTCTTTCCCTAAACTAAAGGAATCCAGGTTAAGCAAGAAAGAAATAAATGTCACTGTCCCTGCCTATGCTGCTCTTTCCCTGCTCCGGAACACACTACACTAGGCCGCCGTGCTGGCGGCCTTTTATAGTGTGGGGCGTGTACTAAACACCCTCAGCAATAATTGGCCACAGGCATCCTGCCTGTGGCCAATCATTGCTCTCCTCGCTGCCGGCGCTGTGATTGGCCAAGCATGCGGGGTCACAGTGCATGCTTGGCCAATCACAGCGCCTGGATGACACTGCGATGGCGTAGTGCATTGTGGGCCGTTCGCGTCACTCGAATTTGGCGCGAACGGCCCAAATCGTTCGATCTTCGTCGAACGATCGAACAGCCGATGTTCGAGTCGAACGTATGTTCGACTCGAACACGAAGCTCATCCCTAACTGTGAATAATTTGTAATTAAATTAAAGGGATATAATTAAAAGGCAGTCAAGGTAATAAGAAAATTATTTTACATGGTAAAACTGAAATCAGGGTAGTGGTACAAACCCATTTGATTTGTAACTATAGGAAAAACCACCTACTGAAGTTTCTCTTCTAGGCAATTCTAGTGTCCAAGGATTGATTTGCCACTCCTCCAGACAGTGTCTTCTGCAGCTGGTCATAGACATTTAAATTGTGATTGGACAGACTGCTACTATCCTGTCCTGCCTTATTGCCACATGGAGACATTCACTTTAGTAAATATATGAGGGTGTTTGTGTGCATGTTCTGCAGAGATTTCTGGTACCATTCAAAACTTGGGCTATGCTCATAGACATAGAAATTACCTCCCAATTCTGCAAAAAAATGAGCATCTCACACTGAAAACTTGCTCTAAAATGTCTGACATATGCAGACTAAATTAAGATTCAAGTATTTTACCTGGTTATTTTTATATCCTAACAATTAAACTTGCCACAGAGAAGACAAAAATATATAAACCAGATGATTTATGGGAAAAGTCATTAAAAGTTCAAAAAATCTAAACTAATTTGGATATTTAGACACATACTTTTTCATACTTTTTCATATTAGATCATTAAAAAATTACAAACATCACTAAGCACTTGACTATTTATTCCCAATACAGTGTAACAAAGTCATATATTGCCCTTATGAGTTTGATAAAAAAAATATATATATTTTTGGCTTATATTTTCCCTTATTTATCTAAATATCATATAGTTACTCCTATTCAATACTGTTCACACAGGTTTTTGTCTTGCTTTTTTATTTGTCCTTATCAAACATATGCTTATACAGTAATACAGTAAATGATATCATTGATTTAAATTTTGGGCCCATTATTGACTTGGTTCATAAAGTACAGTAAAAGGAAAAAACTGCGCCAACCCTCTTAGCCCAAACCCATTCCAACACCTAAAAAATATTGACTTGGTAGGTTATCAAGATAAAAAAGTCCAACAAATGTTGCACCAATTGAAGTCCAACAAGTATTGCACAGTGAATGATCTGAAAAAAGTCCACAAATCCTTATGTCAGGGAAACACTGAGTACAGCACCACAGTGACTAATCAAATCTTGTTGTGAGGTATCCACCACCAAATAGGGAAGCAGCTTACCAGAAGGCAAGCGGTTTGGGACATTCGACTGTAACCCAGCCGCGGCCTTTGATACTGTAGCAGTAATCCTCCCTTAGTCAGCAGGCGAACTCCGTTCGGGTTAACCCCACACACATCCAGATCGTAAGACCCCCAAACATAGAATAGATAAAAAGGGCAGACCAATAGTGTAACTCCGTTTTCCAAAATTTAAAAAAAAGTGTAAGTTATACTTACAGAGTAGAACGATAAAAACAGCATGTAACAATATAGTTGCCGGCTGGCATACCAGGAGCCTCACTCTTCGAGCGTGGTGACATCACTGAGCGTCCTCCTAGACGCGTTTCGTCATCACGTAGACGTTTTCAATAAGAGTGGGTGCTGCAGAGACGCATCACGCTTAAAAAGGCCGGACCCCATTGTGAGATGCACGGAACGGCCATCTTTGTTGTGGGCAAATTTGCCCTTACTAGTGGAATAACCAATACTCTCGCCACCAAGTAGTTACATGGATCTAGTGGGCCCTATCTTATTGAAATCGCAGGACTCAGCCTGCGGGCAGAAGATACGGCTAGCCCACCCAGGGAGGATATAAATATAATTAGCCTTAATAGGGTTTTACATATACGTAAACCTCACGGATACATACTAAAATTAAAAGTGCTCTTTAATTAGATATATAGCGGTCACATATAAGTGTCCCCTATATAAGAGTATATATTAACAAGTTCATCTCTTTTATGAAAAAAGAGTGACATCTAGTGGGGAAAACGAAAATAGCATTAAAGCTGATTTTCTTAAATCCAATATCAAGTGCTCTAACACACAAACAGAAATGAAAAATCCCCATGAACCCAACATAAATAAATTAAATTAAATAGAATTAAATAAATAATTAATTAATTAATTAATTAAATTAATTGAATAAAAATATTAATTAAATAAAATTAATTGAACAAAAAATATTTATATATGTAATGTGATTATAATTAGGTGAATAAGTAAGTAGAATGTGTGAATATTTGATAATGAATTAATCACAAATAAATGTGTTAAAAGGAAAAATGAGGGGAGGGAAGGAGGGGGGGGGGAGGGGGGAAACCCCATACATAACCAGCCCTCATCCGTGCATCACACACCGGGTTTACATATAAGATATTACTAAGCATTATTAATAAACGCATTCACATCGGTTTCTATGTTCAACCCATAAGGTGAATAGGCCTTCAAACGATGGATCCAGGCCATTTCTAGCCTAGAAATTTCCCTAACTAAATTACTCCCCCTCCAGTTCGGTTTAAATTTATCGATACCCAATAAAAGGGTGTTTGAAGGGTCTTTATCATGTTTAAGCAAGTAGTGCTTCGACACGGAGTGGTTCTTAAAACCTGTCAAAATATTTGTTATATGTTCGTTGAGTCGTACCTGAAGTGGGCATTTGGTCCGTCCCACATACTGCAGGCCACATGGGCACTGCAGCAGGTACACAACTCCGGTAGAAGCACATGTGATACAGGGTTTGATGGCATATTGAAACCCCGTAGCGGTAGATGTAAAGGTGGTCGTTCGTCTATCATGATTTGAATTTAAAGAGCACACTCTGCATCTCCTGCATTTATAATACCCTGTGAGTTGTTCAAAGAAACCCCTCCCAGTACTTGGGGGGTTCACAACTCCAGGGGCAATGCGATTTTTCAAAGATTGAACCCCTCTAAAGATCACCCTCGGCCTATCCGTAAGTACATCTTTCAACACACTGTCGTTGGCCACAATGTGCCAATGTTTCCCAACCAGCTGTTTGATAGCCCTATGCTGGATGGAATAAGTTGTAATGAAGGGTACCCCAAGTGGAAATTGACCACCCTCTCTTGGTTCACGTTCCACCAGAAGATCTTCTCTTCTAGTGTTTTTAACTTTAGCTTTTAAGTCCAAGGACTCCTACAGGGCGTCCGCCATATAACCCTTTTCCAGGAAACGGCCTGTCAACACCTCGGCCTGTTGTAGAAATTCCTGGTCATCAGAGCAATTCCTCCGCAGCCTTAGGTATTGGCTCTTTGGAACCGCTCTGAGCCATGATGCATGGTGGCAACTCCCGACAGGAATAAAATAATTCCTGTCTGTTTCCTTGAAGAACGTTGAAGTTACAAACTGGTCACCTCTTATGGAAATCCGTAAGTCCAAATAATGGACTTCAGTTTGACTAGCCACATATTTTAATTCTATGTTCCTCTGGTTGTTATTTAAAGTGGACATGAACTCAATCCAATCCTGGTGTGGTCCATCCCATAGGAGGAGGATGTCATCAATATACCTCGCCCAGAAGACCACCTGGGGCATGTCCCTGGTATAGATGACATCCTCCTCCCATCTGGCCATGAAAAGGTTGGCCAGACTCGGGGCATACTTTGCTCCCATGGCAACTCCAGTATCCTGCCGATAGAAGTTGTCATTGAACCAAAAGTAGTTGGAAGCAGCAGCAAATCCCAAGAGGGCCATCAGGAATTCAATCTGCCGAGATGGGAGTCCCGAATCCCTTTCCAGATAAAATCGTACCGCCTCAAACCTCAACTCATGGGGGATGATGGTATATAGGGACGTAACGTCCACTGTTACCATCCACATACCCTCCCTAGGTGAAATTTCTGCCAAGAGGTTCATTATATGCCTTGAATCTTTGCCATAGGATGGTGTATTCTGCACCAAAGGCTGCAAAAATAAATCAATGTATCTGCCCACCCAGGACGTGATTGAATCAATCCCACTAACTATGGGACGTCCCGGGGGGCAGACTGGATCCTTGTGCAATTTCGGCAGATAGTAAATGGTAGGTGTATGGGGGGCCTTCGGAATCAGAAACAACCTCTCCTTGGGGGTAAGAATCCCTTCATAGAAACCCCTAGCCACCAGTAGTTCCAAATTCCAAAGTACAGTAGCAAAGAAAATACTATATAATGTATTGTTTTAATGTACACTCACCGCCCACATTATTAGGTACACCTGTTCAATTGCTTGGTAACACAAATTGCTAATCAGCCAATCACATGGCAGCAACTCAATGTATTTAGGCATCTAGACGTGGTGAAGACGACTTGCTAAGTTCAAACCGAGCATCAGAATGGGGAAGAAAGGGGATTTAAGTGACTTTGAACATGGCATGTTTGTTGGTGCCAGACGGACTGGTCTGAGTATTTCAAAAACTGCTGGTCTACTGGGATTTTCATGCACAACCATCTCTAGGGTTTACAGAGACTGGTCCAAAAATCCAGTGAGTGGCAGTTGTGTGGATAAAAATGTCTTGTGGATGTCAGAGTTCAGAGGAGAATGGGCAGACTGGTTCGAGATGATAGAAAGGCAACAGTAACTCAAATAACCACTCATTACAACCAAGAATACCATCTCTGAATGCACAACACATTGAACCTTGAAGCAGATGATGAGCTACAGCAGCAGAAGACCACACCGGGTGCCACTCCTGTCAGCTAACAGGAAACTGAGCAAAATGAAAAAAAATGTGACCGGGCAGTGGGAAGAGCAAATAGAATTCTAGGATGAATCACTAGAGAGGTCACCAGCAGGAGAAGGAGGTTCTGATTCCTCTATATAGATCTTTAATGAGACCTCATTTAGAATACTGTGTCCAGTTCTGGAAACCTCACTTACACAAAGACCTTGATAAGATAGAATGAGTCCAGAGATGGGTAACACAAATGGTGAAAGGTCTGGGGGATAAAACATACTGAGAGCAACTTCAGTAACTTAATTTGTACAGTCTGAAGGAAAGAAGGGAAAGGGGAGACATGATTGAAACCTTTAAATACAATAAGGGGGTGAATAACGTTCAGGAAGGCAGTTTTTTCAATATGAAACCAAAATCAAGAACACAGGGACATGACCTCAAACTAACTGGAGGAAAGTTCAAAACAAATGTTAGAAAGTATTATTTTACTAAAAGGGCAGTTGATGCTTGGAATACAGCAAGCTACCAGCAGAGGTAGCGAGACAGTGAACAGTAAATGGATTCAAATATGCTTGGGATAAACATAGATCTATAGTCAGACAATAAAGTTAACCTCCCTGGCGGTATGATTCTGTCAGATTTTAGGTGCTGAAAGCGGTACCATTATTCTGCATGGAAATTTGGCGTTTTATATTGTAGGCCTGTAATTCTTAGGAATAACTCACTTAAATCTGTCCAAACCAGAGTCTAGTAGACATCCCGGGTATGATAAAGTTCAAAAAACAAAATCATAAATTATAATATAATAAATAACTATTAAATAATTATAACAAATAATAATATAATAATAATAATTAAAGTGTTTTTCAGTGTTTGATGACGAATTTCCCCACAAATCACTATTGCTCAATTCTGCAAGTAATTCTAATTTATTATCGCTGTTTTTTAGCTGGTTTGATGTAAAGGGACACTTTTTGGTTGCTTTGGACAATATCCAGTTTCCAGGCAGAAAGAACAGTTTTTATTATATAAAAGTGCATGCAGGACACTGGACAGACCACTTGGGACAATGGGGGTGTGTTATTATTTGATACAGTACTGTAATCTGTAAGATTACAGTATACTGTATGTGTATTGTGTGTTTCACTTTTTGAATTTGGCGCCAAACTCCCCCACGTGCGCCGCAACGTCGCAGGGAACGGAGCTCGGCGGCACTCAGCAGTGTGGATCGAGCGAGATAACAGCTCGCTCACACAGCGGGGACACATCGCAGGATCCAGGGACAAGGTAAGTAACTTTCCCTGTATCCTCCCCTGTATCTTGCGATGCGATCCCGAGTCTGGCTCGGGGTTACCGCTTTAGGTACTGAAATCTTACCCCGAGCCAGATTCGGGAATACCGCTAGGCGGGTTAATGAAGAAAAAAAAATGGGCAAACTTGATGGACTACTTGGTCTTTTTCTGCCTTCACTTTTCTATGTTTCTATTTTTCAATTTGCACAGGCTTACCAAAATTGGGCAAAAGAAGATTGGAAAAACGTTGCCTGGTCTGGTAAGTCTCAATTTCAGCTGTGACATTCAGATGGTAGGGTCAGAATTTGGCGTTAAGTGGTGGTGTATTGGTGTGGGGGATATTTTCTTGGCACACTTCGGGCCCCTTAGTACCAACTGAGCATCGTTTAAACGCCACAGCCTACCCTTTTGACTACATTGTACCCATCTTCTGATGGCTACTTCCAACAGGATAATGCACCATGCCAAAAGGTCAAATTATCCCAAACTGGTTTCTTAAACACGACAATGAGTTCACTGTACTCCAATGGCCTCCACAGTCACCAGATCTCAATCCAATGGAGCACCTTTGGAATGTGGTGAAATGGGTGAGTTGCATCATAGATGTGCAGCCGACAAATCTGCAGAAACTGCTTGATGTTATCATATTAGTATGGACCAAAATTCCTTGTTGAATCTATGCCACGAAGAATTAAGGCAGTTCATAGGGAAAAAGGGGGTCCACTGGTGTATTATCAGTTATTCTTACCCAGACCCTTCGTGTAGTTATGTATGTTCTGTAGGGTTTCACCCCCACCTTCTTTCCCAGTCTTATATTATGCTAACCCCACTCAAGCAGGGATGTGCAGCTCATTGGCATTACAGCTGTTTTTCAACATCCTGTGGAGTTTGAACTTTCCATAGGATTCAAAAGAGGTGTACTGCACATGTTCTAGATCAAGCCAGCAGAATTTTGACAGACAGTTGTGCAGTGAAACCAAGTTGCACATCTGATACCCTGCTGGATCAGGGACAAGTAATCATAAGAGGGGGTTTGGGTGCAAAGTTACAGTTTAAGGCAGAATCAGACACGAGTCTACATCTATATCTATGTTTCATTTAATATCAACAAAAATCGTTATTTTGAACATTGGTGCTTACTTAATGTATTTCTCCAGGGTAAATTCTCTATATAATTTTTTTGTTGTCGTAAAATAGCAAACAGGAGCTGTTTGACCCCAATATTAAATTATAATCCTATCATTGTCTCATAAAAAACATCCAAAGTTCTTTATTTGAATAAAAAATTCCTGTTTTTTTTTTTGAAATGTTACATTTATGAAGGAATTTATGAAGGAATCTTCACCAACGCCAACAATTACTAACACAGATAATATTCACAGATAATATTTCTTGTATACATAAGCATTGGATTAGCGTATAATTATGACACCTGTTTCAGAACCTTGGATAAAGATTGCCAGAATTCCTGGGCTTACAAAAGCCATCAACAAAAATTTGGTTGGGAGTTCAAACACTCAGTTCTGACCATATTGAATGTTACTCTGGACATACACATGTTTAAAGCGATTAACTGCTGCAATTATAAGCTTTTTGAACACTCTGATTGCCATGTCCTTCACAATTAAATGGTTAGAAAACTTAGGTTACTGATTAAATTTGACATCACTAGCGGAACATCCTTTTTAGTAATAGCGTCAACCAATTCAACCCTTTAGAGTTGAGAGTTGAGTTGAGAGGTATCTTGATATAGCGCAGTCTTACCCCGAAGGGTCCCCACGCACTTGACTAGGGCCAATTTAGAAGGGAGCCAATTAACTTACCAGCATGTCTTTAGAGTGTGGGAGGAAACCGGAGTACCCGGAGGAAACCCACGCAGGCACAGGGAGAACATGCAAACTCCAGGCAGATGGTGTCGTGGTCGGGATGCGAACCAGCAACCCTTTTTTTGCTGTGAGGTGAAAGTGCTAACCACTAACCACTACACCACTGTGCTGCCCTTTAGTGTGATATAGAGAGCAAAAGTGGTAAGTTTTAATCCACTACTGCCTAAACCTACTAATCCAGGACAGACTCCTTTTCAGTGGTGATAAATCTATACAGTTTTGCTCCACCAGCAATCTTGTGAGCTTGGATCTCTGATCAAGTTTCGAAAGTCACGTTATCCACGTTATGTGGATAACAAGTACTAAGTGAGTTTGTAAAGTGCTCCTTTGGACCCTTTATGAGTAATTTGTCAATCACTTGCTCGTTCTTGGTGAATTTAACTACCGGTAACTGATTGAATGAACTAAAAATAGAGCATGAAATAATGATGTTAATGCAGCGGCACTCACAATAATGATGTCAGGCTGCAGCTTCCATAAGGTGTATGGCCTAATAAAGTTTAAATAAGAGTAGCTTCATCATCCTGATTTAGCACAACATGCAACTTGTCATGAGTATGGCTTTTGTCAATGGACCAATGCAACGTACCATCAGGTACATTCAATTTGCACTTGATATCAGTTTAAAATGCTTCCACATTGTAGGTTTCATCTGCCTTTCTTTACAGATGCATTTGGCCTGCCGTTGAGTTGCCTCTGACATATATTTAAGCTGCATTAGGCTGCTTTAAAATGCATTTTCAATAAATTTACTGGGGAAAACATAAGCACCCCAAGACACGCTCACCTACCAGTCCATTCACGCAAAGACATTGAAAAGGATGATGACCTGCAGCAAACTTCAAACAGACCCCTTTACCAGTTTACTGAGTAAATCTGTAAAAGTGGTTCTTTCACTAAAAAGCAAGGTCTGCTTATTTAAACAGGGCCCCACCCAATTCTAAAATGTTGCATAAAAAAAAAATGGGAAAAAGTTAGTTAGAAAGTATACCCACCTTGTCCCCATCTTTTGTAATGGAGAGTGTGATGTCATGATCAGTCCAGTGAGATCCTGGGAATGCTCCACACCACTCCAGTGTTGTGCAGAACCATCTTCTCACAAAATCTGGGATCAAGGTTTGTAATGCCATGATTGCCTAATTTATTGTTGGTCTCATCATGTGCACACAATTATCTGCGCTTCGCTCCCCTACTCAGTTTGCCCGTCGCTAGCATAGAATGGAAGTCCTGTGAACCTGTGGCCAGACTATGGACAGTCAAGTATTTGCCTAAAACAAGCTTAAAAAAGCCCTCACTGGACTCTGTAGCAGCAAACATTGTGAAATAATTCATCTTCATATTTCACAAAATATGTAGTAAATTCATTAGTTCTCAGCACTCTGCTCTCTACCCCTCCTCCACCATTCCCCTGCACCTGCTCTGCCTTTACATTAAATATTAGAAGCCTGGGTGCATTGTCGCACCGGGCATGTGAGCAGTTGGGGCTCATGGAGCTCCCTCGAGTTATCCTGCTAGTACCGTATATACTCGAGTATAAGCCGACCCGAGTATAAGCCGAGGTACCTACTTTTACCACAAAAAACTGGGAAAACTTATTGACTCGAGTATAAGTAGAGGGGAGGAAATGTGCCCATTGCCCAACCTTACTGTGCCCATTGCCATCTCACTCTGCCACCTCACTGTGCACATTGCCACCTCACTGCCCATTGTCGCCTCACTGTGCCCCCTTACTGTGCCCATTGCCATCTCACTGTGCCACCTCACTGCCCATTGTCACCTCACTGTGCCCCCTTACTGTGCCCATTGCCATCTCACTGTGCCACCTCACTGCCCATTGTCACCTCACTGTGCCCCCTTACTGTGTCCATTGCAGCCTTCCTGTGCCCGAGTCAGTGTACCTGAAAATCTTGTAATTCCGCGGCCGGCGTCCATTGTTCAGATATCGCACCGTTCTCCCTGTCCCTTCCATGATAGGCGTTTCCAGCAAACACTGTGTTGAGTGTTTGCGCCAATCACGGAGGTCCTCTTATTCTCAGACTCCGTTTCCCAGCAGGCACTGTGTTCAGTGCTCCGCCAATCACAGACGTCGGACAAGAGGACCTCCGTGATAGGCGCAACACTCAACACAGTGTTTGCTGGAAACGCCTATCACGGAAGGGACAGGGAGAAAGGCGCTAGATTTAAACAATGGACGCCGGCCATGGAATTTCACGATTTTCAGGTACTGACTCGAGTATAAGCCGAGGGGTATACTTTCAGCCCTAAAAAAAAGGGCTGAAAAACTCGGCTTATACTCGAGTATATACGGTAATCCTTTCCCTGGCCGTTTGGAGCTTTGTCACTGACATCATCCTCTTCAGCTTGCGTGCTAGGATTTCAGTGGTGTCCATTGTGCCACGTTCTCCTGCCTCCATGACCTGAAAAAACAAAGGAAGGAGCGGCGGCCCCAGACATCCAGCAAGTTGGCAGCTGCAGCCTTACTATAGAGAACACCAAGGGGAGCCCAGAAGCCCAAGGATCCTGGTGCCAAAGTCTACCATGGGGACATCCTATATTACACAAGATAGCTGTTGGAGCTTCAGGGTCAGAGCACAGACAGATATTAGAAGGCTAGCAGAGTTCCAAGTTCCTGATGGCGGGGGGGCAGAATGAGTTGAGTTGCTAAAAGTAAAGTTGCTTATGCTGTAAATTTTTTCAATGAGTGGTGGTTTTGAAGTTCATTTGTTGCCCAAGAATATATAAAGTCCATAGTCAGGGCACAGATGCCCTTAAAGTCTACCAGCCACCATTCTGTCACTCTGTGCGTGCATAGTGACGTGTTTTACTAATGTGGGGGGATAAAAGGAAAGCAGTAGTATGTACTGCTACTGTGACCATGATTAAGGTGAACCTGTTGCTTTTCTCAGCATGGAGAAACACAGCTTCCCTTTTTCCCACACAATTACTACTTTATCATGCTCTAAATCAGTGGTTCTCAACTCCAGTCCTCAGGGCCCACCAACAGGCCAGGTTTGCAAGATAACTGAAATGCATCACAGGTGATATAATTTGCTGCTCAGGGATTGCAGGATTTTAGTCTGCATCTCACCAAGGTAATACTTAAAATCTGGCCTGTTAGTGGGTCCTGAGGACAGGAGTTGAGAACCACTGCTCTAAATCCTCATGATATTGCAGTAGACATTATTGAGCAGAACCCAACAAACCAGGAGGTTCAGCTGCACGGAATTTTACCTTAATATACCACATTGTTTAAAAAAATGCAAAACAGGAAACATCTTGTTATACTATCCAGGAAAGAAAATTATATCAGACCCAAAATCTGAAGTAACTGTGAGATCCTGAAGAAACATCTTGCAAGTATTACACCATGCAAATTATGAAAGCATTAAAGTGCTCTGGGAAATGTGATTATTACCATTAGGTTTGGTGTATCAAGCACAGTTTTCCTGAAGTGCTGTTTCTCATTTAAATATTGTATACAAAGCTGATTTTCCAGGATATTCAGGGGAATATAACCATGCATTAATTCCCCAAGGAATACAAAACCTTAAGTATGTTCATTTGCAGATATATAACTGTTTTCACTATATTTACATACCAGTGAATGTAACTAAGTAATGGTTCAGCAAAGTACACACAACTGGTAAATAGGAGAGCCTGGTGCAGTTCTTTATGTAAACACATTTCCCAAATGCCTCAGAGCTTGTCCCTTGTCATACCTGTATTGTATTCAAGGAGCCGCTAAGACCTAAGATATGAGCTGTATGCCTCTTTATACTACTGATCTTTGTAGAACCAACATTTCGTGTGGGGCTCTAGTACAAACTAAGAGATATATTAAAATTGCAGTGTTTAATTTTTTTTTTAAAGCCCCCCTGGTGGGTTATGCCATAATGTACTAGTATGCACAACATATTAACATATTAGTACATTATTGCAGAATTACCTGTCTTATGGTGTCCTCCAGCGCAGCGCTGGGACCGATCCGGTGGGCTCCTGGCGCTTCCATCTTCACCCGGTCTTCCTTCCAGGTCCCATGCCTTCGGCCACTTGATAGGCCAGGCTGCTATGACACCACTCCCTCCCATGCTCATGGGAAATGAAAGCTGACAGGCAGAAGGATGCCTGTATGGCAGAAGAGAACAATAGGGTCTCTTCTGTCAAAAATACCCTGCCTGTCAGCCATTTAATTACACATCAACTTTACTTCTACTTTAACCACCTCAATACTAATAGCTTTCAGCGCTCTCGCACTTTCAGATATACTGTACATACCATAGTTTGTGGATTCTATAACTTTGCAACACACTTAGTAATATACACTGATTTGTGTAATTTTCACCAAAGAAATTTATCAGTATACATTTTGGCTTATTTATGAAGAAAGAATATTTATTTGCAAAATGTTATAACAGAAACAAAAAAAAAAAAAATGATTTTTTTCATAATGTTTGGTCTTTTTTATGTTAGCAAAAAAATCTAAAATCAATGATGAGTAAATAACATCAAACGAAAGCTCTATTTGTTTTTAAAAAATGATACAAATTTCATAGGGGTACAGTGTTGCATGACTGCACAATTGTCATTCAAAGTGTAACGGCGCTGAAAGCTGAAAATTGGCCTAGACAGGAAATTTGCACGCAACTGAAGTGGTTAAATAATGGGACAGATTCCCATTGATGTCATTGACCATATATGGTCATGTCCATATGTGGTCAAAGACATCACTGAGAGACTCCACCTCACCATACCATACAACAGCAGTCATCCACTGGACTTTCCATTCAGACAGGCAGGTCATTGGGATTGATGTGAATTTGCATCTTTGGATGATGTGATTGACAATGGACGTTTGGGTATCTTTATTTTGGTGTGTTTTTTTGGGGAAATGAGTAGGAGTAATATTTACCCCATACTCATTCACATTGGGGGGGTGGGTATCTGGGTGGCCTCTTATTGTTAAAGGCGACTTCCATATTTCAATAAACCCCCCCCCATGTTTATTTTTTTAAACAATGTCCCAGTTCTTTTATTTACAGAAGGACAGGGATGAGTCACTGGTTGTTAGAGCGCTGTCAGGTGCTGGCTCCCTGACAACCAACATCCCTGAGCTGGAACTGTTACATTTAGCAGTGGCAGGAATACTGCGGCTAAATGTTTCAACTCCTAATTTATACATTCAATAAATAGTGACTGGCTAGACCACAAGATAATAAGCAAAGTATTTTTTATAGAACTGACTTTAATGTAATATTGCAAAAAAAAAAATCCCAATATTTACCGCATCTGGTTGCCCCATTTGAAGTATTTACTGGTAATGAATTGACACTTTACGTATCGCATGAGATATTTTATATAAAGCACAAATATCTCATGCATAAGCAATAAGCAATTGACCCCAGAGAGTGAGGAGAAAAAGTGTTCAGAAGAGCTGAGCAAGTGCCCAGTGTGCATGAGGTCGAAACAGAAAGAGAAGCTTTGAATTTATTTATTTTCATTTAGAAAAGAAGGAATACCTGAACACAGGGGTAAGAAAGTTTTACATAAATGAATGAATACAATAAAGTGAATGTAAACCCAATTCATGAAATTTGAGCTGGGCACATATATTTGCAGTGTTTTCTTATCTCTCTTCAAAGCACTAAGTCCCGTGCCTTTCTTCTGCTCTGTTCTTCTGTTATCAGCCTGATAACTTCTGACAAGTTCTCCGACACAGGAGATAAAACCAGGCTGAAAGTTGTGCCTGGGAGGTTGCTGTAAACAGATTAGCAGACAACTATTCAAAAAACAGCTCTGAGAGTCTCTGTGTCGAGTGGGGGTGTGTGCCTTTCCTCCAATCAGCTGCCTGGCTGTATGTCTAAACTTCACACTCAGTGCTGAACAGGAAGAGAAAATCTAACACGATTTGAACTTTCTAAAGAATATATAAAGCTGAAGACAGCAGATATACAAGTAAAACTTATGTAGGGAGATTTGTTTAATCTCTGTGTATCATCTGAGGCTGTTCACTGGGTATATGTGAGGGTTTACATCCACTTTAAGGCCTCATACACACCATTAGATTTTCTGCAGATTTTTGTCTTAAAATTTACCAAAACCATATAATACGAGGTCAAACCTTTAAGCCCTGTACACACGATCGGATTTCCTATGGATTCTAATCCGATGGATTTTTCCATCGGAAATCCGATGAAGCTGACTTCCATCAGTCTTGCCTACACACCATCAGTCAAAAATCTGACCGTCCCAAACGCAGTGACGTAAAACACTCCGACAAGCCGAGAAAAATTAGGTTCAAAGCTTCTGAGCATGCGTCGAATTGATTCTGAGCATGCGTGGGTTTTTTGTCTGATGGAGTTCCACACAGACAATCGGAATTTGCTATCGTTTTTTTTCCCATCGGATAAATTTAAAACATGTTCTATTTTTTCTCACAGATGGAAAAAAGACCGATGGGGCCCATACACGATCGGTTTGTCCGATGAGAAAAGTCCATCGGACTGTTTTCATCGGTAAAACCGATCGTGTGTACACGGCATAAGAGTTTCAATTTGTATGCAAACAGGCAGGCCCTTGCACTACATGGTTTTGGTAAATCTGAAGGCAAAAATCTGCAGAAAATCTAATAGTGTGTATGAGGTCTAAAACTGTAATTTATGTTTGACCTGAAAGCTAAAGGAATTAGATATTTAGCCAAATGTACTTTTAAAAACAAAAAATAAATACATTTTGCCTACTCAAAAGACATCAATGAATCTCTAGAAAAAAATGAAATACCAATACACTTTATTGTTAAAACCCTTCAGAGTATTTACTTCCCTTCAATTCACTCCACTGCTATCCAGTGAATTACTTTTTACTTCATAGTTTGGAAGAATATAAGACACGTCTCCAACTTCTAGCAATTCAGGATTTGTCGTTTTCGTCCGAATGCATTTTCGTCCCAATTTCGGGTATTTTCGTTATCGTTTTAACAAATGATAACGAAAGCGCAGAATCCGAAATCCGAAAGATCCGACATAAACAAAACAAATGCTTTATTTTCGTTTTTGTTGCGACAACAGTTCGATATAGATAGGAGATTTGGACATGATGCTGATAATAACAATCTGTGTCTATTGAATCTGCGGTCGAATGTACCTAACCTTAACTCTATTAGTCCAAGATTATTCTACATGGAGAGAAAAGATTCGACATAGAGAGAAAAGATTTGACATTATAGAGACATGAAGATTCGACGAAGCAGCTAAAAACATACGATCGCGGACATTTATGGTCAAATGCTCCGCCCATAGGCTAGAGAAGAATTCTAATGTTGGTTGACTAGTAATAATAATTAATAAATATAATTATTACTAGTCATACAACATTAGAATTCTACTATAGCTTGTGGGCGGAACATTTGACCGGAAATGTATGATTGCAGCGTCGTACAGTTTAGCTGCTCCGTCGAATCTTCTTTGAACATTCGACAGACACCATAAGCCTTCAATGACAGATTCAACCTTAATCCATTCGGATTTTCAGACGAATGCATTTTTTAAACGAAAAACAAAATGAATAAAAACGAATTTCGGGAGTAACTAAATAAATGTATTTTTCGGAAGAAAACAAAATTCCGAAACAAAATATTTCAGTGTGCACATGTCTATCAGCCAATCATCAGGGAAAGCAAGCGCAACCCTGTGTGAGTTTACCTTTCTCTTTACACAGGAAAGTTAATGAAAAGCAAGTAAATGCCCTGTATGGGCAAAGTATGAGTTCAGTTTAACACGGTAACTGGATGTCCAGGTGTGCCCATAATGATTTTCCTAATGCACTTTGATATATAGTTTCACCCCAATTTAGTCAATGGCTTAAGCTCCTTGTACACTTAAGTACTGGCACATTATCATCTCAGGAATTGACACAACATTTTCAAGTACTAAGATTCATCTCTGGAAAATGACTGAGAATTTTTATACAATGACAGATTCCCTTGTCCTCAGTAAACCTTTGTCATACTCTGCTAAAATGCCTCCTCAGGCTTTCCATAATTTTAAATATTTTTTAAATTGCAAGTCTGGCACGTTCCCTGCAAAACACACACTTTTGGCACCACTTCAGTACTAAAACAGTGGCTTTATGCCATGTGGATTGCTCAATTAATTGACTTTCTCAAATGGGCTGCAAAATAAATGTGAAATCATTGTTTTTTCGTATAAGACACGAAAATATTTTACTGGTGTTGACAAGTTGTTCATGGGAAGACACTTGGACAAGTTTAAGAGGGTCCACAGCATATAATCTTTAGTTTCAGGCAGAAAAGTACATAGCAATAAACATTATAGTACATTAAATCCCTCTAACATCATTCCCAAGGGAAACAATGTATCACAAGTTTCAGTGCACGTTTCAGTGTTGTAGAAAATACACATTACACAATTACTTCACATAGTTGTTATACAGAGAACGAATTAACAAAACAAGGATATAAGGCGTCCCAAGTTGTGTGTGATGTATAAGAAATAATCCACCCACATTGTAACATTCCTGGAACTTTGATAATAGCATTGGCAAATATTCATATTCATTACTTAACAAAGAACTATTTATGGCAAGCAAAATAAATAAAGCAATGGGGCACTAGCATGAAAGGTTAGCAAGAACATGATTCTTACATTTCTTCCTTTTCAAGCTATTTTACAAGACCTGCCATTAGACTGATTTGTGGATAAAGTGGATGGAATACTGTATGTTTTTACCTGAACTAGTGCTTCCTATGGTACTCTTAAAATCTCTGCTTGTATTTTCCAATGCTACTCACAGAATCCTTGCTATTTTCAGTATTTTTAATTGCAGTTGAAGCATTATTTATCCAGTACCCAAATCTATCATGATATCAGCCTTTTGTAATCCTTGTACACAAGAACTCAGCCTAGGAGAGAAAGTGCCAGCATATTAAGCACCATTCCCAATGGTGCTCATAGAATTTTTGCCAGGACTTCCAATGTTCTCTAAAACCACATGCAATGTGCCCTCTGACCCAGTGGGGTATTTAAGCATCACCCCTGGAAGGGGCTGCTTTTGTGTCGTATTGCCAGCTACCCTATTTTGTGCAAAGGCGCTATATTGCACTTCTGATTGCTTGTTTCAATGCTGAACTGGATTGACCTGACTATTCTGCTACATGCCCATAACTTCTGCTTGAACCTGACCACTCTCTTGCCTATGCTTGCACATAACCTTAGCCTGGAACTGATAACTCTTTTGCCTGCCCATGACTCCTGTCTGGATGTACCTACACTTTTGCATAAAGTTTACTGTGCTGCTGCCACACCAAAGCCTTCCTGTCCTCACTCACCCTTCAACAGGGTGATCCCAAGGACCCTAACCTGGTACCAGCATGGTGAAAAATACCATCAGGAGCTCTGATGAAATCCCTCTTGTGCATAAACTGCGTGCCTTGGGTGAGTCTGCATCAGCTCATAGAGAACAGAAGAACAGTAAGACACAGCCAAGATTCAAAATTCTGAACTGAGAATTTCTGTGCAAGAAGTTTAGAGGGGCTACTTTCCGCTTGAGGGACATATCTAAACCCTAGACAGCCCACCTGCTTCAGCTACTGAAAAATCATCCCTCCAGAACTTCCTTCTGGGTCAGAGACCTGTGGAAGAGTATATTTCAGATTTCCATAGGTGGAGTATTCAACCCAAATTAATGACTCAAATTAAGTCAGTGTCTAAAATGTACCCAGCTGTTCCCATGCCAAGCCACACAAACTATGTACCAAGGGATATTCAGGCTGCGGTTCTCAGATGTTGACATGAACACCCACTTGCTGGGCATTTCAGAGTGGCCAAGACACGGGACATTGTGTTGATCTTTTGGTGGTCCGATCTGGTTAAGGACTGTAGATCATATGTTTCTTCTTGCACTACCTGTGCTCAATCTAAGAGCTCTAGGGCTAAACCCTGGAGTTTACTCAGGTCTTTTCCCACCCCTCTCCACTTCTGGAATACAGGTCCTTCTCAAAAAATTAGCATATTGTGATAAAGTTCATTATTTTCTGTAATGTACTGATAAACATTAGACTTTCATATATTTTAGATTCATTACACACAACTGAAGTAGTTCAAGCCTTTTCTTGTTTTAATATTGATGATTTTGGCATACAGCTCATGAAAACCCAAAAATCCTATCTCAAAAAATTAGCATATCATGAAAAGGTTCTCTAAACAAGCTATTAACCTAATCATCTGAATCAACTAATTAACTCTAAACACCTGCAAAAGATTCCTGAGGCTTTTAAAAACTCCCAGCCTGGTTCATTACTCAAAACCGCAATCATGGGTAAGACTGCCGACCTGACTGCTGTCCAGAAGGCCATCATTGACACCCTCAAGCAAGAGGGTAAGACACAGAAAGAAATTTCTGAACGAATAGGCTGTTCCCAGAGTGCTGTATCAAGGCACCTCAGTGGGAAGTCTGTGGGAAGGAAAAAGTGTGGCAGAAAACGCTGCACAACAAGAAGAGGTGACGGGACCCTGAAGAAGATTGTGGAGAAGGACCGATTCCAGACCTTGGAGGACCTGCGGAAGCAGTGGACTGAGTCTGGAGTAGAAACATCCAGAGCCACCGTGAACAGGCGTGTGCAGGAAATGGGCTACAGGTGCCGCATTCCCCAGGTCAAGCCACTTTTGAACCAGAAACAGCGGCAGAAGCGCCTGACCTGGGCTACAGAGAAGCAGCACTGGACTGTTGCTCAGTGGTCCAAAGTACATTCGGAAATCAAGGTGCCAGAGTCTGGAGGAAGACTGGGGAGAGGGAAATGCCAAAATGCCTGAAGTCCAGTGTCAAGTACCCACAGTCAGTGATGGTCTGGGGTGCCATGTCAGCTGCTGGTGTTGGTCCACTGTGTTTTATCAAGGGCAGGGTCAATGCAGCTAGCTATCAGGAGATTTTGGAGCACTTCATGCTTCCATCTGCTGAACAGCTTTATGGAGATGAAGATTTCATTTTTCAGCACGACCTGGCACCTGCTCACAGTGCCAAAACCACTGGTAAATGGTTTACTGACCATGGTATTACTGTGCTCAATTGGCCTGCCAACTCTCCTGACCTGAACCCCATAGAGAATCTGTGGGATATTGGGAAGAGAAAGTTGAGAGACGCAAGACCCAACACTCTGGATGAGCTTAAGGCCGCTATCGAAGCATCCTGGGCCTCCATAACACCTCAGCAGTGCCACAGGCTGGTTGCCTCCATGCCACGCCGCATTGAAGCAGTCATTTCTGCAAAAGAATTCCCGACCAAGTATTGAGTGCATAACTGAACATAATTATTTGAAGGTTGACTTTTTTTGTATTAAAAACACTTTTCTTTTATTGGTCGGATGAAATATGCTAATTTTTTGAGATAGGATTTTTGGGTTTTCATGAGCTGTATGCCAAAATCATCAATATTAAAACAAGAAAAGGCTTGAACTACTTCAGTTGTGTGTAATGAATCTAAAATATATGAAAGTCTAATGTTTATCAGTACATTACAGAAAATAATGAACTTTATCACAATATGCTAATTTTTTGAGAAGGACCTGTATGTTGGCATGGACATCATTATGGATCTTTCCCTGTTGGGGAGTTGCAACTGCAATTTGGTGATGTTAGATAAACTAACCAAGATGGCCTACTTTATCCTTTTAGATATGTGTGTCATAAGATGCAGACGCCTCAAAGGTCTTAATTCAGGACATTTCAAGACTCTTCAGTGTTCCAAATGACATTGTGTCAGAGAGGGGGTGCAGTTCACCTCAAGATTTTGGCAGGAGATTAATAAGAAGCTGCAAATACACTCCTCATTAGTATCAGGGCACCATTCTCAAAGAAATGGGCAAACTGAAAAAATTAATCAGACCCTGAAACAGTGCCTCATTGCTTCCTATTGCAGAAGTCACATATAACAATGCTCTGTACCTGGCTGTCTCGCGGTCTCGGTTTTTTCATCCTGTTTTTCTCATTGGTTGTCCTGTGGAGTCTTCAGTCCCCAAGTTGCAAGACAGGATTCCCTCTTTCACCCCTAATCTAGAGAAGCTCCAGCCCTTGCTAAACTTGCTATACCAAGCTCAGGCCAGAGTGAAATGAGGGGCGAATAGGAAGAGAAGGGACCGCCTTACTTTTTCAAACTGGGAGATGTGATATGGCTCTTGACTGCCAACTTGAGGGTTCAGTGTCCCTCAAAGAAATTGGGTCCTAGGTTCATTGGACTATTTTCTGTCCAGAAGATCATTAACACTGTGACTGTTAGGCTTCTGCTTTCAGGTTCTTCTAAGGTGAATGTGTCCTGTCTAAAGCCAGTGTCACCAGATCCTTTTCCTGGTATGTCTTCTACTCTGACTCCACTCATCTTGGTGCATGGCACTGAAGAATACAAGGTAGAGGTAATCCTGAATTCAAGAAGATCAGTTTGGCACCTTCAATATCTTGTCGATTTGAAGAGTTTTGGCACAGAAGAATATTTGTGGGAGCTGGCTAGTAATGTCCATGTTAACAGGTTGACCAGAGTCTTTCATTAAGACACTTTGGAAAATCCCAGCAAGCTGCCCTTAAGGGGTAAGCCATGTTACAGTACCTCCTGATAGTCCAGGAATTCTGCCAGAGAATCTGTACTCACAGAATTCCTGCCAGTGCTTCAAATCATGCTCCCAAAATCCCTGCCAGGACTTTCAACATCCCTGACAGTATTTTAGATGTGTTCTCTGTCTCATTCTCTTAAAAAGATGGCAAGTGATTGAATATAAATGGCTAGAGATGGCTCTACTTAGTAAGACACTTTTCTAAAAATACTTCATTAGGAAGCAAGCCTTGAAAGTTATCTTAGTTTTATATATATTACTGTTGTTGATAGTTTAAAAAAATAAAAATAAATTCATGGCACATGTCTATGCAGTGCTTTTACTCATTTCATTTGTTTTTGTGCAAAAAAAAATATTTTTATGTGCTAAGAGAAAGTAATGTAAAGAATCCTACCATCAGGACAGGAAACATTTGACCTGACTACGTATTCTTAGGTTCATTCCATTCTATACTAATGTACTATTTAAAATAACATGTGTCTATTTAAATATTTTGTTAACCTAACAAGTCAACAGTAACTTCCTCATATGCCATAGAAATGTACAATAAATGCCTTCTGCCCATCTTCATGCAATGTAAATGTCTCCCCACCAACTTGTGGGGTACAGGCTACAATATAACTGAAGCCTGCTCTTACCATGTGCACTGTCTCTTTAACACTGTGTTCTTTGAGAAGTGGTCTCCATTCAATAGCTGTTAGTGCAGCATCCTCTGTGTGTGCAGCTGAGGTGAAAGTGCAAATTTAGGAATTGTACTTTGTTGCTAAATCATTGTAGAGTAAAAGTGATATAAACGTGGTGGGATTAATCTTTAAATGCCTTACACGCTTTGAGATACAAGAGCCTGGAAGTCAGCAGCTTTTCTACACCTGAGGACGCGGCTGTCAGCTTGTTAAACCACAGTCACATGAATAAAAGTTATTAGACAGGGGCACACAGCATTACAGTGAAATAAAGCAGAATGAACTTGGGAACAGATGTATATGCAAAGCTTCCAAAACTCATGGCATGGCCTACCACCATCACGTTTTCCTGGTATTTAAAAGAGGCCTTTTAAAGAAAAAACTAATGAAATGAGTAAAATGAGTACCTTGTGTCTGTAAATACATTGTACAAGCTTTCCTCAGACATGTGCCATGAAAAATTGGGATTTTCATGATAGCAGTCAATTAAAATAACTGTTGTCACTGGAAAAGGAATACCTATAGTATGCTTGAATGTATAATGTCTGAGGAGATCCTATTTGCTCTTGATTTACTGAAGGCATCATTTCATCATGAGTAGAACTGCCAAGAACATCAATGTTAAAGAAACATGGTTGACTTTGCAGAAATCATAGTTCCCAAACATCTGTTACTACACATTATCACTCTGTGATAAAGATGGAGATTGTCAAAACAGGAATTCCATAACAAAAATATAATCTGTTAGAACAAGATGTTAATCATCTGAGATTGTCTGTACCCTTGGTAGAGCTGGTCTGGCACTATGAGAAAGCCAAGACTGTAGATTACTAGATCAGCATTCAATTACTTTAAAAAACAGCAATAAGTATTTCGATTTAAATACAACAGTACAAGCAAAGCAATAAAAATAATATTAATTTAGAGGTTATACATTAAAGTTGAATTCCAGGCATGGTACTATATACTAAAAAAATAAAAATCCCCAAAATAGTTGTAAGTCCATTGTCAATCATGTCACCTAGCTTTGCAGATTTAAGCCAATCAAGATCTTGGTGGCTGACAAACTGCCAAAAAAAACCCCCACCACCACTGAGTCTTGTCCCCTGCTTGTTCACCTTGAAAGTCCAGTGGATGACAGCTGTTATAGTCTCCCGGGGACATCATTGACCATATATGAACATGACTATATATGGTCAATGATGTCACTGGGATCCTGCCCTTCGAATACATGGCTGGGGATTCCCAGCCACAAAAATAAATGGGACCAGTGACATCACTGGTTGTTAATGACTCGGCGGTGCCTGCACCCATCGTCGTCCTTAATAATCATTTTCTTTTTTTTTTTTATTCTCATTATTGATTTTTAATAGATTTACAAAAACAGAGCCTTGGGGCATTCCCTGGCTCAAAAAGTACCACGTAAATCGGTACCTAACAGGTTATCTGCCTAAACAGTGCCGTTAGCGACAGAAAAAGAAACAAAAAACAAACAAAGATACAAACAACAAAACATCACTGCTCAGCCACTCCATTTGGAGAAATTATGAAAGGAGAATGTGCTACTCCTCTTCGATAGATATGAGGTTTCCCAAGAGGGAACTCTGGTACTAGGCCTAGAATACTAAGGGTTCAACTATAGGGGTGTCAGGAGGGTCTTAGCAGGTGTTAGCACGGAAGGAGTATCAGATGAACCGTCTATTCTTGAGCAGCATTAGTGGAGGCAAAGTCAAGCCATAGTTTCCACACTTTGTCAAATTTAGCAATACACCCACGGGAGTGATATGTGGCTTTATATAATGGTATTGTAGAATTTACCAGGGCTTTCCAAGAGTTCAGAGAGGGCGCATCTGATTGTTTTCATTTTAGTAAAATTGCTTTATGGGCGTAAAAGAGCAAAAGTCCTATGAGGGTCTTAGTTGCTGTGCGGTGCGCTAAAGAGCCCACCAGGCCCAGCCAGCAGACTGGTACAGTCTGCGGGATTGGGATTGTTAACAGCGAGGCTATAAATTGCGTCACCTCTACCCAGAAAGAGTGCACTTTGGGACAGGACCACAACATATGACAGAAACCGGCCTCTAGATTACCACATTTCCAACAGCTAGGATAGGCCCCAGGATAAATTTTGCTCAGCCGTTGCGGCGTTAAATACACCCGGTGTAGAATCCTGAATTGAATTAAGCGATCCTTAACTGCCACTAATTGGAGAAAAGGGTATTCCCACATATCCTCACAATCCTCTGTGTCTAGTTCAGGAAAGTCCACCCTCCATTTAGCCTTAATAACCATTTTCAGCAAACATTTGTAATGTATATTGGAGGTAGTAATACCACTATTATACATGGCGTTCGGCTCCTGCCAAATGGGTAAATGTTTAAGCATTTGGATGAACCTTTAGGTCATTCCTTATTACAGGCAGCAGTTAATCTATTTCAATGCAACAGTTCCCCCCCCCCCTATTTTTGTTTTAGAGTAAGGAGAATTTAGAACCACCTCAAATTTTGATTGTTTTCTGTATCTATAATGGAAATTCCTCACTCCCCGCCCATGGACCACAAATCACAGTGACAAGAAATGCATACCTACCAACTTTTTTAAATTAGAAAGAGGGACTTCTTATAGTAGAAAGCATGCAGGCAAATGGCACACCCCAAGTAGAACAGACCCGGGGTATTAAATATATTGTTGATAAATACCCCCAGGGGCTTTTGTTCTACTTCTCTATTTCTTTTAATACTGGCTTTTTAAATTATTAAATGCAATCATTTAGAGGTTGGATAAAAAGTTTTGGAATCTATTTTACCCAGGATTCACATACAACGTTCACTCAGAAATCACACTTTAAAAAATAAAATAAAAATTGATTCAATTTTAAATAGGTGTGAATCATGGTGTGAATCATTTATAAATAGATCCCTTGGTTTTAAAAAAAACTTTTGTTCATTTTTATAAAGGTCTATACATAACACTAAAAAGATGGACAACTGAGATAGAAAGAGGGACTTATGCCCTGTACACACAGATTTTCCGATGAAAAAAGTCAGATGGACTGTGTGTGGGCCCCATCAGACTTTTTTCCATCGGAGTAAAAAAATAGAACATGTTTTAAATTTTTCCGTTTTGAAAAAAATCCGATGGGAAATTCCGATCGTCTGTGTGGAATTCCATCGGAGAAAAATCCACGCATGCTCAGAATCAAGTCGACGCATGCTCGGAAGCATTGAACTTCATTTTCTCGGCTCGTCGTAGTGTTTTACGTCACCGCGTTTTGGACGGTCGGAATTTAGTCTGACAGTGTGTATACAAGACTGATGGAAGTCAGCTTCATCGGAATTCCGACGGAAAATTCCATCAGATTTTATTCCATCGGAAAACCAATCGTGTGTACAGGGCAAAAGAGATTTAGTTCCAAAAGACAGGCAGTGTCCCTCTAAATAAAGAAATGTTAGAAACTATGGAAATGAAAAGAAATCTAAGCCATGGTAAAAAAAAAAAAAGGACCACAACAAAAACCTGGTCAGGAGTGTAATGAAGAGTCCTCCAACCACTAAAAAGCTGCTCATGTAGTATGTCTGCTCTGCATGCTCCTAAGCAGGTTCACATCTATTATTATTATTATTTTTATTACTATACAGGATTTATATAGCGCAAACAGTTTACAACATGAGGGCACACAGTATGGTTACAGTACAACTTAATACAGGAGGAATCAGAGGGCCTTGTTTTTTCAACTATTTAGTTAAAATTAGCAGTTGGATAAGAATTCTCAACACTTCCTACCACATAAGGAGAGAGTTACCGCTCAGATGTGACTGGTGACTCATTCACAAGATCCAGAGCCGTGGGTGCAGGCAATGCATATGACAATGCAAAAAATCTGAGGAAAACGCTTGGACAGCCGCACTCCAAAAAAGCTTCTTTTATTTAAAACAAAAGCACAAACAACATGCCACAGCAAAAAAACAGCAAGTATGAGCTGACGTTTCACACTGCGATTCAGTGCTTAATCATAGCTATGATAGGCTATGATAGCTATGATTAAGCACTGAATCGCAGTGCGAAACGTCAGCTCATACTTGCTGTTTTTTTGCTGTGGCATGTTGTTTGTGCTTTTGTTTTAAATAAAAGAACCTTTTTTGGAGTGCGGCTGTCCAAGCGTTTTCCTCAGATTTTTTGCACTTCCTACCACATGTTTATAAGTAAACAATGCAGCGCAATAAATTAACACTCTTTATAAAGAGAATATGATACATAAATAAAATACAAAAATAAATGTATGCATATAATTCCCATATTACTAACCTTATACTGTGTAATCGTTACAAAAAAGATTCTATCAGTCAAACAGTTAATAAAGCAGAAAAATTTCTGATTAGAGCTATTCAAAGCTGGCAAGTAGAAACATGCATGTATAAACAAAAAGAGAAGAAGGGCAGCATCTATGCTTTTGGTGACATTTTGGAAAGGATACAGCACTCTTGAGCTTTCTATAATTAGAAAAGATATATCACACTTGTCATCTTAACAAAACACAAAAGATTAAAGAAGTCCATGCACAATGTTGTATTTATTGTAATGATATATTCATAATTTTGACACGTGCTTACTGCGTGCATCTGCACCATTTGCAAAACATTGGCTGTTTATCTCTTGCTTTTTCTGATCTGATGTGAGTATATGTACACTAGCAAGTTTCAACACTTACACATTTCATTTTTTTTTTTTTAAGTTAAATCAATAAAAAGAAATAAAAAAAAAAAACTGCTCACAAAACAGGCTAAAACAATAAGCTGATTGTACAGCCATTCCTTTCTACAGTCCTCCTTTCCTACAACTTACTATATGGAAGTTTGTAGCAGCCTGAGGCCACACATAGTGAAGATAGGTATTGGCTACTGTGTATCCTGCTACAGATTGTCCCTGAATAAACTATATTTGAGGTTAAAGCTGGGCATGCATGGACAGATGAGAAAGCTGCCTGTCGCTGTCCAAGTCAACTCAACCCTGCACCTTCCTGCACCTTCCTCCACCTTATGTATGCAGTTCAAACACGGTGAAATAATTACTCTTTTTGTTATGAAGAGAAGGTGAAAATCTCTGATTAGTTGCATAAACTTTACAACATACTAAGAAATTCCTGCATGCAAGTGTTGCTTCTGCACCATCAGATTATGAATAAAGATGACCAAATCTGGCTCTGCTTGCAAAAAATAAGCCAATGTAAGGGTTCCTTAGGGACTGAAAACCACAAACATTAGTAAAGGATAAAATCACCTTTAAAAAAATATATATAATAAATGCACATTTTTTGCAGGTAAAAAATGTACATTTACTTTTTTTTTTCTTTTGTAGGATCTTGGAAAGTATTGGACCAGTGATCAGCAAATCACAGGTGCCATGCAGGGCTCCTACAGACTGTCAGTATAAGCTGTCTGCCTGTACATCGTACAGGCAGGCGGGCAGTTTCACACTGACAGGAAGAATGGTAAACTACCAAAGCACTCAACAGCATCATGGTAGTTAATTTTCACATTCGCAAAACTCTGCGATTGAATGACGCAGATGATCAGGTGAAGCCCCGAATGGCCACATTTTTTAAAAAATCTGACAGCGAGCATGGGGAGAAGATCCCCCTCTCATTGTCACAATGGGGGATTTGGGCAGGGGGGGTGAGGGGCCGATGCTACAATAACATGTTACATGTTACACCCTTTTGTAACACATTCCAAAAGGTGAACTTGTCCTTTAAAGTGGTTGTAAACCTTAGACATCAAATATGAACAAAGCATATCCTTCTATAGTGTGTACGTGTCTCAATAAGGAGCATTAAGGGGTTAAAACTGGATAGTGCAAAATCTGGTGCCGCTCTGCATAACAACCAATTAGCTGTTTTTTTGTCAAAGCTTAATGAACAAGCTAAAGTTAGAAGCAGATTGGCTACCATGCACAGCGGCACCAGATTTTGCACTCTCCAGTTTTAGTAAATCAACCCCTAAGTGTCAGTTCTGTCTGCTGCCTCATTCCTCTTCTATCAGCATGAATCATGTCTGAAGCCCTGTACACACGCTCGGTTTTCCCGGCGGTAAAAAGTCAGCCTGGAAAACCAAGGGGAAGGCCAAGAACCTGGCAGGAAAACTGCCATGAGAGCTTTGGCCGGGAATCATAGCCGTGTGTATGCTCCATCGGCACTGCCTCACAGTGTTTCCCATAGGAAAGTATAAGTAAATCTGGCGTAAAAAAAACCCACTGGGAATCCCAACGGGAAAATAGAGAGCAGGTTCTCTATTTTCCCGCCGGGATTCCCGGCTGTTTTCCTGTCGGGAAAACTGCGAGGAAGCATACACGTCCGGTTTTCCCGACCAAAAGCTCTCTTGGCAGTTTTCCTGGCAGGAAAACCGGTCGTGTGTACGGGGCTTAACAATTTTTCCTGAAACCAAGAGGAAAAAGGTGACGGGGAGGGGTCTCCAGCTGATTGACAGCCTCAGCTCTGTCCCTGTGTGCTATGTGAGGGGGTTTGTCTCTTTCCTACAATCATCTGTCAGAGTTCTCTTTACTGAGCTCTGCAATCCATAATTTCAGCTTTCCATCCCCTGTTTTTTGATAGCTCAGACAAGCTCCAATCAGCTGTCAGAGTTCTCCTCACTTCACTGGGTTTATGTATAGTTTACAACCACTTTAACCACTTCAGTCCCGGAAGGATTTGCCCCCTTCATGACCAGGCCATTTTTTGCGATACGGCACTGCGTCACTTTAACTGACAATTGCACGGTCGTGCGATGCTGTACCCAAACAAAATTGATGTCCCTTTTTCCCCACAAATTGAGCTTTTTTTTGGTGGTTTTTGATCACCTCTGCGGTCTTTATTTTTTGCGCTATAATCAAACAAAGAGCGACAATTTTGAAAAGAAAAATTTTTTTGGGACTTTTTGCTATAATACATATCCAAAAAAATAGATATATAAAAAAACACACATTTATTCATCAGTTTAGGCCGATATATATTCTTCTACATAATTTTGGTAAAAAAAACCTGCAATAGGCGTATAGTGATTGGTTTGCGCAAAAGTTATCGCGTCTACAAACTGTGTGATAGATTTAGGGACTTTTATTTATTTATTTTATTGTTTTTACTAGCAATGGTGGCGATCTGCGATTTTTAGCGGGACTGTGACATTGACTGCAACAGACAAATCTGACCCTAAATGACACTTTTTGGGGACCAGTGACATTATTACATTGATCAGTGCTATAAAAATAGGATTTTTATAACAGCTTACCTGTAAAATCCTTTTCTTGGAGTACATCACGGGACACAGAGCGACATAGTCATTACTAATGGGTTATATAGTTACCGTCAGGTGCTGGCACTGGCAACTTCCAAAACCGGAAGTACCCTCCCCTATATAAGCCCCTCCCATCCGGGAGCACCTCAGTTTTGTAGCAAAGCAATAAGTGTCCCCAAAGAGGGGCGGGAGCTCTGTGTCCCGTGATGTACTCCAAGAAAAGGATTTTACAGGTAAGCTGTTATAAAAATCCTATTTTCTTTCTCGTACATCACGGGACACAGAGCGACATAGTCATTACTAATGGGATGTCCTAAAGCAATGCCAAATGAGGGGGGGGATACACCATATATAAGCTGAGCGCTATCAGACATGAGGATCTTTTGCGGCCTGCAACACACTGCGCCCAAAGGCGACATCCTCCTGACTTCTAACGTCCACCTGGTAGAACCTAGTAAACGTGTGTACCGAAGACCATGTTGCGGCCTTACAGATTTGAGCCAGGGAGGCCTGGTGATGCACTGCCCATGAAGTTCCAACTGCTCTCGTGGAGTGCGCCCTAACTTTGAACGGAGGCGGTCTACTTCTCAAGCTATAGGCTTGTATTATGACCTGTCGAATCCACTTGGCTAAAGTAGATTTTGACGCTGCCTGACCCTTTCTGGGGCCTTCCGGCAGAATAAACAAAGTATCCGTTCTGCGAATCTGAGCAGTGGCTTTTAGATAAGCTTTAACTGCTCTTACTACATCCAAAGAATGCAATAACTTTTCCTCTACCGAAGTAGGCTTGGGGAAAAAAGAAGGAAGAACCACATCTTGGTTCAAATGAAAACTCGATACCACCTTAGGAAGAAAGGCTGGATGAGGACGTAACACTACTCTGTCCTTATGGATAACCAGATATGGCTCCCTACAGGACATAGCTGCTAATTCCGATACTCTTTTAGCCGAACAAATGGCTACTAGAAAAATCAATTTCCTGGTGAGAAGCACTAAGGAAATATGCTGTAATGGTTCAAATGGTTGTTTCTGTAGAACCGACAGAACCAAGTTTAGATCCCATGGACATATGGGAATATTAACCGGAGGACTAATACGCATCACTCCTTGTATAAAGGCTTTGACTAGTGAATGCGAAGCCAAGGGCCTTTGAAAAAATATTGACAAGGCCGAAATCTGACCCTTGATAGTACTCAAGGCAAGCTTCCTATCTACAGCCCATTGTAGGAAGTCCAGAATCCTACCTATTACGTATTTACGTGGATGCCATTTCTTGGCTTCACACCAGGCGATGTACGCCTTCCAGATTCTATAGTAGATCTGCCTGGATACCGGCTTCCTGGCATTGATCATGGTAGATACCACAGCATTAGAGAGCCCTCTCTTTTTTAGAATGTGGGCTTCAATAGCCAGGCCGTCAAACCTAGGGCTGGTAAGGAAGGGTGGTATATCGGTCCCTGCGAAAGCAGGTCCGGACGATGTGGGAGGGTCCAAGGACTCCCCACAGACATTTTTACAATCTCCGCGTACCATGCTCTTCGGGGCCACGCTGGAGCCACCAGAATCACTGGTTTCTTTTCTACCCTGATTCTGCGGAGTAATCGAGGTAACAATTGTGGCGGTGGGAATGCATATATCAGCTTGAACTGATCCCAAGGGAACACTAGGGCATCCGAGCCGCACGCTAGGGGATCCCTTGCCCAAGAGACAAACCTGTCCACTTTTGTGTTGAATCTGGATGCTAGCAGATCTACATCCGGTGTTCCCCACCGCTGACATATTGTCCGGAAAACCTCGGGATGAAGGGACCATTCCCCTGGGCATAATTGTTGGCGACTTAGAAAGTCCGCCTTCCAATTCTCCACCCCTGGAATGAATACCGCAGATATGGCTGGGACATATCTTTCTGCCCATCTCAGGATGTAATTTACTTCCCTTTGGTCTGCACGACTCCTGGTGCCCCCCTGACGATTGATATATGCCACTGCTGTGGCATTGTCTGACTGAACTCTGACAGGGGACCCTTGGAGTTTGGATGTCCATGCTACTAGGGCATACCGGGCTGCTCGTATCTCTAAGAGATTGATGGGCAGGGCCTTTTCCGCATCCGACCATCTGCCCTGGAGAGACCATTGCTCCAGTACTGCTCCCCAGCCTATAAGGCTGGCATCTGTAGTGACCACCTTCCAGGAAATCGGACTGAAGGATTTCCCTCTTTCCAGATTCTGGGGAACCAACCACCAGCGGAGGCTCCTGCGAACGGAAGGGGACAAGGACATTGGTAAGTCCAGAGCCTGAACTTTTTTGTTCCAGGCTGACAGTATGGCCCTTTGCAACTTCCTTGAATGGAATTGACCGTAGGGTACTGCTTCGAATGATGCCACCATTTTTCCCAGCAGCCTCATGCACAGGCGTATGGATGGCTGTCTTTTTGAACCCACTAAGTGGATCAAATCTCTCAAAGACGACCCCTTTTCTTGAGGCAAGAAAATCTTTCTCTGGTCTGAATCCAGCCTTAGCCCCAAGTATTCCAGACTTTTGACTGGTTTTAGGGCTGACTTGTCTCGGTTGATAATCCAACCGTGATATTCCAGATACTTGATTGTCTCGTGAACAACCACTTCTAGTTTTTCCACTGAGTGGTCTATCAGCAACAAGTCGTCTAGATATGCCATTATCGTTACACCTCGTGTTCTTAGATTGGCCAATAATGGGGCCAGAATTTTTGTGAACACTCTTGGTGCTGTGGCCAGACCGAAGGGTAAGGCTGTGAACTGAAAATGGCGCCCTTCTACCGCAAAGCGTAGAAATTTTTGGTGGGCTGGAAAGATGGGGATGTGCAAATAAGCATCTTTGATGTCGATCGAGGCTAACCATTCCTCCCCTTGTAGGGCAGTGGCTACCGATCGGATCGACTCCATCCGGAAAGTCCTGATATGTAGGAATTTGTTTAGCCCTTTTAGATTTAATATGGGCCTCACGTCCCCGTTTGGCTTCGGAACTGTAAAGAGGTTTGAGTAAAACCCGAACCCCCATTCTTCCAGGGGAACCTCTATAATTACTGCTTGAAGCAATAATTGTTCCAGTGCCAACAGGAGGGATCCTCTCTTCTGGGGATCCCTTGGCACGTTTGACCTTATAAAGCGGGAAGGAGGGGAGTTTTTTAACTCCAATTTGTATCCCAGATTTACTGCGGAGAGCACCCATCTGTCTCGGATCGTGTCCCGCCAGGTTTCTGTGAACAACTGAAGTCTTCCCCCCACCCGATTGGGTGGGGGCAACCCTTCATGCATTTGACTTTGGGGGAGGTTTTGTACCTCTCCTGCTCCAGGGCTTCTTGTTACCCTGCAACTGTCCCTGATTTTTACCTCCGGGATTTGACCGGGGAGGCCGTCGGAACTGTTTCACAGCCGATGTCCTAGGGACTGGAGAAGCCGGCCTCTTAAAGGAGGGACCTCTAACTCTATTTTTAACCGGCAAAAGTGTACTTTTACCGCTGGAAATTCTCTGGATATACTTGTCCAGGTCTTCCCCGAATAAGCGCTCCCCATGAAATGGGAAGCTGACCAGCAATTTTTTACAGGGAGCTTCAGCAGACCAGTTTTTGAGCCATAGAAGCCTGCGCATATGTACTACAGACAGCGTAAGGCGGGAGGCCTGATGGATTGAATCCTTTATAGCGTCCACCGCAAAGCATAAGGCTCTAGGTAGATCAGCTAGGGCAAGAGCCTGCTGATCCGGCAAGTCTCTTAAGACCTGTTTCAACTGATCCTTCACTGCTTGGCAGACCCCTATAGCTGCCACTGCTGGTTGTGTCACCAATCCTGCTGTAGAAAAAGCAGATTTCAATAATGACTCCAATTTTTTATCTATTGGGTCCTTGAACATTTGGACATTTTCCACCGGACATGTCAGTGATTTATTCACACAAAAGATGGCTGCGTCCACTGTAGGGACCTTCCATTTTCTGATGAACTTATCCTCCATGGGATAGACCACCGGAAATCTCTTGGGGGGAGTAAATATTTTGTCAGGATGCTCCCAATCCTGGTAAATGAGCCCCTCCAGTAAAGGATGGATCGGAAAGGAACAAACAGTCTGGGGAGCTTTTAGCGACCCCAACGAGGAGACAGAAGTGGAGGATGGCTCCGCAAGTGGCATTTTAAATGCCGATCGGACCATATTAGTCAGGGACTGAACCCATAACCTCTCAGCATGTGATGCTGAGAACGGCTCTTCCACTGTTGATTCCTCTACAACCGAATCAACCTCATCCTGATCCCCCTCAGGTAGGTCGACCTCTGTATGGGACTGTTGCTCTGTTAACAGGCACTCTGAGGGAGGAGACGGAGATCGAGCGCTTTTCTCCTGTGACAGGGAAGCAGCGATTAATGCTGACAATCTCTCTTCCAGTCCTCCCAGAGCTGAGGAAAAAACCTCCTCTGTTACATACACAGGAGCAGGTGAACTGAGGACAGCCACAGTACCAGGTACTCCTGGGGGTGCCCTACGGTCACTAACCTCTGATTCTTCAGGGGAGACTGGTGCAGCCAAAGCATGCCCAAGATCCTCAGAGCCCGATGGAGACCCCCTATTCCTCCTGGAATTTCTAGTCCCGGAGTTTTTAGACGGCATATTCCTAAGCCACAAAGCTGAGGTATTCCAGCCGAAATACACCAGTTACTGATAATAGTCTAGCATAAATGCTGCTATAATAAACAGTTGGTGTCTACTAATGTGCCTTTCTAGGGGATGCCTGTATCAACCGCTTGCTGTATGCCTTTAAATGTTGCCAGCTCTGTCTCTGTACTTCATAGCCAGCTTACTACAATATTGTGGCTTTTTAAAACCTGCTGGGACGCCCGCACATGCGCAGAAGCGCTGCGGCGCGCACAGAGCGTCATCCCCCAGGCTCCGCCCCCTTTCCCGGCTCACCTCTATATATAGAGGCGCGTGCACGCGCACGCGCGCGGCCACGTGCGCCCTCGGCGCTAATTTCAAACATGGAAACCAGGGACAGGAGCCAGGGCCCCTCTTTGCCGCAGGCCGGGGGATGGACGAGCACTGCAACATGGCAGAGGAAGCAGTTTCCTATAGGAGAACTCACCAACTGCCTGGACTTTGCTCTCTGAGAAGAAACTAGTCCACATGACAAGAAAACATTCCACAGCGGCCTCTAGTGGACAAACACAGGTACCGCAGTCTAATATACTAAATATATATAAAAAAACATTTTTTTTTTTTTTTTTTTCTTGACCACCATTAAAAATTATTACATTTTTTTAGTAGTTACAGGCATGCACAGAATCTTGCGGGAATACCATTAGGTAACAGACAGAAAGACAAATTAGGCTTGGGGGTCCCCCAATAGAACCAAGTTCCTGGGGGCCCCCACTTACCTGTTCCTCGCCGCAGGACTTTGTTTGGTCCACAAAAGCCCAAACTTCACCTATCACGGCAGGCATTGTAATCAAACCTTCAGGGACCGGGTTCCCAAGGATTCCACTCCCCTGGACCTGTATAGCACCCTGCACAGAAAACATCTTGGTCGTGGGTATGACCAGAGCTCTGGATCCCAGGGTCCAGCTCTCCTAAGAGAAGCATTACAGGCAGAACCTTGCTCTTCTCTTTGCAAGGCCCGGGTACCGACCGTTTAGCTATGAAGCTTTTTTGGTCGGATCCGGAATAGCTTACTGAGGCCCAAAAGAACCTGTACGCAAGCTCAGTGAAAAACACATGTTTCTTCTTGGCCAACACCTTAGACACTGGCAAAAAACTGAGGTGCTCCCGGATGGGAGGGGCTTATATAGGGGAGGGTACTTCCGGTTTTGGAAGTTGCCAGTGCCAGCACCTGACGGTAACTATATAACCCATTAGTAATGACTATGTCGCTCTGTGTCCCGTGATGTACGAGAAAGAAAATGCACTGATCAATGTAAAAATGACATTGGCAGAGAAGGGGTTAACACTAGGGGGCGATCAAGGGGTTACCTGTGTTCCCTAGGTGTGTTCTAACTGTAGGGGGGATGGGCTCACTGGGACATGACAGAGATCACTGTTCCTGATCACTGTCTCCTGTCTGCCTCTTATTAGGCGATTGTGGGTCGCCGGCGGACATCAAGTCCTCCCGAACCACAGGCACACTCCTGCAGCGGGAGCGAGAGCGCAGCGGCACGTGCCCGCCTGCAACTGCGCCTGCATGAGCCGCCATACAGGTACGCGATTTGCGCTGGGGAGCCGACCTGCTGCAGTATATCTGCGTGAGCTAGTGGTTAAGATATGTTCCTTATTGTGTAAAAAAGTACTTGATCTGTCAGAAAAAGCTCTCTATATTTGTATTGTCATTATGCCTATGTATCTTACGAGATTTTAATATCAATGTATCAATGTACTGTTTAAAATCCAGTAATACATTGTCTCACCCTGCTCTGCACATGCTCAGTTGCTCTCTATTTTTTGGCACTGTCCCGAATTTGTAGAGGCCAATCTGCCGACAGCCTAAAGTAGAATTAAACCTTCCTATCCTTTACAGCCTGCACACATGATCAGTTATAACACCAGTCATTTGATGGTTTGACAGTTTCGTTGAGAACACAAGCAAATGTGACAGTTAGCAATCCCGGCATTCCAGGAATGTAACATTTTTTTTTAAACTGTTAAATCAATGGGTTCAGTTCTGCTTTATGGTTTTCTGTTGCTCAGGGGCTCTGGGCTTCAGCAAAATGGCAGCCTCCAGCAAGAAGAAACAGAAACAATGCTGAAGGCAATTTACAGCACACACTAGTTTTGGTAGCATAGTTATTAATGCGGAATGTATGTTCCTTGTTAAAGAACATTTTTTTTCAAGTTGTTATGGGTAAATTTCTACTTTAAGAGCCAAATAGATCAACCTGTGTCTCTGTTCATTTTTGATCAATATGCTATATGGCTATTAAAGCGGGGGTGCAGTTTTTTTTTCTTTTTAATTATTAAAAGTCAGCAGCTACTAACAGTGTAACTGCTGAGACTTTTAATAAGGACACTTACCTGTCCTACTCGCCCGCGTTGTCGGTCCTGCCACGGCGATCGATCGCTGCTGCCAGGCTTCCGGCTCCACCATCCTGACTAAGGGAAACAGGCTGTGAAGCCTTAAGGCTTCACTGCCCGTTTCCTACTGCGCATGCGCCACTCGCACGGCGCTTTGTAAATGGGCGGCTTGCCTCCTGGGATACACACAGTTCCCAGAAGGCAGCGCGCCCCATTCACAAGAAGAGGAAACGGAAGTTCTCAATCCGAGTACAAGGAAGAGGCACAGCAGAAGGCAGATTAGGGGACTTCCGCATAGCAACATGCATTTCGGGTGAGTATATATATATTTTTTTTTCTATTAATTTTTTTCTTTTTTTTTTTTGGATTTTTAATGTATTTTTTTTTTCTGGGTGGACCTCCACTTTAACTCTTTGATGTCTCTGCAAAAAATGTTTACCCTAAGTTAACTTTTTTAATGTCATAGTCCTGTATTATTACGCAAGCTCTAACCATTTAGACTTATTTAATAGGTCACCAAAGCATTATGTAATCTTGATCCCAGAGCTGTTTGCTGAAGCCATTGCTGACAAAAGAAAATATTATTTTCCCAAGAAAATAAAATGCTGGGTTAGATGACTTGTGCAAATGAAAGCTGTCCAAATGAATTTCACTGTTTATTTTGTAAGCACCATCTTTTATGACTCACAGAGGAAAAAAGGATTTGTGGCGCATCAAATCTTTAAACTCCCTTGATTATAGGTTTAAGTTGCTGTACTAACTAGTTTATATAGAGACACGTTTTCTTTTCTTTACTGTGATCCTGTGTTAAATATAATCCTTACATAGGTCCATCTGCACTAGCAAAATGGTGGTGGTGGGGGGGTCATATGTTATAAATCTGCCTCCTAGTGTATGTTACCAAAAACCAATACTTACACGACACAATGGGGTTGATTTCCGAAAGGTGAATAAGCTCTTCACTTTGCAAAGGGAATTTGTCCCAGAGCTTAGTGAATGAGGTGAAGCTCTCCTGACTTCCATCATCCAACCACATGCAAGCATTTTTCCTTGGCCATGTGATCTGGTATTCTTTGCAAAGTGAAATTCACCACATTTCCTAAACTGTGGAGCAAATTCCCTTGCAAGGCACAACTTCACTTGCAAAGTGAGCAGCCTATTTGCCTTTAGAAAATAAGCCCCAATCTGTGGCTTTCTATAGTTGAGCCTTTGACTATCCCATGTCTGCAGTCAGATGTAAGAATGCAAGTGAGACAGTTACATAATTTACTGTTTGAGCAGATGGATCTCACCCAAGCGGGCCAGTCATGGGGGTTAGGATTTGTCCAATTATGACCAGATGTTTGTTGAACTAGGAGACCTAAATTTCAAAACAATTGTTTTGAACTGGCAAGTTAGAAAACTCGATCATCGTAGAATCTGGGCAAAGTGTATAGACTAGAGCCAGCTGTTTTGCAAAAGTCTCGAACTGTCCTTTCTGCCATTAGTTACAACAGAGGTCTTCAAACTACGGCCCTCCAGGTGTTCAGGAACTACAATTCCCATCATGCCTAGTCATTTCTGTGAATGTCAGAGTTTTATAATGCCTCATGGGATTTGTAGTTCCGCAACAGCTGGAGGGCCGTAGTTTGAGGATCCCTGAGTTACAACATGGTTTCCGACCACAGATTTGGCCACATATGCTGCAATCTTTTGCAATTTAATTATTCATGAATTTTTTCCATTTTTTTATTTGCTGTAAAAACATAAAAATTCATTTAAACCATGTGGAATCTAAAGGCTTTCACCTATTTATAATGAGGTCATTGTTTACAGTTCATATTTCAGAAGATTCAAGAATAACATTTTTTCATATAGCACATCAAATTTACATTCAGTGTTACATGTCACTGGGAAAATATACAAAATAGCGTGACTTTTATTAATTAAAGGAATTCTATGGTCACAGCATATACTTTCATTTTATAACAACAGCATTGTAATAGCAATATAAACAATAGTTATTATTATTGTTATTATTATTGTTATTATCCCATATAACCACTTGAGACCCGCGCTATAGACGAAAGATGTCTGCAGCGCGGCTCTCAAGTGCCGGGTGGACGTCCCTGGACGTCCTGCTGTTTACATCCCCTCCGCGCGCCGCAGAGGGCGCGCGGCGGGGGAACTGCTGTGCCCGCTGTGTCACGTGTTGCCGATGCGCGTGGCTGGCGGCCGCGATGTCCGCCAGGTACGCGCGATCGGCTGTTACAGAGGCAGGACGTGGATCTCTGTGTGTAAACACAGAGATCCACGTCCTGTCAGGGAGAGGAGACCGATGCTGTGTCCCTTGTACATAGGGACACAGATCGGTCACCTCCCCCAGTCACTCCCCTCCCCCACACAGTTAGAATCACTCCCAGGGAACATATTTAACCCCTTGATCGCCCCCTAGTGTTAACCCCTTCCCTGCCAGTCACATTTATACAGTAATCGGTGCATATTTATAGCACTGTTCGCTGTATAAATGTGAATGGTCTCAAAATAGTGTCAAAAGTGTCCAATATGTCCGCCGCAATATCGCAGGCCTGACAAAAATCGCAGATAACCTCCATTACTAGTAAAAAAATATATATATAATAAAAATGTCATAAAACTATCCCCAACTTTTGCGCAACCCAATCACTATACGCTTATTGCAATTTTTTTACCAAAATTATGTAGAAGAATACGTATCGGCCTAAACTGAGAAAAAAAAAACGTTTTTTGTTTTTTTTAAATTGGGATATTATTATAGCAAAAAGTAAAAAAATATTGTGTTTATTTTCATTTTTTTTTGTCTCTGATAAAAATATAATTTGGGTACAGCGTTGTATGACCGCGCAATTGTCATTCAAAGTGCATCAGCGCTGAAAGCTGAAAATTGGTCTGGGTACGAAGGGGGTTTAAGTGCCCAGTAAGCAAGTGGATAATAACAATAATAACAATATAAACAATAGTTATTATTATTGTTATTATACAGGATTTATATAGCGCCATCAGTTTGGGCAGCGCTTTACAACAGTAGGGCAGACAGTACAATTACAATACAATTCAATACAGAAGGAATCAGAGTGTTAGGTGGATAGAGCTTACAATCTAGGAGGGAATATTATTTTTTACAATCCATTATAAGCTTACTTAAAAAATCTCCTTAATGTTAGTTCTGCCTGACTGCTGGCCATGTCTTTCTACAACTTTCTGGAATCCCTGCATGCTTTTCAGCTTCTTTTATGTTGTTTACATTCAATTTCTAAGCACTACATGTCCCATAGTACTCTGCTGCCTGCAAGTGGTGAGCCCTGTACTGAAAATCCTCCTCTCAGCACCTCTGAAGGCAGGCTCTGTGAATTCTGTTACACAGCAGTGCTTACACACAGGGCATAGTCAATATGTGTCACAGAATTCACAGAATTAAATGTGTGGGGATCTTCACAAAGATATATTTTAAACTGCAAAATCATTCAGACTGATGAGAGTTGGCTAAAAATAATTGAAATTTAATGTGGACATGAAAACATGACCTTACATTTTTACCATAGATAGGAATTAATGTCGTTGTAAAGGCAGAAGTTTTTTTTACCTTACTGCATTCTTACCTCCTGCATACAGCTCCCCCGCAGCCCCTCGTACATACATACCTGAGCCCGATCTTGATCCAGCATTGTGAAGGAGAGAAGAGGCTCCCCCAGCTCTCTCTCTCCTCATGGGCTCAGATACAGCAGTGGGAGCCATTGGCTCCAGCTGCTGTTAATCACAGCCAGTGAGGAGGGAGTGGGGGTGAGCTGAGCCCCATTCTCTGTGTCTTTTGGACACACAGAGCTGGGCTCAGGAGTGAACACGTACAAGCCCCTTGCTAGGGGGGACCTTGTCAGAGGGGAGTGGCCAGAAGAGGCAGGGGGACCCCAGAAGGGGAGGATCAGGGCTGCTCTGTGCAAAATCATTTCACAGAGCAGGTAAGTATGGCATGTTTGTTATTTTAATATAACAAAAAACAAGCCTTTACAACCACTTTAATGACTGGGGTAAAATGTGGCATGTAGCCTAGTCCTGGCAGTAATGATGGACAAAGGAGGGTGTAACCACCCTTTCATTACCCAAGTTAGCTAATAATCACCAGATCACCTGAAGACATTCATTTTTGCATTTATTTCTGTCAAATATGAAAGTATATTTGAATCATTAAGAACATTAAATGCAGTTTTGGTGGTGGTTATATGAATGCAACAGGAGGAAACAGTGGACCATATTTGTTGCCAATCCTCCTCAATTTTAGAACCTTTGGGATCACTTAGCTATTTGGACATGTAACTAGAAGATTAGAACGAGTGACTAGAAGATTACATCAGGAATAAATGATACAGATCAGTTTGGGGGAGGGGGGCATGATGGTAAATGTGCTCCTAAATAGTTGGATGGTGAAGTCTTTTTTGAATCTCAGTGATGAGAACCAATGTTTAATTTGCATGTATCTGAAAATAACGGGGAGCCCAATTTTTGTTTTTCTATTCTCGAACCAGCTATATACAGAAAGTGAAGTGCTTAAAAAAAAAAAAAAAACACATATGGTGAAACATATTGGAGCTCAACCAGCCAAAAGCACCAGGTGACTTTAGACCAGGCAAAAATATTGGGCTTCCCAAGAGTGGTTGCAGAGGTAGGTGTTATGACATGGGTTGCTGAAACATTCAATGGTATCCTACCTAGACAGATAGGTTGTGCCATATCAGAGGACTCATAGAATGAGGCCTTGATTGAGGAGGCAGTCAAGTCCAACACGCAAATTGAAGAAAAAAGGCATGTGAGTGGGGTGGAACTTTTCTCAGTTTTTTTTATCGCTTTGCTTGTCTTTCTTTCATAGGAAAACGATTGTTTCTTGTCCTTGAATCAACAGAACAGGAAGTGCGGGGAAAATATCACTAATGAGGTAACAAACAGCAATAAAAACTTGACAGTTTTAACCCTCTTCATGATAAACAAAAAGAGCATTGGCCAGAGTTGGGTTTTAAAGTAGAGCGTTCATGGGAAAAATACTTGACTACTAGTGCCAATGTCTTTCTAAAAATATTAGTTGCCTGGTTGTTATTCTAACAAATTAGCATTAAAGGCTAAGTTCATGTAAAAAAAAAAAATAAATGCACATAATTTTGCATTTAAAAAAATAGGCATTTATTAATTTTTTTACCATGGAACCTGAAAACCATTGCCCTCACGATTAGTATATCATGGGTGCAATGTCGGGCTCCTGCAGACACTGATGACAGCTGTTTTTAAATTGTGACATCAGGGGCTGGGAGAGGATCCCCCGCCCGCTGTCACAATGGGTGATCAAGGGGGATTGAGTCTGCTGTATCAATGACACGTTACACCTTGAGTAAGTTACTAAAGGTGAACTTATCTTTTAACTATATGAGTGATTGACCAGAAATAAGTATGCAGATCTGAAGAGTTAAGCCCTGTACACACGATCGGTTTTACCGATGAAAACCGTCCGATGGATTGTTTTCATCAGACAAACCGATTGTGTATGGGACCCATCGGTCTTTTTTCCATCGGTTTTTAAAAATAGAACATGTTTTAAATTTTTCCGATGGATAAAGTCCATCGGATAAAAAACCCACGCATGCTCAGAATCAAGTCGACGCATGCTCAGAAGCATTGAACTTAATTTTTCTCGGCTCATCGGAGTGTTTTACGTCACCGCGTTTGGAACGGTCGGTTTTTTGACTGATGGTGTGTAGGCAAGACTGATGGAAGTCAGCTTCATCGGATTTCTGATGGACAAAACCATCGGATTAGAATCCATAGGATATCCGATCGTGTGTACGAGGCTTTAGAATCCTTAATAGCATACTTGTTCAGGATTAGTGATTATTAAAGTCAGAGGATCAAAAGGATGGTCAGGCAATTAGCATTTGCAGAATGAGAAGCCAGCTATTGCTGTTTTTCTCAGGAAAGGTTTTCTTTAAATCTACAGTGGGGTTCTGAATGTCTTCTAAATGCCATTTTTACACTGAACATGTAGCCTATTTATATGGAGATACTGCCGCCTGTAGTTCACTGTCTACAGGCTGAAATCTTCTGCATGCTGTACCAAGTTAACAAATTATCAGAAACAACCATATACCGAAGAACATACCAAGACTGGAAGATCAGACGTTGGGCTCAATTGGCTGCCAGAAGTGTACAGTTAACATAGTTACAGAGATATTCCAAGTAACAAGAAAGTAAAATGTAAAACATCTGCATAGTTTGGGCATACACAATGCTGTATCTTCCAGAATAAGTGAGAATTGTACTGTATGTTTTTTCTACCTTGGAAAGCATTACAACTCATTATTACACTCCTAACACTAATGTAACTCAGAAGCTGCCAAAATATGGACTTTACAAACATTTAAGTGCAGAGACGGCCCCAACACATTCTTTTGGCTTTCATCTACCATGTTTTGAGTTTTGAGTTTGTACTTTATTACCACATTTGTATAGTGTTTTTTAACCACTACAGTCTTGCCCAAACTTTGACATTCCTAAGTTGCTCAACCTGTTGCAATTGTATCTCCCTTTGCCCCACGCCTAATGCCGCGTACACACGACCGTTTTTAATGTCATTGAAAAAAACAGCGTTTTTCTCGACGTGATTCTTCTCAAGCCTGCCTTGCCTACACACTATCGTGGAAAAAAATGCTTGAGTAATGCACGGTGACGTACAACACGTACGACGACACTATAAAGGGGAAGTTCCATTCGGATGGCGCCACCCTTTATGTTAGTAAAGTTTGTTGAGAGACGATTCGCACTTTTCAGCCTCGTGCTTTTCAGTTTGTTACAGCGTGACGAATGTGCTATCTCCATTACGAACGCTAGTTTTACCAGAACGAGCACTCCTGTCTCGTACTTGATTCTGAGCATGCGCATTTTTTTCACGTCGTTAAAGCCTACACACAGCCGTTTTTCATGACGAGAAAAACGACGACGTGAAAAACGACGAGAAATATTAGAGCATGTTCCAATTTTTTCATGGCCATTTTTCACGTCGCGAAAAATGCTCTGAAGCCCACACGCGATAATTTTTAATGACCATTTTAAAAAAATTGCATTTTTCTCGTCATTAAAAATGGTCGTGTGTACGCGGCATAACTCTCTTTTCCTTTAGAGACTTGCTGGACTATAACAGTTTTTGTGTATGTTTCTATACATGTGTTGTTGCTCCATTTCCCTGCTACAGCCCAACTGTGCCCACACTGGCAATATCAACACCACTGTCATATTTTTTTGTGATGCTGCTAGTGGATCTAACCAATTGCTTAAAAAAAATGAACTCAAATAATGTAGTCAGGGCTGCTGATAAGTGTATACCACTGGTCCTCCTGTACTGGGCCCAGGCATACATGGGGGTCCGGGCAGCAAAGAGAACTTAATGTGGCCAGGACAAGGAGGGGGATCGGTGCAGTGGGGGAGCAATTACAGGAATGATGCCCTGTGTGTCTCTCCCTGCAGAAGCTAAAAGCTGGTTTCTCCCCCTCACCCTCCCACAGGCTTTCAGATGCTGCAGGGAGAGACACACAGGGCATCTTTCCTGCAACTAAACGTTCCCCACACCAATACCCCTCCCTGTCCTGCCTGCATCTGATTCCTCCTGCTGTCCGGGCCCCCCTGTGTGCCAGGCTCCCTCCCGCTGCACTGCTGGCTTCCCTCTGCTGCAGGCACACAGGGGGATGTTCAGGGTGGAGAGCAAGGGAAGAGGTCGGTAAATATGTCATTTACCAGCCCCTACCTTTAGTGAATGAACATAGTGAGCATTCAGTACTTATCACTCCAGTGTCCACGGAAGTATAGCAAAAAAGGTGTTTAATATGCTTCAGTTTAGGAATGAACAGGAGCCTCTATCTCCTGTTCATTCATCTTCAGTGCAGTGCACAGCAAGGATCTAGGCCTTCAATTCCTTTTTCTGTCTCAAAGGTGAGATGTCAGGTGTCTGTTTAGACCCCTGGTATGTCACCCAAGCCCCCCCACCAACAGCATTGTAAAAAAAAATGAAAATTTTTAAAGCACCTGTAAACTGCCTCTTCTGCAGCTCCAGTGTGAAAGCCCGAGTGCTTTCACACTGGGGCGGTGCGCTTGCAGGACAGGAAAAAAGTCCTGCTAGCAGCATCTTTGAGGCGGTGCAGGAGCAGTGTACACACTGCTCCTAAACTGCCCCTGCCATTTAAATCAATGGCCAGCGCTGCCAAAGCACCTGCAAAGCGGCAGCAGTGCTTTGCAGGCACTTTTAACCCTTTTCCGGTCGCTAGCGGGGGTCAAATACGCCCTGCTAGCAGTGGAAAAGCGCCACTAAAAGTACGGTAAAGCGCCACTAAAACTAGCGGCGCTTTACCGCTAAGGCGACCGCCGCTTAACTGTTTGAAGGCCAAACACCTGCATCCACTCACCTGTCAAATTAGGACCTGGGACTGTTTTCATACAGCTGGTGCATCTCATAGCATAACATAGGCTTTCTGCACACAGCAATAGCCACAGAAAAAAAAAAACACTGATTCACTCTGTACAGGCCATAGCACCTATGCAAATGAGACCCAAAAACGTATTTAAACACAGAACTTTATTTATTAACTCAATACAGTTTTATCTTTTAAATTTAGCAGAAATATCATAAGTTATGTTATGTTTGTGGACGCTAATAATCATTTTAGTGTTTTTTTAAGTGAAAATCTAGTTTTGATAATTTTTTGGGGGGCCTGTTAGGTATGCTGTGCGGAGCCCCATGATTTTTAACAGCAGCCTTGAATATAGCTCATCTACAAGGGTGTCCACAATATCTAAAAAAAGACCCAATAAATGTTTCTTCCAAGGGGCTAACTCTGTCTTATTTGGCAGCTTTTCCTTTTGGATCTTGGGCAATATACATCAATCATATTGATTTGTTTTGAACCTAAATCTTTAATACCACAATGAATGACTCGTTCACATTAATAAAGTGAAAACCATTAGTTAAAGCTGACCAGCTGCTTTACAGTGAAAACTGCTTTCAAGGGTTTAATTAAAAACACTTTTCGGGGGATTCCTTGACTTGTGTTTGCTGGAATTTACACAGACTGCTGCATCAACTATGTTGTAATGCTGTGGTACGTAAACTCTGCTTTTATTTAAACAATTGATATTGCATATACAATTGCTGCAAAAGCCATTTTGTAATTTATTGTTATTAAAAATACCTTTCTATTTCAGTCTGCAGCCACTGCATTGCAATGCGACAACCTGGAGGGGTTTTGTATTCCATTGGTGACCTCAGAAATGTCATGCTTTTGTGATTGGCTCCCTGATTTTATCAGATGTACACCAGTATACTAATAACATTTAGGAATCACTAAAATAGGAATTTCATTCTTCGGTGAAAGAACTCCCCAAGAAACGTTTTCAAGAGGGATACAGACACTGCAGCTTTGCTCATTAGAATACTGAAATTTCACCAGTTGGTCCTATTCAGGAATTGGTCTGGATAGGACATGGCGAAACAAACAACTAATTCTTTAGAACAGAAAAATGTTGGAATCTAGGCTGAACATGAGAAAACCAATCAATTTCTCCATCCACATTAAACAGCAGCCACCTATTGTATTCAGAAAAAATGGCACCCATGGTATATCTGATAGAATACATTGACTGTTCCGCTAATAAATGTTGACCAGGTCCTGTGGTGTTTGCAGGGCTGAACAGAAGAAGCAAACAAAATCAATCAATTCCTCAATGGAGGAATCCACACTGCCAGCTATTGTATTCAGGCGCAACACTCAATGCGGGATTAACCTTATTAGAGGTAACTTTTTTTACACACCACAAGTCCCCATAATCTTTTTGCCTGGGGTTACGCTTTAAGTTCCGATTGAAGCAGCCATTCATCAATGAAAAAACTGCTGACTAGTTCTGGCATAATGACTAGGTAAATAGGTTTTGCTTTGCTGGGCCAGAATATATGTATGTAGCATGGTTTGGTGAACTGCTGTTTGCATCAGCGCTTAATCACAGCCAAGTTATTTGGTTTAGTACCTCTAAGTAACTATACCTAGTTTTTAAGGAAATCCTCCCTGCTAGGGTTCCTAAACTCTCTAACATGTCCACTTTCCTTACTTAAAGTGGATGTAAACCCTCACATATACCCAGTGAAGTGAACAGCCTCAGATGATACACAGGGATTAAACAAAACCTCTTACATAAGTTTTACTTGTTTATTTGCAGTCTCCTCCTCTTTACACCCCTTCAAAAGTGTCAAAATGTTTCTTCATCTGTCAGGAGCAGAGAGGAGAAGGCGGAAAGCCTGCAGTTACAGTGTGTGAGAGCTGATTGGAGGAAAGGAACACACCTCCTTCATACAGCAGAAGAACTGTGTTGTGAATGGACAAGCGCTGTGCTTATCTCTAGACATGTGCAATTCGTTTAGTTACGAATTCGTCATTCGTCAAAATTCGTTATATTCGTTAATTCGTAAACAAACTAATGAACGAACCGTTTACTAAAATTACCAACGAAAAAACGAATTATCGAAAAGAACGAATATGGAAAACAACGAAAATACGAAATTATTAAATTAGAAACAGCAAAAATACGAAAGAGTGAAAAAACGAAAACATAGAAACAACGAAAATACCGAACAAAGATTCAAAATAACGAAAATCAAAATGAACGAAAACCCGAAATTACGAATATTCGGAAAACGGAAATCAAAACAACGAAAATACCGAACAAAGATTCAAAATAACGAAAATCAAAATAAACAAAAAAAAACGAAATTACGAATATTCGGAAAACGGAAATCAAAACAACGAATTAGTTAGTTCTGAAATATTTCTGGACGTTGGCCAATAAGCTTGTCCCTTCCCCTGAAGAGGTTGTCCCTTCCCCCAATGAGCTTGTTTCTTATTCCCTTGTGTGTTTTTCTGTGTTAGACTGCAGTGCATTCCATCCAGAGTCCAGATAGGGTGTGGTTGGGTAGGTGGCAGTGTTTTAGTGGATTTGTGAGTTAAGTTGTGACTTGTGAGCAGGGATGAGCCGAACACCCCCCTGTTCGGTTCGCACCAGAACCTGCGAACAGACAGAATGTTCGTGTGAACTTTAGAACCCTATTAAATACAATGGACTCGAACGTTCGAAATCTAAAGTGCTAATTTCAAAGGCTAATATGCAATTTATTGTCCTAAAAAGTGTTTGGGGACCCGGGTCCTGCCCCAGGGGACATGTATCAATGCAAAAAAAGGTTTAAAAAATAGACGTTTTTTATGGGAGCGGTGATTTTAATAATGCTTAAAATGAAAAAATAAAAGTGAAATATTCCTTTATATTTCGTACCTGGGGGGTGTGTATGATATGCATGTAAAGTTGCGCATGTTTCCCGTGCTTAGAACTGTCCCTGCACAAAGTGTCATTTTTGAAGGAAAAAAAGTCATTTAAAACTCATGAATTAATGAATTGTCGGCTTTTATCAATACATAGAAAAGTCATTGATAAAAAAAAAAAAGCGTGGGGGTTCCCCCAAATTCAATTACCAGGCCCTTTAGGTCTGGAATGGATATTAAGGGGAACCCCGCCACAAATTTAAAAAAAAATGGCGTGGGGTTCCCCCTAAATATCCATACCAGGCCCTTGAGATCTGGCATGAATTTTAAGGGGAACTCCACCCCAAATAAAAAAAAAAATGGCGTGGAGTCCCCCCAAAAATCCATACCAGACCCTTATCCGAGCACACAACCTGGCCGGCCGCAGGGGAAGAGGGGGGGACGAGAGAGCGCCCCCCTTCCTCCTGAACCGTACCAGGCCACATGCCCTCAACATGGGGAGGATGTCCCCATGTTGATGGGGACAAGGGCCTCATCCCCACAACCCTTGCCCGGTGGTTGTGGGGGTCTGCGGGCGGGGGGCTTATCGGAATCTGGAAGACCCCTTTAACAAAGGGGACTCCCAGATCCTGGCCCCCCCCTATGTGAATTGGTAAGGGGTACATTGTACCCCTACCATTTCAGGAAGAAAGTGTCAAAAAATTTAAATAAAAACACAAACACCTTGAAAAAGTCCTTTATTAAAAAAAAAAAAAAAAATTCCAGCGATGAAATCCAGTGTCCCGCGGCGATCCCGATATCCAGCGCTGTCCGTCATTGGTTGTGCCTGTGCGGACCTGATAGGGAACTTCCTCCGCTGTGTTTTAAATGTATAGAACCGCCCCCTCTAAAGTTCTAAATCAGGTCCGCTCAGCGGACCAGATGCGGAACATGAGAAGGGGCGGGTCTATACATGTATTACACAGCGAACGAAGTTCCCCATCAGGTCCGCCCCCTCGGTATGTCCGACCCCGCCTACGTCATTGGCCTGAGCGGGGAACTTCCTTCACTGTGTAATTTAAATTTACACAGTGAAGGAAGTTTCCCGCTCAGGCCAATGACGTAGGCGGGGTCGGACATACCGAGGGGGCGGACCTGATGGGGAACTTCGTTCGCTGTGTAATACACGAATAGACCCGCTCCTTCTCTCGTTCCGCATCTGGTCCGCTGAGCGGACCTGATGGGGAACTTTAGAAAGGCGGGTCTATACATTTAAAACACAGCGGAGGAAGTTCCCCATCAGGTCCGCACAGGCACAACCAATGACGGACAGCGCTGGATATCGGGATCGCCGCAGGACACTGGATTTCATCGCTGGAATGTTTTTTTTTTTTTAATAAAGGACTTTTTCAAGGTGTTTGTGTGTTTTTATTTACATTTTTTGACACTTTCTTCGTGAAATAGTAGGGGTACAATGTACCCCTTACCAATTCACATAGGGGGGGCCGGGATCTGGGGGTCCCCTTTGTTAAAGGGGTCTTCCAGATTCCGATAAGCCCCCCGCCTGCAGACCCCCACAACCACCGGGCAAGGGTTGTGGGGATGAGGCCCTTGTCCCCATCAACATGGGGACATCCTCCCCATGTTGAGGGCATGTGGCCTGGTACGGTTCAGGAGGGAGGGGGGCGTTCTCTCATCCCCCCTCTTCCCCGTTCGGCCGGCCAGGTTACGTGCTCGGATAAGGGTCTGGTATGGATTTTTGGGGGGACTCCACGCCATTTTTTTAAAAATTTGGGGTGGAGTTCCCCTTAAAATCCATGCCAGATCTCAAGGGCCTGGTATGGATATTTAGGGGGAACCCCACGCCATTTTTTTTTTATTTGTGGCGGGGTTCCCCTTAATATCCATTCCAGACCTAAAGGGCCTGGTAATTGAATTTGGGGGAACCCCCACGCTTTTTTTTATTTTTTATCAATGACTTTTCTATGTATTGATAAAAGCCGACAATTCATTAATAGCCGCGAGTGAGTTTTAAATTACTTTTTTTTCCTTCAAAAATTACACTTTGTGCAGGGACAGTTCTAAGCACGGGAAACATGCGCCACTTTACATGCATATCATACACACCCCCCAGGTAAGAAATTTAAAGGAATATTTCACTTTTATTGTTTCATTTTAAGCATTATTAAAATCACTGCTCCTAAAAAAACGGCCGTATTTAAAACTTTTTTTTGCATTGATACATGTGCCTGGGGCAGGACCCGGGTCCCCAAACACTTTTTAGGACAATAACTTGCATATAAGCCTTTATAATTAGCACTTTAGATTTCTTCCATAGACTTTTCGAATTTGCCGCGAACACCCCAAATTGTTCGTTGTTCGGCGAACGGGCAATGTTCGAGTCGAACATGAGTTCGACTCGAACTCGAAGCTCATCCCTACTTGTGAGAGAGAAATTCTTTGTTTCTTTTTTTTTTTTTTTCCACAATTCACAATTTTTTCTATTCATTTATTACACTGCGGAGGCAGTTCCCCATCAGGTCCGCTCAGCCAATGACGTAGGCGGGGTCTGACATACGAGGGGCGGACCTGATGGGGAACTTCCTCCACAGTGTAATAAATGAATAGACCCGCCCCTTCTCACGTTCCGCATCTGGTTCCCTATCAGGTCCGCTCAGCCAATGACGTAGGTGTAAGGCTAAGCAGGCCTGATAGGGAACTTTAGAAGGGGCGGGTCTATTCATTTAATACACTGCGGAGGACGTTCCCCATCAGGTCCGCTCAGGCTCAGCCAATGACGTCTCGTGGGGAAAGCGCTGGACATCAGATCGCCGTGGGACACTGGATTTCATCGCTGTAATGTTTTTTATTTTTTTATTTTAATAAAGGACTTTTCCAAGGTGTCTGTGTGGTTTTTTTAATTTTTTTTTACACTTTCTTTGTGAAATAATAGGGGTACAATGTACCCCTTACCAATTCACATGGGGGGGCCGGGATCTGGGGGTCCCCTTTGTTAAAGGGGTCTTCCAGATTCCGATAAGCCCCCTGCCTGCAGATCCCCACAACCACCGGGCAAGGGTTGTGGGGATGAGGCCCTTGTCCCCATCAACATTGGGACATCCTCCCCATGTTGAGGGCATGTGACCTGGTACGGTTCAGGAAGGGGGGGCGCTCTCTCGCCCCCCCCCTCTTTTCCTGCGGCCTGCCAGGTTGCGTGCTTGGATAAAGGGTTTGGTATGGATATTTGGGGGAACTCCACGCATTTTTTTTTTATTTGCGGCGGGGTTCCCCTTAATATCCATACCTGACCTGAAGGGCCTGGTAATTGAATTTGGGGGAACCCTCACGCTTTTTTAAAAAAAAATTATCAATGACTTTTCTATGTATTGCCGGGAGCCGACAATTCATTATAGCCGCGAGTGAGTTTTAAATTACTTTTTTCCTTCAGAAATGACACTTTGTGCAGGGACAGTTCTAAGCACGGGAAACAAGCGCGACTTTACATGCATACTATACACACGCCCTAGGTACGAAATTTAAAGGAAAATTTCACTTTTATTGTTTCATTTTAAGCATTATTAAAATCACTGCTCCCGAAAAAACGTCAGTTTTTAAAACTTTTTTTTGCATTGATAAATGTCCCCTGGGGCAGGACCCGAGTCCCCAAACACTTTTTAGGACAATAAATTGCATATTAGACTTTATAATTAGCACTTTTGATTTCGAACGTTCGAGTCCATTGTATTTAATAGATTCTAAAGTTCGCACAAACTTTCTGTCTGTTCGCAGGTTCTGGTGCAAACCGAACAGGGGGGTGTTCAGCTCATCCCTAGTTACAAGATAAGGATGCAACAAGCTTACAATTTGGAAAATGACAACAATACTACAACTGTTTTCATACTGCTATCTACTAATTAAAGTGGTTTTAAAGCTTTGCTTTTTTTTTAATAACAAACATGTTATACTTACCTGCTCTGTGCAATTGTTTTGCGCAGAGCAGCTCTGATCCTCCTCTTTTTGGGTCAGGTCTCCCGCCGGCGCTCCTGGTTCTTCCCCCTCAAGCAGTGCTCCCAGAGAAAGCTCCTTGCCTTGGGGGCACCACTGCATGCTCACTCCCGAGCCGCTGCTCTATGTGTTCATAAGACACATAGAGCCGTGGGTTGGCACCCCCCTACTCTCTGCTCATTGGCTTACTGGCTGTGATTGACAGCAGTGGGAGCCAATGGGCTCCCGCTGCTGTCTCAGCCAATGAGAAAGGAGAGTCCCGGAACAGCCGAGGCTATTGTGAACATTACTGGATTGGAGGAGGCTCAGATAAGGACTGAAAGGGGTTGGGGGGTTGGGCGCTGCATACAGAAGGTTTTTTACCTTCATGCATAGAATGCATGAAAGTAAAAAGCCTTTAGCCTTTAGAACCACTTGAAGGTCGATTTAACAAAAATCTTTTGTAACATGCAACTCTGCATGCTGTTCTCAAACCATCTGGGAGTCATTTCTAATTTAAAATATTTATTTAGATGCCAATTATCAATTATGTTCTTTTTTTAAATGGTGGAGACACAGGAAGAGGAGCAAAAGCAGGATGAAACAACGACAGTGTGCAAGACCAACAAACAGAAACCTTGTTAATTCAGGTAATAAACTTATTTTACTAAATGCATTCTATTAGTGTTGTTAGTTTACGGGGGGGGGGTTTAGGCAGATATATGCTGGTGGTGTGCTACACTTTCTATGTAAAATAAAAAGGAGATTGCTTGAACTGTATGTGGATGCAGTTGGCAATTTTTAATCAGTTTCAAGCACCTTCCAATCACTGCAAATCCCAAATATAGTCATACCACCCACAAGTTCAATCAACAACCAGAATTAACTAAAATGTGAAGTTGAAACTGGACATTACATTGACAAATTTAATACAGTTTATAAAAAGGTGAAATCGAAAACAGAAACACACTATAGCAACATGAAAGCAATCAACTTTTTCTACTAGGTTTGATCAGGCAATTTCGATCCTATCTCCTTGCAGTTGATCAAAATCAAAAAATAGAATCGAGAGGTCAATCACTAAAGTTTGACATGTAAGGCCAGTTTAAGGGGTTCATTGAGAAATTCCAAAAGATCTTGTATGCATCTACTTTAATCAGAGATAAGGAGAAAATGTCACCAGCACACCAGGATCTCCAAGAATGGGTCCAAATATTTAATCAATAATCACATAGTTAGAAAAAAGGCAAAGTTTCAGAGCCCTTCAGGACCCCTTCATCAGGCATGTGACAGGTCGTCTTTTTTGTAACTATGTGATCATTGATTAAAGTTTTGGACTCATTTTTGGAGATCCTGGTGTGCTGGTGACATTTTCTTTTTATGACTGTTTACGGTTCCAGCCGATGGTCGCTAGAGCACCCGATTGAAAATACAGCCATCTTTGCAGGAACGTGTGCATTGGGAATATTGCATTGTACTTTGATCAGAGAACTCCATATGTCTGCTCCTCATTGAAGATATTCTTTGAGCTTTATATTAATAATACAGTACATTAGATTTCTTCCTTCTCTGACAAATAGGGAAAAACATGAAAAGTTATCAAAACTTCACCTTCGTGAGCTTAATGGTCGATATTCCCTGTACTTTCAACCACAGTACAATTTCCCATTGGGTGTTGATTTAATGAGACAGCAGGGTGTTGTGTACCCCTACTGGTGTTCTATTACACCACCTGCATAAAGGTTGTACATTTTCCCATGTTTTGCTGGTTTACTCTGGATACTCCATTTTCATTCAACATTTCAAATACATATTGTTAGGTTAACTGGCTTCCATCCAACTGGCCCTACATCAGTTGGTCAGGGACTGATGTGAATTGTTTAGCTTTCCCTATAAACAACTGTGGAAAATGTGTCATTAAATAATAAATCAGTTCAGGAAGCCTTAACCCACCCCACCCACTTTCAGTCATTTCACTCCTAACCCCCTCCTTTCTCACTATCGCTCATTTATTTTTTTAACATCTTTTTTGGGGAACTTTCCTCACACTTTCTAGATTCTAGCCAATAGAGAATGACATGCTAAGTTGTCTGCAGCCTCCTCCTGGGTTACTTGCATCAACCATTCCAGGAGGCCTTGGGGTAGTTTACAGCGCATGCACCATGAAGCATGCACATCATAAGGATGCCTGCTCCAAGAACCTGGAAGAGACAGCAGGCATCTCTTGATGAAGGTGTGGGACTGGAGGTGCAGAAGTGGAGTGGCAGAACCCTACAGAACACTGCTGGATTTGCTGGGTGTGTGAGTATGTTTTTGTATATGGATTTGGTGAAAAAGGTAAGAGGGAAAAACATGCAGGGGTGAATTTATGTATGTATGTACTGTAAATAGCAATAGAAAAAATGCACTATGGTGAATACTGGACTTGGGTCACATGGTATGCTGTGTAAAATGTTAGTATGGTCCCATCCATCACCATCATCGTAAACTCCCAACAATGCATGAAAATATTGACATATCATAGTTGGAGTAAAAAGCGAAGCTCTATGGCTTCACTGTTTTTCTAGAGTATAATTTTCTAGTGGTTTAATGGTTTAATAAGCAACACTAAGTATGCATAGGTGAGTGCATTTCACAACAAATGGATCTAAATGAAGTAAACTACAGTACTATGAAATAAAAAACACTGAAATATTGAAGTACCTAAAATAAACAGCAGAGCAAGAGATAGAGGTCTACAAGACCTGCTCCTTTCTCTTACCTCATGCTATACCCCTTTGAAATGTATCTTTATTCCTAGTGAGGCATCATGGCTGCCAAGCTGGCAATGCACAATGCGCATATCCCTCACCAATCATAATCTGGTGAGGGATATGGGTTACCATACAAAAGCTGGCCTGACGTGGTGCAAATTCTGTCTGGTGAGGGATATGGTACACGGTGTAATTGTTTTGTTTGTCCTGTGCAAAGCCCTTCCATGTGCACCTTACTGTAAAAGCTAGCTATGAATTAGGGTGGTTGCCATTTTTGTTTAGTTTGATGTATTAGGCATGGCAAAATACTAAATGCCTTTAGCTACCATTGTGCTTTGCTGGGCTTCTGTTGTATCTGTGCACCTTTAAAAAGGAATGGGCTCCCTCCAGCCATACCATATCTATTGCTTTATATGCTCCAACATGAAGGTTCTCATAGACTAGAGTTTGGAGAAAGGAAGAGAACATCCTGCCAGCAATATCCCCACTGTATACAGCCAGATCAGGGCTCCCTGTACAACAATACTGGTGACATATGCCCAATTTCTTGTTAACATTCCTTTGGGTTGATCTGCTGTATATGGCCCAGTTCTCATCCAAAGGTTGGATCAGGTCTCAGGCATTTATCAATATTTTTTTCCTAGGGCTTACTGTAGTAACACAAATATTTATGACTTGTTAAGAACCTGACAAAATCTTTCTCCAGTTTATGTCAGACTTTCCCATACATAAAAAATAGTCTACTGAGATACTTTTGTTACCTTTACGTGTCTTATTTCCTTAGTGTGTCCAATCAGAGGTGAAAAAACAAATTCTACACCTGATTGCACTCAGTGAAGACCTTGGATCCAGCACAATGTTCCAGAATCGTTTTTTTAGTGTACTGCCAATACAGCTTAAAAGTGAATTAACAGATGAACTGTAGTCTCACATTCCCTGTTTTGTTTAAACACCTATTTTCCATGGCAGTAAAGGATTATTATTAAGTGATCCGTATATCATAAAAATATTTTATTTCTATTGGTTTTTTTTTTTAGTTAAATCTTGCAATCAAAATCAGAAAACCGAGTATAATTTTGTGGTGCTTAGAAATTTGTATGGATTTGTTAATAATTACAAGAAAGGCAGTGAAATAGATCCCATGCAGCCAGCAACAATAGCCCCCACCTACAGCCAGCTTTAATAGCCCCAAGCAACAATAGATCCAACCCAGCAACATTAGACTCCCTGCAACAATATATATATATATAACAATAGACCCCTACCAACAATAGATCTCCCAGCTGCCTACATTAATAGACCCTCCAGCAGTCAGCAACAACAAACCCCTCCCTCAAAAGTAGATCCCTCCCAGCAACAATTGACCACCAGCAACATAGGATCCCCCTTCCTCCCCAGCAACAGTAGACCCCTCCCTCAGCAATAGTTTCCCCAGCAACAACAGATCCCCCAGCAACATTAGACCACCTGCAACAAAATACCCCCTAGCAACAACACATCCACTCCAGGAACAATAGACCCCTACCAGCAACAATAGCTCTCCTAGCAGCCAGCATAAATAGACACTCCAGCAACCAGAAACAATAGACCCCTCCCTCAACAGTAAATCCCTTCTAGCAACAATTGACCACCAGCAACATAGGACCCCTTCCTCCCCAGCAACAGTAGACCCATCCCTTAACAATAGACCCCCTAGAAACAACAGACCCCCAGCAACATTAGACCCCATGCAACAAAATACCCCCTTAAACAACAGATCCACCCCAGGAACAATAGACCCCTACTAGCAACAATAGATCCCCAGAAGCCAGCATTAAAGCGGTTGTATACCCAAAAATATGAAATGCACCTACAGGTAAGCCTACATTAAGGCTTACCTGTAGGTGCTTGCAATATCTCCGAAACCTACACGGTCTTGGAGATATTTGCAAAAAAGACTGTACCGCTATCTACGGCGCATGCGCGCCGTAGATAACGACGCAGGCGCACTGAGCGCGGCGGCTCTTGAATGGGAGCCCGCCGGACACTGCCAGAATTTGCGCATCTGCGGGGATCATGGCGTTCCCTGCGCATGTGCGGGAGTGACGTCATCGCCGCTCCGGCCAATCACAGCGCTGGAGCGGCGATACCCGGAAGTCACTCTAGGTATCATGGATGCGACGGAGGATGTGTCCGAGGACCGCTGCGGGGGCTTCGGTCTAAGGCAAGTGATTGATAATGAGCTAGTATGCTAGGCATACTAGCTCATTATGCCTTTGCCTTGCAGGTTGAAAAAAAAAAAAGTTTTGCGGTATACAACCGCTTTAATAGAACCTCCAGCAATCAGCAACAGTAGATCCCTCCCAGCAACAATTGACTCTCCAGCAACATGACCCCCCCTCCAACAACAATAGATTCCACCCTCAACAGTAGATCCCATAGTAACAATAGATCCCCCAGCAGCCAGCATTAATATACCCTCCAGCAACCAGAAACAATAGACCCCTCCCTCAACAGGAGATTCCTCTCAGCAAAAATTGACCTACCAGCAACATAAGATTCCCCAGCCACCAGCATTAACAGACCCTCCAGCAGCCATCAACAATAGACCCACCAGCAACAGAACGGCCCCCTACAGCAACAATATACCCCTCCCTCAACAGTAGATCCCCTGCCCCCATTAGCCAGCATCAGTTTACCCTCCAGCACACCCCAGCACCCCTTGCCATTAAATACATTCAGTGCTGGAGGTGCTGGAACTGCGCTCCTGGTTAAAACCCCTGCCAGGTTTTCTTTTCATCGGTTTCTTTTTGTTTCATAGAAGGAAAGTAAGAGGAGATCTTTCCAAAGTGAGGGGAAATCCCTTTTAGACAGTTGTCACCTAAAGAGTAGTCCACGTGTTTGTGCAGGTTTTCATTCTCTGACAATTTCTGCTTTATTCTTGTTCCAGTGACAACTATACAATTTTATATTTCCATCACTTTTTATCTTGGTGACAATGGCCACTAGGAGAAATAGTGCCCCTGCCCAGCGGGAATACAGACAGTAAAAATACCCCAAAGTGACAGGAGTTCTAACCGTTTCCTAATACTAAAAGTAGATCTTCACCCTCTTCTTCTACTTTCATGTAACTGCTCCTTCCCCTGTCCTTTCACACAATAGTAGATTTTCTTTATATAAATAACTCCTGGCATCCTAACATCTCGCATCTTTGGAGCCTTGGAGGCAACTTACTGCAGATGTGCATGCACTGCTATCCACCAGAAGGGGCGGCTTCCTGGAAGAGACAGCTGGCTCTTGATGAAGTACAGTAAGCAAAGAAGATGGTGGTGTGGGGCCTGGCGTGCTATGGCAGAGCAGAAGAATAGAGCAGGACAATGCTGGATTTTCTGGCTGCATAAGTATATGTTTTGAAGCTAACCCAACAAAAGCTTGAGCTTTAGGCTCGGTTCCCACTTCCGCAACTTGGGATCTGACTGGTGAGGCCCCAAGTCGCGTGACATGTGTAACCCAACAAAAGTTTGAGCTTTAGGCTCGGTTCACACTGCTGCGACTTGGCATCCGACTTGTGAGACCCCAAGTCGCGTCACATGTGTAACCCAACAAAAGTTTGAGCTTTAGGCTCGGTTCAAACTGCTGTGACTTGGCATCCGACTTGTGAGACCCCAAGTTGCGTGACATGTGTAACCCAGCAAAAGTTTGAGCTTTAGGCTCGGTTCAAACTGCTGTGACTTGGCATCCGACTTGTGAGACCCCAAGTTGCGTGACATGTGTAACCCAGCAAAAGTTTGAGCTTTAGGCTCGGTTCAAACTGCTGTGACTTGGCATCCGACTTGTGAGACCCCAAGTCGCGTGACATGTGTAACCCAACAAAAGTTTGAGCTTTAGGCTCGGTTCAAACTGCTGTGACTTGGCATCCGACTTGTGAGACCCCAAGTCGCGTGACATGTGTAACCCAACAAAAGTTTGAGCTTTAGGCTCGGTTCACACTGCTGTGACTTGGTATTCGACTTGTGAGAACCCAAGTCGCGTGACATGTGTAACCCAACAAAAGTTTGAGCTTTAGGCTTGGTTCACACTGCTGTGACTTGGTATTCGACTTGTGAGAACCCAAGTCGCGTGACATGTGTAACCCAACAAAAGTTTGAGCTTTAGGCTCGGTTCACACTTCCGAGACTTGGTATTCGACTTGTGAGACCCCAAGTCGCGTGACATGTGTAATCCCATGTTAGTCAATGAGAGCGGTCTTAATTAGCACTACTGAAGTTGCTCTGACTTTAGAAAAGGTTCCTGTACTACTTCAAGGCGACTTCTATCAGACTTGTGCCTCAAAGTAGTACTCAAGTCACCAGAAAGTCTCCTGGCAAAGTCTCACCGGAGGTCGGGGCAGTGTGAATCGAAACTTAGGTCCACTTTATTGACATTTATAGTTACATTCCTTTTTTGATAATGCTGTTTTTATATGAAAATTTCAGAACAGAGCATCACTGACTGTTGAAATAATTTATTTACCAATAAATCTACATTGCAACTATTCCACATATAAATCAGAACCTTCCTTTCTACAGTATAACATCTGAGTGATACAGTAAAACTCGTGTAAAGTATCCCTAGCTGTGCTGGGCTGGAACACAGTCAAGAATGAAGAAGAAACATGTGTAACTAAAAACTTTTACTATTCCCAATGGCAGTGTCATGCTGAAAATGATAAGAGGACTTAGAGGACTTCAAACATGTTCCAACATCAACCCACACACGATTATACTAATTATGGACATGCCCTTAATATGGTTCAAAGTCGGACACAAGTGGAAAAAAATACATATGCCAACCGCTATAAAGCCAAACAATATCACATGCAGAATCTTTTATTGGATACTCTAGCTGTTCTATCTGTACAATTACCATCTGCCAAAAAAAACTGATTACACTGGACAATCCACCCAGGCAGAGGGGGAGTGTCTGTGTTTTGCTAATCTGTGCACATTAATGAAAAAAAGGTATAGTAACACACTATATAACAATATAGATAAGTGAATGCAGCTCATGTCAACATGCAAAACCTTAGCATACAATAACACAAAACAGTGCACAGAAAAGTGATAGAGGAAGAAGCTAGATTAGCAGAATTGATGGATTTCAGAACATAAAACATTGCACATTGCATCACCTGTCTATGAACTATCAAGATTTTTTTTTTTTTTTTAAGTAACCCCCCCAAAAGACATTTAAAAACTGCTTTGCTTTTTCAATTACTTGCCTTTTGGCAGCTTCTGTGCATATCCAAGATGTGCAGCTATAACTCCAAAGAGAAACAGGAGAAAGACCCTTGAAATCATGATTCCAAGTCCCCCAGCCAGCACAATGAGATAGATAGATGCTGCTATGAAACACTCAGCAAGGTAGCTGAGTTTAAACTTCTCTCCTTCCAGTGACAGGGGCTGGAACTTGACAGCTAAGTTTAGGTGGGTGGAGACATGACGACACTCTCTCCAAAAAAAAAAATGTTTCTCTTGATTTGCATATGTGTAATAATATCAGATTGCTTATGTAATCATATTCTGGTTACTATTAAACATTGTTGAAGAGGCAGTTGGAAATAAAAGCAGTGGATTCTGCTTTCCATGTTAAGGGAAAACTATATGATTTTGGAAAAGTGAAGTTTTGAGGAAAGTGGAACTTCCTTAATTGTTGAACTGTGAGCATGGTAGAGGGTAATAGTCCTGTTATTATCATTAAACTCTCACGGCTGTGCTAAAAATAGATAAGGGTAAGACGAGCTAATAATAAACTTCAGCTTGCTCAGTTTAACTTTGACCAAAATACTTGGAAGCTGATTGGTTTCTATGCAGAGCAGCACCAGCTTTTGCACTCTTTAATTTTAGTAAATCAACCTCAATGTGACCTGTGTATAGAGTATACTCTCTTACGTTAAAGTGGTTGCAAACCCTTTACTACCACTTTTACCTACAGTTAAGCCTATAATAAGGCTTACCTGTAGGTATCGTGAATATCTCCTGAACTTGCACCGTTTAGGAGATTTTCACTGTATCCGCATGTGCCAACGTCATCGGCACAGGCGCACTGAAGAAACGGCTCGCTCGTGCTGTTTCTTCAGTAGCTGTGCCGTAACCGAGGGCTCCAGCGTGCATGCGCGGGAATGACATCCTCTCGGCTCCGGCCAATCAAATCGCCGGAGACCGGAAATAACTTGTCATGTCACCGGTCACAGCGGTGTGCGGGGACCGCTGCAACAGCTTCGATCTAAGGTAAGTATTTCATAATGAGCTAGTGTGTGATGCATACTAGCTCACTATGCCTTTGTCTTACAGGTTCTTTTTTTTTTTAGAGAGAGAGAGTTTACAACCACTTTAATATATGAATGGAGCAGCGCTAAATAAACAAAAATATCCAAATAAAACTATAACATAGAATAAAGTGAAAAAATACAAACATAGAACAAAATATAGTGATATATTGTTCTATGTTCGTATTTTTTCACTTTATTTTATGATAAAGTTTTGTTTGGATATTATTGTTTATTTAGCGCCGCTCCATTCATGTATTAATATACTGTTTATGTATGTGGTGACACTACAGGAGTTGGCAGCTTTATATATATATATATATATATATATATATATATATATATATATATATATATATTCACTATACACATTTTGGTTTAATATTATTTCTGACTATCATTTACATCATTAATCATACACTGAGTAGCGCATTGGCTCACCCCCCCCCCTGTTTTTATACACTCTTAGGGGTTCGCTGCAGGGAAAGAAGGTGGGGAAAACACAGCTAAACCCCCAGTTTTTACCAAACAACAAAAAGTGTAGCACATACTATCAGGGTAAACTGTATCTTAAACAATCATAAATGATAAATAAATAATACAGTGATAACACATTAAAGCAGAGCTCCTCCGTAAAAAAAAAAATATTAAAAGCCAGCAGCTACAAATACTGCAGCTGCTGACTTTTAATATTAGGACACTTACCTGTCCTGGAGTCCAGCGTCGTCGGCAGCAGAAGGCTAGCAATCGCTCGTCTCTCGGCTGCCCTCACCGCCATCATGGGTGAGGGAATCAGGAAGTGAAGCGTTGCGGCTTCACTTCCCGGTTCCCTACCGCGCATGCGCGAGCAGCGCTGTGAGTCTTTCACTGGTCCCCGCTGTGTCCTGGGAGCCGTGTGTTTCCCAGAACACAACGGGGGGGGGTGACCGGGAAGTGACGCACTGCCTGCAGTCTACCCGCAGTCTACCCGCAGTGTGTATTCCCGGAAGTGGGTGAAAATACCTGTCTTAGACAGGTATCTGCACCCCCCTCCCCCCTGAAAGGTGCCAATTGTGGCACCGGGGGGGAGGAATCCGATGAGTGGAAGTTCCACTTTAGGGTGGAGCTCCGCTTTAAGTAATGCTAAATAGTGAAAACATATAGTCCATAGGAATTCAAAAACAAAAAAAAAATTGTGGATAATACACCTCTGAAGGGAATAGAGGTAGATATAAAGAAAAGTCCCAACTGAAACTCTGTGTTAAATTATAAAGGGATCCAAGGATAGCGGATGTGACACCCAAACGTATCCACACTAAAGGCTTACCAGAATGCCTGCAACCCCCTTATTCAGGGTGGTCAAAGAATGATCAGCTAAACAATGAGTATGGATTCAATAACAGCAGCAAGGGCATCAGTATATGTAACTCTCCACAGAGGTAAGGATACGTCAGACAACCAGATGAATCTTGACCCGCTCACAGTTGTTCATCGGATATGCAAAGTAAGAGCTCAACATAGTGAAGTATTTTAAACTCCAAGATTTATTAAAAAAGAATTTCACTTACATTATTGTAGGTAACAAACAGCATGTTGGAAGAAAAATAAATTGCGCTAACCTTAAAACTAATAATATTGACATAAATTATATAACACCAATAATCAGTTAATGAGAATTAACCCATATATGACTTGTGAAAAGCAAATATGATAATGAATCCACAAAAAATAAAATAAAGTGCAAAAATTAGGAATATATGACACCAATAATCAATTGATGGGAAGCAACCCATACATGACTTAATGAGAAATATTTGGAAAAGAACACAATTGTGATGGCGAGTCCACAAAAAATGTGTAAAAAGAAAGTGCAAAAAATTGATAAAATGCAATAGTGAGTTTGAAAAAGTTCATATGTAAATTAATAAAAAATGATTATACACCAGTGTTGAATAACAAAAAGTCCATATAAACGTGAGTTGCCGTATCCACTTGTGAGAAAAAACACGTTGAATCCACCACCAAATCAGTAGAAATAAACTCTTACCAAATATCAATGATCCCCCATGACAGAGGATCAAAGAATGCGTGTATTAAATCACAGCTTAACTCCCGGGAACAGCAGGCACAATCATGGATTCTCAGCTGGACAACTTACGGGCTATTTGAAGTGTAACTCCACTTATGGTAAATAAAAAGGACAATCCCCTCTGGGTACATTGCAGAATCTTATTGAACTTGTTGCTGAGCCAAAACAAACAAACAGCATGTAAAACGCCAATGGAAAAATCGGTGCTTCCTCCAGTAACAAAAATGGCCGACAAGCAGCTTTTTTCTGTAAGAAGTAAAAGGTGTTCAGAGGATAAATTCAAGTGCCCTGTGTGCATGAGGCCAAATAACTGGTTTAGCCCAGGTATGAATTCAAATATTTTATAAAACACAGTAATACAAGTTCCTGAAAATGTTGTAAAGCAACTCTGTCCTGAGTAAAATATTGGGGCTACCATTGCTAAATTCCTTTTAGAAAAGCTAGCAGCCTAGCTGTCATTCTGATCCAGCGGCTTCACCACTTTCTGAATCACTGACCTGGAAATCTGACTTTTCTTTGGCTTTCGGCACTTGTTGAATGCTTGTTCTGGATCTGTGAAAACAGAAACTGCCAGGCAACTACATTTTTTTTACATAAAGGCTAGCAGTGCCAACCCACATATTTGTCTCTTGGCAGTTGTGTGATGTTGTGGTACAATTCTTACAACACACAGTAACACATGTTACAGGCATTAGTGTGATGTAGTGCTGTTCATTCCCTACGGCGTCCTAACACACCTTGCCAGAGCACCTGTGTTGCAGTGCACCACAATGCATGGTAATAAATTGCCTTGTGTTTTGGTGCACTGTGTCTTAAAAAATATTGAAGGTCCAGTTTTTCTGTATTTTGGTGCGTTGTAAGTTCATTCAAATGAATGTGTTGCCCTAATGCATGGCAAAACACGCGCCAACCTGCATGCATTACCACACGCATCTGTGTGAATGAGCCTTAAGACTGGTTGAATAGAACACACACACATATGTGTATGTTTAATCATTTTCTTGGAGTTTAGTTTTATAGCATTCAGTCTGACGAAATCCAAAGCAGACTCCTAGACGTCTTGACTTTGTAGCAGAAAATTGATGTTCTTGCATACTGAAAACTCAGGTCTTGGGGCTTGGAGAGTGTTATGCAATGGTAAGGAAAGAATGCATGAATCTATATCTATACTAAAACTTGAAGACAGGTTCATTTATTTTAAGGAAGAATTACAAGCAAATGTAAATGCTTCAGTTTAATCCATATGTATGTTTGTTTAATATTTGCTACAACATTTTATTTTTTTAAATTGTGCCACGTACGTTTACTGTCAATTCTCATAAACCCCCGTACACCAATTTCCAATCATAGTTAAAGTGGTCACATATGTACTAGCTACAAAATTAGAAAAGGAGGGGAAGGGGATGGTCAGTACATCATATATGCCAGTGATGGTGAACCTTGGCACTCCAGATGTTTTGGAACTACATTTCCCATGATGCTCATGAACTCTGCAGTGTAGTGGAGCATCATGGGAAATGTAGTTCCTAAACATCTGGAGTGCCAAGGTTCGCCATCACTGATATATGCCATCTCACTCATTTGCAGTTCTGACAGTTTCACTTTACTCACACTGAAGGGTGCTGGGAAAGGAATGTTTATAAAAAAATAGGATTTTTGTACTCACCGTAAAATCCGTTTCTCTGACGTCCATGGACCGACGCAGCTCTCATACTGATTACATGTGGGTATATGTCCCTGCTCGCAGGAGAAGACCTAGGCAGAATGTTAGAGGTTAAAACATTCTAGAACAAGCCAGAGCTGAACAGCCCCGCCCAGGGGGGCGGTCCCTCCGGACATTACCCTTCCACCTGCAGCTAATCAGCCTCAGTTCGTAACAAAGCAGTACAAACTTAAAAAGGAAGGGTGGGTGCTGCGTCGGTCCATGGACGTCAGAGAAACGGATTTTACGGTGAGTACAAAAATCCTATTTTTTCTTATCGTCCATGGACCGACGCAGCTCTCATACTGATTACATGTGGGACGTCCCAAAGCAGTATAAGAAAAGGGTGGGAGCAAAAAAAGTGAGGAACAACCAAAACTTCACTCCAAACCAGCAGAGCCCCTCAACGGAGAAGTTGCAACATTAGACAGCGGCCTGCAACACTTTGCGGCCGAAGGAAGCATCCGAAGATGCAGCCACATCAACCTTGTAGAACTTTGAAAAGGTATGAACGGACGACCAGGTCGTCGCCTTGCACACTTGTGCAACCGACGCTTGATGTCGGAAGGCCCGGGAAGCACCAATTGCCTTGGTGGAATGCGCCGCAACCGGAAAGGGAGGCGCCCGCCCCTTAAGGGCATAGGCCTGTATGACGGTCTGCCTGATCCACCTAAAGACAGTGGCAGACGACACCGCTCGGCCCTGTTTTGGACCAGACACAGATTTCCAAATGGAAACAGTAGCAGACAGGTACACTCGCAAGGCTTGTACCCATCTTAATGTATGAAGCGCAAACTCTCAGGGAAGCGATGGGTGAGGACACAAGGACGGAAGAACAATGTCCTTCTTAAGGTGAAAGGCCAAGACCATCCTTAGAAAAGAAGGATGGTCGTGGGCGCAACACCAACATATCCTTATGGAAGACCAAGTAAGACGACTTGCCAGACAAGGCTGCCAACTCAGACACCCGTCTAACCGAAGCAATGGCCAATAAGGCCAACTTCCGGGACAAGGTCAAGAGAGGAATCTCTCTGATATTCTCAAAGGGATGTTCTTGGAGAACCGAGATGCATCAAAATCAGATCCCAAGTAGGGAGAGGAGGCTTGACAGGGGGGACCACATGGCAAACCCCCTGCCCAAAAGGAGCTAATCAAGGAATGGCCCGGCAGCGGTCATTGAAAAAGACAGTCCGGGCCGAAATCCGACCCTCAAAAAAAAGGTATGCAAGGCCAGCTTTTGGGTCACACCACGCTGTAAGAACAGCAAAATCCTGGGAACGGAAAACATCCGAGGATGCCACTCAAGTTCCTCGCACATAGCGATGTAAGCCTTCCAGGTACGGTGAGATATCTTTCTGGAGGAAGATTCCCGTGTCAACAACATAGAAGAGATGACCGAATACGAGAGAACTCGGTCCTTTAGCACCTGGCTTTAAACAGCCATGCCATTAAAGCCAAGGACTGTAAAGCAGGATGAAGTATGCTCTGCGAAGCCGGCGAGGCAACAACAGTAGCAGAGGGTAAGCATATATCAGGCGATACTGCCCCCACGGGCTTCCAACGCGTCTAACGCATCCGCCCAGGGGTCCCTGGACCTGACCACGATCTTGCCACCTTGCGAGTGAGTCGAGAGGCCACAAGGTCCACTTCCGGTGCCCCACCTCCGGTAAAGAAGGTGGAAACACCTCCGGATGCAAGGACCCTTCGCCTGCAATGCACACGGCCGACAGGACCGTCTTGCAGCGAGACGTATGAAAATCCCAAAGAGACTCCGCAATGTATCGGAGAAGGGAGGCCCCAGTGTACAGGGTGCCTCAAATGTTGGCCAATAAAGGCAACTTGACGGAACTTCCCTAGAAACTCGGTCAGAGGACTAGTACCTCAGCCTCCACAGGTGGCGCAAACCCACCCCGGGCACAGAGACCCTAAAGGCTAAAGCAGTTGTAGTGCACCTGCTAGACGACTGATGAATGAAACAGAGGCTTTTGCCCAGTCATTGAGCTACAAAAAATGCCAGAGACGCAGCCACTAACGGGCGCAACGCCAACCCCAGCCTGGTGAACACAGTCCAAGCCAGCGCTTCTGATCACCACTGAAAGCAGGTGGAAAGTGATACCCCTGAAACCAGGGATCCTTGTGACAATGCTCCATCCAGCAGCTACCCATGGATAGGTGCTGATTGTGCAAACACATAGTTTATACTATGTATTGCGTCAAACGCACAAATGGAGAGTGTGGGAGGAAACCCACTCAGCCACAAAGAGCATAATACCACCACATACGGCGTATGTAGTTTAGTATTTGTGGATAAACCTATTAAAACGCGTATATACTGTGCCAGCGACGAAGGCGTGCACATCATCGGGGCCTGGACGTAAACCAGCCACACAGATTGCGTACACAACCGTGTAGGTATGTTAGCCTGCGAATAAACAAATTGCACATGTTTATACTGTGCATAGCGCTGAGAATGCGCACACCATTGGAACGCAGGGAAGAAACCTGAGCAACCGGATGAAACCCATGCAGACTGCATACGCATACCGTGTATGGTATTATAGTATGTGTGCTAAACATTTTGCACAAGCCCATGTGTGCATAGCACCGAAGGCGCGCACACTGTTGGCACGTGGGAGGAACCGAAGTACCCCACGCATACTCGGAGAATGCAATACCTACAGCTACTGTAAATGTATTTAGTGTAGTGTATAGACATAATCTGTATGTTTACACCGTGTATTGCACCAAAGGCATGCATGTCATGTAGCATGGGCAGAAACCCACGCAGACTGCATACGCATACTGTGTAGGTATTATAGTGTGTGTGCTAAACCTTTTGCACACGCTCATGTGTGCATAGCACCGAAGGCGCGCACACCGTTGGCGCGTGGGAGGAACCGAAGTACCCCACGCATACTCGGAGAATGCAATACCTACAACTACTGTGAATGTATTTAGTGTAGTGTATAAACATAATGTGTATGTTTACATCGTGTATTGCACCAAAGGCATGCATGTCATGTAGCGTGGGCGGAAACCCACGCAGACTGCAAAGACATACCGGGTAGGTCCAATCGCACAAATTTAGACTGTGCATAGCGCCGAAGCGCCCACTCGGAAGAACTCCACGCAGACAGCACACAGATACCGTGTAGGAATGATAGCATGTGAATCAACATAATATTGCACATGTTTATGCTGTGCATTTCCATTGGAGCGTGGGGGGAAACCGGAGTACCCGGAGGAACCCCACGCAAACAGTATACCCATACTGTAAACATGTATAATATGTGCAATAAACATATTGAACATGTCTATACTGTGCAGAGAGCCGAAGCGCACATACCATGAGAGTGCGGGAGGACACCGGAGCCCCCGCCAGCCCAGAGAGTATAATACATACATATACTGTGAATGTATCTGGAGTCGTGCATAAACATATTTTGTACGTTTATATCATGTATGGCACTGAAACACAGCATTGGAACGTGGGGACAGCCACGCAGACATAGAGACCAATAACACATACCTACACTGTGAATGTATGCAGTGTAGAGGTATAGGATGAGTTTAAATTATGGCGCAGAGGCGCATAATCTTCTCTGTATCATTCCAACCTGCTTGACTGTGCTGCTGAAGCAGCATGCAGGTAACAGGTAACCTCTGATCCTCAGACCGTGTGTCTGTCAGAGCTCAAATCATTCCCCAGGAAATGGCGGGAAATGTTACCTCAGGTATCACACACACAAGGCTCACAGGGATAAGAGACATAAATGAATAAAGTCCTCCCTCATCCATGCTGCTCTTGAGGCAGCGTGTGAGGAAAACAGTGAGGAAACTGTGTAAAAGAAAAGCTTATCACAGCAATTTCAGCCTGAGAGTGTTCCTCACATCATCAATGAGATCACTTACAAGCGCCCTGTCATTCACTGACACAGAACTGGAGTCTTCCTCACAAGGGAATGTCCTGTTCATAAACATTAAATATTCAGAGGTAGGATCCTGAGCATAGTAGCTAGGCCCATATCTGACTCAGAGCACTCCTTCACTAAAGATTTTTGTGGGGGGGAGGGGGCTTATAGCTCCTTTTGCTCGCACACCGCTTCATTTCTGACAGGAATGATTCCAGGACTGCTGACAACTGGTCCATAAGGACCGCAGGTGCAGGAAACATATGAACATGTTTAACTGTGCAGCACTGCCAGTTGCCCCAGGCAAGTGTGGAGAGCAGGTGTATCAGACTCCATAAACGCCACCCTCTGAGACCTTATACACTATACAGTGAATATACAGTCCACCCACTGGCTACGCTGAGGAGGGGATACCCGGGAGTACCCACCAACCCTTAAGGACAGCTCAGTCTGTGAGGAGATTGTGAGGGGATTCGCGCCGCCGGCAGAAATAAATGTGCGGCGGCCACAAGAAAATGGCCGCCGTCCGCAGCCATAACTGTGCCACTGAACGCCAAGATGGCCGCCGAGCGCAAAATTCAAAGCTCTAATGCGCGCCAATGGCGCACGCAATAACCACCTCAAACAGCGCCAATGGCGCACGCAATAATCACCTCACACACCAGAAAAAACTGCAGACATGAGCGCCCAGCCAGGCCAGAGTGACCCCCAAGCACCCCACAGCACAGCACCAGTACAGGGTGCAGAGAGCAGCATAACGGGGGAGACAGGGAGAAACCCCCACACACAGAAACACAGCCAGCATGTACTCACCTGCAGTAGGAGAGACTACTTACCCGTCCCTTTCAGGGACCCACTGGCTTGTTTCAGACCGACCTATCACAGAGTCGTACTGCGTAGCTGTCGGCCCGGTCCACCGCGAGAGATACAGTCAGTCAAGTACTGTTCAATCTTGAGAGGACCGCGGGAGCATGAAAGCAACCCGGCCACCCCTGGAGTCATGGGGCATGTCGTGAACTGAGTCTCACGCACGCAAGGCGAGGATCAGCACGCTCGATGGTCGGACAGGGAAGACTACGAGGATACTAGTGTACCCAACCTGTTGCCCAGCCGACAGTTGATTGAAGGTCTCAAAAATAAAATAATAAAATTCCCAAAGGAATAAAAATCTAAAGTAAAATCTTCCAGGAGACTGGCTCCTGAGAGCCACGTCTTCTCCTTCTGCTAGGCAGAAAAAAACTGAGGCTGATTAGCTGCAGGTGGAAGGGTAATGTCCGGAGGGACCGCCCCCCTGGGCGGGGCTGTTCAGCTCTGGCTTGTTCTAGAATGTTTTAACCTCTAACATTCTGCCTAGGTCTTCTCCTGCGAGCAGGGACATATACCCACATGTAATCAGTATGAGAGCTGCGTCGGTCCATGGACGATAAGAGAAAACATGTTTAAGACATAGCTAATGCCCATAGATCTTCCATTTCAGACATAGTGGCTAAAGGCCATAAGCACAAAGTATTGTGAACACAATTATTATGCATGGTTGCTTTTTTCAGGACAAAATTAGCTTACTCAACAATTTTTACAACACAGGCCTCGTACACATGAACGGTTTTCTCGGCAAGAAACCATCAAGAAAACTGCTGGCAGAGCTTTTTGCCAAGAAAACCGTTCGTGTGTATATTTTTTCGTAGAGAAAACTGCCAGGAATCTCGACGAGAAAAATAGAGAACCTGCTAAGCCTAGTACACACGGCCGAGAAACGTAGTTTTTCCTGACGAGATTCCTGGCAAGCTTTTCTTGCCAAGCCGTGCATACAGATGGCCATTCAAAAGAATCGCCATTCTTTTGAATGGCAAGAATGCGGTCGCGGTGACGTCATTGACTATGACAAGCATGTGCTCGTCACATTCGATGCCATCGCCGCCATCTTGCTTCACCCTACACTACCCTTGTAAGCTACCACGCATGCGCCAAAGTCTCATTGAGCATGTGCGGGCTTACCGGAGGACAGATAAGCTTGTAGCCGCATACACACACACACACAGTGTTCTCGTCGGGAAACAGGCCGACGAGAATCACGACGAGAAAAAAGAGAGCAGGTTCTCTATTTTTCTCGTCGAGATTCCCAGCAGTTTTCTCGACGAGAAAACATACACACGACCGGTTTTCTCAGCAAAAAGCTCTGCCAGTAGTTTTCTTGCTGGTTTCTTGCCGAGACAACCGGTCGTGTGTACGAGGCCTAATAATCAGAATTACTTTTAAGACACAAATAATGCCCATAGATGTTCCCTTTCAGACAGGGTGGCTATAGATTTAGACTCTTATCAATATATAGTTACATGCCATAAGCACAAAGTATTGTGATCACAATCATTATGCATGGTTGCTTTTTTGAAGACAAAATTAGCTTACTCAACAATTTGCATAATCAATAACGTGTTATAGGCCAACTAGGTCTCCCATGGTTAGATAGTAAATTAGGTTCTCTACTTTTTCTGTAGAGTCACCAAAATCTTCTTGTGAACTTCATGGATGCCATTCCTACAAAAGTTAGGTTTTGCTACATACTTGTAAATGGTAATCTCAGCTTCTGTCATACATCATGGTTGATCATCAGAGATTGATTTGTTTGCCATGGACAGCTGCCTGCTAGCTAACAGAAATAGCGGGCCTCACCATTTATATGCATATGGATGTAAAATCTATGAGATGAAAAATGAAACAGCATCTGGGCCATGAATGACACTGATAGCTTTAGAACATCTCAAACTGCCAGATGGACTTGGTTCCAATATTGGGATTACAATAACAAATGCTTTCATGGAATGTAGCTTGTCATATAGCTTTATTTAAAGTGGCTGTAAATCCCCACACATACCCAGTGAAGTGACTGGCCTTAGCTGATACACAGAGATGAAACATATCCTTGTCAGAAGTGATTAGTACTGATTGCAGAGGAACAAAGCAGCAGACAGAAAAGACACTTAATGCTATTAATTGAGACAAGTACACACTATAGAGAGTTATGTTTGTCCATATTGTATGTCTGAGTTTTACAACCACTTTAAAGGAGAAGTACAGCCAAAGCTTGTTCGGCTGTACTTCCTCTGTGGATCACAGGAGTGCAATTAATTTTGCAATCCTGTGACACCTCTTCAGCAGACAGTGAGCTGAAGCCCGCTGCCAGCTGACATCACAGAGCTGGTCCAGGCCCTTGGCAAGATTGCAACCATATGGTCGGGATCCGCCGACATGCCTGGACTGGATCAAAATTAGTCCGGTTCAGTAGACATTTTGATCAATGTATAGCCAGCTTTATTGTAAGAGATAGAGGGAGGGTAAGGTTGGGGATAGAGTTCACTTCCTGTGACGTGGAATCAGCTGTTGCAAAAAATCAACACGCACTGCGCATCGCATCATCTGCGCATGCGCAGTGCGTCATCGCTAACGGCAGGACACTGCATGTCAAATTCTTCAACCGACGGCCATGTTGCTACACCCCGCACTGGGCCCTACTAAGCCTGCAGTCAGAAGGCGGCAGCAGACATCTTTTTACACCCACCCAAGTCTTGCATTTTACACTTATTTTTAGCACTAAACTGAGCTTATGTAGTGAAATAATGTATTTTTGAATCCGTCATACTCTTTTCAGTTAAAATTTTAAAAGCAGCAGTGTTCTGTCAGATTAGCAAACCTGTCAAATCTGCAGGATTTCCACTGCTTTTAAAATTCAATATCAAAGAGTGTCACAGACTTCTAAATACTGTTTTGCACTATATAAGCTCAGTTTACTGTTAAAAATAAGTGTGGAATGCAAGACTTTGGTGCCTGCAACAGCTGATTCCACGTCACAGGGGTTCGACATTTTGTCAGAACACTGGCCGCTCCTGCCCCATCCACAGCCCAGTGCTCCATTGAGCATGGGGGGGGCAGAGCAGAGAGCTGCTGACTGACAGTCATCAGCCTTCTGCTTCAGGGAGCTCTGAGAACCGAGTGATTGGCAGTGTTTGATCGCTTGGTTCTCAGTGTTAGAGCTGGCGGGGGACAGATGCATCATCTGAGCGATGCCGCATCCACCAAGGTAAAAAATGTTTAGGCTTTACAACCACTTTAAGGAAACAGGGGCTGCTAAAGGTGCAGCTACACTACCCAGCCATATTCACTGATCACCAGCAGAGGGGAAAGCATTACAGGACAGTGGTTAAGTTGCAGTTTGTTTACACTTGGTGTTGCAGGGAAGTTGCGGTGCAGGGTAGCTGAACATAATATTACATGTGTATGTATACATAATATGCAGCAAATTCTACATATTGGTATAGTCTCTCTCTGTGTGTGTATATATATATATATATATATATATATATATATATATATATATATATACACACACACACACAGTGCCTGGAAAAAGTATTCACACCCCTTGAAGTTTTCCACATTTTGTCATGTTACAACCAAAAAAGTAAATGTATTTTATTGGGATTTTATGTGATAGACCAACACAAAGTGGCACTTAATTCTGAAGTGGAAGAAAAATTATAAATGGTTTTCAAAATGTTTTACAAATAAATATCTGAAAAGTGTGCCGTTCATTTGTATTCAGCCCCCTTTACTCTGATACCCCTAACTAAAATCTAGTGGAACCAATTGCCTTCAGAAGTCACCTGATTAGTAAATTGACTCCACCTGTGTGTAATTTATTCTCGGTATAAATGCAGCTGTTCTGGGAAGCCCTCAAAGGTTTGTTGGAGAACCTTAGTGAACAAACAGCCTCATGAAGGCCAAGGAACACACCAGACAGGTCAGGGATTAAGTTGTGGAGAAGTTTAAAGCAGGGTTAGGTTATAACAAAAACATCCCAAGCTTTAAACAGCTCACGGAGCACTGTTCAATCCATCATCCGAAAATGGAAAGAGTATGGCACAACTGCAAATCTACCAAGACATGGCCGTCCACCTAAACTGACAGGCCGGGCAAGGAGAGCATTAATCAGAGAAGCAGCCAAGAGGTCCATGGTAACTCTGAAGGAGCTGCAGAGATCCGCAGCTCAGGTAGGAGAATATGTCCACAGGGAAACTATTAGTCGTGCACTCCACAAATCTGGCCTTTATGGAAGAGTGGCAAGAAGAAAGCCATTGTTGAAAGAAAGCCATACGAAGTTGATGGGAAGATGGATGAAGCCCAATACAGGGCAATCTTAGAAGAAAACCTGTTAGAGTCTGCAAAAGACTTGAGACTTGGGTGGATGTTCACCTTCCAGCAGGACAACGACCCTAAACATACTGCCAGGGCTACAATGGAATGGTTTGGATCAAAGCATATTCATGTGTTAGAATGGCCCAGTCAAAGTCCAGACCTAAATCCTATTGAGAATCTGTGGCAAGACTTGAAAATTGCTGTTCACAGATGCTCTCCATCCAATTTGACAGAGCTTGAGCTGTTTTGCAAAGAAGAATGGGCAAAATGTCACTCTCTAGATGTGTAAAGCTGGTAGGGACATCCCCAAAAACACTTTCAGCTCTAATTGCAGCAAAAGTTGATTCTACAAAGTATTGACTGAGGGGGGGGGCTGAATACAAATGCACGCCACACTTTTCACATATTTATTTACCTTTTTCATTCCACTTCACAATCATTTGTCACTTTGTGTTGGTCTATCACATAAAATCCCCCCAAAAAACTTTAAATTTTTGGTTGTAACATGACAAAATGTAGAAAATTTCAAGGGGTATGAATACTTTTTCAAGGCACTGTATAGCAGCCTCTAGTGTGCTACCAGTGTCAGAGTAGGTAAAAAATATTCTGACTCATGTCATAACTCTGTAAGTTTTGATCTGGGTCAGGGTTATTAGCGTTCAAGGCAGTATGATTCATACAGTCAGCTCTCTGGTGCCTCCCCTTGGTTCTGGAAAGTTGGAGAACATTCTGGAACCTAGAGGGTGAAGGCTAGGAGGGTTGTTCTGCATATTTGAGGGAGCTTAGCCAATCCCCATGGGCCTGACAGGGGACTAAGTGAGTCACGCTGGGAAGGGAGCCGGGTGGAAGATGGAGATGCGGTGCTGAGAAGACTGTCGGTGGTCCTTGAGGCGAACCCGCTAGTCTGGGAGGGGGGGTGGCTCTGGCACGGGTGCTGGCCTGGGAGGATCCTGACAACAGGAAAAGCTTGGAAGGAGTCTTTGCTGAGAGGCAGCTGGAGCAAGGAAAACAGTGTGAGTACTACAGCACGGTGCAGGGACTTACAAGGGTATAGACTGCCTCATGCAGCAGGTTTCTCTGGTAGATAGTGGTGTGTTTAAATCTTCCCAACTTGCCCTGGGAGATCTCCAAAAGGTCAGTCGGGTAGATTGGTGAAGAAAGTCAGTCGGGTCGACTGGTGAAGAGGCAGACAGGTGGGCTAGCATTTCCTGCTTTGGTAAAGCTGGGATCATTGTCTACAGGCGAGTTGGAGGTACTCAAGCATGCAGTTCACAACACATTGTGCTACTTTCTAAAAGGGGCTGAGAGTTCCTAACCTGTAAGGGGCTGTTTCTGATCTAACAGAGGATCAATTGGAGCTGTATATGGGGAGAAAGTTGTCTCTGGCTTTGTTACTATTGAGTTGGGCATCCCTTAATTCCTATCCCCATCCGAGTTATTACCTCCTAATAAAAAAAACAAAAAAATAAATAAATCTCAAGGACTGTTCACTGTGTCTGGATTAAAGTTGAAGTTGTTATTTGCCTAGCTGTGCAGCTGTGAGGAACCCTGTCATCTGTGACCCCTACAGGTGTAGTGCTACATATAGATATTCTGTGTATGTATATATATATATATATATATATATATATATATATATATAGGAAGGCCAGTATGCTGGCCTGAATTTATGGGAGGAGTTCGAGGGGTACTTAAGCAGACCATCCACGATGGTCAGTGTCGGCTCTAGTGCGCGGTAACACGACGTCACCAACCCGACTCTGCTCAACTCACATCGTCCGTGAAGTTGTGCTCGTGCTTTTGAGATCGCTCGCAGTCGTTCGTCGATCGTGTCATCGCTCGCTGTCACAGGTAGGACTGGTTGTTACCGTTCGAACAAATCGTAGCACCGGTTCACATTCCCCTTTTTACAGATCATACGCCTCACAGGTTTACTTGTCTCTCTCTGCATGCATTTGTATTTACTGCCCAGACCAGTTACCGTTCGAACCCAGTCGCATCCACGTTCGATTCGTAACAGCCCGCCACACGGCACAACGTCTCGTAGAGCTTACCCACTAGGCTCTACGAATCATACGAGCAGCACACAAGCTACTTCATGCAAGTCATTCATACGATGCATGGTCGCCAAACTGGCGTCCCACCCATCGTAATCCCATCTACTGACACCCTACACCTCCTACGGTACACTCACTTCACCTAACTGATGCCCCACACCTCTTACTACATACAACACACACCAACAGCCGGTCCGAATCTAGTCGCAAAACATCGGCACTACAGTTCGGACCCTCGGCAACCACAAGCCACTTCAACTACAAAACACCATTCAGTCGATCCGAGTCCAGTCGTATCTCCGGCGCTACGATTCGGACCTGGCGCATCAAACCCCCTCCTTTCGTCGCAGCCATAACCGATTCAAATCCAGTCATAGCATCGGCTCAAAGATTTGGATCCTTGGCAAACACAATCGATCCGAGTCCAGTCGCACCACCGGCTCAATTGACTCGGATCCTTGGCAAACACAATCGATCCGAGTTCAGTCGCACCACCGGCTCAATTGACTCGGATCTCTAGCAACAAACCTCTCCAACCGATCCGAATTCAGTCATAGCATCGGCTCAAAGATTCGGATTCTTGGCAAACACGATCGATCCGAGTCCAGTCGCACCACCGGCTCAACGACTCAGCTTCCCAGCACAAACAGACCCCTCCAACTGATCCGAACCCAGTCATAGCATCGGTTTAGACGGTTCAGATCATCGGCAATACGAAGTGCTGGTTCGTTACCAGTTGCATCAACGTCACGATTACGTACGAACCATTCCCCAAACCTCACGTGGTACAAAAAAACAAAACAAAAAGAAAAGAAAAAATAAAATAAAAATAAGCAAACCCAGGAAAAAACAAACAAACCCAGAAAAAAATAAAACAAATTCATCATCAAGCATTACATACACGTCTTACTCCAACTATTCCAGCTTCATCATGGACGGTCATTCCTACATACTCACAATTCACAAACTTTTTTTTTCGCCTTCCTAGTAAGGCTGCTTCCTCGCAATCGCTGCAAGCATTCTGCAAGTGGTTCAAATCAGCCACTCATTATCTCCAGTAGCAACACGGCTACTCACCTTTTTCTCTGTCACTTTCCCCATGCAGGTCAGTTTGAGTTCCAGTTGGTCCACCCTGCACCAGGTTTGGACAATATTCCCCTCAGGATATAAAAAAAAAAAAAAAAGAAGTATCTTAGGGCTCACATCTTCACCAGGGAGCCAGCTACTGCTCCAAAACAGCTCTCTGCAATCCCCCTTACCAAAAAAAAATAAAAAAAATAAAAATAAAATATATCTCTATGTCACCTTACTACAGGTTCCCGGTCGACCCACTTCTCGACCCCAACTGAGACGTCACTACTAGGGTACAAGACAGATGCGTAAATTCAAGGTTCCCCCTTGCTTTCTCCTCGCACTCTTTCACGACACATTGTACTTCACATACACAATTTGACTTGCTCATGAGGCGTTAGTAACTGTCACATACCTCTGTGCACTTCACTCTGTTTTCGAAGAGCGATCCGAGATCCTTCACCACGCAGACAAGGTTGCCTAACGTCCACCTTGCTGGCAGTGCAAGTGTTAGCAGACCGAACACACGTCAACAAACTACAGATCGTAACATTCCTACTTAGAATACCAGACTTCAGCTACCCGCCCCAGTACGCCCTGGGGGCTCTGGTTTTTAGTCTGTGCAGAGCACAGACGGCACCTGAGCTATCTGTTACCTAGCCAGTCACCTCCTGGCTCACCTCGGTTGCCACGCATTCTTTTGAGTTTTCCAAATTACACTTAACAGCTCTCGTACGCAAACTAGCTGTCATCTACGCCTATCGCTCCTTGTCCTGTCCACACTGCTTTCCTTCTTCCTCCCCGTTTTCTAAACTCTTCTATCCCCTCCAACCTCGCAAACTTATTCTAAACATATGCATTCCCCACCTTTTAGCCGACACCATGTTGCAAGCCGAAAGCAAAGTCTTCGCCTCCGCCCCACCATCACCCTTCGCGGGTCCAGCGGACGGCACTACACATTCCCTCAGAGCTTGGACCATCCCCAGGCTACGGCCGAACTACGACGTAGGGGCATTCCCTACCCTGCCACAGCCAGGAAAGCCAAGCTGTTTAGGCTGCTGTTTCCACCACCAGCGGCAGCTCTACCAGACACACAAGCTCCACTGCAGTCGATATCCTCTGCAATTACCCAGCTGCACTCCTTGGTGACCACACTGGCAACTGCAGTCACCGATGTCCAGGCTAGAGTAGGGGCCCTGGAAACACGACCAGCTGTGCCCCCATCAGCCCCAGTCTTCACCGTCGTTACCGAACCCCACTTTTAGGTACGCCCGACGCTTGCACCCTTTTCTTCGCACCTTGTCCCAGCGGGCATCAGGAAGGACATCCTGGGCGGCAGGGACGTGAACCTAGCATCCTTACTCATTTCTGTACAGGACATAACAGAGAACAAGTCATATTCCTGGGGGGACGTCTCAGTCATCCTAAAGGCCAAGGACCCCAGGCTCACTCGCAAACTCTCAGTGACAAAGTTTGTGTTAGCCTTTGGGAGGCTTAGAGATGTAAGATGCACAGCCAACCCCAACAGGAGGGAAGAACTAGATCTGTACCTCCACACAGTAGTGGATCTAGGCCACACATACGGTGGGTACTCATTCTATGATTACCACTGGTCCTATTCAGCAAAGCAGCAGCCAGACTGTCACAGTTCCAGCTTAACACCAACTGGAGCACTATAGACACAGAACTGTTCTGCCGCCACTTCGCCAGCCTTCGCTCCCCACTCTGTACAATCTGTCAATCTGCCACCCTCATGGCTAATTGGTGCTCTGAGCTGAGTCGCAGACGTCCCCCCAGCTTCCCTGCCACCTCAAATACACCTCATAATTTATCAGAAGCCACACAGTCGTCCCAGTCAGACAGACTAGGACGTCCAATCCGAGCACCGGGGGGCACAGCCATCTCCAACAACTTTAATTTCAAGGGTTGCTTTTACCCCCACTGCAAACTTCTGCACATCTGCCTCCTGTACCAGAAGGCTCTCCCTAGAAGTACCTGCGGCGTCAAGCAGCAGAGTCCAGCTTGACTAGGCCGCGTGCACGTCGGGCAGCTCGGCTTTTATCTCTCCTCACATCCAACTCCCTCTCTAGCAGCCTTTCTAGTGCAGGGGTTCACTACAGGGTTCCACACCGGACTCATCACACTACCCGACTCTACCCACGAGTGAAAAAACCTGCTCTCAGCAGCCTCCAATGAAGAAGCCATCAGCACCCTGCTACAGATCGAAATGGACCGGGGGTATATGATCGGCCCCCTTTTTCAAAGTCACCATTCACAGTATGGAGAGTCAGCCCTATCGAACTTGTCAAGGGCAAGTTTTCTAATAAACTTTGATTAGTCTACTATTTGTCCCCGCCTCATTCTTCTAACATACCCAGTTAAACTCCCTCATACCCTCAGAGGAGTTCTCACTAAATACTAAACCCCCAGAAGACCTAGAAAATCGAAGAGAGGTCTTTAAAAACCTCAACGTGCCCATAGCTGAGAAGAAAGTAGAAAGCCCGGCACAGCTCATCTCCTTCCTGGGAATCATTCTAGACAAACGCGCCATGCGGGCTAGCCCACCTCTCGATAAATTGACCCGCATCAGGACAGTCGTCCATACGTTTACCGTCACGCAAGGATACACTAACACACAGCTACAATCCCTACTGGGCATGCTCAACTTCGCGATGAGGATCATCCCTCAAGGGCGATCCTTCATCTCACGCCTCTTAGTGTTCCTCTGCCAGGCACAAGACCCTGACCAAGTCTTTAAGCTAGACGCAGCCGCTATAGCGGATCTGGCCATGTCGGACCCATTCCTTGAGAACTGGAATGGTAGACCCATGTTCATCCCATCAGCATCCCCTTCATCACCACAGATAATCATGGACGCAGCAGCTTCCACAAGCTTCGCTGCAATTTTTGGCCATCATTGGTTTGCGGGACCGTGGCCGTCAGAGATACTCACAATTCCGGGTTTAGTCAGTCCTCCTCTCTATTCGAGATCTACCCCATAGCCGCAGTGGCTCAAGTATGGGGCAGCACCTGGGCAGGACAGACCCCCACGTTCGCCACAGACAACCAGGCCACAGCCAGAGTCATTAACAAAGGCAGGTCAAAATCGTTGGCCATTATGTCCTTCCTACGCAGGCTGTTGCTACTTTCCCTACAACCTCAGTTCAATATCCTCTGTGTCTACATCCCTGGTAAATGCAATACCTCGGCCGACGCACTATCCCGCTTTAACTATGCCACATTCTTTCACAGGAGCCTGGAGCCGACCCGACCATGTCCTGCATCCCACATTAGTCGCAACCAACTCTGGACTGAAATAGCACCTCCATGGTGCTACCTCCATCATCAATGCATCCTGATCTCCCAATACACTAAAGGCCTACTGTACCGCCTGGAAGACCTACGACAGGTTCCTAGCCACTAACCCCGGGGCGGTTTCAGGAAATCTCAGCCATATCTGGCCTTCATTTCCTACTGTCACACTCAGCTCACATTGTCACACAATACCATCAGACTCTATTCAGCCGGCATCCAGCATTTTATCTCCCTACAAGACCCTACCAAACCTTCCTTGTTCGCCGCTCATGCGGTCAAAACCATACTACGTGGCATCCACAGGCAGCAACCAGAAACTAGTATCAAACGCTTACCAGTGACCAGCGCCATATTCTGCTATCCTTTCACGTTCTCCCTTCGGTTTTCGGCCCAGCCTGGTAATTCAAGCAGCCATTTACCTAGCCTTTTACGGTTTTCTACGGCCCAGCGAATTTACTGTCACCAGCCCTAAATGCCAAGTACTACGCAGGCACCACCTGACTCGCCACCAGAGTAATTTCATCCTACACTTGACGGTATCGAAAAACGCTACAATCCGGTCCCGGAGTAGACATCAAACTTTTCCAGACGCACAACGCCTGGTGCACCATGGCTGTTCTAGAGCAATTGGTAAACTCTACTGTCCAACTTATCAGAGGACAGCCCTCTACTACCTTTCCCAACTGAACCCCTAAGCGGGAACCAGTTCATCAGCCACTTCAGAACGCTCCTGTGCATTTTAGGCCTTGACCCAGGACGTTACTCAGGACATTCTTTCGCATTGGAGCAGCCTCAGCAGCATCGCGAAACAGAGTTCCAGACCACGCAATCAGGATGATGGGCAGGTGTAAATCCACGTGTTTTGCCCGATACATCCCCAATCCTCAAACAGAAATATCACGAGCCTTTACCAGACTCGCTCTGTAGTTAATTATCTTACACAATAAAACAATTCCTTCCCTAACCAAGTGTCATTTTTGGCCCCTTCTCTTGGCATACCGTCCAGCAGGCCAGGCCACACTTCAGGTCTTATTTGTGTTGTTAGTCTTGTGACGTGTTTATGTGATCCATATCTCTTCAGACAGAGGGCTTCGACCATAAATATATATATATATATATATATATATATATATATATATATATTGTGACAGCAGGAAGGTAAAGTCACCTGGTTGCATCCAGGGGGGTAGGTATATTTCTCCCAGATTCAGGCTTTATGCCGACTTATACAACTAGGGAGAGAGTTGATGAAGCCCAGCTGAAGCTAGTGGGCTCATGGATGATTCATACCTCTAGGGAGAGGGCTGGGCGTCGTGCAGGCAGGGAGTTGATGAGACCAGCTGAAGCTTGTCAGCTCGTTTAAGGCCTCTATAAAAACTCCCAGATTCATTAGGTGTTTGCTCATGCCTGGACCCAGACCTGTGTGGACTGTCTAGGGAGAGTGAACCCCTGTGCGGTGAGACAAAGCCTGTGTGGCTATTTGTTTGGACATTTACTAAACCAGGGACTTAGGGACTAGGACAGCACCAGGCTGATCCCAGTTGTTAGTTAGGAAACCTGCATGTTTAGTCAGAGGTCAAGCTGACCAGGGTTTATTTTGTTTATGTTTCTTTTTGCTTTGCTGTGTTTTTGTCACTGTAAATAGAGAAATAAACCGCACCTTTTTGATCTTGAAAACCACAATCTCCGTCTGCTGGGCCTGTTTTTGTGTGGGGAGCCCATCCAGGGGATCACACACACCCGCTGCCGAGCTAACCCCCCCACAGTTGGTGGAGAACCAGTGGCAGTTTTTTTTTAAGCCAGCATGGAGGAGACACTGAAACAGCTGGCTCTAGCAAATGCCAATCAACAGCAGACAAATGCAGGTTTGCAAAAGAGCCTTGCAGCTCAACAACAGAGCTTCGCAGCCCAGCAGCAAGCTCATCAACAGAGCCTTGCAGCCCAGCAGCAATCTGAGGCCCGCTTCATAGACCTGTTACAGAAGCAAGAGCAGAGACTACAACAAATGGAAGCAGTAATGCAGCAACGTCCGCAGACCAGTGAGGAAAGCCGTCCCACTAATACCGCGTCCTTTGGGGTGAGTCGTTTATTGACAAAAATGACTGGAGAGGATGATCCAGAGGTATTTTTGACCACATTTGAAAGGACTGCTGAAAGAGAAAAGTGGCCTGAGGAGCAGTGGGCTGGACTGGTGGCTCCTCTGTTAACTGGTGAATCGCAGAAGGCTTACTATGACCTAGAGCCTGACCAAGCAAAAGACTATGTGATGCTAAAAGCTGAAATATTGGCAAGGCTGGGTGTCACCCTGGCTGTCCGGGCTCAGCGTGTGCATAACTGGACTTTCCAGCTTGGAAAACCCCCCAGGTCTCAAATGTATGATCTCATTCACCTGAGCAGGAAGTGGCTACAGCCAGAGACTTTGTCCGCACCAGAGATTGTGGAACGTGTTGTAATGGATCGGTTTTTGAGAGCTCTTCCTACTGCCATCCAAAAGTGGGTAAGCCATGGAGAACCAGAGACGGCCGGTCGTCTTGTGGATCGTGTAGAGAAATACTTGGCTACAGAGAACCTGACGGCCTCTTCCAGAGACTCTCGGACTTTCCACCCTAAGACCAGACCATCCCCAGGGGCGGATAAGAGGATTCCAAGGGGTGAGGGTGGAGAGAGTGAGAGGGTGGGAGCTCTACCCAAAGTTTGGCGAGAACAGCCTGGGAAGTCAGGGGCTCAAGAGGCAGCCAAAAGGATTGTTTGCTACCGCTGCCGGCAAGCGGGACATATTGCAGCAAATTGCCCGGTTGTGGAGGAACCCATGCAATGTGACTTTCTGACGGACCGACGTCAGTCGCTGTGTGCGACAGTCGCATGCACTGCCATTCGGGGAACTGAGAAACATTTATGCAAAATGTGTATTAATGGTAGAAATGTTGTGGTATTGCTGGATTCAGGTAGCCTTGTGACCCTGATAAAGGCTGAATTAGTTAAAACAGAGGTCTCTGGGAATAGCAAGGTAGCTGTTATTTGTGTGCATGGGGACACCCAAGAGTATCCAGTGACTACAGTGTGTTTCGAGACCCCCAAAGGTACCCTCTCTCATCCAGTGGGGTTAGTATCTCAATTACCGCATGATGCCATTGTGGGAAGGGATTTTCCGAAGTTCTGGGAACTGTGGGATGATCCTGAGCCCCCCACTGGTGCCCCTATGTACCAGGAATGTGATAGCCAGAACTCCTCTGAGAGTGGTGAGGACTCTCCAGAATTTCCCTTGTCAGTATTGGCAGGGGAGACTCAAGAAACTGGAGAGGAGCCCACCTCCTCAGACGAAAACCTACCGTCTGTGGAGTTTTCTGATCTTGAGGTTCACAGGGAAAATTTTGCCACAGAACAGTTAAAAGACCCCGCCCTAATAAAGGCACGGGAAAACGTAGTGGAAATAGATGGCGAGTTAGTGAACCCAGATAATACCTGCACTTACCCATACTTCAGCGTAGAGAAGGACCTACTGTATCGGGTGGCAAAAAGGGCAGAAGAAACCGTTGAGCAGCTTGTGGTGCCCAAACCTTACAGGAAGTTGGTGTTGGAGTTGGCCCATGGGCACATTCTTGGAGGTCATCTGGGGACAGAGAAAACCCGAGAGAGGGTATTACAGAGATTCTATTGGCCTGGGGTGATGAAGGACATAGAAAATTATTGTTCCTCCTGCCCTGTGTGTCAGAGGTCGGCCCCGATGCCACATTTCCGTAGCCCGCTGGTCCCTCTACCCATCATTGAGGTCCTGTTTGAGAGAATCGCAATGGATTTGGTAGGTCCTATAATCAAGTCCGCTAGGGGGCACCAGTACATATTGGTTATAATGGACTATGCCACCCGTTATCCAGAAGCGATCCCTCTCAGAAATACCTCGGCCAAAACCATAGCCAAAGAGCTATCTCTTGTTTTTAGCCGGGTGGGTATTTGTAAAGAACTGCTTACAGACCAAGGTACACCCTTTATGTCCCGGGTTATGAAAGAGCTGTGTAAATTGTTCAAAGTGACGCAATTGCGTACATCTGTGTATCACCCCCAAACCGATGGGCTGGTTGAAAGATTCAACAAAACCCTAAAACAAATGTTGAAGAAAGTGGTGGATAGAGATGGAAAGGATTGGGACTGTCTACTTCCTTATTTGATGTTTGCTATTAGGGAGGTGCCCCAATCCTCTACGGGATTCTCCCCCTTTGAGTTACTGTATGGGAGACACCCAAGAGGGCTGTTGGATATTGCCAAGGAAACTTGGGAAAGTGAGAGTTCTCCCCACAGGAGTGTGATTGAGCATGTCGCCCTGATGCAAGATCGAATTGCACAGGTAATGCCCATCGTGAAGGAACATTTGGCCCAAGCGCAGTTGGCACAGCAGAGAGTGTACAACCGTGGAGCCAAGACCCGTACCTTTTCCCCGGGGGATAGGATATTGGTACTTGTCCCTACGGTTGAAAGTAAATTCCTTGCCAAATGGCAAGGCCCCTACGAGATAATGGAAAAAGTGAGCGAAGTGAATTACAAGGTCAGACAACCAGGAAGGCGAAAGCCCGAACAGATCTATCACGTTAATCTGTTGAAAGCCTGGAGGGATAGAGAGTCCCTAGTCGCAGAAACTTGGTCACCAGCTCAAACTGGTTGCGTGATTCCGGAGGTTGGAATAGCAGCCACCTTGTCACAACCCCAACAACAGGAGGTTAAGGAGTTTGTGCTTCGCAACAAGGAGGTGTTCTCTGAGCTGCCGGGACAAACATCTGGGGTAGAGCATGATATTATTACCCCGCCCGGTGAAAGGGTGAAGTTAAAACCCTATCGGATCCCAGAGGCCCGACGGGAGGCAATACGGGAGGAAGTACAGAAAATGCTGAACTTAGGGGTGATAGAGGAGTCCCAAAGTGATTGGTCTAGTCCCATTGTGCTGGTGCCTAAACCGGATGGGAGCTGGCGATTTTGTAACGATTTTCGTCAGTTGAACAAAGTTACAAAATTTGACACCTACCCCATGCCACGTATAGATGAGTTGATCGACCGGCTGGGAACAGCCCGATACATGACGACTCTTGACCTCACAAAAGGGTATTGGCAAATTCCCCTGGCCAAGTCGGCCAAAGAGAAAACCGCATTTGTAACCCCAGACGGGGCGTTCCAATATAAGAGAATGCCGTTCGGGTTACAGAATGCGCCGGCCACATTCCAGCGGAAAATGGACCAGATACTGAGGCCCCATCAGAAGTATGCTGCGGCTTACCTGGATGACGTAATTGTCCATAGCACAGATTGGGCCTCACATCTGCCAAAAGTGCAAGCAGTCCTAGACTCTATCCGGGAAGCGGGGTTTACGGCTAACCCCAAGAAGTGTACCATTGGGCAGGAGGAGGCCAAATATCTTGGGTACACCATTGGGAGGGGAGTAATAAAACCCCAACTCAACAAAGTCGAGGCCATCCAGAGTTGGCCACGTCCCAACAGCAAGAAGCAGGTACGAGCCTTTCTGGGAATAGCGGGGTATTATCGGCGCTTCATTCCCCACTTTGCTTCTAAGGCTGTGCCCCTAACCAACCTGACGAAAGGGAAAGGGTCGGTCATGATTAAATGGACCCCCGAGGCTGAGGCAGCATTCCAATTCTTGAAACAAGCCTTATGTAGCCAGCCAGTGTTGTACTCACCCGACTTCTCTAAAGACTTTGTCGTACAAAGTGATGCGTCAGATGTGGGGTTAGGAGCAGTATTGTCCCAGGTCTGGAACGGGGAAGAGCACCCAGTCATTTACCTCAGCAGGAAGTTGAAGTCCCATGAGGTAAATTACGCCACGGTTGAAAAGGAGTGTTTAGCGGTGAAGTGGGCTCTAGATTCCCTTCGGTACTATCTGCTAGGTAGGCACTTTGACATGGTTACGGATCACGCTCCGTTAAAGTGGATGGCTCAAAACAAGGAGACAAATAGAAGAGTGAATAGGTGGTTCCTGGCCCTACAGGAATTCAACTTCACAGTAAAGCATCGCCCTGACGTTCAAATGGGGAATGTGGATGCTTTGTCTCGAGTACATGAATGCCTGATTGCTGGTGTTCCAACCCCAAGGTTAAAACAAGAGGGGGGGGTATGTGACAGCAGGAAGGTAAAGTCACCTGGTTGCATCCAGGGGGGTAGGTATATTTCTCCCAGATTCAGGCTTTATGCCGACTTATACAACTAGGGAGAGAGTTGATGAAGCCCAGCTGAGGCTAGTGGGCTCATGGATGATTCATACCTCTAGGGAGAGGGCTGGGCGTCGTGCAGGCAGGGAGTTGATGAGACCAGCTGAAGCTTGTCAGCTCGTTTAAGGCCTCTATAAAAACTCCCAGATTCATTAGGTGTTTGCTCATGCCTGGACCCAGACCTGTGTGGACTGTCTAGGGAGAGTGAACCCCTGTGCGGTGAGACAAAGCCTGTGTGGCTATTTGTTTGGACATTTACTAAACCAGGGACTTAGGGACTAGGACAGCACCAGGCTGATCCCAGTTGTTAGTTAGGAAACCTGCATGTTTAGTCAGAGGTCAAGCTGACCAGGGTTTATTTTGTTTATGTTTCTTTTTGCTTTGCTGTGTTTTTGTCACTGTAAATAGAGAAATAAACCGCACCTTTTTGATCTTGAAAACCACAACCTCCGTCTGCTGGGCCTGTTTTTGTGTGGGGAGCCCATCCAGGGGATCACACACACCCGCTGCCGAGCTAACCCCCCCAAAATATATATATATATATATAATCTAGTGAGGATATCCTGAGATATGCTGTATGCTACCAGTTATTGGATTTCATTGCTATGTGCAAACTCAGTAAGATCACCAAATTTAACTTTGTAGAACTACATTTATTATCGTAATTTCATATGCCATGAATTGCCACCAAAAATTATTCCCATGTACAATATATATATATGGAAATCATTCCAGAGGTATGTCCGTGGCAATTTTCCCATGATAGATAACTAATGGTAATTCAACTATTGGAACAGATGTCAGTCCCATTGCTGCAGGCAAAGTCATTTATCACCACACACTTACATACCTCAGCTGGCATACCATTAGCTAACACAGTGCATTTTACATATCACATTCTGACTTTTGCTTTTATTATGTGCTGCATGTTACTTGGCTTCCTAGAGTACTTTAGCAAAGGAAATGTATAGCTATAAGATCATCATGTTTCACATCTTTAATTGTATGTGTGCCAAAAAAAAATTATATTATTTTTATAGCACCTTCAGATTAACTCTGCACTGCTCTCATTCATTTTGTAATTACATTTGTTACAGCAAAGACATGAAATTTTTTGTAATTATGGCAAAGGGGGGAAATTATATATAGTAATACGAATCAACGCTAGCAACTAATCAAAAAGCAGCTTTCATCAAATCTATATAACTTGTGTAGCGCTACCCCCAGTTAAGAGAGCCGCTGATTTGATTTCGGGCCCTGCACGCAGTACCGCCAACCCCCGGCAATCTTACTCAACTCACTCTGGCACAGTCAGTCTAGGGTTAAACTCCTATCACTCTCAGGTATATTATACTTAATAATCTCTAAACAGTCAGACAATACGCTGAGGCAAGACTATAAAAGATATATATCAGCTTTACTGGTAATGAAGGATTTAAGATATAACATACAATATATACATGAGCCTGCAGAGCTCTGCATTAATCAATATACTAGGTGCAGCACAATAATATGGCGCCGCACAGTGTCCACCACGCGGAGCTATTATAGCGTGTGCTCGCCTATGGCGTAGTAACACAAACTTTCTAAACTCCCCGTCTAAGTCAGGCCTGACATGGGATGGAACTGAGTCTTTTTCCCCTAAGGAAGGAAGGTTTCTTCACCGGCCAGCTTTCGTTGGTGCACTTAAAGAAATAACCATTTGTAATCCGCATTGGGTGTTAACTTGAAATAACAGGGCAAACGAGAGGGGTAGGTACTTCAACTCTGTCCCGGCTACCGGACTCCCCAAGAAACACTGGTGAGCGAACAGTGGGCCTAGGCAGTCTACAGGCCTGAACACAACTCAGTCTATTGATATGGGCAGGTGCCCGCTCACCACTCCAGGCGCGATCCCAGCCTGGGACTTCCACCTCCTGTGTGTCGCACACAGCGTCTGCTCCGATCGAGTCCTCGATCCAACTCACGTCCTATCACGACAGCTTCAGGCCCTGCTTCACAGCCGATCCACACAGGATGACTTGTCACTTGACGCGCCGTGTCCCAAGAGAGCGAGCTCCACCTCTCCTCTCACTTAAGTAACCCCTCCCATGAGTCTCTGCGGTGGAACCTCCGCCCTGGGGCTGAATGGGGTAACGTAGTCCTGGGGCCTTAAAAGAGACCCCGCTACACACTCCCCCCACTTGAACTCTTTGGTCCCCAAAGATAACACAACTTCCAGCTACACATTTAACAACATCCATCAATTCTCCATATGATGTCGGCAGAGGAAATTCCCACCAGAAATGAGGCGGTGAACTCCTCTGCCCACAGGACACATTAACAACAGCATCCTGTCTAACTGTGCCAGAGAGTGAGCTGGGGTTGCCTCCCATCAAATGAACGGTGGGAGGGTCAGGGTCTTCCATACTCCTTCTGGCAGTGAATACAGTGTCCTCCGCACTCTCCCCCATTTGTGGGTAGGTTAGTCTCCTGGGAGGCTTTATGGCCCTCCGCTTCCTCTGTCCTCTGGGACTTTCTGTGGGAACAGTCTCTTCTTCTATAACCAACTCGGGGGTTCCTTCTAATTCAAGAGCATCTGGCTCCGGAGCAGGAAGATACATGGCTTCCCTTGGGTCCTCTTCAGGGGATAGTTCACCGACACTCTCCCAAGCATCTGACCAGTGACTAGATGGAATGAACTCCGTAGCTTCTGCATTCAGTGTGTGATCCTCGGTATCTTCGTCAGGTGGAAGATCAATAGCAGAAGTCGTTGGACCCTGGGAAGGCCAAAGCCAGCCAATTTCCTCTCCCTCGTCTTCACTTACTTCCGAATCTTCTGTATCCTCCATCCGAGGGGTCTCAGACCGGGTGTTAGGTCTAGGGGTGTTCGGAATGGACATGGGTTCAGGAGAATCCATCCTGGGAGGCAACCGAACTGCTTCAGCGAGCGGAAGTAGGTGGTTCCGATGCCAAGTCTTCAAAGGCCCTAACCTCCCCTCGGGTTTAAGTCTGTAAACGGGTAGGCCGGTAATTTTTTACAAATGATATAAGGTTCTGGTCTCCATCTATCTGCAAGTTTATGTTTTCCAGGGACCTCCAGGTTCCGCAATAACACTCTGTATCCTGGTTGTAGGTCTTGGATCCTAACTTTTAGGTCGAAATTCCTCTTGTTGCGAGCCCCCCTCTGTTCCGAGGCCGCCTGGGCTTGCTCATAAGCCGTCTTCAAGTTGTGTCTAAGTCTATCTACATATCCCTTGTGGGAAGCGGCAGAACAATGATCTATGGAAGTGCCGTAGGCCAGATCCACTGGCAATCTTGCCTCTCTCCCGAACATAAGTCTGTAAGGTGAGTATCCTGTAGCATCGCTGACAGTGCTGTTGTAAGCGTGCACAAGGGCCGCTATGTGACTACTCCAATGTTGCTTCTTTTTGCCACTTAAAGTTCCCAGCATGTTAAGCAGGGTTTGGTTGAACCTCTCCGGCTGAGCATCACCTTGAGGATGATAAGGAGTAGTCCTGGTCTTCTTGATCCCTAAGGCATCTAGGAGTTTTCGTATCAGTTTGCTCTCGAAATCCCTCCCCTGATCCGAATGGAGCCTTTGTGGCAGTCCATAATGTATAAAATATTCTCTACGAGTATTTTGGCCACAGTAGAGGCCTTCTGGTCCTTGGCTGGAAAAGCCTGTGCATACCGGGTGAAATGGTCGGTTACTACCAGAACATTTCCTAGTCCCTTCAGGTCGGGTTCGAGGCAGAGGAAATCAATGCACACCAGGTCAAGCGGGCTTTCACTTTGTAAATGGCCCATTGGGGCAGCTTGATGGGGCAGAGTCTTTCTCTGTATGCATCGTGCACATGAATGGCAGTATTCCTCAACTTCAGCCCTCATGCAAGGCCAATAGAAACGGTCTCTAACCAGTTGAAAAGTCCTTTCCGCTCCCAGGTGACCATGGTTGTCATGTAAGGCAATCATGACCGTCTCCCTATGTTTCTCTGGCAGGAACAACTGCCACTTGTCTTCCTGGTCATCAGAGGGGCCCCTTCGGTAGACCACTCCCTGATGCACCTGTAGCCTGTCCCACTCTTTTTTTAACAGGTGAGCTTCCTTCGAGGGGTGACGTAGGAGTATGTTTGGGTTCTGATTCTCTAATGCTTCTAGGACCAATCTCCCCATAGGGTCTTCCCATTGGTCGAATCTCAACTCCTTTTTGGTCAATCTGGGTAAGTTGTCTTCCCCCAGTAAGGCTGCTCCACAGTACTGCTTGGGGACTCCTACTATAATGACCCCTATCTCTTCTGCTCTTGAGCCTCCCTTGGCTTGGAGTTCAGCTCCTTGGCAAAGGGCCCGCACCCCATCAGGTGCCACTTGGGTCCAGTCTTCACTACTGTGGTTGGGAACATGAGACCTTCTGGACAGGGCGTCCACATCTCAGTTTCCCGCCCCAGGTCTATATTTCAAGCTGAAACTGAAAGCAGACAACGCCGCCAGCCATCTATGCCCTGTGGCGTCCAGCTTCGCTGTGGTAAACAGGTAGGTAAGGGGGTTGTTATCCATTTTGACAGTGAAATCTGCCCCATATAGGTAATCTCGAAGTTTGTCTACTATGGCCCACTTGAGGGCGAGGAACTCCAACTTATGGGTAGGATAGTTCTTTTCAGAGGGGGTCAAGCTTCTGCTCACATACGCAACAGGTCTCTGTTGCCCTTCATGCTCCTGGTAGAGTACTCCTCCCAGACCATCATGACTGGCATCCACATGGAGTTCGTAAGGCTTCTTTGGGTCTGCATAGGCCAGAACAGGAGCGGTGGTCAAGCTTTTTTTCAGCATCTGGAAGGCGCCTTCACATTTCTCATTCCACTGGTCCTTGACTGACTCCCCCGGCTTCCTGGGGCCCGAGTCATCCTCTTCCCCCTCCGTCTTCAGCAACTCATTCAAGGGTCTCGCTATTCGAGCAAACCCCTCTACGAACCTCCTGTAATAGGAACAGAATCCTAAGAAGGACCTGAGTTTGGTTACGGTGGTAGGTCTTGGCCAGGAGGTGACAGCCTCCAGTTTTTCAGGGTCTGTGGACACCCCATCTTCGGACACTATGTGTCCCAGATAGTTGACTGAAGACTGTTAAAATTGGCATTTTTCAGGTGAGAGCTTGAGTCCTTCTTCACTCAGTCTCTTCAAGACCTTCTCCAGCCTTTCTTCATGTTCCTCCAAAGTTCTGCCAAAGACTATGATGTCATCCAAGTATACAAGGACCTCGATGAGGTTCATGCCTCCCACAGTCTTCTCCATGAGTCTTTGGAATGTGGCTGGAGCTCCAGACAGACCCTGAGGCATCCGATTGAATTCAAAGAACCCCACTGGGGTTATGAAAGCCGTCTTTTCTTTGTCTTCTGGGTGCATCGGGATCTGATAATACCCGCTCTTTAAGTCCATAACACTGAACCACTTGGCTCCGGATAAGCTCTGCAAGGCATCTTCTATCCTTGGAGTGGTATACTGATCCGGAGTGGTTCTCCTGTTGAGGGTCCTATAGTCAATACACAACCTTAGTGACCCGTTCTTCTTCCGGACCACTACTATGGGGGAGGCATACGGACTTCTAGACTCTTGGATCACACCTGTTCGCTTGAGCTCAGCAAGCTGTTCCCTCATATCTTCGAGGTCTGCCAATGGAACCCGCCTAACCCTTTCTCTGAAGGGCTTGTCTTCCTGGAGGCGGATTCGATGGGTGGCACTCCTAGCACACCCCACATCAAACTCATCATGTGAGAAGATCCTCTCCCACCGAGTCAACTGGTTCCGGGCTCTCTCTCTCCAAGCCCTGGGCAGGTTTGGATTCTCCATGGAAAGCTTCTCCCACACTGTACTCTCTCCATCTGTCTTCCCCACATCTGATGAAGCAACTGGTGTGGCTGGGCTCACCCGGCCCAATAACAGCCTGGCTGGGCCTTCCATGGGACCATCCGTGGTGTTTCTGACACTCACAGGCAACTTGCAGTGAGCTTTCTTCAGGGCCCTTACTGGGACCACTTCCGGGACTACCTCCAAGCCTGAAGGTTCTTCTCTTGGGTCGGGTTCCAACATCACAAAAGGGCCCGGCTGCTCCCAAGTGAGGTTCACTGTGGCCTTCAAGTAGGTTACTTCACCGGGTTGCAGCACTATCCCTTTTCTTCCGAGTCTCCAGACCTTCCCTACCCCCTCTTCCGGGGCCTTTTGCTCTAAGATCAGCCGTTGGAAGGCGGCCTTCAACATTGGGTGAATCTCCGTGACTGGGAGGTTCTTCCTTCTTGTTAGTGGAAACAAAAGTCTTCGGACCAGATCCGTGTTGGTTCCTATTATTAAGGAACTCCTGTTAGCTCCAGGCGGTCGGGGGCACACCACAGCCAAGGTGTCGAACACTTCCCCCTTCCCAGCTATGGATGGGTCAAACGTCAGTCTTATGGGTAGATACCCGTCATAAGGAAACTTCTCTGTTCCAATTCCCCATATCTCTCAAGCCTCGTACACACGACCGAGTTTCTCGTCGTAAAAAACACGTCGTTTTTTTCGACGAGATTCTTGTTAACCTTGTCGATTTTCTCGTCAAGCTTTCCATGCGTACACACTGACATTTCCCAATTTCCTCGTTGTTCTCCGCGGTCACGTCCAGCACGTACGACGGCACTATAAAGGGGAAGATCTTTTTTCTTGGCGCCACCACTTGGGCTGCTTTTGCTGATCTCGTGTTACCGCGTGTGAAGTAAAAGTTTGGGAAGAGACGATTCGCGCTTTTCAGTCTTCGTACTTTTCAGTTCGTTTTCTGCGGTTCAGTTTGTGCTTGTGGGTTCGTATCTTGACTTTCAGGGCGTCTAGGCAGGTTGTATCTGTTTTACAGTGCGTTCTTGCCTGTTCGTTCCTGTTTTTCAGTTCGTTATTCATAGGCCTTGCTGTTCTAAAGTGCGTTCTGTTCTGTACGTTCTGATAAGACGACCGTTTCCTAGCCATGTCGCCTGGACGTTCTCGTCGTCGAGTTCGTGCTGTGCGTGCGCTTGGTGTTGGTCTGCTTGTTTTGGACCAAGACCAGTCCATGAATGGTGTGAGGAGGAGTTCATGGACCAAGAATTGGTTGCTCCAGCGGGACCAATTCTGCCACATGCCTCTGCTGCGGAACATAGTCGAGAATAATCCTGAGGACTACAGGAATTTTCTGCGGATGTCTGACCCCGTTTTTCAGGAACTGTTGGCTTTGGTGTCCCCCTATATTACCAGGAAGGACACCGTTATGCGGGAAGCCATCAGTGCTGAGCAGAGGCTCATCGCCACGTTACGTTATCTGGCGACAGGGAGAAGTCTTCAGGACTTGAAGTTCACGACAGGCATCTCCCCCCAGGCTCTGGGCCTCATAATCCCAGACACCTGTTCTGCTATTATACAAGTCCTGCAGGAGGACTATATTAGGGTAAGTTTTCCCCATTAACATCACATTTTATGTATTACATGTATGCTAATGTATTGTATTTCTTTCATCCTTCCCTAATTACCATGATTGTAATATGCTGAGAATGTCCTCTTTGTCCTCATGCATGCTTGAAGCTTTAGATTGCCCCTTTTTTCTCTTCCATGCATATTTTCCTTCACTAACCTTTCCAGCAGGGGCGCCTGTTGCTCCAAATGTTTGGGGGTTCAAACCACAATTTAGGAAATAAACTTCCTCCTTTTTTGCTCTGGTGCCTATTAAACGCCCCCATTTGTTCCCTCCAATGCAGCCATTTTGTTCCCTCTAATGCAGCCAGTTCCCCCCCCAGCCCTGCACTTACCTTCTTGTGGTCAGCGCCATCCTTCTTCTGTCCTTGATGTCTTCTCCTTCCCTTGATGTTGCATCAGCCAATCATGTTACCATTAAACAGACTTGGTGAACATGATTGGCAGAGCAGCCTGTCAGTGTTTACCCAAGGAATGCCCCCCCCCCCCGCGTTCCCTATTTAACTTTTCTGAAGCCGATTACATCCCTCAGGCTGTAATGTGCAAGACAATTTTTCTTACTGTTTCTGATATGCAATTTTAAGCCCATAAATGCTGCAGTTCTTCATATGTCGGTCGCTTAACAGGGGGCCATCCACCTGAATAGTGGGCGGCATAGACAATACATAGGTTAATGCAAGGCATGAACCTATGTATTGTTCTGAGTGACGGGCACAGGAGAGAGGGGGCAGTGCTCCAGCGCCCACTCTGGACGCACCGCCACTGCAATGCTATCCTGTGTCCAAACACATCTACCCCCCCCTCCCCATTATAATTTATTAATGGACCATCATAGGGGGTGATGAATATGATACATGAACCTTCCATTATACTTATTTAAAACACCTTAATAAACGTAGACTTTGCTTGATGTTGGCCTCTAATGTATTTTCTTAGAATATACTTGTAATGTTTGATTTGTGTATTCTAATATTTTTTCATCTTGTTTGACTCCACAGCTTCCTTCCACGCCACAGGAATGGCAGACTGTGGCATCGGAGTTTGCCACGCGGTGGGACTTCCCCAACTGTGGTGGTGCTATAGACGGGAAGCACGTCCGCATCGTGCCGCCACCCCGTTCTGGGTCCTACTACTTCAATTACAAGGGGTTTCATAGCATTATGCTGATGGCGGTGGTGTCAGCACGGTATGAATTCCTCTATGTTGATGTAGGGAAGAATGGCCGAATGTCCGATGGGGGATCCTTCATCCAGACGGAGTTTGCCCTCCGTCTCCAGAGTGACGACCTTGCATTGCCACCGGATGCAGGGAATATTGAAGGACTCCCCTTTGTTTTTTTGGCTGATGAAGCTTTCGGGCTCGGACCACATCTTATGAGGCCATTTCCTCAGAGGACCCTGACCCCAGAGAAGAGGGTGTTCAATTACCGGCTGGCCAGGGGCCGAAGAGTCGTTGAAAATGCCTTTGGCATAATGGCCAGCCGGTTCCGCCTTTTTATGACTTCAATACACTTGGCGGACTACAAAATAAACTATGTAGTATTATGCTGCTGTGTGCTACACAATTTTCTTTGCCGCAAATCTAATTCCTATATGGCCTCAGTTTTGCCTGAGGCTGGACTTTCCCCTGATAATCCCTTGCCGGGCCTGGAATCTGCCCGTGCTGGCTTGCCCCCCCAAAATGCCCGTGAGGTTCGGGACAAATACATGGACTATTTCACGGGTAGGGGGGCAATTCCTATGCCAGGCTTTGTCTAAAGATTCCTGTCTAACGATCCAAATAAAAATCTTGTTTAAACTTCTAACTTTTTTTGGTTTCCTGTCTCCTAGTTTGTCTTAGTGCATTTGTAGTGCCAAGTGTATTTTCCTTTAGTAAATACCAACCATTTCCCTATGTAACCTTTAAAAATGTACCAAATAAGGTTAGAGCGTATTAGAAAAAGAAGCTACACGTTGTTTGTGTTCAAATATTTTACTATGTGCAAATTCACACACCTTTTTTATTTTTATTTTACATTTTTTGTTTGCCTGGCCACAAACCGGCAATTGTTTTCTTAGGAAAATACAAAAACAACAGTTGCATTCCAAAAATTACAAAATTGGATACCTCAGAGCAATCTGAGACATTCACTTACACAAACTATATGTCTCTATGTGCCCGTCCTAATATGGGGTCCTGCCACCCCTTGCCCAGCCAAAAATTTAATATGCACACAATTGGGATTATTTTCCTATAGGGATTTTAGACTCCTGATCCCTATTGTCAACATGTGCTATCTGCCATCAGGGGTGATCAATGGACGTGTTTTGGGGGTTCAACCCCTTCCTCAGTTCACCTACTTTAGATACGAGGAAGGGGTTGCACCCCCAAAAGACGTACATGGATATCCCCTGATGGCAGATAGCACATGTTGACACACTGTGTGCAGATTCAATTGTTGGCTGGTTTGATAGTCAAAAAGTTTTTTAAAAGTTGAAGAAGAAACATGAAAAAAAGGGGGTTGGGATGCCTTATTGAATTCTCCCCAAAACATCGAGAATGTCTTTAAATGTTTGATCCATCACATTAATTCTTTCTTTAATTTTGTCCAGTTCCGTGCTACATTCCATCACTTGCTGGATGAGGCGGAGGGCACTGTCAGCAGAGAAACCTGTACTATCCTTCACCCCAACATTCACATCCCCTAAAAACAAAATAAAAAGGTATTATAACTCTGCAGGCCTACCTCTCTTACCTGAAGCTGTGGTGTCAGATACTGACCTGTTGTGGTGACCAGTTCCACAACGTCATCCACCTCTCCTTCCTGCACTTCTCCTTCCTCCACCTCAACTTCCTCCACATCTTTAGGTTGTTGGTCTTTTGGAGTTTGGGGTTGTTGTGAAGCTGTGGGGTTCCTGTGCTCCCTGGAGTGTCCTCCTCCCAGTCTTCTCTCCCCTATGAGAATCAAACAAAAGGTAGAGTTATCACACAGAAATTCTCTATGTAAAAAAAAAAAAACAGGCTAAATTGCTTGGAAGTGGGGTACAAGTGTGTGTTTGGGCGGAAGTTAAAGATGAATGCATTATTTCTGAGCAAGAATATGCTTAGTATTCACCTTTGTCTGTCATTTTTTAGACATGTAGGCAACACAAAAATTCTCTGATGCACCTGTGTGGGACACCCAAAAAAGGCGGGTCTGGTGGCCCACACTATAGTGCTCCAAAGTACAGATGTGGAAGCAGCTGCTGAGTGTCCTCTCCTTTACACTGACAAAAGTTTGCATTTCATTCTCTTTACAAACACATCATCTAGCCTAAAACTTTGTGCCCCAAATTTCCAAAAAAATGGCAGATGTCTAATTACTTTTGTGGCTGTAAAATAAGCCAAAACAGCGGATAGTGGCCGAACGAAGTGTCTGTAACGTAACGAACGATTACTGTGCCCAACCAAGTTCAAAACATTACATTTTGGAAGGGAGTCCAATAAGGAAAAAAAACTAAACCAGCAACATGTCAGTTTAGAAACGGATTAATAGCAGAAAAGTGTACATTTTACTTACTTTTTGCGAGCATTCTCTTAATGCTCCTTAACTGCTCTGGCTCCCTCAGTTTGAGGTCTGACCACCTCTTTCTGAGCTGCTCATTTGAGCGTTTCACCCCGAAATTCGTCTTCAGACTCTTCACGACTTTAGTGAGGATTTTGGCCTTCCTTCTATTTGGTTTGCTATACGGCCCATGCTTTGCGTCATAATCAGACTTGAGCAAGATGTCCACCATCTCCGCCATCTCAGCAAAAGACATATTCGATGCCTTGAATCTCCTCCTTGGTCGTGACGTTTCCTCGGTCTCCGGGCTTGTCTCCTCCTCGTTAGTTGCGGAATTATCAGACACCTGCTGTAACTCCACCATATCTGTCTGCGCGCCGAAAGAGAAGGGGCGGGGAAAAGATGTTAGTTAGAACGTCATGGGCGGGCGACGTGTGCGGAGCGACGTGTTCGTATTTTGACGCATGTGTGGTGTGTATATAGCAAACACACATGTGACTATAGTACGTTCGGTGTGCGGAGAGAGGAGTTCAAGTGACGGACGTGTGAACGAAGGTATGTGATTTTGAGACTGTGCCAAATTGTTGGCCTATACTGTCTTGAGAATGTTGTAGGATATATATGGTGACTACGATGTTAAGGAGGTTAGACTGTTTGCCTCACATTAGTTATATATTATTTATTTAACTTGCAGATACAATATGAATGTCTTTATTAGCGACAAAGAGTTCCTGGCGGAATTTATTGACCGGGTAAGGGAGCAGCCGGCTCTGTGGGAGACGAAAAACCCCATCCACAAAAAAAGAGGGGTGAGAAAAGCAGCACTGGAGAAGCTGCTCCCATTTGTGCAGACCAAGGTGCCCACAGCCACAGCAAAACAAGTGGACACTAAAATTGGGAGCTTGAGAGGCACCTACAGGACTGAACGCTCTAAGGTCCTGGCTTCTCAGAGGTCAGGAGCAGCAGCAGGTGATGTGTATGTCCCGATTTTGTGGTACTACAGCAGGATGTCCTTCCTGGATGACCACATTGAGGCAAGGCCATCACTCTCCACTCTTCCCCCCAGACTTCCCTGCAGCCAACCTGAGCCTTCTCTGGAGCAAGAGGAGGCAGCCATCCTGGATGAACCTGATTTGGCCATCTGGAGCCAGGTATAGTATTAAATGAAAATGTATTGGGATAAAATTAATGTTGCCAAATATGTCAAGATGAGAAACATACAATATTTTTGCTTCCACAAGTGAAATCAAGATCTCGAGACATTAGTCTGCACTTAATTGGGTGCTAAATAGTCAATCTGATGTAGGTGTAAATTAGAAAAAATGATTTCTGGATTTACATTCTAATTGCTTCAATCATGTTCATAAAGTTTGCTGCAAAGATTAAACCAACATATTAAACTATGTCCCTTTTTCATACACAGGATGAAATCAGCCAGGAGGAGGGTCTGGAAACTATCAGGCAGGAGGAGGAAGGGCCCAGTGGCAGCCAGGAGGAGGCAGGGCCCACTGTGAGCCTGGAGGTGGCAGGGCCCACTGTGAGCCAGGAGGTGGCAGGGCCCACTGTGAGCCAGGAGGTGGCAGGGCCCGGTGGCAGCCAGGAGGTGGCAGGGCCCAGTGGCAGCCAGGAGGTGGCAGGGCCCAGTGGCAGCCAGGAGGTGGCAGGGCAAAGGAGAAGCACCAGATCCCAGGTGCCTCCCATCTGGCTTCCCAAAAGAGGCAGGAGGGACAGGACCACCAGTGAGGCAGCAATGGCCCTTATTAAAGAGGCCCATGCCACCCTCAAAGAGCCCACATCCCCTGAAGAGGCCATTGCCGGCCTAGTGGAGGCAAAGTTCAAGGTGATGAGCATGGAGCAACGCCTCCTATGCGAGCCCCTGCTCATCACCTTGCTCAACAAGGGGGTGATGGGAAAATTACCCCCAATACCGCCATTTGTGAGGTGGCACAACTGTCCCAACCTCAACCTCCTCCTCCACCTCCACATTCTTCTTCTGCCCCACCCCCTTCTCCTCCACCTCCACCTTGTTCTTCTGCCCCACCCCCTTCTCCTCCACCTCCACCTTGTTCTTCCGCCCCACCCCCTTCTCCTCCACCTCCACCTTGTTCTTCTGCGCCACCCCCTCCTCCTCCACCTCCTCCTCCTCCTGACAGGAGTACCCCTCCAGTGGCCCAGCCTCCAGCCAAACGAAGAAGGAAGGCTGCAGGGAAGGCTTCAGGAAAGGTTGCAGGGAAGGTTGCCAGGAAGACGAGGAAGTGATGGCCTTGCTTCATTGTGGTCGGACAGAAGGCAGTCTGTTGTAGTACCACACACTTGGGACATATATATCACCTGCTGCTGTTCCTGACCTCTGGGAGGCCAGCATCAGATTGTGCTCAGAAATGTTGGCCTTCTCAAGCTCCCAATTTTAGTGTCCACACAGGGTTGATGTGTGGTCTGGGGTCCCTGGGATGCACAAATGGCAGCAGCTTCTCCAGCGCTGCCTTCTCTTTATTTTAGTTCAAACATGAATAAATGTTATTTTTCTTTAAGTTCATACTTGACTATGTGTATTTGTAAAAATGTAAAATCTAGCATTGGAGTAAGCAGATACATTTGACTGACAAAAAAAGGGACAGATACCAACCCCCCAAAAAAATAACGAAATCGTATTTCCCAAAAAAGGGTGTAAAATTTTAATAATATATATTAAAAGATTCAATGGGAGATCACTACCAAAACATTGCGAAATTACAATTAACATCAGTTTGAAAAATATCAAATTTTTAAATATTCCTAAAAACTTGCACGATATAATACACATAAATCTTCTTAAGAGCAGCATGAAAAAGGTTAAAAAAAGATAGTCATAACTCTGTGTGAATATCAGCAGCAAAAGAAGTTTATTCGTTTGGATTAATGTAACATTCTAACGAAGATTTCAATGCACAACATTTAAACGATGTAAAAATTTGGAGCGTGACGAATGTGCTATCTCCATTACGAAGGCTTGTTTTACCAGAAGATGCGCTCCCGTCTCATAGTTGCTTGTGAGCATGCGCGCTTTTGGAAGAGTCGTAAAAGCATACACACGAACCATTTTCTCGTCACAAAACAGGCCGACGAGAAACACGACAAGGAAATCTGGAATCCTGACGAGAAAATAGAGAGCAGGTTCTCTATTTTCTCGTCGAGATTCACGGCAATTTTCTTGTCGTAAAACCATACACACGAACGGTTTTCTCGTCAAAAAAGCTCACGCGGCACTTTTCTTGCAGGTTTTGGACGAGAAACTCGGTCGTGTGTACGAGGCTTCAGTCTTCAATCTTCTGTATGGGTAGGTGACTTAGGTACCTGTCGTAGTAGTCTCGATACAACAGGGTCACCTGCGCTCCAGTATCCAACAGGGCTCTTGTGTAGATCCCCTCCACTTGAATGGATACAATTGGAGAGGGACCCACCAGTTTCTCTGGGTACTGCTTCGAAGGGGTCTCCTTCCTGAGATCTTTGCATTCCTCTCCTTGACTTTCCTTTCTCTTTTTGTCTTTGGACCTAAGTCTCTCCTGAGCCTGGTATGCATTGATCTCTCACCTCTGTATGGGTGTAACTACCCGCTGAGGGACTTTATTGTGTTTCTTTGGAGTACGTTCCTTCTGAGGAACCCTTGGTTTCTTCTGTGGGGTCCTGGCCCCTTCTCTCATGTGCTTCTTATTCAGTATGGAGTTCCTTGATGATGATGGGCACCCGGTTGACTCCTTCACCGGGGCCCGTTGAAGTTTTCCGGCGGCTTGCGGTTATTCAATCTCTTCTTCTTGGGACTGGCACATACTTTGGCAAGATGGCCCGCTCCCCCACAATTGAAGCAGATCACATTTCCCCAATTTTCCAGGGATGCGGGTGCTGATGTATTCGGGAACAATTCCTTCCTCTGACTTTCCCTCTCTGTTACCCTTGACTCCTTTTCCATCAGGGAGGTCAACATTCCATGCACTTGGGACATCTGCGACTTCAAGGTATCCACCTCTGCATCTCTTTCCAAGGTCATGGCTGTCCTGACCATCACCGGAGGAGGGTTCACCGTCTCAACTGGTTGGCTCCTCTTTTTCTCCTCCAGCATAGCTTCTTCCTCTCTGACTACTCGGATCAAGTCAGGGCACTCCAGGCTCTTCCCGTCCTGTCTTGTACGTAACGCCAGTGCGATGGGATCCAGGGGTTGAGATCCTCTCATTACCTGTTGGACCCAGGCCTCATCCACCTTCTTCGGGTCAATCCCCTTCTTTAAGATCATCTTGTGCAGTATTTTGTCTAGGCGCATCATGAACTCTAATAGCTTTTCCCCTGCCTTTTGATAGCAATGCTCCAGTTGGTAGGTAAGTTCAGTGATCTTCTCTGTTCCACCGAACACATTCTGCAGAATGTCTAGATAGTCCTGCGCAGTACAGTCTGTCTTGCTCATCTTGAGGTTGCGTACGGCCTCTAAAGCAGGCCCCTTCAAACTCTCAGCAATTCTCTGCTTCTTCCTGTGGTCTGGGACTTCCCACTCCTCCAGAGCCTGAGTTGCACCGTCTAACCACTCCTCAAATCCTTCTTCGCCTGAAGGTACAGGTTTCCTTCCTGAAAAGATTCTAAGTTTCCGGTATCCTGATATTTGATAATCTGCCGGGTCTTTCTTGCATTGCGCTATGATTTTCCCTAGAACCGCGCATAATTCTGTGCTGAGGGTGCCCTGCGTCGACCCAGGACTCTCTTCTTTCTTTACATCTTTTAGGTTGGGTGGGGTGCGTATTAACCTATAAGTTTGTTTATCCACTGTTTCTATGCTTGGCTTCTTGAAGTCTTCTGGGACTCCTTCCTTCCATTTTATCAGTACATATGTCAAAGGAGGTTCTGATCTGACATCCACTATCCATGCCTTCTGTTGTGGGGACAATGACATTACTAACAGTTTCACTGCATCTTCTTGCCAGATCCCTGGGAGTTCTATGATCACTGCCCCATTTGGATCTGTGTTGACTGCTGCGCACCACTTCACTACTTCTAGTGGGTCCATGCTGGTACTTTTTGGCTGCTATTTACTGCAACAGGATCCCGGACTCACGAGCCCCCACGTGTAGCGCTACCCCCAGTTAAGAGAGCCGCTGATTTGATTTTGGGCCCTGTACGCAGTACCGCCAACCCCCGGCAATCTTACTCGACCCACTCTGGCACAGTCAGTCTAGGGTTAAACTCCTATCACTCTCAGGTATATTATACTTAATAATCTCTAAACAGTCAGACAATACGTTGAGGCAAGAATATAAAAGATATATATCAGCTTTACTGGTAATGAAGGATTTAAGATATAACATACAACATATACATGAGCCTGCAGAGCTCTGCATTAGGGTTGTCCCGATACCGATACTAGTATCGGTATCGGGACCGATACCGAGCATTTGCGTGAGTACTTGTACTCGCGCAAATGCTACCGATGCTTCACCCGATACTTTTTTTTTTCTTTCAGTGTAGAGTGGCCGGAGAGGGCGGGAGGAGTCAGTGGCTGGGGAGTGCGGGCGGAGTCTGGCTGGAGAGGGCGGACAGAGCCTGTGGACAGAGAGTGCAGGCGGAGTTTGGCTGGAGATGGGGCGGGCAGAGTCTCTGAAGGAAATGCGGGCGGAGTCTGGCTGGGGTGGGCGGAGTCTGGCTGGGGAGGGCGGGCACAGTCAGTGGACCGAGTCGGCGGGGGGAGAGCGAGTCCCTCACCTGAAGTTGAACGTGGTAAGCTGGCAGGGGTGCAGGGCGTAGTCGCCTCAGGATCGGTGACCGGTGCTGTCACATTCGGTCACCGTCAGCGGCTGAACGTCCATCTTGGTACACCCTGCACTCGGCTGCAGTAAGCAGCAGCAGACATCTTGTTACACCCAGCCCGAGCTATATGGGCTGGGTGTAACAAGATGTCCGCTGCTGCTTACTGCAGCCGAGTGCAGAGTGTACCAAGATGGACGTTGCAGCAGTTTTTTTTTTTTTTATAAATCCTGTGTCATTTTTTGCAGCATTTCAGTGCCAGCCACCTATCAGTGCCCACAAGTGCTACCTATCAGTGCCATTTACCAGTGCCACCTATCAGGTGGCACTGGTAGATGGCACTAATTGCACTGATAGGTGGCACTTATGGGTACTGATAGGTGGCACTGATTGCACTGAAAGGTGGCACTTTTGGGCACTGATAGATGGCACTGATTGCACTAATGGTGCAATCAGTGCCATCTATCAGTGTCCACAAGTGCCACCTATCAGTGCAATCAGTGCCATCTTTCAGTGCCCACAAGTGCCACCTTTTAGTGCTATAAGTGCCACCTTTCAGTGCTATAAGTACCACCTTTCAGTGCTATAAGTGCCACCTTTCAGTGCTATAAGTGCCACCTATCAGTGCCATCTATCAGTGCCCACAAGTGCCATCTATCAGTGCCACCTATCAGGGCCCACAAGTGCCATCTATCAGTGCCATCTATCAGTGCCCACAAGTGCCACCTATCAGTGCCCACAAGTGCCACCTATCGGTGCAATCAGTGCCCACAAGTGCCACCTATCAGTGCAATCAGTGCCACCTTTCAGTGCCCACAAGTGCCACCTATTAGTGCTACCAGTGCCCATAAGTGCCACCTATCAGTGCCATCTATCAGTGCCCATAAGTGCCACCTATCAATGCCATCTACCATTGCCATCTATCAGTGCCCATAAGTGCCACCTATTAGTGCCATCTATCAGTGCCATCCACCTATTAGTGCCCATCAGCGCCAGTCACCAGTCAGTGCCCATAAGTGCCGCCTATCAGTGCCAGCCACCTGTCAGTGCCACCTATCAGTCCCCATCTTTCAAACTGTCACATGACATTGAAAAAAAGTATCGGTAATCGGTATCGGCGAGTACTTGGAAAAAAGTATCGGTACTTGTACTCGGTCTTAAAAAAGTGGTATCGGGACAACCTTACTCTGCATTAATCAATATACTAGGTGCAGCACAATAATATGGCGCCGCGCAGTGTCCACCACGCGGAGCTATTATATTGTGTGCTTGCCTATGGCGTAGTAACACAAACTTTCTAAACTCCCCGTCTAAGTCAGGCCTGACATGGGATGGAACTGAGTCTTTTTCCCCTAAGGAAGGAAGGTTTCTTCACCGGCCAGCTTTCGTTGGTGCACTTAAAGAAATAACCATTTGTAATCTGCATTGGGTGTTAACTTGAAATAACAGGGCAAACGGGAGGGGTAGGTACTTCAACTCTGTCCCGGCTACCGGACTCCCCAAGAAACACTGATGAGAGAACAGTGGGCCTAGGCAGTCTACAGGCCTGAACACAACTCAGTCTATTGATATGGGCAGGTGCCCGCTCACCACTCCAGGCGCGATACCAGCCTGGGACTTCCACCTCCTGTGTGTCGCACACAGCGTCTGCTCCGATCGAGTCCTCGATCCAACTCACGTCCTATCACGACGGGTCAGGATCCACCCAGGCTCCGCAGTATGGTGAAAGGCTCTTCGGACTTCAAGCAAGGCCTCAGGCTTCAGGCCCTGCTTCACAGCCGATCCGGACAGGATGACTTGACGCGCCGTGTCCCAAGAGAGCGAGCTCCACCTCTCCTCTCACTTAAGTAACCCCTCCCATGAGTCTCTGCGGTGGAACCTCCGCCCTGGGGCCGAATGGGGTTCTGGGTAATGTAGTCCTGGGGCCTTAAAAGAGACCCCGCTACACTTGTCAAATATTTTTATTAGATTTTCATAAGGGAAACAAAAAGAAAAAAGGAACGGGGAGTTTACAGAGGTACATAGGTCAATATTTATGTGGTACATTCAAAGTTTGCAATACTATGCAATTAATACCATATTTGTGACATTAATAGTTAACATATAATAATATACAACTACTATAAATTCAGGGAAAGGAATAGGGGTGGTAAAAAAAAAAAAGGGGGGGGGAGAACATTCGGGTTGGTGATTTGGCTCGCAACTAACACATATATAAAATCTGTTAATTATAATATGAAATCTAGATTGGTGACAACAAAGACTGGTCAAAGTCAATGGGGAGGTGATGTTTTATCCAAGGCTGCCAAATCTTACGGAATTTATTGATTTTATTGCCTTCGATGGCCGACATCTTAGCGTGAATAAGAGCTCTGTTCATTCTGTGTTTGGCTTCCGCCAAAATTAGGGTCTGGGTTTTCCAAGCTTTCGCAATGGTTTGCTTGGCTGCAGTATTAAGATGGATTAATAGTTGAAACTGAGTATGTGTAAGCGTGGTAGGTTTTAGGTTTAAAAGTGCCATAGCTGGGTCTGGAGGAATAGTAAGGGCAAGGGCTTTAGATGTCATTTTAAATATGCTCGTCCAGAATTCCTTTACAACCGGGCATTGCCACCATATGTGAAAATGAGTGCCAGGAGTGTCACATCCTCTGAAACAGTTCGGCGAATATGTGGGAGCGAATTTCGCTATTCTAGCTGGTACTAAGTACCAGCGCGTTAACACTTTATAATTTGTTTCTACAGCAAAACAATTAGGAGAGGAATTTTTTGTGGCTAACCAGATGTTAGACCAGTCTTTGGAGTCAAATACTAGATTCATGTCTTGTGTCCATTTGGTTGCGTACAAGGGTAATGTATCAATGGGATTTGCATTCATTTGTTGGTAAAGAATTGAGATTAGTCCTCTGACATGTGGGTTGGTTATACAAATCTGCTGAAATTGAGACAATTGAGTAAGTGATGAACCCGTGTTATGAAGTGGTTCCTAAAAAATTTTGATCTGTAAATATCTGAAACCTTCAGACACAGGGAGCCCAAAAGATTCACATAGTACAGGAAAGGAATGGATGTTAGTATTAGATACTAAATTGTGTAATCGAGTCAAATTGGTGGAAGACCATGCTGAGAAGGATTTTGGGTATTTCCAAGCAGGATAGAAAGCGGGATTCCTAAGGAAGGAAAGTAGGGGATTATGTGAGGATTGGAGCCTATGTGAGTTTTTAAATTTATCCCAAATAGCTAAAGAGTGTTTGGTGATTGGATTATATAGATGTGACCTATCCTCGGGTCTAGTCCATAACAAGTTAGCTACCGACAAGGGGTCACAATCTACTGCCTCCATAGCCACCCATAAAGGTGTCTCATCAGTTGAGTGGTATTTGGCTAATGGTGCAATCTGTGCGGCGTTGTAATAAGAGGAGAAGTTGGGTAGCCCCATTCCCCCCTTCAGTTTATGAAGGTATAATGTGGCTTTAGGTATCCAGGGTTTAGTTGTACCCCAGATAAAGGACATAGCTCTACGTTGAGTGAGTCTTAGAAAATAGTAAGGTAATGGGATTGGAAGCACTCTAAATAAATATAAAAATTTGGGCAATATTGACATCTTTACTGTATTGATCCTTCCAATCCATGACAATGGAAGGGAAGACCATAACTTCATTAAACCAGTTGTTTGTCTCAGCAAAGGTAAATAATTAGTAGTAAATAATTCTTTAAGAGAGATTGTGAGTTGAATTCCTAAATAGGGAAGTTGTTTCGGTACCCAATTAAAGGGTAAGGAATTTTTTGCCAGATGTGGTTCAGATTAGGACAAAGAGATGTTTAGCGCATTTGATTTAGCGGGGTTAACGTATAGTCCTGATATTTGAGCAAAGTTATCTAAAATCTTGATCAAATTTGGGGCTGATATATAAGGATGTGTCATAAAAATAAGGATATCATCCGCGAAAAGACATAACTTGTGTTGATATCCCCCTAATTCTATACCTTTAATATCTACAGTAGATCTAATTAATTGCGCTAATGGCTCTATCAATAGGGCAAAAGGTAACAGGGATAGGGGGCAACCTTGTCTAGTTCCTTGTCTTATGTCAAACATTGGTGATTTATAACCAGCGTATTTTACATATGCTTTTGGACTATTGGAATGGGAAGAGACCGAAGTCAGGAAATGATCGCCGAAACCCCATTTTTGAAGTGTATATTACATATAAGGCCAAGTGACAGAATCAAACGCCTTTCTTAAATCTAAAGAAATAAGGCATGACGGGATTTTCCTTGATTTGGCTGCTTGGATAAGCAGGAGTGCTCGTCTAATATTATCACTTGCTTGACGTTTAGGCATAAAGCCTGTTTGGTCCTTATGTATTAAATGTCCAATGATGCTATTCAATCTGGTCGCTAGAATTTTGGCTATTAATTAAATATCTAGGTTAAGGAGGGATATAGGACGATAACTAGCCCAGGAAGTTGTTTCTGAATGTGGTTTGGGAATCATAGCAATAAGAAGGTTTCTGTTCTGAAGGAATGACCTGTCAGGATAGAATTAAAGGTCTAGTTAAGATTGGTGTCAGTATGTGTGTAAATTGTTTATAATAAGCTGCAGAAAAACCGTCTGGGCCCGGTCTTTTCTGAAGTTTAAGATTTTTAATAGCATTTGACACTTCGTTGTCCAAAATGGGAAATCTATATAACTTATGATCTAAACAAAATGGTACAATTGCCTAAGATCCATAATGAGCAAGTTTAGATGCCAACAAACATAGCAACAAGGTGACATTTCTGAAAAAATAAATAAATAAATTAGTATAAATATCTATGAATATTATTTAATAAGTTATACTGAGACAAAGCATTGACAGTCACCTTTGGTCGCTACTTTGAAACAAAGCAGCTTAAAGCGGAGTTCCACCCAAAAGTGTAACTTCCGCTTATCTGATTCCTCCTCCCTCCGGTGCCACATTTGGCACCTTTCGGGGGGGTGGGGGGGAGTGGGTACCTGTTTTTGACAGGTACCCTTCCTCACTTTCATCGGACCTCACCATGACAAGGTACTTCAGAAGTTCGGCCCCCCTCCCTTTCCCCCGCCGCCGACCCATTCAGAAAGTGCAGCGCGCTTCGCGCATGCACAGTAGGGACCCGGCTGTGAAGCCTCAAGGCTTCACTGACAGGTTCCCTTGACGGCAATGGCAGGGGCAGCACCTGACAGCCAATGGAAACATCGGCTGGGATGCCGACACCGCTGGATCCAGGACAGGTAAGTGCCCTAATATTAAAAGTCAGCAGCTACATTATGTGAAGCTGCTGACTTTAGAGTTTTGGAGGGTGGCGGACGTCCGTCGTAATCAGTATTAATCCCAAAAGAAAATATTTATTATATTGCAGTCTACCAATCTTTAAATGTGATGTTTTCTTTTTTAGGCTTTCTTTCTTTCTTTTATTTTCACCAGGTGATCTAGCCAGTAAGTCTGTTGTTTTTCAAAAGTACAAGCTTGCAGATGTGGCAGTTACAGGGATGGGACAAACTATTTACCAGAGTGGTGAAAGGGGTGCTTACAATGATCAGCTTTTTTTCACTCATGTAAAACCTTTATCCCAAAAGGAAAAAAAAACTGTTTGCTGTAACTGAATATAAAGTGTTAGCTGGAGTTTGGTTTCAATTTGTTACTGTATCTAAATCTGCTAGTGCATCTCTGTTGGTTTTTCACCAAGTTGTGGAGGCACTCTAATACACTCTAATACAAGAGGTGTGTTAATGGCAAGATCATTAGAGGGGAAAAAAAGCCAAAATAAAAGGAAAACGAATGCAGCCACCACATATAATGTCTGGTAAACTGCAAAATATAAATAAAAAAAAATTCATGTTTAATACCGCTTTAAAGTTGTGCCTGATCTTCCTTCAGTGCTGTGCATGAGAGCCTCAGCTCTCTGTGTACTCTCCCTCCTCATTGGCTGAAACAGCAGTTGGAGCCAATGTCCAACACAGCCAGTGAGAGAGAGGGGTGGGGTTCGAGCCTCAGCTCTGTGTGTGAATGGATACTCAGAGCCACGGCCCAGGAGAGAGTCTGCTCGGGTGTAGGGTGACCACATTTCCAAACTACCATTCAGGGTCACCCTCCTTTCCCAAAAATCAGCTTGTGCTGTAACGAATCACAGCACAGTGATTGAACACAAGAGGCGGGATTTATGATTTCTCCAATCACAAACAGGGGGTGGGATTGTGCTCCTCCAGGCTTTCCCGGCCAGGACAAGTACTGTCAGTGAGTAAAGCGGTGATGTGGCAGCCTTTTTTGGGGGCATCAGATTGGCCCGGGGGGGTGGCTGTGTCAGTTTCATTCAGGGACACTGTATTGTCCTGAAATGAATGTGCCCGGGACAGACTTGCAAAATGCGGGACTGTCCCGGGCAATCCGGGACACGTGGTCACCCTACTCGGGTGCCCTCATAGCAAGCTGCTTGCACTCGGCAGGAGGGAGGGGTCAGGAGCGCCAGCGGGGGGGGGGGGGCGAGAAGAAGAAGACCCGGGCTGCTCTGTGCAAAACTACTGCACAGAGCAGATAAGTTTAACATGTTTATTATTTCAATGTAAAAAAACAAAAAAAAAAAAAGCTCTAGTATCACTTTAAGTTTGCAAATAACACTCGGTTACAGCATGGTCAAAAAAGCATTAAACCCAAAACCAATATAATAAAATATATAACATTTTACCAATCATTAAACGTGGTTGTTGCATTCATTTTTTTTTTATTTGGCTATTTTCCCTCTGTTTTCACCTGCTGATCTGGTCAGTAACGTACCTCTTGTATTAGAGTGCCCCCACTCTGAATGAATGAGAAACAAAGACACCTTTGGAAAGCAGCATTGTCAGTCTGGGAGAGGGTAGTGCTGGATGCCCTAGCAGATTTAGATACACTAACAAACTGAAAACAAACTCCAGCTAACACTTTTGAGGTAGTTACTGCAAACAGTTCTGTTATTTTTGGCATAAAGGTTTTGCATGAATAAATAAATACTGATCATTGTAAGCATCTCTGTCCGTGGTAAATGGTTTGTCTCAACCTTCTAATTGCTGCACCTGCAGGACAGCTTGTTCTTTAGAAAAACAACAGACCTACTGACTAAATCATCAGGTGAAAATACAAGAAAGAAAGCCTAAAAGATAAAACGAATGCAGCCAGCACATCTAAGAATAGGTGAGCTGCAATATAAAAAATGATTGCTTTTGGGTTTAATACCACTTAAAATCTGAACTCCAGGCAAAAGCTAAATACACCCGATAGATATATGGGAGCAGTTTACATGCCAAAGGATTTCTATTTCTGTCCATCTGGTCCTGATGTATACACAGTGCTTTCATTTAGCACAGGCCTGTCTGGCAGGACAGGAGACCTCCAATTTTTGCTGCAGTTCAGTAACTCATTCATACTTGTGTGTTGTGGCAATGCACTACGAGGAACCTACTCTATGAGTGGTGTTGTGCCTTTCATTGTGAATAGCATCCCAACTCACTGTATACCTGTAGTTGTGTTTTGCCTTGGCAAAAAAAGAATCACTTGCATTTGTCCATCTCTTATGGTTCATTAGCAGCCCATTTATAATGAATAGCCTGTATTAATACCATTGTACATTAATGAGTGCTACACCGTAAGCGCATTGACCACCCCCTACCAACGTCTAGCCTGTAATTTGATAATCAAAGGAGAGGCAAGGCACTGATGAATTCATCTTCCTGTCACTCTGCTCTCTCCTGCTATCAGCATGTTCCTTGTGCTGCTTCTTCCTCCCCCATCTGAGTTCTGCTGTACAGGGATAGCAAGATGCTGACATGAAGTGCAATTTTGGTATGTAATATCCTCACAATAAAAAAAAATCAGTTTAGAGATTTAAAAAAAAAATGCCTTTGTTTTTGTCTTTGTATGTGCCTATTCCTGAAAAGGACCAGAAGATGCACATGACCCTTGTGCAATTCACACCGCAGCCGCTCCAGAGAGGTGTGAACCAGCTCCATTGAGAGCCGGTCACAATCTCCTGACATGCGGATTGGATGCGGGGAAATAGTGTGAACCCAGCCTTAAGTAGAACTACAGGCAAAACTTTTTTTTTTTCATTTTGTATAGAGTGATGCCGCGTACACACGATCATTATTCACGGCGGTTAAAAAAACGCCGTGAATAATGACAGGAAAAACGAGGGAACCGCTTGGTTCCCTACACATGGTCGTTTTTCCCGTCATTTTTTCTCTTGACGAGAAAAACGACCGTCTGTGGGCTCCGCGGCAGTGTTTCCCTATGGGAAAACTGCCGCGGAAAAAAATGCTGGAAAAAACGACGAGACAATTTAGAACATGTTCTAATTTTTCTCGTCGTTTTTTATGCCGTTTTTCTCGACGAGAAAAACGACATAAAGCCCACAGACGATCGTTTTTCTCGGCGAAAAGAAAAAATGCCGTTTTTCTCGTCGAGAAAAGCGGTCGTGTGTACGCGGCATTAGGGAGGTTTATAACTCCAGACAAATTTTTTTTGCCAATCTGTGTCCCATTACAGAGATTTCCCTTCACTTCCTGTCATATAGTCAAACAGGAAGTGAGAGGAGATCCCTGCAAATTAAGGGAATTCCTTGGGGACCCCCAGCTAACCAAAACTTGTATCCCTATTGGAAGGTTACCCTCTATTACTTTTCTTGGGACAACCCAAAATGTGGGATTTTCTTTTACTTTCACTTTCGATGATAATAGTAAACAGGACAAATAGAGAGGGTGAATCTCCCTAATGGGGGCTCAGGCAGAAATAAAACCTGGCAGGTGTTCTAATCCATTAACACTCTATTCAACACAAAAAAAATAATGATTTGCCTTTAGTTACACTTTAATTTTATAACATCAGAATTGTCATAACAGTACAAACAATAGTTATCTTTAACCATCCAATATAAGTTTACTTGAAAACTCTCCTCTTATATTGTGAGTTCCACCTGTATGCTGGCCACCTTTTTCCACAATTTCCTGGATTCCCTGCATGCTTTGCAGCTTCTCCTCTTCTGTTTACTTTCAATTTCTTAAGGATTACATGCCCCATGGTAGCTTGCTGCCTGTGAGCAGTGATTCCTGTACTGACTTTGCCTCCTGAAACTCCTCCACTCAGCACCACAGTGACCCCTGTGGTGGGATGACTATTGCACGACATAACTGAACCAGAACTTGCAGCAGACTTGCAGAATGTTTGTAAAGAAAGTTAATCAGAAATAATGCAATGCGGACTTGCTGCAATTGTGCAACAAACATGTGAATCCTGGCAAGTCTGGCAATAGCTTAGTAAGTCATTTTCAAACTTGCAGCACAATTGCTTGCCATTTGGGAAGTTTGACTTGCCAATTACATGCAATTTAAAAACAAAGTCATCCTAGGGGGTGAAATGACCTGGAACTGTCAGGCCCTAATAATATTAATAATAACAATAAAATATTCTTAGTTATAATAATATTATTTCAATTGAGTTTTATAAAAAGATTAAAGGTAGTAGACAATTACAAAATGTAAGCAAAGAGTTCTCTCCAAAAAGAAGGTTTCTGAGTTAATTCTATTTTTAATGGCAGGCCTTTGAGTAAATATTTTACACAAAGAATTACAACATTTGTTTTAAACGTAATACCAACCTGTTGACAGTTTCAACAGGTGGATATCTCCAGTTCTGGCAAGCCTGAGAAGTGCCATGGAACTTTCTGGAGTATTTATGCCTAATTTACACTTGCGGGTAGGGGGTGCTTTAAAATAGGCAGTTCAGCCTAATTTTTACCATCCCCCTTAAAGAGTAACTCCACTTTTGCTGAGAAAAAAAAATCCCCTCTTGGTGATCAATGTACAGTGCAATGGATTTAAACAAAATATGTTATAGTTTCCTATCTGTTTCTACTCTGAATACATAGCTGTTCGATTCTTTGTAGACTGATTTTGAATGGGGGGGGGGGGTCTGGTTCATTATAATTAGCTGGTACACTATCAGTGTTCAGATTAGAAAAGCAGTGTTTGCGTCAATTTAGAAGTAAATAATCATTAGGGAATATCTAAGCAAAATGGAAATTCCTGCAGCAAAGGATGCCTATAATCTGACTTGTATCTTTATCCAGTCTTCTGCGACAATCAGTGAGCCAATCACACACAAGAAGGAGGTATTTTTGGTTCTGTACACCAAAAGTGGTTGCCATATTGCATTTAATTTTACAGAAAATTACAAAGGCTGCAGATTGAAATAGGTAATTTTAATAACATTTAATTACAATGGACATCAACACACTGGACAACAAGCCGTTACCATGGACGGACCACCACGCTATCAAATTTAAAATCACCACCAACACCATCTCCCAAAAACCGAAACACTCAATAACAACATACTGGACAAGATCTCAGAAGAAACTACACTCAGAACTCTTCAAAACCACACTATCAATAAAAATAGAAACTCTAAATCAAAACCACTCAACGGAACAAACACTCAACTCCTTAACCTCCCTGGCGGTAATCCCGAGTCTGGCTCGGGGTGATTTTTTTTATGCTAAAATCGGTAACCCCGGGCCAGACTCGGGCTGCATCACAGTATCCAGGGGAAGTAACTTACCTTGTTCCCTGGATCCTGCGATGTCCTCCCGCAGTGTCTGCGAGCCGTGTCTCGCTCGATCCTCACTGCCAAGTGCCGAGCTCCGTTCCCTGCGGCGTTGCGGCGCACAGGGGTGGAGTTCGGCGCCAAATTCAAAAAGGTAAACACATAGTATACATACAGTATACTGTAATCTTACAGATTACAGTACTGTATGTAATAATTACACACCCCCTTTGTCCCTAGTGGTCTGCCCAGTGTCCTGCATGCACTTTTATATAATAAAAACTTTTCTTTCTGCCTGGAAACTGGAGATTGTCCATAGCAACCAAAAAGTGTCCCTTTATGCCAAAAGTGATTTTAGACCAGCTAAAAAACAGCGATAATAAATTAGAATCACTCGCAGAATTGAGCGATAGCGATTTGTGGGGAAATTCGTCATCAAACACTAAATCTAATGACAGCGACAATTCTGCAACTGAGCAAATTTTAGTGTTTTTGATTTGATTACATTATTGAATAATTTTTATTATAATTACATTACTATTTGTTATAATTATTTATAGTTATTTATTATATTATAATTTATGATTTTGTGTTTCAAACTTTATCATACCCGGGATGTCTACTAGACTGGTTTGGTCTGGTTTAAGTAAGTAATTAAAACGTGTGATAGGGGTCGCTGGTGTTTATACAATATAAGTAACAAAAAATTATATATGAAAACAGTGATATATAATCAATAGTGGCATTGAAAAATGATAGTATTAATCGTTAGAAATACATGGAAATGGTTATAATCAGATAAGTTCCCTGAACAGACCGACTTCCCAAATTCCAATAGGATAAAGTCCCAACTTGATTGAATGAAACAAAATGAAATGTCTCAATCCAGTGCAGAAAAACACCAAAAACAAACAAAGTCTTGCTGTGAAAGATGAAATCTTCAAAAGAGTGCAATCTGAGTCCTTCACCAAAAGACAGTCAAATTTGCAACACCCAAAGTGCACAGGTAAAGTGATTGCACTCTTTTGAAGATTTCATCTTTCACAGCAAGACTTTGTTTGTTTTTGGTGTTTTTCTGCACTGGATTGAGACATTTCATTTTGTTTCATTCAATCAAGTTGGGACTTTATCTATCCTATTGGAATATGGGAAGTCGGACTGTTCAGGGAACTTATCTGATTATAACCATTTCCAAGTATTTCTAGCGATTAATACTATCATTTTTCAATGTCACTATTGATTATATATCACTGTTTTCATATATAATTTTTTGTTACTTATATTGTATAAACACCAGCGCCCCCTATCACACGTTTTAATATATCCTGATAGAAGATATCCACTTCATCTTTTCAGGGGAGCAGCTTATTATTAATGTCACATAACTAAAAAAAATATATATTTGTTGGCGCAGAAGTTTTCTGCTTTTTATTTAAGTAAGTAATTACTAAAAATCGAAGGCCTACAATACATAACACCAAATTTCCATGCAAAATAATTGTACCGCTTTTGGTACATAATTCAAGACAGAATCATACCGCCAGGGAGGTTAAACAAAGCATTACTACAAACACTTATCCGCAAAAACAACTCGGGCTGGTTTAATGACACTCTTACTCTACTGAAGCAAGAACGCAGAAGAGCTGAAGGAGCCTGGAGAAGAAACCCAACTAAGGAAAACCACACAAACTACAAAGCACTCACTAAGAAATACCACAAATCAATTTTCAAGGCAAAAAAGTAACATTTCTCAAACACCATCAAAAAAAACCCAAGCCGACCTCGTGAACTCTTCAAACTAGTCACTCAGACCATGAACCCTACCTGCCTAGAGCCTCCAGCAAACGAAACCCAAGAGTTCTGTAATGAGCTATCGGATTTTTTTATAGACAAAATCAAAAACATTCGGGGGATAATTCAACACCATCGACACCACCAAAAACATCATCAGAAGCCTCAGAGACAGCACATCACCAAATGACATAATTTCTACAAAACTCCTGAAAGAATGTACCGACATTTTAGCACCTACCATAACACATCTCGTAAATCAATCAATCAAAGAAGCTATGGTTCCGATCTCCCTCAAGCAAGGCATAATCAAACCCCTCCTAAAGAAACCCAACCTCGACCCCAAAGACCGAAACTACCGCAGACCGGTAACAAGCCTCAACACCATCTCCAAGATCATGGAGAAAGCAGTAGTACAACAGCTACAACTCCATTTGGACGCACACAAACTTTTGGACCCACTACAATCAGGCTCTTGCCCAGGCCATGGCACAGAAAAGGCACTTCTCAAAATATGGGATGATGCACTCGAAGCAGCAGATGAGGGAGAATCATGTCTCCTGGTGCAGCATTCGACACAGTAGATCACAAAACTCTACTCATTCGCCTTAAAGAAGTAGCAGGAATCACAGACTCAGATCTAGCCTGGTTCGCATCCTTCCTGCATAATCGTTCCCAGACAGTGAAACTAGGAGCCTTCACCTCTGAAACTCGCGCAATTTCTTGCGGAGTCCCTCAAGGATCACCCCTGTCACCCATGCTCTTCAACATCTACCTTCGCCCACTCTTCAAAATCATCAACAAACAGGACCTATGCTACCACTCATATGCTGATGACACTCAACACTACTTTCGCATCACCGGAAAAAAAGACCAATATCACAGATTAGAAAGATGCCTCACACTGATCGATGATTGGATGACTGAGAGCTCCCTCAAACTCAATGGATCCAAAACAGAACTTATTTTTCTCCACGCAAAACGAAAGACAAAATCTAAGACTTCATGGACACCACCCTCCATCCTTGGACAGACCATCACCCCCAGCAACAAAGTCAAAAGTCTCAGAGTCATTTTTGACTCAGAGATGTCGATGGATGCACGAATAGGATCAGTAGTCAGCGGATCTCACCACCTTCTCCGCCTGCTGTGGAGACTCATCCCCTTCATTCCAGAAGTGGAGATAGCAGTAGTAGTTGGAACAATCATCAATTCTCGACTGGACTACGCAAACTCCCTCTACATAGGACTACCTAAATTCCAGATGGCGCGCCTACAAGTCGTCCAGAACACAGCGGCCAGACTGGTAACGGGGGAAAAAAATGGGAATCCATCACCCCATCCCTGTGGACCCTTCATTGGCTAACCGTAAAGGATCGGGTCACTTTCAAGACCCTCTGCCTCACCCACAAATGCACACAGGGAAACGCTCCTCAATATTTATGTGAGAAAATAAAACACTACTCACCCAATCGCATTCTCCAATCAACTAACCAAAACCTCCTCCACATCCCCAAGTCCCGCTACAAATCGAAGGGAGAACGAAGATTTGCAGTCCAAGGACCACGGCTTTGGAACGCTCTACCCACGGACATCTGCATGGAAGAAAACCACCGGGCCTTGATGAAAAAAATTAAGCCCCACCTCTTCTGAAGTATCAGGATGACACTGAATGGAAAAATCGCCTTGAGGCGATTTAGTTCGCATTTGTAGCGCTATACAAGTTTCTCACTCACTCACTCAAACACAAAAAAGCTTGTGTAGCAATTGTAGCATTGAGGAGGTGACAGCATCACCTCCTGAATGCCTGTCAGTTTGCCCCTTTGCTGCTCTGTAGAAAGAGATCCACCATGGAACGCACAATGCTTTTCACAGACAAGACAAGTGTAAACAAGCCCTAAGAAAGGAGTCTTACCTTAGAAATGTATACAACCAAATCCCTCTCAGCTGAAAGATTTGTTGCAATTTTCTCATTTGTTGTTCTTTTTATTACCGTATGGGCCCAAACATGCAAGCGTATTTAATGCATTGCCTTACCAGTCCTTATGCGGCGTACAAACGATCGTTTTTCATGCCATTTTTTTAACCGACGTTTTTCTCGTCGTTTTTTTTCCATGTTTCCTCTCAAGCCTGTCTTGCATCCACACGATCATTAAAAAAAACGCTCCAGCAAAGCGCAGTGACGTACAACACGTACGACAGCACTATAAAGGGGAAGTTCCATTAGAATGGCGCCACCCTTCATGTTAGTAAACTTTGTTGAGCGGCGATTCGCGCTTTTCAGCCTCGTGCTTTTCAGTCCGTTACAGCGTGACGAATGTGCTATCTCCATTACGAACGCTAGTTTTACCAGAACGAGCGCTCCCGTCTCAAACTTGATTCTGAGCATACACGTTTTTTTTTCCCCTCGTAAAAGCATACACACTATCGTTTTTCACGTCGTTAAAAAAAAGACATGAAAAACTACAAGAAAAAATAGAGCATGTTCGAAATTTTTAATGGCCGATTTTCACGCCGTTAAAAATGCTCTGGAGCACACACACGATCGGTTTTAATGGCCATTTTAAAAAATGGCATTTTTAACGGCATGAAAAACAATCGTGTGTACGCCGCATTAGATGTGGCGGCTGTATTCGTATTTTTTATTACTTTAATATTAACTGATGATCCTACTCACTGAACTATATCTATGGGAGAGCAGCATTAGACTGCTCTCCTTCTTTCCTCCTCTCAATCATACACAGGGGGAGATGTTTTTTAAATCACAGAATTGCTGGAAAAAGTTAATAACATTGTTTGAGATTTCAATTTAGTGCACATATTCTGACTCCGATTGTTGTGAAGCGATTTATCTCTTGTGAGACCTCCATGCCTGGCCTGTATAAGCGGATATAATCACTGAGGACAATCCTCATCAGATAGCTTGAACTCACCAATACCATTTCCATCCACAGAGGTGTTTTATTCCGAACATCAGGTTACAGCAGATGACAGGATACAACAGATGAATAGATTGTGGTATTATGCGGTCAAAAGATGATATTGTCTGTAGCTTACTATGCAGAATACATGTGTCCTGCTACATGTGGCCTGTTAGTTGCATCCATGACGCAGGAAGTACAATCACAGGAAGAAGGGGTGGAGCATTACAAACAAAGGAAGTGTGTCATACATCAGGGAAAAGACGTGGAAAAAAAAGTGCATTACCAAAAAAGGTCACTAGATGGCAGCATGTGAACTAAATATAAACGTCCATAGAAAAATGGTTCAGGGAAACAATATATATAAATCCTATGCCCCATTGGGGCGGCACAGCACAGCACAGGAAGTTACAAAAGACAAATTTCTGAACGTATAATGAATTTATCCAAAGCAAAGATTTAGGTCAGAAACTCGATGACTCCTTTTATTATTCTTTATTGGCTGCATCATGTAAAACAAGATCAATGCTAACGTCTTTCGGCTAATGCAGCCTTCCTCATAACATGCTATGAGAAAGGCTGAAATAGCTGAAATGCGTTAGCATAGATCCTGTTTTACATGATGTAACTAATAAAGAATATTAAAGGGAGTCATTAAGTTTCCAGCTTAAATCTTTGCTTTGGATGTCTGCTAAGGGAGTTGGAGCCCCCAGTCTGAGCACCGAATCTATAATTTAATTAGCCTTAAAGCGGTTGTATACCGCAAAACTTTTTTTTTTTTTTGGGTCAACCTGCAAGGAAAAGGTATAATGAGCTAGTATGACTAGCATACTAGCTCATTATCAATCACTTACCTTAGATCGAAGCCCCCGCAGCGGTCCTCGGACGCGTCCTTCGTCGAATCCATGATACCCGGAGTGACTTCCGGGTATTGCCGCTCCGGCGCTGTGATTGGCCGGAGCGGCGATGACGTCACTCCCGCACATGCGCGGGGAACGGCACGATCCCCACGCATGCGCGAATTACCGGCAGTGTACGGCAGGCTCCCATTCAAGAGCCGCCGCTCTCAGTGCGCCTGCGCCGTTATCTACGGCGCGCATGCGCCGTAGATAGCGGTACAGTTTTTTTTGCAAATATCTCCGAGACTGTGTAGGTCTCGGAGATATTACAAGCACCTACAGGAAAGCCTTAATGTAGGCTTACCTGTAGGTGCTTGTACAAAATTTGGGTATACAACCACTTTAAAAAAAGAACATTAGCCTATCCTCCCCGTCAAATGACTGGTAAGCTACAATTTATTTATTTTAAGTTACACCTTGTTGTGGTGGTTGTAAAGAGTAGTATGTTTTTAAATGCTCAATTTATATTCCGGGTAAATCAGTATTAGCATTCTTTGAAGAAAATGCATTTTTTTAATGATGTGCTTTCACAGCAGAACTAGGTTTAGAAAGCCAGAAGAAAATCATCGGTTCCATCTACAGATCTTTTACCAGATTTTTCCAACTTGTGAAAGAGAATATAATTGCATTTCAAAGGTCAAAATTTGTGTAATCTTAATAACAATGGACTACATGCTTTGTATGTATGAATACAATCCATTGAAAATAATCTCATTTCTAACTCATTACTCACATACAGCTGTATGGGGCAGTTCATGACCATTGATCACATAACATGGTCGGTAGAAAGAATGTCTACAAAGTCATTGTCCTTAGAATTTGTATAACATCATCTACATGGGATGTATAAAAAGTGTAGCATACCAAAATAACTGATGCACTGCGTGCTGCACTTGACCTCCTCATTGTGCCCTTTGTTGGCATTTCTTCCCACTGTAATTGTTTAGACCTTCTCCCACTTTGTAACATTATATTGTGGTTATTTGCTCTATGGTCTTTTATTGTTATTTGTACAGCACTGCTTCCCATGGCATGACAAGCACAAATACTGCTCATACTATTACATATTGTGATCATTTTAATAGTTATGTTGTTCTCTATTTCTTAAAATAAAGAAAAAACACATGATTTTTTTTCTTTATACAATTGGAATGTATAATAATAAATATTCAGTGCAGCTTTTTATGATCACATTTGTCTTTGTTCATATTTATATAATGTTTGCAAATAGTGTGTTACTTAACCACTTAAGGACCGGCCACGGCATATATACGTCGGCAGAATGGCACGTACAGGCATAATCACGTACCTGTATGTCCCCTTTAACTGCCTGCCGCGTGGGCGCGCACTCGTGACCCTGCCGCCATCCCCGTGAGTCGGACCGCGGGTCCCGCGGACTCGATCGCCGTGGGGATCCCCGCGATCGTCTCACGGAGGGATGGAGCGGGCAGATGTTAGTGTAAACACAACATCTCCCCGCTCGCCTACTGACACTGTCACTGATCTCCGCTCTGTGTAATCAGAGCAGAGATCGGTGACGTGTCACTCGTAGCCACGCCCCCCCTCAGTTAGAAACACGCCCTTAGGCACACTTAACCCCTTCAGCGCCCCTAGTGGTTAACCCCTTCCCTGCCAGTGTCATTTTCACAGTAACCAGTGCATTTTTATAGCACTGATCGCTGTAAAAATTGACAATGGTCCCAAAATGGTGTCAAAAGTGTCCGATGTGTTCGCCATAATGTCGCAGTCACGAAAAAAATCGCTGATCGCTGCCATTACTAGTAAAAAAAAATTATTAATAAAAATGCTATAAAACTACCCCCTATTTTGTAGACGCTATAACTTTTGTGCAAACCAACCAATAAACGCTTTTTTACCAAAAATATGTGGGAGAATACGTATCGGCCTAAACTGAGGAAAAAAAACGTTTTTTTATCTATATTTTTTGGGAATATTTATTATAGCAAAAAGTAAAAAATATTGCATTTTTTTCAAAATTGTCGCTCTATTTTTGTTTATAGCGCAAAAAATAAAAACCGCAGAGGTGATCAAATACCACCAAAAGAAAGCTCTATTTGTGGGAAAAAAGGACGTCAATTTTGTTTGGGAGCCACATTGCACGACCGCGCAATTGTCAGTTAAAGCGACGCAGTGCCAAATCTCAAAAAGTGGCCTGGTCCTTAACCAGCCAAAATGGTCCGGGGGCTTAAGTGGTTAAATTATCTCAAATACATACTACAGTTTGTATATGGTACTATTACGTAAGAAAGGAATGTGGGACTTTAAGGACCAGTTCACACCAGACGCAGTTCCATTCAGTTCCATGCGCTTTTTTTCTGCACAAATTTGCATGCACAGTATTTTCCATGTATTCCAATGGCTCTAGTTCACACCATGCAGTCAGTTTCCGGTCAGGTTCTGCACCGGAAACTGACAAGAAACTGACTGCATGGTGTGAACTAGAGCCATTGGAATACATGGAAAACACTTTGCGTGCATTTTTAGTGCAGAAAAAATGCACACAAAGCTGTACAGAACTGCATCTGGTGTGAACTGGCCCTAAATGAGGCAATTGACTTGTGGAGGTAGAGTGGTTGGTAAACATTGTTTATTTGTAACAATAGTATGAAACAGGTGAAAAAGTATTTTCATATATATACATACACATGCACACATGGCATAAACATAATGGATACATATATGTCAGCTTGGCAGCACATGAGAGATAGTGAATATTGATAAAATGTAATGCAAGGTATTTCCTTTTAGCAGGCATTGGTACACCATATGCAAAAGAGCTGATGTAAGACAGATACACATACACATTAACAGTTACATAGTACTCAATGAATTTTGAATGTAAAAAAGATATATATATGGTCCAGTGGATAGGTAATGAGCCAGACTTAACTGAGCACCCCATGGAAACTGGACACGTTTCATGGCTATATGCCATTCATCAGGAGTTGGGTACAGAGATAAAGGGTCAGCTAGAGCACTGTGCTTGGCTAGCATTGAGGAAGATGGGACCCCAAATGGTTATCTGTTCCGGAGCTGAGGCAAGGAACACCACCCCAGCCAAGAAAACCTCCACATAGCATGCCCAATCGCTACAACAGATTCAACATGTGTGGGGATGATTGCAAGTATGGTGTTGTGTGTGTGTATTCAGTGAATGAGCTGTCTGTGCTACCTCCCTGGTGTCAAACACTTATGCCATGTACACACGATCGGTTTTACCGATGAAAACAGTCCGATGGACTTTTTTCATCAAACAAACCGATCGTGTATGGGCCCCATCGGTCTTTTTTCCATCGGTGAGAAAAAATAGAACATGTTTTAAATTTATCCAATGGGGGAAAAAAACGATAGCAAATTCCGATCGTCTGTGTGGAACTCCATCGGAGAAAAAACCCACGCATGCTCAGAATGAAGTTGACGCATGCTCAGAAGCATTGAACTTAATTTTTCTTAGCTCGTCAGGGTGTTTTACGTCACGGCGTTTGGGACGGTCGGATTTTTGACTGATGGTGTGTAGGCAAGACTGATGGAAGTCAGCTTCATTGGATTTCCGATGGAAAAATCCATCGGATTAGAATCCATAGGAAATCCGATCGTGTATACAGGGCTTTAGTGAAAATAGTACATTTATTGTGCCTCATTTAAAGTCCCAAACTCCCCCCTCTCGTGTATATGGTACTATATCTGTTTATGCCAAACTTGGTTATTTCCTATGATCCTATCAAAAGCAGAAAAGATTGACAAGATATATAGCTTATTGTTTAGTGCTGCTTTGTTGCTATTTGCAACAAGACCCTATGAGTGCATGGTTTAGGACAGTGGAGCCAGTATTCAAACAAACAAAACATAACATCAGTAATATTTATTTATTTTGCCTACAAGGGATCTAAACTCAATCAGTAAAATATTAAATAAGTGTTAACATGATAGCGTAAAGATATTTTAAATAATATTCCAATTTTTTATTTTTAAAAATACGTGGTGAACCTATCATGAAGGTCTTTGTTCGGGAATTTCCTTTCATAGGGTGTCAACTGTCTCCTGTGTTGTCACTCTGTCACACAAGGACCCAAAGAAGGCTACACGATCTTTGTTTACATGCGCTTCACCCTTCAAATGCTCCTTGCTGTGAAGACCAGTCATAGATAGGGGCAGTGACATTTGTTTTTGTAGTGTCCCTCCCTGCCACACTGCGCCGGATTGCCCACCACACTATACAGGAGGTGCCGCCGATATTGTGTCAATCTCGCCGCTTCTAGTGGCGAGATTGACACCCTATGAGCTCCGTCGCGAGAGCCAGCGCCGAGCTGTCTCGTCATCGGGAAAGGAAAAATGTTCCTTTCACGATGAGCGACACGCATTTCCGATAGACGGGGATTCGATGTGGATTCCCGCCAATACCAGGCACTGCGTTTGGTATGAATCCTGAGCGGGAACTCCACGCCAATTTTTAAAGAAAAAAACGGTGTGGGTTCCCCCTCCAGGAGCATACCAGGCCCTTGGGTCTGGTCTGGATTTGAAGGGGAACCCTACGCCGAAAAAACGGCGTGGGGGTCCCCCTCAAGATCCAAACCAGACCCTTATCCGAGCACGCAACCTGGCAGGCCGCAGGGGAAGAGGGGGGGACGAGAGAGCGGCCTCCCCTCCCTCCTGAACCGTACCAGGCCGCATGCCCTTAACATGGGGGGTTTGGTGCTCTGGGGCAGGGGGGCGACCTGCGGCCCCCCCACCCCAGAGCACCCTGCCCCCATGTTGATGAGGACAGGGCCTCTTCCCAAGAACCCTGGCTGTTGGTTGTCGGGGTCTGCGGGCGGGGGGCTTATCGGAATCCGGGAGCCCCCTTTAATAAGGGGGCCCCCAGATCCCGGCCCCCCCACCCTATGTGAATGAGTATGGGGTACATCATACCCCTATCCATTCACCTGGTGGAAAAAAAATGGCAATAAAAACACAACACAGTTTTTTAAAGTATTTTATTGCACAGCTCCGGGGGTCTCTTCCGTCTTCGGGGGTCTCCGGTGTCGTCGCCGCGCTCTCCGGTTCTTTTTTCTGCCGGGCCACCGCTATCTTCTTGCAGCTCTTTTGCTAGCGGGGCCCGGTCTTCTCCGTCGCCTTCTTCTTCTCACGCTCTCCGGTTCTTCTCCCGCTCTCCGATTCTTTCTTCCGCCGGGCCTCCGCTATCTTCTTGCAGCTCTTTTGCTAGCGGAGGCCCGGTCTTCCCCGTCGTCTCGTCCGGCTCTCAGTTGTCCTTCTGCCGGCCCCTCCACTACCTTCTTCCAGCTCTTTTGCTAGTGGAGGGGCCGGTCTTCTCCGTCGTCGTCTTCTTCCCTCTTCTCCTCCTCAATGTTGACTCGTCGCTTCCTCTCGCAGTAATGCTAAATCTTCGGTCCGCAGAGATTTATATAGGCTTCTTATGACGTCACAGTCACATGTTCCCATGACGTCACAGTCACATGCTCCAGGGCTACCCGGAGCATGTGACTGTGACGTCATGAGAAGCCTATATAAATCTCTGCGGACCGAAGATTTAGCCATACTGCGAGAGGAAGCGACGAGTCAACATTGAGGAGGAGAAGAGGGAAGAAGACGCCGCCGGCGACGACGGGAAGACCGGCCCCTCCACTAGCAAAAGAGCTGGAAGAAGGTAGTGGAGGGGCCTGCAGAAGGACAACAGAGAGCCGGACGAGACGACAGGGAAGACCGGGCCTCCGCTAGCAAAAGAGCTGCAAGAAGATAGCGGAGGCCCGGCGGAAGAAAGAACCGGAGAGCGGGAGAAGAACCGGAGAGCGGGAGAAGAAGAAGGTGACGGAGAAGACCAGGCCCCGCTAGCAAAAGAGCTGCAAGAAGATAGCGGTGGCCCAGCAGAAGACGACACCGGAGACCCCCGAAGACGGAAGAGACCCCCGGAGCTGTGCAATAAAATACTTTAAAAAACTATGTTGTGTTTTTATTGCCATTTTTTTTTCCACCAGGTCAATGGGTAGGGGTATGATGTACCCCATACTCATTCACATAGGGTGGGGGGGCCGGGATCTGGGGGCCCCCTTATTAAAGGGGGCTCCCGGATTCCGATAAGCCCCCCGCCCGCAGACCCCGACAACCAACGGCCAGGGATGTCGGGAAGAGGCCCTGTCCTCATCAACATGGGGGCAGGGTGCTCCGGGGTGGGGGGGCCGCAGGTCGCCCCCCTGCCCCAGAGCACCAAACCCCCCATGTTGAGGGCATGCGGCCTGGTACGGTTCAGGAGGGAGGGGGGCCGCTCTCTCGTCCCCCCCTCTTCCCCTGCGGCCTGCCAGGTTGCGTGCTCGGATAAGGGTCTGGTTTGGATTTTGAGGGGGACCCCCACGCCGTTTTTTTTCCGGCGTAGGGTTCCCCTTCAAATCCAGACCAGACCCAAGGGCCTGGTATGCTCCTGGAGGGCGAACCCACGCCGTTTTTTTCTTTAAAAATTGGCGTGGAGTTCCTGCTCAGGATTCATACCAAACGCAGTGCCTGGTATTGGCGGGAATCCACGTCGGATCCCCGTTCAATACAGTGCCGCGTCTCCTCGCTATTGCAGCGATCGCGACATGTGTCGCCACCCTGTCGCCGAGTTGTCGGCACCCCTGTCGCCGAGAATCTCTGCGATAGGATCGCGATGAATATACAATGTCGGCGGCACCTACTGTAACAGTCAAATTATATGTCGCTGATCACCGCCATTACTAGTATAGTGTCTGTAAGGATCAGTATTTTGATCACAATCAAAACTATACTAGTGTCTCCAATAGTATAGTGTCCCCAAAAATGCAATTTGTTTTTTACTAAAGACATGTAGCAGAATGTAAAAGGAGGGAACAGCTATTTGGGCTTGCTGCAGCCCCGCCTCCCTCCCGCTCAAATTTCACTATACACCCTGTTCCAAATTATTATGCCAATGATATTTTTCTCATTTACCTAAATAATTGATGTAAACAACAGTCAGCATAATTCTCATGTTATCAACTATTAAGAGTACAATTCAAATTTTATTCAACAAACCTCCTAATGATAAAAAAAAATTCTAAATAAAAAACGTACAATGCGCTGTTACAAATTATTACGCACAGTAAGTTTCAAAACACTTTATGGGTTGTAAAGAACTGAAAATTGTCATTTGTTGTGTTTGCAGCATATTTACTTAAATCAAAAGCTATTTCAATCAAACTTTGAACAACATTTTAACTTTTTAAACATTTTAACAGGTCACGTTACATTTTAACATAGGACCCCTTATTTGATAGCAGCTTTATAAGTCTTGCATCTATTGAACTTGTGAGTTCTTGGACAGTTTCTGCTTGAATTTGTTTGCAAGATGTCAGAATAGCCTCCCAGAGCTGCTGTTTGGATGTAAACTGCCTCCCACCCTCATGGATCTTTTGTTTGAGGATGCTCCAAAGGTTCTCAATAGGATTGAGGTCAGGGGAGGATGGAGGCCACACCATGACTTTCTCTCCTTTTATCCCCATAGCAGCCATTGATGCAGAGGTATTCTTTGCAGCATGAGATGGTGCATTGTCATGCATGAAGATGATTTTATTGCAGAAAGCATAGTTCTTTCTTCTGTATCAGGAAAGGAAGTGGTCAGTCAGGAACTCCACATACTTTGCAGAGGTCATCTTTACACCTTTGGGGACCCTACAGGGGCCGACCAGCTCTCTTCCCATAATTCCGGCCCAAAACATGACTCCACCCCCACCTTGCTGACGTCGCAGCCTTGTTGGAACAGGGTGGCTGTCCACCAACTATCCACTACTCCTTCCATCTGGACCACCCAGGGCTGCATGGCACTCATCAGTGAACAGGACTGTTTGAAAATTAGTCTTCATGTATTTTTCTGCCCAATGCAGTTTCTGCTTGTGAGCATTGGTTAGTGGTGGCCGAATGGAAGGTTTATGCACAGTTGCAAGACTCTGGAGGACCCTACACCTTGATGTCCGTGGGACTCCAGCAGCACCAGCAGCTTCAAATATCTGTTTGCTGCCATGTAATGGTGTTTTAGCAGCTGCTCTTTTGATCCGATGCATGGATCTGGCAGAAATCTTCCTCAATGTGCCTTTATCTGCACGAAACCCGTCTGTGCTCTGAATCAGCCACAAATCTCTTAATAGTGCGATGATCACGCTTGAGTTTTCGTGAAATATCTAATGTTTTCATACCTCCTCCAAGGCATTGAACTATTTCACTCTTTTTGAGAGCAGACAGATACTTTTTCTTCCCCATATTGCTTAAAAATGCTGCTCTACTTAATGTGGAACACCCTCCTTGAGGCTGGGTTCACACTGGGGCGACAAATGCTCCGACATTGGGAGCTCATGTCGCATGACGTGTGAAAATCAATGTTTCCCTATGGGAGCCGTCTTAACTGGTCCGACACAAGTCGGTCCGACTTTGAAAATGCTCCCTGTACTACTTTGGTCCGACTTTGATCCTACTTCAGCCCATTGACTATCATTGAAGTCGGATCAAAGTCGGACCGCAGTCTTGCATGATCCGACTTTGGCATGCGACTTGTACTCTGCTGATCTTGAGGGGGAACTCCACGCCAAATTTTTAATAAAAAACCGGCATGGGTTCCCCCTCCAAGAGCATACCAGGTCCTTGGGTCTGGTATGGATTTTAAGGGGAACACCTACGCTGAAAAAACGGCGTGGGGGTTCCTCCCAAAATCCAAACCAGACCCTTATTGCAACCTGGCAAGCCACAGGGGAAGAGGGGGGGGCGAAAGAGCCATACCAGGCCGCATGCCCTCAACATGGGGGGTTTGGTGCTTTGGGGCAGGGGGGCGACCTGCGGCCCCCCACCCCAAAGCACCTTGCCCCCATGTTAATGAGGACAGGGCCTCTTCCCGACAACCCTGGCCGTTGGTTGTCGGGGTCTGCGGGCGGGGGGCTTATCGGAATCCGGGAGCCCCCCTTTAATAAGGGGGCCCCCAGATCCCGGCCCCCCCACCCTTTGTGAATGAGTATGGGGTACATCGTACCCCTACCCATTCACCTGGTGGAAAAAAATGTCAATAAAAACACACACACAGCTTTTCAAAGTAATTTATTACACAGCTCCGGGGGTCTTCTTCCGACTTCGGGGGTCTCCGCGCTCTCCGCTTCTTTCTTCCTTCTGCCGGGCCTCCGCTACCTTCTTCCAGCTCTTTTGCTAGCAGGGCCCGGTCTTCTCCGTCGCCTTCTTCTTCTCTCGCTCTCCGGTTCTTCTCCCGCTCTCCGGTTCTTCTCTCGCTCTCCGGTTCTTTCTTCCTTCTGTCGGGCCTCCGCTATCTTCTTTCAGCTCTTTTGCTAGCGGGGCCCGGTCTTCTCCGTCGCCTTCTTCTTCTTTTCTCCTCTCCGGTTCTTTCTTCCTTCTGCCGGGCCTCCGCTATCTTCTTTCAGCTCTTTTGCTAGCGGGGCCCGGTCTTCTCCGTCGCCTTCTTCTTCTCTTCTCCTCTTCGATGTTGACACGTCGCTTCCTTCCGCTGTAATGCTGGCTGTGCGGTGCGCTCCGATTTATATAGGCCTCTCATGACGTCACAGTCACAAGCTCCGGTTGGCCCTGGAGCATGTAACTGTGACGTCATGGGAGCATGTGGCCACCCGGAGCATGTGACTGTGACATCATAAGAGGCCTATATGAATCGGAGCGCACCGCACAGCCAGCATTACAGCGGGAGGAAGCGACGTGTCAACATCGAAGAGGATAAGAGAAGAAGAAGGCGACGGAGAAGACCGGGCCCCGCTAGCAAAAGAGCTGGAAGAAGATAGCGGAGGCCCGGCAGAAGGAAGAAAGAACCGGAGAGCCCGGAGACCCCCGAAGTCGGAAGAGACCCCCGGAGTCGGAAGAAGACCCCGAAGTCAGAAGAGACCCCCGGAGTCGGAAGAAGACCCCCGGAGCTGTGCAATAAATTACTTTAAAAACCTGTGTGTGTTTTTATTGACATTTTTTTCCACCAGGTGAATGGGTAGGGGTACGATGTACCCCATACTTATTCACATAGGGTGGGGCGCCAGGATCTGGGGGCCCCCTTATTAAAGGGGGGCTCCTGGATTCCGTAAGCCCCCCGCCCGCAGACCCCGACAACCAACGGCCAGGGTTGTCGGGAAGAGGCCCTGTCCTCATCAACATGGGGGCAGGGTGCTTTGGGGTCGCCCCCCTGCCCCAAAGCATTAAACCCCCCATGTTGAGGGCATGCGGCCTGGTACGGTTCAGGAGGGAGGGGGCCGCTCTCTCGTCCCCCCCTCTTTTCCTGGGGCCTGCTAGGTTGCGTGCTCGGATAAGGGTCTGGTTTGAATTTTGGGGGGACCCCCACGCCGTTTTTTGGCTTAGGGGGTTCCCCTTTAAATCCATACCAGACCCGAGGGCCTGGTATGCTCTTGGAGGGGGAACCCATGCCGTTTTTTTTTTTATTTGGCGTGGAGTTCTCCCTCAGGATTCATACCAAACACAGTGCCTGGTATTGGCGGGATCCAAGTCGGATCCCCGTTCATTGAAAGTCCGACATATGTCGGCTTCATGTCGCAGGGCAAAGTCGGATCCAAAGTAGGACGGCTGTCGTGTCGCACAAGTGTGAACCCAGCCTGAAAAACAAAATATTTAATCTTTTTGACACTGAAATATAATTGACATAATAATTTGGAACAGGGTGTAGTTGTGAGGTAATTAGGTTATAGTTTTTTTTATGTTACTGTCACTTTAGGGATTCATGAGGAAAAGTTTATTAACCAATTAAAAGCTCTGGAAGCTTCTAGAATGCCTTGGACCCCTATATAAAGGGGGGTTTTACAGAGGATTTCACACAGCTGGTCAAGCCTTGGTAAAAGAGCTATAGCACATTCTCTTTAAGTCTTGACCATGAAGACTCTCCTCAGGAAGATTTTGGAGAGAGCCGAGAGCGGCGGGGGAGATGACTGGCTGCGGAGATGCCTGGCGCCAGCAGAGGGAGAAGAAGCCGGACCCCCAGCCATAGAAGAAGCGGAGCGAGTGGAAGAAGTGCCTGGGAATTCGCCACTGGAGCCTCCCGCAGAGGAGCGCGATGCTCGGCGCTACAGTCTTAGAGGTCGGCCGCCGGAGAGAAGTGTAACGACGGCTTCGCCTCAAGGGGAGGTCCATAGGAGCCCAGCTGGGAGTTCGTCGGCTGGAAGGAGGAGCGCTCGGCGTGACGCAAGTTCGGAGGCGAGACAAGACGCAGCACTGGATACAGGGGCAGGTAAACGCGCTAGGAAGAAGCGCAGAAGCTACTCCCCTCCACTTACAAGCAGCACGAACAGGAGGTCAAGGCTGCACCTGCCAGAGGGGCAGGTCTTTTGGCAGGCATCACCAGTGGCGGTTGCCAGGCAACCAGGAAACGCCACTTCAGAGGGAGCATCAGAGCTGCTGTATTCAAAGGCCGCCACCGGTGGCAATAGAGTGCAGCTTACAGCTAGTCAGGAAAGCAGCGCTGTGTTACCTATGGTTTCACAGGCTGCTGAAGCCAATTATACTCCTGTAATTTCAGGTGAGTCAGCTAATGCTAATATTTTAACGGAATTGATTGGTTCTTTAACTACTTTAGTACAAGCCTTTGCAAAGAATTCTCTTCCACCTGTTCATACTGTACCTAGTCCTGCTAATATTGTGGATAATTCTTTATCACATTCAGATGCTTGTACTTCTGTTATTACTACTGGAGTTAACAAATGTTCATTCAGTTAATGCAGCAGGTAATAAAAATACAGTTCCTGAGTCATTATTTAAAATAAATATTCACATCAAAAGAAAAGATATGGAAGGGAGATTTTATTGACGTCATGTCACTGCTTCCATCTGTTAAAGATTTCTCTTTTCGTCATGACAAAAAGTCTGATGAAAAACAGGATGATCGTAAGTTTATTCCTAGATCTTTTTTCAACTGGCTACAAAGGATACTGTATTTTTTCCAGTGTTTTGGCTGAAAGAAAGCATGAATTATGTGGCGGTTTATTTCAGCATCTTGAACATATATTGGAGGCATATAGAAACTCTGGTGGTATGGGGTGGTTTCAATACGATGAATCTTTCCGTCAAAAGTTAGCTATTCATCCTACCCTTAAGTTTGGGATGAAGGATGTCGGTTTATGGCTAAATTTAATCACTCCACAGAAGCCTCCTTATGCTAGGCAAAATACGCTAAACAATGTAACCACAGCTTATAAGAAAGGATTTTGTTTTTCCTATAATGAATCGCTGTGCAAATGGAACACCTCTTGCAGATACAAACATGAGTGTTTCTTTTGCACAGGGTCACATCCAGTTGTTAAATGCTATAAAAGGAACTTGGCCTTACAATCACACGCTAACAAAAGCTCACACACCAGTGAACCTGGGAAATATGCTCCATTGGTTGAGCATGTACCCAAACAAGGAAAAAGCTAGGTTTTTGATACAAAGGTTTTATTCTGGGTTTCCTTTGCCTTTTTTTCAAGGTAAAGGTTGCTCAGTAGTAAAAAACTTGAAATGTGTTTATAAGGCCCCAGACATAGTTTGGAAAAACAGACTGAATTGTCTGAAGGTAGGATTGCGGGTCCTTTTACGTCCCCTCCTTTTAAAAACTTCAGGATATCACCATTAGGGTTAGTCCCCAAGAAAGAACCGAATACGTTCAGAGTCAGACTAATTCATCATTTATCGTTTCCCTGTGGGAGATAAAATAGATGATTCTTTATGTTCTGTATCGTATGCTTCTTTTGAAGATGCGGTTGAAAAAATTAGATCGGTTGGTCACGGGGCGTTGTTGGCCAAGGCCGATATTAAATCAGCATTTAGGCTTTTGCCAATTGCGCCTGAGGCGTTTAACTCGCTAGGTTTTTTCTTTGAAGGTTTTTATTTTTTGATAAGTGTCTCCCGATGGGGTGTGCACTTCCATGCTCATATTTTGAAGAATTTCCCTCTTTTCTCCATTGGGTGCTGTCAGTGCAGTCAGGTTGGGATGGAATAGTTCATTATCTCGATGATTTTTTATTCATAGGCCACAAGGACTTTTTATTGCTTTCTACTTTTTCAGAAATTTTGGGATTCCCTTGGCTTCAGAAAAAACTGTTCTTCCATGTACAGTCATTGAATTTTTGGGAATCCTTATAGATACATATTTACTTGAATTTAGGTTATCGATGCAGAAAATAGTCAGGTTAAAACATCTGATTTATGTCTTCTTACGGAGGAGAAAAGTCATTTTGAGAGAGATGCAATCATTGCTGGGTTTGTTAGCATTTGTATCTAGGGTGATGCCAGATGGCTGTATATTTTCTAGACGTTTATACCTTGCTACTGCAGGTTTAAAATCACCATTCTCACACATTCGGTTAACTGAATCTCTTAAGGAGCAAATGGGCAAAATTTTTGGAGGAATATAATGGTCGTTTTTTTTTCGCCGAGAAAAACGATCGTCTGTGGGCTTTATGTCGTTTTTCTCGTCTAGAAAAACGGCATAAAAAACGACGAGAAAATTTAGAACATGTTCTAAATTTTCTCATCGTTTTTTCCAGCATTATTTTCTGCGGCAGTTTTCTCATAGGGAAACACTGCCGCGGAGCCCACAGACGGTCGTTTTTCTCGTCAAGAGAAAAAATGACGGGAAAAACGACCGTGTGTAGGGAACCAAGCGGTTCCCTCGTTTTTCCTGTCATTATTCACGGCGTTTTTTTAACCGCCGTGAATAATGATCGTGTGTACGCGGCATAAGTTTATTTTTGCAGCAGATTTTTATCTCTTTACAGATGCTGCTGGTTCTAAAGGCTTTGCAGCTATTTGGAAAGAGCACTGGTGTTGCGGTGCATGGCCGGACGCTTGGGTTTCTAGGGAATTGACAAAAAAATATAGTTATTTTGGAACTTTTTCCAGTAGTAGCTGCAGTTGAAATTTGGGGTCAGTTTTTTGTAAACCAGCACATCCTTGTTAAAACAGATAATAAGGGTGTGCTTTTTGCAATCAACTGTTTATTATCCAAATCATTACCGATTAATAAATTATTGCATCACTTAGTCTTTTTATGTCTTAAATGGAACATACTGTATGGATAAAGGCGCAGTTTACACCAGGTATAGATACCAATTTAGCTGATTCACTCTCTCGCTTTCAGATGAGTCGTTTCCGTCAGTTACTTCCCAATGCAGATTTGGAGAGTCATCCTTGCCCTATCTATGGGATCTGATTTGAATCTGGTCACACAAGCAATTAAGACTTCAGTAGCCACACAAACTTGGACAGAGTATTCAAGAGTGGTTCTGTTATCCACACTGGACGTCATATGACGTCCTGCGGGATAACAGCCGCCGCGCGCCCGGGGGGGCGCGCATCGCGGCGATCGGTGGAGCGGTGGGTCAGTCTGACCCACCGCTACACTGATCTCGGTAAAAAGCCTCCGTCGGAGGCTTTTTACCACGTGATCAGCCGTGTCGAATCACGGCTGATCACAATGTAAACAGGAAGAGCTGTTGATCGGCTCTTCCTCACTCGCGTCTGACAGACGCGAGTAGAGGAGAGCCGATCGGCGGCTCTCCTGACAGGGGGGGTTCGCGCTGATTGTTTATCAGCGCAGCCCCCCCTCGGATACCCACACTAGACCACCAGGGAAGCCCCCCAGGACCACCAGGGAAGCCCCAATCATGTGGATGGCCCCCATGGCCATCCACATGTAGTAAAAATAAATAAATAAAATAAAAACATTAAAAAAAATATGCCAATCAGTGCTCACAAATGGGCACTGACTGGCACTTTCACAATGTGTGGTGGCTGGCATTGCTGGGCACCAGTGCCACCAATGCCACCTACTAGTGTCCATAAGTGCCACCTATCAGTGCCCATCCATGCCCATCCGTGCCAATCTGTGCCCACCTATCAGTGCCCGTCCATGCCACCTATCAGTGCCACCCATAAGTGCCCATCAGTGCCGCCCATGAGTGCCCATCAGTCCCGCCTATGAGTGCCAATCAGTGCCGCCTATGAGTGCCCATCAGTGCCGCCTATGAGTGCCAATCAGTGCCGCCTATGAGTGCCAATCAGTGCCACCTATGAGTGCCCATCAGTGCCGCATACCAGTGCCGCCTATCAGTGCCCATCATCAGTGCCGCCTATCAGTGCCCATCATCAGTGCCCATCAGTGCCACCTCATCAGTGCCACCTCATTGGTGCCACCTCATCGGTGCCCATCAGTGTCGCCTTATCAGTGCCCTTCAGTGCCGCCTTATCAGTGCCCATCATTGAAGTAGAAAAGGTACCGTATTTTTCGCACCATAAGACGCACCTGACCATAAGACGCACCTAGGTTTTAGAGGAGGAAAACAAGAAAAAAAATTCTAAACCAAATGGTGTACTAAAATATTTTCCAGTGCCCATGAAATGCAGCCTGACCATTGCCAGTGTAAACGCAGCCTGACCATTGCCATAGTAAACGCAGCCTGACCATTGCCATAGTAAACGCAGAGTGACCATTGCCATTGTAAATGCAGCCTGACCATTGCCATTGTAAATGCAGCCTGACCATTGCCATAGTAAACGCAGCCTGACCATTGCCATAGTAAATGCAGAGTGACCATGCCACAGTAAATGCAGAATGACCATGCCACAGTAAATGCAGAGTGACCATGCCATCAGTGGTGTATTTAGGTTTTGTGCTGCCCTAGGCCTGACTAAACTTGCGAACCCCCTAATTTAAATATGACACACCTCTTCCTGTCAAGGTCACACCCCTTCCTTTTTAATAGCCGCCCTGTCATCTTCATGGGAAGAGGACAGAGGGGACGCCCTGGGAAGAGGACAGAGGGGACGCCCTGGGAAGAGGACAGAGGGGACGCCCTGGGAAGAGGACAGAGGGGACGCCGTGGGAAGAGGACAGAGGGGACGCCGTGGGAAGGGGACAGAGGGACGTTGTGGGAAGAGGACAGAGAGGGACGTTGTGGCAGTCAATAAGGCCTAGAAGATATCAGGTTAGGCACTTCCTAATGGCTCAGTCCCCGGGAATAGTAATGGATAATGGCCAACAGGCCCTCTTACCAGACCCAGCGAAATCGCAACAGTGATCCCTCTGGCTGGACGTTCGCACACTCTGGGTTGCCCGGGGTGACTCTAGTCAGTAGTGTAGCATGTCTGTATCCTGGCAGTGGCTCGGTCTTTCTCCCTCTCTGGTGGTGCGGGTACAATATGGCTCCCTCTCTAGTGGTGCGGGTACAGCGGTTACAGTATGGCTCCCTCTCTGGTGGTGCGGGAACAGTGTGGCTCCCTCTCTGGCGGTGTGGGTACAGCGTGGCTCTCTGGCGGTGCGGGTACAGCGTGGCTCTCTGGCGGTGCGGGTACAGCGTGGCTCTCTGGCGGTGCGGGTACATCGTGGCTCTCTGGTGGTGCGGGTACAGCGTGGCTCCCTGGTGGTGCGGGGTACAGCGTGGCTCCCTGGTGTTGCGGGGTACAGCGTGACTCCCTGGTGGTGCGGGGTACAGCGTGGCTCTCTGGTGGTGCGGGGTACAGCGTGGCTCTCTGGTGGTGCGGGGTACAGCGTGGCTCCTTGGTGGTGCGGGCACAGCGTGGCTCCCTGGTGGTGCGGGGTACAGCGTGGCTCTCTGGTGGTGCGGGGTACAGCGTGGCTCTCTGGTGGTGCGGGGTACAGCGTGGCTCTCTGGTGGTGCGGGGTACAGCATGGCTCCTTGGTGGTGCGGGCACAGCGTGGCTCCCTGGTGGTGCGGGGTACAGCGTGGCTCCCTGGTGGTGCGGGGTACAGCGTGGCTCCCTGGTGGTGCGGGGTACAGCGTGGCTCCCTGGTGGTGCGGGGTACAGCGTGGCTCCCTGGTGGTGCGGGTGCAGCGTGGCTCTCTGGTGGTGCGGGTGCAACGTGGCTCTCTGGTGGTGCGGGTACAGCGTGGCTCCATGGTGGTGCGGGTACAGCGTGGCTCCCTGGTGGTGCGGGGTACAGCGTGGCTCCCTGGTGGTGCGAGGTACAGCGTGGCTCCCTGGTGGTGCGGGGTACAGCGTGGCTCTCTGGTGGTGCGGGGTAAAGCGTGGCTCTCTGGTGGTGCGGGGTAAAGCGTGGCTCTCTGGTGGTGCGGGTACAGCGTGGCTCTCTGGTGGTGCGGGTGCAACGTGGCTCTCTGGTGGTGCGGGTACAGCGTGGCTCCCTGGTGGTGCGGGGTACAGTGTGGCTCCCTGGTGGTGCGGGGTACAGCGTGGCCCTCTGGTGGTGCGGGGTACAGCGTGGCTCTCTGGTGGTGCGGGGTACAGCGTGGCTCTCTGGTGGTGTCCCCAGCAGAGTATTCTCTTTTGCTCCTCTTCTAACACCCCCTCCCTCCCCTCCAGCAGAGTGCTTGCATGCTGGGGGAACTGGTGCCAGAACTCTGCAGGGACTTCATTTCCCATGATGCCCCCAGTGTCTTCTGATTGGCCCTCTGCTGTGACCAATCATGGGGAGGGAAACAGCAGGGAAGGAAGCTGGGTGGCAGCCCAGCAAATCCAATTAGAGCCACTCTCTCTTTCTCTTCAGCTTACAGAAAGGGAAGGGGGGTGGCGGGGGATATACAGACAGCTTGCAGCTCTCCTCTCCCTGTCACAGCGCCGCTGCTCTATTTGCCAGAGAACTCGGCAGCGGCGCTGTGACAGGAAGAGGATAGCTGCGGGCTGTCTGTATATCCCCCGCCGCCCCCTTCCCTTTCTGTAAACCAAAGGGAGAAAAGAAATAGAGAGCGGCTCTAATTGGATTTGCCGCAATGCGAACAGTGTAAGGGGCTTTGCCAGTGGCGGCGGGGGGTGGAGCCAGTGGCGGCGGGGGGCGGAGCCAGTGGCGGCGGTCAGGGGATTCCATCAGCTACAGGGAGCAATGAGAACGGAAGGCAGGGGCGGTGCCAGCGACGGCAGGGGGCGGGGCCTGTCATGTATTCGGACTATAAGACGCAGGGACATTTCCCCCCATATTTCTGGGGGGAAAAAGTGCGTCTTATAGTCCGAAAAATACGGTACTTATTTACAAAAAAAATTAACAGAAACAAAGGAAAACTTAGTTTTTTTTTAAATTTTCGCTCTTTTTTATTTGTTGTGCAAAAAATAAAAATCGCAGAGGCGATCAAATACCACCGAAAGAGAGCTCTATTTGTGGGAACAAAATGATAAAAAATTTGTTTGAGTTCAGTGTAGCATGACCGCGCAATTGTCATTCAAATTGCGACAGTGCTGAAAGCTCAAAATTGGCTTGGGCAGGAAGCTGTATAAGTGCATGGTATTGAAGTGGTTAAGTAACAAGTTCTTGGACATGTTTCCAGCCGTTTTTTATTTTTTTTGAAAGCATTAATGCTCAAACCGTTTTCACCATGTCATATAGTCAAGCTGGCATTTCTTTCTTTTGTTGCCTTAGACATATGCCTGCTTGCAACAGTTATTTTTATGTTAAGCAGGCATTAAAGGGTTATAGGAAAGATAAGTATATTCCAGATGGCAGGAGACCTATATCTATGGAAATGTTGGAAAAAATATGTAGGATTACAGGTTCCATCTGTTTTTCAACATTTGAAGCGTTAAGATCTGCTTTTGTGCTGTCGTTTTTTGGGGCATTAAGGATCTTGGAACTTATTCCTCCCAACAAAGGTAGTTTGTCAGGTTTACATAGAGATCACATTGTTTTTGAGGTTAACTCAATTAGGATTTTTATAAATAGATCTAAAACAGACCAATTAGGTAAAGGTCAGTGGTTGGTCATTTCTCCTTGTGTAAAAGAGATTATTTGCCTGTTAATCACGCTGCGCCAATATGCAGCCATACGCCCTGAGTTTTCGGGTCAATTTTTGTTACATCTGGATGGTAGCCCTCTTACCATTTTTTAAGTTTAATGCTGTTTTAAAAAAATGTCTTATGCCCTATACACACGATCGGATTTCCGATGGTATAAAATCTGATGGATTTTTCCATCGGAAATCCGATGAAGCTGACTCCCATGAGTCTTGCCTACACACCATCAGTCAAAAATCTGACCGTTCCAAACGCCGTGACGTAAAACACTCCGAAGTGCCGAGAAAAATTAAGTTCAATGCTTCTGAGCATGCGTCGACTTGATTCTGAGCATGCATGGGTTTTTTCTCCGATGGAGTTCCCCACAGACGATCGGAATTTGCTATTGTTTTTTTTTTCCATCTGTAAAATTTAAAACATGTTCTATTTTTTTATATGGAAAAAAGACCGATGGGGCCCACACACGATCGGTTTGTCCGATGAAAAAAGTATTTTTTCATCAGAAAAACCGATCGTGTGTACACGGCATAAGTGTTTTGGGTTTTCAAAACTTCAAGTTCACGTCACATTCTTTTCGCATTGGAGCAGCATCGGTGGCAGCGCAGGATGGTATGTCAAATGAGGACATTAAGAAAATAGGTAGGTGGGGCTCCAAGTGTTTTAAAACTTACATTCGTCCTAATTTATTTGTTTGATCTCTTTAGGGGTCAAGAAATATGTCTGGATCGTGGGACACTCCTACATTTATTGGGCAAGGAAAAGAGCTGCACAGCACATTTACACCGAGAATTTGATGATGCCTCAGGATGAGTTTATAGTTTTATGGAAAGGCATTCGAGGTCTTAGATGGTGCAATCTTTTTAGTGTTTTAGCTCGTTTAGTTGAAGTTTGGCCCTTGCCTAATATTTTAATTGTCAATGTAGGAGGAAATTATTTGTGTAAGGTCAGAACTTTAGATTACATTTTTCAGATAAAAAGTGATCTTCAGAGATTTCAGTTAGTTTCTCCTAGTACAGTTAACAGAGCAATTTCAAAATGTTTGCCGGTCGTTCGTGGTTTTGCGTATCGACATATAGATTTAGAAGGTGGCATTCCAGGTTTTTATCGACAGGATGGAATCCACCTTTATGATATTGGCATTGACCTTTTTAACCTGGGGTTACAGAATTGCATTGAAATGGCCGTGGTTGTGGGTTAGGCCGGTTTTTTGTTTTTTCAAAACAAATACCGGCTTGTGGGGATATTTAATGTTAATTTAATTTAATATGGCTCGAGTTCCAATAACTGAGTTTATATATATAGATTTCTGAATACAATTTTTTGGTTTAATAAAAGTTTAATAATATTTACGATTTATTCATACCAATAAAGTGCCACAGACATTATTTATGCCAATATACAGTTTCGGGTTTTTTCTTTAGTAGGCAGTAAGTTTGGGGAATGGTTAGTTGTTTTTGCATTTTAATGAGGGGGTGTGGGCTGCATGCAATCCCATACATTTTGGGATAAATTGTTGAAGAAATTAGATTTTATTGGATATGTTTTATAACAAAAAGTAGGAAATATATATATATTTTTTTCTGTATTTTTTCATTTTTATAATAAAAAATAGAAAACCCAGTGGTGATCACATACCACCCAATGAAAGTTCTAATTGTGTGAAAAAAAATTATATACATTTTATTTGGGTACCGTTTTGCATGACCGAGGAATTGCCAGTTAAAGTAGCACAGTGCTGAATAGCAGAAAATGCCCTGGTCCTGAAGGGGGAAAAACCTTCCAGAGGTCAAGTGGTTAAGCAAACTAATAGATTAGGAAATTCAGAAGAATGGCGTCAGAAGACTGTGTGTTTCTTTGAGCCTGCCCTTTTTAACTTTTCCAATAATTTTTCTTTAAAAAAAAAAAAAAGAGTTTCCAGTACATATAGACATAAGAAATAAAGTATGCCAGCATGTTATAAAGATACATCAAAGTTCAAGAAATTTTGAAGGTGAAACATATAAATACAGTGCATTCGGAAAGTATTCATAGCGCTTCACTTTTTCCACATTTTGTTATGTTACAGCATCATTCAAAAACTGATTAAATTCATTATTTTCCTCAAAATTTTGCAAACAATACCGCATAATGACAAAGGAAAAGAAGTTTGTTTGAAATCTTTGCAAATTTATTAAAAATTAAAAACCAAAAAAATCCCATGTACATAAGTATTCAGCCTTTGCCATGAAACTCAAAAATGAGCTCAGGTGCATCCTGTTTCCACTGATAATCCTTGAAATGTTTCTACAACTTGATTGGAGTCCACCTGTGGTAAATCTTTTGATTGGACATGATTTGGAAAGGCACACACCTGTCTATATAATGTCTCACAGTTAATAGTGCATGTCAGAGTACAAACCAAGCCACAAGGAATTGTCTGTAGACCCCTGAGACAGGATTGTATCAAGGCACAGATCTGGGGCAGGGTACAGAAAATGTTCTGCACCATTGAAGGTACCAATAAGCACAGTGGCCTCCATCTTCTGTAAATGGAAGAAGTTTGGAACCACCAAAGCTCTTCCTAAAGCAGGCCGCCCGGACAAACTGAGTGATCGGAGGAGAAGGGCCTTAGTCAGGGACGTGACCAAGAACTTGATGGTCACTCTAACAGACCTCCAGCATTTCTCTGTGGAGAGAGGAGAACCTTCCAGAAGAAAAACCATCTCTGCAGCACTCCACCAATCAGGCCTATATGGTAGGGTGGCCAGATGGGAGCCAAAAAAAGTGAAGCACTGTGAATACTTTCCAGATGCACTGTATATTTTATGGAGCATGCCTCATACATAACTTATCTCAGTAAGCTATCACAAAATAATCAACAAGAAGAGACAAAGAGAGAGAAGTATGCCTGTGCCAATTTTCCCTGTTGCTTTGTTAAACTCAATATGGAGAGAGAGAGGGAAACTGGGATAACATGACCAAAAAAACATCTTATTGATCCCCATGAGTTAAGCACCCAACGGGGGGTGAGGGCATAGCGAGAAGCCATAACAACAGTTGGGATTCTACCACATCCCCTCCTACACTTATAAATTAGACAAGAAGTGTGAATAACGCTCCCAATTTGGAATACAAACAGCTAATGACAGAGATTATAACTCTCTCACTCTTCCACACCTTAACCAAAACATAAAAACCTTCTTCCTTGAGTTGGGTCTTGAAATAAGCTGCTCCTTCTATGGAAGGCAGTATGGAGAGCAAGTACTTGTGTGGCTCATTAATTATTGCCAACCTTTTTACTTTACTAGAAAGTAGGAGTGAAAAGAATAATTAAATCCTTTTTAACCTTTGTGGTTTTTATTTTACTTAAGAGTTGCTGTTGCCATGCAGATTCAAAAGGTTTTGGATCATAAATCATCATTTGTGGACTTTGCTAAAGAAAATGTAAGTATATATACAAACCTAACCTTAGCTTGCTCCTTCCATACATACAGCTTGCAAGAAAATAAATTATTTTACAGATTAGGCTGGTTAACAAGTTAAATCCAGGACAAAAATGCATTCAAATGTGTTTGACAGCCTAAACCAAATTTTTCTTGCAAAGGAATTTTTTGAAGACAGTAGACTACAGTTTGCACAAAAGCAGTAACATGTTGGACAGACCTAACATATTTCAATTAGAAATATGGTTTTGTATTGGAGATTAGGGAATACCATTTGGCGTGTTAGCCACCAGGTGTTTTTGGTTAAAAAAATAGTGGTTTATTGGCTGTTCCAAGCATTCGTCTAAGCCAGGGGTGTCCAAACTTTTTTCAAAGAGGGCCAGATTTGATGAAGTGAACATGCTCGAGGGCCGACCATTTTGCCTGACATTCTTTGAACCATTAAAATTCTGCCTAAGTGTGTTCGTTCGAGCACTAATACACTGCCCAACAAAAATTCTCTTGCCTTTGTGGCTGTGTGTGAGTAAAGAGATGAGCTTAGGCGTATTATTTGGATATACCATATTTATTGGCGTATAACACGCACCTTCACTTTAAGAGCGAAGTTTCAGGATTTTTTTTTTAAATTTTAAATAAAGAACTGTGAAGCAAAATAAGGGTCAGTGCCCATCTGCAGACCCCCAATTGCCAGGAATGCAGCACCCCCAATTGCCAGGAATGCAGCACCCACCATTGCTAGGAATGCAGCACACACCATTGCTAGGAATGCACCCACTATTATCAGCGCACCCACCATTGCCAGGAATGCAGCACCCATCATTGCCAGGAATGCACTCACCATTGCCAGGAATGCAGCACCTATCATTGCCAGGAATGCAGTACCCATCATTGCCAGGAATGCAGCACCCATCATTGCCAGGAATGCAGTACCCATCATTGCCAGGAATGCAGCACCTATCATTTCCAGGAATGCACTCACCATTGCCAGGAATGATCAGTGTTCATCTGCAGCCAGCCTGTCCCAAGTGCTCATCTGCAGCCAGACGTGCCCAAGTGTCCATCTGCAGCCAGCCATGCCCAAGTTTCCATCTGCAGCCAGCCGTGCCCAAAAATTAAGCTTTATTCGTTTTAAATTTTGCCGCCGAGATAGAGCCGGATGTCCTGTGTATTCGGGTGTACTCGGCTGTACTCAGCTCCTCTCGCAGTCCCGCCCCTTGGCCTGGCTTCTGTGATGGACATAACACACGTCCAATGGCGGGACTGGGCGTGACTGCGAGCAGAGCCGAGCCTAGCTGAGTACACAGTACACTCGGCTCGGGCTATTTCGGCGGCGCTCGCTCCTCTTCCCCTCACAGGCAGCAGGGATTGGCGTATAACACGCACCCCTGATTTTAAGGGGGGAAAAGTGCGTGTTATACGCCGATAAACACGGAATATCTTTTGTGGCCCCGGCGCTGGGAGATCGTCAGGGGCCACAAAAGATATATATGTATAGATAACCAGGCAGGCCATTCAAAACCAGACCATGGGCCGCGATTGGCCCGCGGGTCGGACTTTGGACATGCCTGGTCTAAGCTAATTGCTTTTTTCCTATGTGCAATTAAGCAAGAAATTCATATAATGCAACATACATAATTTAAGGGAACTTTTTTAATACACTTGTTTTAGTCTCATTCATTACATAATATGTGCATTAAACTATCATCACTTTGGAAAAGAGCCACAGACTTGAACCATGTGGCTTTAATTTGCTCTTCACAAAAAAATAAAAAAAGTAAAATATCTTCATGGATTTCATAAAGTTATGCTATAGAATGTCATGAGTGGTTTCCTCCTCCTGCTTTGTATTCATTCTCTGGGTTCAACTCTCCCCTGTAACTTTGATTCCATACTCAGAATTCTATTGCTCCAGTTGATTTACCTTCAGGGATTTGTTTGCAGTAATTGGTCCCACGTGAATGATCTTTGGATGCTATGTAATGCTGTAAAAATGCTACTGGCTAGACAAAATAAATATTCCACAAAAAAATCTAAAAGTTTATACAATATGGAGGATAAATAAAGGAGGACTATGTGCTAGCAACAGAAGATGTAGCTTACCCTATATAGTCATAGGTAATATTGAGGGCCAATTGGTGCAGAGCTTTAGTGCACACATTATTATCATTCAAAGGGCCATCCCAAAAATCAAACGTGTCACAAAACGTTTCCAGTGGGTTGCAATGCATTAGCATCAGTGTGTTATTCAAAATGAAGGGCACTGCAACGCATCAACATATGCATTCCTGTGCATTGCGGTAACGTATGAGAATGCATGTGTTGCTACAATGCATAAATGTAAGTCAGCTCTAAGAGCCTATTGAGAGCTGTCTGTTGCTGTGCATTGCAGTAACACATTTACAATTTATGTTACTGCAGCACTATCCACACATTAGCACGGTGTCATTCATTCTCAATGGCACCTCAACTTAATCAGTTTAAACAGTACAAACACACAAATAAAACAATTCCATCAATGCAGTTTGTAATGGCACCCCCAAATATGAAAGGGGTTAACGGCGTTTAGATTTCTTCCCTCTCCTGGACACAAATTCACTGGAGATCCTCCACAGTCAGACGACCACTTCCCATAGGAATTAATCCTTCCGAAAGAACGAGACGCACTCTGTATCCTTCCAACATGAACTACTTTTATTAGGAGAAAACCCAGGTCTTTTTATACACTCAACGAATACTGCATTAATCTACATGAACAATGGTCCAACTCCACCCACAACATAACAAGGCCCAATACACATTATTTTGACACCTCCTAGAAGACAACAGGTTAGCTTTTGTCTCCCAATACCCATCTGACCAGACCCAATTTACATGAGTCAATTAGCTACAGCTGCTGTCTCAGACCCATGACCTCTAGACTAGCCTTACTGTCTCCCATCTATCAAAAGACTTCACACAATATTTGCATAACGAACTTTCAATACACATCTTACAATGAAAGGATCTGTAGCCTTTCTGTCTGCTAGTTCCACAACCTATAATTACAGACTTAATTACCACAAGCCACACTAGACAGTAGAATGTAAATCACCCCCCGCCTCATCACAGCAATGATTACACAACCCCCACACACAGTATACATCCAATATATGCCCTGTATATACTGTATTGGATATGGCTATCACAGATCATGGTGGGGTTCTCATTCACCCTGTGCCCCTAAGTGAGACACAGGGTGGTTTACACATAAAAGGCATTGGGGAAGCTGAATCAAAGGTATCTCATACTGTCTAAGAAATTCTGGGTTCCCCGGGCCTTCCCGTTACATCTCTTCCCTTTTGGCAGGAGACTAACACAGGAGGGGACCCCAGACGGGGTCCATAGTTCCTTTCCTCTAATGCAGGTATCCACACAGTACCCTAAATAAATTGCTCCAAACAGAGCATTACTTACCCAGCCAACCGTTGCCTCTCTCAGAGAACATACCGGCCGCTGGGGAGAAGACAGGGTGACTGGGCTCAGTCCGTCATGCTGTTGGGGATCTGGGCTGACTGCCCAGCATCCCGGAGGTATACAAGTGGAGACTGAAGTCCCATCCACTTGTGGTAGGTGAAAATCCCCCAGTGCTTGCAAAGCAAGGCTGACATCCTCCTGTCTCAGTTTCACACCATTTTTTGGGGTTGTGTCAGTGAGGACCGAAGTCCCATCCAGTACCACAGGAACTCCCTCTTCTGTTAGTTGAGAGCAGAGGCCCGCGGCACTCTGCTCTGTTGCCAGCTCTTCTGCTGGGTTGCTGTGAGTGGAGACCGCAGTCCCATCCACTGATCTCTGCTCAAGTTGCAGTTGTGTGCAGAGGCCAGTAGCATTCTGCCCTGCTGCCCGTGATTCAGCTGGGGGTAAAAGCTTTACCACCTCAGCTTGTTGCTGGAGAGAGGGGCCAACTGCCCCGGCTCCCTGAAACTCCACAGTTGTTTCCGGTACTGGGCAGAGGTTGCTAGCACTCTGCCCTGTTACATAGTTACATAGTTACATAGTTAGTCAGGTTGAAAAAAGACAAAGTCCATCCAGTTCAACCATAAAAAAAATAACTAAAATAAAAAAAAAATATCGTGCACTCCCATATACCCAATTCTATACCCACAGTTGATCCAGAGGAAGGCAAAAAAACCCCAGCAGAGCATGATCCAATTTGCTACAGCAGGGGAAAAAATTCCTTCCTGATCCCCCGAGAGGCAATCGGATTTACCCTGGATCAACTTTACCAAGAACTGTTAGTACTCAGTTATATTATGTACATTTAGGAAAGTATCCAGGCCTTTCTTAAAGCAATCTACTGAGCTGGCCAGAACCACCTCTGCAGGGAGTCTGTTCCACATTTTCACAGCTCTTACTGTGAAGAAACCTTTCCGCATTTGGAGATGAAATCTTTTTTCTTCTAGACGTAAAGAGTGCCCCCTTGTTCTCTGTGTTGACCGTAAAGTGAATAACTCATCACCAAGTTCACTATATGGACCCCTTATATATTTGTACATGTTAATCATATCCCCCCTTATTCTCCTCTTCTCAAGAGTGAATAAATTCAGTTCCTCTAATCTTTCTTCATAGCTGAGCTCCTCCATGCCTCTTATCAGTTTGGTTGCCCTTCTCTGCACTTTCTCCAGTTCCCCGATATGCTTTTTGAGAACTGGTGCCCAAAACTGAACTGCGTATTCCAGATGAGGCCTTACTAATGATTTGTACAGGGGCAAAATGATATCTCTCTCTCTGGAGTCCATACCTCTCTTAATACAAGAAAGGACTTTGCTCGCCTTGGAAACCACAGCTTGGCATTGCATGCCATTATTGAGCTTATGATCTACCAAAACCCCCAGATCCTTCTCCACTACGGATCCCCCCAGTTGTATTCCCCCTAGTATGTATGATGCATTCATATTCTTAGCCCCCAAGTGCATAACTTTACATTTATCAACATTAAACCTCATCTGCCACATAGTCGCCCAATTAGACAGGGCATCGAGGTCGGCTTGTAAATTGGAGACATCTTGTAAGGACGTTATTCCACTGCATAGCTTGGTGTCATCTGCAAAGACAGAAATGTTACTTTTGATCTCAGACCCAATATCATTTATAAAGATATTAAAAAGTAAGGGTCCCAGCACTGAACCTTGGGGTACACCACTGATAACCTTAGACCATTCAGAGTAAGAATCATTAACTACTACTCTCTGAATTCTGTCTTTTAGCCAGTTTTCTATCCATTTACAAACTGATATTTCCAATCCTGTAGACTTTACCTTACACATGAGCCGTGTGTGGGGAACAGTATCAAACGCTTTTGCAAAATCCAAGTATACCACGTCCACAGCCACGCCTCTGTCCAAGGTTTTACTTACCTCTTCATAAAAAGAAATCAGGTTTGTCTGACAACTTCTGTCTTTCATGAATCCATGCTGTCTGTTGCTTAAATAGTTTTTTTCCAGCAAGAACTCATCTATGTGGTCTTTTATTAATCTCTCCAGTATCTTCCCAACTATGGAAGTTAAACTAACAGGTCTATAGTTACTTGGTAAAGACTTTGTTCCCTTTTTAAATATAGGCACCACATTGGCCCTGCGCCAATCCAGTGGTACTATTCCTGTCATTAATGAGTCCCTAAAAATTAGATACAATGGCTTTGAAATTACAGAGCTCAATTCTTTTAGGATCCGTGGGTGTATGCCATCTGGTCCAGGTGCTTTATCCACCTTTATTCTGTCTAAATATTTCTGGACCATATCACTTTTGAGCCATTGTGGATTTGAGGCTGTGTCACTACCACCCCCATTATGGACATGAGCTCCCCCATGCTCCATTGTATACACAGAGCTGAAGAAAGTATTTAATAAATTAGCCTTCTCTTTGTCCCCAGTCACCCACTCTAGATTATTTTGTAAAGGGCCTACATGCTCAGACTTGACCTTTTTACTATTAATATATTTGAAGAATTTTTTGGGGTTTGTCCTACTATCTTTTGCAATCTGTCGTTCGTTTTGAATTTTTGCATCCTTGATTTCCTTTTTACATATCCTGTTATATTCTTTGTAACATTTAAACGACACTAGTGTTCCTTCATTTTTATATTTTTTAAAAGCGCTTTTCTTATTGTTTATAGCTTTTTTAACTTTAACTGTGAGCCACATAGGTTTTATTTTTAGCCTTTTAAACTTATTGCCCATGGGAATATACTTTGCAGTGAGTTCACAAACAGTCTTTTTGAAGAATTCCCATTTCTGTTCTGTGCCCATTGATGCCAATATTCTCTCCCAGTCTAAGTCCTGGAGAGCAGCCCTCATCCTTGGAAAATTTGCTTTATTGAAATTAAGTGTTTTTATCCTTCCTGCATGTATTTCTTGCTTACAGCTAACATCAAATGAAATCATGTTATGGTCACTGCTACCCAGGTGTTCCTTTATCTGAACATTAGTAATATGCTCTGCATGGTTTGAGATTACCAGGTCCAACAGAGCATCATTCCTAGTTGGGGCCTCAATAAACTGGACCATAAAATTGTCCTGCAATAGGCTTATAAATTTTTGCCCTTTAACTGTCCCAGCAGTGCCATTACTCCAGTCAATTTCTGGGTAGTTAAAATCCCCCATTATTACCACCGTCCCAGCCCTTGCAGCCCTTTCCATCTGTGCAAGGAGCTGAGTCTCCACCTCCTCATTAACATTGGGTGGTCTATAACAAACTCCAATGATTAACTTTGAACTACGCACATCTGTATGCAGTTCCACCCATAATGCTTCAGCCTCATCACACTCTCCATCAACCAGGTCCTCTTTCACACTCGCTTTGAGATCACTTCTCACATAGAGACAGACCCCGCCACCTTTCCTTTTTGCCCTGTCTCTCCGAAAGAGTGCATAGCCAGGAATATTAATAATCCAGTCATGTGAGGATTGAAGCCACGTTTCAGCAATACCGATTACGTCATAGCTCTCCTCATGCACCAGAGCTTCCAACTCACCTATTTTGCTTGGCAGACTTCTGGCATTGGTGAACAAACACTGTTGCCAGCACTTCTGCTGGGGACTCTACACCATCTGCTCTGGCTAACTGTTGGGGGGGAAAAAGGGCTGCTTCTCCTCCCTGCATCTCTGAAATCCCCTGGGAAAGAGGACCCATCACCTTCTCACCTCGGGCCTCCAAAACTGCCACGGGTGTAGAGCAGGGGTCTGCAGTACTCTGTCCTGCTGCCAGTACTTGAGCAGGCGATGCATAATCCATAACATCCTCTTCGGCTTTAGGGATGGCAATCTTCAGATTGTCCACTGCTGATTCTTCAGCCAGGCTAGCTCCCTGGAACTCCATATCATCCACTTCGGCTTTAGGGATGGCAATCTTCAGATTTTCCATTGCCGATTCTTCAGCCAGGCTAGCTTCCTGGAACTCCATATCATCCACTTCAGCTTTAGGGATGGCAATCTTCAGATTTTCCACTGCCAATTCTTCATCCAGGCTAGCTCCCTGGAACGCCATATCATCCACTTCGGCTTTAGGGATGGCAATCTTCAGATTTTCCACTGCCGATTCCTCAGCCAGGATTCCAGAGTTGTCCACTGGTATTGCCTGATAGTCCCAGGCACAGGTCGCACCACCCTGCTGCTGAGCAGATTCTAGCAGCTGTCTGTAGGCGATCTCCAATTGCCGTATTTCCGCCATTCTCCGCTCATGTTGTCGCTCTAGTTCTCTCTTTTGTCGCTCTAGTTCTCTCTTTTGTCGCTGTTGTTCTCTCTCTCGTCGCGCATCCTGCAGCTGGATGCCTTTAATGGCTTCCTGTATGGCGGTCTCTGATGGGTTAGCACCATATAATGCCAACCGCTCTCGATCTCGTTGCTGAAACAAATCTTCAATTGACCGGGGTCTTGCATCACCATCCCTTTGGTCCATCTCGGCTAGCTCCCTGATCAAGTTGGCCTTGTTCTTTGTCCCACTGGTCCCTCCACAGCTCTCAAGTAGGTCTTTCAGTGTGGTTTTCCTGCCGGCTGCATAGCTGGTCATTCACTGTGGTGGCTTGGAGTGTCCCAGGAACTGGAGGGAAAATTCCGCTGCTGCCAACCAATGTAACAGCACCCCAAATATGAAATCCCGTTATTACACAGTTAAACTCTGATTCTCTTCAGTCGGCCATGGACCGAATCTCAGCTGGTTCAGCAGGATTCGAAGCATGTATGGGCAGGCTGAATGTATCCAAGTTGAGAGATCAATCAACTTGAGTACAACAAGCCTGTTGAATTTTACATGCAACTATTGCTAGTGACTGTTATATCCGCTAGCAATAATAACTGAGTTCTCTTGGCGGGGATGGCTCCCCCCCCCCGCCCCGCTGGGAGAGCACAATGGCTCCACGGGAGGGATTCCTCGTACGATACCCATGGTTGCAGGAAAGGAAATTGCTCTGTCTTTGACTGGGCCTATTCTAGTTGATAAAAGGAACGTCAATACCACACCCATAACTACCACTATTACTATTTTAACCATTTGCCAACCAGCCGCCGTCATTATACTGCGGCAGGTCGGCACGATCCCGCGAGCCGTCGTAGCTGTACGTCGGCTCCTTTAAGCGGGATAGCAGGTGCGCCCGCTGCACTGCGGGGGTGCCAATGCTCGGGACCGGCGGTCTTGATGACCGCTGGCCACGCGCGAACGCGGGCACGAGAGGCAGAACAGAGATGTGTGTGTGTAAACACACACATTCCTGTTCTGTGAGGAGAGGAGATGCAGATCGTGAGTTCCTAATAGTTAGGAACCACGATCTGTCATCTCCTATAGTCAGTCCCCTTGATCTATCTGACCTTGGCTTAGTATCAAGAGATCCCCAAATTTTCCACTTATTAAATGATTGAACATTACTGACTGGCATATTCAAGGCTTTTGGCATATTTTTATATCCTTTTTCATCTTTATAAAGGTTCATTACTTTTTTACGCAGGTCTTTTGACTGTTTTTTTCTACCTCCTCATGGCTCAGTGTCTAGCCTGCTTAGGGCATCCAAGTGAGAGCTAACAAACTCATTGACTATTTAAACACAGATACTAATTGTGATTTAAAAAGCCACAAATGTTAGAAATTAACCTTTAATTGTCATTTTAACCTGTGTGTGCCACCTTCTGTGTCTGTACCAAGGCGAAACATTCCAGGGTTTTAAACTTTTTATCAGGGCCATTTGGATGTTATCTGTTAACATTATGATTTTAAAATGATTTTTGTTGTCAGTTATTTTGTCATGATTAGTCATTTTTTCAATATTAAAGCCAAAATTTCACAATTTCTGCCAGGGTATGCAAACGTTTGTGCACAACTGTATTTAGCAAAGCGGCATCCCAATCAAGCAAGAAGACATTCCATATATTCAGAAAAGAGACAACCCATTCCAGCAAAGAGACGTCCCCATCAATTTAGCAAAGAGATATCCACATACAGTATATTCAGCAACGAGACATTCCAATCCAGCAAAGAGACAGCCCAATCTATCAGATATCCCCATATAGCAAATAGACAGCCCAGTCCAACAGAGACATCCCCATAAAGCAAAGAGACAGCCCAATCCAACAGAGACATCCCAATAAAGCAAAGAGACAGCCCAATCCAACAGAGACACCCCTATATAGCAAAGAGACAGCCCAATCCAGCAGTACAGCCCAATCCAGCAAAGAGACTCCCCATTTAGCAAACATCCACTAAGCCTGTGCAAAGCTTTCCATCTTTTGCAGGCTGTACAAGAACTGTATAAAAAGTGCAGAGAGAATAAAGCACCTGTAAATGAGGCCCCCTACAAGTGCATGGGATGTCCCCCCTGCAAACCAAGTGTGTGTATGTGAGAGAGACACTCAGGCTGCATGGAAATAGAGTCCTGTGCCCACTGTTGTGAGAGCTGGCCGGGAAGGGAGCTTGTTTATTGTTTTTCCCTCATTTGCAGGAGGGGGTATACGGAATATTTCAATTTGATACTCGCATTCCCGGAGGTTTAAACTATAAATGGGATCTCACACATTTTATGAATAGTTTCCACCACTCCTCATTATGAGCTATCCATTTGTTGTTTTAACACCTCTTCTTTTTTTTTTTCTTCCCCCTTGAGTTACTTAAGAGTCTCTCGACAACGTTGATATTACATTGACACATGGTCATTTTCATTCTGACATCTATTATCATCATTATGTATTTTCCTCCTTTTGTTCAGTCTCCCTTGATTCAACCAAGTTCTTCTGTTCTATGTTGCCTGTCAATTTTGATAACTTGAATTTCGATTATTTACATCTACACTCAGTCTCATTATTTTTATCTCTTTATTTCCATTTTATTAATCCTTCAGACTCCATTCACACAGGGGCAACACGACTTCCAGCGCGACTTTGGGAGGCAACTTGGACACGACTTGAGTATGTATCACAGCCGACATAAAGCAACTTACAATGCAACTTCAAGTTGCCTCCAGGACAGGAGGCTTTCCAGTGGCCAATCAAACAAGAATCAGCTCTGTGGGAGGGAGGGGGAGGGAGGGGTTTGCCTGAGAAATGTACGTTCTCTTCCTGTATTGTTGCTTCTGTTAAGACAGTGATCCGACTTCTGAGCCAACTTCCATTGAAATCAATGGGTACAAGTTGCCTACAAGTCACCTAGAAGTCGGATTGAAGTAGTATAGGAACCTTTTCTGAAATCGGAGCGACTGCAGTAGTGTGCATTAAGACGGCTCCATTCACTTACATTGATTTTCTCATGCTGCACGACTTGAGGTGACTAGGGGTGACTTGGGGCGACTTGAAGTCAGATCCAAAGTCGTCCCTGTGTGAATGGGCTCTTAAGCCCTGTACACACGATCGGATTTCCCATGGATTTTAATCCGATGGATTTTTCCATCGAAAATCCGATGAAGCTGACTTCCATCAGTCTTGCCTACACACCATCAGTCAAAAATCCGACCGTCCCAAACGCCGTGACGTAAAAAACTCCAACAAGCCGAGAAAAATGAAGTTCAATGCTTCTGAGCATGCGTCGACTTGATTCTGAGCATGCGTGGGTTTTTTGTCCGATGGAGTTCCACACAGACGATCGGAATTTGCTATGTTTTTTTTCCCATCGGATAAATTTAAAACATGTTCTATTTTTTCTCACCGATGGAAAAAAGACAGATGGGGCCCATACACGATCGGTTTGTCCGATGACAAAAGTCGAACGGACTGTTTTCATCGGTAAAACCGATCGCGTGTACACGGCATAACTCATCTTATTTTTATTTTTATTTACATTTTCACCTTTGTTCTCGTTTCAAGAACAGAGTGTCTTGCTAGAGTTTCCCTTTAACCCATTTATTTACGTTCTTGTGTAAACATTACCTAGAACTTCATAAAGTTATTCTTTCCTTTTAATTGGGTCTTTTCTCAATCGATTTTTTTCATGCATGTTGCTTTTAAGAGATACAGTATATTATTAAAGTTGTTGTTTTTTGTTTTGTTTTTTTAATGGGAAGAGAGGGGGGGGGGGGTTAGAGCATTTACATTTTAGCAATATCACTACACTTCTGCACTTTCTGTTTCTTCACCCTTAACAAGATGCTGGTCATTCAAGATCTTTTTGCAACTAGATCTTTCATAGTCGTTATGTTTATGCATCTCCCTAAAGACACAATCTCCCTAACGAGCCGTGCATATTACTTCACACACCTGACACTTATTTTCTGACAGAGTGGTAGCCAATGATGCATTGAATCCGCCCCCTCCACCTGGAAACTCCATCCCCATGAGTTTGCTTTGGTGGGCGGAGTGAAACGCATTGGGGGCATGGTCTGACGAGGGTCCAGACTGGGACTGCCACTTATCCTTACACAGCGTGTCTTTCTTTAAAGTGTGTCTCCTGGGATATCTAGCCACTTTCTATCATTGCTTAGAGCATAGACAAGCTCCCTTCCTGGCCAGGACTCACAGCAGCGGGCACAGGACTCTATTTCCATGCAGCCTGAGTGGCTCCCACATACACCTTTGGTTCGCAGGGGGGAGACAGCCCATACAGACATAGGGGGCCCGGGCATCCTGAGGGGCCCGGCACTCACACCTTTACCTCCACTCGTTCTTTACCTCCAACCCCTGCAATGAATAACAATGCGTTGGGGCATGGCCTGGTGGGGGTCCAGGCTGAGACTGCCACTTATCCTTACACAGAGGGTCTTGCTTTGATGTGCGGCTCCCAGGACATCTAGCCCCTTTCTACCCCCCCCCCGGCAGCCTTGAATCTGCTAGTGATAATTGCAAGTAAAATCCAGCAGGATGGTTGTAAGTTGATCGATCAGCCTGTTCATAGATGGTTCGAATCTTGGCCGGTTCCTGCTGAGATTTGGACTGTCTATAGCCTGCCTAAAGTCTGAAGATGGATTTTAGTTAAGAATACATATTTAAAGCAGAGTTCCACCCAAATTTACAACTTTATCTTATCGCATTAAGTATATTGCATAGATATTCCATCGTTACTCCAATATTTTTTTTGCTATTTAAATACCTTGTTATTTATGTTGTAATTGTTACATCCGGTCTATCGCTCCCACGGGAGTTGACGTATATCCTGTATTCCCTGTCGCCGCACTGTCTCATGGGAGCTAAGCATCATGCTTCCCAAGATTCAGTGCGGAACGCCACCCAGCGAAATCTCGCATGATTGAGAAACAGGAAATGACGCGTGACGTCACAACGGGGCGGGAACTTTTGACGCCATCGCCTGTTGTGATTGCAACCCTCAGTGTCAACACTGAGAGTGCGCGTGATCAAGTGGTGAATGCTGGGGAAAAAAAAGCATTCACTGCATCCAGGAAATAGGTGCTTGTGGGCTTCACTTGCCCACAAGCAAAATGGAAACGTCCTACTGTTATTTTTAACACTTATCCTTGAGAACAAAAATGGACTGCGGATGTCTAAGAAAACCAAAACAGTGAGTAATGGGGTAAATAAGTCAATGGACAAAAAAAACGATTCGCCGCGGGACATCTGCTTTAAATAGAATAGGTAATTTTTAAACCAGGGTTTAGTGTAACTTTAAGCTACAGCCATTATTCTGAGTAAGGTAGCCACATTCATTTTTTAGAAAGCATGGGGCGCTGCTCTGCTGACCCTATGTTTAAGAGCATGTGAATGGCCTCACATATGCTTAAACATCAGGTCAGCAGAGTGGCGTCCCATGCTTTCTATATTGACACTTTTGGATCGGTGGAGTTGGGTGCCTGCTTCCTTTCTCTGAGATCCAGGGGCAGTGCTGGACACCTGGGCTTTGAGACAAGCTACAAGTTTTCTAAGGTCTCATATTCATTTTTTGCTTCAGTGTGTTAGGAACATGATAAATACCCACACCATTGTGTTTCTTTATCAAAATATGGCAATCACTACCTCTATGTTGGCCCATAACCCTTACACTGCGCAAGCAGCTTAATTTCAACTGGCACAAAGATCAGATGTAGTATGGAACAGGGTAGAAGCAAGTCTGAGTCACTCAGGCTCACATTGTCTTTGAATCAGTGGTTTGGTGGCCCAACTGGATTGGCACGTTTAGAAGCACATTATAGTAGAGTTCTTAATTTTAGCAGTATTCAGTGCAGGCTATTTTCGGAAATATGCTGAGCAAGGTATGCATATTTTTCTTCTCAAAGCGTTTGAGGGTATAATTTATAGCAATTTAAAAAGCTCATAGAAAGTACGTCTGACCATTTGCAGAGGGTGGTGACAGTACAGCTGGATTAAAGATGAGCAGATGTGAAACAGTCACTTGTTCTCAGTGACACATCTGCCATTCTTGGCCAAGCCTACAAGGTTATCAGCAGACATTTAGAGGAGCAGTTTCCAGAGTTTACATTATTATACACTAAGGAGCTGCTCATTTACAAAAAGAAAGGAGTTAACCAACAGCGCCTTCTAATACTGTGGCTCTTGTTTAATAGGGCAGCGAACAACACACCATAGCAGCTCATCAAAATATTTTTTTTTCTATTTTAAACTGATGACAGTATCATAAAATTATGTGTTAATGACAAAATTATCTTTACCATGGGCTATGGCATGTCTTCCTTATTTCAAACTGTTTTTAGCCTAAGCCTTAACAATGATAAGTGACTCTTTGCAAATTAATGACAAAGAAAAATAATTTTCTTAAAGATAATACCTCAAATTCAGCTGTAAGACAAATTTTGTTTCTGTTATGTTAACCAACAGATGTCACCAGAAAAGCCACACCCCATCTTAAACACACAATATGATGTCAAGTCTGGGTTTGTGAGAAAAACAGGCTTTGCCTTACAAGTTAAAATCCAAAAGTGTCACTTTTTTTCAGAAGCTTTCAGCTTCCCTTAAATGAAAACTGGTGCAATACTGGTGTAATGTACAATATTTAAAATTTAGAGCAGAGAGCTAATTAAATGAGAGCACTGAGGTAGTCAGGTGGTCATTTTCTGGGGGCCCTATTTAAGGAATAACTATAGGCAAAAGTTTTTTGTTTTGCATACAGTGGAGAGGGATTAGAACACCTGCCAGGTTTTATGGCTGTATTTACCCCTATTAGGGAAACTTACTGTCTCTATTTGTCCTGTTTACCATTTTCACTAAAAGTGGAAAAAAATCCTGAATTTTGGGTTGTCACCGAAACAAGAAACCTCTTCCAGCGAGGACAACCAGTGATTTCCTCTCACTTCTTCCTTTGGCTATGGAACAGAAAGTCAATAGAAATCTCCCCAATGAGACACAGATGGAAATAAAAACTGACAAGGATTTTAACCCTCCCCTATTCTAACCAAAATAAAAAAAAGTTTTGCCTTTCTACTAAAAATGAATGGCTCTTTTGAATGTGAACTTTTTAACATGATGTATTTTTGCATGCTAAATAATTTAGCAGGAAAAATTTTTGTATTTGCAATGGTTGGGTCTCTAATAAGACCATAGGACCACTGCTGTGAGAATACACCGCTCCAGAATAATTACCCCTTCCTGAGGTCAGCTGTCTCTGTCTTTAATGAAGCAGGGTGCTGGCTCTGTTTGCAACAGAGATAATGAAAAAATAGCTGGATAGCCGCACTCCAAATATTCACCTTTATTCAAAAGTATAAAATCAAGGCATCAAGGGTAGGTACAGACGAACTGCACTGCCGCTGACATGTTTCACACCAGACACTGCTGTGGTATCTTACTTTTAGCAGCCAATTTTTGAGTATGCTGTATGTGTACCTAACTTAGGAGGAGTCTGATCCCAAGAGAAGGTGAGCTATGAACTGTGTAGTTGTCAGGATGAATATCCAAAGGACATTAGCGGAGGTAACAAGAGATGAGCAGAGCAGGGACAATTACTGCTGGGCTCTGAGGAAGAAGACTCGTCTTTGAAACGCATAAGCCGGCAGTGACCCTCGCCAATCCCTCTGTGACTCTTTGTAGTGGGTTCGGTTCGGGCGCATTGCTGTGATTTTGTGGAATCTTTTATTGTGAGATATTCACACATGTTTGTAAGTAGTTTTCTTTTATCTATTTTTAATAAAATCCACCCAAGGATAATGCACTAGGCTGGTGCGCCCTTCTTTTTCTCTTTGTCAGGTACAATTGCACCATCAACATCAGGGTAGGTGCTGTAAAAGCTAGGTTTAGGGTCAAGCAAGTTATCAGGTCCAAGGAGTCCAACAGGCCAGTGGAAGTATTCAGCAGGATTAGAAATATCAGGTAAAAAGAAGGTTAAAAGATTTAAGCAGACTGAGAACAGACAGGAACCAAAAGTCAAACAATCTAGGAGACAGGGCCAAGCATATAGTAATAGGAACTTGGCAATGACTGAGAAACTAGGAACATTGAGGACAAGATAACAAGAACAACATGAAATGAAAATAAATAAAAATAGTAGTAAACTAAAACAAGAAACTTGTCAATCACTAAAGCAGCACTTAGTGGTCATAGGAATAGTATGACAACTCTATCATATGGAAGTCCATAAGAGGAATAAAGACCCCTTAATCCAATAAAAGTAGCAGGAATGATAATGTCCCAACTGGCAGGAAACGGTTGTAGAGTCTGATCAAATCTTAATCTGGTAACAGCTTCCACTGTGTCCACAGCTCCACAATGATTCTTTCTTATAACAGTTGCCCCTTCGGGATTCCTACTCACCAGATAGCTCAATTAAGCAGTCACTTCAAATAAAGGATCATCCGGTCATCCTCCACCTCTCTGGCAACCTGGGAATGCTGTATGCTTCTCCTAGCAAACTGGATCTCCCGCTTCTCACACCAATTCAAAACACTGGATACTCCTCCTGAGTTACTCAAGTAGGCTGTCCCAGCTCTCCTGTCTGTGTCCCCCTGCCATTGTTACACACCTCCCAACTTTCGGTCAGGGAAGGGGGTCCATCTGTCACTTGCTCCAGTGGGTGAGATGTCCGGCTGTCCGCTATGCCCCCAGGCTCAGGTCTGCTTCTACCGCAGAGGCTCCTTCTCCCCCTCCGTGCAGGTCTTGTTCCTTTCTCCACTCCTCACATGCTCCTCCTGAGCCTGGGGGCATAGCGGACAGCTGGACATCTCACCCACTGGAGCAAGTGACGGACGGACCCCCTTCCCTGACCGAAAGTCTGGAGGTGTGTAACAACGGCAGGGGGACACAGACAGGAGAGCTGGGACAGCCTACTGGAGCAAGTGACGGATGGACCCCCTTCCCTGACTGAAAGTTGGGAGGTGTGTAACAACGGCAGGGGGACACAGACAGGAGAGCTGGGACAACCTACTTGAGTAACTCAGGAGGAGTATCCAGTGTTTTGAATTGGTGTGAGAAGCGGGAGATCCATTTTGCTAGGAGAAGCATCCAGCATTCCTGGGTTGCCAGAGAGGTGGAGGATGAGACCTGCGTGGAGGGGGAGAAGGAGCCTCTGCGGTAGGAGCAGACCTGAGCCTAGGGGCATAGTGGACAGCCGGACATCTCACTCACTGGAGCAAGTGACTGATGCATCCAGCATTCCCGGGTTGCCAGAGAGGTGGAGGATGACCGGATGATCCTTTATTTGAAGTGATTGCTTAATTGAGCGTAGTAGGAACCCCGAAGGGGCAACTGTTATAAGAAAGAAGCATTGTGGGGCTGTGGACACAGTGGAAGCTGTTACCAGATTAAGATTTGATCAGACTCTACAACACTTTCCTGCCAGTTGGGACATTATCATTCCTGCTACTTTTATTGGATTAAGGGGTCTTTATTCCTCTTATGGACTTCCATATGATAGAGTTGTCATACTATTCCTATGACCACTAAGCGCGGCTTTTGTGATTGACAAGTTTCTTGTTTTAGTTTACTACTATTTTTATTTATTATTGTGCACTTTGTGCTTTAAAAGCGGCAGCTGACTTTTGAATATAAATGACATATGGTGACACGTGATCATTTGGTGATATCTGCTGTAGGTAATCCATTGTGCCCATAGCGCCGAGATAGTGATAGAAGGCCGTGAACTTCACTACTTTTTTGTATGAAATGAAAATAGGCTACAGGAAATTACAACCACATAGCTTCTACAATACAGGATCCTCTACTTAAAATATCAGTCCAAACCTGACTGTGGAACTGACCAGTGGAAATAGCAGCCACAACAAATAAAAAAGCTATAGGAAAATGTACTCTTAAAAAATAAAGCCAAAACCTTCAACCTTGTACTAGTTGGCCAGTGGCACAACAGTTTCATGGTATAGTTTGCGAGCTTCTTTTCTTTGCAGTACCACACTGTATTGTCTTCAGATCCAGGAACCTAACATGTGTCAGAGATGTGGCAATTTTTATCCTGAAGTTAAATCAAGAGTGTATTATTTCAAAGATAATAGTCCCAATTTCATGTTAGGGTGATGTAAGATAAGGAATAAATTAATCCAGCTGGTTATCCACTCAACTTGGGACCAAAAATCTATTTTGAATGAACTGCTACTTTAAGCTAATTTTGCTAGAAGAAGTAAACATCTTAAAAGGGAGGGACTTTTTGTTCAGCTGAGTATGTGGCAGGGAGCATTAATACATTTTTGGTTTGCTTTTGCATCACATGTTGTTCCCTAAATATGTAACACATTATGCTACATCATTGTAAAATATAGCATGCAGGGAATATATTAATGGCACTCTCTCAGGTCAATCTAATCCTCTACATTATATCAAGATAGCAGAATTAATAAAAGTTACAAGTGCCTGAGGGATTTTAGATGCAACTAACAAAGAGTGAATTTTAAAAAGATTCCTGGAGGCCAGGAAAGCCCCAGTAATATACTCTGTCAAGCTCCAGGAAGACATCCAGAATGTGTGTGTGTAATTCCGATAAAGCTGAACGATATCATCTGGCTTAATATTTTGTTGTCCATGACAACCAGACAAGAAAGGACATGTGTTCCAGCCCACTGGGTCACCCTAAGCCTTGATTATTTGTTGAAATAATAGAGCTCTGATCTTTTTTTTCACCACACATACTATGCAAAAGCTGAAACAGTTTTGTTTCTTATTCTTAGACAAAATTAAATCTACATACAAGTAATAGGCCCATATAATGTACTGAGGACATGATCATTGGCGTAAATAAGTAATAATCAGATAACTATATGAACCATTAAGTGTAATATATAAACGTGGTTTATATAAAATAGCTATGAATGAAAACCACAGTTATGTGTTGACTTTTATGTGCTTTTTTTTTTTTTTATGAACCAAAGAAATCTGTGCTACATTTATAAATGTAGCAAAAGTGTTTTTTCTACATGCAGTTGGTTTCTCAACTACTTATCACATTGAGAGAAGCTGAAGTTAAAGGGGTTGTAAAGGTTCGTTTTTTATTTTCTAAATAGGTTCCTTTAAGCTAGTGCATTGTTGGTTCACTTACCTTTTCCTTAGATTTCCCTTCTAAATATTTTTTTTCTTTGTTTTCTTTGCCTGAATTTCTCACTTCCTGTTCCTCCTCAGTAAGCTGTTCAGTAAGCTGTTCTGGCTGACTCCACACCACTCGGATGATGGTGTGAAGTTTAGTGAGGAGAAACAGGAAGTGAGAAATTCAGACAAAGAAAAAAAACATTTAGAAGGTAAATAAAAGGAAAAGGTAAGTGAACCAACAATGCACTAGCTTAAAGGAACCTATTTAGAAAATAAAAAACGAACCTTTGCAACCCCTTTATCTTTGTTTTTAGCCAAAATAGCTGATGTTTTTTTTAAAATATAAAACCATTACACAAGATGCATTTAGGGAAACAGCAAATGGTAATACTATAGCATATTATGTCTCATATAGCATGTTTTTTTAACAGACTGTTCATCTAATAAAGACTGACTATCTCTAACATTTGAACAGTGTCATACTATGCCCTGAAAGGCAATGACTATTCATCCCGACCTTACACCTCCTGTGTATGTCATCCAAAGGACAAAATCATGGGAAACACTGAATCAGGAAAACGGAACCTCGTTTTTTATCAGAGGCATCAAAGGGTATCTGGCACAGTGCTCACCCAAGAAAAGTGGTATGATTTCCACATCATTTTGACTGCTCTTTTTCCAATATGTGATCTGGACTGCATCCAGTCATTTATTATTTCTTTAATTGCTAGTTTACTCTATAGTTTCTACTTGCTCTGTATACTAGCCTTTTCCTGACTAAAAGGGTTAGGAGGGAGGGCCTTTTGCAAGCCAGATCACATCTCTGTGGTGGTATTTCCCCCTGTCTGGATTGGAAAACTTGTATTTTATATTTCTGACCACATTGTTAAGGTTTCAGTCACAACTTTTCCTTTTCTTCTTTGTCTTGCTAAGAAGGTTAAGAGCAGACCCAATGACCTATGCCAATCCAAGAAATATTTGATTTTACATTACATTACATAATATTCTCTACAGATGCAAAAAAAAAAAAAACAACAAATATCTGATTAACTAATATGATCCACATTTTCCCTTTTCGATTTTTGACAAATGAAGTTTACCTGAGTATTTACAGAGAAAAAATATTATACCATCTGGTGACCAGCAACAGTAAAGAATAAAATAAAATATGAAAATGCCATGTACACTGAAAGCAACTGTTTGTGAATCTTGTAACTAGATATATTTTGGATTGTATTTGTGTGGGTGCTCACATTCCGCACTAATAATCATAGACTTTGCAAGTATATTTTAAAAACATTTGCCTGTTACATCCTGTATAGGCATGAATGTACAATGTACCTAATGTTATGAATTACTAGGCTAATATGAATAAAATGTTCCTTCCATTATTGCATGATCTGGTTGTGCTTTTTCTTTGTACCAGGGACACAGAATGTTTAACAGTTTTCCAATGATGCAATAAATATTTTCAAGGAAGATATTGTTAATGGTACATTGTACTGTTTGCTAAACCTAAAAAGCAAAAAGCTTTGTAGGAGTGTCCCCCAGCATTGACAATCTCCACTTCTTCTCTTCACTCGAGTCCATGTTATTGCTTACATATGGCCACAATTACTAGTGAATATGAAGAAGGAGAGCAGGCTGTTGACCTTGTTACAACTCCTAAATTCACCAGAAGGACATATGCAAGCTTCAGTTGTGTTACATCAACCCTGCATCCTCAACAGCTGCCACGCAGCTGCCATGCTGTACTTCACCTGGTGAACCACCATGTAAAACATTCCAAGTTATTGGCAGTTCACCAAAAGAGGTCCATTGCATCCCCAGATCACTTTGAACAGGTCACCATGCTGTATTAATCAGCAAAGAGAACTAGTTTATTAAAAATGTCACTCACCCTTATGGCTTATGAGTATGGCTTATAGCTTGAAACAGTAATGCTGTTATTACAAGAGTAATCAAATTTGTGCAGCCTTCTGACAGGGAAGTTACATTGAATTGTTATGAAGACATATTTACTACTAGGGATAACTCCAACTTACTTAAGTTTGGTCCAAGGTAAGTTCGCCAAACGTCACTGAAGTTCGGAAGCCGAATCCAAACCCTCTTGAAGTCCAAGGGACCTGAATGTTAACAAAAAGCAATGGCCCTTTTCAAGAATTGTCAAACAAATTGCATGGGAGGCTGTGCATTGCCATGGTAAACATGTACCAAAGAAAAAAAAAACATTTTAAAATTCAGTTTGGAAGGGAGCAGTGATTATAATAATGCTAATAAAAGTGAAAGAAACTTAATAATTTGAAATTCTTTTAAATAATATGCCTGAGGGATGCCCTTAACTTGCAGCAAAACTGACATTTACAATGAAGAAAAAAATACTGTTTAAAATGTTGGTAAATTACAATTCCTTGCTGGATTTTTTTTGTCTGTAAACAAAATAGCCAGGGATTAAATTCATCTATACCAGACCCTTATTCTAGATGAGGGTCTGGTATAGATATTGAAGGGGACCCTATGCAAAAACAAAATCTTCTAGTATGGATGTAAAAATAAAAAAAAAGAAACCTAAAAAACTGTGCTGGGTTCACTCAAAATTCTATACCAGACCCTTGGGGCCTAGTATGGATCTTAAGATGGAACCATATGCAAACAACAGGGGAGAAAAGCATGCCCACCCCCCCCCAAATCTATACCAAATATTTACCCAAGCAAACAGCCCAACTGGTCAGGAAAGGGGCATGTGTCTGCACCTCCTGAACCATACTAGGCCTCATGCCCTTAAATGGGGAAGGCACCTTGCCTGGTAAAACATCTTATGCTGATGAGAACATCCTACCCCATGCTGGTGAGAACAAGGGCATCCACCCCACAACCCTGGCCCTGTGGTTGGGGGGGTCTGCAGGTGAAGGACCCAGATACCAGCCCCACCCTATGTGAATGACTAAGGGGTATATATTTCATTTACAAAACAAATGTAAATAATAAATGAACACAAGTCTTTTAGTAAAAAACATGCCCTATGATGTAAATCCATTGTAAATCACATCAATCAAGATTCTCATCAATCAGGATGAACAGTGGCAACTGACCAGCTTAAAGAAAAAACCTGACAACACATCTGATTCTGTTGCTCACTTACTGTAAATGAGAGATTCTAGCCCTTATGCGGCGTACACACGATTGTTTTTCATGCCATTTTTTAAACCAATGTTTTTCTCGTCGTTTTTCTTTTTCTTGTTTCCTCTCAAACCTGTCTTGCATCCACACGATCATTAAAAAAAACGCTCGAGCAAAGCGCAGTGACGTACAACGCGTACGACGGCACTATAAAGGGGAAGTTCCGTTAGGATGGCGCCACCCTTCATGTTAGTAAAGTTTGTTGAGCGACGATTCGCGCTTTTCAGCCTCGTGCTTTTCAGTCCGTTACAGCGTGACAAATGTGCTATCTCCATTACAAACGCTAGTTTTACCAGAACGAGCTCTCCTGTCTCATACTTGATTCTGAGCATGCACATTTTTTTTCACCTCGTAAAAGCATTCACACTATCGTTTTTCACATTGATAAAAAAAACGACATGAAAAACGACGTGAAAAAATAGAGCATGTTCGAAATTTTTAATGGCCGTTTTTCACGCCGTTAAAAATGCTCTGGAGCATACACACGATCGGTTTTAATGGCCATTTTTAAAAATGGCATTTTTAACGGCATGAAAAACGATCGTGTGTACGCAGCATTATTACTAAGTGTAAACAAAAGGGGTTGGGTCTACTGGCTGATGTCACTGACCAAACATTTCTAGGGGTTTCCAGAAACAAAGTATGTGTATGCCAAATACCTCATAATAATGAACATATTTATTACACTATTATTGTGACAAAATGTATTTTAAGCTCTTAAAATGAACCTGTTGTAAAGAACACATCTTCCTGTTCCATATGTAACAATGGGCAGGCGTGCTGATATGATTGTAGGCAGGTGCAGTCTGTTTTCTCCACTGCACGTGGTGCTGATCTGCAGCGACATTGCAGAGGGAGAGAAAGTCAAGAGGAACATGGTTCTTCTATGGTTTCCTGGGTCACTGGGGGAGTGATCCAGTTGGATGCTGGCAGGCCCACGTGGCCCTGGTGGCCATCTTAGGTGTGGCAGAGCCAATTTAAGACCCTGGCTCCTGGGTTTGGCGTGCATTCTAGCATGTAGGTAATGTTAGCGATAGGGAAAGGTTCCAGGCGAGTTGGGAAAGATTATGGATCTGCCATTCTTCTTGGACATCTTCCCATTTGGGCTCGGACCAGCCAGGCCGCATTCCGCCCCTCCAGGCAGATGCTTACAGTTTGGCTGAAACCACGCTGTTGGCATCTGTGAGTGTTCCCGGTTGGACTTCCTTCCACCGGGCTTGTTGTGAACTGTTTTTCATTGACTTAAATACAAGTTCTGTTATTCGCACCTGGACTGAGTGTGTGTTATTGCTGCCACACCATGCTGCACCCACCAATGTTGTATTGTGTGATGGAGAGAGGGGAGTGCCTAATCTCCAATGGAGCTGGAGACACACTGGGTAGACTCTAGGCACACTTGTAGGGTGGATTGTCACTCAAAAGGTATGTGTTAATAGCTTAGCCTGTGAATTGTCTGCTACAATTTGTACTTTATGTTTCCTTTCCCATAGTTTAATTTTAAGAATTTTGGAAATAATCCATGGCTACATGATATACAGTATGGTAATATGAAACTGTAAAACCATAGTACTAGAGAAGGGAATGAAAATAATTCTTAATTATTAAATAACGTCTACATTAAAAAAAAAACAATGTAGTCAAAAACTTTCACTTAGACCTCTAATGTTCATTGCAGCTGCATGCAAACTCTGCTGATGGCCAAAAAATAAAATGTTTTTTGAAACGCTGAGTTCTTTTACAGTTGAATCTTCTCGCTTTCCAAATTGTAAATGGAAATAGAATATGTGAATAAAATGAATCCAGTTCTTCCACCTATGTGCTGCTCTTCACTTGCAGTTTAGGGCTTGAAATATCAGCCAAGTACCTTTCACTACCTTGTATCTTGTGTTTGTCCTAGAACGTAAAGGATAATGTAGAAAAACACTATCTCACCTCAATTCTATTTTCAAGCATGAATAACCTTTTTCAAGTCCTATTCAAAAACAGTGATAAAAAATAAGAGACAAGGGGATTGATGAGTAAAAGGTCAGTATTCTGTGTGTTAAAGCTAAACTTCCAGGAAATTACAAAACTACCTTTGCATTGAGGCTCCCTTGCACTTTAAGGGTTAAAGTGTTACTAACCCACAACAGTAAAATCAGTCTGTATATGCGGTAAATTATACTTGTTACTGTGGAGTCTAGGGGGTTAATCCTCTGCGTTGTGTAAAGAGGCTGTTTGGTCCTGTCTTCTATTATCCTCCCCTACTTCCACTGTCCCCAATGCACCTCCCGATAAGACAGAGTCTTTGAAGTCACTCCGTACATGTTCAGTTTCGTGGTTTTGCAAGAGAGTTTCTTTTTTTTCTTGGGAGGGTGCATGTGACCGGCACAGAACCAATCAACACTGTCCAGACAGAGGGTCAGGGATCCTGCATCCTCATAGGACATGAAACCTCCTTATCCCTTACTCTCCTAGTAGCCGACACTCACTGCTTCCCTCTGGTGCTGCAGGTTGTGGATAAGCCCTCAATGTTCTCACTTACAATGCAGGACCCCAGAGTGTCAATGGCTTAGGGTGCTTTTACACCAAGGCGTCAGAGGCAAAGCGCTGCCTATTCATTTCAATAAGCAGGAGAGGTGGAGGAGCGGTGCTCCTTCACCGCACCAAAGATGCTGCTGGCAGGAGTTTTTTTTTTACCGTCCTGCCAGCGCATCGCATCAGTGTGAAAGCCCTCGGGCTTTCACACTGAGACTGCAGGGGAACCATTTTTCAAGCGCTTGACTTTTTTTTTTTAGCCCAAAAGCGCCTGAAAAACACCCCAGTGTGAAAGGGGTCTAACAGAATGCTTAAGAGAAGTGGCTTCAGAGGGCCATTTGCATGGAGGGGAGGGGTCATGTAGCAGCAAGAAGTTAAGTAAAGCAGGCCATACACGGTCGAATTTTGAACAAATTTTCTTTTTAACCACTTAACGACCGCCCACTGTAAATATACGTCGGCAGAATGGCACCGACAGGCACAATCACGTACATATACGTGATTGCCTTTGTATAGTTGGGGGGTCCGATCGGACCCCAATTCTTTACAGTGAGCGGTGGTTATTTCTTCGGGAGTGATCCGGGATGAGGGGACGGCCGTTCGATTCCGGCCACCCCCTTTCGATCGCTCCCGGCGAATGAGAAAGCTTCCCTGCCTGTGTAATGTTTACACAGGCAGAGGAAGTGATGTCATCTCTCCTGCGGCGCTCACATATACCGAGCGCCGCACAAGAGAAGATGCAGATTAGTGCACAAAACACTACACTGACACCAGGACACATAGGAACATAAATCGCCCCCCCAGGCCCCCCCAGACACCCCAGATCACCACCCAGATCACCCCCCAGCCCCCAGTCACAGTGTCACTGATTGCAGTGACCATTTATTTACTGATCACTGCAATCAGTGACATTTGTGACTGTAAAAGTGTCACTACAGTTTAGTTTTAGGTCCAGTGTAGCCCCCTAACCCCCCCTAATAAAGGTTTAACCCCCTGATCGCCCCCCAGATATCCCTCTCACCCCTAGCACCGCCGTCGCTAAGCGATCATTTTTCTGATCGCTGTTTTATTGTCAGTGATGCCGATCGGTAGCCAGTTATTTTTTTTTAGGTTCGCCGCAGGTTTTTATAGCATCGGGTACCCCCATATATTACCTAATAAAGGTTTAACCACCTTGATCGCCCCCCAGATAACCATTTCACCCCCTAGCACCACTGTCGCTAAGCGATTGTTTTTCTGATCGCTGTTTTATTGTCTGTGATGCTGATCGGTAGCCAGTTATTCTTTTTAGGTTCGCCGCAGGTTTTTATAGCGTCAGGTACCCCCATATATTACCTAATAAAAGTTTAACCCCCTTGATCGCCCCCCAGGTAACCCTTTCACCCCCTATCACCACTGTCGCTAAGCGATCGTTTTTCTGATCGCTGTCTTATTGTCGGTGATGCCGATCGGTAGCCAGTTATTTTTTTTAGGTTCGCCGCAGGTTTTTATAGCGTCAGGTACCCCCATATATTACCTAATAAAGGTTTAACCCCCTTGATCGCCCCCCAGGTAACCCTTTCACCCCCTATCACCACTGTCGCTAAGCAATCGTTTTTCTGATCGCTGTCTTATTGTCAGTGATGCTGATAGGTAGCCAGTTATTTTTTTTAGGTTCGCCGCAGGTTGTTATAGCGTCAGGTACCCCCATATATTACCTAATAAAGGTTTAACCCCCTTGATCGCCCCCCAGGTAACCCTTTCACCCCCTATCACCACTGTCGCTAAGTGATCGTTTTTCTGATTGCTGTCTTATTGTCGGTGATGCCGATGGGTAGCCAGTTATTTTTTTTAGGTTCGCCGCAGGTTTTTATAGCGTCAGGTACCCCCATATATTACCTAATAAAGGTTTAACCCCCTTGATCGCCCCCCAGGTAACTCTTTCACCCCCTATCACCACTGTCGCTAAGCGATCGTTTTTCTGATCGCTGTCTTATTGTCGGTGATGCCGATAGGTAGCCAGTTATTTTTTTAGGTTCGCCGCAGGTTTTTATAGCATCGGGTACCCCCATATATTACCTAATAAAGGTTTAACCCCTTGATCGCCCCCCCAGGTAACCCTTTCACCCCCTTTTGCCAGTGTCACTAAGCGATCGTTTTTCTAAACGCTGTATTAGTTATGCTGGTGCCGATAGATAGCCAGTTATTTTTTTTAGGTTCGCCGCAGGTTTTTATAGCGTCAGGTACCCCCATATATTATCTAATAAAGGTTTTAATCCCCTAATTGCCCCTAGTTAACCCTGCGTCACACCCCAGGCAGCGTCAGGTTAGTGCCAGTAATGCCAACACCCACGCGTGAAGCATACACCCCCCTTAGTGGTATAGTATCTGAACAGATCAATACCTGATCTGATCAGATCTATACTAGCGTCCCCAGCAGTTTAGGGTTCCCAAAAACGCAGTGTTAGCGGGATCAGCCCAGATACCTGCTAGCACCTGCGTTTTTCCCCTCCGTCCAGCCCAGGCCACCCAAGTGCAGTATCGATCGATCACTGTCACTTGCAAAACACAACACACATAACTGCAGCGTTCGCAGAGACAGGCCTGATCCCTGCGACTCCAGTGCTGTAGGAGGTGATTTCACCACCACGGTTAAAAAAAAAGCACATATGCCGAAGCATTGGGGCAGCAGGGGCGGAGGAGCGATTTTGCTCCTAATGCCGCGTACATACGGTCGAAATTCCGACGGAGGCTTGCCCGTGGAAAAGTCTGACCGTGTGTGTGGCATAATTTTTGCGGGAGGATGCCCCAATGCTTCGGCATATATAAATGGTGCATGTATGCCCATCATTAGAAGTGGGTGGATGAAGGGCGGTATTCTAATGGTGGGCATACCCACCGATCAATCTCTTTTTTTCGTTCAGCCAACAGGCTGCATGAAAAAAAAGATTACAATACATGTCCAACAAGGACCAGCAACGTACCGGTATGTTGCTGGACTTTGAATGGTTATACCAGATTGATGCCTGCGGGTTTAGGTATCATCTTGGTATCATTCTTTTCAGCCAGCAACCGGCTTTCATATAAAAGCAATCCTAGTGGCTAATTAGCCTCTGGACTGCTTTTACAAGCAGTGGCAGGGAATGTCCCCCCCGATATAAAAAGCGCCATTGGGAAATTGGGAAAGCATTTTATCACACTGATCTTGGTGTGGTCAGATGCTTTGAGGGCAGAGGAAAGATCTAGGGTCTAATAGACTCCAGTTTTTTCAAAAAAAGAGTATCTGTCACTACCTATTGCTATCATAGGGGATATTTATATTCCCTGAGATAACAATAAAAATTATAAAAAAAAATAATATGGAAGGAACAGTTTAAAAATAAAAAAAAAAGCAAAATTAATAACAAAAAAAAAAAAAAGCACCCCTGTCCTGCCCTGCTCTTGCGCAATGGCGAACGCAAGCGTGGGTCTGGCGTCATATGTAAACAGCAATTGCACCATGCATGTGAGGTATCACCGCAAAGGTCAGATCGAGGCCAGTCATTTTAGCAGTAGACCTCCTCTGTAAATCTAACGGGGTAACCTGTAAAGGCTTTTAAAGGCTTTTAAAAATGTATGTAGTTTGTCGCCAATGCACGTTTGTGCGAATATTTAAAGCATGTCGTGTTTGGTATCTATGTACTCGGCCTAAGATCATCTTTTTTATTTCATCAAACATTTAGGCAATATAGTGTGTTTTAGTGCATTAAAATTAAAAAAAGTGTATTTTTTCCCCAAAAAATGCGTTCGAAAAATCGCTGCGCAAAAAAAAATGCAACACCCACCATTTTAATCTGTAGGGCCTTTGCTTTAAAAATATATATAATGTTTGGGGGTTCAACATAATTTTCTTGCAAAAAAAAAAAAATGTTTTCATGTAAACAAAAAGTGTCAGAAAGGGCTTTGTCTTCAAGTGGTTAGAAGAGTGGATGTAAGCTTCCTAATGTTGTGTATAAAATGCCAGGACAGTTAAAAAAACCCCCAAATGACCCCATTTTGGAAAGTAGACACCCCAAGCTATATACTGAGAGGCATGTCGAGTCCATGGAATATTTTATATGTTGTCACAAGTTGCGGAAAAAAGAATTTTTTTTTATTTATTTTTTTGCACAAAGTTGTCACTAAATGATATATTGCTCAAACATGCCATGGGCATATGTGGAATTACACCCCAAAATACATTCTGTTGCTTCTCCTGAGTACGGGGATACCACATGTGTGAGACTTTTTGGGAGCCTAGCCGCGTACGGGACCCCAAAAACCAAGCACCACCTTCAGGCTTTCTAAGGGTGTAAATTTTTAATTTCACTTCTCACTGCCTATCACAGTTTCGGAGGCCATGGAATGCCCAGATGGCACAACAACCCCCCCAAATTACCCCATTTTGGAAAGTAGACACCCCAAGCTATTTGCTGAGAGGTATTGTGAGTATTTTGCAGATATCGCTTTTTGTCACAAAGTTTTGAAAATTGAAAAAAAAAAAAAAAATTCTTTCTTCATTTTCAAAAACAAATGAGAGCTGTAAAATACTCACCATGCCTCTCAGCAAATAGCTTGGGGTGTCTACTTTCCAAAATGGGGTCATTTGGGGGGGTTTTGTGCTATTTTGGCATTTTATGGCCTTCGAAACTGTGATAGGTAGTGAGGAGTGAAATCAAAAATTTGTGCCTAGAAATCCTGAAGGTGGTGCTTGGTTTTTGGGGTCCCGTACGCGGCTAGGCTCCTAAAAAGTCTCACACATGTGGTATCCCCGTACTCAGGAGAAGCAGCAAAATGTATTTTGGGGTGCAATTCTGCATATAACCATGGCATGTTTGAGCAATATATCATTTAGTGACAACTTTTTGTAATTTTTATTTTTTTTGTCATTATTCAATCACTTGGGACAAAAAAAAATATTCAATGGGCTCAACAGGCCTCTCAGCAATTTCCTTGGGGTGTCTACTTTCTAAAATGGGGTCATTTGGGGGGGGGTTTGTGCTATTTTTGCATTTTATGGCCTTCGAAACTGTGATAGGTAGTGAGGAGTGAAATCAAAAATTTGCGCCCTTAGAAATCCTGAAGGCGGTGCTTGGTTTCCGGGGGCCCGTACGCGGCTAGGCTCCCAAAAAGTCCCACACATGTGGTATCTCCGTACTCAGGAGAAGCAGCAAAATGTATTTTGGGGTGCAATTCCACATATAACCATGGCATGTGTGAGCAATATATCATTTAGTGACAACTTTTTGTATTTTTTTTTTTTTTTTAGTCATTATTCAATCACTTGAGACAAAAAAAAAATATTCAATGGGCTCAACATGCCTCTCAGAAATTTCCTTGGGATGTCTACTTTCCAAAATGGGGTCATTTGGGGGGGTTTTGTACTGCCCTGCCATTTTAGCACCTCAAGAAATGAGATAGGCAGTCATAAATTAAAAGCTGTGTAAATTCCAGAAAATGTACCCTAGTTTGTAGACGCTATAACTTTTGCGCAAACCAATAAATATACGCTTATTGACATTTTTTTTACTAATGACATGTGGCTGAATACATTTTGGCCTAAATGTATGACTAAAATTGAGTTTATTCGATTTTTCTTATAACAAAAAGTAGAAAATATCTTTTTTTTTCAAAATTTTCGGTCTTTTTCCGTTTATATCGCAAAAAATAAAAATCGCAGAGGCAATCAAATACCATTAAAAGAAAGCTCTATTTGTGGGAAGAAAAGGACGCAAATTTTGTTTGGGTACAACATTGCATGTCCGCACAATTTACAGTTAAATCAGCGCAGTGCAAAATTCTGAAATCACCTCTGGTCCTTTAGCTACCAAATGGTCCGGGGCTTAAGTGGTTAAAATCAGAAAGTTCATTTTTTTTGTGATCCGATGATGCCACCATTGATTTTCGAAATACGGCTGGGAATATTCTTTTCTCTCCGGGAAAATTATTTTCTCTCCGGGAATGTTCTTTTCTTGCACATGCGCATTTTTTATTCTATTAAAATTCTCGCACGATTCTCCCATCATTGATTAGAAAATCGTTAGTTTTTCAAAAAATTTCCAACATGTCCAATTCCTCAAATTTGATTGCCACACGAAAATTGGCTGTTGCTGCAGCCCACTAACGGTGCGAAATTCGTACGAAAATTCTTTGATACGATTTTCGAAAGAAAATTCTTTCGAAATTCGCTTTTTAATAGCACACTAGACAAAATGAGCGTGAGTGTGGTCATACATTTTTGGCACATTTGGCACATTTTTTGAAAGCACACTAAAAGTCATGCATGCTGCATCTTTGGAGAGCATTTTCAAAAAAAGTGCCGAAAACATGCAATAATACAAAGTCTATGAGATCACGGCTAAAATGGGGTAAAATGTGTAAAAAACACAGATGCACGCAAGCTAAGGCCAAACTACAGCAAATCAGTGTGAAACTGGTCTTAATGCTAAATGAATGCTAACTCTTAGCACCCTTTACTACTTTGAGGCAGGAAGATGTCCTACAGAGAAAGTGGACAAGTAAGACATGTTTTTGTCACCAAACCTGCAAGACCTATCAAAATACATTACAAAGTACTTTTTTAAGGTGATAGGTGCATACAGCATATGCATGGTCACCACACCTTTCTCTTTTCCCCAAAGAAAGCAGAATGATGGAAATCCATCCACAGTAATATTCCAACATAAAATTATCTGTGTGTGCTCAGAACTACAATTTTGCTACTAACCCTAGAGAAGCACTACATGAGCCATTACCAGCCATTGCAGGAAATGATCAGGGCAGCCATCTGTTACATTGTTGCATTGAAATAAATCACACTTTACTGTACATTATCTATCATTGTCTACCGATAGCCCACTCCTCCCATACTTTTTAAATGGTGCACAATAACTACCTACAGATGGCTTTTATCATGTGTCAGTACCTCAGCTGGGAACCCCAAAAAAGGAAGATCTGAAATCAATCAACACAAAAAATTTGTCCTAATAATTCCCAATGGAATCATCATACCATTGGCAATATAAAGAGGGAGACTACCAATGAGGTCAAACAGTGTCTTAGTCATCCACTATATATGGGAATGACCTCACACTAAAGCCCTGTACACACAATCGGATTTCCGATGGAATAAAATCCGATGGATTTTTCCATAGGATTTCCGATGAAGCTGACTTCCATCAGTCTTGCCTACACACCATCAGTCAAAAATCCGACCGTCCCAAACGCTGTGACGTAAAACACTCAGACGAGCCGAGAAAAATTAAGTTCAATGCTTCTGAGCACGCGTCGACTTGATTCTGAGCATGCGTGGGTTTTTTCTCCGATGGAGTTCCACACAGACGATCGGAATTTGCTATCGTTTTTTTTTCCATCAGATAAATTTAAAACATGTTCTATTTTTAATCACGGATGGGAAAAAAAAACGATGGGGCCCATACACAATCGGTTTGTCGGATGAAAAAAGTCCATCGGACTGTTTTCAATGGTAAAACCGATCGTGTGTACAGGGCTTAAGTCATAGTACTAAAAGTCAAAAATAATAATAATAGTAACAATAATACAGTATAACAGTAAGTGCCCCGTTGCCATTCATCAAAATATTCTCAGTTGATAAATAATATAGGTAGAACCTACCACTGAATAAGTTGGTATCCTTAATTTGTACAATGCTGGGGGTTCACTCACCCCACATGCTTTGGTAAAAGCTCCAAAAAGCAGCACAAGGACAGAGAAGCAAGGGACAGGATAACTCCTCTTATCTGTCACTGTGCCAAACTGCTGGGACCTACCTCTCTATGCAATTTTATGACATACACAAATTGTTAGCTCACCAGTGATGTCAACGCATAGCCAGGGTGTGGAAAATCTGAGAGCTGAGCCACCTCTGCGCCTATGGGTAGCTTGAGATGCAAATGCAAAACCATTACATAGTAATTCAGCATACATATTACCATGATATACACAATATCATCATAACATCATAAGATGATGTACTTATCCTAACTACAGATGACAATCCCCTCTCCAGAAATCTGGATGCACTCTGCACAAGACCACCAATTTAATGCCGGTGGCTATAGCTATGGTATTGAGCGCCTTGACAACCAATAGGAGAATTGAGGTTGCTGATGTATATAGCATATATGTAATTGTACATCTGCTGCCACAGTTCTGTTTTTGTTTTTCCAATATAATAAGCCCAAAACTCACAGGTGAATAAGTATATAACACCTGCAGTTCTATAGTTCATGAAATTAATAGGTTTCCAAACCATCCCATTAGGTAAAGTAACATGCTAGTTTGGTTTACTGAATCTGCAATATTTCCAGTCACCATATATGAAAGTCCCCTTTGGTTTAAAGCGGAGTTCCACCCAAAAATTGAACTTTCGCTATTCGGAACCCTCCCCCCCTCCGGTGTCACATTTGGCACCTTTCAGGGGGGAGGGGGGAGCAGATACCTATGTAATACAGGTATTTTGCTCCCACTTCCGGGCATAGATACCCGAGCCACCCGCGGGTATCTACGCCACTTCCGGCACCTTTTTCGTCCCCCTGCTGTCTTCTGGGAGACACACAGAAGACAGCAGAGACCAGTGGGAACGCGCAGCGCGAGTCGCGCATGCGCAGTAGGGAACCAGGAAGGAAAGCCGCAAGGCTTCCCTTCTTGATTCCCTTAACGAAGATGGCGGCGGCAGCACCCGAGAGCCAAAGGATATATTGGCTTCGGGTGCCGACATCGCGAGAGCCTTGGACAGGTAAGTGCCCTTATTTTAAAAGTCAGCAGCTGCAGTATTCAAAAAGAAAAAAAAAATCGGCGGCGCTCCGCTTTAAATGGAAAACCTCTCTTGTTGCCTTTATATTGACTTTGTACAAGTCTATCTTTGAGCAAAAGTGCTCTCCTATACATTATTTGTAGGTGATTTGCTACAAATGATGTTATAATCTACTTTAGGATCCATTAACAACAAATACCAAAATGTTACTATTATCCTTTAATTTGATTGTACTGTCCCAGATACCTAGTAATTACTTTAGATGTCTCTATTCTAGTTTATGTATTTGTGGTTAATAAAAGGGATTCCTGTGAATTCTGTCTTCTCCTGTGAAATACTTTTATGAAGCATATCCAGCTATACCCTCTAGCCAAGATGTGCCTCTTAGGTGTATCTGCTTGTTAGTGAAAATTATAATCATTGGAACAGTTATGCCACCCTTAAGAGTGGGGTGAGAGCTAAATGAATGTAAAATGTTGCTTGCTGCAGCTTTGGGAAAAAAGATTGCCAGCCTGCCTGTTGTACCGAAATCTCCACATCCAAAATGAATGTTACATATCTTATTAAAGCTAATGTTTAAAGTGTAGAGTACATCTGTTCCAAAATGTTCTTCCAATAATGTCTTGGTCCCATCCCTTATGATAAACATGTCACTGATGTACCTATGCCATTGAAGAAAGTGGCACAGGTGCATCAACAAGACATGATTGGAAAAAATGTGTCTTTCCCACGGCCCAGGTACAGGTTCTTATAGGACAGAGCACAAAAGGGGCCATTGCAACCCCCTACACCTGGAGGTAGTGGGAGTCCCCAAAGCTGAAAACATTATGATGCAGTATGAACTCCAATGCTTCCAACATGTGTACAAAGTAATTCCACAAGTCATAAATGTCCATGCAAGACATCAACTGTGAAAGTGACGCCAACAGGTGAATTATCCAGTTGGGATTTTCCACCACCATTCACAAAAGCCTCATATCAAATCCCCATGATTTCCATTAAAACAAAGATCATGGAACGATTATATAATAACACAAGGAGCAGTCTAATGAAATATAGCAGTCCAATGTAATAACAGCGTTAGCGTTGGATGATAATCAGTGTCCAACTCCACATTCAGCTTATGATGATATGACAATTGAATCTCAGATAGTGGGTGATCCTAGATAGTAGTCAGTATGTGCACCATACACCGACTCCCAGCCTTCACCACGTGAGTCACACTTCCCCCAAGGGGTTACACTCACCAGAACGTTCAAAGAAATCAGCCTTAATTGATATCCTTTAACCAGATTCCAATCGTCAACTCAAGAGGCTATTGTATGATGTACTCCAAATGGGATCATAAAATGCAAGAAACACCAACATAGCGTAATCCCATTTTATTAAAAGATTCCCCAAATACAAACCAGCCCACTTTCCAATATCCGTACAATAAAAACTGTTGATTAAACATAGTAAAGAATCGAGTGTAGTCACCGTTCCGCTGTCCCCCTGTCCGCACGTGTAGTCTACACAGCGTTTGTATTCACTTCCTGGTCGGGATCAGCTGCTGGTGGAACGCACTCGTCACTTCCGGTTTAGCCGTGGTAGTCACGCACTTACGCGTTTCGTCATATCTGACTTCAACAGAGGGCGTGACTACATGGCATTACGGCGAGGATTATATAGCACCCTCTCCTGATTCATTCATCCGCCATGCATAACCCGCCTTTACTAGTAGGTGCATACCAGTGTGGCGTCATACCGCACAGCTAACCAGCCAGAAACAGGGGAACGGGACAATCGGCCGCACTGCACAGTACAATAGTCATACACTTGCATTCTATAGTGGCAATTCATTATGTTCATAGCGGCCTTTCTGTGTCATAAATACTAACACTATAGTTTATCCCGGAACACATATAATCTTATCAATAGACATAAAAGACCTTTTTGCTAAGAATGCAAAGCATAGATAAAAAGCTCAAAGAAGAAAAAGATCTAAAGATCATGGAACGCTTGTGTACCAGCACCCAAGGAAGGCAGCCTGGCTCAGCCTATCTGACTTCCAGGTTAATATCTCAACTCAGCAAAGCAGCATATATCAAAATGTATTTTCCCAAAAAATCAGAAAAGAGCAGGAGCCAGCATAGTGTAAAACTACAATAATATCGCCTGTATTGCATATATACAGATACTTACAATGAGGATGCAGAGATAGGCAGTCTGAGAGTCAGCGAGCATGATAATGTCACCAATTAAGCCCCTCCAACGCATTTCGTTGACACAGAACATTGTCAGGGGAGCATTACTACTGGCCAGTTTTTATCCACCATTCAAAGCAAGACTATTACTGTTTGATGGAAAAGCACTACTGAAAGTACCTGAAGTTTTTTTATTAACCGCTTCCCGTCAGCCGCACGCCGATGTACCTCGGCAGAATGGCACGGGTGCGCAAAAGGGCGTCCCTTCGTAATCCCGTGCTAGCGGGCGCGCGCACGCCGCGGGAACGTGCCCGCAGACTCGATGTCCGCTGGTGGCCCATGATCGCAACAAGGAGAGGCAGAACGGGGAAATGCATTTCCCTGTTCTACCTAGTGACATGACAGGGATTTGCTGCTCCCTGTCATCGGGAGCAGTGATCTCTTTCATGTCCTAGGTAGCCCACCCCCCCTACAGTTAGAACACGCTGAGGGAACACATTTAACCCCTTGATCACCCCCTAGTGTTTAACCCCTTCCCTGCCAGTGACATTTACACAGTAATCAGTGGCTATTTTTAGCTCTGATCGCTGTATAAATGTCAGTGGTCCCAAAATAGTGTCAAAGTGTCCGATCTGTTCGCTGCAATGACGCAAGCCTGATAAAAATTGCAGATCACCGCTATTAACAATAAAAAAATAATAATAATAGAAATACCATAAATCTATCCACTATTTTGTAGACGCAATAACTTTTGTGCAAACCATTCAATATACACTTATTGCAATTTTGTTTTACTAAAAATATGTAGAACAATACATATCAGCCTAAACTGCAAAATAAATTAGTTTTTTATATATTTTTGGGGGATATTTATTATAGTAAAGAGTAAAAAATATGGCTTTTTTTTTCCAAATTGTCACAATTTTTTTGTTTATAGCGCAAAAAATAAAAACCACAGAGGTGATCAAATACCACCAAAAGAAAGCTCTGTTTGTGGGGAAAAAAGGACATCAATTTTGTTTGGGTACAACGTCGCACGACCGCGCAATTGTCAGTTAAAGCGACGCAGTGCTGAATCTCTGGTCATTAAGGGGGTAAAATCTTCCGGAGTTGAAGTGGTTAAACTGCAATAAATCAGATTGTTGTGCTGTTGCAGTATGTAAGCCAAGCTAACTGTAATATAAAAAATCAATTCCACAGCCAAATCTACACATTTACTCTGTTCCTGTTACTATTTGTGGAAATTATACATTAGCTTTAGGGCATCCCCTGAGCATGTTATTTAAAGGATTTTTCTATGGTGCCCTTGAAGACACATAAAAAATACACTCTCCCCACTGTATGGTACCTTTTTAATTTTTTGTTTTGCATTGGTAAATGTGCCCCATTGCAGTTTCCAGCTTCCCATTCTTTTTTATTAAAGCAGTTTGCCTAATAGCTTAGCCCTGAATTTTCTAACAGAATTTGCCCCCCTCCCTGTTTCTTTTTCTCCAATAGACTTCAATAGCAGTCACTGCAAAGTTTGGGTTTACTAAATTTAAAAAAGGATTTGCCGAACCCAGGCCGATATGTTTATACCTGGTAGCTAATTAGAATTGGGAGAGTATACAAGAGGTTTTAAATCTTATGCCGCATACACACGACCGTTTTTAATGTAATTGAAAAAAACAACGTTTTTCTCGACGTGATTCTTCTCAAGCCTGCCTTGCCTACACACGATCATGAAACAAAATGCTCGAGCAAAGCACGGTGACGTACGAAATGTACGATGGCACTATAAAGGGGAAGTTCCATTTGGATGGCGCCACCCTTTGGGCTGCTTGTGCTGATCCTTGTGTTAGTAAAGTTTGGTGGGAGACGATTCGTGCTTTTCAGCCTCGTGCTCCTCAGTCCGTTACAGCGTGACGAATGTGCTATCTCCATTACGAACGCTAGTTTTACCAGAACGAGCGCTCCCATCTCATCACTTGCTTCTGAGCATGTGCGTTTTTTTTACGTCGTTAAAGCCTACACACGGCCATTTTCCATGACGAGAAAAACGACGACGTGAAAAACTATGAGAAAAATTAGAGCATGTTCCAAATTTTTAATGGCCATTTTTCACGTCGTGAAAAATGCTCTGGAGCCCACACACAATCGTTTTTAATGACCAAATGAAAAAATTGCATTTTTCTCGTCATGAAAAACGGTCGTGTGTACGCGGCATTAGGCTTGTAGAAGAGTTAAAAACGTGAGACCTTAACTAAATTATGAAGCAAAAAAGTATCTTCCAGGCCTTCTGACTGTACTACAGCCTTAATAGTGGTGTCAGCATACTGTAAGTAATACGACGCACAATTATTTTTGTAGGCTAAATAATAGCTCTGCATTTTTTAAATATAATATTAAGCAAGGGAAAAGGTCTATAGGGAAATAGGATATAGAAATAGTGGAATACTGGTGGGGTAGTTGGGCTCAAACTAGACGGCTGAGAAATTGCATCACCAAATCCAGTACAAAAAGAGTAGGGGAATGAAGTTATAGCTCAAAATTTTGTAATAATGAAATGAGTAACATTAAACCATATTACAAAATTAAAATGTACGTTGACTTTGTGGGAATATTGGAAACTTGGTTGGGCAGCTCACATGATTGGACTGCAGATATCAAGGGATAATCTCTACTTCAGAGGGACAGAACTGGCAGAAGAGGTGTATACAGTATATGAAGAGCAATTTGTCAGTGAGTGTGAAAGATGATATTACCAACAATGATAAGAGTACAACAAATAGTAACATTCTTATGGTAATATGTTATAAGCCCCCTAATATAAAGGACGAGGAGGAGTCCGAGATCCTTTCACAGATTTAAATGGCTGGGAAGCAAGCAATGTTATTATTATGGGCAAATTTATTTATCCAGATATTAATTGGACAAATTGAACTGCATAATTAAAAAAAAATGCTTGCAATTTTTTTCGTATTGCAGGATAGTTGCAGGACAGATGGTGGAAGACCTAAGCAGGAAAAATGCTCTATTGGATCTATTACTTTAAACAACACAAAGCTTATTACTGACGTGCAAGTTAGAGACAACTAATGGTAAAGGTAATCATGGTGTAATAAAATTTGCCATAACTTACAGGAAAGAGAGTCATGTTGCGATGACAAAGACTCTAAATTTCAAAAAAGCTAACTTCAGTAAGCTACAATCTTTTTTTGCATGACACTCAATGGACAGAGACATCTTAATGCATGGGGGGGCCATGATAATCTTGCATTAAATCATATTTGCCATTGCCAAGTGTCCCAGATTTGCTGGGATAGTCACGGTTTATACTAAGCTACCCCAGCATGGCTGTGTCCCAGGCAGCGTCCCAGAACCTGTAGTTTACCATCCTGATCCCAGTATTGTGTCCTCCTGACCCCCCCCCCCCCCAGTGCATTAGATTGCCCAGGGGCCCATGGTGCTATTAAGAAGCCCCTGTTAATGTGTCCAAATATTTTCAACAAAGCGCACACAAGGCAAATGGGAATGTTTTCAAAATTCATTAAATAATAGTTGTAATAGTAGTTGTATTCCATTGGGCAGTAAGCATAAATTAACTAAATTAAAACGTAGCTAAATTTTTTATGGAAAAAAAATAATAGACTAAACTACAAAAAACAGGCCTTTAACAACTTCACCCAGTCATATGACATTCTGGGCTTTTAGTGGTTATTCTGGGATGATGCCTGTACTAGGTATCAAAATGTACAGTACCTGATGCCCTGTAAAGAAGATGTGATTTGAGTGGCTCTACAGCCACTAAATCACTTCTATGGGTGGCAGAAGTTGTCCCTTACAGTCTGCAGAGCTCAATGAGAGGAGCTCTGAAAGGTGATCGGAGGGAAGGGACACACCTCTCTTCACACAGCACACAGGAACAGAGCTGAGACAGTCAATCACAGGCAATGTGCTGGAATTCACTCTCTTGTCTCCTTGTTTCTCTTGCAAACCTTCCAGAACTGACTCATGCAGATAGCAGAGGATCCAGGCAGCAGACAGAAATGATACTTTGTGCTCTGGATTGAGGAAATGACACACTATATAGGCTTTGTTCATATTTCATTTCAAAAGTTTACAATCTTGAATTTTAAGAACAGCACATTTTTCAAAAGGACTATTGCAGGTAGTTTTAGTGTGAATGCACAGCCAAAGCAAATCTACTGCTTTAAATATGAAGAAAAATCTTAATGGAGCTCAGAGATCTAGATCTCTAGATTTCTTCTGGAAGATCTCTATTTTTGTCTCACTTTCTGTATAAGACTTAGGGCTTACAAAAAAAAAAAAAAAAGTTAGTTTTTAAACAAGGATTTTCATACACTAATGAAGGGTATGGTCACATAGGGTTCTCTAAATCACACGTCATTTGGAAAAAAAGTTTCACTTTGCAGATATGTATACTGTACATTTTTATAGACACCCAATTGTTCTCATGTTACTCGCTAAAATATTTAATAGCTTTCTCTATCTATATTTCTTCAAAGGAAATTGATTAAAAATTTGCAAAAAGAGTTGATCTAGGACAATGATAGGGTCCTCAATAAAAGGAGTTCTGTGTTTTGCACTCAGATTTCTGGTTATGTGGCATGTGACATCCAGGAACATGACTTCTGGCAAATCCTTTGACCTTTCACTAATACCAGTTAGCTTTAAAAGGCTTCCCTTTGGTCTTTTACACTAACTTTACTAACATAAAAGATCAGAGGCTTCCCGCAGTCATCAGATGAGACAGTCAGCTAACTGTTTTGTGTCTGGTTGCACTATAAATGCAAAGGATAAACTTGACTTTAAAATACCACAAACCATATAAAGACAAAAAGTTTCTAACATATGGACCTGCCATGTGCTTTCTTTAAGCTTCAGTGCATTTACTTTTTCATCTGAAAAATGTTTCCTAAAGTGTACAAAAAAAAAAAAAAAAGGACAAATGATATAGTCAAGTGTATGCAATAGACAAAAAAGGGAACTCCAGCCAGGGATATATTTAACTAAAGTTCAACTCTGGGCATACTGTACGTGTTTTCTAATCCAAATGTTTCTCTAGCACCAACAGTATATGAAACCAGCGTTTGCATGCTTGAGGCTGGGTTCACACTATCTTCGCATGCGGCTCACAGCAGGTGTCCGGTGCGTCCCCGTATTGACTGAATGTTTTGATAAATTTGGACCTGAAACTGACCAAAAGACGCACAGGTCCCCTGTGCAAATTCGAACTGGAGTCGCGGCGGAGATACGTGAACCGGCTCCATAGAGAGCTGGTCAAAATCTCCTGGTATTGCGAATTGGATGCGGGGGATCCAGCCTAAAAGTGTGTTAAAAGCAAGTTATTGTCCTCTGAAATCACAGTTGGCATCCCAGACTTGCACAGCACTTGTAAGTAGTGCTCTTTGTGTGTCGTTTATTTCCTCTGCATTTCCCTTGATTCTATCTCTGCATACGTTTGGTATGAAGAAATAATAGGAAGATTTTGGCTGCAGCTTGGGTGTTGTATAGGAGACGGTGTACTGGGTGATCTTTCAGTTTCTGCAGCAATGGGGTTTTACTGTGGTTCTACTGTCTGGTTGGGTTACCAGCACTACCCCATAGAAGCTATGGTTTCCATACAATGATTATGCTGAAAAAGCCCGAAACAGCTGTATACAGTTTGAAATAAATGTCCTTGTAATATTAAGCTATGTTTGCACTATGGATAGAAGACAATCCGCAACTTCATACATGCTCTTTAATAAGTCCAAATTTATTGTAACTCCATAAAAGATAAATATGTACAGCAGCCGCTAATGTATTTCAGCCATAATGGCATTGTTCACAACGATCATATTTGCACTATACACAAGCTGTAGGTTCTTTACAAATGGTCCTCCAAAATATTGGATGTATGGATCCCGATTTTGTCACACGGCCTGACTGATATCGTTTTTGGCCCATCATCTTTGATATGCTTTATTACTCTACTTTGCATCTGATATGCATCTGATACTGATATGCTCTATGTTGCTGTTTTGTATCTCATGCTTCACTGTTACTTTGTAAAAATATGAAACTTTATATATGTTTATTATCCCTGACTACTTTTGTATAATACATCATTTATTTGGTGCATCCAAACTGTAATGGGTGCACTTACGTTTATATTGTGGTTGCTGGGTTATGTGCTGGCCCCCTGAAATCAGTTTAAGCACCCCTATGTTCTTTCTTAAACTATACATTAGTTTGCAAATAGGTGTGCAAGACACCATCTTTAACTATTTATGGTTTCCATACACTGAACTTATAATGGCCTTGCTTGAAATTAGAGTTTGGAATGAATAGCTGTATAATATAGGGCTATATTTGTGCTATACACCAGTGGTTCTGAATGTGCATCTGGCCAATAGGGTGTTTGGCAATGATTTATGTAGTTCTGCTGTCCTGAAATTAGAAATGTTCTTCTTATTTTTGGGATATCTGATGGAATGAGACATAAATACCTTTTGTATTAAGAAGCCTTGACTGAAAAAAAAAAAAAAAAAAAAATCCTACCATAACCACTTAAGCCCAGAGCCTCGGTGTTTACACGTTAAAAACATTTTTTTCCGCTAGAAAATTACTTAGAACCCCCAAACATTATACTTTTTTTTTCTAACACCCTAGAGAATAAAATGGCAGTCATTGCAATACTTTTTGTCACACCGTATTTGCGCAGCGGTCTTACAAGCACACTTTTTTTAGAAAAAATTCACTTTTTTGAAATAAGACAGGAGTAAAGTTATATAAAATAAATAGTGCAGCGCTAATTCAAAACTCATCTAAAATAAAGTTAGCCCAATTTTTTTTTTATATTATATATTTTAAATATTATATTATATTTATATATCTTTTTATATTGTGAAAGATAATGTTACGCCGAGTAAATTGATACCCAACATGTCACGCTTCAAAATTGCGCCCGCTCATGGAATGGCGTTAAAAATCTCCATAGGCGACGTTTAAAAAATTTGACAGGTTGCATGTTTTGAGTTATAGAGGTGGTCTAGGGCTAGAATTATTGCACTCGCTTTAACGATCGCGGCGATACTTCACATGTGTGGTTTGAACACGGTTTTCATATGTGGGCACTACTCACGTATGCGTTCGCTTCTGCGCGCAAGCTCGTCGGGATGGGGCGCTTTAAAAATATATATTTTTTTATTATTTATTTTATTTATTTTTACACAGTTTAAAAAAAAAAAAATGGGGTCATTTTTATTCCTATTAAAAGGAATGTAAACATCCCTTGTAATAGAAAAAAGAATGACAGGTCCTCTTTATTATGAGATTTGGGGTCAAAAAGACCTCAGATCTCATATTTAGACTAAAATGCAATAAAAAAAAAATTGTCATTTGAAAAAATGACAAAAAAAATTGGCCTTTTAAGACGTATGGGCGGAAGTGACGTTTTGACGTTGCTTCCGCCCTGCTATGGTATGGATACAGGTGGGGGCCATCTTGCCCTCACTCGTGTTCATGCCCAGCACAAGAAAGGACCCGATTGCCTCCGCCGCTGCCGACGGCTCCGGTAAGCGGCGGAGGGCGCGGGAGAGCGGTGGGAGGGGGGCCTCTCCCGCCGCTGATAACGGTGATCTCACGGCAAATCCACCGCAGAGACCACCATTATCGTTTACTGGACCGCCGCCTGAAGAGATGGATACCTCGGTTGTGGCAGCAGTTGCTGCCGTTACCGAGATATCCCTATTCAAAATCAGGACGTATTTAGTCGTGCGGCTGGGCTTAAGTGGTTAAACACACTGACCCTGACTTTTGACCCCAGACTTTGAACGTGGTCATTACCTTTGGTTCTAACCTTGACACTAACCCTGACCTAGATCAAACCCTTATCTACAGTAGCTATTTTATCTTTATCTTTTTATAAAAAATAAAAAAAAATATTAAATTTCTTTTTTTTTTTTTTACAATCTTCTCCTCTAGCAAGAAGAAAAGGATAGAATATACTGTATATGTTTTTCTCTATTCAATAAAGGAAGGAACACTGTGTCAGGCTGTACAGTGACAGATCACTGTGATAGCCAGTCACAGGCTCCCAATTGTTAGTACAAGACCCAGAGATGTCAGTGACAGGTTGGGCTCCGTGCTGGGAGTGTGGTGTGCAATATGCTCCCAGAGCAAACAGAGATACTCACATATGTGGCCTCACTGAAGACCAGTTCCAATAAGGACACATATGTGTGTACGCTTGGTGGAAAAGGGTTAAAGTGGATGTAAACCCGATTTATGAAATTTGAGCTGGGCACATACTGCATATCTGCAGTGTTTTCTTATCTCTCTTCAAAGCAAATGTCCCGTGGCTTTCTCCTGCTCCATTCTTCTGTTATCAGCATGATAACTTCTGACAAGTTCTCTGTTAACTGTGATAAAACCAGGCTGAATTTTGTGTCAGGAGCGTGCTATAAATAGTTTAGCAGAGGTCTATTCACAGCACAGCTCTGCAAATCTCTGCCTGTCTCTGGCTATGTGGAGAGGAGGGGGGGTGTTTTTCCTCCAATCAGCTGTCTCACAGTGTATGGCAAGAATCCACACCCACAGATGAATCAGGAAGAGAAAATTCCAACAGGACATGCACTTTCTAAACAGTATATAAAGCTGAAGACAGCAGATATACATGTAAAACTTATGTAGGTGGATTTGTATAATCTTTGTGTATAATCTGAGGCTGTTCACTTCACTGGATATATGTGAGGGTTTACATCCACTTTAAGCTAGCTCATACAGCCTTGCATTTACTATTAGACACAGGCAATCAAAAAGTTAGCTGCCAGTCTTTCATATTAGTGAGCCTAAAATGTTATGTAAACTACATATCATGGAAGCACCATACTGTATATTAAATGGTTGTTTCTAGAATGAAAATGTTATCTATTTTGTAACCTTGTAATCATTCAAAAATATTGAACTTCTTACTTACTCCATGGCGCAAACAGTCCACAAAGAGCTTTGTCCTCCAGTAGGATTGGTGGAAATTCTTACTTCTTACCTTCCTTCCCCAGCCTTGGATTCTTAGATATTTCAATCTAAATTCACTTATGTGTTTCTCCTTGAACTACCGATACCCCTTCTGTCTTTTTGATTGCCATTATACATTTTCCTATCACTTAATTTTTTTTATCAATCACACTACATGTCCCACATATTGCGCCTTTATTTCTGCATAATTCATCGTAAGCCTTGAAGTCCTGTGTTCCCCTAGAAAGCTTTCTATATCATACACATGCTGAAAAATATAGGATTCTATAATAATTTGACAGTTTTTGTTAACACCTAGCTTTCCTAAACAATATACATACCGGTCATCTACTTAGCCCTGTTTACCATTCACCGTTTCTCATGCACATGTTCTCTTCATTAGCATTTTTAGAGTAGTGAAAAATACAAATGTATGTACTTTTAATGCTGTTTTGAGTTGGGGAGACAAATTACCCTCTCTGGGCAGTTTCCATCCACTTTCCATCCACTTTCTCTCTGTAAAACAAAGGTAATCAAGAAAATCTGGGCCTCCCCTTTTGTGGGAGATAGAGGACCTTTCATTAGTACAGTGCCTTCAGAATATTTTATTTAGCATTCCCATCACCATTTGGTAAATGGATGTACTGTATACATATGCTGTATCAAAATCGGTGTCATTGCCAGAATCTATCATTGCTATCTTAATTGTTGAGTAGCTATCACTCCTATTCTGTACCTCCTTATTTTTCTTGAACTTAACAGAGGCATCAGCTTTATGTAAGCTCAAGTGAAACTGGATTTGTGCTTGGATTTTTTCTTTGCTTTCCTCTTAAAGCAGCTGCGTGATTTGATGCATACAGACTGATATCAACATTATAGGAATCCTGTTCACTTGCATCCCTCTTGCTATTACAACTCTAGTCTAGGTAACTGGTATAGTGGGCTAGTATATTTTGGTTGGTGGGTGGGTCAAGGACAGCAGTTTGACACATTCAAATTCTACAAGCAGGAATATTCAAACTGCCTTACTCATCTCTAGACCACAAACTTTTAACAACGATAAAATGTTTTTCTGTAATAGAAAAATAAAGAAATCCAGTGAATTAGGATTTTCTTTTCTTTGTTTTGGTGAATTATAAATCTTTCATTAGTATCTTATAAGTCATCTGACATTTTCAGTAATGCCTGCAGCTAATTATAATTTATATTGTTGGCAGAAAGCACTTGCTTGTAGTACACATGCATCCTGCTTATAAATCTGCAAACAGAGAACAAAACCTTATTTGACCCTTTGATAAAAAACACTGGGATAGAACGTATTTCCCCTCCAGCAAAACATTCGTCTTTTTAGATGTATTTTTTATTAACATTTAGCAACAGTAGAAGATTGATTATTGACAGTTATCTGACAGTTTCCATGAATTCACAGTGACAAGTAATGTTTTCCTTGGTCCATTAAAAAAAAAGTTGCATTTGCTTAACAAATTATGGTGTTCATACTGCCATTATTTACCCATGCCAGAAGAAGATACTGTAATACCATTGATGTTATGGCTCAAATAAAAATTCTGTTAAAGTTTCAATAGCTCAGCTACTTTGACACGCTGCAATGATCCAACAGATCATCCATAAAAGCTATAGAAAAATGGGGAACTTTAAAGTTCTTCCCACTGTTAGCACTGGAAGCACTTTGAGCTCATGTAATTCAGTAACTGAAATAAATGTTGCAGTGTCAAAGCTTGTGTGATGCTGCAGGCACCTTTTATCTGGTTACATTTAGAAACCAATATCTGAGGACCTGGCAGTGGGCATTAGGAAGAATAAAGAAATTCAACTCTGATGGGAATTTAGAGACATTGCCCACATTTCTAATAAAGCATGAAAATACAACAGGGACCCTCTAGCTGGACTTTGAAAGGCAATGAATCCAAAGAAAATTGTGTGTAAACAATATTGTTTAAAAATATAAATTTAATAGTACAAATTCTTAAGAGCGTAAATACATACAAAAGTTAGAACACAGATACACACATTCAAGGAAAAGTATCCATGTGAGATCATTATAAACAACTTCATTTATATCACTCTATTACAATGAAAAAGGTGACAACTCAACGCGTTTCAAGGATTTATACGTCAATCCTCTTCATCAGGAGCAAGTGGCGTAAGGTTTAATGATATCTACAATTCAAAAGATACAGTAAGTACAAAATTTATATATAGACCATACGTGGTATTTAACAACATGTATAAATCAGGCACTTTTAATGATATATATAAACACCATATTTACTAACCAGAATAGTGGAAGTAGGTATCTTGGATACATCAAAAAGTAAAGTTTTTTTGTTGTAAAAAATTCATATAGGAGAAGAATTGGCTGCGTCGACCCCATGCACAGGCCAAAAGGGCAGAGACGGAAACCGGCCGTGGCAGTGGGCATTAGGATCAGTGCTATTTTCAGGGTATATCACACTTAAACCTAAAAAAACAATATTCATCATAACTGACGATGCACAACACTAGAAAGACTACTTACAAGGAATATCTAAAGTTTGTTAGGGATTTAGTCACATTTCATACATTTTCTATCACAGCAAAATGCACTGACATCAGAAAATCATTTGTTCTCAGCTGAGCCTTTTAACACCAACATGCTGTATTGCTACATATTAGAAACAAACAATGCATATTGAATTTTGCCTGTGCTGACATGTAGTCTGCCATTCAAGTCTATTCAAAGAAAGATTTTCATGTGTGCAATGCACCCAAAAGAAGTGCAATGCCTGTTCAGTAATAAGACCATGAGAAAAAAAGTGATCACCAAAAAATGAATATATGTGTACACAAGTATTATGTACAAAAACAGAACATGTGAGTTTAAAGGAACCAAAATTCCCAAATGCAGTTTTAAGTAACTGTGCACTGTAAGACAATAAGTGATAGGACCGTCATAAAAAAAAAAAAATATCACGTGATTTTGTGCAAAGCAAACAGAGCAGGGGAGAATAAAAACTGTGGAATGAGCTACCAGGTAATGTGGGAGCATTACTGAGGACTAGTGTTGAGCGAACCCGAACCCGGACTTTGCCCAAAAGTCCGGGTTCGGGTTCGGGTTCGGCAATCTAATTACGCATTTAGAAATGCTTCAGGGGCCAGCCAATCACCTTTTGATTAGCTGGTGTGCCCTTAGAGGCCATCATAGCCATGCCTACTAATGGCATGGCTGTGATTGGTCAGTGCAACATGTGACCCAGCTTCTATATAAGCTAGAGGCACGCAGCACACATGTCACTCTGCTTCAGAATAGATAGGGAGAGGATCTAGTCTGCTGCTGCTGCTTTTAGGGAGAGATAGAAAAATAGATGAGGTAGTCCTGATTCTACAATCTGAGGGAAAAGATAGAGAGATAGTGTAGTGTAGGGCCAGGTTCCTGTGTTGGTGCTTTCAGGGAGAGAGAATATTATATAGGAGTCCAGATTCAGAGATTAAAATCAGCGATCTGCATAGGTTTACCTGTTTGTGTTGCAGTGCAGTCTTTTTACACTGCCATGAGCCCAGTGTCAGAGAAAATCTAACTTTTAGGGGGGAAAAAAAGGCACTTTATTGTGCTCTTTTCCAAAAGACCCATAGGGCAAAAAAAAAAAAAAAGCATTTTATTTTGCTCGTGCAAAAAAAGACCCGTTTAGGGAAAAAAAAATAAAATAAAAAAATTTGCACTTTAATGTATGCTTGCAAAAAGAGCCATTCAGGGGCACAAAAAATAGTTTGCAGTGTGTTATACATATTTGGAGGTGTGTGAAATAAACAATTTCTATATAGTTTTCTCCTACTGTGTTATACTAAAAAAACAACATTTTTTTTTAATAGCATTTTCTGCAGTTCTGTAGCTGTGCGATTCAGCGGTTACGTACTGTGGGTGTGTTCTGCTCTTCCAAAAAACGCCGTTTAGGGGCACAAAAAATAGTTTGCAGTGTGTTATACATATTTGGAGGTGTGTGAAATAAACAATTTCTATATAGTTTTCTCCTACTGTGCTATACTAAAAAAACAAAAAATTTTTTGAATAGCATTTTCTGCAGTTCTGTAGCTGTGCGATTCAGCGGTTACGTACTGTGGGTGTGTTCTGCTCTTCCAAAAAACGCCGTTTAGGGGCACAAAAAAAAGTTTGCAGTGTGTTATACATATTTTGAGGTGTGTGAAATAAACAATTTCTATATAGTTTTCTCCTACTGTGCTATACTAAAAAAACAACATTTTTTTTGAATAGCATTTTCTGCAGTTCTGTAGCTGTGCGATTCAGCGGTTACGTACTGTGGGTGTGTTCTGCTCTTCCAAAAAACGCCGTTTAGGGGCACAAAAAATAGTTTGCAGTGTGTTATACATATTTTGAGGTGTGTGAAATAAACAATTTCTATATAGTTTTCTCCTACTGTGCTATACTAAAAAAACAAAAAATTTTTTGAATAGCATTTTCTGCAGTTCTGTAGCTGTGCGATTCAGCGGTTACGTACTGTGGGTGTGTTCTGCTCTTCCAAAAAACGCCGTTTAGGGGCACAAAAAAAAGTTTGCAGTGTGTTATACATATTTTGAGGTGTGTGAAATAAACAATTTCTATATAGTTTTCTCCTACTGTGCTATACTAAAAAAACAACATTTTTTTTGAATAGCATATTCTGCAGTTCTGTAGCTGTGCGATTCAGCGGTTACGTACTGTGGGTGTGTTCTGCTCTTCCAAAAAACGCCGTTTAGGGGCACAAAAAAAAGTTTGCAGTGTGTTATACATATTTTGAGGTGTGTGAAATAAACAATTTCTATATAGTTTTCTCCTACTGTGCTATACTAAAAAAACAACATTTTTTTTTAATAGCATTTTCTGCAGTTCTGTAGCTGTGCGATTCAGCGGTTACGTACTGTGGGTGTGTTCTGCTCTTCCAAAAACACCCATTTAGGGCAAGATCCTAAATCTGGAAAATATGAGGAGAAGGTCAAAGGGACGTGGTGGCCCCGGTCGTGGTGCTGCTGGTGGAGCTCCTGTTGCAGGGAGAGGACGTGGTGGATCTGTGCCAGATACACGCACAAGTGAAACACCTTCCTCAGGTGCGAGTAGGCGACCGAGCCTGCGGCGGTATTTTGTCGCGCCTAATGAGGCTGTACGAATGTTTAGGCCAGGACAAGTACAGGTGATAGTAGATTGGGTTGCTGACAGTGCCTCGGGTTCCTTCACATTGTCTCCCACCCACTCTTCTGATGAAAGAACAGAGTTGGCACCTGAAACCCATGTCCATCAGTCTTTCACCTCACCCCCTTGCAAATCAGCCAAGCAGTCTGAGCCCCAAATCATGCAGCAGTCTCTTCTGCTTTTCGATGACTCTGTTAGCAGGGTTTCCCAGGGCCATCCACCTAGCCCTGCCCCAGAAGTGGAAGAGATTGAGTGCACCGATGCCCAACCACTTATGTTTCATGATGAGTACATGGGAGGACCATCGCAGTACGTCTCGGATGATGACGAAACACAGGTGCCAACTGCTGCTGCTTTCGCAATTGTGCAGACAGACAAGGAGGGCAGGGGTGAAGACTGGGTGGAAGATGATGTGGAGGACGATGAGGTCCTCGACCCCACATGGAATGAACGTTATGCAGGTGACCAGTGTAGTTTGGAGGAAGAGGCGGTGGTCGCACAGAGCCACCAGCACAGCAGAAGAGGGAGCAGGGTGCAAAAGCGGAGCGTCTGTCAGCTAGACAGTATGTCTGCTACTGCCCAACGCAGCAAGGGACCGAGCACACCAAAGCCAGGTCCAAGAAGTTCCCTAGCGTGGCAGTTCTTCACACAATGTGCTGATGACAAGACACGAGTGGTTTGCACGCTGTGCAATCAGAGCCTGAAGCGAGGCATAAACGTTCTCAACCTGAGCACAACCTGCATGACCAGGCATCTAAGTGCAAAGCACGAGCTGCAGTGGAGTAGACACCTCAAAAACCAAGAAAGGTCTCTGGCTCCTCCTGCTTCCTCTTCTGCTGCAGTCTCGGCCTCTTCATCCACCTCTGTAGTGACAGTGGCACCTGCCACCCCGCAAACAGAGGATCTGCCAGCAACACTACCACCTGGGTCACCAACCATCTCCACAATGTCCCATGGAAGCGTTCAGCTCTCTATCTCTCAAACATTGGAGCGGAAGAGGAAGTACCCCCCTAGCCACCCGCGATCCCTGGCCCTGAATGCCAGCATTTCAAAACTCCTGGCCTTTGAAATGCTGTCATTCCGTCTGGTGGAGACGCAGAGTTTTAAAAGCCTGATGGCATTGGCTGTCCCACAGTACGTCGTGCCCAGCCGCCACTATTTTTCCAGGCGAGCCATCCCTTCCCTGCACAACCAAGTGGGGGACAAAATCAGGTGTGCACTGCGCAACGCCATCTGTGGCAAGGTCCACCTAACTACGGATGCGTGGACCAGTAAGCATGGTCAGGGACGTTATATCTCCCTAACATCACACTGGGTAAATGCAGTGGCGGCTGGGCCTGAGGCAGATAGCAGTTTGGCGCATGTCCTTCCACCACCGAGGATTGCAGGGCGCTTCAGTTTGCCTCCTGTTGCTAACTCCTCCTACTCCGCTTCCTCATCCTCTACCGCCTCCTCATCCGGTCAGCGTAACACCTTCACCACCAACTTCAGCACAGCCAGGGGTAAACGACAGCAGGCAGTTTTAAAACTTTCCTGTTTGGGGGAAAAACCCCACACCGCGCAGGAGTTGTGGAGGGACATGGAACAACAGACCAATGAGTGGTTGCTGTCAGTGAGCCTCAAGCCCGGCCTGGTGGTGTGCGATAATGGGCGAAATCTCGTAGCAGCTCTGGGCCTAGCCGGTTTGACGCACATCCCTTGCCTGGCGCATGTGCTGAACTTGGTGGTCCAGAGGTTCCTTAAAAATTACCCCAATATGCCAGAGCTGCTGCAGAAAGTGCGGGCTGTGTGTGCGCACTTTCGGCGTTCTCACCCTGCTGCTGCTCGCCTGTCAGCGCTGCAGCGTAACTTCGGCCTTCCCGCTCACCGCCTCATATGTGACGTGCCCACAAGGTGGAACTCCACCTTGCACATGCTGGCCAGACTGTGCGAGCAGCAGCAGGCGACAGTGGAGTTTCAGCTGCAGCAATCACACGTGAGTCGCTCTGCGGAACAGCACCACTTCACCACCAATAATTGTGCCTCCATGCGAGACCTGTGTGCCTTGTTGCGCTGTTTCGAGTACTCCACCAACATGTCCAGTGCCAATGACGCTGTTCTTAGGGTTACTATCCCAGTTCTATGCCTCCTTGAAAAAACGCTTCGGGCGATGATGGAAGAGGATGTGGCACAGGAGGATGAGGAGGAGGAGGAGGAAGCGGGATAATTTCAAAGGCTTTCAGGGCAGTCTTTCACAAGTGGCTACGAGGGTGGGTTCCTGCACCAACAAACGCCAGGTACACAATTGTCCGGCAGAAAGGGCACAGTTCTGGAGGATGACGAGGTGGAGGAGGAGATGGAGGAGGAGGAGGAGCCATTTTCACAGCAGGGTGGCACCCAGACCAGCTCGTGGCCATCACTGGTGTGTGGCTGGGGGGATACAGAGGACACAGACGATACACCTCCCACAGAGGACAGCTTTTCTTTGCCTCTGGGCAGCCTGGCACACATGAGCGATTACATGCTGCAGTGTTTCCGCAATGACCGCCGAGTTGCCCACATTTTAACTGGTGCTGATTAATGGGTGGCCACCCTGCTGGATCCCCGTTACAAGGACAACGTACCGTCCTTAATTCCCTCACTGGAGCAGGATCGTAAGATGCGCGAGTACAAGCGCACGCTGGTAGACGCGCTGCTGGTGGCATTCCCACCTGATAGCGGGCGTACGGTGGAAGCACAAGGTGAAGGCAGAGGAGGAGGAAGAGGTCGCCAACGCAGCCGGGGCACGGCAGCACCTCAGAAGGCAGGGTTAGCATGGCTGAAATGTGGAAAAGCTTTGTCAGCACGCCACAACAACCAGCACCACCAGCTGAGATGGAACGTCTTAGCAGGAGGCAGCATTTTACCAACATGGTTGAGCAGTATGTGTCCACAGGCCTACACGTACTGGATGACGGGTCTGCCCCCTTTAACTTCTGGGTCTCCAAATTGGGCACATGGCCTGAGCTTGCCCTTTATGCCTTGGAGGTGCTGGCCTGCCCTGCAGCCAGTGTATTATCTGAATGTGTATTTAGCACGGCAGGGGGCGTTATCACAGACAAGCGCAGCCGCCTGTCCAGAGCCAATGTGGACAAGCTCACATTCATTAAAATGAACCAGGCATGGATCCCACAGGACTTGTCCGTACCTTGTGCAGAATAGACAGGTATACCGGTGTTGTGACAAAAACTGTCCGGCCATCGGATTGTGTCCGGCCCATACTGCGAAGGCGCAGCGCTTGCGCAGTACAGAGGACAAGGAGATTCACAAAATCTCCGAAGATGAACGGCGCCTGCGCTGTGAGTGCAGGTTCAAGCCCCACCATCCAAGTGGACATACGGTAGCACATAGTAACAGGGCCCCTCACGGGCTTGGTTCGATCGCCGCGCTTCGGGCACGGCCTCACTTGGCTCGGCTTGAACCACGGATGGTGTGGCCTTCACCTGAACTCACCACGCAGGCGCCGTTCGTCTTGGGAGATTTTAGAAATCCCCTTGTCCTACATACTGAGCAAGCGCAGTACAGGGTGGACACTATTTGACGGGGGACAGAATTCGACACATCACCGGCCTTACCCAGCCATTGTTGTATTTTTGAATCAGTGTTGGCTACCTCGTCCTCCTCCACCGCCGCTTCCACCTACACAGCCACATCCACCGCCACCTCAACCTCCTACTCCATATGGACCTCGTCCTCCTAGGTCAAGATTATTATTTTTTATTTTTATTTTTTTATGTTATTTTAAGTTATTTCCCTATCCACATTTGTTTGCAGAGCACTTGCCATGCTCTTAACAACATTTTGCTGCCATTTGCAGCCCTCTAGCCCTTTCCATAACTTTTTTAGAGCCTTTTTAGTCCTTAGAAGTCCGGGTCCCCATTGACTTCAATGGGGTTCGGGTTCGGGTCCGGGTTCGGGTTAAGGTTCGGTCCCGAACCCGAACTTTTTTCCGAAGTTCGGCCGAACCCGTCGAACCCGAACATCTAGGTGTCCGCTCAACTCTACTGAGGACCCCACGAGATTGCTCTGCTGCAGAGAAAAAACTCAAGCTTCACACATTCCTGTTTTGTTTTGGGGAAAAGAACCAATCTGTCACAAAAATGTACCTTCCACATCACCAGAGGAATCCAGGCCATAAAGAGGGCCAAGGGCATCTGAAGAGCCACCTAGTTTTCACTAGCAAGCTCCATAAGGGGTGATGGACTTTGCAATGGAAAGGCTGTTAGGTTAGATACTCTTAGAATGACAACAACTGGCAGAAATGAGACAAAGTACAGAATTAAGAGAGGTTATTGTGTTCAAAAACAAGCAAGAGGTCAAGGCAGGCAGCAAACAGGAATAGTACAAACAGGCAAAAGCCAGGGCAGCCAGCAAACAGGAATCATAGTCAGAGTCAGACGTAGGGCTCATTTACACTTGCTTTGGCTTAAGCACACATTAACCGCTAGTTTACACTTGCTTCAAAACAAGGCTTTGGTCAGGCTTTGTTAAAGCTCTCTGAACACTGTGAGTAAATAAAATGGTTAGCTTACAGTCTGGTTTACACCTGCTTTTGTTTTGCTTTGCTTCTGCTTTGCTTCAAAAATTATACCCCATGTAGCTTTGGTGGTTCTTCAAAACATCTTCAAAGCCTCCATAAAAGTCTATGGCAAAGCTTGCTTAAAGCCCCACTGAAGTCCCACCGAAGCCCCACCAAAGCCCCACCAAAGCCCCACTAAAGCTCCACCAAAGCATCATCGAAGACCCGCCAAAGACCCATGAAGCCTCATCAAAGCCTCATCGAAGCACCAAGCAAAAGCAAGGTGTAAACAGGACTCTAAGCTAACCATTTTATTTAGTGACAGGGGCTTTAACTGGCGTTCAGAGAGCTTTAACAAAGCGTGTCCGAAGCCATGTTTTGAAGCAAGTGTAAACTAGCCCTAAGTCTTCAGTAGGAATCAGATACTGGAAATGAAAATTTGGAGCAAGGTCATGGGAACTATAGCCTAGCAACAGGGTCACTGAGTGAGGTCTTTGCTTAGTTAGTTCCCAATTTCACTGAGCGGCTTTAAAAAGGTTTCCCGCTAATGACTTTGGAGGAAGTGCACAGCTGCACTTCTTAATATAAACTAGCAGAGGGAACACCGAAACACACGCACAGAGTAAGACTTGGCACAAGTACCTGGGGAGGAAAGGGAACAGTCAGTATCAGCAAGCACATGGAGAACAGGGAAGAAACAGGCTGATTTTGCAAAGACTGCAGCAGGGACAGCTGTGGACATCAGCACAGGTCAGTTCCAAAGAGACCAAACTATGGCACAAATTCCTTTTGCGTTAAAAGACACAAGGCTGTAAAACATTTTAAAGAAGCTTTCACTTTAGTGCTATAGCATTCAAATACAGTATCTACTTCCAAAAGCTATTTGCATCTGGTTTTCAAAGTTTAACCTGCAGATCCATCCTATCATGTCTTCTTGCTTCAATACACCCTCAATAGGCATCATTTTCACACACAAAAACTTTTCACTTCTTTCAACAAAGTAGAAATCTGGGATGCTAATTTTGAATTGAAATCCCCTTCCCTTACCCTGCTAACAAAGAAATATTTTGCATTAAGCTGAATGCAAACATTTACATGAGAAAAGTTTTACAAATAAATAATAAAAAATTATTCTAATTCTGGGTACACACAGTAGAAACTGACTTTCGGCCCGTGTGTACTGCTGCCTGTCCATCAAAAGCCAATCTCACAACCGGCTACTGTTGAACGATCATGCCTAAAGCCAGAAGCCGATCGGCATCCAATCAATGCTTGCAGCCAACCGCTGCGAGTGCTGACTAGTGTGTCCTGGCTGGGCTGGGGGGGGGGGGCTTCCCCCTGTCAGAACACAATAGCACAGCGGTGGAGATATGTATAATATAGTGTATAATATAGTGGGGTAAACTTATTGTGTGTACCAGGCTTTACACAGAGGCCCATGAAATGATTCTGAGTATATGTTGTCAGTCACTGTTGACTTATGCTACTAAAGGGAAAAAAAAACATTGGTTTCACAAAGTGAATTTTCACTCAGCAAAATACATTTCACTTAGTTTAGTAAATAAGATGAAGCTGTACTGACTTCTATCATCCAATCCAACATTTTTGCACATGATCAGGTATTCTTTGCAAAGTCAATTTTAACAACAATTACTAAGAAAAGCAAACATTTACCATTCCAAAGTGAAAATTCATTTTGCAAAGTGAACAGGCTTTACTCCTTAATAAATGAGCCACGCTGAGTAATCGCCTATAATTTGTTTGCTATGTCATTCTCTTCTGTTTCAGGGCAAGTTTGCACCACAAAAACAAACTCCAGATGCGTTTCCGGATGCATTCCAGATGCTTTTTTTCTTCTGTTTTCCTGTTTTTTCCACTGTACTGGGGTCTGGTGTGTTTTTAATGTGTTCCAGTGCATTCCTGTGTGTTTTTTTATGCGTTTTACCGCGTTCCAGTACAGTCCAGTGCTGGAATTGGAATGCCCTGCACTGGTGTGAACTATGCCATTGGAAACCTACTGTCCATGCGTTAAAAAAATGCCATGGACTGTATGTGGTGTGAACTGGCCCCTAAAATGTTTTAATAAACCACACGGACTGTGGAAGTTTGCAGGCAAAGGTGTTGTGAAGTCAACATCAAAATTAAACAATCACATGTACAACGTAATTTGCTTAGCTCTTTAGTACATAAATCCATAAATAATAAAAATAAAAGATGGCTTCTGATTGGCTGATAAAACTTATTGTACATACAGATTTATCAATAGCTATGACAATATTTTGTAATTAGTTATTAAGTAAGTAAGAAAACTATTGGCACAAGAGTTTTAGGTAAACATGTAAGACATAGAAAGTTTGAATCAATAAAAAGCTAAATAGCCACAGTTTCATACATGCAATATGTTGTAACCTGGGTACTGTTGGTGTATATTTGTCTATGTCTAATATTACAAATTTCAAATATATTTTCCTTCTAGAAATGGTAATAGATGAGAGCAATTATTCCCATCTCTACTAAATATAGTTCAAATGTAAACACTGTGGCTGCTTCTTAACTTTTTATCTAAGAAAATCACCAAAGGATCTCCTTTGTTAGCATTAGAAAATAAATATCATTTTAATGTGTAATGGTTTAAAACAGCTGAGCCATAAAGACATCAAATTTACCATATAGGGATATAATGCTCCAAACTTGGAAAATGTTAGATGACCAGATGACTGGTGGGGTTTAACTGCATTTCCAGTTAGAAAGAGAAACTCATCCAATTTCAAGGCTTTATAATACATTGTATTTATCCACTTGTACAAGTAGAAACACAGAGCCCAAACAGGCCTTTGTGTAAATGAAAGGAGTGAAAATAAATAGTGTGGTTGCTCAGATAAACAGAGCAGGAGGTTAAGTATCTTGCCTTAACAAGCTTTCGCACAAAACAAAGTAACATCCATTATCCTTGTAAACTGTGATATGGAGCAAAACATTCTGCACTTGCTTCCTCTTATATTTAAATTTAGAAACCTGGAATTGTAATAAAAATATATTCCTACCAGGGTAAGTTGTTGTAGAACTACTAAGATATTAAGAGCCATCATATCTGGACAAAACCCTACAAAATTCTGCAAATGTTATTTTCAACAATTTCAACAATTTCAGCATTTTACATCCTTTCTAGCCAAACAATGTGTGATCTGCTGTAAAATTGTCATCACATATCGAATATGTGAAGCAAGTCAAAAACATAAAAAAACTATGATTGCAAAATTGGTGAATTATGTGTTGTATCACAGAAGTGCAGACAGACTGTTAACAGGTCACTGTGTTTTTTCAATTCAACACACTTCATTCTCAATCTCCTCCTATTTTCTTAAAAGCAAGATCATATTAAAGTGGTATTAAACCCAAAACCAAAAATGTAATGTATTACAGCTTACCAATCATTAGATTTTGCATGGTAATCTGGCCAGTAACACACCTCCTGTATTAGCCCCCGTTCACACTGGTGTGACATGTCATGCGATTTGACAGGTCCAGTCACAAAGGAATCGTTCAAGTCGGTGCGACTCCAACTTTGCGGTGCCAAATCGATTTGAAAAAAAGGTTCCTGTACTATTTTTGGCGATTTCAGCTGCGACATGCATAGACATATGTGCATGAAGTGGCACAGATATCAGCCAAGTAGCACCTGAAATCGCGCTGACCTGCTACTTTTAAATTGTGGTAGCATCAATGTGAACCAGGGCTTAGAGTGCCTACACTCTGGATGAATGAGCACAGGGGCACATTTGGACAGCATTATTATTTTATTTTTATTATTATTTTATTTTTATTATTATTAATTTTTTTGGTTGAATTGGATGGACTTGTGTTGGGACTTTAAGTGAGGCAATGAATGGGTATGTTCATCTCCCTCCATCCCTATTATATATCAATTCAAACAAGGGGGTTGGTTGGGACTTTATATGAAGCACAGCTAAGAAAATAAAGATATGTAATATCTTTTTATTCTTAGCAGTGCTTCATATAAAGTCCCAACCATCCCCCTTGTTCGAAGGTTATAGCAAACTGTTTTTTTTTTCTTTTGGGATAAAGATTTTACATAAATAAAAGCTGATAATTTTAAGCACCCCTGCCAGTTTTATGTGGTTTGTCTCATCCCTGTAACTGCAAGAGAGCTGTTTCTGTTGGAGAATAACAGACTTACTGGCTGAATTACCAGGTGAAAATAGAAGAAAGAAAGCCTAAAAAAGAAACAAATGCAGCCATCACATCTAAGTATTGATAAGCTGCAATATAATATATTCCATAAAGCCCCAGGCAAACTTAGGTTCATGACATCTATTATAAGAAAGAAATCTCGCGCTAAGGAGTAACAAACAAAAATATCAACCTTAAAAACTAAAGTTATAAAGTATAAACATCACTGCTGCCATCTTAATAAATACCAAAATACCAACATATAAAAGTGCAAAGTATCCACTACAGTAGCACAACCCAGCAACTCAGGTAGGATAGTAAGAAGAGCTACAGCCAGACACAACAGGGTTCAGTTCCAGATCCTAACAGCAAGTCACAAAGTCCCTTTCCTGACACAGAGACATCCTAACATGATAGCCCAGCCTCCTTCGCTGAGGACTGCGTAAGTAGCTGGGGTTGAAGGGGGGAGAAGAACTTTATAGGTGGGGGAGTTGAGGAAGAGCTCTGTACTGGGGTGGAGCTTTGTGGTGGTGTTTTTCCACCACCGACACAGGGACATTTTTCCTTCTAGTGACACCATCGACAAAGACATCACAGACATGGGGACATTTTTTCCTTCCAGTGACACTACCTACTCAGAGATATTCATTTATTTTAGCAACACCACTAATGCAGGGACATTTTTTCCTTCCCGTTACACCACCAATGCAGGGACATTTTTTACTTTCAGTGACACCACCAACGCAAGGGCATTCTTTTGTTCCATGACACCACTGATGCAGTGACATTTTTACTTCCAGTGACACCACCAATGCAGGGACATTTTTCCTTCCAGTGACGCCACTGTCTCAAGGATGTTGTTGTATCTCAGAAGTGCAGACAGGCTGTTAATAGGTCAACATCTTTTTAAAGCGGAGATCGCCAATTTTTTTTTTTTTTTAAAGTCAGCAGCTACAAATCCTGCAGCTGCTGACTTTTAAAATAAGGACACTTACCTGTCCAGGGCGCCCGCGATGTCGTCACCCGAAGCTGACCCGTCCCTCGGATGCTGCCGTCGCCGTCTTCGGTAAGGGAATCAGGAAGTGAAGCCTTGAGGCTTCACTTCCTGGTTCCCTACTGCGCATGCACAAGTCAAATGGTCCCTGTTGCCTTCTGGGATCCGTGTGTCTCCCAGAAGACAGCAGGGGGGGCAGGAAGTGGCGTAGATACCCGCAGATAATGCAGCGATCTATGGCCGGAAGTGGGTGCAAATACCTGTATTAGACAGGTATCTGCTCCCCCCTCCCCCTCCCCCCTGAAAGGTGCCAAATGTGACACCGGATGGCGGGAGGGTTCCAAAAAGCGGCGGAAGTTCCATTTTTGGGTGTAACTCTGCTTTAATCATACACACTTCCTGCTCAATCTTACCCTACTCAGAAATGCAGAAATGTCATACATTTTCTAAAAAAGGCAATACACAAAACACTATGAATATTTCATTAATATAAGAACATCAGAGAAAATTCTTGATGTGGAAACAAGACAGCATACACACAAACTATTGTATACACAAAGAATCTATTTAATGTACACCTGTCATGAGAGAAATATGTGAGTTGCCATTGCTGAACTCTACATCTGGAAATATTAGCTCCTTGGCTTTGATACTGATCCTTTGGCTTTAATACTGATCCAAAAAAGTATAGCAATAACAGGTTCTGGTCTTTCTCTAGCCTTAACTCAGTACATACTTGTTCTGGGTCACGACCATAAATATTTAAGCCAGACAAAGGCAAATAGCATTATTGCAGCTTTCACTGTAATAATCACCCTCTTTTGCACTATTCTTCAATAACACTTTGCTTCAAGGTTCAGCACCAGACCTCTTCTGTTCTATCCTCAACCAGATACTCTTCTCCATGGTCCATGGTTTAGTTGAATGACCCTGGGAAGGAAATGTGCTTTTAGGCTGCTCATAGTGATCTTTCACCAAAAACACAATGAAGCAAATGATGAATGCATCTTTTTTTTTCCATTAAACATTATTTGACTTATCTTCCTAAGTTTGGTAATGCTCCATGTACTTTTGAAAGACCTGCCCTTTTTTCTGCCCCCAAATGACTTGAGCTGAATAAAATGTAAAGCAGTCTTTGAATAAAAAAAGACGTTTTGAGAAAACTGTGATAGTGGCACAAGTGGCAATACACCTACAGCAGTTTTAAAATAACCTACACAAATGAAGTACATTTATGGTGAAAGCTTCCTTTTCTTTACAGAAAAGAGAATATTGGATAACAGGTTTTGCAGAAAATGTTGGAGGATCTTTAGGTAATAAAAACAAGACTGTTACAAGAGCTAATTTTCTCTCTTTCTCTCTCATGCCTTTATGTCTGACCATCATTTTAAAATCATTATTCATATCTATCAGGCAAGTTATGGCCATTAACAGCGTGTCTTGGGAAAAGAATAGAATATGTAACCATAACCATCAGAAAATAACAAAAAAGAAAACATACAGCTATAGTGCAAAATTGAGTATACATAAATAAATAAATGCTGAGGGACAAGGAGGGTATCTGGAAAAAAAATGGACAGGGAAAAAAAATGGGGTTAGGTCTCAAAATGGATCTATAGAGTCTTTAATGTCTACAAAATAGATGTGGGTAAAAATTCTTGTTGAAAGAATACAGGTTCAGCATAGGCCAACTGAAGATGGCTGCAGCTCCTCAGTAACCAGGTCTTGAGTAACTCTAGTGCACAGATATTAAACAAACCATCTAAATGTAGAGTTTTATTATTAGTAGTAAACCATAAAACATAAATGCTCTCACTTTAGCAGGTCAAAGTGAAGCATGAAAAAAATAGTCCTTCATGCAAAGAAAGCCCAGAATGCAGCATGAAGATGCAGAGCTTGGCGGGGGGGGGCAGCCAATGCATGCATAGCTGAGACAGGAAGCTGCTAGTTGGCAAGCTGCATGCACGTAACCACCCTGGAATGCAAGCTGTAAGCAGTGAGGTTGAGAACTTCGAGACTGGGATCAGCAGGTAACAAGCACATTGACGTGGGAGGGGGCGTGGCTACCTGTTTCAGGGCTATACATGCCTCATTGTCAGGCCAGAATGGGACTAGCGGCATGCAAGTGAGAGTGTATATTAGGGTTGGGAAAGGGTCAGGAACAACTTTATTATTAAATGAGACAAAAATAATAACATGCAGCAGACAAGATACCAGTATTCTAGAACATTGGGGCATTTTTTTAAAGGATGGAACTAAAAATGGATAAGATAAGAGAGAGATGGATACATAAAAAATGTTTAGATATAAAAAAAGTATAATAAAATAAAAGAATGGATATATAGAATATGAATATTTACTCAAATTTTTGTTAATTTTGAGATGATAATGGATATGAATATAAAAATTATTATGTATAAAAATGTATTAAAAAAATGCAAAGATGTATAAATGTAGAAACAGCGCAATAAAAATTATTATAAAACTTTATTCACCTCTGTCTCTTCATTTAATCCCTTTGGTCCCAGGATGTTCAGGGAAAAAATCCAATATGTCTCCCGCTCACAGAGCTTTTTAGACTGAGTTCACACTAGTGAGAATTGTATGTGTGTTTCCCCATATTTAATTTGCACAGGAGATTGTGACCTCTATGGAGCCGGTTTACACATCTCCGCAGCGGCTCCAGTGCGAATTGCACAGGGGCCCTGTGTGTCTTTTGGTCAGTTTCAGGTCCGAATTCAGCCCAAAATTCGGTCTGAAATCGGACCTGAAATGGTTAATGGAGCCTTATCGGACTCCTGCTGTGAGCTGCTGCGTGCTCCTATGTGAACCCAGCCTTAAAGTGTTGGTATGTTCTTAATGACCCAAATTTTAAGTCCAGCAGGAGATTGAGTAATTCTTTAAAGTGTCTTGGAAAACTATAGTTGGTGTTTCCCTGTTCTATTGAAAGGTGCTCTCCGAACTGGGCCGTCAAAGTTCTAATAGTTAGCCCTACGCACAACAGAACACAGGGACACTTAAGGCTAGGCTTGTGCAATTCGTTTCGTAACAAATCGAAATTCGTCCGAATTTAGCAACTTTCGGACATTCGGAAGCATTCGAATTTCCGAACAAAGCAATTACGAATAAAACCGAATCCGAAATAAATTATACCGCAAAATAGCGAATGCCCGAATGTCTTCGGCATAATTCGTTATGAAAAAAGTTACAAATGTACGAATCCATTCGAAGCACAATAACACTCACTCTGCTCTCTGCTTCTCCCTCACCATGCTGAACTCCCTCTCAAAATGGTGTACAGGGGCGGAGGCTATAGCCGCATGAAAAAACGAAAGTAAAATACGAGATTTCGAATCCATTCGAAGCACAATAACACTCTGCTCTGCTCTCTGCTTCTCCCTCACCATGCTGAACTCCCTCTCAAAATGGTGTACAGGGGCGGAGGCTATAGCCGCATGAAAAAACGAAAGTAAAATACGAGATTTCGAATCCATTCGAAGCACAATAACACTCTGCTCTGCTCTCTGCTTCTCCCTCACCGTGCTGAACCCTCTCAAAATGGTGTACAGGGGCGGAGGCTATAGCCGCATGTAAAAAACTAAAGTAAAATACGAGATTTCGAATCGTTACAAATAACCGCTATGTATTTAGAAAAGTACAAATCCATTCGAAGCACATTAGGCATAATAGGCAGCGTCGTTGTGAGAGAGACACGGAAAATTCCGAATCAACGTACCCAAAAAAAGTTACGAAAGTAGGAGTGTTGTCCAGAATCAAAGAAAAACAACGTACCCTACCGAAAGTACGAATTATAAATCAACAAAAAATTCAACGAAAAATTACGCTTGCGAAAATACGAATTAGTCCGAACACGAAAAATCCCGTCTAGCAAAATTACGAATGATTACGAATCAACAGGACTGAAAAGAAACAAACCGAAACTAAACAAATTTTTCCATTGTGCACAAAAAACGAACCGAAACAAATTTTTCCGTTGTGCACAAGTCTACTTAAGGCCATAAATGACAAATAGGGTCAAACAATTGTAAAAAGTGGAAATTGGATAGTCCTCACCATTGGACATAAATATTTTTTGCCAGTTTCTACAAATGTGCAAGTGAGACACTTCAATTTGCAGCATTGGAACATACCAAATCCGTTTTGAGAAAAATTACCTGGTGAGGGGCATTTTTTGTACTGTTTCTTGAATTGACTGGGAAATATTTGTCTCTTAATAATGTGGGCTCCACAGTAAGTAAACGTAGGTGTTATGGGATGATAGGCCCCAGTATTAGGTCCTGTAAAAGGATCCCCAATGTTTTCCCAAGTTCTTTTTCATGTTTGTATTTCAAGTGAAACTGTGTAAAGAATCTAATTGGTAAACTATATTAACTGGATAGGGATAGAAGGTCTTGGATTTTTAGGTTTTTTGTTGAGTTACCCAAATATGTAGCAAATGCCTCTTTAGTGACTTCCGGTTGGTAACCTTTTTCGAACTAATGATTAATCTGGTACCAATTTATGCATTTCTTCTGTCTAGGTAATATCCTATCAGGTGTAAAGTTGTTTTTTTTTTATATGTTTTTAATTTAATATATATTCTTTTAGTAAGAATGTATTTTTTTAGCTTATATAGAAAGGTACTCATTATGCTTTTCTATTATAAATTTTATTTTAATATTTTACCTTTCACATACCAGTTTAGCTTTACTATTTGCCATTCATAAACATCATGTATAGGTTAGCCTTTTAGTGATGTTATTGTATATTAATTATTGTGTTCAGTAGGAGTGGTATGTGTCTTTGCACATTTCTGTAATTTCAGTCCGTTACTATTAATGTGCTAGAGACCTGGGACAGAGGCTGGATTAGCCCTTTAACTCCTCCCCCAGATAGCTGATTGACACACGCATTTAAGGTCAGACTTCTGTAGCTCTGCACACTTCCTGAAGACGTGCAATACGAAACAGCTGTCGAGGCAACGCTAGGCTACGCTCTGACGTCACTTCCGGTCCCGCTGGCTCCCCGCCTGGTGCAGGTGGAACGCACGCTGGATCATCTCCACTCGGGACATCCTCTCCGCTCCATTTACATTATTCAGCCTCAGTGCCGGGTCTGTGGCACCTTCCAAGTAAGGGGGCATTTGGCTGTTGTTTTTATGTTCATGCTTTTAGAAATTAAACGGAATTACACTATTGCCGTTCCATTGCCGTTCCATTTCCTTTGTTCCGCATATTCCTATCTGAGCCTCTATGGGGCAGGGATCTTATCCAGTATTGACATCCGCATCCATGTAAGCAAGTGGAACTTGCAAAAAGCGCAATTGACCTCTTTTTTAATTAAAAGGGTCAATCACCTCTGGTAAGCTGCCACCCTTATCTTGAGCACTATTGGGTATTATTAGGTCTAAGTTGGTGAAGGCATACACCGCAGGTCACTACGTCTGGATTCAGTTTTTACAAGATGTTTTTTTTGGAATTTATCACATCACCTTTGTTTTAATGATATGCATGGAGTATTGGGACTCTAATATCCATCATCAATTTGGACATTGTTTATGATTTAATGATTTTGTCACTATTATCACCATTATCCACAAAGGTTTTTTGTGGAATTGTTATTCACTGTATATTTTCTTATGCATGGTGCACCCGGTTGGACGCACCAGCTACGTTTACTAGGTTGCATAGGCAGGCTGGTGTTATTTGTCACATTAGTAGTATATTCCAATTTTTATAAATTATTTAGGTGTTATTTAATTTATCACTCTCTTTAGCGCCCCCATCATATATGCACGGTGTGTATATATAATTTATCCTATGTTTGTTTCAGCCACTGAAATTTTGGGGTTAGCAGCTGTTTATTTATTTGTTATAATTTTCTATTGTTTTTTTTGGCGCAAGATTACCTACATACACACTGTTCTCTATATGAACCTTGTGTATGGTTAGCTCTCCTACTGACTCCTGAACAGCGGGGTATCTGGTAAGGTGCAGAGAGATGGGTAGTATAGGTTCATATTTCTTTTCATACACACTACATTTTTTTGTATTTCCTCATGTTCCCTAAGTGGAAATTGGGTTTGGGATGTAGGCTCATGAGCGGTGGTGGGGATGGTGTTGATTTTGAGGTGGGGAGATGAGAGGGCTTGTAAAATGTTTTTGCCCATGTAAATTCACAGTTGTACCTGTAGTCTTCAATGTCCCTTTTAAGTTTACCTATCTTGGTATTGATTGTGTGTTCCTCAAGAGGAACTGCAGTCTGCTCCCATAAATTGTAATAAAAACATCTTTGCCATTCTGAAGCTTCCCTCCAACCACTTTGCATATTACCGTATTTATCGGCGTATAACACGCACAGGAGTATAACACGCACCCTAACTTTAAGAGGGAAGTTTCAGGACAAAAACTTTCCACAGCCCCCTGCGTATAACACGCAGGCACAGTTTACCCTCTATTTTCAGGGTAAAAAAATGAGTGTTATACGCCAATAAATACAGTATTTTATATATACTGTGATTCTGTACTTGCCAAATAGTATGGCTACCTCCATTTTAACTGTGGGCAGATGAAGCTGCTGCAGCCCTGAAGCTCTCATTGGCACGTATATGACTTATCCCCCCTCCCTTCCTGGCAAACTCTCATGAGAGTGAGAGAGAGAGAGCTGTGCATGATGTCATAAGCCTAGGCTTTTTACCAGACAAGAAACAGGAAGTGGGCTGTATAAGGTATTTACTGGCAGAACAAAAATGTTTTACCATCCAAAGTTTAAACAACAAGGGCAGAAGATTTAATAGATGGAAAGTTGAAAAAATGACTGAAGGTCCGCTTTCATGTCTAATAGTGTTCTTTTGGAACACTTGAAACCATTCTTTGTATTCGTGTATGTTGTTGGGAAATGGTATTTATAGAAAACGAAAAGAAGTGGTGGCACATCCAAGGATTAAAAACAATGACTTTATTGAACATCCTGTGACAGCAGGAAGGTAAAGTCACCTGGTTGCATCCAGGGGGGTAGATATATTTCGCCCAGATTCAGGCTTTACGCCGACTTATACAACTAGGTGGAGAGTTGTATAAGCCCAGCTGAGGATAGTGGGCTCATGGATGACTCATACCTCTAGGGAGAGTGTGGGGCGTCGTGCAGACAGGGAGTTGATGAGACCAGCTGAAGCTTGTCAGCTCATTTAGGCCTCTATAAGAACTCCCAGCTTCATTAGGGGTTAGCTCATGCCTGGAAGCAGACCTGTGTGGACTTCCTGGAGAGAGTGAACCCTTGTGCGGTGAGACAAAGCCTGTGTGGCTATTTGCTTGGACATTTAAAACCAGGGACTTAGGGACTAGGACAGCACTAGGCTGATCCCAGTTGTTAGTTAGGAAACCTGTATGTTTAGTCAGAGGTCAAATTGACCAGGATTTATTTTGTTTATGTTTCTTTTGCTTTGCTGTGTTTTTGTCACTGTAAATAGAAAATAAACCGCACCTTTTTGATTTTGAAAACCACAACCTCCGTCTGCTGGGCCTGTTTTTGTGTGGGGAGCCCATCCCGGGGGTCACACACACCCGCGGCCGAACTAACCCCCTCACAGTTGGTGGAGAACCAGTGGCAGTTTTTTTTAAGCCAGCATGGAGGAGATACTGAAACAGCTGGCTCTAGCAAATGCCAATCAACAGCAGACAAATGCAGGTTTGCAAAAGAGCCTTGCAGCTCATCAACAGAGCCTTGCAGCTCAACAACAGAACTTCGCAGCCCAGCAGCAAGCTCATCAACAGAGCCTTGCAGCCCAGCAGCAGACAAACGCAACTTTGCAACAGAGTCTGGAGGCTCAGCAACAAGCCCAGCAGCAATCTGAGGCCCGCTTCATAGACCTGTTGCAGAGGCAAGAGCAGAGACTACAACAACAGATGGAAGCAGTAATGCAGCAACGTCCGCAGACCAGTGAGGAAAGCCGTCCCACTAATACCGCGTCCTTTGGGGTGAGTCGTTTATTGACAAAAATGACTGGAGAGGATGATCCAGAGGTATTTTTGACCACATTTGAAAGGACCGCTGAAAGAGAAAAGTGGCCTGAGGAGCAGTGGGCTGGACTAGTGGCTCCTCTGTTAACTGGTGAATCGCAGAAAGCTTACTATGACCTAGAGCCTAACCAAGCAAAAGACTATGTGATGCTAAAAGCTGAAATATTGGCAAGGCTGGGTGTCACCCTGGCTGTCCGGGCTCAGCGTGTGCATAACTGGACTTTCCAGCTTGGAAAACCCCCCAGGTCTCAAATGTATGATCTCATTCACCTGAGCAGAAAGTGGCTACAGCCAGAGACTTTGTCCGCACCAAAGATTGTGGAACGTGTTGTAATGGATCGGTTTTTGAGAGCTCTTCCTACTGCCATCCAAAAGTGGGTAAGCCATGGAGACCCAGAGACGGCCGATGGTCTTGTGGATCGTGTGGAGAAATACTTGGCTACAGAGAACCTGACGGTCTCTTCCAGAGACACTCGGACTTTCCACCCTAAGACCAGACCATCCCCAGGGGCGGATAAGATGATTCCAAGGGGTAAGGGTGGAGAGAGTGAGAGGGTGGGAGCTCTACCCCAAGTTTGGCGAGAACAGCCTGGGAAATCAGCGGCTCAAGAGGCGGCAAGAAGGATCGTTTGCTACCGCTGCCGGCAAGCGGGACATATTGCAGCAAATTGCCCGGTTGTGGAGGAACCCATGCAGTGTGACTTTCTGACGGGCAGACGTCAGTCGCTGTGTGCGACAGTCGCATGCACTGCCATTCGAGGAACTGAGAAACATTTATGCAAAATGTGTGTTAATGGTAGAAATGTTGTGGTATTGCTGGATTCAGGTAGCCTTGTGACCCTGATAAAGGCTGAGTTAGTTAAAACAGAGGTCTCTGGGAATAGCAAGGTAGCTGTTATTTGTGTGCATGGGGACACCCGAGAGTATCCAGTGACTACAGTGTGTTTCGAGACCCCCAAAGGTACCCTCTCTCATCCAGTGGGCTTAGTATCTCAGTTACCGCATGACGCCATTGTGGGAAGGGATTTTCCGAAGTTCTGGGAACTGTGGGATGATCCTGAGCCCCCCACTGGTGCCCCTATGTACCAGGAATGTGATAGCCAGAACTCCCCTGAGAATGGTGAGGACTCTCCGGAATTTCCCTTGTCAGTATTGGCAGGGGAGACTCAAGAAACTGGAGAGGAGCCCACCTCCTCAGACGAAAACCTACCGTCTGTGGAGTTTTCTGATCTTGAGGTTCACAGGGAAAACTTTGCCACAGAACAGTTGAAAGACCCCGCCCTAATAAAGGCACGGGAAAACGTAGTGAAAATAGATGGCGAGTTAGTGAACCCAGATAATACCTGCACTTACCCATACTTCAGCGTAGAGAAGGACCTACTGTATCGGGTGGCAAAAAGGGCAGAAGAAACCGTTGAGCAGCTTGTGGTGCCCAAACCGTACAGGAAGTTGGTGTTGGAGTTGGCCCATGGGCACATTCTTGGAGGTCATCTGGGGACAGAGAAAACCCGAGAGAGGGTATTACAGAGATTCTATTGGCCGGGGGTGATGAAGGACATAGAAAATTATTGTTCCTCCTGCCCTGTGTGTCAGAGGTCGGCCCTGATGCCACATTTCCGTAGCCCGCTGGTCCCTCTACCCATCATTGAGGTCCCGTTTGAGAGGATCGCCATGGATTTGGTAGGTCCTATAATCAAGTCCGCTAGGGGGCACCAGTACATATTAGTTATAATGGACTATGCCACCCGTTATCCAGAAGCGATCCCTCTCCGAAATACCTCGGCCAAAACCATAGCCAAAGAGCTATCTCTTGTGTTTAGCCGGGTGGGTATTTGTAAAGAACTGCTTACGGACCAAGGTACACCCTTTATGTCCCGGGTTATGAAGGAGCTATGTAAATTGTTCAAAGTGACGCAATTACGTACATCTGTGTATCACCCCCAAACCGATGGGCTGGTTGAAAGATTCAACAAAACCCTAAAACAAATGTTGAAGAAAGTGGTGGATAGAGATGGAAAGGATTGGGACTGTCTACTTCCTTATCTGATGTTTGCTATTAGGGAGGTGCCCCAATCCTCTACGGGATTCTCCCCCTTTGAGTTACTGTATGGGAGACACCCAAGAGGGCTGTTGGATATTGCCAAGGAAACTTGGGAAAGTGAGAGTTCTCCCCACAGGAGTGTGATTGAGCATGTCGCCCTGATGCAAGACCGAATTGCACAGGTAATGCCCATCGTGAAGGAACATTTGGCCCAAGCGCAGTTAGCACAGCAGAGAGTGTACAACCGTGGAGCCAAGACCCGTACCTTTTCCCCGGGGGATAGGATACTGGTACTGGTCCCTACGGTTGAAAGTAAATTCCTTGCCAAATGGCAAGGCCCCTACGAGATAATGGAAAAAGTGAGCGAAGTGAATTACAAGGTCAGACAACCAGGAAGGCGAAAGCCCGAACAGATCTATCACGTTAATCTGTTGAAAGCCTGGAGGGATAGAGAGTCCCTAGTCGCAGACACTTGGTCACCAGCTCAAACTGGTTGCGTGATTCCTGAGGTTGGAATCGCAGCCACCTTGTCACAACCCCAACAACAGGAGGTTAAGGAGTTTGTGCTTCGCAACAAGGAGGTATTCTCTGAGCTGCCGGGACAAACATCTGGGGTAGAGCATGACATTATTACCCCGCCCGGTGAAAGGGTGAAGTTAAAACCCTATCGGATCCCAGAGGCCCGACGGGAGGCAATACGGGAGGAAGTACAGAAAATGCTGAACTTAGGGGTGATAGAGGAGTCCCAAAGTGATTGGTCTAGTCCCATTGTGTTGGTGCCTAAACCGGATGGGAGCTGGCGATTTTGTAACGATTTTCGTCAGTTGAACAAAGTTACAAAATTTGACACCTACCCCATGCCACGTATAGATGAGTTGATCGACCGGCTGGGAACAGCCCGATACATGACGACTCTTGACCTCACAAAAGGGTATTGGCAAATCCCCCTGGCCAAGTCGGCCAAAGAGAAAACCGCATTTGTAACCCCAGACGGGGCGTTCCAATATAAAAGAATGCCGTTCGGGTTACAGAATGCGCCGGCCACATTCCAGCGGAAAATGGACCAGATGCTGAGGCCCCATCGGAAGTATGCTGAGGCTTACCTGGATGACGTAATTGTCCATAGCACAGATTGGGCCTCACATCTGCCAAAAGTGCAAGCAGTCCTGGACTCTGTTCGGGAAGCGGGGTTTACGGCTAACCCCAAGAAGTGTACCATTGGGCAGGAGGAGGCCAAATATCTTGGGTACACCATTGGGAGGGGAGTAATAAAACCCCAACTCAACAAAGTCGAGGCCATCCAGAGTTGGCCACGTCCCAACAGCAAGAAGCAGGTACGAGCCTTTCTGGGAATCGCTGGGTATTATCGGCGATTCATTCCCCACTTTGCTTCTAAGGCTGTGCCCCTAACCAACCTGACGAAGGGGAAAGGGTCGGTCATGATTAAATGGACCCCCGAGGCTGAGGCAGCATTCCAATTCTTGAAACAAGCCTTATGTAGCCAGCCAGTGTTGTACTCACCCGACTTCTCTAAAGACTTTGTCGTACAAAGTGATGCGTCAGATGTGGGGTTAGGAGCAGTATTGTCCCAGGTCTGGAACGGGGAAGAGCACCCAGTCATTTACCTCAGCAGGAAGTTGAAGTCCCATGAGGTAAATTACGCCACCGTTGAAAAGGAGTGTTTAGCGGTGAAGTGGGCTCTAGATTCCCTTCGGTACTACCTGCTAGGTAGGCACTTTGACATGGTTACGGATCACGCTCCGTTAAAGTGGATGGCTCAAAACAAGGAAACAAATAGAAGAGTGAATAGGTGGTTCCTGGCCCTCCAGGAATTCAACTTCACAGTAAAGCATCGCCCTGGCGTTCAAATGGGGAATGTGGATGCTTTGTCTCGAGTACATGAATGCCTGATTGCTGGTGTTCCAACCCCGAGGTTAAAACAAGAGGGGGGGGTATGTGACAGCAGGAAGGTAAAGTCACCTGGTTGCATCCAGGGGGGTAGATATATTTCGCCCAGATTCAGGCTTTACGCCGACTTATACAACTAGGTGGAGAGTTGTATAAGCCCAGCTGAGGATAGTGGGCTCATGGATGACTCATACCTCTAGGGAGAGTGTGGGGCGTCGTGCAGACAGGGAGTTGATGAGACCAGCTGAAGCTTGTCAGCTCATTTAGGCCTCTATAAGAACTCCCAGCTTCATTAGGGGTTAGCTCATGCCTGGAAGCAGACCTGTGTGGACTTCCTGGAGAGAGTGAACCCTTGTGCGGTGAGACAAAGCCTGTGTGGCTATTTGCTTGGACATTTAAAACCAGGGACTTAGGGACTAGGACAGCACTAGGCTGATCCCAGTTGTTAGTTAGGAAACCTGTATGTTTAGTCAGAGGTCAAATTGACCAGGATTTATTTTGTTTATGTTTCTTTTGCTTTGCTGTGTTTTTGTCACTGTAAATAGAAAATAAACCGCACCTTTTTGATTTTGAAAACCACAACCTCCGTCTGCTGGGCCTGTTTTTGTGTGGGGAGCCCATCCCGGGGGTCACACACACCCGCGGCCGAGCTAACCCCCTCACAATCCACAAAAAGATGAAACATGATACACAAATGATCCAAAGGTGCTCAGTAGACCCGTTTCACACAAATGCATCTACTGAGCACCTTTGGATAATTTGTGTATAATTTTTCATCTTTTTACGGATCCTCAATAAAGTCATTGTTTTTCATCCTTGGATGTGCCACCACTTCTCTTTGTTTTCTATAGATTATTTTTGCAGTGGACCAGACGGGCACCCAGATTTGTATAGCAGCATATGAGATCCCACAGGCTGCTTAAGAGCAGTGTGTACCCAACTTTCTCTTCCAAGGGTAATGGTATTTGCCCTGGTTCACACTGATGCAATGCGGGAAATGCACAAGATTCAATGTGTTTCCCCGCATCGCATCACACTGCTTAGCAATTGCACGGCGTCCATGCGATCTGCTGTAGGTGTCAATGCTAGATTAACGACACCACCGAAACAGATTGTAAAATGCAGTGCAATTGCCAGAATTGCATTGCATGGGTTTCACACCCATGCAATGCAATTCAGGTGCAGGGAATAAAATGCGGTGTGATTCCTGTGCGAATCACATGCCGTGTTCAGCATGCACTAGTGTGAACCCAGGCTCAATTAATTTATGCGTACAAAATTCACTTGTTTCTCTCCATTCTTTAAGAAGATCCTCATCTAAAAAATCACAGTGTTTAAGAATACGTAATCCTCTAGAGGAGATCTTAAGTTCAAGATACTATTGGGTGTAGTATGCTTTAAAGTGTTTTTTTAGTAGGATGTTGATAACATATGTTGAGATAAAAGGATAATGTTGGTGGGAAAAAGTAAAAATATGTGTTTGAGCCTTTTCTGTCTATCTTGGTGAATGTACGATGTGAATGTACAATGTATATGTAAAGCGCTGCGTAAATTGACAGCGCTATATAAGTACCTTAAATAATAATAATAATGTTCAAAAAAAGTCCATGTATTTATGTGTATTAACCATAAAAAGACACTCAATATGCAGCACATTGGTACCCGAGAGTTCAAGTAATAAAAAACATATTTAAAAAGTAACCTGGGGGACTTTTCTAAGTGATCAAAACCACAAAAAAAATATAATTCAAAACAACAATACATATGAATAAAATTGTTACATGTGCAAATAAATCAATTAAAAAACAAGAAACCCTTCTGTGACAGTTCATAAAAAAATTGTTCCAAAAATCGACAATCCAATTGAACAGTGAATGCCCCGGTGTGAAAGGCATTTATAAAAGGCACTCGTTAATGCAGTTCTATTAGTTGCAACAAGTATAAGTAGCTTGAAATGCACACAGAATAAGTACCTGAATTAGACCTGGTATCAGCATTTTGAAGTCCATGAGTGGGAGGGGAAGAATCAGAATAAGGAGCCAATCAATTCATGTACTGCCAAGGAACATGCATATAGGAGGAGAGAACGATTTAGAAATGATCACTTCCCTTTGCTGCTTGTACTTTAGAGTCCAGGCACAGGCTGGGAGAGGGTCCCTTACAGCCTGGACTCAGAGGAAGTGGGTTGAAGAAGACTGAGGACATCTCATTCAAAAAAAGTACTGCAGGGACAGTTTTGGATTAAAGGTAAAAAATTATGTTTTGTTGTTCTTTTCTTTTTAATCTTTAAATGGGTTACTCATTTTTTCACTGGAGTCCTCTTTTAAATAGGAGTCACTTACTGGCCTTCACTCTGTCACTTTAATATAACACCTAGCCAGAAGGCTAGATTTCTTTTATTGCACAAAGACTATTACCTCCTTATAAGCTTCTCTCCTCACAGCACTAATATTTTTTAATGCCCTTTTATGTCATTTCCTACCTTACAGTACATTTTTTTCCATACACAGAAATTTCCATTGCAACTCAGTGGATAAGCTTCTTTGGTTGATATTTAATTATAATATTTAAAGTAAAAAGAAAAGCAGAACTAAGGAAACATTGACAATGCATACTTCTAATTCTTTCACTTTCAAGAATTCTAGAAGGTGTTCCTTGGCTCAAGAAAATGTCTTCTGGAGGAAAGGGTTGGCACTCTGGGCTTCTTGCTGCTCCCTCATATAGAAAACATTGGCAGCACATTACTCAGAACTACACCTCAAGTCCCCTTAACTCTGGCATGTTTAATGTACGCAAGATAAAGTACACTGGACTGTTGGCTAAACCCATTTGCAAATGCTTTGAAATATCTCTATTAAGTGTAGCTATCAGTCTGAAGCATATAACAGAAATGTATAATATGAACCACTCTATGTCTTGGCTAAGCTTGCTTTCTTCTTTATTTTCCTTCCAGCAAATCATTTTTACTTTGTAATCCCTCTGGCTAGTCCTTCTGTTTGCTTTGAAACTGTGGTAACAGTAATAATAATGCACTTTGCAGAAATTTAAATGTTATACCTTATTAAGGTACAAGCTGTCACTAATTCACATAACATACGAAGATTTTAGTGCCTCATAGTGGCATTGTTATTGTGACACACACACATCCAATTTTAAGTATGATCAGTTTTAGAATCTGTCAGTGACTAATAGAAAAGAAAGTGTATATAATAAAGACAAAGTTAGAAAATCACAGAGAGCACACAAAACTTAAAAAAGGAGTGCTTCAATCTCTCCTGCAGACCCCCTTAACCAACCCTCTCTACCCCTATTACATTAGCTTTTCCCTTACCGCTTCTCCTTATCCCATGAAAATGCACACCCTTGTCTCACATTTCTCCCTCCGGTGAGCTCCCCATTATAGCCTGTGCATACTCCCCCAACTAGGAATAAGGTTAAAGTGGTTGTAAACCCTTACATACCACTTTAACCTACAGGTAAGCCTAGATTAAGGCTTACCTGTAGGTGCAACAAATATCTCCTAAACCTACACGGTTTAGGAGATATTTGCAAAAGAAAGGCATCACTGTCTACGGCGCATGTGCCGTAGACAATGGCATGCAGGTGCACTGACCGTGAGTCAGAAAGCCATGAATGAAGCCGCGAGTGGCGGCACCCGCGTGCATGCGCGGTAGTGACGTCACGCGACTCCGGCCAGTCACAGAGCCGGAGTTCGCGGCCCCCGGAAGAAGAGGAGTGAAGATGGATGCTCGCTGCCATGGAGGAAGACGGCGATATCGCTGGCTTCTACTGCAGGTAAGTGTCACATAATGGGCTACTATGAGATGCATAGTAGATGCATAGTAGCCCATTATGCTTTACCTTTGCAGGGAAACAAAGAGGAAGTAAAACCCATCCTCTTTAATGTTCAGTCCAAACATAAGTTTGTACCAAACATTTGCTGTTCTACCATTTGAGTGAATCTCAAACCTTTGGGAATTGCTACGTCAAACATCCCATAATGCATTGCCAAAACAATCGTTAGAGGAGAAGCATGATTGCCTTGTGGACATTTTGGCTGAAAATGACATGGGGCAGTCTTCCAGGGGTGGGTTTTATGCCTCCAGTACCCCAGGAGTGGTGCGTGGCTGGAGAGAGATAGCTGAGGATAATGTCATTCTCTGCAAAAAAAACCTCAGCAAGATGGCATCCTAGCTCCACCCTACATAATGACATCACTGCCCACCTGATGTAAAAACTGTCTGGGCGATACGGGTGTCATGAAGGGCAATCTTACCAGCAAGTTGGCGACGCTTCGGCGCGCGGGCGTGCGCGTATGCGCAGTAATGACACTTCGGCGCGCGCGGGTGCGCACCTGTGCAATAGCGTTGCTTCGGCGTTCGTGCGTGCGCGCATGCGCGGTAACGGCGCATGGGTGTGCGCGGGTGCGCGCGGGAGCGCGCAGTGACACTTCTTGGAGCCAATCTGGGGCTATTTAAAGTGGCTGATGACTGGGCTCCTTGCTGTCTGGTCTACAGCGTTCCCGAGACCCATCTGCTATCTGATAGATACCCTACTGATCTGTTCCTGTGACCCGGCTTTTTCCTGACGCTTCCTGCCTTCTGCCTGCCCTCTGACCCCCGGCTTGTTGACCTTGCTACTGCCTGCTCCTTCTGCCACATGCTGCCTGCCTGTTACCGACCCGGACTGAATAACGACTCTGCCTCTGCCTTTTGGACTGCACCTGATCTGACAGCCAGTGGATTATCTGGCCTGTTGGGACTTGCCTGTGCCCTGTACTACAGGACACCTCCCCGCTGTTTGCTGCCTCTCTCCTCTGTTCCAGTGTGCCAAGCCTGCCTGCCATTCCAGCTTCCCTGCTGTCGCTGACACCTGCACAAGAGCTTCCTGAAGTCCAGCTCCATCTCTGCACCAGTGTTCCTGATAGGCACTTGTGCGACTCTGCACTCCCAAGCTCCCTGTTCCCACCATCAGGGGTTCCGGAGTAAGAGGTGCAAAAGAGGCCGCTCTCTGCATCCCAGGCTCATCACCAGGTACGTGACAGTACCAGACAGCCATGTCCGAGCCTGCGCAGGGAGCGAACCCAATGGAGGAACTTTGCCGTCACCTGGATGGGCTAACCCAGGCCGTCAGAAGTCTGCAAGAGGGTTATACCCGACTGGAGGGCTGAGTCCAGGCCCTATCCTCCTCAGCTTCCTCCTCTACTGGGACTTCTGCTTCTCCTTCGGTGGTCATGATGCCGCCTGAACCTAAGGTACCCACACCTGAGAGATTCTCAGGGGAGCGGAGCAGATACAGAGCCTTTCGGAATGCCTGCGAGCTCTTCTTTGCCTTGCAACCACGGACCTTTTCATTAGAATCCACCAAAGTTGGGTTCATTATTTCCCTTCTGTCTGGTGAGCCTCAAGCCTGGGCTCACCGCCTCTTGGAGCATAAAGACGTTTCACTTAATACCCTGGACACCTTCTTCCAAGCCATGTCTCAACTTTACGAGGATCCGCACCAGGCCGCCACTGCCGAAGCAGCCCTGCATGCCCTTCAGCAAGGCCGCAGACTGGCGGAGGATTACGTTTCCGAATTCAGGAGATGGAGCTCAGACACCAATTGGAACGATGCTGCTCTTTGTTACCAATTCCGATTGGGACTCTCTGAACCGCTCAAAGATGAACTGGCACGTGTAGGTGTGCCCGGAACTTTGGACGCTCTGATCAACCTCACCATCCAGATTGACCGATGTCTACGAGAACGTAGGACTGAACGAGCCACCGGGCCGTCTCGCCCGGTTTGGATGTTGCCCCGGGTACCCAGCTCTGCCAACCCAGCTCCTTCATTTCCAGTTACAGCCTCCTCTGATAACCCAGAACCCATGCAGCTGGGACTTCTCCGTCCCTCGCTCACCCCTGAGGAACGTCAATGCAGGCGAACCCTTAACCTCTGTCTATACTGCGGAGAACCTGGACACTATGTACGGACCTGCCCTGTGAAACTCCGTAAGTGCCTCTCCATGTCGTCTGTGCATTTACCCATTATACCCAGTAATTCAGCTCACCTGGCAATTCCCATTCTTTTGCAGCTCCCAGGAGGGAATATTCAAGTCAGCGCCATCATTGACTCCGGGGCCTGCAGTTGTTTTCTGGACTTAGATTTTGCCACCACACATCACATTCCTTTGCGCCCTAGAGCTAAAGGGCTTTCAGTATACCTCGCCGATGGGTCGACCCTTAAATCCGGGCCAGTCACACAGGAGACCCTACCGCTGGCCTGAACCATTGCCAGCACCCATCAGGAGTTACTATGCCTAGACGTCATCAAGTCTCCTCTGTTTCCCATCATTCTGGGCATGCCCTGGTTATAGGCCCATAACCCGCAAATTAATTGGACATCAGGGGAAGTCAGTTTCTGTTCCCCCTACTGCCATCAACATTGTCTACAGGAAGTTTCAAGTACTCCTTCTCCCTTGCTTTGCATGGACTCTGATGCTGAGGTCCGCCAGTCAGTTCCTGAAGCATATCACAATTTCCTGGACGTTTTCAGCAAGAAAGGGGCTGAGACTCTTCCTCCACACAGGCGTTACGACTGCCCGATTGAGCTCCTCCCCGGGGCTGAAATCCCCTTTGGCAGGATTTTCCCCCTGACGGAACTTGAACTCGAGACCCTCAAGACTTATGTTGATGATAATCTTAAGAAAGGGTTCATCCGTCCTTCTACGTCACCGGCAGGGGCAGGGATTTTCTTTGTTGAGAAAAAAGACCATTCTCTCCGCCCTTGTGTGGACTACAGGGAGCTCAACAAAGTGACTATAAAGAACCGGTACCCCCTTCCTTTAGTACCGGAATTGTTCCAAAGACTAGGATCCGCTGTAATTTTCACAAAACTGGATCTCCGTGGGGCCTATAACCTGGTGCGGATCCGAAGCGGTGATGAGTGGAAAACTGCCTTTCGCACTCGCTTCGGGCACTTCGAATACTTAGTCATGCCCTTCGGACTTTGCAATGCCCCGGCTACGTTCCAGCATTTTGTGAACGACATTTTTAGAGACTACCTTGACCTTTTTGTTATCATTTACCTGGAAGACATCCTCATCTTTCCCCCTCTTTGGAGAAACACTGGGAACACGTTCAGAATGTACTCGCACGGCTTTCGAACGCACGGGTTATACGCAAAACCCGAAAAATGCGAATTCGAATGCCAAAGCATCCAATTCCTTGGACTTGTCATCTCGGTGGAGGGTATCACGATGGACTCCCAGAAAGTGGCTGCAATCCTTGACTGGCCGGTGCCCGTAGATAGGAAAGGCATACAGCGCTTCATCCGGTTCGCAAACTTTTATAGGAAGTTCATCAGGGGGTTCTCTTCCATCATCACCCCATTAACCAACCTAACCAAACAGACTGTCCGGTTCCAGTGGTCTTCAGAAGCCCAAACGGCCTTCGAGACCCTTAAGGAATTATTTACCTCTGCATCCGTTCTGAGGCACCCTGATGCGGCTCTACCATACATACTGGAGGTGGACGCCTCAGAAACAGCAGTTGGGGCGGTTCTCTCCCAAAGACAGGGGCCCAAGGCTCTCTTACATCCGGTTGCCTTCTTCTCCCGTAAGCTGTCAGATTCGGAGAAGAACTATGATGTGGGAGACCTGGAACTACTGGCAATCAAAGCCGCCCTGGAGGAATGGCGGTACCTCCTGGAAGGAGCAGCGCATCCAATGCTGGTCTATATGGACCACAAGAATCTGGAGTATCTGAGAGTGGCAAAAAGACTGAAACCCCGGCAGGCCAGGTGGGCACTTTTCTTCACACGTTTCTCTTTCCATATAACGTATAGACCAGGATCGAAGAATACCAAACCTGATGCTCTCTCACGAATGTTTTGTGACCCTGAAACACCTGCCCCTCCGGATACCATCTTGTCACCAGGAAACTTTCTCTTGCTTCAAGAGGACCTGCTCTCTCGGATCAAGCAAGCATCCAAGGGGATCTTTCCCTCACCTGGGCCAGAGCTGCGGCTCAAGGATGGACTTCTATGGTACAAGGACAAAATCTTTGTACCAGAGGACTTGCGAGTCGCGGTCCTTAGTTCCTGCCACGATAACAAACTGGCTGGGCACTTCGGGGTACTCAAGACCTCCGAACTCCTACAACGCATGTTCTGGTGGCTGCAACTGTCAAAGGACTGTAGGAGCTACGTGGAGTCTTGCAGCACATGTATCAGGAACAAGGGAAGTAAGTCCAGAGCCTGGGGTCTGTTGAAACCGTTGCCCGTACCCGAGAGGCCATGGAAGATGATTTCCATGGACTTCATCGTAGAGCTTCCCCCCTCTGAGCTTTTCACCACTATCTTCGTGGTTGTGGATAGACTGTCAAAAATGGCACACTTCTTGCCCATGAGGGGTACGCCCTCCGCTCCTGAGACAGCTAAAATTTTTGTCAAAGAAATCGTAAGGCTCCATGGCATCCCTGCGAACATCGTGTCGGATCGAGGGGTGCAATTCACTTCCAGGATCTGGAAGGCCCTGTGTGAAGCCCTCGGGATTAACTTGTCCTTCTCGTCGGCCTACCATCCGCAGTCAAATGGCCAGACTGAACGGACGAATCAAACACTTGAGCAATACCTACGCTGCTTTTTTTCGTTCTCGCAGGAAGATTAGGTACCTCTGCTGCCGCTGGCAGAATTTGCATACAATAATTCGGTCCACTCTGCCACAAAGCAATCCCCGTTCTATGAAAACTACGGCTTTCACCCCCCATTCTTGTCCAACTGTATCCCGGAGTCTGCTGTACCTGCTGTCCAGGAGACATTGGATTTTTTCAGAACAAACAATGAATTATTACGAGACACGGTGACTAAGACACACGAATATAATAAAGAAGTGTTCGACAAAAAAAGAAGAGGAGAACTCAACCTGGAACCCGGAGATCAGGTGTGGTTATCTACATTGAACCTAAGACTTGCCTGTCCCTCAAAGAAATTGGGCCCCAAGTTTGTGGGTCCTTTCCCCGTCAGGAGACGGATTAACAGTGTGGCCTATGAACTGGAGCTGCCAGAGTCGTTCCGGATCCACCCGGTTTTTCATGTTGCCCTACTTAAGCCTACTGCTCCTGATCCCTTCTCAGGACGTGACACCGGCCCTCCCGAACCAATCTTGGTCGACGGGGAAGAGGAGTTTGAGGTGGAATCCATCTTGGATTGTAGCAAAAGGCGCAACCAAGTCCAATTTCTTGTAAAGTGGAAGGGATATGGCCCTGAGGAGAACTCATGGGAACCCGAGTGCAACATCCATGCCAAAAGATTGGTTCAGTCCTTCAAAGACTCTCATCCAGTTAAGGTGGCCCAGTTGGGCATCCGGAGGCTGCCCATTGGAGGGGGGCAATGTCATGAAGGGCAATCTTACCAGCAAGTTGGCGACGCTTCGGCGCGCGCGCATGCGTGTGTGCGCAGTAATGACACATTGGCGCGCGGGTGCGCACCTGCGTAATAGCGGTGCTTCGGCGTTCGCGCGTGCGTGCATGCGGGGTTAACGCCGCGTGGGTGTGCGCGGGTGCGCGCAGGAGCGCACAGTGACACTTCTTGGCGCTAATCTGGGGCTATTTAAAGAGGCTGATGACTGGGCTCCTTGCTGTTTGGTCTACAGCGTTCCCGAGACCCATCTGCTATCTGCTAGATACCCTACTGATCTGTTCCTGTGACCCGGCTTGTTCCTGACGCTTCCTGCCTTCTGCCTGCCCTCTGCCCCCCGGCTTGTTGACCTTGCTACTGCCTGCTCCTTCTGCCACCTGTTGCCTGCCTGTTATCGACCCGGACTGAATAACGACTCTGCCTCTGCCTTTTGGACTGCACCTGATCTGCCAGCCAGTGGATTATCCGGCCTGTTGGGACTTGCCTGTGCCCTGTACTACAGGACACCTCCCCGCTGTTTGCTTTCTCTCTCCTCTGTTCCAATGTGCCAAGCCTGCCTGCCATTCCAGCTTCCCTGCTGTCGCTGACAACTGCACATGAGCTTCCTGAAGTCCAGCTCCATCTCTGCACCAGTGTTCCTGATAGGCACTTGTGCACTCCCGAGCTCCCTGTTCCCACCATCAGGTGTTCCGGAGTAAGAGGTGCAAAAGAGGCCGCTCCCTGCATCCCAGGCTCATCACCAGGTACGTGACAACGGGGCAGGTGGGTGGTGATGTCATTATGTAGGGTGGAGCTAGGATGCCATCTTGCTGAGGTTTATTTTTACAAGTTTTTTTAATAAACTAGTTGTTTCGGTCTGCACTATCTTGCCTTTTCTTTTCTATGATATCTATATTGGTGAGACAGATGACCAGTATGAAGAGTGGCCCTGGATGCAAGCTGTGATACATCTTTATACTAAAAAGTGAGTTTAAAGCGGAGTTCCTCCCAAAAACTGAACTTCTGCTTTTCGGAATCCTCCCTCCCTCCGGTGTTACATTTGGCACCTTTCAGGGGGGAACAGATACCTGTGTAATCCAGGCATTTGCTCCCACTTCCGGGCATAGATTGCCACAGGCTCCGCGGTAATCTACGCCATGTCTGGCCCCTCCTCCGTCTCCCCCGCTGTCTTCTGGGAGACACACAGGTCCCAGAAAACAGCAGAGACCAGTGAAATTGCGCAGCGCGACTCGCGCATGCGCAGTAGTGAACCAGGAATTGAAGCCGCAAGGCTTCACTTCCTGATTCCCTTCCCGAAAAGGGTGGCACCTCCACCTGAGAGCCGAAGAACAGATCGGCTTCGAGTGCCGACATTGCGGGCGCCGTGGACAGGTAAGTGTCCATATATTAAAAGTCAGCAGCTGCAGTATTTGTAGCTACTGACTTTATAAAAAAAAAATTGGGCGGAACTCAGCTTTAACCTCCTGTTGTTAGTGGGTACAAACCAGGTGAGAGGACACCCAGAGAAGAGATTTGAATTCCTTATACACATGGAAGCATGGGCATCCGCTGAACTTTTTACAGGGGGGGGCATCATTTTAAGGTCATCCATGCTCGGTCCTTTTTTGACAATGTAATGAAGGGGAGGGGCTTAGTCATTATGACATAAAGCGCAGGCATACAAAGGTTTGAGAAACCTGATGCAAAAGCTTAATAGAAGGATCAAGCTGCCATTGTCTCTGATTAGCAATTTCAATTTTTTTTAACCCCCCCCCCCCCTCTAGCGGCCGAATAGCACCACTAAAACGATGGTAAAGTGCCGCTAAAACTAGCGGCGCTTTACCGATAACGCGGCCAGCTGGCAGTGTGAAATAGCTCTTCTTGAGGATAATTCTGCTTCACTCCATGTCCATATAAATATAGCCTAGAGAATGTACATCTTTCTATATTGCAATGTATTGCAATACATCTGTTGTGGCCATATTTTGATCTTGATGAAAACAGCCTATACTGTATGTATAGGTTGTTTTCAGGGCCGCCATCAGGAATTTTGGGGCCCCTTACACAGCTTCAGGCATGGCCCCCCCTGAAAAGAGGAGAACCGGGGGGTGCTGCCGCCGCGAATTGAGAAGCGGGGGGGTGCTGCCGACGCAAATTGTTGAGGTAAGGGGGGCTTTGGGTGCTGACGAACACAAAAAAAAACAAAAGAACAAAAAAAGGGGCGGGGTTGCCATTCGGGGCCCTGGGGAACTCTGGGCCCCTTACAAAAAAAAATTAAAAATAACATAAATAAATTAAAAAAATTAAATAAAATTTTTTTATAAAAAATAAATAAAAAAAGGGGGGGTTGACATTCGGGGCCTTGGGGAACTCCGGGCCCCTGGGGACCCCTTACAAAAAAAGATAATAATAATAAAAATAAAATAATAATAATTTTTATAAAAATAAAAAAAAAGAAGGGAGGTTGCCATCTGGGGCCCTGGGGACCTCTGGGCCTCTGGAGACCTCTGGGCCCCTTACAAAATAAATAAATAAAAAATAAAAAAATTTAATAAAAAAAATATATAAAAAAAAATAAACATTCGGGGCCCTGGGTAACTCCGGGCCCCTGGGGACCTCTGGGCCCCTTACAAAAAAAAGGGAGGGGGGCCATCCAGGCCCCTTACAGGTGTACTGCCTGTACCCCCTGATGGCGGCCCTGGTTGTTTTCATCAAGATCAAAATATGGCCGCCCACAACACAGATGTATTGCAATACATTGCAATACAAAATGATGTACACAGTGGTGTCATGGAACAGGCACTGCTGTTACCTGTAGTTCTTCAGCGATAGGGCAGGCACTGGCAGCGTATTCAGTCTCTTGTCTCGGCCACTGCACGCCACGCACCTGTGGGAGGAGCCGGCGTCGGCCGGATCGACATAGGCACATCATTTACACAGGCAGAGGCAGGCTGAGGCAGCAGCCAATAACGGAACAGCCGGGTCAGGGTCACGGTGATGTTAAGCAGAGGCCCGAGCGGCAGAGCGAATCCGATGCTCGGGCCGGGGGTGAGGACGGAGGGACTGATAGTCGGAAAAGACTGAGAGCAGCCCCAGCCCCCAGGCCAGCAGCAGTCTGCAGACTTAGAAAAAAAAGTAATGCTTCCTGATGACGGAATCCGAAACGTACGTCGAGGCGCAACACAGGTCAGGCAACTGACGTCACTTCCGGTCCCGCTGGCTGTCTGTTCCTAGAGGTGGAACGCACGCCAGCTTCCACAGGTTCGGGACCGCCACTTACCTTGTCCACGCGATTACAGCCTCAGTGCCGGGTTTGGGGCACTTTTTTAAAGTAAGCGTGCATTTGGCTTTTTTATACTATAATTTTGCAATAAATAGGATTACACTATTTTTGGCCTTTCTCCTCTATTTGCATACCACCGGAGCTTCCTAGGCATTATGATCGTTGGTCCAGCTGACATTTTCCACACAGCAAGCTGAGACTTGCAGAAAGCCTGTTTGACCTCTTTTTTAGTTAAAAGGGTCCATTTGTCGAGGTAAGCTGCCATCTTTATCATAGCACTTCGGATTTTAAAAGTCACAAGAATTTACTTTGAAAACTACACAGCATTCAGCACTTGAAGGAATTCTAACCTATGCAGAAAAAGCTCCCTTTTCTGTACAAGACTGTTCACTGTATTGTGTTTTTTTTTGTGTTATCTTTATTGAAATTTCTTTGGACTTTTTTGCACATTATTTTTATCTTTAATAGGTATAGTTTTTATTTGATCCAGTTCGTTCACTGTCATTGTGGGGATTCACGTATCAATTGTATTTGCTTTGGTTGCACACTATATCCAACAATGGTTTAGATTGTGAGTTATCTCATTGGTCACTTCATTGTTTTATTTATACCCTTGTGTTCATTATTCATTTTTTTGGGAGAGATTTTTTGATCTTTACACACTACCGCAGTATTATTAGGCGGGTGTAATTATAACTTTTTCATGTTATTCATATAGGGGTCATCACAATTTTTTTACTTCTTTAGCGCCTTCACTACTTATTAATTTTTCACAACGTTTTTTCAGCCACCACTGAATTTTTGAGGAGCAGCTTAATTTACCTATAGTGCTATTATTTTGTTGGCGCGGGTTCTTCACAATTTTTCAAGTCATGGAGATGAACATGGGAGGAACAGACAAGGGGACTTGAGAGCAGAAGGTCTTGCGAGGAGCAGAGAGGATGGTTTGGGTGATATTTGAAGACAAGATTGGTGATGTAGCTGGGGGCAGAGATGTAAATGGCTTTGTATGTTGTAATTAGTATTTTTTATTTAATTCACTGGGCGATCAGAAGCCAGTGTAGGGACTGGCAGAGAGGGGTGGCAGACACTGAGCGGTTGGTAAGGTAGATGAGTCTGGCAGCAGCATTCATGATAGACTGAAGAGGGGATAGCCTATGGAGAGGTAGACCTAAGAGGAGGGAGTTGCAATAGTTAATGTGAACGATAACACTAAGATGTATTGCAAACTTTGATTGATCGAATTAAAGTAATGTTAAATCATCATTTATAGACATTGTGACCTATATCCTGCAAAATAATAGTGACAGATGTCATGGTTAATTAGCTTATTGCAGCCAGGGTAATGGAAGGTGACCAATTGCAATTTGGTGTTTCCCTTATTAAATTAGACTGATTGTCAACAAGACACATAGAAATTCAGACACAGAACTGTGCAAATGTATAGCATATCAAATTTAGGAGGCCTTTTGTATTTTTCCAGAAGTTAATGTACAGGATATGTCCTGTACACAGTATAAATTTCAAAGCATACAATCCTTCAGTAGCCATTAGTGGTCTGACTTGGTTCATGACCTTTCTTTTGGCAAGCGCTCATAGCAGCTGCATGTGAACACACTATAATTTCAAGTTATATTCTTGAGTTTATAATTGGACTTCTCAAAGTAAACATTTCTGACATTCTACCTGAGAATTGCAATTGGCATTAAAGTGGACCTGTCTCATTTTGTCTTTACGTCCATGAGCATTTATGTATTTTATATCAAAACATGAACAGCACTAGCTTCATTCATTGTAGGAAGCAGATAATAAACATGCAGAAGAGTGTAATAGAGGGAAAGTAAAAAAGAACAATTTGTTTTGTACATATTTCACCTTCTGATTGGTCTTGAGGCTACCGGGTCAATGCTACCCAGAGTTAAAATACCCATCCTTACCCTGACGAGATATATATTCTATGAGTCTGAAAAGATGTCCTCATATATGGATACGGAAAGGGAAAAAAAACTGCGCTAGCTCATATAAGTGATGAAAAACTTATGAATGACCCTTTTTAACAGCAGCAATCATAGTGGGATAAACACAAAGTAAACATGAAAAAGAAAAAATTGCGCTATGGGTGAATATTAAAAGTCCAAAGATGTGAAGTCCTTTTGAAAAAATAATAATAATGATGATGGAGTCAACACAAACAACAAAGGGCACAATGCTTGTCATGAATATCTAGGTAGATCTTATCAAGGTGTATGCTTACCAGATGATAAGCCAAAATAGACAAATGGCTATAACCCCAGTCCCAGGCCTTTGTTTGGCACAACAGTGCCAGTTCCTCCGATAAGGGAATAGCAGCAATAGGGTGATGACTCCACAGAGTGCGTTGGTGCATGTATCCAAGGAACAGATTTAAAATTGAAGAAACAAAGAAAAAAAACACATAGCGTAATCCTGCTACATGAAATATCTCTATGTTTATAGAAAATGAGATAGAGAGGAAACAAAACACGACCCAGTGTATGATTTCTATCTATAGTGAACCACCACCGACATATAGGGTCTCCTCACCAGATATCAAAGTGGGAAAAAAAAGACCTTGTCAACAAACAACCATCATGGGAGACACATCCACCAATGTGTGAAACCGCCACCTTCATAGAGTCTGCTTACCAGAATGATCTAGACTGTATGCAATACATTCAACCGTAAGCTAGTGGATGGCTGGAGGGGTGTGAGTGTCAACTCATACGGATCGGTTTCTTGCAGTGGATCAATCAATATTCCTCACTGTTATAGTAGCTCCGTGGGGCCCATACAGGGGTTATTGTACCCAAGAAAAACAAATGGGGACCAATAGTGTGATATCGCCACAACATTTTATTTAAGAGAATTAAAATTACACTTACGCAGTAAGCGGTAAAACGATCATATAAAAGCCGGCCGGCTAGAAGCAAACTCCCGTCCTATCGAGCGTGGTGACGTCAGCACGTACCCCCCTTTAGAAGCGTTTCGTCATCATAGACATTGTCAATAAGGGACGGGCAGCGAGCTGAATCACCACGTTATATAGTACCTTGTCTTGTTATGAGGTCCGGACCTGAGTATGCGGCCGCCATCTTGGATGATGGAAAGCCGCATCCGTGTCAATGGACTATTATAGTGTTGCCCTTAGTACAAATGTGTTGGCCAGCACTATAGGTACACCAATGGGTATTCATCCATCCAATACAATTTATTTGATTGGATTTAATTGTGTCCTGTTATTTATTATTTATCGATTTACAATGGTCAGTGTCCTGATGACAGCTGACCTTGTAATTCTTAATAAACCTAACACAGTATTGATTAATTCACATTATTCACGTTATGGATTATATTTCATATATTCATTATAAATTTTAGGCCTTTTCATTTGCACTGTAATATTAGATATTTGCAGGAAGCATGTAGGGCCTTTTTGCAATAAAGGGGTCTGTATATGTTTTTCTGGAATAGGGAATATATATACAGTGTATAACATTTTTTATAAAGATTTTTTATAAAGAATTTATATAAAAAATAGTAATTTTGGGGGGAACAATACAAATAAATAATTAATATAGAATTAATTGTGTTGGAATGATTCCAACTATAATTCATTATTCACATTTATAGTATTTATTTTATCACACACATTATATACACTATGGTGTCGATATGGGCCTATTTGTCTGGTCCTTATGACATAATATGCATACATTTTGTGGGATTCGCTAATTAACAATTTTTGGAGACATATAATATTGCTTTTTAGCCAATTAGTGCCTCTTTTTATCCTCTTTCCATTTAACCTTATTTATATATACATATATACATTTTTTCTGCATGGATTAAATTCTAATTCATGCGCTCGTTTGAGGGACGGGATATGTTGTTTGCCAGTAGTCTAGATGGTGGGTGTTTACTCATGTTCAGGGATCCAGATCGAGGCTAGTAATATATGTTCTCGTGTTTTTCATCCTTTTCTGCTACTTTTTGTACTAAGGGCAACACTATAATAGTCCATTGACACGGATGCGGCTTCCATCATCCAAGATGGCGGCCCGCATACTCATGTCCGGACCTCATAACAAGACAAGGTACTATATAACGTGGTGATTCAGCTCGCTGCCCGTCCCTTATTGACAATGTCTATGATGACGAAACGCGTCTAAGGGGGTACGTGCTGACGTCACCACGCTCGATAGGACGGGAGTTTGCTTCTAGCCGGCCGGCTTTTATATAATCGTTTTACCGCTTACTGCGTAAGTGTAATTTTAATTCTCTTAAATAAATGTTGTGGCGATATCACACTATTGGTCCCCATTTGTTTTTCTTGGGTACATAACCCCTGTATGGGCCCCACGGAGCTACTATAACAGTGAGGAATATTGATTGATCCACTGCAAGAAACAGATCCGTATGAGTGACACTCACACCCCTCCAGCCATCCACTAGCTTACGGTTGAATGTATTGCATACAGTCTAGATCATTCTGGTAAACAGACTCTATGTAAGGTGGCGGTTTCACACATTGGTGGATGTGTCTCCCATGATGGTTGTTTGTTGACAAGGTCTTTTTTTCCCACATTGATATCTGGTGAGGAGACCCTATATGCGGTGGTGGTTCACTATAGATAGAAATCATACACTGGGTGCTGTTTTGTTTTCTCTATCTCATTTTCTATAACATAGAGATATTTCATGTAGCAGGATTACGCTATGTGTTTTTTTTCTTTGTTTCTTCAATTTTAAATCTGTTCCTTGGATACATGCACCAACGCACTCTGTGGAGTCATCACCCTATTGCTGCTATTCCCTTATCGGAGGAACTGGCACTGTTGTGCCAAACAAAGGCCTGGGCTGGGTTATAGCCATTTGTCTATTTTGGCTTATCATCTGGTAAGCATACACCTTGATAAGATCTGCCTAGATATTCATGACAAGCATTGTGCCCTTTGTTGTTTGTGTTGACTCCATCATCATTATTATTATTTTTTCAAAAGGACTTCACATCTTTGGACTTTTAATATTCACCCATAGCGCAATTTTTTCTTTTTCATATGGATACGGATTTGGAACTACTACTTAGGCATAATCCTATCTTTTCTCATTGGTATCATTTCCCAGACTCCTCCTTTTGGCAGCCCTAGGGCTTGACAGTCCTTGCGGACACATATTGCAACAATACCTTTGCACCCTTTTGAATATATCAGGGAAGCTTATGAATTACCCCATGCAGCCTTCAATAATTATTTACAGATACAACATGCCCTTCAGTCACAGTTTGGGTCCCATGATTTACATTTTCCAATTAACCCCTTAATCAGCATTTTAAAATCACAATGGCCTAAAAGTCTTATATCTACTGTATATTTCTATATAGTCCACACTTAACTTAGCAGACCAGATGCGGTCTAAGTGGAAATCTTTAATCCCCACGGTGACAGGGCTCCATTTGTAATTAAAGTAGAACTATAGGCAAAACATTTTTTTTTTCATTTCGGATAGAGCAAGGGAGGGTTGTAACCCCTGTCAGATTTTTTTTAACCATCTGTGTGCCATTGTGGAGATTTCCCTTCAAGTCCTGTCCCATAGCCAAAAAGGAAGTGAGGGGAAATCCCTGCAAATTAAGGGAATTCCTTGGGGACCCATAGGCCCCCAGAAGTAGTGTCTCCATTGGAAGATTTCCCCTCTATTACTTTTCTGGAGACAACCCATAATTTGGTATTTTCTTTTACCATCACTTTCAATGATAATGGTAAACAGGACAAATAAAGAGGGTGACTCTCCTTCACAGGGGCAAAGACCACAAGAGAAACTGACAAACATTTAAATCCCTCTCCGTTCTTTCCAAAACAAAAACAACAAAAAAGGTTTGCCTTTAGTTGTACTTTAAAGTACTAGCAATAATAAAGTGTTTTTACAGGAAAACATTTTTGTACAGGTGAAAGGGGCCTAAAAAAGCTCATGCAAGAAGGTTAATTGTTAGGTTTTAGAAAAAAGGATTTACCAGCCAAACATTTAAAAGGAAGAAAAAACCTTCCACTTTCACCTGCTGTAGGGCCTAGCAATATAAAAATGTGACAAAGCACCTGAAATCTTATTATATTTGCCAAGAAATTGAAATGTCTGTGATGAAGAGTGACTGCATTCAATCAGATGCAGTAGGGTTGAATAAGAAAATTGTAACCATGTATGACTATGACAATTTGTACATCATAAGCATACAATAAATAACGCCCAGTCAACAGAAATATTAGTATAGAGAATAGATGTTTCTGACCAAACAGTGTCTGCATGAGAAGTAGAGGAAGGCACCCTGGCACTTTTCAAGTTAAAATGCTGCACTATTTGAGAGAAAATAATCAACCTGCTGTAGGTTAGACAATAAAGTAATATTGGGAGTAGTGATGAGCCGAACACCCCCGGGTTCGGTTCGCACCAGAACCCGCGAACGGACCGAAAGTTCGCACGAACTTTAGAACCCTATTAAATACAATGGATGCGAACGTTCGAAATCTAAAGTGCTAATTATAACGACTATTATGCATGTTATTGTCCTAAAAAGGGTTTGGGAACCCGGGTTCTGCACCAGGGGACATGTATCAATGCAAAAAGAAGTTTTAAAAACGGTCGTTTTTCGGGAGCAGTCATTTTAATGATGCATAAAGTGAAAAAAAAAAAGTCAAATATTACTTTAAATATCGTACCTGGGGGGTGTCTAAAGTATGCCTGTGAAGTGCCACGTGTTTCCCGTGTTTAGAACTGTCCCTGCACAAAATTACATTTCTAAAGGAAAAAAAGCCATTTAAAACTGCTTGCGGCTTTAATGTAATGTCTGGTCCCGGTAATATGGATGAAAATCTTTAAGAAAAATGACATAGCTACCCCATCACAACCCCCCCCCTTACCCCAGCCCATTACCAGCCCCTTTGGGTCTTGTATGGATATTAAGGGGAACCCCGCACACAAAATAAAAAAGACCCTATATACTCTGAACAGCCGTATACAGGCGGTGCATACAAGACAGGGACTGTAGGTTTGTTCTTATGTAGAATCTGTTTGTAATTTTGAACAGGTACATTGTTTAAGTGTAGCTCCAGCCAAAAAATATATTTTTAAGCTTTTTGGAAAACATAGGGAAGGGTTATCACCCCTGTAACATTTGTTTTGCTGTCTGTGCAGTGTGCACCTGTTCAGAACAGTTCACCTCACTTTCCGTCCTAATGACAAATGTTTTTTGAAAATTTGGGGTTTTTATTGAAACAAGAATTGGTGATAAAGAATCAGTGTAGAGGAGACACTTTTTTCCCATATTAACTCTTACAGGAGAGAATTTGCCTTCCTAGGGGTAGATTTCCTCTCACTTCCTGTTGTATCCTTCCGTTTGCAAGGAGGAGTCGTTTGTAAGTTGGATGTTTGAAAGTAGGGGCCTGCCGTATATACTCAGCTGAAATTTGCCCCTTACATGTTGGTGTTGCCACAACACTGTGAGCCCTCACAGTTACTCTTGGTGGGCGCATGAATGGGCCCTGCTGTGAATTATTAGATCAAGAATTGTAATTGCATGCCCCTGTTGAACAGGGGCTGAAAAATTGGGCTTTTGGTGGTGGTGGTGGTGGTGGTGTTGACACAACACTGTAAGGCCTCACAGTTAGTCTTGGTGGGCGCAGGAATGGGCCCTGCTGTGAATTATTAGATCAAAAATTGTAGTTACACGCCCCTGTTAAACAGGGGCTGAAAAATTGGGCCTTAGCCACTGGTGCTGGTGCCACGACACTGCAACCACTCCCAGATACTCTACTTGGAGTGCAGGAATGAGCCCTGCTGCAAAGGATTGCATAAAAAATTGTAATAACACACCCCTGTTAAACAGGGGCTGAAAAATTGGGCCTTAGCCACTGGTGGCGGCACCCAGAAACAAAAATGTTCTTCCAAACTATCATCGTCAATCGGATCATTGAGGAGGAGGAGGATAGTCAGTCAACATAACAGGACAAACTCTCTGCATCAGCATCAGTCTTGAAGGGATGTGACATTTGAAAATAAATTAGTCTGTTATATCAGCTTCAGGTGTTTGGTAGCTGGTGGTGATCTAAGACTGGTTCATCTTTATGAAGGTCAGTCGATCAACAGAGTCGGTGGACAGGCGCACCCTGTGATCCGTGACAAATCCTCCAGCAGCACTGAATGTGCGTTCTGAAAGAACGCTGGATGCAGGACAGGCCAGTAGCTCAATTGCATACTGTGCAAGCTCTGGCCAGTGATTCATCCTCAAGACCCAGTAAGCCAGAGGATTTTCGGTAGGGAAGGTGTCCAAGTCTGACCTTGCCCCTAGGTATTCCTGCACCATGTATATCAGACGCTGGCGATGGTTGCTGGAACCGATCATACCTTGGGGCTGCGGACTAAAGAATTGTCTGAACGCTTCGGTCAGACGGCCACCTTCCCCACCGCTCCTTCTTTGACTGACCGAAGCCTCAGCAACTCGTTGTCCAAGACCAGGAGTTTGTAACCTCCCAGTCTCTGGGAACGCGTTGCACAGACCTTTCTGCAAGGCCTCCCGGAGTTGTCTCATCCTCTGCTCCCTCTGTGACGGTAAGATAAGGTCCGCAACCTTACCCTTGTACCGTGGATCAAGGAGAGTGGCAAGCCAGTAATGGTCCCTCTCCTTGATCCAAAGAATACGAGGATCCTTCCGCAGACTTTGCAGGATCAGGGAGGCCATGCAGCGTAGGTTAGCTGAGGCATTCAGTCCGGAGTCCTCTGGGTCACTAAGGATGACATGATCCGCAGCCACCTCCTCCCAGCCACGTACAAGTCCACTGGTTTCTTGGGACTGTAAATCATCCCTAAAAGACTGCTGCTGATGATGCTGAGTGCCAGGCTCCACCTCCATGCTGACACAATCCTCCTCCTCCTCCTCTTCTTCCTGTGCGATGGGTGGGACAGAAGGAACACTGTCTGGGTAAAGGGGGCCTTGAGAGGCAAGGAAGTCCTCCTCTTCCTGCCTCTGTTCTGCCTCAAGTGCCCTGTCCATTATTCCACGCAGCGTATGTTCCAACAGGTGGACAAGAGGTACAGTGTCACTGATGCATGCACTGTCACTGCTCACCATCCTCGTGGCCTCCTCAAATGGTGCCAGGACAGTGCATGCATCCCTGATCATGCCCCACTGGCGTAGTGAAAAAAACCCGAGCTCCCCTGACCCTGTCCTGGTGCCGTAGTCGCACAGGTACTCATTGATGGCCCTCTGCTGCGTGTGCAGCCGCTGCAGCATGGCCAACGTTGAGTTCCACCTGGTGGGCATGTCACATATAAGGCGGTTCTTGGGCAGGTTCAACTCCTTTTGCAGCTCAGCCAGGCGAGCACTGGCATTATAAGATCTGCGGAAATGCACACAGACTTTCCTGGCCTGCCTCAGGACATCCTGTAAGCCCGGGTACCTGGCCAAGAACCGCTGCACCACCAGGTTAAGGACGTGAGCCACACAGGGCACATGGGTCAGTTGTCCCTGTCGGAGAGCGGAGAGGAGGTTGGTGCCATTGTCGCAAACTACCATTCCTGGCTTAAGCTGGCGTGGCGTCAACCACCTCTCGGCCTGCCCCTGCAGAGCAGACAGAACCTCTGCCCCAGTGTAGCTCCTGTCCCCCAAACACACCAGCGCAAGCACGGCATGGCATCTTTTTGCCTGCGTACTTGCGTAGCCCCTTGAACGCCTACGGAGCACCGCTGGTTCCGAGGACAAAGCACAGGAAGAGGCCACGGAGGAAGAAGAAGAGGAGGGGGTGGAGGACAGAGGTGTGTCACAACCAGTAGTAGCATTTTGGAGGCGTGGCGGTGGAACAACCTCCAACACTACTGCACCTTGTCCTGCATCCTTCCCAGCTGCCAAAAGAGTGACCCAATGGGCCGTGAAAGAAAGGTAACGTCCCTGTCCATGCCTGCTGGACCATGAGTCAGCGGTAATATGCACCTTACCGCTGACCGCCCTGTCCAGCGAGGCCAAGACATTGCCTTCCACATGCCTGTAGAGAGCCGGAATCGCCTTCCGTGAGAAAAAGTGGCGTTTGGGAACCTGCCACTGAGGAACCGCACATTGCACAAACTCACGGAAGGGGGCCGAGTCTACCAACTGAAAAGGCAGCAGTTGAAGCGCTAGCAATTTAGCCAAGCTAGCATTCAACCGCTGGGCATGTGGATGGCTGGGAGTGAACTTCTTTCGACGGTTCAGCAGCTGGGGCAGGGAAATTTGCCTGCTAGAATCGGACGTCGGTGTACTGCTAGCAGAGTGCCCGCAAGTACTTGGCTGTGACACACCTAATTCTACACCTTCATTCCTCTCAGAGCAGGTTTCAGAGAGGACTGAAGGTATAGTGGGGTTGGAGATCCCAGCTGATGCGGTGCAAGAAGAGGTCCGCTTTGTTCTTTGGTGTGGGTCTTTAAGGTAGGCTTGCCAACGAGCTGCATGGCAGGTCAACATATGTCTGGTCAGGCATGTGGTGCCCAAGCGGGTGATGTTTTGGCCACGCGATATACGCTTGAGACATATGTTGCAAACAGCAGCTGTGCGATCTGATGCACTCGACTCGAAAAAGGCCCACACCAAAGAACTTTTTGAATAACGGGCAGAGGCAGCGCCCTGCACAGGCGGAGCTCTGCGGTGTGATTCCGTCGGTGTGCTGCTCTTACGCTGGCCCCCCGAGGGCATCCTGCCTCGTTGGAGATGTGCCTCCTCCTCATCCTCCTCCTCCTCCTCTCTCCTATTAGGCACCCACGTGGAGTCAGTGACCTCATCATCCCCTCCCTCCTCATCACTGGAGCCAATCTGGCAGTATGCTGCAGCTGCTGGAACATGACTGCCAGATTGGTGTCCTTCTTGAGCATCCCCTCTCTCTGGAAGGAGTGACTGATGATGACATTGATACCAGGGAAGAGGACGCTTTGGCAGCTGCTTTGCCAGTACCCTGAGCCTGGGTGAGAGATGATGAGGAGGATGAGGAGGGCTTGGTCATCCACTCTACCAAGTCTTCGGCATGATGTGACTCAACATGTCCAGCTGCCGAAAAGAAGGACAAGCGTGTCCCATGGCCATGTGCTGATGACAATGCACCGCGTCCACGACCAGCACTGTTGCCCCCAGACACAGAGCCTGCTTGCCCTCTTTTATTGGCTCCTGACTGTCTGCCTCTCCTTGTTTGCCTTCCAAACATTCTAATGGCCTGCAGGGAGATGGGAAAACCAGCAATAAGGGGTAGCTTCAGGTGTATACTGTGCAGGAGGCTTAGCAACAATGACACTGACACTGTCCCCTGCCTATCCTTCTCTCTCCCTGCACACAAGGTTTAGCAAAGAATATGACACTGACACTCTCCCTGCCTATCCTTGTCTGTCCCTACAAACAAGGTTTAGCAAAGAATATGACACTGACACTCTCCCTGCCGATCTTTGTCTGTCCCTACAAACAAGGTTTAGCAAAGAATATGACACTGACACTCTGCCTACCTATCCTTGTCTGTCCCTACACACAAGGTTTAGCAATATGCTTCAGCACACAAGGTTTAGCAAAGAATATGACACTGACACTCTCCCTGCCGATCCTTGTCTGTCCCTACAAACAAGGTTTAGCAAAGAATATGACACTGACACTCTGCCTACCTATCCTTGTCTGTCCCTACAAACAAGGTTTAGCAAAGAATATGACACTGACACTCTCCCTGCCGATCCTTGTCTGTCCCTACAAACAAGGTTTAGCAAAGAATATGACACTGACACTCTGCCTACCTATCCTTGTCTGTCCCTACAAACAAGGTTTAGCAAAGAATATGACACTGACACTCTCCCTGCCGATCCTTGTCTGTCCCTACAAACAAGGTTTAGCAAAGAATATGACACTGACACTCTGCCTACCTATCCTTGTCTGTCCCTACAAACAAGGTTTAGCAAAGAATATGACACTGACTGTCAAGGTCACCTGTGACCAGGTGACAGATGCACACCGTAGGGGGACAGGAGTGCACCGCAAGGTAGTGAACCCTATGGCTGACTGCTGCGGATAGGAAACTGGGTGGTTGAGGAAAGTGGGACCAGAGGAGCACAACCGGGATCCTAACGGAAGCTAGAGCCAAGATTCCCTAGGGCGCGGAGTCTAAGACCCAGCAGGTCTTCTCCAGGGCCTTTAGTGGTGAGGATGTTATGCTGCAGGCTGGGACCAGGTCGCGGCCCCTGGAGTTTCCTAGCTCACACCCCGTAGGATAAGGGGAAAAGAGGGGAAGCAGCAGCACAAGATATGAGAGAACCGAATAACAAGCTGAAGGTCAGGGGCCACAAGCAGACAAGGATAACGAAAGAACGAGCCGAACAAGCCGAAGGTCAAGGGTCGCGAGCAGACAGGGATAGTTGGGGACAAGCCAAATATGTAACAGAGAGACAGACGTAGCACACGGCAGGCAGGAACCCAAACACACAATGCCTAACAAACACGTTGATCAGCAAAGCAGGCTTGCAGTGCACATGTCATGGAGGTCCTGCCAGAAGCAGGCGTCCTGGTCTTCCTGATTCTCGGTTGCGCATGCTCCGCCCTGCAGGTGGCGCCAGAGGGGCTATTTAAACCTGTCAATCGCAGACAGTCCCTGCTGTCTGCTCTACAGCGTTGAGTACCTGAAAACCTGATCTGAAGACTTACCTGTGTTTGACCCGGCCTGCCTGTGACTTCTCCAGTTTTCTGCCTGCATCCGACCCCTGGCTTGTTGTGACCTCTCCTCTGTCTGATCCCTCTGTACCTTGCTGCCAGCCAGTTAACCGACCCGGCTTGTCTGACCAAGCTCACTGTTCCTAGTTCCGGTCCAGTCTGCTAAGCTGATCCAGTCTGCTGAGTTCCTGTGTTCCTGGTTCCAGTCCAGTTTGCTAAGCTGATCCAGTCTGCTGAGTTCCTGTGTTCCTAGTTCCGGTCCAGTCTGCTAAGCTGATCCAGTTTGCTGAGTTCCTGTGTTCCTGGTTCCGGTCCCGTCTGCTGAACGATTCCAGTTTGCTGAGTGTTCCTGATTCCAGTTCGACCTGCTGTGTTCCAGTGTGCCTACCAAGTCTGCATACCTACCTTCACCTTGGTTGATCCTGCCAGGCACTCGTACCCCTCCTACCTCCGCGCCTGCTGTTACCTTACCAGGGGCCGCTGGTGGGAGCCGTAAGGGAGGCCTTCCTCTGCAAGTCCGGGCTCATAACCGCTAGGTACGTGACAGTAGCAGACAGCCATGTCTGAGCCCGAGCAGGGAGCCTCACCTATGGAGGAACTATGTCGGCACCTGGCAGGATTGGCTGAAGCGGTCAAGAACCTCCAGCAAGGCTACACCCATCTGGAAGAACAAGTGCAGGTCCTCTCCAACCCCTCTGGAGCCCAAGGGGGATCCCATACCTCTACCTCCACTGCTGGGGCAGGATCCTCACCCACAGTTGTCATGCTTCCTCCGGAGCCCAGGGTCCCTACACCCGAAAGATTCTCCGGGGATCGAAGCAAGTTTAGGGCTTTTCGTAATTCCTGCGAACTCTACTTCGCTCTGCAGCCTCGCACCTTCTCCTTGGAAGCCACCAAGGTGGGCTTTGTGATGTCCCTGCTTTCCGGAGACCCTCAGAGCTGGGCCCACCGTCTCTTGGAACGGAAAGGTATGGCGTTAAACAACCTTACTGCCTTCTTCGACGCCATGGCTCAGCTATATGAAGATTCCCAGCTCTCAGTAACCGCAGAGACCGCCTTGCGCACCCTTCAGCAGGGGCGCAGAGCAGCAGAGGACTACGTAGCGGAATTTAGACGGTGGAGCGCAGATACCAGTTGGAATGACGCCGCCCTCCGCCATCAGTTCCGCATAGGTCTGTCCGACCCTCTGAAGGAGGAGCTCGCTAGGGTTGGCATACCACCAACCCTGAATTCACTAATTGACTTAACAATCCAGATCGACCGACGTCTCAGGGAACGAAGGGCTGAGAGGTCCACGGGCTTCTCCCGCCCGACCTGGATGCTTCCCCGGGCTCCCAGCCATCTGCACCCAGCACCTGTTGCACCTCCAGCCGCTACATCTGACATACCCGAGCCCATGCAGCTCGGAGTGCTTCGTCCTTCCCTCTCCCAACAGGAACGCCAACGTCGCCAAGTGAACAATCTGTGCCTGTACTGCGGGGAACCCGGACACTTCGTTATAAATTGTCCCCTGAAACTTCGTAAGTGTCTTTCAGTATCTTCTGACACTACCAACCCACAGGCCAAGTCCACATCTCACCTTGCTCTCTCTGTCTCGTTACAGCTCCCAGGAAGGACTCTGCAAGTGCCCGCTATTATTGATTCCGGGGCTTGCAGCTGCTTTATGGACTCAGCCTTTGCCATCAAGCACCAGATCCCTCTTGTCACCAAGACCCATGGACTATGTGTGCATTTGGCTGATGGGTCCATCATTAAGTCTGGACCAGTGGTCCAAGAGACCGCCCCTTTACCCGCTACCATCTCCACCATCTCCGGAACCCACCAAGAATACTTACGCCTGGACATTATCTCTTCCCCATTGTTTCCTGTGATCCTTGGTATACCTTGGCTACAGGTCCACAACCCTACCATCAACTGGGCCACGGGGTTGGTGACCTTTTCTTCTCCTTACTGCCAGCAATCCTGCGGGACACTCAAAACCCCTGGGCCGGCCACCCTCTTATGTATCAATACGGAGGCTGGAATACGGCAATCCATCCCTGAGGTCTACCATGACTTTCTTGATGTGTTTAACAAACAAGGGGCAGAGACTCTACCACCTCATCGGGCCTATGATTGCCCCATTGACCTACTTCCCGGAGCGGCAATTCCGTTTGGCAGGATCTTCCCGTTAACAGAGGTAGAACAGGGGGCACTAAAAGACTATATTGATGAAAACCTACAGAAAGGGTTCATTCGTCCGTCTACATCTCCAGCCTGTGCAGGCATCTTTTTCGTAGAGAAGAAGGATCATACCCTTCGACCCTGTGTGGACTATCGTGAATTAAATAAAATCACAGTAAAAAAACGCTACCCTCTCCCCTTGGTACCGGAACTATTTCAGAGACTGGGAACAGCCATCATTTTTACCAAACTTGATCTCCGCGGAGCCTACAATCTGGTCCGCATCAAGGAGGGGGATGAGTGGAAGACCGCTTTCCGCACCCGATTCGGACATTTCGAGTACCGGGTAATGCCCTTCGGGTTGTGCAACGCCCCTGCCACTTTCCAGTATTTCATTAACGATGTGCTCCGGGACTTCCTAGATCTCTTTGTCATTGTCTACCTAGACGATATACAAATTTTTTCTTCCTCCCTTGATTCCCACCGCAGGCACGTCAGAAGTGTGTTGGCTCGGCTTCGCCAGCACGGCCTGTATGCGAAGGCCGAGAAGTGTGAATTTGAGCTGGAAAGTATATCGTTCTTGGGACTAATTATCTCCAGCGAGGGCATCAAGATGGACCCTCAAAAGATTGCTGCAATCCTGGACTGGCCAGTCCCGGCGGACAAGAAGGGGATCCAACGTTTCGTTGGATTCGCCAACTTCTACCGCAAATTCATCAGAGGGTTCTCAGCCATCATCGCACCCATCACCCAGCTGACCAAACAAGGGATCCGTTTCCATTGGTCCCCTGAGGCCCAAAAGGCCTTTGAGGCCCTGAAGGGTCTCTTTACCTCTGCCTCTATCTTGAAACACCCAGATTCCTCATTACCGTTCGTCCTGGAGGTAGACGCCTCGGAAATTGCGGTAGGAGCAATACTGTCCCAAAGACAGGGGACCAGAGCCTTGCTCCACCCAGTAGCTTTTTTCTCTCGCAAGTTATCTGCGGCAGAGAGGAACTACGACGTGGGGGATCGGGAATTGCTGGCGATCAAGTCCGCATTAGAGGAGTGGCGTTATCTGTTGGAGGGGGCTGCCCACCCGATTCTGATATTCACCGACCACAAGAACCTGGAGTACCTGAAGGCAGCGAAAAGGCTAAAACCACGACAAGCCAGGTGGGCGCTCTTCTTCTCCCGGTTCTCCTTCCATGTCACTTACCGTCCCGGTTCCAAGAACATTAAGCCCGATGCCCTCTCTCGGATGTTCCATAAGTCTAAGGAAACCTCTCCTCCAGACACCATTCTTGCTCCTGGAAACTTCCTTCTGCTTCAGGAAGACCTACTCTCCCGGATCAAGCAAGCCTCCACTGGGCAGAGACCCCCCTCCGAACCGGAATTGCAGGCCAAAGATGGGCTGTTTTGGTACCAGAACAGGATCTACGTACCTGAAGAGCTGAGAATAACCGTACTGGAACTCTGCCACGACCATGCCCTTGCCGGGCACTTTGGCGTTGCCAAGACCACCGACTTGGTACAGCGTACCTTTTGGTGGCCTCGGCTCCGCGAGAACTGTAGGAAGTTTGTGGAGTCCTGCATAGTTTGTACCCGAAACAAGGGTTACAAATCCAAGGCCTGGGGACTACTGAGACCCCTACCCGTCCCAGACAGACCCTGGAAAATGCTGTCCATCGACTTTATCGTCGAGTTGCCTCCGGCTGAGAGTCACACCACTATCTTCGTGATAGTAGACCGTCTATCCAAGATGGCACATTTCATTCCCATGAAGGGGACTCCCTCAGCTCCCGAAACTGCACAGGTGTTCATCAGAGAGGTCGTCAGACTCCACGGGGTACCAGCCAATATTGTCTCCGACCGAGGGTTACAATTTACCTCCCGGTTTTGGAGATCCCTCTGCAAGGCTCTGGAGATAGAATTGTCACTTTCCTCTGCTTACCATCCCCAGACCAATGGACAGACTGAGAGGACTAACCAGACCCTTGAGCAGTACCTGCGCTGCTTCTCTTCATTCGCTCAGAATGACTGGGTTTCCCTGCTCCCATTGGCCGAGTTTGCCTATAACAACTCTACGCATTCCGCTACCAAGCAGTCCCCATTCTTCGCAAACTACGGTTTCCATCCTACATTCCTGCCCAATTCCCTTCCTGAATGTACGGTGCCCGCAGTCCAGGAAAAGTTGAACTTCTTTTCATCCAACAACCAACTTCTGCAGGAAACCATGACCAAGACTCAGGAACACAACAAAACAATTTTTGACAGGAAGAGACGGGGTGAATTAATGCTGGCACCCGGCGACCAAGTATGGTTATCCACTTTAAACTTGAGGATGGCATGTCCCTCTAAGAAACTGGGCCCCAAATTCTTAGGGCCGTTTCCAGTCAAAAGGAAAATCAATGAAGTGGCTTATGAACTGGAGCTCCCTGACTCCCTCAAGATCCATCCGGTCTTCCATGTATCTCTGCTGAAGCCTTCGGTTCCCAACCCATTTCCAGGCCGAAGTCCGGCTCTCCCTGATCCTGTCATTGTAGACGGGGAGGAGGAATTCAAAGTGGAAGCCATTATGGATTTTAGAAGAAGGAATAACCAGAACCAATTCCTGATTAAGTGGAAGGGCTATGGACCCGAAGAAAACTCTTGGGAGCCTGAGGAGAACATCCATGCTAGAAGCCTGGTGCAGTCCTTCAAGAGATCTCACCCTGAGAAGTTTGCTCGGATGGGCATCCGGAGGCTGCCCCTTGGGGGGGGGGCAATGTCATGGAGGTCCTGCCAGAAGCAGGCGTCCTGGTCTTCCTGATTCTCGGTTGCGCATGCTCCGCCCTGCAGGTGGCGCCAGAGGGGCTATTTAAACCTGTCAATCGCAGACAGTCCCTGCTGTCTGCTCTACAGCGTTGAGTACCTGAAAACCTGATCTGAAGACTTACCTGTGTTTGACCCGGCCTGCCTGTGACTTCTCCAGTTTTCTGCCTGCATCCGACCCCTGGCTTGTTGTGACCTCTCCTCTGTCTGATCCCTCTGTACCTTGCTGCCAGCCAGTTAACCGACCCGGCTTGTCTGACCAAGCTCACTGTTCCTAGTTCCGGTCCAGTCTGCTAAGCTGATCCAGTCTGCTGAGTTCCTGTGTTCCTGGTTCCAGTCCAGTCTGCTAAGCTGATCCAGTCTGCTGAGTTCCTGTGTTCCTAGTTCCGGTCCAGTCTGCTAAGCTGATCCAGTTTGCTGAGTTCCTGTGTTCCTGGTTCCGGTCCCGTCTGCTGAACGATTCCAGTTTGCTGAGTGTTCCTGATTCCAGTTCGACCTGCTGTGTTCCAGTGTGCCTACCAAGTCTGCATACCTACCTTCACCTTGGTTGATCCTGCCAGGCACTCGTACCCCTCCTACCTCCGCGCCTGCTGTTACCTTACCAGGGGCCGCTGGTGGGAGCCGTAAGGGAGGCCTTCCTCTGCAAGTCCGGGCTCATCACCGCTAGGTACGTGACAGCACAGGTTAATATAGTGTTCTGTGATAGGGCCTGGGGTGGAGTCTGGCTGGGAGGAGATTATAAAGGAAGCCAGGTGAAAGGGCTCAGGCCTCTAAGATGAACACATGGGAAGGAAGGTAAGCTGACAGACAAACACTACTGCATATCCATGACAGTACCCTCCCTCTTATGGGCCCTCCCCCGCCTGGGCCCAGGCTTAAAGGGAAATCTCTGATGAAACCTTCTCAACAGATGAGGTGCAGCGACATCAGATGCAGCGATCCAAGACACCTCCTCAGGACCAAAACCTCTCCAATGCACAAGGTACTGAAGAATGCCTCTGCAGAGCCGAGAATCCAGAACTTGTCTAACCTCGTACTTAAGATTATCCTCAGAGACCGAAAACGAGGTAGGGAGATGACAAGAAGATCTATTGAGGACCAAAGGCTCTCTAGGAATAAGCAAGGACATGAGAGGATCAACAGGAATCTGAGGAGGGTCCCCTAGACCCTTAAAGGGGAACTGGTCATCTTGCACAGGACCATCAGACTGGGCAGATGTCAGTGGAACCCTGAAGTCAGGTTGGTTAGAAGGTGACATGTCGCCGGAGTCAAACTGAATAGTTGAAGGACAAGCAGAATGTCCCGAACAAGAAAAAGTAGGAGGCTCACTGGGCATGGGCTGGACTGGCATAACTAGTACAGAGGCAGAGTGAATAGCTGAGTCAGGTGTAGCGACTACCTGAATCGCATCGCAAGACGTAGCGACTGCAGGACTTGTAGACAAGCTAGCCTGGCTGTGCGTCCAAGGGTGGTTAGGGACAGAGAAATGTAAATGGTTATGCAACCTGGAATGAATGACCGGCTCAGATTCACAGGGGGCAACCTTAGGTAGGCAGGACGAGGAACAGGAGGGACCCCAAGCCAGGATCTGTCCAGTAGTCCAGTCCACATGAGGAGAATGAAGCTGTAACCATGGGAGACCCAAAATTATAGGCGTTGAGGCCTTGGGTAAGATAAGGAAGGATATCCACTCCTGGTGGAGTGTCCCTACCGACATCTTAACAGGAAGGGTCTGAAAGCGGATAGGTCCCCCTGGGAGAACAGTACCATCAATCGCCAAGACCACCAATGGTGTGGTGAGGGGCAAAAGAGTAAGTCTCATGGACGATGCGATTTCCCAGTCCATAAAATTACCAGCGGCTCCGGAATCCAGATATGCTGAGACCAAATGAGAAGAAGCACCAACATGAAGGAACACAGAAAGCAGAAGACGAGAAGGGGAAGGTGATATTTCTGGGTCCAATACTCCACTTTCCAGATGAAGTGGACCCGAACGTTTTTCTGGACAAAGAGAGCAAGTGTCACGAAAATGACCTTTGCCCCCACAGTAAAGACACAGACCAAGAGTTCTGCGCCTAGCACGTTCCTCGGGGGATAGCCTGGTCCGACCCAGCTGCATGGGTTCCTCAGCTGGTAGGTGATGCTCTACGGGTCGAAGAGAGGGGAGCTCAGGCTGACTAAGAACCAAGGAGTGCTGGCGTTGCTTTTCTAAGGTCCTCTCCTGAAAGCGAATATCGATCTGGTTACACAAGGAGATAACGCCGGCCAGATCAGTGGGGATGGTTCTTCCTGCTAATTCATCCTTCACTCTATCAGACAGGCCATGCAAAAAGGTTGCGACTAAGGCCTCATTGTTCCAGCTCAACTCAGCCGACAGTATGCGGAAATGAAGGGCATACTGTCCCACAGAAGCAGACTCTTGGCGGAGACGTAAAAGGGCGCTGGCCGCTGAAGAGACGCGAGCCGGTTCTTCGAAGATATTCCCAAAAAGTTTCAAGAAGCCAGACAGGCTAGAAACCACTGGATCATTCAGTTCCCACAGAGGGGCTGCCCAGGCTAAAGCTTCACCAGAGAGGAGGGAAATGATATAGCCTACCTTAGCCCGATCAGACAGGAAGTTTTGGGGCTGGAGCTCAAAATAAATTGTGCATTGGCTAAGGAACCCCCTGCAAGCCTTGGAGTCCCCAGAGAAACGGGACGGAGCTGGCAGTTGTAGTGAGTGTGTGGCTGCGACTGGTGCAATAGGTGCAGCCGCTGGTTGTATTTGAGGTTGCGGATTCAGGGTTCCCAAGGAGGCCTGAAGCTGCTCAAAGCGAGAAGCCAGATCCTGGAGGAATCGCATCACCTGAGTCTGATTCGATTCCTGGGTTTCAAGTCTGCAAACTATGCCCTGCAACGGATCATCCACGGGTAACGGGATGTCAGCCGGGTTCATGGCTGATCAAACTGTCAAGGTCACCTGTGACCAGGTGACAGATGCACACCGTAGGGGGACAGGAGTGCACCGCAAGGTAGTGAACCCTATGGCTGACTGCTGCGGATAGGAAACTGGGTGGTTGAGGAAAGCGGGACCAGAGGAGCACAACCGGGATCCTAACGGAAGCTAGAGCCAAGATTCCCCAGGGCGCGGAGTCTAAGACCCAGCAGGTCTTCTCCAGGGCCTCTAGTGGTGAGGATGTTATGCTGCAGGCTGGGACCAGGTCGCGGCCCCTGGAGTTTCCTAGCTCACGCCCCGTAGGATAAGGGGAAAAGAGGGGAAGCAGCAGCACAAGATATGAGAGAACCGAATAACAAGCTGAAGGTCAGGGGCCACAAGCAGACAAGGATAACGAAAGAACGAGCCGAAGGTCAAGGGTCACGAGCAGACAGGGATAGTCGGGGACAAGCCAAATATGTAACAGAGAGACAGACGTAGCACACGGCAGGCAGGAACCCAAACACACAATGCCTAACAAACACGTTGATCAGCAAAGCAGGCTTGCAGTGCACAGGTTAATATAGTGTTCTGTGATAGGGCCTGGGGTGGAGTCTGGCTGGGAGGAGATTATAAAGGAAGCCAGGTGAAAGGGCTCAGGCCTCTAAGATGAACACATGGGAAGGAAGGTAAGCTGACAGACAAACACTACTGCATATCCATGACACTGTCACTCTCCCTGCCGATCCTTGTCTGTCCCTACAAACAAGGTTTAGCAAAGAATATGACACTGACACTCTGCCTACCTATCCTTGTCTGTCCCTACAAACAAGGTTTAGCAAAGAATATGACACTGACACTCTCCCTGCCGATCCTTGTCTGTCCCTACAAACAAGGTTTAGCAAAGAATATGACACTGACACTCTGCCTACCTATCCTTGTCTGTCCCTACAAACAAGGTTTAGCAAAGAATATGACACTGACACTCTCCCTGCCGATCCTTGTCTGTCCCTACAAACAAGGTTTAGCAAAGAATATGACACTGACACTCTGCCTACCTATCCTTGTCTGTCCCTACACACAAGGTTTAGCAATATGCTTTAGCACACAAGGTTTAGCAAAGAATATGACACTGACACTCTCCCTGCCGATCCTTGTCTGTCCCTACAAACAAGGTTTAGCAAAGAATATGACACTGACACTCTGCCTACCTATCCTTGTCTGTCCCTACAAACAAGGTTTAGCAAAGAATATGACACTGACACTCTCCCTGCCGATCCTTGTCTGTCCCTACAAACAAGGTTTAGCAAAGAATATGACACTGACACTCTGCCTACCTATCCTTGTCTGTCCCTACACACAAGGTTTAGCAATATGCTTCAGCACACAAGGTTTAGCAAAGAATATGACACTGACACTCTCCCTGCCGATCCTTGTCTGTCCCTACAAACAAGGTTTAGCAAAGAATATGACACTGACACTCTCCCTGCCGATCCTTGTCTGTCCCTACAAACAAGGTTTAGCAAAGAATATGACACTGACACTCTGCCTACCTATCCTTGTCTGTCCCTACACACAAGGTTTAGCAATATGGTTCAGCACACAAGGTTTAGCAAAGAATATGACACTGACACTCTCCCTGCCGATCCTTGTCTGTCCCTACAAACAAGGTTTAGCAAAGAATATGACACTGACACTCTGCCTACCTATCCTTGTCTGTCCCTACAAACAAGGTTTAGCAAAGAATATGACACTGACACTCTCCCTGCCGATCCTTGTCTGTCCCTACAAACAAGGTTTAGCAAAGAATATGACACTGACACTCTGCCTACCTATCCTTGTCTGTCCCTACAAACAAGGTTTAGCAAAGAATATGACACTGACACTCTCCCTGCCGATCCTTGTCTGTCCCTACAAACAAGGTTTAGCAAAGAATATGACACTGACACTCTGCCTACCTATCCTTGTCTGTCCCTACACACAAGGTTTAGCAATATGCTTCAGCACACAAGGTTTAGCAAAGAAAAGGGATTTTTATAACAGCTTACCTGTAAAATCCTTTTCTTGGAGTACATCACGGGACACAGAGCGACTTAGTCATTACTAATGGGTTATATAGTTTACCTTCAGGTGTTGGCACTGGCCAATTCCAAACCGGAAGTACCCTCCCCTATATAAGCCCCTCCCACCCGGGAGCACCTCAGTTTTGTAGCCAAGCAATAAGTGTCCCAAAAAGAGGGGTGGGAGCTCTGTGTCCCGTGATGTACTCCAAGAAAAGGATTTTACAGGTAAGCTGTTATAAAAATCCCTTTTTCTTTTTCGTACATCACGGGACACAGAGCGACTTAGTCATTACTAATGGGACGTCCCAAAGCAATGCCAAATGAGGGGGGGGGTACATAAGCTGGGCGCCATCAGGCATGAGGATCTTTTGCGGCCTGCAACACACTGCGCCCAAAGGCGACATCCTCCTGACTTCTAACGTCTACCTGATAGAATCTAGTAAACGTGTGTACCGAAGACCATGTTGCGGCCTTACATACTTGAGCCAGGGAGGCCTGGTGATGCACTGCCCATGAAGTTCCAACCGCTCTTGTGGAGTGCGCCCTAACTTTGAACGGAGGCGGTCTCTTTCTCAAGCCATAGGCTTGTATTATGACCTGTCGAATCCACTTGGCTAAAGTAGATTTTGATGCTGCCTGACCCCTTCTGGGGCCTTCCGGCAGAACAAACAAAGAATCCGTTCTGCGAATCTGAGCAGTGGCTTTTAGATAAGCTTTAACTGCTCTTACCACATCCAAAGAATGTAATAACTTTTCCTCTACTGAGATAGGTTTGGGGAAAAAAGAAGGAAGAACCACATCTTGGTTCAAATGAAACCTCGATACCACCTTAGGAAGAAAGGCTGGATGAGGACGTAATACTACTCTGTCCTTATGGACAACCAGATATGGCTCCTTACAGGACATAGCTGCTAATTCCGACACTCTTTTAGCCGAACAAATGGCTACTAAGAAAACCAATTTCCTGGTGAGAAGAACCAAGGAAATGTGTTGTAATGGTTCAAACGGTTGTTTCTGTAGAACCGACAGAACCAGGTTTAAGTCCCAAGGACATATGGGAATACTAACCGGAGGGCTAATACGCATCACTCCTTGTATAAAGGCTTTGACTAGTGAATGCGAAGCCAAGGGCCTTTGAAAAAATATTGACAAGGCCGAAATCTGACCCTTGATAGTACTCAAGGCCAGCTTCCTATCTACAGCCCACTGTAGGAAGTCCAGAATCCTCCCTATCATGTACTTACGTGGATGCCATTTCTTGGTCTCACACCACGTAATGTACGCTTTCCAGATCCTATAATAGATCTGCCTGGATACCGGTTTCCTGGCATTGATCATGGTAGATACCACAGAATTAGAGAGCCCTCTCTTTTTCAGAATGTGGGCTTCAATAGCCAGGCCGTCAAACCTAGGGCTGGTAAGGAAGGGTGGTATATCGGTCCTTGCGACAGCAGGTCCGGACGAAGTGGGAGGGTCCAAGGACTCCTCACTGACATTTTTACCATCTCCGCGTACCATGCCCTTCGGGGCCACGCTGGAGCCACCAGAATCACTGGTTTCTTTTCTACCCTGATTCTGCGGAGTAATCGCGGTAACAATTGTGGCGGTGGGAATGCATATATCAGCTTGAACCGATCCCAAGGGAACACTAGGGCATCCGAGCCGCAAGCTAGGGGATCCCTTGTGCGAGACACAAACCTGTCCACCTTTGCGTTGAATCTGGATGCTAGCAGATCTACATCCGGTGTTCCCCACCGCTGGCATATTGCCTGGAAAACCTCGGGGTGAAGAGACCATTCCCCCGGGCATAATTGTTGGCGACTTAGAAAGTCCGCTCTCCAATTTTCCACTCCTGGGATGAAAACCGCAGATATGGCTGGGACATATCTTTCTGCCCACTCCAGGATGCAATTTGCTTCCTTCTGGGCTGCACGACTTTTGGTGCCACCCTGATGATTGATATATGCCACTGCCGTGGCATTGTCTGATTGAATTCTGACAGGGGACCCCTGGAGTTTGGATGTCCATGCTACTAGGGCATACCGGGCTGCTCGTATCTCTAAGAGATTGATGGGCAGGGCCTTTTCTGCTTCTGACCACCTGCCCTGGAGAGACCATTGCTCCAGCACTGCCCCCCAGCCGATGAGGCTGGCATCTGTAGTGACCACCTTCCAAGAAACCGGACTGAAGGGTTTCCCTCTTTCCAGATTCTGGGGCACCAACCACCAATGGAGGCTCTTGCGAACGGAAGGGGACAGGGACATTGGTAAGTCTAAAGCCTGAACTTTTTTGTTCCAGGCTGACAGTATGGCCCTTTGCAAATTCCTTGAATGGAATTGACCGTAGGGTACCGCTTCGAATGAAGCCACCATCTTTCCCAGCAGCCTCATGCAGAGACGTATGGATGGTTTTCTTTTTGTACCCACTAAGTGGGTCAAATTTCTTAAAGACGACACCTTCTCTGGAGGTAAGAAAATCTTTCTCTGATTTGAATCCAGCCTTAGCCCTAAGTATTCCAGACTTTTGACTGGTCTTAGAGCTGACTTGTCCCGGTTGATAATCCAACCGTGATATTCCAGATACTCGATTGTCTTGTGAATAGCTACTTCCAGCTTTTCCACTGAGTGGTCTATTAGTAGCAGGTCGTCTAGATACGCCATTATCGTTACACCCTGTGTTCTTAGATTGGCCAATAATGGGGCCAGAATTTTTGTGAACACTCGTGGTGCTGTGGCCAGACCGAAAGGTAAGGCTCTGAACTGAAAATGGCGCCCTTCTACTGCAAAGCGTAGAAATTTCTGATGGGCCGGAAAGATGGGAATATGCAGATAAGCATCCCTTATGTCGATCGAGGCTAGCCATTCCTGCCCTTGTAGGGCGGTGGCCACTGATCGGATCGACTCCATCCGAAAGGTCCTGATATTTAGGAACTTGTTTAGCCCTTTTAGATTTAATATGGGCCTCACGTCCCCATTTGGTTTGGGGACTGTGAAAAGGTTCGAGTAAAACCCGAATCCGCTTTCTTCCAGGGGAACCTTCATGATTACCCCTTGGAGCAATAGTTGTTCTAGTGCCAGAAGGAGGGATCCTCTCTTTTGGGGATCTCTTGGCACGTTTGACCTCATAAATTGGGCAGGAGGAGTGCCTTTTAACTCCAGCTTGTATCCCAGACTTACTGCGGAGAGCACCCATCTGTCTCTGATGGTGTCCCGCCAGGTCTCTGTGAACAACTGAAGTCTTCCCCCCACCCGATTGAGCGGGGGCAATACTTCATGCCTTAGGGGGAGGTTTTGTACCTCTCTTGATCCAGGGCTTCTTGTTACCCTGTGATTGCCCCTGATTTCTGCCCCCTGAATTTGACCGCGGAGGCCGTCGGAACTGCTTCACAGCCGATGTGCCCGGGACTGGAGAGGTAGGCCTCTTAAAAGAAGGACTTCTACCCTTGTTCTTAACCGGTAAGAGTGAACTTTTACCGGCAGAAATTTTCTGGATATATTTGTCCAGATCTTCTCCAAATAAGCGTTCTCCATGAAATGGGAAGCTAACCAGCAGTTTTTTACAGGGAGCTTCAGCAGACCAGTTTTTGAGCCACAGAAGCCTACGCATATGTACTATAGACAGCGTAAAGCGGGAGGCCTGTTGGATTGTATCCTTTATGGCGTCCACCGCAAAACACAAGGCTCTAGGCAGGTCAGCTAGGGCATGAGCCTGCTGATCTGGTAAGTCCCTTAAGACTTGTTTCAACTGATCTTTCACTGCTTGGCAGACTCCAATCGCTGCTACCGCAGGTTGTGTCACCATACTTGCTGTAGAGAAAGCAGATTTTAGTAAAGACTCCAATTTTTTATCTATTGGGTCTTTGAACATTGGAACATTATCTACTGGACATGTCAGTGATTTGTTAACAGAAGAGATGGCTGCGTCCACTATAGGGACCCTCCATTTTCTTATGAACTTATCCTCCATGGGATAGATCACCGGAAATCTCTTGGGGGGAGCAAATATTTTATCAGGATGCTCCCAATCCTGGTAAATAAGCCCTTCTAATAAAGGGTGGATTGGGAAGGAACAGACCGCCTGGGGAGCTTTTAGCGACCCCAGCGAGGAAACCGTAGTGGATGGTGGTTCCGCCAGAGGCATTTTAAATGCTGATCGGACCATGTTAGTCAGAGACTGAACCCATAATCTTTCAGCCTGAGAAGCTGAGAAAGGTTCTTCCACTGTTGATTCCTCTATAAGTGAATCAACCTCATCCTGATCCCCTTCAGGTAGGTCGATCTCTGTGTGGGGCTGTTCCTCCACTAACAGGCACTCTGAAGGAGGAGACGGAGATCGGACGCGCTTTTCCTGTGACAGGGAAGCAGCGATCAATGCTGTTAATCTCTCTTCCAATCCTCCCAGAGTTGAGGATAAAACCTCCTCTGTTATATATACAGGAGCAGGTGGACTGGGGACAGCCGCAGCACCAGGCATTCCTGCGGGGTTTCTACGGCTACTGACCTCTGCATTCTCAGGGGAGATTGGTGCAGTGCAAGCATGCCCAATATCCTCAGAGCCCGATGGAGACCCCTTTGGCTTCCTGGAAGATTTATTTCCGGAGCGTCTGGACGACATATCCTTTAAGCACAAAGCTGAGGTATTCCCGTCGTCATACACCAATTTTTGCTGGTAATAGTCTAACACAGGTGCTGCTATATACCAGCTGGTGTCCACTAAAGTGCCTTTCTATGGGGATGCCTGCATCAACCGCCTCTGTGTGCCACTGTTTGTTGCTAGCTCTGTTTGCATGCAGCTGACACTTGTACTGTGTCTTTTAACCATGCTGGGACGCCCGCACATGCGCAGAAGCGCCGCGGCGCGCATCGAGCGTCATCCACCCGCCCCGCCCCTTTTTTTTCATAGGAGGCGCGTGCACGCGCCCGCGCGCGCGCCCGTGCGCCAATGGCGCCCTTTTCGAAAACCAACAGAGGACTAGGAGCCAGGGCCCTTTTTGCCGGAGGGCCTGTGCGGTGGATGAACGCAGCAACAGGGCAGAGGAAGTGGATTCCCTCAGAGAAACTTACCAGCTGCCTGGATCTTTTGAGTTGAGAAAACCAAAGATCCACATTTACAAGAAAAATGGACTACAGCGGCCTCTAGTGGTTTAACACAGGTACCGCGGTCCCTGTTTTTTTTTTTTTCTTGACTACTATTAAAATTTTACATTTTCAGTAGTTATAGGCAAACACAGATATTTAGCGGGAATACCGTTAGGTAACAGACAGAAAGACAAATTAGGCTTGGGGGTCCCCCAATAGAACCAAGTTCCTGAGGGCCCCCACTTACCTGATCCCCGCCGCAGGACTTTGTTTGGTCCACAAAAGTCCAAACTTCACCTATCACGGCAGGCATTGTAATTAAACCTTCAGGGACCGGGTTCCCAAGGATTCCACTCCCCTGGACCTGTATAGCACCCTGCACAGACAGCGTCTTGGTCGTGGGTATGACCAGAGCTCTGGATCCCAGGGTCCAGCCCTCCTAAGAGAAGCATTACAGGCAAAACCTTGCTCTTCTGCTGCAAGGCCCGGGTACCGACCGTTTAGCTATGAAGCTTTTTTGGTGGGATCCGGAACAGCTTACTAAGGCCCAAAAGAACCTGTACGCAAGCCCAGTGAAAACACATGTTACTCTTTGGCCAACACCTTAGACACTGGCAAAAAACTGAGGTGCTCCCGGGTGGGAGGGGCTTATATAGGGGAGGGTACTTCCGGTTTGGAATTGGCCAGTGCCAACACCTGAAGGTAAACTATATAACCCATTAGTAATGACTAAGTCGCTCTGTGTCCCGTGATGTACGAAAAAGAAATATGACACTGACACTCTCCCTGCCGATCCTTGTCTGTCCCTACAAACAAGGGTTAGCAAAGAATATGACACTGACACTCTGCCTACCTATCCTTGTCTGTCCCTACAAACAAGGTTTAGCAAAGAATATGACACTGACACTCTCCCTGCCGATCCTTGTCTGTCCCTACAAACAAGGTTTAGCAAAGAATATGACACTGACACTCTGCCTACCTATCCTTGTCTGTCCCTACACACAAGGTTTAGTAATATGCTTCAGCACACAAGGTTTAGCAAAGAATATGACACTGACACTCTCCCTGCCGATCCTTGTCTGTCCCTACACACAAGGTTTAGCAAAGAATATGACACTGACACTCTCCCTACCTATCCTTCTCTGTCCCTACACACAAGTTTGAGGTACAAATAGCACTGACACTGTTCCTGCCTATGTAACTCTTTCCCTGCGCCGGAACACACTACACGAGGCCGCCGCGCTGGCGGCCTTTTATAGTGTGGGGCGTGTACTAAACCCCCTCAGCAATAATTGGCCACAGGCATCCTGCCTGTGGCTAATCATTGCTCTCCTCGCTGCCGGCGCTGTGATTGGCCAAGCATGCAGGGTCACAGTGTATTGTGGGCCGTTCGCGTCACTCGAATTTGGCGCAAACGGCCCAAATCGTTCGTTGTTCGCCGAACGTGCGAGCAGCCGATGTTCGAGTCAAACCTATGTTCGACTTGAACACCGAGCTCATCCCTAATTGGGAGTGCTTTACATTTTTTTCCAATACTCCCTTTTGTGTAGGGTACTGTGACAGCAGGAAGGTAAAGTCACCTGGTTGCATCCAGGGGGGTAGATATATTTCGCCCAGATTCAGGCTTTACGCCGACTTATACAACTAGGTGGAGAGTTGTATAAGGCTAGTGGGCTCATGGATGACTCATACCTCTAGGGAGAGTGTGGGGCGTCGTGCAGACAGAGATGAGGAGACCAGCTGAACCTTGTCAGCTCATTTAGGCCTCTATAAGAACTCCCAGCTTCATTAGATGTTAGCTCATGCCTGGAACCAGACCTGTGTGGACTGTCTAGGGAGAGTGAACCCCTGTGCGGTGAGGCAAAGCCTGTGTGGCTATTTGTTTGGACTTTTACTAAACCAGGGACTTAGGGACTAGGACAGCACTAGGCTGATCCCAGTTGTTAGTTAGGAAACCTGTATGTTTAGTCAGAGGTCAACTTGACCAGGATTTATTTTGGTTATGTTTCTTTTGCTTTGCTGTGTTTTGTCACTGTAAATAGAAAATAAACCGCACCTTTTTTGATTTTGAAAACCACAACCTCCGTTTGCTGGGCCTGTTTTGTGTGGGGAGCCCATCCCGGGGGTCACACACACCCGCTGCCGAGCTAACCCCCTCACAGTTGGTGGAGAACCAGTGGCAGTTTTTTTTAAGCCAGCATGGAGGAGATACTGAAGCAGCTGGCTCTAGCAAATGCCAATCAACAGCAGACAAATGCAGGTTTGCAAAGGAGCCTTGCAGCCCAGCAGCAGACAAACGCAACTTTGCAACAGAGTCTGGAGGCTCAGCAACGAGCCCAGCAGCAATCTGAGGCCCGCTTCATAGACCTGTTGCAGAAGCAAGAGCAGAGACTACAACAACAGATGGAAGCAGTAATGCAGCAACGTCCGCAGACCAGTGAGGAAAGCCGTCCCACTAATACCGCGTCCTTTGGGGTGAGTCGTTTATTGACAAAAATTACTGGAGAGGATGATCCAGAGGTATTTTTGACCACATTTGAAAGGACCGCTGAAAGAGAAAAGTGGCCTGAGGAGCAGTGGGCTGGACTGGTGGCTCCTCTGTTAACTGGTGAATCGCAGAAAGCTTACTATGACCTAGAGCCTAACCAAGCAAAAGACTATGTGATGCTAAAAGCTGAAATATTGGCAAGGCTGGGTGTCACCCAGGCTGTCCGGGCTCAGCGTGTGCATAACTGGACTTTCCAGCTTGGAAAACCCCCCAGGTCTCAAATGTATGATCTCATTCACCTGAGCAGAAAGTGGCTACAGCCAGAGACTTTGTCCGCACCAAAGATTGTGGAACGTGTTGTAATGGATCGGTTTTTGAGAGCTCTTCCTACTGCCATCCAAAAGTGGGTAAGCCATGGAGACCCAGAGACGGCCGATGGTCTTGTGGATCGTGTGGAGAAATACTTGGCTACAGAGAACCTGACGGCCTCTTCCAGAGACACTCGGACTTTCCACCCTAAGACCAGACCATCCCCAGGGGCGGATAAGAGGATTCCAAGGGGTGAGGGTGGAGAGAGTGAGAGGGTGGGAGCTCTACCCCAAGTTTGGCGAGAACAGCCTGGGAAATCAGCGGCTCAAGAGGCAGCAAGAAGGATCGTTTGCTACCGCTGCCGGCAAGCGGGACATATTGCAGCCAATTGCCCGGTTGTGGAGGAACCCATGCAGTGTGACTTTCTGACGGGCAGACGTCAGTCGCTGTGTGCGACAGTCGCATGCACTGCCATTCGAGGAACTGAGAAACATTTATGCAAAATGTGTGTTAATGGTAGAAATGTTGTGGTATTGCTGGATTCAGGTAGCCTTGTGACCCTGATAAAGGCTGAGTTAGTTAAAACAGAGGTCTCTGGGAATAGCAAGGTAGCTGTTATTTGTGTGCATGGGGACACCCGAGAGTATCCAGTGACTACAGTGTGTTTCGAGACCCCCAAAGGTACCCTCTCTCATCCAGTGGGCTTAGTATCTCAGTACCGCATGACGCCATTGTGGGAAGGGATTTTCCGAAGTTCTGGGAACTGTGGGATGATCCTGAGCCCCTCACTGGTGCCCCTATGTACCAGGAATGTGATAGCCAGAACTCCCCTGAGAGTTGTGAGGACTCTCCGGAATTTCCCTTATCAGTATTGGCAGGGGAGACTCAAGAAACTGGAGAGGAGCCCACCTCCTCAGACGAAAACCTACCGTCTGTGGAGTTTTCTGATCTTGAGGTTCACAGGGAAAACTTTGCCACAGAACAGTTGAAAGACCCCGCCCTAATAAAGGCACGGGAAAACGTAGTGAAAATAGATGGTGAGTTAGTGAACCCAGATAATACCTGCACTTACCCATACTTCAGCGTAGAGAAGGACCTACTGTATCGGGTGGCAAAAAGGGCAGAAGAAACCGTTGAGCAGCTTGTGGTGCCCAAACCTTACAGGAAGTTGGTGTTGGAGTTGGCCCATGGGCACATTCTTGGAGGTCATCTGGGGACAGAGAAAACCCGAGAGAGGGTATTACAGAGATTCTATTGGCCGGGGGTGATGAAGGACGTAGAAAATTATTGTTCCTCCTGCCCTGTGTGTCAGAGGTTGGCCCCGATGCCACATTTCCGTAGCCCGCTGGTCCCTCTACCCATCATTGAGGTCCCGTTTGAGAGGATCGCCATGGATTTGGTAGGTCCTATAATCAAGTCCGCTAGGGGGCACCAGTACATATTAGTTATAATGGACTATGCCACCCGTTATCCAGAAGCGATCCCTCTCCGAAATACCTCGGCCAAAACCATAGCCAAAGAGCTATCTCTTGTTTTTAGCCGGGTGGGTATTTGTAAAGAACTGCTTACGGACCAAGGTACACCCTTTATGTCCCGGGTTATGAAAGAGCTGTGTAAATTGTTCAAAGTGACGCAATTGCGTACGTCTGTGTATCACCCCCAAACCGATGGGCTGGTTGAAAGATTCAACAAAACCCTAAAACAAATGTTGAAGAAAGTGGTGGATAGAGATGGAAAGGATTGGGACTGTTTACTTCCTTATTTGATGTTTGCTATTAGGGAGGTGCCCCAATCCTCTACGGGATTCTCCCCCTTTGAGTTACTGTATGGGAGACACCCAAGAGGGCTGTTGGATATTGCCAAGGAAACTTGGGAAAGTGAGAGTTCTCCCCACAGGAGTGTGATTGAGCATGTCGCCCTGATGCAAGATCGAATTGCACAGGTAATGCCCATCGTGAAGGAACATTTGGCCCAAGCGCAGTTGGCACAGCAGAGAGTGTACAACCGTGGAGCCAAGACCCGTACCTTTTCCCCGGGGGATAGGATATTGGTACTTGTCCCTACGGTTGAAAGTAAATTCCTTGCCAAATGGCAAGGCCCCTACGAGATAATGGAAAAAGTGAGCGAAGTGAATTACAAGGTCAGAAAACCAGGAAGGCGAAAGCCCGAACAGATCTATCACGTTAATCTGTTGAAAGCCTGGAGGGATAGAGAGTCCCTAGTCGCAGACACTTGGTCACCAGCTCAAACTGGTTGCGTGATTCCTGAGGTTGGAATAGCAGCCACCTTGTCACAACCCCAACAACAGGAGGTTAAGGAGTTTGTGCTTCGCAACAAGGAGGTATTCTCTGAGCTGCCGGGACAAACATCTGGGGTAGAGCATGACATCATTACCCCGCCCGGTGAAAGGGTGAAGTTAAAACCCTATCGGATCCCAGAGGCAATACGGGAGGAAGTACAGAAAATGCTGAACTTAGGGGTGATAGAGGAGTCCCAAAGTGATTGGTCTAGTCCCATCGTGTTGGTGCCTAAACCGGATGGGAGCTGGCGATTTTGTAACGATTTTCGTCAGTTGAACAAAGTTACAAAATTTGACACCTACCCCATGCCACGTATAGATGAGTTGATCGACCGGCTGGGAACAGCCCGATACATGACGACTCTTGACCTCACAAAAGGGTATTGGCAAATCCCCCTGGCCAAGTCGGCCAAAGAGAAAACCGCATTTGTAACCCCAGACGGGGCGTTCCAATATAAAAGAATGCCGTTCGGGTTACAGAATGCGCCGGCCACATTCCAGCGGAAAATGGACCAGATGCTGAGGCCCCATCGGAAGTATGCTGCGGCTTACCTGGATGACGTAATTGTCCATAGCACAGATTGGGCCTCACATCTGCCAAAAGTGCAAGCAGTCCTGGACTCTGTTCGGGAAGCGGGGTTTACGGCTAACCCCAAGAAGTGTACCATTGGGCAGGAGGAGGCCAAATATCTTGGGTACACCATTGGGAGGGGAGTAATAAAACCCCAACTCAACAAAGTCGAGGCCATCCAGAGTTGGCCACGTCCCAACAGCAAGAAGCAGGTACGAGCCTTTCTGGGAATCGCTGGGTATTATCGGCGATTCATTCCCCACTTTGCTTCTAAGGCTGTGCCCCTAACCAACCTGACGAAGGGGAAAGGGTCGGTCATGATTAAATGGACCCCCGAGGCTGAGGCAGCATTCCAATTCTTGAAACAAGCCTTATGTAGCCAGCCAGTGTTGTACTCACCCGACTTCTCTAAAGACTTTGTCGTACAAAGTGATGCGTCAGATGTGGGGTTAGGAGCAGTATTGTCCCAGGTCTGGAACGGGGAAGAGCACACAGTCATTTACCTCAGCAGGAAGTTGAAGTCCCATGAGGTAAATTACGCCACCGTTGAAAAGGAGTGTTTAGCGGTGAAGTGGGCTCTAGATTCCCTTCGGTACTACCTGCTAGGTAGGCACTTTGACATGGTTACGGATCACGCTCCGTTAAAGTGGATGGCTCAAAACAAGGAAACAAATAGAAGAGTGAATAGGTGGTTCCTGGCCCTCCAGGAATTCAACTTCACAGTAAAGCATCGCCCTGGCGTTCAAATGGGGAATGTGGATGCTTTGTCTCGAGTACATGAATGCCTGATTGCTGGTGTTCCAACCCCGAGGTTAAAACAAGAGGGGGGGGTATGTGACAGCAGGAAGGTAAAGTCACCTGGTGGCATCCAGGGGGGTAGATATATTTCGCCCAGATTCAGGCTTTACGCCGACTTATACAACTAGGTGGAGAGTTGTATAAGGCTAGTGGGCTCATGGATGACTCATACCTCTAGGGAGAGTGTGGGGCGTCGTGCAGACAGAGATGTGGAGACCAGCTGAACCTTGTCAGCTCATTTAGGCCTCTATAAGAACTCCCAGCTTCATTAGATGTTAGCTCATGCCTGGAACCAGACCTGTGTGGACTGTCTAGGGAGAGTGAACCCCTGTGCGGTGAGGCAAAGCCTGTGTGGCTATTTGTTTGGACTTTTACTAAACCAGGGACTTAGGGACTAGGACAGCACTAGGCTGATCCCAGTTGTTAGTTAGGAAACCTGTATGTTTAGTCAGAGGTCAACTTGACCAGGATTTATTTTGGTTATGTTTCTTTTGCTTTGCTGTGTTTTGTCACTGTAAATAGAAAATAAACCGCACCTTTTTTGATTTTGAAAACCACAACCTCCGTTTGCTGGGCCTGTTTTGTGTGGGGAGCCCATCCCGGGGGTCACACACACCCGCTGCCGAGCTAACCCCCTCACAGGTACCCATAAAAGAGCTTTTACTTAATACCTTGCTTGCCAAGACTCGTTCTTCTTGCAAATGCTCTTACATCATCACATACAATGCAGGAGTGCATTGTAAGTGAGGAAGCCGAAGGGTCCACCTAAAAATATCAGAGAGAAGAGGTATCCCCCTTCTGGGGGTATATGTGGGGGACTGTCCCGGCTCTGGCACAAAGATATTTGGTGTTCTTATCTGAGATAACCTTTGTGCTGATTGCGCTGTTGAATGTAGCAAACCTGTGATCCTCTCTATGCAAATGCCCCTGAAGAAGAGATTATGGTTTGTCCTGAAACACATCATGCATAAAGAGAAAATATTATCTTCACAGCATTGATTTTCATATGGTCATGGGAATGCAGGCCGCTCCTACCCTCCCCGAATACCAAAACTTAAATAACCTAGTTAAATAACAACTCAAACCACTTATTGGCAAAGAATTGGCTGCAGCACTTTTATTGGTGTATTCAAATCAATAAATAAATAATAACCATATTCTGATAATTTTATTGCTTCGTAAAATTATTACATTTCAAACAATCAACTTAAAACAGCTCAGTCTTAAAGGACTCGAGTATATAGAATATTTATAACCAAAGTCCCCAAATGCAGGGTTTGAAATTTCAAGCCCGGCCTACCCCACAACCACGGCTAATTCAATGCAGTTTTGCAATCCTACATTAAAGATGTCTAATCCTATGTCTGACAGATAAACTCCATCTGATCTATATAATCCAGGGAAACCACTCTCTAAATCAATGTGTCTATACGAGAAACCTCCAATGCATGGCATAAATTTTCCATATACTTTTCAATCGTTTCCTAATTTTCTCAACATTTTTTAATTGTGCTTCATGGAGCCATACTAGCCAGGGGACTATTTCAGAAAAGATAAATCTGGTATTCGGAAATGCTAACTTAACTTTATGTAGGTCACTTTTTAACAAAGACATAAGGTCCGACGTTCTATTTTTCCCAACATCGTTTCCCCCTAAGTGCACGATTAAGACGTCAGGGGCTGGCCATGACTCAATCAACCTGGAGAAATAAAAAAACAAATTAGCCCATTAAAGACCTCTAATTCCTTTCCAGAAAATTTGAAATTCTCCTGGATCCAGAGACAAATTGGATGTATAGCAGCGCTTCTTGGCTCATTTATTAGCCCAGTATACAAAGGAGTGGCCCAGGATCCAAACATATCTTCTATTGCCTAGAATTAAAGAAAAAGGTCAGGTCTGACATAAATCTGAAAACGTTGAGATTCCCATCTACCCAACCGTTTGATTATTGTATCATCCAATCCCATCTTAGCAGCCTCCGTAGCTGCCCCGATCCTGAAAGAATGAGAAGTAAACTTAAAATGATGCAAATCCAACTTTTTCATGCATGCCTTTAATATGAAATTGAACTGATACTGAGTAAGAGGGGACCCATCTGCGTGAATCAAAAATACACCTTCCCCTATTGGACTAAGTGCTAGGTAGCCAGTTATGGCTCTAACTGGACATATATACACATCTCCACATTGGCCTAGATACCCAACTGCCTTTTCCTAACCTATCTGTCTTTGATACCGGGATAAACAATCTGATCCCTGTCTCAGAGACAATCACATGCTGTTTTAGCAAACTCACAACTACCGTTTTGTTTTTTGGCAGCAGCTCAGATATTCTGAGAGCCCCGAAAAAGGCTAGTACAAAAGCTGTATTGAATAACATAGCCTCAAAACTGGATGAACGCACTGCATGTGTAGTAACACACAGCTGTTTTAATAAGTGAATCAAAATGGGTCTCCTATTATCTGGAAAAGAATGGGTATTCCTGTAGCCTTTCAGGGCCTGCTGAATAGAAAGGAATGCTGTGCATGGAGGTAAGTTGTATATCCATTTCCTTAGCAAAGTTGAACCACCTATTCCATGCGGTTGTGTATTCAACCCATGTACTTTCTGCCACAGAGTGTCTTATTGCATTTGTAAGAACTTCTAAATTAGGCTCCACAGATGTTCTGGACACGCGTAACCTTCCTTGTCCACATTTGGCAGGAGTTGACGAACTCGGTATACCTGAAATTGAGACAAGACGTCCGCAATTTGATTCTCCTTCCCTGGGACATGCCTGGTTTTTAGCCAATTATTGAATTTAAGACAGAGAAACACTAAGTATCTGAGTAATTTGATCACTTGTATAGATTAAGCTGACAATCAATTCCCTGCATATATGACTCCTTTATTATCCGAATTGATCAGGATTCTTTTATTTGCAAATTGCTCACCCCATATATCTATCGCAACTACTAAAGGAAAAAGCTCCAACACTACTATACTTTTGGTGGCTTTATTTGTCTCCCTCCTCTCTGACCACTTACCACAGCACCAGTGAGTCTTCCAAATAGCCGCAAATCCACATGAACCCATAGCGTCTGTATATAACTCAAGGTCGGATGAGAATACAAATTGCTCCTGAAAAAAATATCTACCATTATATAGATCAAAGAATTTAAACCAAACTAACAGGTCCTCCTTGAGGTCAGCTGTCAATCTGATGTGAGAAAATTGAGATTTCATGCCTGACATGGCTAAGTACAGGCGCCACGAGAAGATTCTGCCAACTGGCATGATCCTTGTCGCAAATGCCAGAAGACCCAATAAAGATTGGAGTTCTCTTAATAAAACTTTTTTTCGCCTAACCAAAACTGAAATTAAAGCTTTAATCTTGCTGATTTTAGATTCAGGTAACTGAAATTCCAGCTTAACAGTGTCTATCTTGATACCCAGGCATTCTATCACCGAGGATGGCAACACAGTTTTTTCACGAGCTAGTGGGCTACCAAAATGGTGAGCTGCTGCACTAAACAGCTGTAACATAAAATAACAAATAGGAAATTGAGCTGGAACAATGAATAAGAAGTCGTCCAGATAATGTAATATACCTAGATAGCCAGCTTCAAAAGCAACCACCAATGGGAGAAAGGTTGCAAATTTTTCAAAATAGGCACAAGATATGGCACATCCCATAGGGAGGCACATATCAAAGTAATATTTACCCTCAAAATATATACCTAAGGAAAGGGAAGGTAGAACAAAAGGGATTTTTGTGGTGCATAGATAAATCAATGAGAGAGAGTTTCTAAAAATATATAATTTTTTATTTGGTACAAATTATTACAAGAAATATAAAAACACAGGTCCTAAGTATATTCAATATATGGTATGTCATACAGAGATGGTGGTTATAATACATAACGTTTGGGATGGAATATAAGAACTTGCATAGAAACCCAACATGTTTCGCTTAAAAAAGCTTCCTCAGGGGTATGCGAAGACCATCAACGTTTGTTAAGTATGACTATACAAAAAAGAAAAAAGAAATACAAAATTATACCTTTGAATAACTAAACAGCCATATTTGGGCAAATTGAATACAAACAGGATTAGACTGCAGGGTCAAGTCCCTCCCTCTGTCACTTACCAAGCCACCCGTACCATCTGCAGAGCACCACCAAGAAACACAGGATCAAGAACTACGATCAGCCCTTATAACGACAGGCGCGGTTGTGTGACCACAGCGAACAGTAGATAGGGGACCAGCTATATGTCAAAGACAAGGACAGGAGTAAAAAGAAAGAAAGAGAAAAGAAAAGGGAATAAAATTGCAGTAGGATTGGTAGACCAATAAGCAAACCACAGAGGACGGAAAAATTTGTCTACTATGAGTTCAGAATGCAATAAATAAGGTTAACTTACATATAGTCAAGTGAACAAAAATATGTTCACTTGCAGATATTGTGAGGCTGTCTGCTTGGAAAAAGACCGATTTTTGTTGTGGAAGCCACTAGAAGAAACCACAATAGGTTTAGTTTATAGATATAAATAGCATGGCGTGCCTATATCCTCCAAAAATAAGCACACAAAATCAAAAAATATAATTCATTGAGAGAGATTAACGGACTGGATGTATTGCAGGACGTGTATTGCATTTAAGCAATATTATTATAGATAGATATTTAAATATTTAAAGTTGTTCCAAAGGAAACGAAATGAAACATCATGGACAATAGTCTCCATATATATATATAGCAAAGTCAATAATAAAAATGAAAACAATAAATAATTAATTAATTACAGGTCCAACAGTCCAAAATAAAGTGGGACAAGAGCCCACTCTAACCAAATAGAAAACATCATATATATTTGGTATGATCCCCTATTAGTAGTGCAGACTAAGAGGTAGGTACTAAACAAAAAGGGAGTATATAGAGAAAACCAAAAAAGAAAACCAGAAAAAACAGAATTTTGCTGAACCTTACCTATCGATGTCCAAGACATCAGCTTGGGCTCCACCAGCCCACACTGCTGCGACCAGCGTGTGAGCAGGTTATATACTGTCCGCCATTGCGGTCAGCGTCTGACATCACCGACCGCAATGCGGGCTAAGAGCGCATGACGTCAGCCCGTAGGACACAACACACGCCGAGGACTGCGGAAACCAGAATGCACCAGGGCAAGGGGAGGAGCCGCTCACCATCACAGCGGGCGGGACAGACGCAGGCGGACACTCCCCATTGGAATGACCAACCAACAGAGGATGTGCGAACACATCCTCCGTTGGGGATGACGAAGACAGCCTAAGGCGGACAATGTGCCTGTCACCAAGGATGACGCTGCGCTGGAATAGGGTCATCCGTGGAGGAACATAGATGACCCTGGGCGCCCATATGGTCACACCGCACAAATCAAGGGGAAATCATGGCCTGAGCGAGATGGTGGCACACAACAGACAGGGCAGGTGGCTGATGTCAAAAAATTAGAGGGGTAAGCACAGATACAGATAAACGGGCCCAGCTGGATATCCAGCTCACATGGCCCGATGCTCCAAGGGAGGGAAAAGAGAGGAGACCCATGTCATTCTCTAAACAGTTATATCAGAACTACATGATACAAATATATAGAATGTTACATAATATCAAACAGATAAAACAACACTTATTATAATGCAATAACCTTTAGATGAAGGTTGAAGCTCAAATGTCCATAACATAAAGGGCCACGAGAATATACTCGTGACCCTTGATGCAGAGACATACACCATTTTACAGTGGCAACAGTAAGCAGCTAAAAAAAAAAAAAAAAAAAAAAAAAAAAAATATTTGGGAAAAGAAGGGAGAAAAAAACAATGAATATAAAAACAGAAAATCCATCCAGGAGATAACGTCAAAGGAATGGTCTAAAACTGAGACTTTCATTAAATCCAGGAAAATGAGTGGCCCTAAGGTCATAGATCCAGCGCGCCTCGAGTTGGAGCAGGGTCCTGTCTACACTGCCCCCCCTCGAGTCGAGCGGGACATGGTCCAGGGCCAAAAACTTGATAACATCAGGATCAAAGTTATGATAGTGACCGACATGCCCACTAATTGCAGTCATTACTTTTCTCTTCAAAATGGGTCTCATATGGTCCCTTATTCTCTTAAAGAAAGGTCTTTTAGTTTTCCCAACATAGTACCCACCGCATTGACACTGAGCCAGATAGATCACCCCCACTGTTTGGCAGGTGACTACAACTCGGGTAGAGTGCCAATTGCCATTGGGTAATTTGAACTTAGTTTTGGTGTCTACAAAGCGACAAACGTCGCAATGACCACAAGGCGATGTGCCTCCAGTAGATATATTTTTGGAGACTGAAGAGGTCTGAAAATGACTATGAACAAGGCGGTCTCTCAAAGAGGGAACCCGTCTAAAAGTAATCTCTGGGTGTTTTTTAACATATTTATTTACAGTTGAATCTGCTAGTAATAAGGACCAGAATTTTTGTAAGATGTTTCTCATTTCTTTATGTTGGGAAGCGTACCTAGTAATTAATCTAACCGTGTCAGTGGTTGCAGAGTTTTTAGAAGAAAAGATGCTGCAATTGAATTTCATCGCCTGACCAAAAAATCAATAGGTCATCTATGTACCTATACCAAGAGATGACATGGTCCAGGAAAGGAGCAAGGTCATCTCTAGAAAAGACCTGTCGTTCCCACCCCCCCAGGTACAGGTTGGCATACGATGGGGCACACTTGGTCCCCATGGCAACCCCCTGCACCTGGAGGTAGTGGGAAGATCCAAAAAGAAAAACGTTATGTTTCAAAATATACTGGAGGCACATCGCCTTGTGGTCATTGCGACGTTTGTCGCTTTGTAGACACCAAAACTAAGTTCAAATTACCCAATGGCAATTGGCACTCTACCCGAGTTGTAGTCACCTGCCAAACAGTGGGGGTGATCTATCTGGCTCAGTGTCAATGCGGTGGGTACTATGTTGGGAAAACTAAAAGACCTTTCTTTAAGAGAATAAGGGACCATATGAGACCCATTTTGAAGAGAAAAGTAATGACTGCAATTAGTGGGCATGTCGGTCACTATCATAACTTTGATCCTGATGTTATCAAGTTTTTGGCCCTGGACCATGTCCCGCTCGACTCGAGGGGGGGCAGTGTAGACAGGACCCTGCTCCAACTCGAGGCGCGCTGGATCTATGACCTTAGGGCCACTCATTTTCCTGGATTTAATGAAAGTCTCAGTTTTAGACCATTCCTTTGACGTTATCTCCTGGATGGATTTTCTGTTTTTATATTCATTGTTTTTTTCTCCCTTCTTTTCCCAAATATTTTTTATTTTTTTTTAGCTGCTTACTGTTGCCACTGTAAAATGGTGTATGTCTCTGCATCAAGGGTCACGAGTATATTCTCGTGGCCCTTTATGTTATGGACATTTGAGCTTCAACCTTCATCTAAAGGTTATTGCATTATAATAAGTGTTGTTTTATCTGTTTGATATTATGTAACATTCTATATATTTGTATCATGTATTTCTGATATAACTGTTTAGAGAATGACATGGGTCTCCTCTCTTTTCCCTCCCTTGGAGCATCGGGCCATGTGAGCTGGATATCCAGCTGGGCCCGTTTATCTGTATCTGTGCTTACCCCTCTAATTTTTTGACATCAGCCACCTGCCCTGTCTGTTGTGTGCCACCATCTCGCTCAGGCCATGATTTCCCCTTGATTTGTGCGGTGTGACCATATGGGCGCCCAGGGTCATCTATGTTCCTCCACGGATGACCCTATTCCAGCGCAGCGTCATCCTTGGTGAAAGGCACATTGTCCGCCTTAGGCTGTCTTCGTCATCCCCAACGGAGGATGTGTTCGCACATCCTCTGTTGGTTGGTCATTCCAATGGGGAGTGTCCGCCTGCGTCTGTCCCGCCCGCTGTGACGGTGAGCGGCTCCTCCCCTTGCCCTGGTGCATTCTGGTTTCCGCAGTCCTCGGCGTGTGTTGTGTCCTACGGGCTGACGTCATGCGCTCTTAGCCCGCATTGCGGTCGGTGATGTCAGACGCTGACCGCAATGGCGGACAGTATATAACCTGCTCACACGCTGGTCGCAGCAGTGTGGGCTGGTGGAGCCCAAGCTGATGTCTTGGACATCGATAGGTAAGGTTCAGCCAAATTCAGTTTTTTCTGGTTTTCTTTTTTGGTTTTCTCTATATACTCCCTTTTTGTTTAGTACCTACCTCTTAGTCTGCACTACTAATAGGGGATCATACCAAATATATATGATGTTTTCTATTTGGTTAGAGTGGGCTCTTGTCCCACTTTATTTTGGACTGTTGGACCTGTAATTAATTAATTATTTATTGTTTTCGTTTTTATTATTGACTTTGCTATATATATATGGAGACTATTGTCCATGATGTTTCATTTCGTTTCCTTTGGAACAACTTTAAATATTTAAATATCTATCTATAATAATATTGCTTAAATGCAATACACGTCCTGCAATACATCCAGTCCGTTAATCTCTCTCAATGAATTATATTTTTTGATTTTGTGTGCTTATTTTTGGAGGATATAGGCACGCCATGCTATTTATATCTATAAACTAAACCTATTGTGGTTTCTTCTAGTGGCTTCCACAACAAAAATCGGTCTTTTTCCAAGCAGACAGCCTCACAATATCTGCAAGTGAATATATTTTTGTTCACTTGACTATATGTAAGTTAACCTTATTTATTGCATTCTGAACTCATAGTAGACAAATTTTTCCGTCCTCTGTGGTTTGCTTATTGGTCTACCAATCCTACTGCAATTTTATTCCCTTTTCTTTTCTCTTTCTTTCTTTTTACTCCTGTCCTTGTCTTTGACATATAGCTGGTCCCCTATCTACTGTTCGCTGTGGTCACACAACCGCGCCTGTCGTTATAAGGGCTGATCGTAGTTCTTGATCCTGTGTTTCTTGGTGGTGCTCTGCAGATGGTACGGGTGGCTTGGTAAGTGACAGAGGGAGGGACTTGACCCTGCAGTCTAATCCTGTTTGTATTCAATTTGCCCAAATATGGCTGTTTAGTTATTCAAAGGTATAATTTTGTATTTCTTTTTTCTTTTTTGTATAGTCATACTTAACAAATGTTGATGGTCTTCGCATACCCCTGAGGAAGCTTTTTTAAGCGAAACATGTTGGGTTTCTATGCGAGTTCTTATATTCCATCCCAAACGTTATGTATTATAACCACCATCTCTGTATGACATACCATATATTGAATATACTTAGGATCTGTGTTTTTATATTTCTTGTAATAATTTGTACCAAATAAAAAATTATATATTTTTAGAAACTCTCTCTCATTGATTTATCTATGCACCACAAAAATCCCTTTTGTTCTACCTTCCCTTTACTATAAATTGCTTGGGATGAGGTGCCTACTTTGATGAGTGTTTCACCAATGAATGGACAATTCAAACATGATATGATATACCTAAGGAGTTGAAGGCTATCGGGTCAATCGGTAGCAGCCTGAAGGCCGCCTTTATGTCTGCTTTCGCAAGCAGCGCTCCTTTTCCAAATTTCCTAATTTGCTGAATAGCATCTTCAAACGTGCAATAGGATACAGATGACATACAAGCATCTATTTCATTGTTTAAAGAGCTACCCTTGGGGAATGAAAAATGGTGAATTAAGCGAAAGGTATTTGGCTCCTTCTTAGGTATGATGCCTAACGGCGATATCCTAAAAGGTATGAAAGGAGGGGAATCAAATGGACCTGCTATCCTGCCTTCCTTGATCTCTTTAATTAACTTCTCCTCAACTATGTGTGCATAAGTATAAACTGACTTAAAATGTTGAACTAGCTCACACCCTTCACCTTGAAATACTGGCAAAGGGAAACCTCTGGAAAACCCTTCAATTAAGAACTTGGCTGTCTCCTGGTCTGGATATATTTCCAACCATTGTCGCATGTTTGCTAGTTTCACTGGCATGTCAGCTTTTTGCATATTTATCTCTCTGTGAGCTTTGAAAATTGGAATTCCTCTCGAAACACCTGAGCAAATGATGGGGGACACTGTAGCTTGTGGCTGCTGCCTAGTGAAACCAGTTTTCTGTGGCACCATCAGGTTAAGCCACAACCCGACATCCTTATTGCCTCACTTCAATGATGGGTATATTGATAACTTTTGTCTAAATGTTTCATCATATTGGAACCATCCTAGACCTCCAAAACTCTTATATGCCTCTAGCACATGCTCCATATGTTGAAAGAGCCCACTACAATATTCCTGGTGTTTTTCACCTAGTACACTGGAGTATATAGCAAATGACTCTAGCCAATTATTAAAAGACCTTGCCACTGGTCTTCTCTTATCATCCTCAGCTTTCTCATCTGATTTTTTGTCAATTCTGTTGACAAATTATTTTGTGGATGGAAGAAGCGATAGGCTATCAACGAATTGACCTTTCCAAATTTTTTCTTTGGTCTGAGGAGAAAGGTGGTAACCTAACGGTGAGATCTTGCATGGTAATGTCTCTTTAAAACATACCTCTGGGACCGATGTGCTAGATATATTAATCTCAGCTGGTAATAAATGCTGAGGATTAATATTAACTGACGGAGTACTATTGATATTACTTACATCACTTATGCTGACAGAATGCCTATTTTCATTAGACCAAACACTTCCATAATGACTACTTTCATTTACAGGTGTATTCATGCTGTCAGCTAATCTATTAATGGATTCCATAATGTTATTAAGTGTGTGTGCTAACTCACCTATACCGACAGGTGGCGCTGGAGCATTTGGTATATCTGAAGCAGCATAATGCTGTTCTCTGTTGCCTCCAGTGGCCATCTGCGGGATGTCTGTGACACACACACTGCCAGCAGCCTCATGCTGCGATAGTGATACACTGGGCAGGGTTTGCTTCTCCACACTTCACACTTACAACCTCAGACACCGCCTCTGTCCTCTGCACGGATGAAGCTCCTCTCGCCCGCCCACAGATACCTCTGGGCGGCGATAGGGACCAGACCCTCCTCTTCTTCTTTTCCCTCAGGCTGACCCGACGCTGCATAGTAGATGCTGACTCTTCCAGCCGCGCTGTGCTGCTGTCCTCTCTCTCCTGTGTGATAGGCAGCTGCAGCAACGGTCCATGGCGGCGTGTCTGTCAGTGCTGCAGGTTACTCACAGCCGTTCTGCCTCTGCCTCCAGGGGGAATGCTAGGCACGTCCACAGCTCTCTGTACTGGCTCTTCCACTTCTACTCCTCTACAGCCAAGGCTAGGTATCTTCTAAGCTATTCTTCTCCTCCATTATCCCCAGCTTTCTCCAGCACTTGCCTTATGAGGGATTTTATAGCCATGAATGTTGTCCTTCAGGAGCTTGTTGCACCTTCACTGCCTGGCTGGGAACTGGCAGGAATACACCTGTGAGAGGGTCCTATATATAATAAGCCCCTTTCCATAACATTCCCCAGGGGTCACATGACCATCTGGGAAATTCCCAATAGCCTCGAGACCGTTAACCCCGTCCCAAGCTTCATTTGAAATTATCTTAAAGGGACATTGCCCCAAATACATTAACTTGTACATATCCTTAGCTATTTATTTAATTAATTCTATTTTATTTATTTCTAAGGGGAGACAAGACCGCATGCCCATGCTGTCAGGCTCAACACCTTAAGCCCTCTAGGTCATTCTCTTTGTCCTCCATTTCCTGGGACCTTCAGACAAGAGCATTCAGGTGAGTCCACACTTTCCTGAGTATGAACTCAGACTACCAACTGGTCTTCAGTTTTTTAAGTTCTACTAGGTGAATATTTAAACCTCTTTTGAGGCCAGTTTCAGGCACTACAGCCTTCTGGTGGCTTTATATACTGAAATCAGTCCCAGGTTTTCTGGGTTTTTTGGTTCTGTTAGTCTTTGTAGATGTGTTACCCATTCCACTTTTGGACTGCTTTAAGATATCCTGGAAGTCCAAGAGTTTTAGGAGTTCTCGTGTCCCTCAATGGATGGTAAAGAAAATAGGCTTTTTTTACTCACTGTAAAATCAATTTCTTGGAGTCCATTGAAGAACACAAGTTCCTCCTCTTCCTGTTTATGTCCATGTTTTTAGTTCTACTTTGTTACAAAAATGAGGCATGATGGTACTGGGTGGGGTCGTCCTGTGCTGGCTTATGGCTTTTTTTGTTGTCAGTTTCCACTTCTCCTCTAGGCGACAGTATAACCCATCAGTGTAAGAATTTTATGAATTCCTGTGTCCCTCAATGGACTCCTAGAAAAGTATTCAAGGTAGGTATAAAAAGCTTATTTTTACAGCCAGACAATTAGATTTCCAGTAATATGTGACACATTATGCAGCTAGTTTCAAACTTACCAAGGATGACATGCTATTTCTCTTTGTAATTTTATATTAAACATTGGTGACTGGAAAGTTAAGTTTGCTCACAGAGTGCTGCCAGCTTTCTTCAGTGGTGGAACATAAAAGTCACACATAATTGATAATTCTTGTGAAGGTTGTATAAATTCAGTGATCCTTGGCATATAACACCACATTCTGAAGAACGTCTTTTCAAGCTGACCTTTTGTACAGTGTAGCCACTTTTTCCAATTTAAATGGGCACTACTTAATCATGAATATATTTACCCTATTTTAAATATATGAAATATATTTGGATCAAAATGTTGAAAATACGTGTTAGTGTATATAATTCATGTTAAAAAGTATACAGTAAATAAAAAGTAAAATAACTATGTCGGATGGCAGAATTAAAAAAAATTCATGGGGGGTGACTTTGATTTTTATGATAAAACATAGCAATAATATTTGTGGCAATGTAAGAGTTCTATTTTGTAATATCCTGTACTCAACTTTCTACAAACAGTATGTTGTTTGACTATTTGAAGTCTGTACAAGTTGTTCACTAGAATTTTAGCTGAAGAATGTAAAGTAATAATTATATTTTTCATCTGCCACTTGTTAAAGCTGATTTACATGCTGATAGGAGGAACGAGAAAGTGTCTGAGTGATGAGCTCATCAGTCTGCTACTTTTCCTTTTACTGACCATTGACAGGCTGTTACTTAAACATTTAATGCTGTTAGGCTTTGCTAGCTGGGAAATTAACACATGGGGAAACCTGACATTTAGCTTGAGTGACTTTAAACTCTAAGGCTGCTTTCACACTGAGTAGTTTTTGAAACGCTTTTGTGTTTTAAAAAAAAAAAGTGCAAGCAAAGCTAAAGAAAAATGCATCCCTTTAAATTCTATGTATGTCTTCACACTGGTCCATCGCGCTTCCGTTGCGGTGTAACAAATCCTGCTTACCACATTTTTGGTGCATATTTGAACAGTTAAAAAAGAAAACTCACCAAAAACACACCTCCCCATTGAAAACGTGGCAAAAATGCATCATAAACGCACATGTATTGTGTTATTGATGCTGTTTTTGAGTCATAGGTCTTGTGAAAAATGCACCGCAAACGCTGTAGAAATTTGCTACTGATCAGTAGCCTTTCACCAAGTAGCATCCTACTACAAATTATGAAATAAAAGAAGCCAAAGAGCAACTTTAAAAGGTAAGACAGAAAAATAAAATAATGCTATTTGTATATGATTAGCTATATGTGTGCCTAGACCTCAAGAGACCAATATGCAAGCACTTCCAATAATTCAGTTCATAGCATGGATTAAAATGGTCTACTGGTTCTGTACCATTTTTTTATTAAAATAATTGAACAAGTTAAATAGCTGATTTGTGAAGTGTAGAACATGCCTTTGAATTTTCTATGTCAAAGTAACATAAACAGGGTCAGGTGCTTAGAGATTTGCAATGGTTTTAGCTTACTAACATCCAGCACCATCCTCATATACAGTAGCACAGAGTACTAGACTCATATTTTTTTAGTATACGTCAGTGATCTAATTAGCTAAAAATTCACTTTTCTGGTCCTCATTGAATAAAAAAAAAAAAATTCTATTTGGTTAGGAATTATAGCAAATTTTAAATGTTTGTTTTTCTGTTTGCAAGCAATAATAATGATAAAATGTGTAACAATATTTATCTTTAAATTTAACAGTATTGTATGAATGTTTCATATCAATATTTTTCCTTTTTCAACAAAGTAATGGTTGTGTAGCGCAATGAAAAATGGGTATTAAGTTATAACTTGAACATTTGAAATGCAAAGCCAAAATAAACGTAAAAGTTAATAATTATATTTACATTTGAAATTAAGATATCCTCTGGGATTACACAGTAAAACTAAATTATAAGAACGAAAGCAAGAAACAGTAATGTCTGAAATTTATACTCCCTGTTCTTCTGTTAATGTATTTTCCACTACTTCATATATTTTATGACAGAGAAATGGTCTAAAATGTGATATTTTGATAGAGTGCCATCTGCAGTTTCATACTAATAAATAGCTTGTGTGACAGCAGGAAGGTAAAGTCACCTGGTTGCATCCAGGGGGGTAGATATATTTCTCCCAGATTCAGGCTTTATGCTGACTTATACAACTAGGGTGGAGAGTTGTATAAGCCCAGCTGAGGCTAGTAGGCTCATGGATGACTCATACCTCTAGGGAGAGTGTGGGGCGTCGTACAGACAGGGAGTTGATGAGGCCAGCTGAAGCTTGTCAGCTCATTTAGGCCTCTATAAGAACTCCCAGATTCATTAGATGTTAGCTCATGCCTGGAACCAGACCTGTGTGGACTGTCTAGGGAGAGTGAACCCCTGTGCGGTGAGGCAAAGCCTGTGTGGCTATTTGTTTGGACTTTTACTAAACCAGGGACTTAGGGACTAGGACAGCACTAGGCTGATCCCAGTTGTTAGTTAGGAAACCTGTATGTTTAGTCAGAGGTCAACTTGACCAGGATTTATTTTGGTTATGTTTCTTTTGCTTTGCTGTGTTTTGTCACTGTAAATAGAAAATAAACCGCACCTTTTTGATTTTGAAAACCACAACCTCCGTTTGCTGGGCCTGTTTTGTGTGGGGAGCCCATCCCGGGGGTCACACACACCCGCTGCCGAGCTAACCCCCTCACAGTTGGTGGAGAACCAGTGGCAGTTTTTTTTTAAGCCAGCATGGAGGAGATACTGAAGCAGCTGGCTCTAGCAAATGCCAATCAACAGCAGACAAATGCAGGTTTGCAAAAGAGCCTTGCAGCTCAACAACAGAGCCTTGCAGCCCAGCAGCAGACAAACGCAACTTTGCAACAGAGTCTGGAGGCTCAGCAACGAGCCCAGCAGCAATCTGAGGCCCGCTTCATAGACCTGTTGCAGAAGCAAGAGCAGAGACTACAACAACAGATGGAAGCAGTAATGCAGCAACGTCCGCAGACCAGTGAGGAAAGCCGTCCCACTAATACCGCGTCCTTTGGGGTGAGTCGTTTATTGACAAAAATGACTGGAGAGGATGATCCAGAGGTATTTTTGACCACATTTGAAAGGACCGCTGAAAGAGAAAAGTGGCCTGAGGAGCAGTGGGCTGGACTGGTGGCTCCTCTGTTAACTGGTGAATCGCAGAAAGCTTACTATGACCTAGAGCCTAACCAAGCAAAAGACTATGTGATGCTAAAAGCTGAAATATTGGCAAGGCTGGGTGTCACCCAGGCTGTCCGGGCTCAGCGTGTGCATAACTGGACTTTCCAGCTTGGAAAACCCCCCAGGTCTCAAATGTATGATCTCATTCACCTGAGCAGAAAGTGGCTACAGCCAGAGACTTTGTCCGCACCAAAGATTGTGGAACGTGTTGTAATGGATCGGTTTTTGAGAGCTCTTCCTACTGCCATCCAAAAGTGGGTAAGCCATGGAGACCCAGAGACGGCCGATGGTCTTGTGGATCGTGTGGAGAAATACTTGGCTACAGAGAACCTGACGGCCTCTTCCAGAGACACTCGGACTTTCCACCCTAAGACCAGACCATCCCCAGGGGCGGATAAGAGGATTCCAAGGGGTGAGGGTGGAGAGAGTGAGAGGGTGGGAGCTCTACCCCAAGTTTGGCGAGAACAGCCTGGGAAATCAGCGGCTCAAGAGGCGGCAAGAAGGATCGTTTGCTACCGCTGCCGGCAAGCGGGACATATTGCAGCCAATTGCCCGGTTGTGGAGGAACCCATGCAGTGTGACTTTCTGACGGGCAGACGTCAGTCGCTGTGTGCGACAGTCGCATGCACTGCCATTCGAGGAACTGAGAAACATTTATGCAAAATGTGTGTTAATGGTAGAAATGTTGTGGTATTGCTGGATTCAGGTAGCCTTGTGACCCTGATAAAGGCTGAGTTAGTTAAAACAGAGGTCTCTGGGAATAGCAAGGTAGCTGTTATTTGTGTGCATGGGGACACCCGAGAGTATCCAGTGACTACAGTGTGTTTCGAGACCCCCAAAGGTACCCTCTCTCATCCAGTGGGCTTAGTATCTCAGTTACCGCATGACGCCATTGTGGGAAGGGATTTTCCGAAGTTCTGGGAACTGTGGGATGATCCTGAGCCCCTCACTGGTGCCCCTATGTACCAGGAATGTGATAGCCAGAACTCCCCTGAGAGTGGTGAGGACTCTCCGGAATTTCCCTTATCAGTATTGGCAGGGGAGACTCAAGAAACTGGAGAGGAGCCCACCTCCTCAGACGAAAACTTACCGTCTGTGGAGTTTTCTGATCTTGAGGTTCACAGGGAAAACTTTGCCACAGAACAGTTGAAAGACCCCGCCCTAATAAAGGCACGGGAAAACGTAGTGAAAATAGATGGCGAGTTAGTGAACCCAGATAATACCTGCACTTACCCATACTTCAGCGTAGAGAAGGACCTACTGTATCGGGTGGCAAAAAGGGCAGAAGAAACCGTTGAGCAGCTTGTGGTGCCCAAACCTTACAGGAAGTTGGTGTTGGAGTTGGCCCATGGGCACATTCTTGGAGGTCATCTGGGGACAGAGAAAACCCGAGAGAGGGTATTACAGAGATTCTATTGGCCGGGGGTGATGAAGGACGTAGAAAATTATTGTTCCTCCTGCCCTGTGTGTCAGAGGTTGGCCCCGATGCCACATTTCCGTAGCCCGCTGGTCCCTCTACCCATCATTGAGGTCCCGTTTGAGAGGATCGCCATGGATTTGGTAGGTCCTATAATCAAGTCCGCTAGGGGGCACCAGTACATATTAGTTATAATGGACTATGCCACCCGTTATCCAGAAGCGATCCCTCTCCGAAATACCTCGGCCAAAACCATAGCCAAAGAGCTATCTCTTGTTTTTAGCCGGGTGGGTATTTGTAAAGAACTGCTTACGGACCAAGGTACACCCTTTATGTCCCGGGTTATGAAAGAGCTGTGTAAATTGTTCAAAGTGACGCAATTGCGTACGTCTGTGTATCACCCCCAAACCGATGGGCTGGTTGAAAGATTCAACAAAACCCTAAAACAAATGTTGAAGAAAGTGGTGGATAGAGATGGAAAGGATTGGGACTGTTTACTTCCTTATTTGATGTTTGCTATTAGGGAGGTGCCCCAATCCTCTACGGGATTCTCCCCCTTTGAGTTACTGTATGGGAGACACCCAAGAGGGCTGTTGGATATTGCCAAGGAAACTTGGGAAAGTGAGAGTTCTCCCCACAGGAGTGTGATTGAGCATGTCGCCCTGATGCAAGATCGAATTGCACAGGTAATGCCCATCGTGAAGGAACATTTGGCCCAAGCGCAGTTGGCACAGCAGAGAGTGTACAACCGTGGAGCCAAGACCCGTACCTTTTCCCCGGGGGATAGGATATTGGTACTTGTCCCTACGGTTGAAAGTAAATTCCTTGCCAAATGGCAAGGCCCCTACGAGATAATGGAAAAAGTGAGCGAAGTGAATTACAAGGTCAGACAACCAGGAAGGCGAAAGCCCGAACAGATCTATCACGTTAATCTGTTGAAAGCCTGGAGGGATAGAGAGTCCCTAGTCGCAGACACTTGGTCACCAGCTCAAACTGGTTGCGTGATTCCTGAGGTTGGAATAGCAGCCACCTTGTCACAACCCCAACAACAGGAGGTTAAGGAGTTTGTGCTTCGCAACAAGGAGGTATTCTCTGAGCTGCCGGGACAAACATCTGGGGTAGAGCATGACATCATTACCCGCCCGGTGAAAGGGTGAAGTTAAAACCCTATCGGATCCCAGAGGCTCGACGGGAGGCAATACGGGAGGAAGTACAGAAAATGCTGAACTTAGGGGTGATAGAGGAGTCCCAAAGTGATTGGTCTAGTCCCATCGTGTTGGTGCCTAAACCGGATGGGAGCTGGCGATTTTGTAACGATTTTCGTCAGTTGAACAAAGTTACAAAATTTGACACCTACCCCATGCCACGTATAGATGAGTTGATCGACCGGCTGGGAACAGCCCGATACATGACGACTCTTGACCTCACAAAAGGGTATTGGCAAATCCCCCTGGCCAAGTCGGTCAAAGAGAAAACCGCATTTGTAACCCCAGACGGGGCGTTCCAATATAAAAGAATGCCGTTCGGGTTACAGAATGCGCCGGCCACATTCCAGCGGAAAATGGACCAGATGCTGAGGCCCCATCGGAAGTATGCTGCGGCTTACCTGGATGACGTAATTGTCCATAGCACAGATTGGGCCTCACATCTGCCAAAAGTGCAAGCAGTCCTGGACTCTGTTCGGGAAGCGGGGTTTACGGCTAACCCCAAGAAGTGTACCATTGGGCAGGAGGAGGCCAAATATCTTGGGTACACCATTGGGAGGGGAGTAATAAAACCCCAACTCAACAAAGTCGAGGCCATCCAGAGTTGGCCACGTCCCAACAGCAAGAAGCAGGTACGAGCCTTTCTGGGAATCGCTGGGTATTATCGGCGATTCATTCCCCACTTTGCTTCTAAGGCTGTGCCCCTAACCAACCTGACGAAGGGGAAAGGGTCGGTCATGATTAAATGGACCCCCGAGGCTGAGGCAGCATTCCAATTCTTGAAACAAGCCTTATGTAGCCAGCCAGTGTTGTACTCACCCGACTTCTCTAAAGACTTTGTCGTACAAAGTGATGCGTCAGATGTGGGGTTAGGAGCAGTATTGTCCCAGGTCTGGAACGGGGAAGAGCACCCAGTCATTTACCTCAGCAGGAAATTGAAGTCCCATGAGGTAAATTACGCCACCGTTGAAAAGGAGTGTTTAGCGGTGAAGTGGGCTCTAGATTCCCTTCGGTACTACCTGCTAGGTAGGCACTTTGACATGGTTACGGATCACGCTCCGTTAAAGTGGATGGCTCAAAACAAGGAAACAAATAGAAGAGTGAATAGGTGGTTCCTGGCCCTCCAGGAATTCAACTTCACAGTAAAGCATCGCCCTGGCGTTCAAATGGGGAATGTGGATGCTTTGTCTCGAGTACATGAATGCCTGATTGCTGGTGTTCCAACCCCGAGGTTAAAACAAGAGGGGGGGGTATGTGACAGCAGGAAGGTAAAGTCACCTGGTTGCATCCAGGGGGGTAGATATATTTCTCCCAGATTCAGGCTTTATGCTGACTTATACAACTAGGGTGGAGAGTTGTATAAGCCCAGCTGAGGCTAGTAGGCTCATGGATGACTCATACCTCTAGGGAGAGTGTGGGGCGTCGTACAGACAGGGAGTTGATGAGGCCAGCTGAAGCTTGTCAGCTCATTTAGGCCTCTATAAGAACTCCCAGATTCATTAGATGTTAGCTCATGCCTGGAACCAGACCTGTGTGGACTGTCTAGGGAGAGTGAACCCCTGTGCGGTGAGGCAAAGCCTGTGTGGCTATTTGTTTGGACTTTTACTAAACCAGGGACTTAGGGACTAGGACAGCACTAGGCTGATCCCAGTTGTTAGTTAGGAAACCTGTATGTTTAGTCAGAGGTCAACTTGACCAGGATTTATTTTGGTTATGTTTCTTTTGCTTTGCTGTGTTTTGTCACTGTAAATAGAAAATAAACCGCACCTTTTTGATTTTGAAAACCACAACCTCCGTTTGCTGGGCCTGTTTTGTGTGGGGAGCCCATCCCGGGGGTCACACACACCCGCTGCCGAGCTAACCCCCTCACACTTGGTATAAAATAATACTATGCCAAGAGATGACACCCTTTTGGACCCTTTGCAGTGGTCTTTGCACTTAAAACTGTTTAAAAAGTTTTTTTTTAAATTGAGCATTTATATTTTTTGAGCATTTTGTGTTAGATTTGTATCATTGTATCTTTTATATAACTCTGTATTTCATCATAGGCTGTGTTTTCATGCTATACCTAAAACAAAATGAAAGGTATGCTTCAATCAAACATAAAAGTGTTTAGTCCCACTGGTCCCCGGTGTGGCAGCTTAATGCTGGTGGGAGGGAGAAGAAAACGATATTCAGCTTTTGCCAAAGGAAAATACAGAAACTTGGTTCCAGTCAATATCACCTCGCCACCCCCCCTCATCCAGGGCCCCCTTCATTCTGCTGCCTCAGCCCCACATGTGCCCCCCTGGTCCCCCTGCAGTGCTGCTAGCTTTCCCCTTCTATCCCCTCCCGCCAGCTACTGTGATAACTTTCAAGGAAGGATATATACTTAATTATACCAATAATAGTACAAATATAATGTATTTAAATAACATGTAAAGATGGCCTATAGTATTAAAACAAATAATAGTCCAATAACTACATCTGGAACTGCATTTATGGAATTGGAGGCTGAAAAAAACATTGGTAGGCATTATATGTTTTTTCTATTAAAAACTATTGAAATTTAAATCATCGGCAATCTGCAATTATCTGGGTTTATAGGCAAAGGATTGTCCAACAAATAGATAGGGAGTTGGACACTGCCCTGGGGGACATCTACCAAATAAAAAAAATATCAAAAAAATATCACTTTTTTTGTCTGGGAGCAGTCATTTTAATAATGCTTTAGGTGAAACATTAAAAATGAAAAAATATTATAAATAACATACCTTGCCCTTAACTTGCCTATCAAGTGACACTGTACAAGTATACATCCAGCTACAGAAAAACTGACATTTACAAAGAAAACTGCATTTTAAATTGCAGGCAAATTACAGCTTTGGCCATTTCCTTCTTTTTTTGTAAACAAAGCAGCATGGGATTCCCTTCATCTACATCAAACCCTCTGGTATAAATTTTGAAGGGAAACCCCATAAAAAAAGAAAAAAGCATGAGGTCTTTTCAAAAATTCATATCAGACCCTTATCTGAGCATGCAGCATGGAAGGCAAGGAAAAGGGGTCTCTTTCTGAGCCTAGTACCCCTACTCGTTCAAGCAAAAAGTTAACAGTAACAAAAGACACACACACAGTTCATTATAAAAAAAAAGTCCAATGATGTAAATCCATTGTCAGTTACGTTGTCCCAGTGATACAGATCCACATGAGTCATGATGAATGAAGCCCAAAGCCCGCCAAAAGAAAAAACCCTGCAAAATGACATGTATAATCGTACCACTGGCTCAGCGCAAAAGAATTCTCCTGGTAAAAGTACAAGCCTAATTCCAAAAAAAGTTGAGACGTTGTGCAAAATCTACATAAAAACAGAATGCAATGATTTGCATAAACTCATATTTTAGGTACATTAGAAAATAAAAAAAATATGTTTAAACTGAGAAAATGTACCATTTAAAGAAAAATTAAGGTCATTTTGAAATTGATGGCAGTGACACATCTCCAAAAAATTGGGGCAGGGCAACAAAAAACTGGCAAAATAAAAAAGAGCTGGAAGATTTTTTTGCAACTAATTAGTTTCATTGGCAACAGGTCAGTAACATGATTAAAGGGTATAAAATAGCATCTTAGAGGGTATTGGAATTGGGGTTGTAAGCAAAGAGGCAGAGTATCCCAGGTGGCAACATTGACCAAATATAAATTATTCTATATGACTTTCTGTCATATTCTTCAAATCATCGCAGCAAAATGTGATTCATACAAAAGATTGTTGCAGCCCTGAATCCCTTTGTACTTTACAGACATGAATCTTTCCTTCAGCTGTTAGATTATGCTGTGCATATGGTACAGTATGTGATCTACAGTACAGTTTAAAAAAAAAAACTAGAAATGCTGTAGTTGTCAGAACAAACATAACTCTCTTCCTTCATCTCCCTAGCCGTGATTTATATGTTTACATCTAAATATCCTGGTTGTTGGGTTTGCAATGAGAACACATATGCATATTAGGGACTTTGATTAATCTCAGGAGATAAAACCATTTTTACTTTATTTGCACTTTTAACACTATTTACACTATTTACAATGTCATTCAAATGCATAGTGCATTTTCTTTAATATAAAATGTAAAAAAATCCTGCACCTATCCCACCACCTCTCAATAAAAGTGAACCAATCAACCAATAAAGTAATTGAACAAAACTAATTGAGACTATGAACTATTAGAAAAGCTGCAACCAAATTAGTCCTAACACAAGACTCACATAACCAATAAATTAAAGTGGAAGTAAACCCTCCTATCATTTTCAGGGAGGAAGCTGCCATCTTGGCCTCTGTTTAATCTTCAACTGCCATGATGCTGCACATGTGATCAGTTATGACACCAGCCATTGGATGGTTTGACAGTTTGGTTGAGAGCACAACCAACGTGACAGTTGGCATTCCCGAAATGCTGGGATTGTAACTGCTTTTTGAAACTGTTAAATTGATGGGTTTACTTCCACTTTAAGAAAGTTGGTGCACTAATCACATAACAAACTTAATTTCACAACCCTGAGAGTGTTTACATGGATACTACAAATTCTAGTGAATGTATCAATTTGATAAAGATCTTTAAACAGGGGTCGATTCACTAAAGGCAAAAATACTTTGTACTTTGCAAGTGCAGTTTCTCCAAAGCTTAGTAAATGAGGTAAGGCTTCACTTTGCAAAGAGGACCCAATCACATGCAAGGGGGAAAAAAAAAACATAATTTTTGATTGCACATGATTGGATGATGGAAGTCCGCAGAGCTTCTGCTCATTTACTAAGCTCTAGAGCAACTGCACTTGCAGAGTGTAACTGCACTTTGCAAAGTGCACAGTCTTTTTGCCTTTAGTAAATCAACCCCATAGTGTCCTCTTGAAAAGTTCATAAACAAAATCCCTAAGGTGAAGATTGTTTAAACACATACACCCGGTTCAGTGATGAATTATAGATATATGGTTGTGTCCGTAAAAAAATCCAGACAAACCAGTGCTCAAACCAATCCCTTCACCACATATATGCATAATGCCATTTACCAGAAATTGTGGTTCTCAAGTTATGGAGATCACACTAGCTTCAATTAATCCAAGAGGACTCAGCAGCCAGGCTGGGGAAGAAGTCTGTTCTACCGACTTTCACAAGGATAGCTCCATAGTGTCAAATATGAGGAAGTCAGCTGGCAGTTACTACTCATATGTATAGAGAAAAGAGGAAGACCTCGTAGTGTAACATGTTTAAAAAGTATTTATTAAAAAGCACACATTACACTTACGATTAAGTAGATTCAAATCAACGATCAATCATTGACAAACATTATCACTAGTGATGAGCCGAACACCCCCGGGTTCGGTTCGCACCAGAACCCGCGAACGGACCGAAAGTTCGCACGAACATTAGAACCCTATTAAATACAATGGATGCGAACGTTCGGATTCTAAAGTGCTAATTATAACGACTATTATCCATGTTATTGTCCGAAACAGAGTTTGGGAACCCGGGTTCTGCACCAGGGGACATGTATCAATGCAAAAAGAAGTTTTAAAAACGGACGTTTTCCGGGAGCAGTCATTTTAATGATGCATAAAGTGAAAAAAAAAAGTCAAATATTCCTTTAAATATTGTACCTGGGGGGTGTCTAAAGTATGCCTGTGAAGTGCCACGTGTTTCCCGTGTTTAGAACTGTCCCTGCACAAAATAACATTTCTAAAGGAAAAAAAGCCATTTAAAACTGCTTGCGGCTTTAATGCAATGTCTGGTCCCGGTAATATGGATGAAAATCTTTAGGAAAAATGGCATAGCTACCCCATCAACCCCCCCCCTACCCCAGCCCATTACCAGCCCCTTTGGGTCTTGTATGGATATTAAGGGGAACCCCGCACACAAAATAAAAAAGGACCTATATACTCTGTTAAAAGAGGTGGATAATCCGCGCTAACCTATCTAAACCAATGGGATGAACCATGAAAAATGTAAAAAAATGAAAAAAACTTTGCAGTTGAATGTGACAGGTGCTGCAAACTTATAAACAGCCGGAATAACAGCTGTAAACGTGTATGCTAAAATATATATAAATCAGTGCGCAACCTATTAAGTAAGCCCACACAGTGCTTATGATCGTACAATTAAAAAATGAAAGTAAACATGTGAATAAATAGACACTTAAACAAATGTCCTATAGTGCCACCTGATTAGCAAGTGAAAAAAGGTGGAAAAAAAAAAGGGAAAAAACAAAAATCAAAAACCACAACAATGAATATTGTCCCCTGAAACTAATATACTCCGGGGTACACAGTTCAAGTATGTTTAAAGTTCGTATAAATGGGATGTTGACATCAAACGATTTCCATCAAACAAAACAAACAAAACCCGATCCTGTGGTGCAGATAAGGCGAGACTGTTTCAACTTGCTGGAATAACTGATAAAGGCAATGGAGGCTTACCAGCTCAGGTGGATCCCGATTACAAAGATCATATGGGGCTCATGCATGAATAGAAACATCCACCGACATGCCGCTGGTCTTTAGCCGTCCGATATCCCGATCCTCCAGGGGCCCTCAGAGCAAGGAGATCTTACAAGGGATTCCCTCGTTCATGCAGCAAGAAAGGATGTTGAAATAAAAATAAAAAAAATAAAAAAACCTCATGGTGCAATACTTATGTTTAAAAGAAGAAATACCCTTTATTGGTTTCGGGCAAAATAAAATCGCATTCACATGAAGTTAAAACAAGGAAGGCGGCAAATTCAAAAAACTGATCGTACTCAGCTGCTGTGTTGCAGTCAGCTGTAGCGTAGTGATGGCCCGATCAACAGCTCCACCCGACGCTGCGTTTCGTCATACAAGGCGTCCACTGGGAAAGGAGGCTGGATTGGGACATCACTCATCACGCTTATATTCTGGCAGAAAACCGTGACACCGGAAGCCGGGAAGAAAACTCAAATCCCCCAGGCTACCCGTGTTAGTAGACATCTTCCTTTGCCTCCCGCAATACGCGGAATGTTCGCCGGAAAAAAATGTCTACATAAAAGAGATAGAATATTTGATTTTACATGTCCCTGTATAGTATGAAGGACATTGCTAGTCCTACACATCTCTACATGACATAAAATATATATGACAAAAAATATGCATATATTAATGATCAACCCCTTATACAAAAGGTGAATCAAAAACCATACTAATAATAAAAATAGGTCAGTACTCCGGAATTAACCTTACAACTGACAAATAATTAAAAATAATAGTAATAAACACATTAAAATACATTAAAATATCAATGTATATTATCACCTGATATATGATGTCATACAACAATTTGAAAATTGTAACATATAACAGCCCATACCTCCAACTCAAGGGTTTCAGTTAATGTACAAACGGAAACCCGTTTTTACAAAACACATATGAATGAATGCAAATATGGACCATCATAACTATTGCAATACTGACATCTAGTGGAGGATTGCTGACACTACCCTATATACAACAATACTAATGCAGGAAATATAATCCTCTAGAAAATCTAGTTGGTATTGATTTTAAATTCTTGAAAAGGATCACCAGGTGATACACTCACCCAAATAAAAGTCTAGACCCACCCTATACTCGTATTGGAGAAAATAATTGTTATTGAACTTCTGTACTTTAAAAGGGGAAAATACACAAAAATATATATATATATATTTTTTTTATACCACAAAACCAAGAAAGTATACTGATGGAAACATATATGAGTGGTGATTTCAACTATTGTTTATAAAACAATTGATGTCCCACTCAATATTAAGGCCCAAAGGTCGGTAACACTGTAAATTAAAGATCCACCGAGTTTCTCTACGGGAAATTTGTCGTTTTAGATCACTTCCTCTCCAATGGGGGGTATACGCCTCGATGCCTATCACCTCCAAGAGTGAAGGGTCTCTATTATGACATAGATGGAAGTGCCACGAGACGCTATGATCTTTAAAACCCCTGCGGATATTGGAGAGGTGCTCCCCTATTCTCACTTTGAGAGCCCGGGTGGTCCTACCAACATACTGAAACCCGCATGGACAACGTAATAAATATATTACCCCAATGGTCGTACAAGTAATGAAGCTAGATATATTATACTTCTTGGTGGTGACCTGAGAAGTCAAGGAAGAGGTCTTAACAGTTTTAGAAGATTTACAAACTTTACATCTTCGACAGGGAAAGAAGCCCTTAAGCTGTCAAAACATACTTATTGGCATCGGGGGGTCAACCATGCTTGGTGCTATAAGATCTTTAAGGTTTTGGTTTCTTCTGAAGAGAATGGTGGGTCTCTCCGGGAGTGAAGACCCCAAAACCTGATCACTCTTCAGCACTTTCCAGTGCTTGCGCATGATTTTATTGACCCACCAAAAGTGGGATGAAAAGGTTGTTAGAAAGGACCATTGTAGATTGGTTGTCATATTTTTATCCCTATTTTTAGGTACTAGCAAATTAGATCTATCCAGCCTAGCCACATCTTTGTGATCTTTTTCTAGGGTGTTGGGTTCATATCCCTTCTCTAGAAAACGTTTTTGGAGTACCAAAGACTGTGCTTCATAGTCTTCCAACCGTGAACAATTACGTCGTATCCGTTGGAACTGTCCCTTAGGGATGGCCTTCAACCAATTTGGGTGATGTCCACTATGTGTTGGAATATACCCATTTTTATCTGTGTTTTTAAAGTAAGTTTTAGTTGATAGAGAATCTTTATCTTTATAAATCACCAAATCCAGAAAATTCACAGATGTGACGCTATATTCATATGTGAATCTGATTCCCCAATTGTTGGTATTAAGGGAAACCATAAAATCACGCAAGGATACGGCATCACCTTTCCATAAGAAGAATGCGTCATCTATATACCTCCGCCATAGGAGTAAGCGGGGCTCTTGGAGAGAAAAAAGTTGATCATTCTCCCATAGGGCCATGAATAGGCCCGCAAGACTAGGGGCAAATTTTGCCCCCATCGCAACGCCGGTGCACTGTAGATAGTATTGACCACCGTAATAAAAATAATTGTGCTCCATGGCGAAGGTTAGCAATTTCATTACAAATTCCAAAGTGGAGGATCTTATTGAAAGATCTTTGCGTAAAAAGAATTCAGCAGCCTTATATCCCAAATCATGGGGTATAATGGTATATAAAGAGGTAACGTCTGCTGTTACCAGCAAGACGTCCTCTTCAATCTTCCATTCAGACACTTCCCTAATAATTTGCATTGTATCCTTCAAAAAAGCTGGTGTTCTGGTAACTACCGGTTGAAGAAATACATCAATGAATTTTCCAACTCTTGACGTTAGGGAGTCTATTCCACTAATAATGGGACGTCCAGGGGGTTGTGTGGGATTTTTATGGATTTTGGGGATATAATATATAATGGGAGTACGCGGAGCCAAGGGTATAAGGAAGTCCAGCTCTTTGTCATTGATTACTCCCTTCCTATATCCTTCTTGCACTATACTATGTAACAATTTTTTATAGTTCTCCAAGGGATCCCTGCGTAAAATGGTATAGGTCTCCCTATCCTCCAACAAAATTTTCATTTCTTTAGGATAGTCCTCTTTTTTAAGGACAACTATCCCCCCCCCCCCCTTATCGGCTGGCCTTATAATGAGATTCTTTCTATCGCACAGGGATGCTATTCCCTCCTCCATATTGTAGGATCTCTCCTTTTTAAATTTCACTGAAGAAAGTTCTTGTAGGATGAGTTCCTTAAACACTATCCTCCACTAGATGTCAGTATTGCAATAGTTATGATGGTCCATATTTGCATTCATTCATATGTGTTTTGTAAAAACGGGTTTCCGTTTGTACATTAACTGAAAACCTTGAGTTGGAGGTATGGGCTGTTATATGTTACAATTTTCAAATTGTTGTATGACATCATATATCAGGTGATAATATACATTGATATTTTAATGTATTTTAATGTGTTTATTACTATTATTTTTAATTATTTGTCAGTTGTAAGGTTAATTCCGGAGTACTGACCTATTTTTATTATTAGTATGGTTTTTGATTCACCTTTTGTATAAGGGGTTGATCATTAAAATATGCATATTTTTTGTCATATATATTTTATGTCATGTAGAGATGTGGAGGACTAGCAATGTCCTTCATACTATACAGGGACATGTAAAATCAAATATTCTATCTCTTTTATGTAGACATTTTTTTCCGGCGAACATTCCGCGTATTGCGGGAGGCAAAGGAAGATGTCTACTAACACGGGTAGCCTGGGGGATTTGAGTTTTCTTCCCGGCTTCCGGTGTCACGGTTTTCTGCCAGAATATAAGCGTGATGAGTGATGTCCCAATCCAGCCTCCTTTCCCAGTGGACGCCTTGTATGACGAAACGCAGCGTCGGGTGGAGCTGTTGATCGGGCCATCACTACGCTACAGCTGACTGCAACACAGCAGCTGAGTACGATCAGTTTTTTGAATTTGCCGCCTTCCTTGTTTTAACTTCATGTGAATGCGATTTTATTTTGCCCGAAACCAATAAAGGGTATTTCTTCTTTTAAACATAAGTATTGCACCATGAGGTTTTTTTCTTTTTTTTTTTTAATTTCAACATCCTTTCTTGCTGCATGAACGAGGGAATCCCTTGTAAGATCTCCTTGCTCTGAGGGCCCCTGGAGGATCGGGATATCGGACGGCTAAAGACCAGCGGCATGTCGGTGGATGTTTCTATTCATGCATGAGCCCCATATGATCTTTGTAATCGGGATCCACCTGAGCTGGTAAGCCTCCATTGCCTTTATCAGTTATTCCAGCAAGTTGAAACAGTCTCGCCTTATCTGCACCACAGGATCGGGTTTTGTTTGTTTTGTTTGATGGAAATCGTTTGATGTCAACATCCCATTTATACGAACTTTAAACATACTTGAACTGTGTACCCCGGAGTATATTAGTTTCAGGGGACAATATTCATTGTTGTGGTTTTTGATTTTTGTTTTTTCCTTTTTTTTTTTTTCCACCTTTTTTCACTTGCTAATCAGGTGGCACTATAGGACATTTGTTTAAGTGTCTATTACTCTATTTATTCACATGTTTACTTTCATTTTTTAATTGTACGATCATAAGCACTGTGTGGGCTTACTTAATAGGTTGCGCACTGATTTATATATATTTTACTATATACTCTGAACAGCCGTATACAGGCGGTGCATACAAGACAGGGACTGTAGGTTTGTTCTTATGTAGAATCTGTTTGTAATTTTGAACAGCTGCATTGTTTAAGTGGAGCTCCATGCCAAATTCCTTTTTTTTAGCTTTTTGTAAAACATAGGGAAGGGTTATCACCCCTGTCACATTTTTTTTGCTGTCTGTGCCCCTGTTCAGAACATTTCACCTCACTTTGCGTCCCAATGACAACTGTTTTTGAAATGTGGTGTTTTTATTGAAACAAGGATTGGTGATAAAGCATCAGTAGAGAGGAGACACCTTTCTCCCATATTAATTCTTACAGGAGAGAATTTTCCTTCCAAGGGGTAGATTTCCTCTCACTTCCTGTTGTCTTCTTCCGTTTGCAAGTAGTAGTAGTTTGTATGAAAAGGTGCTAAAGAAAACTGGGCCCTACCTAAGTAAGCACCGCTCAGCGCTTGTGGATATGTAGCAATTATTGGTGTGAGTTGTGAGCAGGGAAAAATACTAATACATGAATGAGTAAATACAATATAGAAATGAGTCTATTATGTACTGAGCAGCTGCTGAAAAATGAGAAACAGATATGGAAAAATACAATATTTGTATGGACCAATCAGAGGTCTGGATCATACATATAAATAATAAAACCGTCTAATAACAATAATACTAAAAATAAAATAAAGAAGCTTGTCATTTATGACAAGAGCGCTGCTACACTATTTCTTGGACAATCTGGGACGGATTTTAAGTGTCTCTATACACATAAAGGTATGAATAATAGCAGATGAAGAACTGCAGACAGCCTGATCCTTATTAGTGCAGCGATACAGGGAAACTTCATCCGTGAGATGTTGTAGAAAAAATCCCCTTTTGGGGATGCACTCACCACAAAATAGATAAAGATGTGCCTTGTCAGCAAACACAGGATCACTCTCTCCTTCTCTCGGCTATTCCACCGGGTCACAGTGTTGGTACGCTCAAGGGCACAGATGTAGAAAGGAAACAAAGGTGGCCAATAGTGTAATATTGTATGCACAATTTATTCCCAAAAAAATACCCCTTACAAGTTAATACGTACACAATGGTTATACAAATGAGGCACATATGGTGCTAACAGCTTGGCAGCACAGTACACCTAAGACCCCAGTAGATGGAGATGCACACTATCGCTGACAGCGTGTATTGGTTACCACTTCCTGGATCCTGGATTCGGTGGAGCGCAAGCGTCACTTCCGGTACGGCCAAACGAGACCACGACCCTGACGCGTTTCGTCACTTCCGGACTTCGTCTGAGGGCGTGGTCTCGTGGCGCAAGTACCGGATGTTTATAGTGGAAGTATGAGCACATCCCCCGCCGCTATGACCAATCACAGCGGTCGGGATGTCAGGCGCCCTGTTACCGTGTTGTGTCGAATCTGCTTATAGGCTGACAATGAATCGACACAGAAAGTGGGCGGATTGACCCGTCAGTTGTATGGGAATTGCAAGGTGTCTGCAAACAACAACATCCTGCTTTAGTCACACACCGGCCATATTCCACAACTGATAGGTAGCAGCAAAGTACAGAGGAAACATAAACATTAGGCACACTGATAAAATATGAATAAAATGCCAAAAAATATTAAAATATTAAAACACCAATATACTAAAATATTAAAATGTTAATATATCAATACATCAAAATATAATAAAATCCCAATAAAAACATATTCTGCACAAGTGGTTTAAAATATCGTTTGCATATAACAGCCACAGACTGGATCCGTGGATCCGAGTAAATGCAGCGGTATGCTGTATAATTACTAATTGCACAATGTGATATATCGTCCACTGGCAAGTGACTCACCATTCACGGAACGATATTCAGTGTGTAATGTTTTTATTTTATATGATTTTAAAACCCATATCATGCAGTTATATACATCAATGCACATATATCCTGGTTATAACGTATGTGTGCTTCTGATGGTTTAGTGATCAAAACCCAGCTGGTATCATAAAACTAAATATATATACATATGGGATATATATATAAAATATAATCTAGAACTGTAATGGATACACATGATTATTTAGAACTATAAACTGTGTGTATAAAGAATAGACACAGAAAGGGCGGGGCATAGAAGAGAATGACCCATTATTAATGGCTCAACTATAAAGCCCGTGTGATAGGTAACATCTACTCACGAGCTAATAAATGGGGGATAACAATATGGGAATTGAGGGTCCCCCCTTGAATTAAGACTGTGCAAGATGTGTATGTAGACATATAAAATAAATATATTAATAACAGGTATAAATCTGCACTGATATATTAAAAATAATCAAAATCCACTAAAAGATGATAAGACACAAACTTAGGGGAGGGGGAAAGGGATAGGACATGGTCGATTATGACTGAATAAAAATATGAATAAATTACATAAAAACTATAAAAGTATGTAAATTCATATATGTGTTTAAGGAAGAACTACCGAGGAGGACTTCCGCATGGATGAATGGTAAGATAATATACTATTCGGACTTCAAGTGTCGCTAATAAAACAGTTAATGTCGAGTTCAATATTGAGTCCTTTGGGGGTTAAAACATCGGTTAAATAAATCCACTGTGTTTCTCGTTTTGACAGTTCTCGTACGAGATGTGAACCCCTCCAATGTTGTTCAAGATGTTCTACACCCCAGAACTCTAGCCCAGATGCATCTTGGTTATGTTTTAATTTAAAATGTAGCGATACATTGTGGTCCTTGAACCCTATTTTGATATTATGTATATGTTCTGCTATTCTTACTCTTAGCATTCTTTTGGTTTGACCGATGTAAAGAAGGTTACAGGGACATTTAAGATTTGAATGTTTTTACCACCAACGAACCCACCACCACCCAGGTTAACTATAATGGGGCCATGTCAGCATTAGGCAATGTACTGGAAAAACAAGTCAGAACCTGGTGGGATATATTCACTTTAGAACAATACATCAAGGATAAAATCATCATTAGAAGTCTACGGTGGGAAGTAACCCCACAGGATGGACTAGAGGATCCAGGCTCCATCCAAGAGTGGCTGGACTTTTTTAATGGAGTAGGGTATAAATTACAAGAACTAATCCTGCAAAGGAAGAAAAGGAAAATGGCAATTTTAGAATCTCGCATTAACGATTTGCAACAACAATTAGATCCGGTAAAAGACACCCAACAAATGACGGACTTTAACAACAGGATAATTAAAAGACTGGAAAAAGTCGATAAGGACACACAAAAAAAGAAAGTTAAAAAATTCCACAGGGACATGGAAGATTTTAAATCCAATTTTATATATGCTTGGCAACAATTAATACCAGAAAACAAAAACTTAATAAAGAAACTACCACTCCGAGAACCCCTGATAAAACAGGCCCCTGCCCCACTCCCAAGAAGAGTTCATGAGTTGGCAGAAGGTGACAGAAATGAAAAAACTATATGGGACTCCCCAGCACACTCTTCCACTCCAATCAGAAAAGGAAGGTCGAAATCAAGGGGCCCTAAAGGTAGAAATGACCACACGGTTAACTACCAGCAGAATTATCAGCAAAACTACCAACAACCACAATATCAAGTACCAACACAGAATAAATTCCAACCCCTTTGGAATCATCAGGATGGGTATGATTTTGCACCCCCACCCCCGCGCCCTTTTCCATTAAGGGGGAGAGGAGGCCAAAGAAGAGGTCGGGGATATCCACCACGCAGAGGAAAACCACAAGCATACCCACCGTACAAAGATCAGATGTGGAGGGACCAACCACACTATGCCCAATGGGAAAAAGATCGAGCACAATATCATCAACAAGCCCCCCGCCCCCCCAGACATCCATCACCAGAGGAACGAGGGGCTGCAGGGGAGGCCGTCGAGTCCAAAAAAAGAAGGCTCGAAGAGAACTAGGAGGTATTTTCAACCTTAGCCCGGTTGAATTGACACATAAAGAAATAAACATATTAAATTTAGGGTTAAAGTGCGGCATGAAAAAACCAATTAATCGTTTTAGTGTGTACATTGATGTGCACAAGTATATCAGAAAATTGAATATAAAGAAATATTTCTTAGGAAAGGAGACTAATGGAATCACTGCAGTTATAGACCCACAGAAACCAATTAACAGTGGTTTGAAGAACAAATCCCTGTTCAATCCCCTGAATAATGCAAATCATCAGGTGGAGGTTTTCAAGGGACTCGTTATACGAGATTTGGAACACATTAAACCCAAAAAGGAAGTCAACTATCGACACATTGAAGAAGGTATCGAGATGCTTGAGAAAAGAAAAGATGTGATCATCAGACCAGCTGACAAAGGGGGAGGAGTTGTAATATTGTCCAAGGAATTCTATACCAAGCAGCTATCAGAAATGTTATCTGACAAAGAAACGTATATAACATTGAACAAAGACCCGACTCGGTCATATCGGGATCAACTTGAAATCCTGGTAGGCATTGGTATCAATTCTGGAGTACTATCTCCAAAAGAACAAACTTTTTTGATTCCTACAAGTAGTAGAATCCCCACAATATACACCTTACCAAAGGTGCATAAGGACCCAACTAACCCTCCAGCTAGACCTATTGTTAATAGTATTGGATCCATCTCTTCCAGATTAGGACAATATCTGGACTTCTTTTTGCAGAAAAGCGTTACAAGAACACGCTCGTACCTTAGAGACACAAAGAATTTCCTTAACTGCATAAAACAAATAGATTTAAATGGCAGAAATGACGTCCTACTGGTCACAGCAGATGTCTCATCACTTTATTCCATCATCCAACATGATGATGCCCTTTTGGCACTCAATTGGGCACTCAGCCAAAGAGACGACCTCCCACACAACCAGAAATGTTTTATCAGACATGCTTTAGATTATTGCCTGACGCATAATTATTTCTGGTATGCCGATGTATTTTATTCCCAACGAAAAGGCGTTGCAATGGGGGCCAAGTTTGCACCAAGTATTGCAAACTTATTCATGGCAGAGTGGGAAGACAAAGAGATTTTTAAGGATATGAGAGGAGAACTATTATTTTACAAACGCTACATAGATGATCTGTTTTTTATTTGGGCAGGATCAACAGATTCACTACGGGACTTTTTAAACATTTTAAACAACAATAATAACAATATTAAGTTATCCTCGCAATTCCATCATGAAGAAATCAATTTTCTAGATGTGACAGTATACAGAAAAAACGATAAATTGGAAACAAAGGTGTATTTTAAACAAACAGACCGAAACAGTTATTTACCAACTTCAAGCGGCCATCATCCTCTGTGGCTTAAAAACATTCCAAAAGGTCAACTGATGAGAGTGAAGCGGAACTGCTCAGAAGACCATAACTTCTTCTCACAATCCAAAATTTTAACCAATAGGTTTGCAGCAAGAGGATATGACCCAAAAAAATTGGACAAATTAGTAACTGATGTGGGGGCAATCCCCAGAGACACCTGCCTCAAAGAGAAAAATCTCCAGGATTCGCAACCTCAGAGTAGAACAAAAGAGTGGGGATTCATTTCAGATTTCCACACACAATATAAAGAAGTGGAATCTATTCTTAGCCAACATTGGCACGTTCTCCTCCTGGACAAGAAATTAGGCGCAGTCCTACCAAACACCCCACAGTTTATATATAGAAAAGCAACGAACTATGGTGACAAAGTGGTAAAAAAGGTTCTTGATCCCCCTGCTCGTCCACCGACTTTCTGGAACCAGAATGGCTTTTTTGCTTGTAGAAGATGTAAGGCCTGCAGGGAAGTCTCCAGACCACTTAGAGGCTTGGAAAATTTTACATCACCCTCTAATAACTGTCAGTTTGACATAAAGCAATTTATAACGTGCAATAGCACACATGTAGTCTATGCCCTTAAATGTCCCTGTAACCTTCTTTACATCGGTCGAACCAAAAGAATGCTAAGAGTAAGAATAGCAGAACATATACATAATATCAAAATAGGGTTCAAGGACCACAATGTATCGCTACATTTTAAATTAAAACATAACCAAGATGCATCTGGGCTAGAGTTCTGGGGTGTAGAACATCTTGAACAACATTGGAGGGGTTCACATCTCGTACGAGAACTGTCAAAACGAGAAACACAGTGGATTTATTTAACCGATGTTTTAACCCCCAAAGGACTCAATATTGAACTCGACATTAACTGTTTTATTAGCGACACTTGAAGTCCGAATAGTATATTATCTTACCATTCATCCATGCGGAAGTCCTCCTCGGTAGTTCTTCCTTAAACACATATATGAATTTACATACTTTTATAGTTTTTATGTAATTTATTCATATTTTTATTCAGTCATAATCGACCATGTCCTATCCCTTTCCCCCTCCCCTAAGTTTGTGTCTTATCATCTTTTAGTGGATTTTGATTATTTTTAATATATCAGTGCAGATTTATACCTGTTATTAATATATTTATTTTATATGTCTACATACACATCTTGCACAGTCTTAATTCAAGGGGGGACCCTCAATTCCCATATTGTTATCCCCCATTTATTAGCTCGTGAGTAGATGTTACCTATCACACGGGCTTTATAGTTGAGCCATTAATAATGGGTCATTCTCTTCTATGCCCCGCCCTTTCTGTGTCTATTCTTTATACACACAGTTTATAGTTCTAAATAATCATGTGTATCCATTACAGTTCTAGATTATATTTTATATATATATCCCATATGTATATATATATTTAGTTTTATGATACCAGCTGGGTTTTGATCACTAAACCATCAGAAGCACACATACGTTATAACCAGGATATATGTGCATTGATGTATATAACTGCATGATATGGGTTTTAAAATCATATAAAATAAAAACATTACACACTGAATATCGTTCCGTGAATGGTGAGTCACTTGCCAGTGGACGATATATCACATTGTGCAATTAGTAATTATACAGCATACCGCTGCATTTACTCGGATCCACGGATCCAGTCTGTGGCTGTTATATGCAAACGATATTTTAAACCACTTGTGCAGAATATGTTTTTATTGTGATTTTATTATATTTTGATGTATTGATATATTAACATTTTAATATTTTAGTATATTGGTGTTTTAATATTTTAATATTTTTTGGCATTTTATTCATATTTTATCAGTGTGCCTAATGTTTATGTTTCCTCTGTACTTTGCTGCTACCTATCAGTTGTGGAATATGGCCGGTGTGTGACTAAAGCAGGATGTTGTTGTTTGCAGACACCTTGCAATTCCCATACAACTGACGGGTCAATCCGCCCACTTTCTGTGTCGATTCATTGTCAGCCTATAAGCAGATTCGACACAACACGGTAACAGGGCGCCTGACATCCCGACCGCTGTGATTGGTCATAGCGGCGGGAGATGTGCTCATACTTCCACTATAAACATCCGGTACTTGCGCCACGAGACCACGCCCTCAGACGAAGTCCGGAAGTGACGAAACGCGTCAAAGTCATGGTCTCGTTTGGCCGTACCGGAAGTGACGCTTGCGCTCCACCGAATCCAGGATCCAGGAAGTGGTAACCAATACACGCTGTCAGCGATAGTGTGCATCTCCATCTACTGGGGTCTTAGGTGTACTGTGCTGCCAAGCTGTTAGCACCATATGTGCCTCATTTGTATAACCATTGTGTACGTATTAACTTGTAAGGGGTATTTTTTGGGGAATAAATTGTGCATACAATATTACACTATTGGCCACCTTTGTTTCCTTTCTACATCTGTACCCTTGAGCGTACCAACACTGTGACCCGGTGGAATAGCCGAGAGAAGGAGAGAGTGATCCTGTGTTTGCTGACAAGGCACATCTTTATCTATTTTGTGGTGAGTGCATCCCCAAAAGGGGATTTTTTCTACAACATCTCACAGATGAAGTTTCCCTGTATCGCTGCACTAATAAGGATCAGGCTGTCTGCAGTTCTTCATCTGCTATTATTCATACCTTTATGTGTATAGAGACACTTAAAGAAGCTTGTCATTTATGACAAGAGCGCTGCTACACTATTTCTTGGACAATCTGGGACGGATTTTATTTTATTTTTAGTATTATTGTTATTAGAAAGTACTAGTTTGTAAGTTGGATGTTTGAAAGTAGGGACCTGCCGTATATACTCTGCAGAAATTGGCCCCTTAGGTGTTGGTGTTGGCACAACACTGAAAGCACTCACAGTTATTCTTGGTGGGTGCTGGAACGCCCTGCTGTCAACTATTATATCAGGAATTGTAATAACATATAATTGTTGATCAGTGGTAGTAAAAATTGGGCCTTTGATGGTGGTGCTGGTGCCACAACACTGTAAGGCCTGACAGTTACTCTTGGTGGGCGCAGCAATGGGCCCTGCTGTGAATTATTAGATCAATAATTATAATTGCATGCCCCTGTTGAATAGGGGCTGAAAAATTGGGCCTTTGGTGGTGGTGGTGGTGATGATGGTGGTGCTGGTGCCACAACACTGTAAGGCCTGACAGTTACTCTTGGTGGGCGCAGCAATGGGCCCTGCTGTGAATTATTAGATCAATAATTATAATTGCATGCCCCTGTTGAACAGGGGCTGAAAAATTGGGCCTTTGGTGGTGGTGGTGATGGTGGTGCTGGTGCCACAACACTGTAAGGCCTGACAGTTACTCTTGGTGGGCGCAGCAATGGGCCCTGCTGTGAATTATTAGATCAATAATTATAATTGCATGCCCCTGTTGAACAGGGGCTGAAAAATTGGGCCTTTGGTGGTGGTGGTGATGGTGGTGCTGGTGCCACAACACTGTAAGGCCTGACAGTTACTCTTGGTGGGCGCAGCAATGGGCCCTGCTATGAATTATTAGATCAATAATTATAATTGCATGCCCCTGTTGAACAGGGGCTGAAAAATTGGGCCTTTGGTGGTGGTGGTGGTGGTGATGGTGGTGCTGGTGCCACAACACTGTAAGGCCTGACAGTTACTCTTGGTGGGCGCAGCAATGGGCCCTGCTGTGAATTATTAGATCAATAATTATAATTGCATGCCCCTGTTGAACAGGGGCTGAAAAATTGGGCCTTAGGCACTGGTGGCACAACACTGCAACCCCTCACAGATACTGTGCTTGGAGCACAGCAATGAGGCCTGTTGCAAAGTATTGCATCAAAAATTTTAATTACACGCCCCTGTTAAACAGGGGCTGAAAAATTGGGCCTTAGCCACTGGTGGCGTCACCCATAAACCAAAATGATCTTCCAAGCTATCATCATTAATCGTATCATTGAGGAGGAGGAGGAGGATAGCCAGTCAACATAACAGCACAGGCACTCAGCATCAGCATCAGTCTTGAACGGATGTGACATTTTAAAATCAATTAGTCTGTTATATCAGCATCTGGTGTGTGGTAGCTGGTGGTGATCCAAGACTGGTTCATCTTGATGAAAGTCAGTCGATCAACCGAGTCGGTGGACAGGCGCACCCTGTGATCCGTGACAAATCCTCCAGCAGCACTGAATGTGCGTTCTGAAAGAACGCTGGATGCAGGACAGGCCAGTAGCTTAATTGCATACTGTGCAAGCTCTGGCCAGTGATCCATCCTCAAGACCCAGTAAGCCAGAGGATTTTCGGTGGGGAAGGTGTCCAAGTCTGACCTTGCCCCTAGGTATTCCTGCACCATGTATATCAGACGCTGGCGATGGTTGCTGGAACCGATCATACTTTGGGGCTGCGGACTAAAGAATTGTCTGAACGCATCGGTCAGACGGCCACCTTCCCCACCGCTCCTTCTTTGACTGCCCGAAGCCTCAGCAACTCGTTGTCCAGGACCAGGAGTTTGTAACCTCCCAGTCTCTGGGAACGCGTTGCACAGACCTTTCTGCAAGGCCTCCCGGAGTTGTCTCATCCTCTGCTCCCTCTGCGGCGGTACGATAAGGTCCGCAACCTTACCCTTGTACCGTGGATCAAGGAGAGTGGCCAGCCAGTAATGGTCCCTCTCCTTGATCCGAAGAATACGAGGATCCTTCCGCAGACTTTGCAGGATCAGGGAGGCCATGCAGCGTAGGTTAGCTGAGGCATTCAGTCCGGAGTCCTCTGTGTCACTAAGGACGACATGATCCGCAGCCACCTCCTCCCAGCCACGTACAAGTCCACTGGTTTCTTGGGACTGTAAATCATCCCTAAAAGACTGCTGCTGATGATGCTGAGTGCCAGCCTCCACCTCCATGCTGACACAATCCTCCTCCTCCTCCTCCTCCTCTTCCTGTGCGATGGGTGGGACAGAAGGAACACTGTCTGGGTAAAGGGGGCCTTGAGAGGCAAGGAAGTCCTCCTCTTCCTGCCTCTGTTCTGCCTCAAGTGCCCTGTCCATTATTCCACGCAGCGTGTGCTCCAACAGGTGGACAAGAGGTACAGTGTCACTGATGCATGCACTGTCACTGCTCACCATCCTCGTGGCCTCCTCAAATGGTGCCAGGACAGTGCATGCATCCCTGACCATGCCCCACTGGCGTGGTGAAAAAAACCCGAGCTCCCCTGACCCTGTCCTGGTGCCGTAGTCGCACAGGTACTCATTGATGGCCCTCTGCTGCGTGTGCAGCCGCTGCAGCATGGCCAACGTTGAGTTCCACCTGGTGGGCATGTCACATATAAGGCGGTTCTTGGGCAGGTTCAACTCCTTTTGCAGCTCAGCCAGGTGAGCACTGGCATTATAAGATCTGCGGAAATGAACACAGACTTTCCTGGCCTGCCTCAGGACATCCTGTAAGCCCGGGTACCTGCCCAAGAACCGCTGCACCACCAGGTTAAGGACGTGAGCCATACAGGGCACATGGGTCAGTTGTCCCTGTCGGAGGGCGGAGAGGAGGTTGGTGCCATTGTCGCAAACCACCATTCCTGGCTTAAGCTGGCGTGGCGTCAACCACCTCTCGGCCTACCCCTGCAGAGCAGACAGGACCTCTGCCCCAGTGTGGCTCCTGTCCCCCAAACACACCAGGGCAAGCACGGCATGGCATCTTTTTGCCTGCGTACTTGCGTAGCCCCTTGAACGCCTACGGAGCACCGCTGGTTCCGAGGACAAACCACAGGAAGAGGCCATGGAGGAAGAAGAAGAGGAGGGGGTGGAGGAGAGAGGTGTGTCACAACCAGTAGTAGCATTTTGGAGGCGTGGCGGTGGAACAACCTCCAACACTACTGCACCTTGTCCTGCATCCTTCCCAGCTGCCAAAAGAGTGACCCAATGGGCCGTGAAAGAAAGGTAACGTCCCTGTCCATGCCTGCTGGACCATGAGTCAGCGGTAATATGCACCTTACCGCTGACCGCCCTGTCCAGGGAGGCCAAGACATTGCCTTCCACATGCCTGTAGAGAGCCGGAATCGCCTTCCGTGCAAAAAAGTGGCGTTTGGGAACCTGCCACTGAGGAACCGCACATTGCACAAACTCACGGAAGGGGGCCGAGTCTACCAACTGAAAAGGCAGCAGTTGAAGCGCTAGCAATTTAGCCAAGCTAGCATTCAACCGCTGGGCATGTGGATGGCTGGGAGTGAACTTCTTTCGACGGTCCAGCAGCTGGGGCAGGGAAATTTTCCTGCTAGAATCAGACGTTGGTGTACTGCTAGCAGAGTGCCCGCAAGTACTTGCCTGTGACACACCTAATTCTACACCTTCATTCCTCTCAGAGCAGGTTTCAGAGAGGAGTGAAGGTATAGTGGGGTTGGAGATCCCAGCTGATGCGGTGCAAGAAGAGGTCAGCTTTGTTCTTTGGTGTGGGTCTTTAATGTAGGCTTGCCAACGAGCTGCATGGCAGGTCAACATATGTCTGATCAAGCATGTGGTGCCCAAGCGGCTGATGTTTTGGCCACGCGATATACGCTTGAGACATATGTTGCAAACAGCAGCTGTGCGATCTGATGCACTTGCCTCAAAAAAGGCCCACACCAAAGAACTTTTTGAATGACGGGCAGAGGCAGCGCCCTGCACAGGCGGAGCTCTGCGGTGTGATTCCGTTGGTGTGCTGCCTATACGCTGGCCACTCAAGGGCATCCTGCCTCGTTGGAGATGTGCCTCCTCCTCATCCTCCTCCTCCTCCTCCTCTCTCCTATTAGGCACCCACGTGGAGTCAGTGACCTCATCATCCCCTCCCTCCTCATCACTGGAGCCAATCTGGCAGTATGCTGCAGCTGCTGGAGCATGACTGCCAGATTGGTGTCCTTCTTGAGCATCCCCGCTCTCTGCTCTCACGCTGCTGCCTTCCTGTAGCTGGGTATCATCATCAGATCCTTCGAAACGCTGGGCATCCTCCTGGAGCATGTACCCAACACTGTGCTCAAACAGTTCGGGGGACTCCTCAGGAGGAGGACATGGTGGGTCTAGGGAAGGATTGACTAATGAAGATAATGATACCAGAGAAGAGGACGCTTTGGCAGCTGCTTTGCCAGTACCCTGAGCCTGGGTGAGAGAGGATGAGGAGGATGAGGTGGGCTTGGTCATCCACTCTACCAAGTCTTCGGCATGATGTGGCTCAACATGTCCAGCTGCCGAAAAGAAGGACAAGCGTGTCCCATGGCCATGTGCTGATGACAATGCACCGCGTCCACGACCAGCACTGTTGATGATCAATGCTTTAGCACACTATAGCACAAGGAGAATTTCCCTCACTGTCCTTCCCAGATACAGAGCCTGCTTGCCCTCTTTTTTTGCCTCCTGACTGTCTGCCTCTCCTTGTTTGACTTCCAGACATTTTAATGGATGGCCTGCAGGGAGATGGGAAAAATAGCAATAAGGGCTACCTTCAGGTGTATACTGTGCAGGAGGCTTAGCAACAATGACACTGACACTGTCCCCTGCCTATCCTTCTCTGTCCCTAAACTCAAGGATTTGAAATATGGAACAGCAAAATTGGTTTAGAACAGAATAGCACACTGTCAGTTTCACTCACTGTACCTCTCTGTCCCTAAACTCAAGGATTGAAAATATGGTTCAGCAAAATTGGTTTAGAACAGAATAGGACACTTTCCCTCACTGTCCTACTCTGTCCCTCCCTACAAACAAGATTTAGCACAGAATAGCATACTGAAAATTGCCACGAGTGTCCTTCTCTGTCCCTAAACTCAAGGATTGAAAATATGGAACAGCAAAATTGGTTTAGAACAGAATAGCACACTGACACTTTCCCTCACTGTCCTACTCTGTCCCTCCCTACAAACAAGATTTAGCACAGAATAGCACACTGATAATTTCCAAGAGTGTCCTTCTCTGTCCCTAAACTCAAGGATTGAAAATATGGAACAGCAAAATTGGTTTAGAACAAAATAGCACACTGACACTTTCCCTCACTGTCCTACTCTGTCCCTCCCTACAAACAAGATTTAGCACAGAATAGCACACTGATAATTGCCACGAGTGTCCTTCTCTGTCCCTAAACTCAAGGATTGAAAATATGGAACAGCAAAATTGGTTTAGAACAGAATAGCACACTGACACTTTCCCTCACTGTCCTACTCTGTCCCTCCCTACAAACAAGATTTAGCACAGAATAGCACACTGAAAATTGCCACGAGTGTCCTTCTCTGTCCCTAAACTCAAGGATTGAAAATAAGGAACAGCAAAATTGGTTTAGAACAGAATAGCACACTGACACTTTCCCTCACTGTCCTACTCTGTCCCTCCCTACAAACAAGATTTAGCACAGAATAGCACACTGAAAATTGCCACGAGTGTCCTTCTCTGTCCCTAAACTCAAGGATTGAAAATATGGAACAGCAAAATTGGTTTAGAACAGAATAGCACACTGACACTTTCCCTCACTGTCCTACTCTGTCCCTCCCTACAAACAAGATTTAGCACAGAATAGCACACTGATAATTTCCACGAGTGTCCTTCTCTGTCCCTAAACTCAAGGATTGAAAATATGGAACAGCAAAATTGGTTTAGAACAGAATAGCACACTGACACTTTCCCTCACTGTCCTACTCTGTCCCTCCCTACAAACAAGATTTAGCACAGAATAGCACACTGAAAATTGCCACGAGTGTCCTTCTCTGTCCCTAAACTCAAGGATTGAAAATATGGAACAGCAAAATTGGTTTAGAACAGAATAGCACACTGACACTTTCCCTCACTGTCCTACTCTGTCCCTCCCTACAAACAAGATTTAGAACAGAATAGCACACTGATAATTTCCACGAGTGTCCTTCTCTGTCCCTAAACTCAAGGATTGAAAATATGGAACAGCAAAATTGGTTTAGAACAGAATAGCACACTGACACTTTCCCTCACTGTCCTACTCTGTCTCTCCCTACAAACAAGATTTAGCACAAAATAGCACACTGACACTTTCCCTCACTGTACCTCTCTGTCCCTAAACTCAAGGATTGAAAATATGGTTCAGCAAGATTGGTTTAGAACAGAATAGCACACTGACACTTTCCCTCACTGTACCTCTCTGTCCCTACAAACAAGGATTAGCACAGAATAGCACACTGTCACTGACACTCTCCCTACCTATCCTTATTTGTCCCTAAACACAAGGAATCCAGGATTAGTAAAGGAAAAATAATGACACTGTCCCTGCCTATGCTTCTCTTTCCCTGCTCCGGAACACACTACACAAGGCCGCCGCGCTGGCGGCCTTTTATAGTGTGGGGCGTGTACTAAACCCCCTCAGCAATAATTGGCCACAGGCATCCTGCCTGTGGCCAATCATTGCTCTCCTCGCTGCCGGCGCTGTGATTGGCCAAGCATGCGGGGTCACAGTGCATGCTTGGCCAATCACAGCGCCTGGATGACACTGCGATGGCGTAGTGCATTGTGGGCCGTTCGCGTCACTCGAATTTGGCGCGAACGGCCCAAATCGTTCGATCTTCGTCGAACGATCGAACAGCCGATGTTCGAGTCGAACGTATGTTCGACTCGAACACGAAGCTTATTCCTAATTATCACACACGGCGGTGGTCAGCACCAACCTGCTCGTGCAGGATAACGTCACAAATATGGCTCTGCCCGGCACGTTTTCCCATAATAGGCTTCGACTGGGAAAGGAGGCATTTTCTTTAATAACAATTAAACTTTTTCAGTTTTCAATCAAATGTTCAAAAGCAATTAAACATTTTATATCTCTTCCTTAATAGTATTTAAACATTTTTTCAGAAAATCTTTTGTAAAGGTAAAGATCTTTGTAGTAAGAAAGTGGAAGCATTACATGGGTGAAATATCTAACTGGACTGCTCAATAGGGATGAGCTCGGTGTACGAGTCGAACATACGTTCGACTCGAACATCGGCTGTTCGATCGTTCGACGAAGATCGAACGATTTGGGCCGTTCGCGCCTAATTCGAGTGACGCGAACAGCCCACAATGCACTACGCCATCGCAGTGTCATCCAGGCGCTGTGATTGGCCAAGCATGCACTGTGACCCCGCATGCTTGGCCAATCACAGCGCCGGCAGCGAGGAGAGCAATGATTGGCCACAGGCAGGATGCCTGTGGCCAATTATTGCTGAGGGTGTTTAGTACACGCCCCACACTATAAAAGGCCACCAGCATGGCGGCCTAGTGTAGTGTGTTCCGGAGCAGGGAAAGAGAAGCATAGGCAGGGACAGTGACATTTTTTTTTCTTGCTTAACCTGGATTCCTTTAGTTTAGGGAAAGAGAAGGATAGGTAGGGAGAGTGTCAGTGTGTTTTACTGTGCGAATCCTTGTTTCTAGGGACAGGGAAGGACAGTGAGGGAAATTCTCCTTGTGCTATAGTGTGCTAAAGCATTGATCATCAACCATCTTTAAAAAAACATTTTTTCTAGGGACAGAAAACTATAGGTAGGAAGAGTGTCAGTTTCTTTCACTGTGATAATCCTTGTTTCTAGGGACAGGGAAGGACAGTGAGGGAAATTCTCCTTGTGCTATAGTGTGCTAAAGCATTGATCATCAACCATCTTTAAAAAAACATTTTTTCTAGGGACAGAAAACTATAGGTAGGAAGAGTGTCAGTTTCTTTCACTGTGATAATCCTTGTTTCTAGGGACAGGGAAGGACAGTGAGGGAAATTCTCCTTGTGCTATAGTGTGCTAAAGCATTGATCATCAACCGTCTTTAAAAAAACATTTTTTCTAGGGACAGAAAACTATAGGTAGGAAGAGTGTCAGTTTCTTTCACTGTGATAATCCTTGTTTCTAGGGACAGGGAAGGACAGTGAGGGAAATTCTACTTGTGCTATAGTGTGCTAAAGCATTGATCATCAATCAGCTTTAAAAAAACATTTTTTTCTAGGGACAGAAAACTATAGGTAGGAAGAGTGTCAGTTTCTTTCACTGTGATAATCCTTGTTTCTAGGGACATGGAAGGACAGTGAGGGAAATTCTCCTTGTGCTATAGTGTGCTAAAGCATTGATCATCAACCGTCTTTAAAAAAACATTTTTTCTAGGGACAGAAAACTATAGGTAGGAAGAGTGTCAGTTTCTTTCACTGTGATAATCCTTGTTTCTAGGGACAGGGAAGGACAGTGAGGGAAATTCTCCTTGTGCTATAGTGTGCTAAAGCATTGATCATCAACCATCTTTAAAAAAACATTTTTTCTAGGGACAGAAAACTATAGGTAGGAAGAGTGTCAGTTTCTTTCACTGTGATAATCCTTGTTTCTAGGGACAGGGAAGGACAGTGAGGGAAATTCTACTTGTGCTATAGTGTGCTAAAGCATTGATCATCAACCGTCTTTAAAAAAACATTTTTTCTAGGGACAGAAAACTATAGGTAGGAAGAGTGTCAGTTTCTTTCACTGTGATAATCCTTGTTTCTAGGGACAGGGAAGGACAGTGAGGGAAATTCTACTTGTGCTATAGTGTGCTAAAGCATTGATCATCAATCAGCTTTAAAAAAACATTTTTTCTAGGGACAGAAAACTATAGGTAGGAAGAGTGTCAGTTTCTTTCACTGTGATAATCCTTGTTTCTAGGGACAGGGAAGGACAGTGAGGGAAATTCTCCTTGTGCTATAGTGTGCTAAAGCATTGATCATCAACCGTCTTTAAAAAAACATTTTTTCTAGGGACAGAAAACTATAGGTAGGAAGAGTGTCAGTTTCTTTCACTGTGATAATCCTTGTTTCTAGGGACAGGGAAGGACAGTGAGGGAAATTCTCCTTGTGCTATAGTGTGCTAAAGCATTGATCATCAACCATCTTTAAAAAAACATTTTTTCTAGGGACAGAAAACTATAGGTAGGAAGAGTGTCAGTTTCTTTCACTGTGATAATCCTTGTTTCTAGGGACAGGGAAGGACAGTGAGGGAAATTCTCCTTGTGCTATAGTGTGCTAAAGCATTGATCATCAACCGTCTTTAAAAAAACATTTTTTCTAGGGACAGAAAACTATAGGTAGGAAGAGTGTCAGTTTCTTTCACTGTGATAATCCTTGTTTCTAGGGACAGGGAAGGACAGTGAGGGAAATTCTACTTGTGCTATAGTGTGCTAAAGCATTGATCATCAATCAGCTTTAAAAAAAACATTTTTTCTAGGGACAGAAAACTATAGGTAGGAAGAGTGTCAGTTTCTTTCACTGTGATAATCCTTGTTTCTAGGGACAGGGAAGGACAGTGAGGGAAATTCTACTTGTGCTATAGTGTGCTAAAGCATTGATCATCAATCAGCTTTAAAAAAACATTTTTTCTAGGGACAGAAAACTATAGGTAGGAAGAGTGTCAGTTTCTTTCACTGTGATAATCCTTGTTTCTAGGGACAGGGAAGGACAGTGAGGGAAATTCTCCTTGTGCTATAGTGTGCTAAAGCATTGATCATCAACCATCTTTAAAAAAAACATTTTTTCTAGGGACAGAAAACTATAGGTAGGAAGAGTGTCAGTTTCTTTCACTGTGATAATCCTTGTTTCTAGGGACAGGGAAGGACAGTGAGGGAAATTCTCCTTGTGCTATAGTGTGCTAAAGCATTGATCATCAACCGTCTTTAAAAAAACATTTTTTCTAGGGACAGAAAACTATAGGTAGGAAGAGTGTCAGTTTCTTTCACTGTGATAATCCTTGTTTCTAGGGACAGGGAAGGACAGTGAGGGAAATTCTCCTTGTGCTATAGTGTGCTAAAGCATTGATCATCAACCATCTTTAAAAAAACATTTTTTCTAGGGACAGAAAACTATAGGTAGGAAGAGTGTCAGTTTCTTTCACTGTGATAATCCTTGTTTCTAGGGACAGGGAAGGACAGTGAGGGAAATTCTACTTGTGCTATAGTGTGCTAAAGCATTGATCATCAACCGTCTTTAAAAAAACATTTTTTCTAGGGACAGAAAACTATAGGTAGGAAGAGTGTCAGTTTCTTTCACTGTGATAATCCTTGTTTCTAGGGACAGGGAAGGACAGTGAGGGAAATTCTACTTGTGCTATAGTGTGCTAAAGCATTGATCATCAATCAGCTTTAAAAAAACATTTTTTCTAGGGACAGAAAACTATAGGTAGGAAGAGTGTCAGTTTCTTTCACTGTGATAATCCTTGTTTCTAGGGACAGGGAAGGACAGTGATGGAAATTCTCCTTGTGCTATAGTGTGCTAAAGCATTGATCATCAACCATCTTTAAAAAAACATTTTTTCTAGGGACAGAAAACTATAGGTAGGAAGAGTGTCAGTTTCTTTCACTGTGATAATCCTTGTTTCTAGGGACAGGGAAGGACAATGAGGGAAATTCTACTTGTGCTATAGTGTGCTAAAGCATTGATCATCAACCGTCTTTAAAAAAACATTTTTTCTAGGGACAGAAAACTATAGGTAGGAAGAGTGTCAGTTTCTTTCACTGTGATAATCCTTGTTTCTAGGGACAGGGAAGGACAGTGAGGGAAATTCTCCTTGTGCTATAGTGTGCTAAAGCATTGATCATCAATCAGCTTTAAAAAAACATTTTTTCTAGGGACAGAAAACTATAGGTAGGAAGAGTGTCAGTTTCTTTCACTGTGATAATCCTTGTTTCTAGGGACAGGGAAGGACAGTGAGGGAAATTCTCCTTGTGCTATAGTGTGCTAAAGCATTCCTCATCAACCATCTTTGAAATCCTTGTTTTTTGGACAGTCAGGGAAATTGTCGTTGTGCTATTCTGTGCAAAAGCAATCATCCTCAACCATATTTAGAAATCCTTAAGTAAAGGGACAGAGAAGGACACCTGAAGGTAGCCCTTATTGCTTTTTTCCCATCTCCCTGCAGGCCATCTATTAGAATGTCTGGAAGGCAAACAAGGAGAGGCAGACAGTCAGGAGGCAATAAAAGAGGGCAAGCAGGCTCTGTGTCTGGGGGCAACAGTGCTGGTCGTGGACGCGGTGCATTGTCATCAGCACATGGCCATGGGACACGCTTGTCCTTCTTTTCGGCAGCTGGACATGTTGAGCCACATCATGCCGAAGACTTGGTAGAGTGGATGACCAAGCCCTCCTCCTCCTCCTCATCCTCTCTCACCCAGGCTCAGGGTACTGGCAAAGCAGCTGCCAAAGTGTCCTCTTCCCTGGTATCAATGTCAGACTCATCATCAGTCACTCCTTCCCTAGACCCACCATGTCCTCCTCCTGAAGAGTCCCCCGAACTGTTTGAGCACAGTGTTGGGTACATGCTCCAGGAGGATGCCCAGCGTTTCGAAGGGTCTGATGATGAAACCCAGCTACAGGAAGGCAGTAGCGTGAGAGCAGACAGAGGGGATGCTCAAGAAGGACACCAATCTGGCAGTCATGTTCCAGCAGCTGCAGCATACTGCCAGATTGGCTCCAGTGATGAGGAGGGAGGGGATGATGAGGTCACTGACTCCACGTGGGTGCCTAATAGGAGAGAGGAGGAGGAGGAGGATGAGGAGGAGGCACATCTCCAACGAGGCAGGATGCCCTTTGGTGGCCAGCGTAAGGGCAGTACACCGACGGAATCACACCGCAGAGCTCCGCCTGTGCAGGGCGCTGCCTCTGCCCGTCATTCAAAAAGTTCTTTGGTGTGGGCCTTTTTTGAGGCTAGTGCATCAGATCGTACAGCTGCTGTTTGCAACATATGTCTCAAGCGTATATCGCGTGGCCAAAACATCAGCCGCTTGGGTACCACATGCCTGACCAGACATATGTTGACCTGCCATGCAGCTCGTTGGCAAGCCTACCTCAAAGACCCACACCAAAGAACAAAGCGGACCTCTCCTTGCACCGCATCAGCTGGGATCTCCAACCCCACTATAACTTCAGTCCTGTCTGAAACATGCACTGAGAGGAATGAAGGTGTAGAATTAGGTGTGTCACAGCCAAGTAGTTGCGGCCACTCTGCTAGCAGTACACCGACGTCCGATTCTAGCAGGCAAATTTCCCTGCCCCAGCTGCTGGACCGTCGAAAGAAGTTCACTCCCAGCCATCCACATGCCCAGCGGTTGAATGCTAGCTTGGCTAAATTGCTAGCGCTTCAACTGCTGCCTTTTCAGTTGGTAGACTCGGCCCCCTTCCGTGAGTTTGTGCAATGTGCGGTTCCTCAGTGGCAGGTTCCCAAACGCCACTTTTTTGCACGGAAGGCGATTCCGGCTCTCTACAGGCATGTGGAAGGCAATGTCTTGGCCTCCCTGGACAGGGCGGTCAGCGGTAAGGTGCATATTACCGCTGACTCATGGTCCAGCAGGCATGGACAGGGACGTTACCTTTCTTTCACGGCCCATTGGGTCACTCTTTTGGCAGCTGGGAAGGATGCAGGACAAGGTGCAGTAGTGTTGGAGGTTGTTCCACCGCCACGCCTCCAAAATGCTACTACTGGTTGTGACACACCTCTCTCCTCCACCCCCTCCTCTTCTTCTTCCTCCATGGCCTCTTCCTGTGGTTTGTCCTCTGAACCAGCGGTGCTCCGTAGCCGTTCAAGGGGCTACGCAAGTACGCAGGCAAAAAGATGCCATGCCGTGCTTGCGCTGGTGTGTTTGGGGGACAGAAGCCACACTGGGGCAGAGGTCCTGTCTGCTCTGCAGGGCCAGGCCGAGAGGTGGTTGACGCCACGCCAGCTTAAGCCAGGAATGGTGGTTTGCGACAATGGCACCAACCTCCTCTCCGCCCTCCGACAGGGACAACTGACCCATGTGCCCTGTGTGGCTCACGTCCTTAACCTGGTGGTGCAGCGGTTCTTGGGCAGGTACCCGGGCTTACAGGATGTCCTGAGGCAGGCCAGGAAAGTCTGTGTGCATTTCCACAGATCTTATAATGCCAGTGCTCGCCTGGCTGAGCTGCAAAAGGAGTTGAACCTGCCCAAGAACCGCCTTATATGTGACATGCCCACCAGGTGGAACTCAACGTTGCCCATGCTGCAGCGGCTGCACACGCAGCAGAGGGCCATCAATGAGTACCTGTGCGACTACGGCACCAGGACAGGGTCAGGGGAGCTTGGTTTTTTTTCTCCACGCCAGTGGGGCATGATCAGGGATGCATGCACTGTCCTGGCACCATTTGAGGAGGCCACGAGGATGGTGAGCAGTGACAGTGCATGCATCAGTGACACTGTACCTCTTGTCCACCTGTTGGAGCACACGCTGCGTGGAATAATGGACAGGGCACTTGAGGCAGAACAGAGGCAGGAAGAGGAGGACTTCCTTGCCTCTCAAGGCCCCCTTTACCCAGACAGTGTTCCTTCTGTCCCACCCATCGCACAGGAAGAGGAGGAGGAGGAGGAGGATTGTGTCAGCATGGAGGTGGAGGCTGGCACTCAGCATCATCAGCAGCAGTCTTTTAGGGATGATTTACAGTCCCAAGAAACCAGTGGACTTGTACGTGGCTGGGAGGAGGTGGCTGCGGATCATGTCGTCCTTAGTGACCCAGAGGACTCCGGACCGAATGCCTCAGCAAACCTACGCTGCATGGCCTCCCTGATCCTGCAAAGTCTGCGGAAGGATCCTCGTATTCTTCGGATCAAGGAGAGGGACCATTACTGGCTGGCCACTCTCCTTGATCCACGGTACAAGGGTAAGGTTGCGGACCTTATGTTACCGTCGCAGAGGGAGCAGAGGATGAGACAACTCCGGGAGGCCTTGCAGAAAGGTCTGTGCAACGCGTTCCCAGAGACTGGGAGGTTACAAACTCCTGGTCCTGGACAACGAGTTGCTGAGGCTTCGGCCAGTCAAAGAAGGAGCGGTGGGGAAGGTGGCCGTCTGACCGATGCGTTCAGACAATTCTTTAGTCCGCAGCCCCAAAGTATGATCGGTTCCAGCAACCATCGCCAGCGTCTGATAAACATGGTGCAGGAATATCTAGGGGCAAGGTCAGACTTGGACACCTTCCCCACCGAAAATCCTCTGGCTTACTGGGTCTTGAGGATGGATCACTGGCCAGAGCTTGCACAGTATGCAATTGAGCTACTGGCCTGTCCTGCATCCAGCGTTCTTTCGGAACGCACATTCAGTGCTGCTGGAGGATTTGTCACGGATCACAGGGTGCGCCTGTCCACCGACTCGGTTGATCGACTAACTTTCATCAAGATGAACCAGTCTTGGATCACCACCAGCTACCACACACCTGATGCTGATATAACAGACTAATTGATTTTAACATGTCACATCCCTTCAAGACTGATGCTGAGTGCCTGTGCTGTTATGTTGACTGGCTATCCTCCTCCTCCGAGTCCTCAATGATACGATTGATGATGATAGCTTGGAAGATCATTTTTGTTTATGGGTGCCGCCACCAGTGGCTAAGGCCCAATTTTTCAGCCCCTGTTTTACAGGGGCGTGTAATTACAATTTTTTTAGCAATAATTTGCCATAGGGCTCATTGCTGTGCTCCAAGTACAGTATCTGTGAGGGGTTGGAGTGTTGTGCCACCAGTGCCTAAGGCCCAATTTTTCAGCCCCTGTTTAACAGGGGCGTGTCATTACAATTTTTGAAGCAATACTTTGCAACAGGGCTCATTGCTGTGCTCCAAGTACAGTATCTGTGAGGGGTTGTAGTGTTGTGCCACCAGTGCCTAAGGCCCAATTTTTCAGCCCCTGTTCAACAGGGGCATGTAATTACAATTCTTGATCTAATAATTCACAGCAGGGCCCATTGCTGCACCCACCAAGAGTAACTCTGAGGGCTTACAGTGTTGTGGCAACGCCACCACCACCACCACCACGAAAGGCCCAATTTTTCAGCCCCTGTTCAAAAGGGGCATGTAATTACAATTCTTGATCTAATAATTCACAGCAGGGCCCATTCCTGCACCCACCAAGAGTAACTCTGAGGGCTTACAGTGTTGTGGCAACACCACCACCACCACCACCACCACGAAAGGCCCAATTTTTCAGCCCCTGTTCAACAGGGGCATGCAATTACAATTCTTGATCTAATAATTCACAGCAGGGCCCATTGCTGCACCCACCAAGAGTAACTGTCAGGGCTTACAGTGTTGTGGCACCAGCACCACCATCAAAGGCCCAATTTTTACTACCACTGTTCAACAATTATATGTAATTAAAATTCCTGATATAATAGTTGACAGCAGGGCGTTCCAGCACCAACCAAGAGTAACTGTGAGTGCTTACAGTGTTGTGCCAACACCAACAACTAAGGGGCCTATTTCTGCAGAGTATATACGGCAGGTCCCTACTTTCAAACATCCAACTTACAAACGACTCCTACTTGCAAACGCAAGAAGACAACAGGAAGTGAGAGGAAATCTACCCCTTGGAAGGAAAATTCTCTCCTGTAAGAATTAATATGGGAGAAAGGTGTCTCCTCTGTACTGATGCTTTATCAGCAATCCTTGTTTCAAGAAAAACACCACATTTCAAAAACAGTTGTCATTGGGACGGAAAGTGAGGTGAAATGTTCTGAACAGGGGCACAGACAGCAAAACAAATATTACAGGGGTGATAACCCTTACCTATGTTTTCCAAAAAGTTTAAAAATAGATTTTTGGGCTGGAGCTACACTTAAACAATGTACCTGTTCAAAATTACAAACAGATTCTACATAAGAACAAACCTACAGTCCCTGTCTTGTATGCACCGCCTGTATACGGCTGTTCAGAGTATATAGGGCCTTTTTTATTTTATGTGCGGGGTTCCCCTTAATATCCATACAAGACCCAAAGGGGCTGGTAATGGGCTGGGGTAGGGGGGGGGGTCATGGGGTAGCTATGCCATTTTTCTTAAAGATTTTCATCCATATTACCGGGACCAGACATTACATTAAAGCCGCAAGCAGTTTTAAATGGCTTTTTTTTCCTTTAGTGTCATTTTGTGCAGGGACAGTTCTAAACACGGGAAACACGTGGCACTTCACAGGCATACTTTAGACACCCCCCAGGTACGATATTTAAAGGAATATTTGACTTTTTTTTTTTCACTTTATGCATCATTAAAATGACTGCTCCCGAAAAACGACCGTTTTTAAAACTTCTTTTTGCATTGATACATGTCCCCTGGTGCAGAACCCGGGTTCCCAAACCCTTTTTAGGACAATAACATGCATAATAGTCGTTATAATTAGCACTTTAGAATTCGAACGTTCGCATCCATTGTATTTAATAGGGTTCTAATGTTCGTACGAACTTTCGGTCCGTTCGCGGGTTCTGGTGCGAACCGAACCCGGGGGTGTTCGGCTCATCACTACTGCTCAACCATAAATTGGCCTCAGTGCATATATTCAGTTCTAATCCTATAAATACATTTGCATTGTTTGATGCCATAATTCACTAATACATTTTGAAATTGACATGCCAGATGTCTAATCATAACTTTGTCTTCTTTCCCCTGTTTGCCTCTGTTGCTTAGTGATAATAGTTTTTTTGAGCTGATGATGTCAAGGTACAGGAAGTAAAATTTAGCCTCTGCCATTCAGCTTCTTGGTTTTGCTTTTTTTCTGAAGATATATTTAACAAATGGGGTTTACCGATGATTGAAATGAATAAATCAAATAAAAGAATTTCAATAGTCTCTATAGGAAAACCATGTAAAGCCTATTAATGTTTTTTCAGCCTCCAATTGCATAAAAGCAGTTCCAGATGTAATTATTGGTCATCCATTTGTTTTAACCCTATAATATAGAACAGCTTTACATGTTATTTAAATACATTATATCTGTACTATTATTGTTGTTATTATTATTATTACAATAGTTATTATGTATTCTTTCTTGAAATGTATTACATTACAGAAACACAATTTTTCCAGAGCAGTTTATCAGATGCACAGCTCTGGAAAAAGCTGCAGTTGGACAATAGTTGGTGGACATAAAAAAAAAAAAGATATACAATTAACAGTCCTACATTAATAACAGGGTTATTCACAAGTAAATTATTTCTGCACTGTATTCCTGACTGTTGGCTTAAGCCAGTTTCTGACCCCTATTTTATAGTAGGGATTTTCTGCTCATTGTAATTCCAAGTAAGCACTAGGAATTGTTTAAAATTGCACAGATGTAGAATATTAAGTAAAGTAAAATCTTACCCATGGGACACAAAGAGCAAAACAAAGCCTCACATGGGGTTTTAAACATTCTGTATTATAAACAAAACTATAAAAAAGTGTTGGCTAGAAATATACTTTAATCCAGTCTTATCTCATGGACTCTCTGCTGATTACTAGCAGGTTGGCCTTGCAGAGAACATTAGCCCCCCAAATTAAAGGAAGCTATCTATGTGGGAAGCAAGTAAACATATGGCATACTCTGGGTAAAAATTAACACATCATTTGATGGGAATACTGATAGGATAAAAAAAGTAAAAATTTTCAACTAGACCCCCCAATTTCTGGCTGTGAAGCTGTTAATCAATGGAGAGCTTGTGAGACCTGCCTGAGTTGTGTTTTCTTGGCTCTTATGGCGTTGACCTAGGATGGGTAAATTTATAGTTGTCTATCTTGTTTTCAAATATTACCCTGCTCTGCCAGATTCGGTAACCTTCAGTGTTTTCTGCATTTCTGGTGCTTAGAAGATCAATTTTGACCATTAATATTTAGTTAGCTTTGTCGCAAATAATTTGTGTGCTTCTGAAGACCTTCTGTGATTCATGTAAGGGATAGGGTTAATCAAAGGTTTCCCCACCCACAGGGGTCCACAATGTAAAGCATTTGATCCCCTGCATAGTTCCCCTGCATCCATGAAACTTACTGTATGGTACATATACTGACCATCGTATTGATTGCTGACTCTGACCAGCCCACGTAGCGATGACAAAACGAATCAACCAATAGCAAGAAGGATGGTCAGATCCAGCCACTGGGAAGCTTGTTCGATTCTTGCACCACTGGTTTCAGGGGTTTCTTGTTGAGATATAAAAGTGATCAGATTGTGTAGTCTGAATGGAGGTGCCTGCTATTCATAGTGAGCAATATTTGAAATAAAAATGTCTACTTTAACACAGTATTTAACCCTTTCCATACAGGGCTTTTTATACCACTTCCATACCGGGCCTATTCTGGCACTTCTCTCCTACATGTACAAATCATCATTCTTTTGCTAGAAAATTACTCAGAACCCCCAAACATTATATATGGTTTTTTTAGCAGACACCCTAGGGAATAAAATGACGGTCAATGCAACTTTTTATCTTGCACAGTATTTGCGCAATAATTTTTCAAACGCCTTTTTTGGGGAAAAAAATGGTTTCACGAATTGAAAAATAACAAAACAGTAAAGTTACTTACTAGCCGCAATGGCGGCTTTGTTTACATCTGAGGACCCGGGCGTGACGTCATCACATCGCGCCCGGGCCTCCGACGGTCATAGAGATGACTGGTGACTATCTGGTCACCAGTCATCTCTATGCTCGTCACGTGACCCACCACCAGCGCCGGACGATTCTCTCCGGGTCCCCGATGGCACGGGAGAGCCCGGAAAAGCACCGGATGGCGGTGGGAGAGGGGGATGTCCCCTCCCGCCGCCTATAAGAACAATCAAGCGGTGGAACCGCCGCTATGATCGTTCTTATGGTGTGCAGAATCGCCAGCTGAAAACAAAGATATCTGAATGATGCCTCTAGCTGCAGGCATCATTCAGATACCCCCCTCAAACCCAGGACGTCATATGACGTCCACCCGGAGGGAGAGAGGGTTCCTGCCAGCGTCATTTTACAATGACCCGATATGGAAGTGGTTAAGCAAAACTGCACCCAAACAAGCCTTATTTTATATAATACTTTAATTTCTGACAAATAAATAGTGTCATTAAACACTCCTTATTCTTACCTAAAATACACTTTACCCTTTTAGCCCCATTTCTTTCAAGTGGTTGAATTATCGTAAGTATTTGTAAACATTGGCAAATTCAAACTTTTTGATTCGCTACTATTAAATAAACAGTTGCTAAATCAAAAGTGTAGAAATATAATAAAACAACATTAATCAAGCTGCAGGTGCTGTCAGCTATATCCTCAGTTCAACAACAGGTCAACCCCTGGAGTCCTGAAACTATAGGAGTGAAGGTCAGTATCTTTTTAATATTTTTTTAATTGTGCTTATCTTTGAATACAGTGCCAGAATTCAGAAATAATTACAAAAAATAAAAGTATTAAAAAAAATGCTCAATGGAAGTCAGCTTTACTTTGTAGTAAGTGAGTAATGTAAAATGTTTTTAGTAATGTATTTGGTTTTAATACAAAATTTCAAGATATGTATTTGAGATTACTTAGTGCTTAAAGGGGTTGTAAAGTCCCAAGGTTTTTCACCTTATTGCATTCTATGCATTAGGTGAAAAACCTTCTGTGCTGCAGCTGCCCCCCAGAGCCCCCCTTTTACTTACATAGACACGATCCAATCCAGCAATGTTCATGAGCCCAAACGGCTCCAGCCGCTGTCTCCGTCTTCATTGGATAGATTGATAGCAGCAGGAGCCATTGGCACCCACTGCTGTTTATCTAATCCTGTGACGCAGGGGGCGGGGCCGAGTCCTGCTGTCTGTGTCAATGGACGCAGCAGGGGGACTCGTGAGCACACCTGCACGGGTTCCCCCATGGAAAGAGGCTCTCTGTGGGGGTACCTGATTAAGAGAGCCTGGAGCGCCGCCAGGGCACCCCAGAAGAAGAGGATCAGGGCTGCTCTGTGCAAAACCCTTGCACAGAGCAGGTAAGTATAACATCCTTGTTATTTAAAAAAAAAAAAAAAAAAACCTTTACAGTTACTTTAAGGATAACTGTAAGTATATTAAAACCACATGACTTAAAACAGAAAATAAATTATTTAAAAAGCATATAAACATTTAGTCTTTGTGTGTATAGGTCAATGTATGACAGTGTTGTTACAAAAAAGCATTATTAGTCAGGGTGTGCACAATTACAGGAAACATACTTCTTTGAAAATGCTCAATGGCATTCCAGATCAGAGAAGCCCAATAAATTAGGTTTGCAATATCTATGCTTTCACCTGCACTGCTTGTGATATGTGACAGGAAGTAGTGATATCATTATTATATAAGTGCATTTGCCAAATCAGCATTGTAGATGATTTTTTAAGGATGAAGGGAAAACTGAGCTTGTAAGGTGTTTGACAGGGGTGTTGCTAGGATTGTGAATAACCTGGGCCACTCAGAGAAGAATGAGGTGGCACATGCCATAGTGAATCGTGAGCATGGCAAAATTGCACTAATATAACTTGGGTATGGGAATATGGTGGAAGGATGGAAGTGCCTTCGTCCCAATCCATAGAGAAAATGCCTTCTGTGGTATTTACTGAAAGACAGCTTGGTATCTTACTTGTTTTTAGTGTACTTTTTTGTGGCTCTGTACACCAGAATATACAGCGTGGTTAGTCTTTATCATTATATTTCTTATAATGTTATGATCATTATATTATTTGTGATACCTATTTCAATGTTTATTTTGTAGAACATCTACCTCTATCCTACTTAAAAGCATCCCTGAAGAAGATATGCAATATCGCACTATTCGAAATGCGTTGTATGCTCTTGTAGTTTTCTTGGTTGTCTGAGGTTATGTTCCCATTTCTATGCCGTAACCATTGTACATTATTCCTAGCCGCAATGTTTTAATATTTTTACTATTGTCTAATAAAGTTTTGTCATTTTTTATGTTTCCTGGAGCATATTGTCTGTGTTGCCATTCATAAAGTCCCACAAATTTGGAGGGTATTCCTTTTCACTAATATAACTTGAGCCTACTTGCTGTGTACACAGTGATCTATGCCACAACCCTTGTACCCACAAAATATGCTTTAATTGCCACAACACAAGCAAGAGTCTAACAGACACATACAAATCTCAGCACAATTATTTGTAAAAATAAAATGCTTTCATTACATATGTAGCGGGGTGTTCCCCTTTAATGCAGAGAGACAAGAAGTTCCAGGTGAGAGGTGAGTCGGGAGGAAGTAAAGAGACATTACTGGAAGTGAAAGCAGAGGAGAGAGAGAGACTACATCTCCCAGTACATCTTGCAGCACCCAGGGTACATTGCTCCGGAACAGAGACTGCTGGGGCAGACTTTATAAAGGGGAGGTGGGGTTTGTTCGGTCTCTTTGGACACCCCCTCTCCTAGCAAGAGGATCTCTGTGCTGAACTGCTTTGTGCACAAGGCCTGAAGCCTGGGCCTTGTGCTCCTTTCCAAAGAGCCCTCTGCCAGCCTAGCAGAACCTTAGAGACATCTTCTCATCCTTGCTGCAGTACACCAGAAGGATTGAAGACTTGGATGTCGGTGGATTCCTGTTCCTAGACGAATCGATGGAGGAAACGGACTTGGACTTGTCCGGGTGGTGAGAGCTGTTTAAAGACAGACACTTTATCTTTACTATTCGTTGGGATTACAAAGTTGTTCTTCAAGTGCACCACCGAAAAGATTGCTAGCGAATATTGTTTCACTGAACTTCCATTTAGATCAGTCAGGCCTGACTGCATAGGTAGACATTGCTGGGTGTTAGTCTACCCATGAGGGGAAGTAGCTGTAAAAGGGCAGCGCTAGAGTTGCATAGCAATACTTTATTATTCTGATTACTCTGTTTATCTTTATTACTGTTTATTGCAGGGATCTGCAACTTATAATACTGTTGTTTATTACTTGCCCATTAGCCTCAGTAAAATATCTAGGTCAAGTACATTGGTGTCAGTTTCACTTACTTTAATAGAAGTTTTAAAGTATATCACTGTGTGTGTTTGCCATAGGACTGCGTCACCTAAAGTTGCGGTCACGCGGTCCTATCTCCCCTTACTAGCTGTGCCAGTGGGGGGTTGAGCATATTGCCGGGGCTTGGCGGAGCTGTCTTCAGGGCCCAACTAAATCTGCGGCCTTATTAGTTGGAGGTATCGCTACACGTGGGGGTTCTCGTCCGGGATCCTGATACAGCAGGTGAACGCCTGAAGTGCCGGCATGGACCCCACCAAAGTAGTCCAATGGTGCGAAGCAGAAGGGACACGCTCAGAAGCGAGCATGGCCATTGAACTTCCAGGGAGTGACTGGAGAGAGAAACAAATTAAAGAAGTGGTACAAATATTGTCCCCGGATAGAAAGGCTTACGTGGTCGCAATGAGACCAGACTCAAGGACCAACTGCACCTATGCACTGATAGAGTGGGGACAGGATGTCCCTGAAAACTTCCACGGTGCCAGTATAAAATTGTCCGAAAAGACTGAGTTCCACCTGACACATCCCAGTCAGAAGCAGTTAGAACCCTTGGACAGGAAAGCAGGGGCTGCTGTTAAATCGCAGGCAGAGCAACAGCTGAGTGATCTGAAACGACAGTACCGTGACATACAAGAGAGGTTTCAGGAGACTTCCAGTATGATAGCTGAACGCATTAAGGAGTTACGTGTCGCTCCTGAGGATCAGAAAGATGGTCAGATAAAGCCCAAACCTGGGAAGGTACCGAAGAAACAAGCTCAGGGTCGCCTGCAGGAAGTAACCATCCGGAAGGATTTCCGCATTGATGGCCAGATAGGAGAAAGAGGGCAGAAGGACAAACTGTCCTACACCAACCTCCTACACCAAATAGAGTTGGGGTTACAGAAAGGATATCAGGAATCTGAAATTAGAGAGGCTGTAATCCATGCCATCAGCCCAGGTTCAAGTGTCAGGGGCATGTTAGAGAGGAAGGGTGGATTGACCCTGAACCAGCTAAAGAGGATACTGAAAAGCTATTATGAGGAGGAAGATGCCGCCGAGTTATTTCATCGACTGATAAATATGACCCAGGAGAGTGGAGAGACTCCTCAGAACTTCCTATTCCGGGCCATTGAGCTCAAGGACCGCCTGTTGTCCACATCCAAGGATGAAGGAAATGGGGAGCATTTTGGAGTCGAGCTAGTCCAAAAGAAATTCCGGAGATCTGTGACTACGGGATTGAGGAGTGACTACATCAAGCTACAGCTGAAGCAGCATTTGGAAGATCCCTCAACTCCGGATGAGGTCCTCATTGAGAAAATGAATGAAGCAGATAAGATGGAGATTGAGAAGGACCAAAAACAGAGGAAACTTCAATCTCCTAGCACCACAAGTGCCAAAGTACAACAGATAGATGTCCCTTCAGACACTCGGGAGCTTAGTGTACTGGCAGCAAGCACTGAACAGGGATCATGGTCTTCACCTATTCACCACTTCCCCACAAGTCAGACTGGACTGGAGGAGCTGTTCCAGACCCAGAAAGAAATACTAGAGATGATGACGATGTTGATGACTCGTCTGGTGAAACCCCAGACAGACGAGGTCTCACCACTCATGGCACCAAAGACCCCTACCACTAACCGCTCTATGAAACCAATACAGAGAGCCTGCTTCAAATGTGGAGGAAAAGGACATCTCAGGCGAGTATGCCCAAGCCTGGTAGTTGAGGAAAAGTCCAAACAGCTGGCGGGAAACTTCAGCGGGCCCCGGTGAAGGAGCCGACCGGGTGCCCATCATTTTCAGTGAGTTCCAAACTGAATGAGAAGCTAAGGAAGAGAAAAGACAAAACTCCTCAGAGGAACTATAGTATCCCTCAGCAGGGGTACACCCCAAAGAGAGAGGGCCAGACCCCTCAGAAGAGGCACAGCATTCCCCAAAGGGAATGCACACCTAAGAAAAACTATAATATCCCTCAGCAGGTCTGTACGCCCATTAAAAGGAGGGAAATCGATGCATACCAGGCCCAAGAAAGACTAAAGTCAAAAGGGAGATGGACGAGAGAGAGTCCGAAGGGAAAGGACCAGAAGAAGGCGACTCCTGCCAGGCCATATCCGGAGAAGCTGGTAGGCCCATCTCCTGTAGTGCCCATTCAAGTGGAGGGAGTCTACACCAGAGCCATCTTGGATACTGGGGCACAAGTGACCCTACTATACCGGGATTTCCACGATAAGCACTTGAGTCATCTGTCCATCCAGAACATAGAGGAGCTGGAAATATGGGGAATTGGAACCCAGAGCTTCCCCTATGATGGCTATCTGCCCATCCGGATGACCTTTGACCCATCTGTGGCTGGGAAGGCCGAAGTGTTTGACACCCTGGCAGTTGTGTGCCCTCGGCCGCCAGGAGCCAACAAGAGCTCCCTTATAATAGGGACAAACACGGACCTGGTCCGAAGACTCCTGACCCCTTTAGTGGAAGAGAAGGGGCAAGCAGCCACCAAGATCCATCCCATGCTGAGGACGGCTTACCAAAGGCTGGTCCTAGAGCAGAAGACCCCGGTGGAGGGGATAGGGAAGGTGTGGAGACTTGGAAGAGGAGGGGTAGTGTTGCAGCCTGGCGAAGTAACCTGTCTCAGAGCCACTGTGAAGCTTACTTGGGAGCAGCCTGGACCCTTTGTCGTGCTGGAATCCGACCCAAAAGGAGAGTCCTCAGGTCTGGAAGTGATACCAGAAGTGATTCCGCTGAAGGTTCTGAAGAAGGCCCATTGTAGAGTTCCAGTGAGTGTTAGAAAAAGGGATTTTTATAACAGCTTACCTGTAAAATCCTTTTCTTGGAGTACATCACGGGACACAGAGCGACTTAGTCATTACTAATGGGTTATATAGTTTACCTTCAGGTGCTGGCACTGGCAACTTCCAAACCGGAAGTACCCTCCCCTATATAAGCCCCTCCCATCCGGGAGCACCTCAGTTTTGTAGCAAAGCAATAAGTGTCCCAAAAAGAGGGGTGGGAGCTCTGTGTCCCGTGATGTACTCCAAGAAAAGGATTTTACAGGTAAGCTGTTATAAAAATCCCTTTTTCTTTTTCGTACATCACGGGACACAGAGCGACTTAGTCATTACTAATGGGACGTCCCAAAGCAATGCCAAATGAGGGGAGGGATACACTATACATAAGCTGGGCGCCATCAGGCATGAGGATCTTTTGCGGCCTGCAACACACTGCGCCCAAAGGCGACATCCTCCTGACTTCTAACGTCTACCTGGTAGAATCTAGTAAACGTGTGTACTGAAGACCATGTTGCGGCCTTACAGACTTGAGCCAGGGAGGCCTGGTGATGCACTGCCCATGAAGTTCCAACTGCTCTTGTGGAGTGCGCCCTAACTTTGAATGGAGGCGGTCTCTTTCTCAAGCCATAGGCTTGTATTATGACCTGTCGAATCCACTTGGCTAAAGTACATTTTGATGCTGCCTGACCCTTTCTGGGGCCTTCCGGCAGAATAAACAAAGTATCCGTTCTGCGAATCTGAGCAGTGGCTTTTAGATAAGCCTTAACTGCTCTTACTACATCCAAAGAATGCAATAACTTTTCCTCTACCGAGCTAGGTTTGGGGAAAAAAGAAGGAAGAACCACATCTTGGTTCAAATGAAACCTCGATACCACCTTAGGAAGAAAGGCTGGATGAGGACGTAATACTACTCTGTCCTTATGGACAACCAGATATGGCTCCTTACAGGACAAGGCGGCTAATTCCGATACTCTTTTAGCCGAACAAATGGCTACTAAGAAAATCAATTTCCTGGTGAGAAGAACCAAGGAAATGTGTTGCAATGGTTCAAACGGTTGTTTCTGTAGAACCGACAGAACCAGGTTTAAGTCCTATGGACATATGGGAATACTAACCGGAGGGCTAATACGCATCACTCCTTGTATGAAAGCTTTGACTACTGAATGCGAAGCCAAGGGCCTTTGAAAAAATATTGACAAGGCCGAAATCTGACCCTTGATAGTACTCAAGGCCAGCTTCCTATCTACAGCCCACTGTAGGAAGTCCAAAATCCTACCTATTACGTACTTACGTGGATGCCATTTCTTGGCCTCACACCATGTAATGTACGCCTTCCAGATCCTATAATAGATCTGCCTGGATACCGGCTTCCTGGCATTGATCATGGTAGATACCACAGAATTAGAGAGCCCTCTCTTTTTCAGAATGTGGGCTTCAATAGCCAGGCCGTCAAGCCTAGGGCTGGTAAGGAAGGGTGGTATATCGGTCCTTGCGACAGCAGGTTCGGACGATGTGGGAGGGTCCAAGGACTCCTCACTGACATTTTTACAATCTCCGCGTACCATGCCCTTCGGGGCCACGCTGGAGCCACCAGAATCACTGGTTTCTTTTCTACCCTGATTCTGCGGATTAATCGCGGTAACAATTGTGGCGGTGGGAATGCATATATCAGCTTGAACTGATCCCAAGGGAACACTAGGGCATCCGAGCCGCAAGCTAGGGGATCCCTTGTCCGAGAGACAAACCTGTCCACCTTTGCGTTGAATCTGGATGCTAGCAGATCTACATCCGGTGTTCCCCACCGCTGGCATATTGCCTGGAAAACCTCGGGGTGAAGAGACCATTCCCCCGGGCATAATTGCTGGCGACTTAAAAAGTCCGCTTTCCAATTTTCCACTCCTGGGATGAAAACCGCGGATATGGCTGGGACATATCTTTCTGCCCATTCCAGGATGCAATTCGCTTCCCTCTGGGCTGCACGACTCCTGGTGCCACCCTGGTGATTGATATATGCCACTGCTGTGGCATTGTCTGATTGAATTCTGACAGGGGACCCTTGGAGTTTGGATGTCCATGCTACTAGGGCATACCGGGCTGCTCGTATCTCTAAGAGATTTATGGGCAGGGCCTTCTCTGCTTCTGACCACTTGCCCTGGAGAGACCATTGCTCCAGTACTGCCCCCCAGCCTATGAGGCTGGCATCTGTAGTGACCACCTTCCAAGAAACCGGACTGAAGGGTTTCCCTTTTTCCAGATTCTGGGGCACCAACCACCAATGGAGGCTCTTGCGAACGGAAGGGGACAGGGACATTGGTAAGTCTAAAGCCTGAACTTTTTTGTTCCAGGCTGACAGTATGGCCCTCTGCAAGTTCCTTGAATGGAATTGACCGTAGGGTACTGCTTCGAATGAAGCCACCATTTTTCCCAGCAGCCTCATGCACAGGCGTATGGATGGTTTTCTTTTTGTACCCACTAAGTGGGTCAAATCTTTTAAAGACGACACCTTTTCTGGAGGTAAGAAATTCTTTCTCTGATTTGAATCCAGCCTTAGCCCTAAGTATTCCAGACTTCTGACTGGTCTTAGAGCTGACTTGTCCCGGTTGATAATCCAACCGTGATACTCCAGATACTTGATTGTCTTGTGAATAGCTACTTCCAGCTTTTCCACTGAGTGGTCTATTAGTAGCAGGTCGTCTAGATATGCCATTATCGTTACACCTTGTGTTCTTAGATTGGCCAATAGTGGGGCCAGAATTTTTGTGAACACTCGTGGTGCTGTGGCCAGACCGAAAGGTAAGGCTCTGAACTGAAAATGGCGCCCTTCTACTGCAAAGCGTAGAAATTTCTGGTGGGCCGGAAAGATGGGAATATGCAGATAAGCATCCCTTATGTCGATCGAGGCTAACCATTCCTGCCCTTGTAGGGCGTGGCCACCGATCGGATCGACTCCATCCGAAAAGTCCTGATATTTAGGAACTTGTTTAGCCCTTTTAGATTTAATATGGGCCTCACGTCCCCATTTGGTTTGGGGACTGTGAAAAGGTTCGAGTAAAACCCGAACCCACTTTCTTCCAGGGGAACCTTCATGATTACACCTTGGAGCAATAGTTGTTCTAGTGCCAAAAGGAGGGATCCTCTCTTCTGGGGATCGCTTGGCACGTTTGACCTCATAAATTGGGCAGGAGGAGTGTCTTTTAACTCCAGCTTGTATCCCAGACTTACTGCGGAGAGCACCCATCTGTCTCTGATGGTGTCCCGCCAGGTCTCTGTGAACAACTGAAGTCTTCCCCCCACCCGATTGAGTGGGGGCAACCCTTCATGACTTGGGGGGAGGTTTTGTACCTCTCTTGACCCAGGGTTTCTTGTTACCCTGTGATTGTCCCTGATTTCTGCCCCCTGAATTTGACCGCGGAGGCCATCGGAACTGTTTTACAGCCGATGTGCCAGGGACTGGAGAAGTAGGCCTCTTAAAAGAAGGACTTCTACTCTTGTTCTTAACCGGTAAGAGTGAACTTTTACCGGCAGAAATTTTCTGGATATATTTGTCCAGATCTTCTCCAAATAAGCGTTCTCCATGAAATGGGAAGCTAACCAGCAATTTCTTACAGGGAGCTTCAGCAGACCAGTTTTTGAGCCATAGAAGCCTACGCATATGTACTACAGACAGCGTAAAGCGGGAGGCCTGTTGGATTGTATCCTTTATGGCGTCCACCGCAAAACACAAGGCTCTAGGTAGGTCAGCTAGGGCAAGAGCCTGCTGATCTGGTAAGTCCCTTAAGACTTGTTTCAACTGATCTTTCACCGCTTGGCAGACTCCAATCGCTGCTACCGCAGGTTGTGTCACCATGCTTGCTGTAGAGAAAGCAGATTTTAGTAAAGACTCCAATTTTTTATCTATTGGGTCTTTGAACATTGGAACATTATCTACTGGACATGTCAGTGATTTGTTCACAGAAGAGATGGCTGCGTCCACTGTAGGGACCCTCCATTTTTTTATGAACTTATCCTCCATGGGATAGATCACTGGAAATCTCTTGGGGGGAGTAAATATTTTATCAGGATGCTCCCAATCCTGGTAAATAAGCCCTTCCAATAAAGGGTGGATTGGGAAGGAACAGACAGCCTGGGGAGCTTTCAGCGACCCCAGCGAGGAAACCGTAGTGGTTGATGGTTCCGCCAGAGGCATTTTAAATGCTGATCGGACCATGTTAGTCAGAGACTGAACCCATAATCTTTCAGCCTGAGATGCTGAGAAAGGTTCTTCCACTGTTGATTCCTCCATAACTGAATCAACCTCATCCTGATCCCCTTCAGGTAGGTCGATCTCTGTGTGGGGCTGTTCCTCCACTAACAGGCACTCTGAAGGAGGAGACGGAGATCGGACGCGCTTTTCCTGTGACAGGGAAGCAGCGATCAATGCTGTTAATCTCTCTTCCAATCCTCCCAGAGTTGAGGATAAAACCTCCTCTGTTATATATACAGGAGCAGGTGGACTGGGGACAGCCGCAGCACCAGGCACTCCTGCGGGGTTCCTACGGCTACTGACCTCTGAATTCTCAGGGGAGATTGGTGCAGTACAAGCATGCCCAATATCCTCAGAGCCCGATGGAGACCCCTTTGGCTTCCTGGAAGACCTATTTCCGGAGCGTCTGGACGACATATCCTTTAAGCACAAAGCTGAGGTATTCCCGTCGTCATACACCAATTTTTGCTGGTAATAGTCTAACACAGTTGCTGCTATATACCAGCTGGTGTCCACTAAAGTGCCTTTCTATGGGGATGCCTGCATCAACCGCCTCTGTGTGCCACTGTTTGTTGCTAGCTCTGTTTGCATCCAGCTGACACTTGTACTGTGTCTTTTATACATGCTGGGACGCCTGCACATGCGCAGAAGCGCCGCGGCGCGCATCGAGCGTCATCCACCCGCCCCGCCCCTTTTTTTTCATAGGAGGCGCGTGCACGCGCCCGCGCGCGCGCCCGTGCACCATTGGTGCCCTTTTCGAAAACCAAGCAGGGACTAGGAGCCAGGGCCCTTTTTGCCGGAGGGCCTGTGCGGTGGATGAGCGCAGCAACAGGGCAGAGGAAGTGGATTCCCACAGAGAACTTACCAACTGCCTGGATCTTTTGACTTGAGAAAACCAAAGATCCACATGACAAGAAAAAATGGACCACAGTGGCCTCTAGTGGTTTAACACAGGTACCGCGTCCTCTTTTTTTTTTTTTTTCTTGACTACTATTAAAATTTTACATTTTTCAGTAGTTACAGGCATACACAGATATTAGCGGGAATACCGTTAGGTAACAGACAGAAAGACAAATTAGGCTTGGGGGTCCCCCAATAGAACCAAGTTCCTGGGGGCCCCCACTTACCTGTTCCCCGCCGCAGGACTCTGTTTGGTCCACAGAAGCCCAAACTTCACCTATCACGGCAGGCATTGTAATTAAACCTTCAGGGACCGGGTTCCCAAGTATTCCACTCCCCTGGACCTGTATAGCACCCTGCACAGAAAACATCTTGGTCGTGGGTATGACCAGAGCTCTGGATCCCAGGGTCCAGCCCTCCTAAGAGAGGCATTACAGGCAAAACCTTGCTCTTCTGCTGCAAGGCCCGGGTACCGACCGTTTAGCTATGAAGCTTTTTTGGTGGGATCCGGAACAGCTTACTAAGGCCCGTAAAAGAACCTGTACGCAAGCCCAGTGAAAACACATGTTACTCTTTGGCCAACACCTTAGACACTGGCAAAAAAAACTGAGGTGCTCCCGGATGGGAGGGGCTTATATAGGGGAGGGTACTTCCGGTTTGGAAGTTGCCAGTGCCAGCACCTGAAGGTAAACTATATAACCCATTAGTAATGACTAAGTCGCTCTGTGTCCCGTGATGTACGAAAAAGAAACACTACCAGAGGCCCCATGGAAATCCCTGCCAGAATGCTGCTGGGCCAGGTGAGCCCTGCTGCCCCGGTTACCCTGTCAGAAGTAAAGGGGACGGGTGAAAGAGGAGATCTTTGGGAGAAGCTGTCCATGGAGAACTTGAATCTATCTAGGGTTTGGAAAGAGAGAGCCAAGGCCCAGTTGACTAGATGGGAGAAGATATTCTCCAGAGATGAGTTCGATGTGGGGTGTGCAAGGAGTGCCACCCATCGGATCCGCCTCCAGGAAGACAAGCCCTTCCGAGAGAGAGTCAGGCGGGTCCCCCTAGCAGATCTGGAGGATCTAAGGGAACAACTTGCAGAACTCAAGAGGACTGGTGTGATACGGGAGTCCAGGAGCCCCTATGCCTCTCCCATAGTGGTGGTCAGAAAGAAGAATGGGTCATTGAGGCTCTGTATAGACTACAGGACTCTCAACAGGAAAACCATCCACGACCAATACACCACTCCGAGGATAGAGGATGCCCTACAGAGCTTGTCTGGAGCCAAATGGTTCAGCGTTATGGACCTCAAGAGCGGGTACTATCAGATCCCTATGCATCCAGAAGACAAGGAGAAGACAGCTTTCATAACCCCAGTGGGGTTCTTTGAATTCAATCGGATGCCCCAAGGTCTGTCTGGAGCCCCAGCTACTTTCCAATGTCTCATGGAGAAGACTGTAGGAGACATGAACCTTATTGAAGTCCTTGTATACCTGGACGATGTCATTGTCTTTGGGAGAACCTTGGAAGAACACGAAGAGAGGCTGGAAAAAGTGTTGAGAAGACTAAGTGAGGAAGGACTCAAGCTTTCGCCTGAGAAGTGACGGTTCTACCAGTCTTCTGTGAACTATCTGGGGCACATAGTGTCTGAAGAGGGGGTGGCCACAGACCCTGAAAAATTGGAGGCAGTTACCTCCTGGCCACGACCCACCACAGTAACAGAACTCAGATCCTTCTTGGGGTTCTGCTCCTATTACAGGAGGTTTGTGGAAGGATTCGCCCGAATTGCTAGACCATTGAATGAACTACTTAAGACCGAGGGGGAAGAGGACGACTCAGGGCCCAGGAAGCCGGGAGAGTCAGTCAGAGATCAGTGGAACCAGAAGTGTGAAGAGGCCTTCCAGGCATTAGAGGAGAGCCTAACCACTGCCCCGGTCTTGGCCTACGCAGACCCAACCAAACCCTATGAACTGCACGTGGATGCTAGTCATGACGGTCTGGGAGGAGTACTTTACCAAGAACACGAAGGGCAACTGCGGCCTGTTGCTTACGTGAGTAGGAGCCTGAACCCCTCGGAGAAGAACTACCCCACCCACAAGCTGGAGTTCCTGGCCCTTAAGTGGGCGGTAGTAGACAAACTCAAAGATTACCTATATGGGGCGGAGTTCACTGTGAAGACCGACAACAACCCCCTTACCTACCTTTTCACCACGGCCAAGCTGGACGCCACTGGACACAGGTGGCTGGCCGCACTGTCTGGATTCAGCTTCAGCCTAAAGTATAGGCCAGGGGCTGGGAATCGTGACGCAGATGCTCTGTCCAGGAGATCTCATTCCCCCACCATTGAAATAGAAGATTGGACCCAAGTGGCACCGGACGGGGTGCGGGCCCTTTGTCAAGGAGCTGAATTCCAAGCCCGAGGAGGCTCCAGAGCAGAGGAAATAGGAGTTAGCACGGTGGGAGTCCCCAAACACTACTGTGGAGTAGCTCAATTGGAAGAGGACAACCTACCAAGACTGTCCAAGAAGGAATTGAGGTGTGACCAATTGAAAGACCCCATGAGGCCTTGGAGAATCAGGATCCAAACAGACTCATGCGTCAACCTTCAAAAGAAGCTCGCCTGCTGAGGAAGGAGTGGGATAGGTTGCAGTTACATCAGGGAGTGGTCTACCGAAGGGGCCCCTCTGATGACTCAGAAGATAAGTGGCAGCTGTTCCTCCCAGAGAAACATCGGGAGACTGTTCTGATTGCCCTGCATGACAATCATGGCCACCTAGGGGCTGAAAGGACCTTTCAACTTGTCAGAAGTCGGTTCTATTGGCCCTGCATGAGGGCAGAGGTAGAGGAGTACTGCCACTCATGTGCCCGATGCATCCAGAGGAAGACTTTGCCCCATCAAGCTGCCCCAATGGGCCATCTACAAAGTCAAGGCCCAATGGATCTGGTATGCATTGATTTTCTCTGCCTCGAACCCGACCTGAGTGGACTAGGAAATGTTCTGGTGATAACCGACCATTTCACCCGGTATGCCCAGGCTTTCCCAACCAAAGACCAGAAGGCCTCCACCGTAGCCAAGGTACTTATGGAGAAGTACTTTGTCCATTATGGGCTGCCACAGCGACTCCATTCAGATCAAGGGAGGGACTTCGAGAGTAAACTGATCCGGAAGCTCCTGGATTCTTTGGGAATCAAAAAGACTCGAACTACACCTTACCATCCACAGGGAGATGCTCAGCCGGAAAGGTTCAACCGAACCTTGCTCAACATGTTGGGGACTCTGGAAAGTGAGAAAAAGCAACATTGGAGCAAACACATAGCAGCCACAGTACATGCTTACAACTGCACCATCAGTGATGCTACAGGCTACTCCCCATATCGACTCATGTTTGGGAGAGAGGCGAGACTACCTGTGGACCTGGCCTTTGGCACCTCTCTGGACCATTCCTCAGTCACATCCCACAAAGGGTACGTGGACAGGCTCAGACAAAGCCTGAAAGTAGCTTATGAGCAAGCTCAAGCAGCTTCCGACCAAAGGGGGGCTAGAAATAAGAGGAACTTTGACTTGAAGGTCCGGGTGCAAGACCTACAGCCTGGGGATCGAGTGCTGTTACGCAACCTGGGGATCCCTGGGAAGCACAAACTTGCAGACAGATAGAGATCTGAACCTTATGTCATCTGTAGGAAGTTGCCGGGCCTACCTGTCTATAAGTTGAAACCAGAAGGAAAGGTAGGCCCACTGAAGACGTGGCATCGGAATCACCTGCTCCCACTTGCTGAGGCAGTTAGAATACCTCCTGCGGGAGACTCCCCTGATCCGGCCTCTATTCTGGATACTCCTAGGCCGAACACTCGGTCGCAGACCTCCCGAGCTGAAGATGGAGAGGCCTCTCAACTTAGTGAAAATGAAGAAGGAGAACTTGATTGGCTGTGGCCTTCCCCAACTCCAGAAACTTCTAATATTGATCTTCCAGCCACTGAAGACACTCAAGATGGGACACTGAACCCAGAAGCCACAGAGTTCATCCCTTCTAGTCCTTCAGCAGAATACTGGGAAGATGCCCAGGATGGTTGTTCAGAGGGAGGGGAGCCTGAGGCGCCAGAGCCAGAAATCCCAAGAGAGCAAAGGGCTCGAAGAGTCATCCGGCCTCCTAAGAAGCTGACCTACCCACAAATGGGGAACAGTTCGGAAGACTCTGTAGTCACTGCTAGAAGGAATGCTGAGAATCCGGATCCTTCCACTGTCCATTTAGTGGAGGGCAACCCCAGCTCACTCTCTGGCACAGTTAGACAGGTCGCCCCCACTGAAGCGACCTGTAGACAGGACAGCTCCCCATCCTATGATGATTGGTGGGAGGCTCCTCTGTCAATCCTATGCAACCGCATTGAATCTAAAATGTTTTGCAGATCTAAAAATGTTAGATGTCTTTGGGGACCAAAGAGTTCAAGTGGGGGGAGTGTGTAGCGGGGTGTTCCCCTTTAATGCAGAGAGACAAGAAGTTCCAGGTGAGAGGTGAGTCGGGAGGAAGTAAAGAGACATTACTGGAAGTGAAAGCAGAGGAGAGAGAGAGACTACATCTCCCAGTACATCTTGCAGCACCCAGGGTACATTGCTCCGGAACAGAGACTGCTGGGGCAGACTTTATAAAGGGGAGGTGGAGTTTGTTCGGTCTCTTTGGACACCCCCTCTCCTAGCAAGAGGATCTCTGTGCTGAACTGCTGTGTGCACAAGGCCTGAAGCCTGGGCCTTGTGCTCCTTTCCAAAGAGCCCCTCTGCCAGCCTAGCAGAGCCTTAGAGACATCTTCTCATCCTTGCTGCAGTACACCAGAAGGATTGAAGACTTGGATGTCGGTGGATTCCTGTTCCTAGACGAATCGATGGAGGAAACGGACTTGGACTTGTCCGGGTGGTGAGAGCTGTTTAAAGATAGACACTTTATCTTTACTATTCGTTGGGATTACAAAGTTGTTCTTCAAGTGCACCACCGAAAAGATTGCTAGCGAATATTGTTTCACTGAACTTCCATTTAGATCAGTCAGGCCTGACTGCATAGGTAGACATTGCTGGGTGTTAGTCTACCCATGAGGGGAAGTAGCTGTAAAAGGGCAGCGCTAGAGTTGCATAGCAATACTTTATTATTCTGATTACTCTGTTTATCTTTATTACTGTTTATTGCAGGGATCTGCAACTTATAAAACTGTTGTTTATTACTTGCCCATTAGCCTCAGTAAAATATCTAGGTCAAGTACATTGGTGTCAGTTTCACTTACTTTAATAGAAGTTTTAAAGTATATCACTGTGTGTGTTTGCCATAGGACTGCGTCACCTAAAGTTGCGGTCACGCGGTCCTATCTCCCCTTACTAGCTGTGCCAGTGGGGGGTTGAGCATATTGCCGGGGGTTGGCGGAGCTGTCTTCAGGGCTCAACTAAATCTGCGGCCTTCTTAGTTGGAGGTATCGCTACACATATATTTTTCTGCACACAGCCTACCTTGAATAAGCACTTCATTTACACAACCAGCAACTGCAATCAAATATAATATAAATAGCATTGGGGTCAAGAGTGTATAATGCATTTAGAGTGCACTGGTCAGGAGTATGTCATATACAGTGCGATGTGCAGAGTGCTGTTGTCAGGAATATGAAATATACAGAATATTTATAGTGCAAAGCCCAAGAGTGCGTAACATGCAAATTGCAGGGCTCAGAAGTGCATATTGCACAGAGAGCTAGGCTCAGGAAAGCATAACACACAAAGTGCTGGGTGCAGAAGTACATAATGTCAGATACTGGAGAATGTAATGAACACTGTGAGCAGGGGTCAGAAATGCATAATGCACACAAAGGAGTGGATTTACTAAGGGCAAATAGTTTGTGCACTTTGCAAGTGCAGTTGCACTCTGCAAGTGCAGTTGCTCCCGAGCTTTGTAAGTGAAGGGAAGCTCTGCTGACTTCCATAATCCAATCATGTACAAGAAAAAATGCAGTTTTTTTATTTTCCATCCTTGCATGTGATTGGGTATTGTTTGCCTCATTTACTAAGCTCTGGAGGAGCTGCCCTTGCAGAGTGCAAGTGCACTTCCAAAGTGTACAGTGTATTTACCTTTAGTAAATCAAACCCATAGAGAGCAGGGATCACGGATACATAACAGTTGGAAAAAAGGGAAGGTTTGTGACTTTAAATGAGGCACATATGATAATGTGCCTCCATCCCTATTAATATAGGAATAAGAAGAGGTTTGGGACTTTAAATGAAGTTCGTAACTGACAGTAGGTACAATGGGGTTGATTTACTAAAGGCAAATCCACTCTGCACTACAAGTGTACTTGAAAGTGCATTGAAAGTGCACTTGGAAGTGCAGTCGCTGTAGATCTGAGGGGAAGATTTGAAATGAGGGGAAGCTCTGCTGATTTTATCATCCAATCATGTGCAAGCTAAAATGCTGTTTTTTATTTTCCTTGCATGTCCCCCTTTGATCTATGTGACTTGCAGTGCACTTGTAGTGCAAAGTTGATTTGCCTTTAGTAAATAACCCCCTGTACATAGGGAATTATTTACTAAAGGCAAATCCACTTTGCACTAAATGTGCACTTGAAAGTGCAGTCGCTGTAGATCTGACATGCAAGGAAAATAGAAAACAAAATTTTTGCACATGATTGGATGATAAAATCAGCAGAGCTTCCCCTCATTTCAGATCTTACCCTCAGATCTACAGCGACTGCACTTCCAAGTGCCCTTACAAGTGCACTTGCAGTGCAAAGCGGATTTGCCTTTAATAAATCAACCCCTCAGTCTAAATTTATGTTCAAGAAGAGATATGATTAAAAACAAGTGTTTTATTAAATTGACAGATTATGTAGGTATACATCATGATTACAGCAATTCATATAGTAAAATATACATCAATAGTACAGTTGAATCATGACGTAACAACATAAAAATATGGAACGGGGAGCGGAATGCATAGAAAATAACAGTGGTGTTAAAATGTTGATCAATAAGGGCAGACATTGGTATAAAAAGCAAACATCTAAACATATGATTAAAACAGAAAAGTTGCAACCTATATTGCTTGACGCATTTCGTGGAATTGCTCCACTTCCTCAGGAGCAGGGGCAATATGCATATCTACACAAATCATATAAATAACAATGCAGTTGGAAAATTAACAGTGAATGTATTAGAAAAAACTGATTGAAATTATGTCACTTGCGGTTTACTTACAAATCTACTCAGGAATGTTACCACATGATGCTAAGGACCAAGGGCTGTTTGGGATCGTCTACATTGGGAACTGTGGGAGTAATACCCAAACACATTGGGTATATATATGAGGACCGTAGACAAGGTGCGGATCTCCATGGTGGGATAAATAATGGCTAAACTAGCAGTCCACAATAAAATGTACATGAATATGTTAAAAGTATATTTGTGACTTAAACAGCATGTCTTGTGTGGCTGCTAGCTAAATCCCAAAACCAGGAGGAAAAAGGAGGAAAAAGGTCCGTAAGGTAAGTGTACCTGGGCAGTGGCGTAACTAGAACATTCAGGGCCCGGTACAAGAAACCACAAAGGGCCCCCGGACAGGGCTCTTTTCTTCGAGCCCTGTGGCGGAACACCAGGGCCCGGTCGCAAGTGGTTGGCTGTATATAAAGGAACCGATTAATCCATTTCCCCCCGCTTCTCTTCCTCTCCCTCCCACAGGCATTCAGCGGCTGCAGGAGGAAAATGGAGGGATCAGTTCCTCTATGTCTGTGTTTCTCAATCTTTTTCCAGTCAGGGCACACTTGAAGTATACACCTAGGGGAATGGGGCTACACTGCAACCACTCTGCAACTGTGTGCATTGCATGCAGTTGCAGCATAGTGATGATGCATTTAAGGGGTTAAAACAGGCAGTCAGGAGTCAACATATTGCCTCCTTACTGGCTGTCAAATGCCTCTGAAAAGCGATCTGAGCATGGATTGCTTTTCGAAGGAACAGCATTTTTTTGCTGGTACTATGAACAAGCAAAAAAAAATTGGTTCTGATTGTACACATATAGGGGGTCAGGATTAAAAGCGCATGCATAAAATGTGCATACATACATGTAAACACACATATACACACATATATAAACACACACATAATACACACACATATACTGTATATATATATATATATATATATATATATATATATATATATATACATACACACACACATATATATATAAACACACACATATATATGAATGCACATATGCACACACATATAAACCTGTGGCAGCTGGTGCTCAAATTTTTTAGGGGGGAGCAAGCAAAAAAACATCAATTGCATCCACTGTGCCATCACACACTGCCACTCTGTCCATCAAACGCAGCCACTGTGCCCATCAAATGCTGCCACTGTGCCCATCAAATGTTGCCATTGTGCCATCAAATGCCCCCACTGAGCCATCAAATGCCACCACTGTGCCCATCAAACTCTGCCACTGTGCCATCAAATGCCGCCACTGTGCCCATCAAATGCTCCCAGTGTGCCCATTTAATGCTGCCAGTGTGCCATCAACTGCTGCCACTGTGCCCATCAAACGCTGCCACTGTGTCATCAAACTCTGCCACTGTGCCATCAAACTCTGCCACTGTGCCCATCAAATGCTGCCACTGTGCCCATCAAATGCCGCCACTGTGCCCATCAAATGCTGCCAGTGTGCCCATTAAATTCTGCCAGTGTGCCATCAACTGTGCCACTGTGCTCATCGAAGTCTGCCACTGTGTCATCAAACTCTGCGGCTGTGCCATCAAACTCTGCCACTGTGCCCATCAAATGCCGCCACCGTACCCATTAAATGCCGCCACCGTGCCCATCAAACGCTGCCACTGTACCCATCGAATGCCACCACTGTGCCATCAAATGCTGCCACTGGGCCCATCAAACTCTGCCACTGGGCCCATCAAACTCTGCCACCGTGCCCATCAAACTCTGCCACTGTGCCCATAAAACTGCCACCGTGCCCATCAACTGCTGCCACCGTGCCCATCAAATGCCGCCACTGTGCCATCAAATGCCACCACTGTGCCCATAAAATGCCGCCAGTGTGCCCATTAACTACTTCAATACCCAGCCATAGTAATATGACGCCCACAGATGGGATCTCCCATCCTGGGTGGGCGTCATATGACGTCCTGGGCTTTGTGGGGGGATATCTGAATGATGCCTGCAGCTAGAGGCATCATTCAGATATCCTTTTGTTGTGCCGGCGATTCTGTGCACCATAAGAATGATCATAGCGGCGGTTCCGCCGCTTGATCGTTCTTATAGGCGGCGGGAGGGGACATCCCCCCCTGCCGCCGCCATCCGGTGCTTCTCCAGGCTCTCTAGTGCCATCGGGGACCCGGAGAGAATCGTCCGGCGCTGGTGGTGGGTCACGTGACGAGCATAGAGATGACTAGTGACCAGATGGTCACCAGTCATCTCTATGACCGTCGGAGGCCCGGGCGCGATGTGATGACGGGTCCTCAGATATAAACAAAGCCGCCATTGCAGCTAGTAAACATGAGATCAGTGAAATATTTTTCACGATCTCATGCTTTCCAGCCTGGAGGAGAGATGTGGGGTCTTATTGACCCTGCATCTCTCAACAAAGAGGACCTGTCACACACATTCCTATTACAAGGGATGTTTGCATTCCTTGTAATAGGAATAAAAGTGATAAAAAAAAGGAAAATAAGTGTAAAAATAAAAAAAAATAAGTAAAAAAATAAAATTAAAACACCCCTGTCCCCGGTAGCTCGCGATCAGAAGCGAACGCACGAGTAAGTCCCGCCCACATATGTAAACGCCGTTCAAACCACATATGTGAGGTATCGCCTTGTGCGTTAGAGTGCGTGCAACAATTCTAGCACTAGACCTCCTCGGTGACTCTAACCTGCTAACCTGTAAAAAAAATTAAAGCGTCGCCTATGGAGATTTTTAAGTTCCGAAGTTTGGCGCCATTCCATGAGTGTGCGCAATTTTAAAGCGTGACATGTTAGGTATCTATTTACTCGGCGTAACATCATCTTTCATATTTTCCCCAAAAATTGGGCTAACTTTACTGTTTTGTTATTTTTTGATTAATGAAACCATTTTTTTTTCCCAAAAAAAGGCGTTTAAAAAATTATTGCGCAAATACCGTGCAAGATAAAAAGTTGCAATGACTGTCATTTTATTCCCTAGGGTGTCTGCTAAAAAAACATATATAATGTTTGGGGGTTCTGAGTAATTTTCTAGCAAAAGAATGATGATTTGTACATGTAGGAGAGAAGTGCCAGAATAGGCCCGGAATGGAAGTGGTATAAAAAGCCCTGTATTGAAGTGGTTAAATGCTGCAAGTGTGCCATCAAATGCTGCAACTGTGCCATCGAATGCCACCACTGTGAATCCCCTGGAGAGAGGGGGCGGCGCCCGTGCGCCCTTATGGACACACCGCCACTGGAACATGCACATACATGCACACCCACATACATACATATGCACACACACATGCATACATACATGCACACACATACATATGCACACACACATGAATACATTCAAACACACACATACATGCACACACATACATATACACACACACATGCACACATTCACGCACGCACATACATGCACACACATCTAAACACATACAGTAGATAGTCTTTACCTTAGCTTAGCTCTTCCTGCCGGGTACTGCACTGTAGGGGGAGTCAAAGAGCACAGCACACACTGCTTTCACTTTAGGCTGATGTGAAAAGCTCCCTGCACAGATTCACAACATCCAGACAAGTAAAGGACACTCTCCAGGATGTGGGCGTATCATTGTCAAAGTCTACAATGAAGAGAAGACTTCACGAGAGCAAATACAGATGGTTCATCACAAGGTGCAAACCATTCATAAGCCTGAAGAATAGAAAAGCCAGATTAGACATTGGCAAAAAACATTTAGAAAAGACAGACCAGTTCTGGAAAAGCATTCTTTGGACGGATGAAATTAAGATGAATCTGTACTAGAATGACGAGAAGAAAAAATTGTGGAGAAGGCTTTGAACAGCCCATGACCCAAAGCACACACCATCATCTGTAAAACAAGGTGGAGGCAGTGTGATGACATGGGCATGCATGGCTTCCAGTGCCACAGGGTAATTGGTGTTTATTGATGATGTGACAGAAGACAAAAGAAGCCGTATACATTTTGAAGTGTTTAGAGCCTGGCAAAGCATCAGAAAGGAGGAAACATTGCCAGTAAAGGCTTCTCAACAAAATATAAAAAATTAACATTTTATTTGTGATTATATTCATTTGTCCAATTACATTTGAGCCCCTGGGAGAGCTGTGTATAAAAATGGTTGCAGTTCCTACAATTTGTACTTTATATTTATGTTCAACCCCTTGAATTAAAGTTGAAAGTCTGCACTTCAAATTAATTTGGATTGTTTCCTTCTTAATTTTATTCTGGTGGCATAGAGATGCAAAGGTATTAAAATTGTGCATCTGTCCAAATATATATGGACCTAACAAAATTCTAATGAATCCCAAAGCAATAATAGAAAGTGACTATGTGTGAAAAGTATGTGATTGCCAGAAGTGAAAAGAAGAAAAAGAAAGAAAAATTAATAAAGTAAAATGAAAAAAAGGGGTGAACTCATGAACAAAAATGCCCCACAAAAAGTTATGTGGAGGTCAGTCCTAATAGTGTAAATAGAACAATAAACTAAGTTGCTATCAAATAGTTACCCTATGTAGACTTTTACATCCATGATCTAAAATGTGGTGCCAAGTGTCCCGAAAGAAGTGTCAGGTAAGAAGTGTGGTCCTCCAAAGGTAGATATATATACACCCCCCCGCAAACGTAAATCCGGGCACCTCCCTGTGTCACGTTGGTGTTTGGCACGAGGAGATGCATCATCACCTGGTCCGCTGTTGCCGATCAAGTGTTTGGCGCCAATACAAACTTCCTTGTGAAGTAAACCCTGATGGCTAACCACGCGTCGGCATGTCGGCGCCATAACACACAGAGTGCAGGGGTCAACAAAGTATAACACAGAGAGTGCAAGGGTCAGGACTAGTACATAACACTAGGGATGGGCCCGGTGCTCGATTCGAACCCATGTTCGAATCGAGCATCGGGCGTTCGCTCGCTCGTCGAGCCCAGAACTATTTGGGCCGTTCGCATCACATTCGTGTGATGCGAGCGGCCCCGCAATGCATTGCGGCCGGCGCGGCCGGCGCAGTGCATTGCTGGCTGATGATTGGCCAAGCATGCACTGTGACCCCGCATGCTTGGCCAATCACAGCGCCCGAAACTCGGAGAGCAATAATTGGCTACAGGCAGGACGGCTGTAGCCAATTACAGCTCAGGGGCTTTAGTACACGCCCCACCATTTAAAAGGCCGCCACGCCATCGGCCCCGGTCACATGAGTTCCGGCTTTAGGAGAGATTAGTCTGCTGATTCTGTCTTTGCTTGATACTGAAAGATTTGCTCTTCTTTGCTAAACCATTGGCTATTTCTTTGCTAAACCATTGCTACCTAAGTCATTGATCGTTCATTGCTGCTGATTGCACAGTTAGTGTGTTATTAGCTGCTGCTGGGGATTAGTCTGGTGCGTGCTTACTGTTAGTACAGTATTGCAGTAGTACCAACCGCAGTGCTGTTAGCACAGCATTGCACCCCAACAGCACCCATAGGACTTCTAGTGTGTTAGTGGCAGCAAACAGAGCTCCTATATTTTCTTCTCAGCAGCACCCATAGGACTTCTAGTGTGTTAGTGGCATCACACAGAGCTCCTATATTTTCTTCTCAGCAGCACCCATAGGACTTCTAGTGTGTTAGTGGCAGCAAACAGAGCTCCTATATTTTCTTCTCAGCAGCACCCATAGGACTTCTAGTGTGTTAGTGGCAGCAAACAGAGCTCCTATATTTTCTTCTCAGCAGCACCCATAGGACTTCTAGTGTGTTAGTGGCAGCAAACAGAGCTCCTATATTTTCTTCTCAGCAGCACCCATAGGACTTCTAGTGTGTTAGTGGCAGCAAACAGAGCTCCTATATTTTCTTCTCAGCAGCACCCATAGGACTTCTAGTGTGTTAGTGGCAGCAAACAGAGCTCCTATATTTTCTTCTCAGCAGCACCCATAGGATTTCTAGTGTGTTAGTGGCAGCAAACAGAGCTCCTATATTTTCTTCTCAGCAGCACCCATAGGACTTCTAGTGTGTTAGTGGCAGCAAACAGAGCTCCTATATTTTCTTCTCAGCAGCACCCATAGGACTTCTAGTGTGTTAGTGGCAGCAAACAGAGCTCCTATATTTTCTTCTCAGCAGCACCCATAGGACTTCTAGTGTGTTAGTGGCAGCAAACAGAGCTCCTATATTTTCTTCTCAGCAGCACCCATAGGACTTCTAGTGTGTTAGTGGCAGCAAACAGAGCTCCTATATTTTCTTCTCAGCAGCACCCATAGGACTTCTAGTGTGTTAGTGGCATCACACAGAGCTCCTATATTTTCTTCTCAGCAGCACCCATAGGACTTCTAGTGTGTTAGTGGCAGCAAACAGAGCTCCTATATTTTCTTCTCAGCAGCACCCATAGGACTTCTAATGTGTTAGTGGCATCACACAGAGTTCCTATATTTTCATCTCAGCAGCACCCATAGGACTTCTAGTGTGTTAGTGGCATCACACAGAGCTCCTATATTTTCTTCTCAGCAGCACCCATAGGACTTCTAGTGTGTTAGTGGCAGCAAACAGAGCTCCTATATTTTCTTCTCAGCAGCACCCATAGGACTTCTAGTGTGTTAGTGGCAGCAAACAGAGCTCCTATATTTTCTTCTCAGCAGCACCCATAGGACTTCTAGTGTGTTAGTGGCATCACACAGAGCTCCTATATTTTCTTCTCAGCAGCACCCATAGGACTTCTAGTGTGTTAGTGGCAGCAAACAGAGCTCCTATATTTTCTTCTCAGCAGCACCCATAGGACTTCTAGTGTGTTAGTGGCAGCAAACAGAGCTCCTATATTTTCTTCTCAGCAGCACCCATAGGACTTCTAGTGTGTTAGTGGCAGCAAACAGAGCTCCTATATTTTCTTCTCAGCAGCACCCATAGGACTTCTAGTGTGTTAGTGGCAGCAAACAGAGCTCCTATATTTTCTTCTCAGCAGCACCCATAGGACTTCTAGTGTGTTAGTGGCAGCAAACAGAGCTCCTATATTTTCTTCTCAGCAGCACCCATAGGACTTCTAGTGTGTTAGTGGCATCACACAGAGCTCCTATATTTTCTTCTCAGCAGCACCCATAGGACTTCTAGTGTGTTAGTGGCAGCAAACAGAGCTCCTATATTTTCTTCTCAGCAGCACCCATAGGACTTCTAGTGTGTTAGTGGCAGCAAACAGAGCTCCTATATTTTCTTCTCAGCAGCACCCATAGGACTTCTAGTGTGTTAGTGGCAGCAAACAGAGCTCCTATATTTTCTTCTCAGCAGCACCCATAGGACTTCTAGTGTGTTAGTGGCATCACACAGAGCTCCTATATTTTCTTCTCAGCAGCACCCATAGGACTTCTAGTGTGTTAGTGGCAGCAAACAGAGCTCCTATATTTTCTTCTCAGCAGCACCCATAGGACTTCTAGTGTGTTAGTGGCATCACACAGAGCTCCTATATTTTCTTCTCAGCAGCACCCATAGGACTTCTAGTGTGTTAGTGGCAGCAAACAGAGCTCCTATATTTTCTTCTCAGCAGCACCCATAGGACTTCTAGTGTGTTAGTGGCAGCAAACAGAGCTCCTATATTTTCTTCTCAGCAGCACCCATAGGACTTCTAGTGTGTTAGTGGCAGCAAACAGAGCTCCTATATTTTCATCTCAGAAGCACCCATAGGACTTCTAGTGTGTTAGTGGCATCACACAGAGCTCCTATATTTTCTTCTCAGCAGCACCCATAGGACTTCTAGTGTGTTAGTGGCATCACACAGAGCTCCTATATTTTCTTCTCAGCAGCACCCATAGGACTTCTAGTGTGTTAGTGGCAGCAAACAGAGCTCCTATATTTTCTTCTCAGCAGCACCCATAGGACTTCTAGTGTGTTAGTGGCAGCAAACAGAGCTCCTATATTTTCTTCTCAGCAGCACCCATAGGACTTCTAGTGTGTTAGTGGCAGCAAACAGAGCTCCTATATTTTCTTCTCAGCAGCACCCATAGGACTTCTAGTGTGTTAGTGGCATCACACAGAGCTCCTATATTTTCTTCTCAGCAGCACCCATAGGACTTCTAGTGTGTTAGTGGCAGCAAACAGAGCTCCTATATTTTCTTCTCAGCAGCACCCATAGGACTTCTAGTGTGTTAGTGGCAGCAAACAGAGCTCCTATATTTTCTTCTCAGCAGCACCCATAGGACTTCTAGTGTGTTAGTGGCAGCAAACAGAGCTCCTATATTTTCTTCTCAGCAGCACCCATAGGACTTCTAGTGTGTTAGTGGCAGCAAACAGAGCTCCTATATTTTCTTCTCAGCAGCACCCATAGGACTTCTAGTGTGTTAGTGGCAGCAAACAGAGCTCCTATATTTTCTTGTCAGCAGCACACATAGTACCTATAGTGTGTTAGTGTCAGCACCCATAGGACCTACAGTGTGTTGTGAGCACACATAGGAGTTCTATTTTTTATACTATATACACTACCGACTACAATGGCTGGAAGACCGCCAAGGAGAGGCAGAGCGTGCCGAGGCAAGAACACAGGGCAGGCAGGCTCTGTTTCTAGAGACAACAGTGCTGGCCGTGGACGTGGTCGTGCATCGTCATCAGCACGTGGCCATGGGACACGCTTGTCTTTGTTTTCGGCAGCTGGACATGTGGAGCCGCATCATGCCGAAGGCTTGGTAGAATGGATGACCAAGCCCTCCTCATCCTCCTCATCCTCTCTCACCCAGGCTCAGGGTACTGGCAGAGCAGCTGCCAACGCGTACTCAATGGCATCATCAGCCACCCCTTCCCTAGACCCACCATGTCCTCCTGAGGAGTCCCCCGAACTGTTTGAGCACAGTGTTGGGTACATGCTCCAGGAGGATGCCCAACGATTCGAAGGCTCGGATGATGATACCCAGCTTGAGGAAGTCAGTAGTGTGCGCGCAGAGAGAGGGGATGCTGAAGGACAGCAATCTGGCAGTAGTGTTCCACCAGCTGCAGCTTACTGCCAGGTTTGCTCTAGTGGTGAAGAGGGAGGGGATGATGAGGTCACTGACTCCACGTGGGTGCCTGAAGGGAGAGAGGAGGAGGAGGAGGATGCAGCGTCACATGTCCAACGAGGCAGGATGCCCCCTGGAGGCCAGCTAGAGGCCAGCACAGCAACTGTACCACACCGCAGAGCTCCGCCTGTGCAGGGCGCTGCCTCTGCACGTTATCACAAAAGTTCTTTGGTGTGGGCCTTTTTTGAGACGAGTGCATCAGATCGCACCACTGCTATTTGCAATATTTGTCTCAAGCGTATCTCGCGTGGCCAAAACATCAGCCGCTTGGGCACCACAAGCATGAGCAGACATATGTCGACCTGCCATGCAGCTCGTTGGCAAGCACACATAAAAGACCCACACCAAAGAACAAAGCGGACCTCTCCTTGCTCCTCATCAGCTGGGATCTCCATCCCCACTATATCTTCAGTCCTCTCTGAAAGCTGCTCTGAGAGGACTGAAGGTGTAGAATTAGGTGTGTCACAACCAAGTACTTGCAGTACACCGACGTCCGATTGTAGCAGGCAAATTTCCCTGCCCCAGCTGCTGGACCGTCGAAAGAAGTATACTCCCAGCCATCCACATGCCCAGCGGTTGAATGCTAGCTTGGCTAAATTGCTAGCACTTCAACTGCTGCCTTTTCAGTTGATAGACTCGGCCCCCTTCCGTGAGTTTGTTCAATGTGCGGTTCCTCAGTGGCAGGTTCCCAAACGCCACTTTTTCTCACGGAAGGCGATTCCGTCTCTCTACTGGCATGTGGAAGGCAATGTCCATGCCTCGCTGGACAGGGCGGTCAGCGGTAAGGTGCATATTACCGCTGACTCATGGTCCAGCAGGCATGGACAGGGACGTTATCTTTCTTTCACGGCCCATTGGGTCACTCTATTGGTAGCTGGGAGGGATGCAGGACAAGGTGCAGTAGTGTTGGAGGTTGTTCCGCCACCACGCCTCCAAAATGCTACTACTGGTTGTGACACACCTCTCTCCTCCACCCCCTCCTCTTCTTCTTCCTCCATGTCCTCTTCGAGTGCTCTGTCCTCGGAACCAGCGGTGCTCCGTAGGCGTACAAGGGGCTACGCGAGTACGCAGGCAAAAAGATGCCATGCCGTGCTTGCGCTGGTGTGTTTGGGGGACAGGAGCCACACTGGGCCAGAGGTTCTGGCAGCTCTGCAGGGGCAGGCCGAGAGGTGGTTGACGCCACGCCAGCTTAAGCCAGGAATGGTCGTTTCTGATAATGGCACCAACCTCCTCTCCGCCCTGCGACAGGGGCAGCTCACCCATGTGCCCTGTATGGCTCACGTCCTCAACCTGGTGGTGCAGCGGTTCTTGGGCAGGTTCCCAGGCTTACAGGATGTCCTGAGGCAGGCCAGGAAAGTCTGTGTGCATTTCCGCCGATCTTATAATGCCAGTGCTCGGCTGACTGAGCTGCAAAAGGAGCTGAACCTGCCCAAGAACCGCCTAATATGTGACATGCCCACCAGGTGGAACTCAACGTTGGCCATGCTGCAGCGACTGCACACGCAGCAGAGGGCCATCAATGAGTACCTTTGCGACTACGGCACCAGGACAGGGTCAGGGGAGCTTGGCTTTTTTTCCCCACGCCAGTGGAGCATGATCAGGGATGCATGCACTGTCCTCTCACCATTTGAGGAGGCCACGAGGATGGTGAGCAGTGACAGTGCATGCATCAGTGACACTGTACCTCTTGTCCACCTGTTGGAGCATACGCTGCGTGGGATAATGGACAGGGCACTTGAGGCAGAACAGAGGCAGGAAGAGGAGGACTTCCTTGTCTCTCAAGGCCCCCTTTATCCAGACAATGTTCCTTCTGTCCCACCCATCACACAGGAAGAGGAGGAGGAGGAGGAGGAGGAGGAGGATTGTGTGAGCATGGAGGTGGAGCCTGGCACTCAGCATCAGCAGCAGCAGTCTTTTAGGGATGATGTACAGTCCCAACAAACCAGTGGACTTGTACGTGGCTGGGAGGAGGTGGCTGGCGATCATGTCATCCTCAGTGACCCAGAAGACTCCGGACCGAATGCCTCAGCTAACCTACGCTGCATGGCCTCCCTGATCCTGCAAAGCCTGCGGAAGGATCCTCGTGTTCTTCGGATCAAGGAGAGTGACCATTACTGGCTGGCCACTCTCCTTGATCCACGGTACAAGGGTAAGGTTGCGGACCTTATCTTGCCGTCGCAGAGGGAGCAGAGGATGAGACATCTCAGGGAGGCCTTGCAGAAAGGTCTGTGCAACGCGTTCCCAGAAACTGGGAGGTTACAAACTCCTGGTCCTGGACGACAAGTTGCTGAGGCTTCGGTCAGTAGCAGAAGGAGCGGTGGGGAAGGTGGACGTCTGACCGATGCGTTCAGACAATTTTTTAGTCCGCAGCCCCAAGGTATGATCGGTTCCAGCAACCATCGCCAGCGTCTGATATACATGGTGCAGGAATACCTAGGGGCAAGGTCAGACTTGGACACCTTTCCCACCGAAAATCCTCTGGCTTACTGGGTCCTGAGGATGGATCACTGGCCAGAGCTTGCACAGTATGCAATTGAGCTACTGGCCTGTCCTGCATCCAGCGTTCTTTCCGAACGCACATTCAGTGCTGCTGGAGGATTTGTCACCGATCATAGGGTGCGCCTGTCCACCGACTCGGTTGATCGACTGACCTTCATAAAAATGAATCAGTCTTGGATCACCACCAGCTACCAGACACCTGAAGCGGATATAACGGAATAATTTATAATGTCACATCCCTTCAAGACTGCCTATGCTGATGCTGAGTGACTGTCCTGTTATGTTCACTGACTATCCTCTTCCTCCTCCTCAATGATCCATGCCACCACACCAGTGCCTAAGGCACAATTTTTCAGCCCCTGTATAACAGGGGCGTGTAATTACAATTTTTTAAAAAGATGCTTCGCAACAGGTGTGACTGCTGTGCTCAGAGTACAGTATCTGTGAGGGGTTGCAGTGTTGTGGCACCAGCACCAGTGCCTAAGGCACAATTTTTCAGCCCCTGTTGGGGCGTGTAATTACAATTTTTAGGCAATGCTTTGCAACAGGTCTCATTGCTGTGCTCAGAGTACAGTATCTGTGAGGGGTTGCAGTGTTGTGGCACCAGCACCAGTGCCTAAGGCACAATTTTTCAGCCCCTGTATAACAGGGGCGTGTAATTAAATTTTTTTAAAAAGATGCTTCGCAACAGGTGTGACTGCTGTGCTCAGAGTACAGTATCTGTGAGGGGTTGCAGTGTTGTGGCACCAGCACCAGTGCCTAAGGCACAATTTTTCAGCCCCTGTTGGGGCGTGTAATTACAATTTTTAGGCAATGCTTTGCAACAGGTCTCATTGCTGTGCTCAGAGTACAGTATCTGTGAGGGGTTGCAGTGTTGTGGCACCAGCACCAGTGCCTAAGGCACAATTTTTCAGCCCCTGTATAACAGGGGCGTGTAATTACAATTTTTTAAAAAGATGCTTCGCAACAGGTGTGACTGCTGTGCTCCAAGTACAGTATCTGTGAGGGGTTGCAGTGTTGTGGCACCAGCACCAATGCCTAAGGCACAATTTTTCAGCCCCTGTTTAACAGGGGCGTGTAATTACAAATCTTGATCTAATAGTTCACAGCAGGGCCCATTCCTGCGCCCACCAAGAGTAACTATGAGGGCCTACAGTCTTGTGGCAACACCGTCCACCACCACCACCACCACCAAAGGCCCAATTTTTCTGCCCTGTTCAACAGGTGCATGCAATTACAAATCTTGATCTAATAACTCACAGCAGGGCCCATTCCTGCACCCACCAAGAGTAACTGTGAGGGCTTACAGTCTTGTGGCAACACCGTCCACCACCACCACCACCACCACCAAAGGCCCAATTTTTCTGCCCGGTTCAACAGGTGCATGCAAGTACAAATCTTGATCTATTAACTCACAGCAGGGCCCATTCCTGTGCCCACCAGTCTTGTGGCTACACCAACATCTAATAGGGCAAATTTCTGCAGAGTATATACGGCAGGCCCCTACTTTCAAACATCCAACTTACAAACGACTCCTACTTGCAAACGGCAAGAGAAAACAGGAAGTGAGAGGAAATCTACCCCTAGGAAGGAAAATTCTATCCTGTTAGATTTAATTTGGGAAAAAGGTATCTCCTCTCTACTGATGCTTTATCACCAATCCTTGTTTCAATTAAAACCCCACTTTTCCAAAAACATTTGTCATTGGGACGGAAAGTGAGGTGACATGTTCTGAACAGATGTGCAAAGACAGCAAATGTTACAGGGGTGATAACCCCTCCCTATGTTCTCCAAAAAGCTTAAAAATTGATTTTTTTGGGATGTAGCTACACTTCATAATGTACCTGTTCAGATTCTACTTAAGAACAAACCTACAGTCCATGTCTTGTTTGCACCACCTATATACTGCTGTTCAGAGTATATAGGGTTGTAGGTATAGGGTTTTATTTTGGGTGCGGGGTCCCCCTTAGTATCCATACAAGACCCAAAGGGGCTGGGGTGGGGGGGGGGGTGATGGGGTAGCCATGCCATTTTTCTCAAGGATTTTCAGCCATATGGCGGCCAGGACAAGACATGACATTAAAGCCGCAAGTGGTTTTAAATGGCTTCTTTTTTTCCTTTACAAATGTCATTTTGTGCAAGGACAGTTCTAAACACGGGAAACACATGCCACTTCACAGGCATACTTTAGACACCCCCCAGGTACCATATTTAAAGGAAAATTTCACTTTTTTTTTTTCACTTTATGCATCATTAAAATGACTGCTCCCGAAAAAACTTTAGTTTTTAAAATTTCTTTTTGCATTGATATATGTCCCCTGGGGCAGGACCCGGGTCCCCAAACCTGTTTTATAACATTAACATGCATATTGGCCGTTGTAATTAGCAATTTTGATTTCGAACGTTCGCGTCCATTATAACGAATAGGGTTCGAAAATTCGCGCAAACTTTCGGTCCGTTCGAAGGTTCTGGTGCGAACCGAACCCGGGGGTGTTCGGCTCATCCCTACATAACACACAGAGTGCAGGTGTAAGGGGTACATAACGTGTACAGTGTTGCCTGTTTTTGAGGTCTAATAGTTGGCAAAAATGATGGCTGCATTGCAAATAGCATAGGTACTGAGGCACGCAGGGAAAGATGTGGCACCCAGGAAAATATGTGAAGCTGTTGTGCTGCTGACAGTCTGGTGGGTTTGGACCCCCTTATCTACCCTGTATAAATGACCCCGGCCCCAATGGTAAGCCCCACAAATGAGGACATGACTTTTCATTCAAGGTTTGGCACTAACCAATATACACTTTAAGATTAACAAGGCAAAAATCATCATAAAAAAGGAACTATACAACTCTTCTCATAAAAGACTTGTTCTAGCTGACAGACTGGCCAGTATTATTGAATCCCTGACCTCTTCAGACCAATCAGGTTTCATCCCTAACAGACGTCACTGACAACATCCGTCTCACTATGAACATACTCCAAGATGCTAATCACCATAAAAAACAAGCCCTCCTGCTGAGCCTTGACATCAACAAAGCTTTTGACAGCGTTCTCTGGCCTTATCTTTTCACAGTTTTACAGTGCATGGGCTTCAAGGATGAATTCCTCAAAGGAATACAGGCACTATACCACAACCCTAGCACACGTATTAAATTACCAGGGTGCAACTCTGGGTTTTTCACACTGGGCAGGGGCACTCGTCAGGGTTGTCCCCTGTCACCTTTATTATTTGCCCTGGCCATGGAACCCCTAGCTACAGCTATTAGACAACATCCGGACATATCCGGCTACTCCTTAGCGTCGACCCCTTTTAAACTCTGCATGTATGCGGATGATGTCATGCTTTTTTTGACCCAGCCCCAAATCTCCTTACTTAACTTACTTTCCCTGTTGTCTAATTTTGCATCTATTTCGGGCCTTACACTCAGTGTTACTAAATCTACTGCACTCCCCATCATCAGTGTGAAACGCTCAAGAAATCCTTCCCCTTTCAGTGGTCATCGGATAAAATTCCCTATCTTGGCATTTATATCTCGCAACACTGGTCTACTGTTTTTCAGGCGAACTATCCTGCATGTGTGTCCCAGCTCCGGAACTTGCTAAAAATGTGGAGCTCTTATCGCATTTCGTTTCTTGGGAGAGTCACGGCATCTAAAATGACCCTGCTCCCAAAACTTTTGTATCTCTTCAGAGCCCTCCCTATAATTATCCCCAAGTCCTTTATAGATAAATTACAGAGGGAGATTAATAACTTTATCTGGCAGAACAAGAAACCCAGATGCTCCAAATTGGTGTTGTACAGATCCCAAAGAGCTGGTGGCCTAGGTCTGCCAAACCTTTGGTTGTATTTTTTAGCGGCTCGATTTTCTCAGATGGCTCAATGGAGTTTTCCTAACTCAAGAGTTCCCTGGGTCATGTTTGAATCTCTGTCCATCAAACCCTATTGTCTTCAATCCATTCTTTGGTCTCCTACCAACTTGGCACATAAACTCTCCTCCCTTAATTCCATGGTGACTCACTCCCTTAGTCTTTGGAACCGGTATAAAACTAAATTAGGCCTCGTTACCCCTGCTCCCCCGGGTTCTTCCTTTTTAGGTGATCCCTCATTTGCCATGACATTGGTACGCCCCCATGGCTTCTCGTCGTGGATAACCAACTCCCTGGTCACACTACGTGACCTCCAAATAGATGGTGCTTTTGCCTCGTTTGACCTTCTTCGAACCCATAAACAGGCCCCACCTAGAGAGTACTATAGGTATTTACAAATCAGGCACGTTTTTAGCTCCCATTTTGCACTCACCCCGTCTCACCCCTCTTCTGTCTTTGAACGGATCTGTCGTGACTCTCCCAAGGGCAAAGGTCTTATCTCGTTACTATATAGTGATACGTTAGCCTCAACCTTCTCAGGAGAGCCTCCATATAAAACCAAGTGGGAGGCTGACTGTGGGGAACAATTCTCTCCCGAGGACTGGGACTTCATGCTGGATAACTTGCGCAAGCCACAAAATCCCTGGCAGTGAGGGAAACTGCCTACAAAGTCCTAACAATGTGGTATTATACCCCGTCCAGCTTACAGACTATGTTTCCTGGTACCTCGGGTCTGTGCTTCAGGGGTTGCAATCTTCCAGGCGCCTTTGGCACATATTTTGGGATTGTGACAAACTCTCCCCAGTTTTGGATAGGGTATCTACTTTAGCCTCGGCTATCGCGGGTACCCCTGTACAACTCACAATCTCAATGGGTCTCCTTGGGGCACCGATCCCGGGTGCCCTCCGCAGGCAAGAATGCCTCATACACACGATTTGTGTCTCCACTTTGTGGAGCATTGCCCTGCACTGGAAGACCCCGGCGGTGCCACTTCCTTCTGTCCTAACCAGAATTGATGCTATAATGCTGATGGAGAGGATTTTGTACACCTTGCAGGATAGAATGAACCTATTTGACCAAAGATGGGAATCCTGGATGAATCATAAGAATGTGCTACTGTCTTGAGCCTAGCTTCTACTATACATAGCGTAATCCTCTGGTGGGGGATGCCTCCGGGTACACCTGAGCTTCCCCTCTTATGTCCTGGTTATTACTAATCTGTAGGATCCTTATTCTTTGATGTCTTTCTGATATGCTTCAAATTTTTGTTTTATGTTTTGTTTTGTTTTTTTCTGTTTTTGTTTGTTGTTTTTCACATACATTGGTGATTTGGAATATACGATATATACTGTCTTATGATTGTATGCTTTCTTTGCTCCAATAAAAACGTTTGTAATAAAAAAAAAAAAAAGACTTAACAATACATTCTCATTTTTCTAGAAGATTTGACACATGATACAACTTAGCAAACAAAACAGGGTCCCGACATGACACAGTGTAGGAAATATCCAATGCAATATATGTCTGTTTCTTCAGAAACTGGCAATTCAGAAAATGTACATTTCCAGGTTCCCCGCTAATTCCTACTTTACTGCATGACACAGTTGTGGCCAGCGGGAGGAGGTACTGAGCGCAGCCAACAACAGACCTGGGTATAGGCACTCCCAGGACTGTTATTTTCTGAAAAATACTTTGGTTGGTGATTTCTCATTTTCAGAGATGTGGGCAGCAGGAGAAGTACCATTAAGTATTTGCATTTATCTTTATAGAGGCACATTTAATTAACACTGCCAGAGTTGCTTAGAGATGCCCTTAGTTCCTCTGACATATGCTGCTGGCTGTTACCCCAGATGATGGCCAGCCAATGTTGGGAGACCATGTCTTTTGGCATCTTAATACTTAGGACCCTTTGAATCTAAAATACTTACAATATTTTGTTAGAATAGTGACAATCTTGTTTTACCAATATGTACTAGATAAGGCTTGTTGTGGAACAGGGAAAACATAAAACCCCTCATTTTGCATGTGATGATCCTTACAGCTATATATTTCTTTCATTTGTGTTTGCTGCTTTTAACTGTTTTTCATTAAGACTCAAATTTTCATTGTAGGGAGTATGACAATGCCATAGGTCAAATAGGACTATACTCAATGTTGTTTTCACAAACTAACACTGTCAAGCTTGCTCATGTCTCTCATATTGAGAGATTAAATAGATTGACATCAAATGGATTATGCTAATTGTGTAGAAAACATGGAAAAGGGATACAACTTTGTAGTTAAACCTTAGAATGGAATATGTTGTATAAAGTATTTACTAGAAACATACTTTGTCATTGCACTGTTACAGTTAACCTTTGAAAACCCTCAGCAAGTACAAGTTAGGACAAACATTATCTAACATTGCATTAATCTGCCAGCTACATTTAAATATAAGGAATGGTCTGTGTTTGTTAGGGTTGGTGGGGGAGATGGCTCCCACTGTGGCGGGGAGGACCTTGCTCAGCTTACTACTCTTCTATGCCTGCAAGGCCATAACTATGTCATGGAAGAAGGTTGCACCTCCCTCTCTCGCCTTTTGGAAACAATTTGTTAATAACAACCTCCCATTATACAAAGACACACATGCAAATAGGGGCTGACGAGAAAATATGACAAGGTGTGGTCTAAGTGGCTGCCTGAGCCCAGCACAGCTTCTACGATAGACAATTGAAGACATGTGTACGCCCTGATGTTCCTTCTAATAGTTATGAAATTGAGGTGATGAGCATGACCTAGTGACAATCCCCCATTCTTGATTAATTTCTTCTGACATGTATAACTTGTTAATATAAGTGAGAGCCAAGCCAAGCACACTAGACCTAGTTCATTATTATGGTTGCCTAGCTCCAGATGAGAAGATACTTAGCATTATAGGGCCCCGCCAGGGGTGGATGTGTAATTCCTTGCTATTCTCTTTCAATGTAAATCCTTGTTTTGTTTTTCTTCTCGGAGATAATTGTGCTGTATGTTGTTCAATCTTAATAAAAAGATATTTAAAAAAAATAAAAAATAAATAAGGAATGGTAGTGATCTATGTTATGCAGGATGTAAAAGAAATGATTTTGTTATTTTAATTAGTAGTCATGATACTCTGGCAAGTTGAGCCAAAAGAACCAAAGATCATTGCAATGGACAATGAGACCTCTTGTAGTTGGATATGTGAGGAACCAATGATATGCCTTCCTTTTTTCGAAGGCGATGATGTCATTCAATAATGTTTCATTGTTTATGGTTTATTGTTTTTGACTGCATATAAACTTAAAAAAAAACTGAATAGGCGTGTTTACATTATTGGTACATTGAAAAAACAAAGACTAACTTGAAGCAGCAATTTGTCACAGACAGTAGCCATGGGCTCAAATATTGCCCCCTGCAAGTAAGATTGGACTTGACTGTGTGATATTTCAAGGACCACCCTGCTCCACGTGTGAGAGCTGAAAATGCTTTGCTCAGATATTTCAAATTGACTCCAGCCACCAGATCAAATCATGGACATACTGGAGCATTTGTATTTGTAGGGATTGTAGTGTACAGGAGGGAGTGTGGATACCTGCATACAGTAAGAACCTGGCATCAGAAAGAGATTCATAATGGAGTCTATAATCCAGGGATTAAGGATTCGTAAAGAGGGTCATTTGCAGTCTGACACCAATGAAGGTTTTCCGCATATGTTTGAACTTCAGCTATACTCAGAACAGTCTTATTCTATAAAAATTAACGTATGCAGAGATGGAAGAAAGCCACATGTGACTTGTAAGGCATTGATTGGTAATTGCTGATTTAAGTGAAAAGTAGTCTCATGAAGATCTTACTATGGGGTCACTTGACCTATTTGTCTTAAGCCCCGTACACACGGTCGGACTTTTGGCCAACAAACTTCATTTTGAGCAAGTTGGACCAACAATCCGACCGTGTGTACGCTCCATCGGACAAACTTTTTTTGCTTTTTTCTTGTTTTCATCGGACAAATGTTCGGTCTGCAAACGGACAAACTTTTGCCCAACAAAAGTCCGATTCAGCAAAGTCCGACCGTGTGTACAGAAAACCATCGGACTTTTGTCCGATGGACAAAATAACTAATGTTAAAATCAACCAACAATAGCAGAAGTTGACCAAAGGGTGGCGGTAAAGAGCAGAAAAGAGCAGAAAAACCACGTGATGTTGCAAAAAGTTTTGGGAAAGTTTGCAGAAAAGTCAGAGAGTGTGTATGCTATGGGTGTTCCCGACCAACGTTCGGACAAAAAAACCACGGAAAAGTCCGATGGAAGTCCGACCGTGTGTACGGGGCTTTACGCATACAAAATACAGTATATGGAAGATTTTAGCCTGGCAGGACCTTTTTCTATAACTGAAAGTGCACAGAAATGTAATTCCTTTTAATTAGTACTGTTTATCTAATTACACATTAATGAATAACGTTCTAAACTATATGTACAGTACAAATGATTACACTGCTAAAAATGCTACAAAATTACAAGCTTTGTGCGTTAGTCTGTACAAGAACATTGTGTATCAAGCATTTCCAGTGAGGAAATTTATTGTTTTTTTATGGTTTTTGAACTTAATACTTGCGTTTTCACTTCTGCTACTTGACCTTTGCTCTTCCCCTTTAAGTTTTCATTGGCTAATATGCAATTCCGCCCAGCTGTGAACACTGTTTCTTCTTAACACAACTGGTGTTATTCCAGATATTCCTACATAAAAGTATGACCTCACCTGGGTCCTTTGTTTATGCTTAAATCCATTTTTTATTGTAGCTACTGTGAGGGGGTTAGCTCGGCAGCGGGTGTGTGTGACCCCCTGGATGGGCTCCCCACACAAAAACAGGCCCAGCAGACGGAGGTTGTGGTTTTCAAGATCAAAAGGGTGCGGTTTATTTCTCTATTTACAGTGACAAAAACACAGCAAAGCAAAAAGAAACATAAACAAAATAAACCCTGGTCAGCTTGACCTCTGACTAAACATGCAGGTTTCCTAAACTAACAACTGGGATCAGCCTGGTGCTGTCCTAGTCCCTAAGTCCCTGGTTTAGTAAATGTCCAAACAAATAGCCACACAGGCTTTGTCTCACCGCACAGGGGTTCACTCTCCCTAGACAGTCCACACAGGTCTGGTTCCAGGCATGAGCAAACACCTAATGAAGCTGGGAGTTTTTATAGAGGCCTTAAACGAGCTGACAAGCTTCAGCTGGTCTCATCAACTCCCTGCCTGCACAACGCCCAGCACTCTCCCTAGAGGTATGAATCATCCATGAGCCCACTAGCCTCAGCTGGGCTTCATCAACTCTCTCCCTAGTTGTATAAGTCGGCATAAAGCCTGAATCTGGGAGAAATATACCTACCCCCCTGGATGCAACCAGGTGACTTTACCTTCCTGCTGTCACACTACTAAAAAACTGTTTGGTATTATTTATTTATTACACAGCAACACAGTGCAATCATTGTTACTAATGGAGGATATCAATGTTTCAGTTTTGGAAAGAGTAGGGTAAGGTAGGGAGCAGCTTAAAACCCAGGAAAGGTTTTTTTAATGTTGTTCATGTCTTGTTGGGGAGTTTCCCCTTCACTTCTGGTTTTAGGGCATAGGAGCATCGTCTATTTACCATTGCTTTAGTCAACTTTCACTTTTTACAGATTTTCTTAAATAAATGGGCAATCTTGATTAATATTTGTGTGAATCATGGGGGGAAACATTGATAAATAGGACCCATAGCCTAAGTTCACACATATGCGATGCGGGAACCGGCGCTATTCCAGTGCATCTCTCCCGCAGGCAGTTCACACTGCCCTCTGCGAACCTCTGTGGGTGTCAATACAATGTTAATGACACCCACAGATCGGTTCACAGATCGCAGTGAGAACTGTTAACGCACAGGAATCAGATCGCATGGGTGAGAACAGGGGAAAAAAAAGTCCCTGCACTGTTTCCCTGCGAATCCAATGCGAGTTCAGCCATACAACTGTATGGCTGTAATGTAAGGTTCACTCTGATGGGCACAGCAAAATGTGCCCATCAGAGTGCCCCTTAACATAAATGTATCCATCACAGTACCCCTTAAAATAAAATAAGGGGTATACTGATGGGCACATTTTATGTTAAAGGAGCATGCAGATGGGCACAAATGTTAGTGGGGGCACACTGATGGGCACATATTATGTTAGGGGGGCACTCTGATGGGGACACCTGATGTGATGAGGACACCTGACGAAGGGGGCACTCTGATGGAAACACCTGATGTAAAGTGGCACTGTGATGGGGACACCTGAGGTAAAGGGGCACTCTGATGGGAACACCTGATGTAAAGGGGTACTTTGATGGGCACAAATAATGTAAAGGAGCACTCTGATGGGCACAACTAATGTAAAGGAGCACTCTGATGGGCACTTCTCATGTGATAGGGAGACCTGATGTAAAGGGGCACTCTGATGATGGCACTTAATGTAAGGGGGCATTCTGATGGGGACAAATGATGTAGGGGGCACACTGATGGGAGACACAAGATGTAAGGGGGCCTCCTAATGAAGAAACCTAATGTAAGTGGGCACTTTGACGGGAATACCTGATGTAAGGGGGCACTCTGATGGGGACACCTTATATAAGGGGGTACTCTGATGGTGGCAACTGATTTATGGCGATGGTCTGATGGGGGCACCCAATGGAATTAATTACTTTGGTTGGGGCACCTGATGTAAGGGGGAACACTATTGGGGACATTTACATTTACAGAGTATTACCAGAGTGTGTGGAGGAAACAGTAAGAAAAGCGTGGCTTGCACCAGAAAAAAGACACGTACAATCTTTCATTGCACAGACTTGTGATTCGGACCTTGGGCGGAATTTTTTTTTAGTAACCTACCCCTGCTCTATAGTGTGTGCTTGTCTCAATCCAGAGCATCTGGAGTGTAATTTCTCTCTGCTGCCTCATTACTCTGCTATCAGCATGAGTCACTTTATACAAGTTTTACTGATATCAAGAGGTAAAAAGAGAGCTCCAGCACACAGCCTGTCATTGACAGCCTCAGCTCTGTTTCTGTGTGCTGTGTGAAGGGGGTGTGTCCCTTCCCTCTAATCAGCTCTCACTGAGTTCTGCAGAGTGTAACTTCAGCTCCTCTCCTCCTGCTTTGTGAACGCTAAGACAAGCTGTATAAATTTTGCACAGATGTAGAGAAGCAATAAACAGGTACAACTTACGTAGGAGTTTTTGTTTCCTCTCTGTATCTCACCTGAGGCCAGTCATGTCACTGGGTATATGTGAGGGCTTACAACCACCTTATTTCTTTCCAAGGGGAAATTATTCCCTCTTAGACAGCTGTAACCATAGCAGGGGTCCCAGCTGAAATATATCTTCTCATCTCCTTTTTTAGTGACAACTGTAAAATGTTAAACTTCCCATAAATTTTTGTCTCAGTGTGTCAATATCATCAGTCATGCTTGGATAAAAGTAGCTATAGCAGTAGAGAGGCTCCCACCAACAAGCAGGATAAGTGCACAAGCAGGTCACCATGGGAAGTATGTGGGCTCCCCTTAGGCGAGGGGGGGGAGCAATAACTAGAATTCCACAGAGCACCTGATGGTGGAGATGGGTTTATCTACATGTTAATATCAGGTCTTGGTCCTCAGGATTATCCTACTGGGAGATGAGCAAGCCAGGGTCCAGTAGCAGATATAGAATGTAGAGATCAAGCAGAAGTGCAGTCAGTAAACAAGCCAATGATCGGTAACAAATGCTTGCAGGCTGGGATTAAGAAAAGTTGTAGTTGAGGAACAAACCAAAGGTCGATAACAAATGGTTGCAGGTTGGGATCTAGTGGCTGAGGTACAAGTTAAAGGTCAGTAACATATGGTAGTGAAGATAAGGAAAGCTGCAGGTATGCAAAGGACTGAGACATCGGCTGCAGAGAGCACAATAATCTGGCAAACAGGAAGTGCAAAGGCATGGCTTAAAAAGGAAGTTCATGGGAGGAGCAAGGTTCACAAAAAACAAGACACAAGGCAGTTTCAACTTGACTCTGCCATGAGTGTTGCCTTAAATGTTCCTGTGACTTAAGGGGTGATCAAATTGCTCCTCTCTGAGCGAGAATCAAACAGGAGGTCTTAAGGTTCCTCCTGAGACTTGCTGAGCCTTTGAAGATTTGACAGCATTTCCAGGCTGGGTCACTCTCCTGCTGGCAAAAAGGACCCTGCTACTCTCTGCTCTCAGGCTTACACACACCTGAAAGCCCCCTGCTGGCCATTCTTCTCTACCAGGGATTGGCTAAAGCTGTATCCTGGGCCAGCTCAGACCCTGCCCTCTCCTATGTTTCCAGAAGATTATTGAAAGACAGGGAGAGACAGACACAGAGTAGTCAAAATGCAATCAAGTCTCCACTTCTAACAGTAGAGCCAAACAATTTGCCTCACTTCTAGCATCTGACCAAAACTTGAATATCTCAACAACCCTTCTCATTGTACACTAATGAGAAGTGTATGCATATTTATCATATATGAACTGTCGATGAATAGTCTTGGTAACATAATAAAGTTCTAAACCTACAGTAATGCTTCTGAAAGAATTTTCTCTCTTTCAATGAGTTGGAAAAAGGATCACCCCACTTATGTCAGTACTTTGTTGGACCACCTTTTGCTTTAATTACAGCCTTTGGTCTGTTGGAATATGTTGGGATATGTCTTTACTAACTTTGCACATCAAAACTTTGCAATGTTTGCCAACTCTTCATTGCAGAACAGCTTGAGTTAACTTAAATTTGATGGTGACTGTTTGTGGACTGCAGTCTTCAAGTCATTCCACAGATTTTCAATGGGGTTTAAGACTGGACTCTGACTAAGCCATGATTAGTATATAAATACTATCAAAATTGTGAGGAAAATCTGCTGCCCTTGCCAGAAAGTTGTCAATGAGAAGAAAGTTTTCCTTCCAACATGACAATGTCCTATACAGTATGATTCACCTTTTTCTCCTTCTAACACTGTCAAACTTGCTCATGTCTTTCATATTGAGAGATTAAATAGATTGACATCAAATGGATTATGCTAATTGTGTAGAAAACATGGAAAAGGGATACAACTTTGTAGTTAAACCTTAGAATGGAATATGTTATAGAAGGAATTTACTGGAAACATACTTTGTCATTGCACTATTACAGTTAACCTTTGAAAACCCTCAGCAAGTACAAATTAGGACAAACATTATCTAACATTGTATTAATCTGCCAGCTACATTTAAATATAAGGAATGGTCTGTGTTTGTTAGGGTTGGTGAAGGAGATGGCTCCCACTGTGGCGGGGAGGACCTTGCTCAGCTTACTACTCTTCTATGCCCGCAAGGCCATAACTATGTCATGGAAGAAGGTTGCACCTCCCTCTCTCGCCTTTTGGAAACAATTAGTTAATAACAACCTCCCATTATACAAAGACACATATGCAAATAGGGGCTGTCCGAGAAAATATGACAAGGTGTGGTCTAAGTGGCTGGCTGAGTCCAGCACAGCTTCTACGATAGACAATTGAAGATATGTGTACGCCCTGATGTTCCTTCTAATAGTTATAAAATTAAGGTGATGAGCATGACCTAGTGACAATCCCCCATTCTTGATTATTTTCTTCTGACATGTATAACTTGTTAATTTGAGTGAGAGCCAAGCACACTATGCCTAGTTCATTATTTTGGTTGCCTTCAAGTCTTCAAGTCATTCCACAGATTTTCAATGGGGTTTAAGTCTGGGCTCTGACTATGCCATGATTAGTATATAAATACCATTAAAATTGTGAGGAAAATCTGCTGCCCTCTGCCAGAAAGTTGTAAATGAGAAGAAAGTTTACCTTCCAACATGACATCCAGTCCCTGCTGCAGTAAAACACACCCATAACAGGATATTACCACCTCCATGCTTTACCGTAGGAATGGTATTTTTTGGATGGTGAGCTGTATTGGATTTCCACCAGACATATCTTTGGTGTTGAGGCCAAATAATTAAATTTTAGTCTCATGTGACCAGCATGGAAGATTCTGACCTGGAAGATTCTGAGGCCACATGGAAAAATGTATTATGGTCAGATGAAACTAAAATTGTGTTATTTGGTCTTATATTGCAGTTTACCAATCCCCAGATGTAGGGGCTGCGGAGAGGGTTCATATACTGAGGTGGATACTACAAGTGCATCTGGATATAAGGTTGTTTGTATGTTTTGTTTTTTTATTTTTCTATGTGTATCTTACTTGAGCCAGAGTATGCCCAATTGACTCTGTTTTGTATTATTATATGATAAAATTAAATAAAAAGAAGTTATAAAACATTTTTTACCAAAATGAAGAAGGCTGAGAAAAGAAAGAGGAAAAAATTACAGAGGAACGCAAGTATTATACTAAGAGGAAAGAGACTATTGATAAAAAACCTGTTACATCCCACTCAAAGTTCAAACCTCTGGGGATTCTTGTATCCATCCAAAAGATTCAGTATACCTCCCTCTTAAGCCAAACATACATGAATCGAAATTTGGCGTGTTCAGCAGTGTGGTTGTTCAGAAGTCTATTTTAGTTCTGTACAACTGCCCGGTGGGATTTTCCTTATTCGATCAACACTGTAGACTACAGACTGCAATGCTGATCAGTGTATTCTGACAGCAGGGAAGTCTCTCCATTGTCAGAATACAATAGCATTCGTTTATTTTTTTAGACTTTTTTCCTTTCATTTTTATCTGGTGATCCAGCCAGTAAGTCTCTTATTTCTCAACTTCCTTTACAGAACAAGCTATCCAGACAAATTAGCAGTTAGAGGATTGCAAGAAACCATTTAAGACTGACATGGATGCTTACAGTGGTCAGCTTTTATTCATTCTTGTAAAACCTTTATCCCAAAAGGAAAAATAAAGTTTCCTGTAACTGCTTACCAAGTGTTAACTTCAATTCGCTTGTCAAGTCCATTAAAACTTACATTAAAAGATTGTTAAGCTGAAATATATTACATTTTTGTTTTTGTTTTTAATACACTTTTACCTTTATTTTATTTTATTAAACGGAATTACGCTATTGGCTTTCTTCTGTTTATTTACCATTTTGGAAGCCTCCACTGATTTGCCATCCCCCTGGCTGATGCTGAGTGGAGTTTACATATGGTTCGGACGTATCCTCCCTATATCAAGGCCTGATTTTGTTCTGGCTCTGGTGAGTTTAAACCCCTGAGGGGGAGTGTGTTCTCACTGGGTGGACCTGGATTTTTCGGTGAAGGTGCACGCTGTTTCTATCCAAGATCATCTATGGACACTGTTGGACACTCTGCACTTTAATATCTGCCTAAAAACTGTTATTCACTTTGGTGGTGGTGTTGGCCACCTTATTCCTACCAACATTAGCGCTGTTTTAGTATATTACTGACACGGACTACCACTGTTTTTATGTTTGATATGATACTTTTTATTACTTTTACCTATATGTTGATCAGGCCCAACTCAAACACTGTGAGAGTCCACATTTGTACATACCTGTTCATTCTGATTCTAACCCTCCACACTCCAAATCCAAAAAAGGCTACAGGTACATTATGCTTTTAGCTTGCTACAATTTAGTATATTCAGTAAAAAATCCACATTTCAATTTGTTTATGATCTATTTCATATTTAATACAATAACATTTGTTTATAATATTTTCAGATGGCACCTGTGCCACACAAGTTTATATAAGTGTACTCCTGGTTCCATGGTGGTTAAGATCTATTCTCCTGTTCTGAGATCCATTGCTGTATTGAAATACTTAATAACCTATTACCTTTCACCTCTCACAAGATAAGACCATATGCATTAACATATAGAAATCAATTTCTCTCTTCTAATACATTTTGATTACATTCCTGTTAGCTGATGCTGTATATTTTTGGGGGGGGGGAGCAAACAAGACACCTGCCACCACCCCCCAGGGCCTCCCCCGGTCGATCGGTCGCTCAGTAAATTCCCCCACCCTCTCGTTCGCTCATCCCCCCACCAGCCCCACACTTACCCCATCTAGGTTGCAGGCAGCTTCGGCTCCTTCCTGAGTCTCCTCCTCAGGGGCTTCACCCTGCGTCTCCGGATTCACGGTGGCTTCCTCCTCGGCAGCTTTCCTCCTCGCTCCCTTGGCGACCAATATGATCGCTTTTCCTCTCAGCCAATCGGGTCTTAAGACCCTCTTCCTGATTGGCCCGGGAGGAGAATGAGGAAGACAATAGTGAATATTAATTCGCTATTGTCCCACAATTGGGTGGGCTCAGGGCACAGTGCTCTCAGCCCTGAGCCCACCCTTTTTTGAAGCCAGAGAAAGGGAGTTACCACTCAGATGTGACTGATGAACCTCTTCACTGAATCCAAAGCCGCGGGTGCTGGCAATGTATGTGGAGATGCGGAAATTGAAGAAAATGTGGACAGCCGCACTCCAAAAATTGTTCCTTTTATTGTAAAATCAAATCACAAAAATAAATGCCACAGCAAAAACAGATGTAAGCTGACACGTTTCACACTGTAGCTCAGTGCTTATTCATAGCTAATAAACATGACAAATGGATATCATTTGGATATCTTTTTTGAAGCCAATTTGAGCCTCAGGCTCTAATCATGTGCTAAAAAAAAAAACCCATTAAAATCCATGCGTCCGGCACCCTGCATGTAGATTAGGTGCCGGATGCATGGATTAGGGGGTGGAGCCCCTGCGCCCCTAATGGACGGGCTGCTACTGACCTGTTATGCATCATCCATCAGCATTGGCAAACCACATCAATATAATATTTTTAATTATGTAAAGATAATTCCAGTTTACTGGCCTAAAATAGAAATTGCATGCTTTGCCAAGTTATACCCATAATGTTAAAATATGTTGTGCTTATGTATTCATATTCTTTGCTCTGCTAATTGACAAATTACAAACAAATATTGAACTGTACATATTACATATTACAATATAATTGGAATCACTGCCACTGCCTTTATTGCTGGCAGGCACTGTCTCTTCTGCAAAAAAACGCCCCTACCGGCCTGCTCACTGCCTTCTTTGGTACTGCAAACTGAGCTGCGCATGCAGCAGTGATGTCATCGCCCACCAGGCAATGAAACTAAATGTTTGATGTGACAAATACAGGGGTGCCATTGCTGAGCACCTTCTGAATGTTAATAGTCTGGCTTTTAAGTTAAATATACAGATCAGGAAAATCAGATTTATGAGAAAACCTTAATCCTGGCTCAGTAGTACAGAGGGTCCAAGTAAGTAACATTTTCAGAACAGAGTTTATAATGGAAGTCTCCACGATGACAGGTTTCTTTAAAAGAAAAAAAAAAGAAAAATTTATAAGAAAAAGAATAAGGCCTCATGCCCACGGACGTTTTTAAAAGCGAGCTGTAAATCTGGGTTGGACGCCAGGAAAACCGGCGTTAGTGCGCGTTAGTGCGCGTTTTTTAGCGTCAGCGTTAGTTAGCGTTTTTTAAAGAAAAAGACATCTCCAGGCTATATACACTCCCATATTTCCCACAATGCCACAGAAAACAAAGAAAACATGTTAGAGAGCATGTGTCGGTGCCATTTTGGTAGGAGAGAGAGAGGAGAGAGCATTACACAGCCTATTATAGCATTTTAGCATTCGGGAGTAATATGGATCCTGTAATGTTGAAAATTGATGAGGCGATCCTTCTGATCATTTTGCGGAGGATGCGGAGAAGGAGACAGGAAGAGGACAAAAGGAGGAGAACTCGTCAGTATTGGATGCATCCAATGGTATCCCATCGGGTGTCAACGGGGTACTTTGCTAATATGTATTCGCAACTGCGGGTATACCCTTCTAAATTCCATAATTTCACAAGGATGTCAGTGCCACACTTTGATGATCTGCTGGAGAAGCTCAGGCCAAGGATGACCAGGATTGACACAGTGATGCGGATCTCTGTGTCACCGGAGGAACGGCTCCTAGTGACACTCAGGTAAGTGCAATACACATATGGGTTAGGGTTAGGGGATAGGGTTAGGGGTTAGGGTTAGGGGGTAGGGTTAGGGGTTAGGGTTAGGGTTAAGGGGTTAGGGTTAGGGGTTAGGGTTAGGGGTTAGGGTTAGTGTTAGGGTTAGGGGTTAGGGTTAGGGGTTAGGGTTAGTGTTTAGGGTTAGGGTTAGGGGTTAGGGTTTAGGGGTTAGGGTTAGTGTTTAGTGTTAGGGTTAGGGGTTAGGCTTAGGGGTTAGGGTTAGTGTTAGGGTTAGGGTTGAGGGGTTAGGGTTAGGGGTTAGGGGTTAGGGTTAGGCTTAGGGGTTAGGGTTAAGGGGTTAGGGGTTAGGGTTAGTGTTAGGGGTTAGGGTTAGTGTTTAGGGGTTAGGGTTAGGGGTTAGGGTTAGGGTTTAGGGGTTAGGGTTAGTGTTAGGGTTAGGGGTTAGGCTTAGGGGTTAGGGTTTGGGTTAGTGTTAGGGTTGAGGGGTTAGGGTTAGGGGTTAGGGTTTAGGGTTAGGGTTTAGGGGTTAGGGTTAGGGGTAGGGTTAGGGGTTAGGGTTAGGGGTAGGGTTAGGGGTAGGTTTAGGGGTTAGGGTTAGTGTTAGGGTTTAGGGTTTAGGGGTTAGGGTTAGTGTTTAGGGTTAGGGTTTAGGGTTAGGGTTAGTGTTAGGGGTTAGGCTTAGGGGTTAGGGTTGAGGGGTTAGGGTTAGCGGTTAGTGTATAGGGTTAGGGTTTAGGGGTTAGGGGTTAGGGTTAGGGGTTAGGGGTTAGGGTTAGGGTTAGGGGTAGGGTTAGGGGTAGGTTTAGGGTTAGGGTTAGGGTTAGGGTTAGTGTTTAGGGGTTAGGGTTAGTGTTTAGGGGTTAGGGTTAGGGTTAGGGGTTAGGGGTTAGGGTTAGGGGTTAGGGTTAGGGGTAGGGTTAGGGGTAGGTTTAGGGTTAGGGTTAGGGGAAGGGAAAGTTTTTATTTTTTTTCAATAGTTTTTTAATATGTGAAATTTTTATCTTATCTTAGGTTCCTTGCCACAGGAGAAAGTTACGTGTCCCTCCATCATTATTTTCTACTTGGCCTCACAACAGTGTCCAGGGTGATAAGGGAAACATGTGTGGCAATATGGGAGGAGTTACATGAGGTGGTAATGCCAGAGCCCACAGAAGAGATCTGGGAATCGGTGGTTGACACCTTTTGGGAGAAAACTCAGTTCCCAAATTGTATCGGTGCCCTTGATGGGAAACACATCAGGGTGAAGAAGCCTCCCCACTCTGGATCATCGTATTTTAACTATAAAAAATATTTTTCAGTGGTCCTCCTGGCATTGTCCGATGCACATCTCAAATTTCTTTTTGTGGATGTGGGAGCGTATGGAAGCCAAGGTGACGCCCGTATATTCCGGGAGTCGGCCTTCGGACGTCGTGTCCATCAGGGACGACTCAATATCCCTGAAAGCAGGCCTCTACCCTGCACTGAGGAACCCAGCTTACCCTTAGTGATGGTGGCAGACGAGGCCTTTGGACTGTCAGAAAATCTTATGAGGCCATACAGTGGCTATGGTCTCAGCCATCGTCAGAAAATCTACAATTACAGACTCAGCCGTGCACGCCATGTTGTTGAATGTGCATTTGGGGTGTGCACAGCCAAATGGCGGGTTTTGCTCACAAGTATGCAACTGGATGTGGAGAACGCAATTAAAGTAGTCCTGGCATGCTGCGTTTTACATAAATTTCTAAGGGACAGTGACAGCAGCAATGTTGAACCGGAGCCCAGTAACCCAAGTCAGAGGGTCCAATTTATGGACTTGCGTTCAACGGCACGTGTCATGAGCATTCGAAACCAATTTGCTGCATTCTTTGAATCCCCTGATGGAGAGGTGTCATGGCAGAATGATCATGTATAATTTTAACAAAACCGAACACAGATGTATTCAGATTCAGAAAAATTTGATACAGATATACATCCTTCCTGATAAATTTTCAGTACAGATGTATACAGCTTAACTTTCTTGTGTTTTCTTGGAAATAAATCATTTAAAAAAGATTTGTCTATTTTTCAATGATTGTTCAACAAGTCCATTTGACTGAGCCTTCTGTCAAGTATATGCTAAGCCCCTTTTGAGTCCTTTGCCCTCTGTCTTTGGTCAAGCGTATGCTAAGCCCGTAATGGAGTGCTGTTGTGCATCATATAAAACACCAATTGAACAATTTTTTATTCAAACAAAAAATATATTTATTTAACAATTGGTACATCAAAGCTGGTGATAGGTGGGGTTGGAAATGTGATCACTACGGGGATGTGGGGATTGGGGATGGGGCTGGTGTTCATTCCAGAATTCTTGCTGGTAGAGGGGTAATGGATTTGAGGGGTGAAAATGGGAGGTGGAAGGAGGAAGTTGACTTTGTGAACATGGCATAAAAAACGATGCCTGAGACGGGGTAGGTGGTGGCTGGCATTGCTGAGTGGGCTGATGATGAGAGGGGGGGTGCTAGCACTGCTGAGGTCCTGGGGGCCATTGGGGGATCATGAGAAGGATTATATATATTACTCGGCGCTCTCACACCTCTCAATTTATCTTGCCAGCATTGCATTGCCATAGTTTGTACTTTATACATAAAATCCTTCTCTTCTTCTCCCCCAATGTCCTCCAGGAGGTGATAAAGGCTACGGCAGAAGGAGACGCGTGGGTTGCTGTGATCTAAAAAAGGATCCACACTGCGCCTCTCCTGCCGCACTTCCTGCAGCAGTGCTAGCACCCTGTCATCTCCCTCAACAGTGCAGCCACCCCTCGCCTGACGTCCACGTCCACGTCCACGACCACGAACACCGCCACGACCGCGTCGCTCCCCACAGTCCTGACTGGCAGTTGAGGATAGTTCCAATGCCCTGGATTCCTGCAAAAGAACAAATCATTTTACATTCACATGTACATGGACAGACAGACAATGAGATAGACAGGCAGACATAAGCACTTACCTCATCAGGGCACTGAACACTGCCCTCATCCACATTGTTTGGCGATGGATTGCCACTACATGCCATCGGACTGCTCGGTCTGTCCACACTGTCCTCCTCTGCAGACAGCTCCCTGGCTGCAGAAATGTTAGATGTTGTCCTGCAGACAATGAAATAAAAGAATAAACTTAAAGTGGTTGTAAACCCACTAATACAACTTGCACCTACAGGTAATCCTAGATTAAGGCTTACCTGTAGGTGCATGAAATATCTCTTTAACCTACACGGTTAAGGAGATATTTACTTTTAAACCCGGCGCCGCTGACGTCACGCGCATACGCATGCGTCTGTCGTCATTGCCGCTCTGGGGCCAATCACAGCGCCGGAGCGGCGATAAACAGAAGAGACGTCAAAGCAAGGTGGCAGCGGTGGAGGTGTCCCAGCATCGCTGCGGGGGCTTCAATCTCAGGTAAGTCATTCATAATGAGCTAGTATGCTATGCATACTAGCTCATTATGGTTTTGTCTTTCAGGTTGGTTAAAAAAATATATATATATTATATATATATATATATATATATTGTGACAGCAGGAAGGTAAAGTCACCTGGTTGCATCCAGGGGGGTAGATATATTTCGCCCAGATTCAGGCTTTACGCCGACTTATACAACTAGGTGGAGAGTTGTATAAGCCCAGCTGGGGCTAGTGGGCTCATGGATGACTCATACCTCTAGGGAGAGGGCTGGGCATCGTGCAGGCAGGGAGTTGATGAGACCAGCTGAAGCCTGTCAGTTCGTTTAAGGCCTCTATAAAAACTCCCAGATTCATTAGGTGTTTGCTCATGCCTGGACCCAGACCTGTGTGGACTGTCTAGGGAGAGTGAACCCCTGTGCGGTGAGACAAAGCCTGTGTGGCTATTTGCTTGGACATTTAAAACCAGGGACTTAGGGACTAGGACAGCACTAGGCTGATCCCAGTTGTTAGTTAGGAAACCTGTATGTTTAGTCAGAGGTCAAGTTGACCAGGATTTATTTTGTTTATGTTTCTTTTGCTTTGCTGTGTTTTGTCACTGTAAATAGAAAATAAACAGCACCTTTTTTGATTTTGAAAACCACAACCTCCGTTTGCTGGGCCTGTTTTTGTGTGGGGAGCCCATCCCGGGGGTCACCCACACCCGCTGCCGAGCTAACCCCCTCACAGTTGGTGGAGAACCAGTGGCAGTTTTTTTTTAAGCCAGCATGGAGGAGATACTGAAACAGCTGGCTCTAGCAAATGCCAATCAACAGCAGACAAATGCAGGTTTGCAAAAGAGCCTTGCAGCTCATCAACAGAGCCTTGCAGCTCAACAACAGAACTTCGCAGCCCAGCAGCAAGCTCATCAACAGAGCCTTGCAGCCCAGCAGCAAGCTCATCAACAGAGCCTTGCAGCCCAGCAGCAGACAAACGCAACTTTGCAACAGAGTCTGGAGGCTCAGCAACAAGCCCAGCAGCAATCTGAGGCCCGCTTCATAGACCTGTTGCAGAAGCAAGAGCAGAGACTACAACAACAGATGGAAGCAGTAATGCAGCAACGTCCGCAGACCAGTGAGGAAAGCCGTCCCACTAATACCGCGTCCTTTGGGGTGAGTCGTTTATTGACAAAAATGACTGGAGAGGATGATCCAGAGGTATTTTTGACCACATTTGAAAGGACCGCTGAAAGAGAAAAGTGGCCTGAGGAGCAGTGGGCTGGACTGGTGGCTCCTCTATTAACTGGTGAATCGCAGAAAGCTTACTATGACCTAGAGCCTAACCAAGCAAAAGACTATGTGATGCTAAAAGCTGAAATATTGGCAAGGCTGGGTGTCACCCTGGCTGTCCGGGCTCAGCGTGTGCATAACTGGACTTTCCAGCTTGGAAAACCCCCCAGGTCTCAAATGTATGATCTCATTCACCTGAGCAGAAAGTGGCTACAGCCAGAGACTTTGTCCGCACCAAAGATTGTGGAACGTGTTGTAATGGATCGGTTTTTGAGAGCTCTTCCTACTGCCATCCAAAAGTGGGTAAGCCATGGAAACCCAGAGACGGCCGATGGTCTTGTGGATCGTGTGGAGAAATACTTGGCTACAGAGAACCTGACGGCCTCTTCCAGAGACACTCGGACTTTCCACCCTAAGACCAGACCATCCCCAGGGGCGGATAAGAGGATTCCAAGGGGTGAGGGTGGAGAGAGTTAGAGGGTGGGAGCTCTACCCCAAGTTTGGCGAGAACAGCCTGGGAAATCAGCGGCTCAAGAGGCGGCAAGAAGGATCGTTTGCTACCGCTGCCGGCAAGCGGGACATATTGCAGCCAATTGCCCGGTTGTGGAGGAACCCATGCAGTGTGACTTTCTGACGGGCAGACGTCAGTCGCTGTGTGCGACAGTCGCATGCACTGCCATTCGAGGAACTGAGAAACATTTATGCAAAATGTGTGTTAATGGTAGAAATGTTGTGGTATTGCTGGATTCAGGTAGCCTTGTGACCCTGATAAAGGCTGAGTTAGTTAAAACAGAGGTCTCTGGGAATAGCAAGGTAGCTGTTATTTGTGTGCATGGGGACACCCGAGAGTATCCAGTGACTACAGTGTGTTTCGAGACCCCCAAAGGTACCCTCTTTCATCCAGTGGGCTTAGTATCTCAGTTACCGCATGACGCCATTGTGGGAAGGGATTTTCCGAAGTTCTGGGAACTGTGGGATGATCCTGAGCCCCCCACTGGTGCCCCTATGTACCAGGAATGTGATAGCCAGAACTCCCCTGAGAGTGGTGAGGACTCTCCGGAATTTCCCTTATCAGTATTGGCAGGGGAGACTCAAGAAACTGGAGAGGAGCCCACCTCCTCAGACGAAAACCTACCGTCTGTGGAGTTTTCTGATCTTGAGGTTCACAGGGAAAACTTTGCCACAGAACAGTTGAAAGACCCCGCCCTAATAAAGGCACGGGAAAACGTAGTGAAAATAGATGGCGAGTTAGTGAACCCAGATAATACCTGCACTTACCCATACTTCAGCGTAGAGAAGGACCTACTGTATCGGGTGGCAAAAAGGGCAGAAGAAACCGTTGAGCAGCTTGTGGTGCCCAAACCTTACAGGAAGTTGGTGTTGGAGTTGGCCCATGGGCACATTCTTGGAGGTCATCTGGGGACAGAGAAAACCCGAGAGAGGGTATTACAGAGATTCTATTGGCCGGGGGTGATGAAGGACATAGAAAATGATTGTTCCTCCTGCCCTGTGTGTCAGAGGTCGGCCCCGATGCCACATTTCCGTAGCCCGCTGGTCCCTCTACCCATCATTGAGGTCCCGTTTGAGAGGATCGCCATGGATTTGGTAGGTCCTATAATCAAGTCCGCTAGGGGGCACCAGTACATATTAGTTATAATGGACTATGCCACCCGTTATCCAGAAGCGATCCCTCTCCGAAATACCTCGGCCAAAACCATAGCCAAAGAGCTATCTCTTGTGTTTAGCCGGGTGGGTATTTGTAAAGAACTGCTTACGGACCAAGGTACACCCTTTATGTCCCGGGTTATGAAGGAGCTGTGTAAATTGTTCAAAGTGACGCAATTACGTACATCTGTGTATCACCCCCAAACCGATGGGCTGGTTGAAAGATTCAACAAAACCCTAAAACAAATGTTGAAGAAAGTGGTGGATAGAGATGGAAAGGATTGGGACTGTCTACTTCCTTATCTGATGTTTGCTATTAGGGAGGTGCCCCAATCCTCTACGGGATTCTCCCCCTTTGAGTTACTGTATGGGAGACACCCAAGAGGGCTGTTGGATATTGCCAAGGAAACTTGGGAAAGTGAGAGTTCTCCCCACAGGAGTGTGATTGAGCATGTCGCCCTGATGCAAGACCGAATTGCACAGGTAATGCCCATCGTGAAGGAACATTTGGCCCAAGCGCAGTTAGCACAGCAGAGAGTGTACAACCGTGGAGCCAAGACCCGTACCTTTTCCCCGGGGGATAGGATACTGGTACTTGTCCCTACGGTTGAAAGTAAATTCCTTGCCAAATGGCAAGGCCCCTACGAGATAATGGAAAAAGTGAGCGAAGTGAATTACAAGGTCAGACAACCAGGAAGGCGAAAGCCCGAACAGATCTATCACGTTAATCTGTTGAAAGCCTGGAGGGATAGAGAGTCCCTAGTCACAGACACTTGGTCACCAGCTCAAACTGGTTGCGTGATTCCTGAGGTTGGAATAGCAGCCACCTTGTCACAACCCCAACAACAGGAGGTTAAGGAGTTTGTGCTTCGCAACAAGGAGGTATTCTCTGAGCTGCCGGGACAAACATCTGGGGTAGAGCATGACATCATTACCCCGCCCGGTGAAAGGGTGAAGTTAAAACCCTATCGGATCCCAGAGGCCCGACGGGAGGCAATACGGGAGGAAGTACAGAAAATGCTGAACTTAGGGGTGATAGAGGAGTCCCAAAGTGATTGGTCTAGTCCCATTGTGTTGGTGCCTAAACCGGATGGGAGCTGGCGATTTTGTAACGATTTTCGTCAGTTGAACAAAGTTACAAAATTTGACACCTACCCCATGCCACGTATAGATGAGTTGATCGACCGGCTGGGAACAGCCCGATACATGACGACTCTTGACCTCACAAAAGGGTATTGGCAAATCCCCCTGGCCAAGTCGGCCAAAGAGAAAACCGCATTTGTAACCCCAGACGGGGCGTTCCAATATAAAAGAATGCCGTTCGGGTTACAGAATGCGCCGGCCACATTCCAGCGGAAAATGGACCAGATGCTGAGGCCCCATCGGAAGTATGCTGCGGCTTACCTGGATGACGTAATTGTCCATAGCACAGATTGGGCCTCACATCTGCCAAAAGTGCAAGCAGTCCTGGACTCTGTTCGGGAAGCGGGGTTTACGGCTAACCCCAAGAAGTGTACCATTGGGCAGGAAGAGGCCAAATATCTTGGGTACACCATTGGGAGGGGAGTAATAAAACCCCAACTCAACAAAGTCGAGGCCATCCAGAGTTGGCCACGTCCCAACAGCAAGAAGCAGGTACGAGCCTTTCTGGGAATCGCTGGGTATTATCGGCGATTCATTCCCCACTTTGCTTCTAAGGCTGTGCCCCTAACCAACCTGACGAAGGGGCAAGGGTCGGTCATGATTAAATGGACCCCCGAGGCTGAGGCAGCATTCCAATTCTTGAAACAAGCCTTATGTAGCCAGCCAGTGTTGTACTCACCCGACTTCTCTAAAGACTTTGTCGTACAAAGTGATGCGTCAGATGTGGGGTTAGGAGCAGTATTGTCCCAGGTCTGGAACGGGGAAGAGCACCCAGTCATTTACCTCAGCAGGAAGTTGAAGTCCCATGAGGTAAATTACGCCACCGTTGAAAAGGAGTGTTTAGCGGTGAAGTGGGCTCTAGATTCCCTTCGGTACTACCTGCTAGGTAGGCACTTTGACTTGGTTACGGATCACGCTCCGTTAAAGTGGATGGCTCAAAACAAGGAAACAAATAGAAGAGTGAATAGGTGGTTCCTGGCCCTCCAGGAATTCAACTTCACAGTAAAGCATCGCCCTGGCGTTCAAATGGGGAATGTGGATGCTTTGTCTCGAGTACATGAATGCCTGATTGCTGGTGTTCCAACCCCGAGGTTAAAACAAGAGGGGGGGTATGTGACAGCAGGAAGGTAAAGTCACCTGGTTGCATCCAGGGGGGTAGATATATTTCGCCCAGATTCAGGCTTTACGCCGACTTATACAACTAGGTGGAGAGTTGTATAAGCCCAGCTGGGGCTAGTGGGCTCATGGATGACTCATACCTCTAGGGAGAGGGCTGGGCGTCGTGCAGGCAGGGAGTTGATGAGACCAGCTGAAGCCTGTCAGTTCGTTTAAGGCCTCTATAAAAACTCCCAGATTCATTAGGTGTTTGCTCATGCCTGGACCCAGACCTGTGTGGACTGTCTAGGGAGAGTGAACCCCTGTGCGGTGAGACAAAGCCTGTGTGGCTATTTGCTTGGACATTTAAAACCAGGGACTTAGGGACTAGGACAGCACTAGGCCGATCCCAGTTGTTAGTTAGGAAACCTGTATGTTTAGTCAGAGGTCAAGTTGACCAGGATTTATTTTGTTTATGTTTCTTTTGCTTTGCTGTGTTTTGTCACTGTAAATAGAAAATAAACCGCACCTTTTTGATTTTGAAAACCACAACCTCCGTTTGCTGGGCCTGTTTTTGTGTGGGGAGCCCATCCCGGGGGTCACCCACACCCGCTGCCGAGCTAACCCCCTCACAATATATATATATATATATACACGTTTACAACCAATAGTCGTAGAAAATACCGCCAGAAAAGCTATGTACATAGACAACTATATTGTGAAAAAAAAAACTTACGGTCTGCTGCTGTTCCTCATATTTTCTCTTAGGAACTTGAGCTCATTGTGTAAAACATGAGGCTTCTTGGTCGGGGCTGGCATTCCACTTCTTGATGTTTTGTCCTCATCGGTTAAATCCCTCCTGACGCGGTCTCTAAGGGATTTCCAGCGTTTCTGCAAAATCTTGGCAAAAAAAAAACATGGAAAAAAAGGTTTTATATGCATTTCCAAAGTGATCTAAATTTTTTTTTTGTTCCCCTCGCACACAGAAGCGAACGCATACGCAACTCCCGCCCACATATGACATTGTTGTTCAGACCACACATGTGAGGTGTCGCCCCGAACGTTAGAGCAAAATAAATAATTCTAGCCCTTGACCTCCTCTGTAACTCAAAACATGCAACCAGTATGATTTCTAAGTTCGAAAGTTTGGCGCCATTCTACGAGCATGTGCAATTTTGAAGGGTGACATGTAAGTTATCTATTTACTAGGCTTAACATAAAGTTTCAAATTAGGTAAAAAAAAAAAAAAATTGTAAAAGCATTAAACTGTCTTTTTTTTTGAAAACAATACGGTCGAAAAATTTATGCGCTAATAACGTGTGAGATTACGCCATTGTATTCTCTAGGGTCTCTGCTAAAAAAAACATATTGTTTGGGGTTTCTATGTAATTTACTATGACAAAAAAGAAGTTTTTCATGTAGGAAAGAAATGTCAGAATTGACCAGGATGTGAAGTGGTTAAAAAAAGATCATGCATTCAAGGAAAAGACTTACTTATTTCCTTTCTCTCTCCATGTAAACTGTCTTCCCAGCCAGGGGTGATGGCAGCACTGATGTCCTCCCATATAGAGACTCTCTTTAGGTGGTCTCCATGCTGCAGATGAGACATATCCCACAGTTCGGGATGGGCCTGAACAGCCGTTATCAGCTCCCGTTGTCCCACAGCTTGTGCCATCTTACAAGCCATGTTCTCTTCTCTTCTTCACAAGCACACGGCTGTGCAAAGGACTCCTGGGAAATAATATTATCCAGACAGGAAGTTCCTGTCTTTACATTGTCCAATCATCTTTTTACATATTTTTACATAGGAAAACATCGGAGGTAAAAAACGCGATCTTCGGCGTTAGTGCGCGTTTGTGCGCGGTTGTACGCGTTTGTGCGCGTTTATGCACGTTTTTTGACGCTTCACGTTTTTTCCTGCCTAACGTCGCCGCCGCGGAACGCACTGGTCCTGGGTTTTTTTTACAGCTTAAAAACGCCTATGCTCTTTACAGCTCAAAAACGCCTAGGTGGGCATGAAGCTATAGACTAACATGGACAGGCGTTTTTAAGCTGTAAAAAACGCTCAAAAACGCGGCTGAAAAAACGTCCGTGGGCATGAGGCCTTATAGAGTAACTCATTTATTGAAAAGTGTTTGTGTAAATTGTTTATTGTTCCCCAGAGTAATGTGAATCAGTTCAAAAGACAATACTTTTAAGAAGAGAGCTGAATGATGAGATTACATGTTTTTATTACTCTGTTAGAAAATATGGAGATTGCTAGGACAGAATGAAAATGCATGGTGATGTACTCTATAAACAGAATGTAGTTGGTAGACTTGTGCACAACGGAAAAATTTGTTCCGTTTCGGTTCGTTTCTTTCCGGTCCTGTTGATTCGTAATCATTCGTAATTTTGCTAGACGGGATTTTTCGTGTTCGGACTCATTCGTATTTTTGCAAGCGACATTTTTCGTTGAATTTTTTGTTGCTTTATAATTCGTACTTTCGGTAGAGTACGTTGTTTTTCGTTGATTCTGGACACAACTCCTACTTTCGTAACTTTTTTTGGGTTCGTTGATTCGTAATTTTCCGTGTCTCTCTCACAACGACGCTGCCTATTATGCCTAATGTGCTTCGAATGGATTTGTACTTTTCTAAATACATAGCGGTTATTTGTAACGATTCGAAATCTCGTATTTTACTTTCGTTTTTTACATGCGGCTATAGGCTCCGCCCCTGTACACCATTTTGAGAGGGTTCAGCACGGTGAGGGAGAAGCAGAGAGCAGAGCAGAGTGAGTGTTATTGTGCTTCGAATGGATTTGAAATCTCGTATTTTACTTTCGTTTTTTCATGCCGCTATAGCCTCCGCCCCTGTACACCATTTTGAGAGGGAGTTCAGCATGGTGAGGGAGAAGCAGAGAGCAGAGTGAGGCCTCGTACACACGGCCGAGATTCTCGTTGAGAAAAACATGTCGTTTTTTTCGACGAGATTCTTGGACAAGAAACTTGTCCCGGCCGAGTGTACACACGCTCGTTTCAAAGAACCCGCGGTTCTTTGAAAGGAGTGTACGCGGTGACGTCATCGACTACGTCGAGCATGCGCTCGTCACATTCGATGCCGTCGCCGCCATCTTGGTATACCCTACGTATGCCTAGGAAGCTACCGCGCATGCGTCAAATTCATTTCGAACATGCGCGGGCTTCCGGGCGGACAGGTAAGTGTACACACACTCACTTTTCTCGTCGAGAAACACGCCGAGGAGAATCTCGACGAGAAAATAGAGAGCAGGTTCTCTATTTTCTCGTCGAGGTTTCTTGTCGGTTTTCTCGACGAGAAACACGCTAGCAGCGTACACACGACCGATTTACTCGGCAAGACCTCTCTGCCAGCAAGTTTCTTGCTGGTTCTTGCCGAGAAAATCGGTCGTGTGTACGAGGCCTGAGTGTTATTGTGCTTCGAATGGATTCGTACATTCGTAACTTTTTTCATAACGAATTATGCCGAAGACCTTCGGGCATTCGCTATTTTGCGGTATAATTTATTTCGGATTCGGTTTTATTCGTAATTGCTCTGTTCGGAAATTCGAATGCTTCCGAATGTCCGAAAGTTGCTAAATTCGGACGAATTTTGATTCGTTACGAAACGAATTGCACAAGCCTAGTAAACTGCCATCTAGAAAAAGTGATCAGCTTACATGCCAGCACCAACGTATTTGATGCCTAGACTTTCATCATATCTTAATTAAAGTGTGGGTCAAGTATCGGTGTCTTAGAGTATCCAGGAATAAACCACATTCTTACAAAGTCCTTACACCAAAATGCCCACTAAAGCTTTATGCTCGTACATGCGCCTGCAAGAAGAACATTCACTTAGATATTGCTAATGCATGCTATGGCATACAGCAGGGGTCCTCAAATCTTTTAAACAGGGGGCCAGTTCATGGTCCCTCAGACTGTTGGGGGGCCGGACTATAGTTTAAAAAAATATGAACAAATTCCTATGCACACATCTTATTTGTAGTGCAAAAAAACAGGAAAAACCAATTTAATATTTAAATTAAAAACTATTTTAATCAACATAAACTTATTAGTATTTTAGAGACTCCCCTCATCACAGATCCCCCTCCCCATCACAGAACCCCCTCCGCATCACAGAACCCCCTCATCACAGAACCTCTCCATCACAGATCCCCCATCACAGAAACCCCCCATCACAGACTCCTCTCCATCACAAATCCCCCCATCACATATTCCCCCCATCAAAAAGCCCCCATATAAGGTCATCCATCACAAAGCCCCCCATAAAAGATCCCCCATTACAGACCCCCCCATCACAAATCTCCCCATCACAAAGCCTCCCCCAACACAAACTCCTCTCCATCACAAAGCCCCCCCGTAACAGACACCCCCATCACAGATCGCCCTATAAGATTCCCCCCATAACAGCCTCCCCCCATCACATACTCCCCCCATCACAGTCTTCCAACCTCAATAGAAATGTGTATTCCAGAAAGTTTAACAATCAGCAAATAAAGATACTCCAAACACCTGGTGTTAGCGCTTCAATCATCCCGGCACAGTGGCGGAACTACCGCCATAGCGACCCACGCGGGCGCTATGGGGCCCGCAGCCGAGGGGGGCCTGTGAGTCGGCGTGCAAGTGACTGTGTGGGCGGCGGGTTCAGGGCCGTCTTTTCGCATGGGCACGCTGGGCAGTTGCCCGGGGGCCCCACTTGCCTGGGGGGCCCCACCTGCCCAGCGACCCCAGCCAAGCATCTGTGTCACCCTCGCTCCATACTCCTAATTTCAACTTTCTGTGACCCTGCACTTTGGCCGCCATGTTCAGTCTCAGGCCGGCCCCTGGCGCCCTGTGATTGGGTGAAAGGGGTCATGTGCGGCAGGTGGGGCTGGCCTGTCCTCAATCACGGGAGAGCGGGGCTGGCCTTCACTGTGAGCTGTGGCCGATGTCTTCTCCGCCTCCTCCTCTCCGGGTCATCGATCATGTCCCCACTGGCAGTGTGACAGGCGGCGGCGTACAGATCATGGAAGAAAAAAAGGTAAGAGACTCACTCGTGAGTTTTGTTGCTGGCCCAGGGGGGGGGAAGAGATATGGTCTGGGGAGGGGGAGCAGCCATAAAGTCAGTGTATAGTGTAATGTGTGTGTAGTGTATAGTGTATTGTGTGTAGTGTATAGTGTATTGTGTATAGTGTGTGTGTGTGTGTAGTGTATAGTGCGCAGGCAGTAGTGTATAGTGTGTGTAGTGTATTGTGTGTGTGTAGTGTATTGTGTGTAGTGCATAGTGTATTGTGTGTGTATGTGGTGTATTGTGTGTGTGTGTAGTGTATAGTGTGTGTTTGTAGTGTATAGTGTGCAGGCAGTAGTGTATAGTGTGTGTAGTGTAGTGTGTATTGTGTGTGTAGTGTATAGTGTATTGTGTGTATGTGTAGTGTATAGTGTATTGTGTGTGTGTGTGTAGTGTATAGTGTGTAGTGTATAGTGTGCAGGCAGTAGTGTATAGTGTGTGTAGAGTATTGTGTGCGTGTGTAGTGTATAGTGTGTGTTTGTGTATAGTGTATTGTGTGTGTGTGTGTAGTGTATAGTGTGCAGGCAGTAGTGTATAGTGTGTGTGTGTGTGTGTGGTGTATAGTGTAGTGTGTGTGTGTGTGTAGTGCATAGTGTGCAGGCAGTAGTGTGTAGTGTATTGTGTGTGTGTAGTGTATTGTGTGTGTGTGTGTGTAGTGTATTGTGTGTGTGTGTGTGTGTGTAGTATGTAGTGTATGTGTATGTAGTGTAGTGTGTGTGTGTGTGTGTAGTATGTAGTGTATTGTGTGTGTGGTGTATTAGTCTGTGGGTAGAGTATTGTGTAGCAGTCAATATGTAGTGTATTATGTAGTGGTCTGTGGGTAGTGTATAGTGTATTGTGTGTGTGTGTGTGTGTAGTATGTAGTCAGTGGCGTATCTAGGGTATGGCACTCCATGGCAAGTGCCATGGGCGCCCTGGGAGGGGGGGTGGCAAAACAAGCTAAACGAAAAAAAAATTCCCACCTGCACCTGTCCTCCTGCGGACCGCCTCCCGCACTATAGCTCCCGGCGGCGGCATGGCACTTCACTTGGAAGTGCTCTTACTTGGCTGGATGTCAGTGTGACAGTGTAGGAGAGTCAGTGACAGGTGCGGGCGCCACCCATGTTTGTAGATTAGTGTGACCGTCCAGACGTCCACTGCGTCTCCAGACCGTCATTCGGCTAACTGGCGGAGGCGGAGCTTTCCTCTTCTGCGCTGCTTCCATCTTCTCCCCGAGCGTGCGGATCAGTGACGTCACGTGAGGTGAGGTCGCCGTCGCTGAGGAGGAGAACTTCAACTAAACTGGACTGAACCCGAACCCCCAAGCCAGGCAGCAACTGCAGCAGGTACTAGTCAGTGTACATTGTGAATAAAGCATTTTTTTATTAGAGAAAGTGTTAATGATGTGTGCCAGTATACTGTAGTGTCTGCTTGCTCAATATGGATTAAATAAATTGTAATTATGCATAGCCATAGTTCTTATAAATAAAGTGATTTGTGCAAGTAGTACCTGCTGTTGCACAAATCACTTTATTTATGATATCTATGGCTATGCATAATTACAATTTATTTAATCCATATTGAGCAAGCACTATATTTGATTGGCTGCTTGCTTCTGTTTGGGCATGTGCTTGGCACATGATGACTTAGGCTATTTTTACACTGGGGCGTTGCGCCATCAGCGGTAAAGCACTGTCGCTAGCGGGACGCCTCAAAGATGCGGCTGCCAGGAATTTTTTGAGCGTCCTGCCAGCGCACCGCTAGTGGCCCAAAAAGGGTTAAAACCGTCCGCAAAGCGCCATTGCAGCGGCGCTTTGCTGGCAGGTCGGTGGCGCTGCCCATTGATTTTAATGGGCAGGGGCGCTTTAGAAGCAGTGTACACCGTTCCTACAGTGCCTCAAAGATGCTGCTAGCAGGACTTTTTTGAGCGTCCTGCCAGCGCACTGCTCCAGTGTAAAAGCCCTGGGGCTTTCACATTGGAGTGAAAAAAGAGGCTCTTTCAGGGCGCTTTGCAGGCGCAATTTTGTAGCGCTGTAGCACCTGCAAAGCACCTCAGTGTGAAAGTAGCCTAAGACCCCTTTCTCACTGAGGCACTTTGCAGTCGCTATAACGCTAAAAATAGCGTTTGCAAAGCGCCCTGAAAGAGTGGCTCCATTCACTCCAGTGTGAAAGCCCCGAGGGCTTTCACACTGGAGCGGTGCGCTAGCAGGTTGGTAAAAAATGTCCTGCAAGCAGCATCTTTGAGGCGCTGTAGGAGCGGCTCCTAAAGCACCCCTGACCATTGAAATCAAAGCGGTGCTTTACAGGCGGTTTTTTTTTAACCTTTATTCGGCCGCTAGCGGCTGTATAGCGCAGCGAAAACGACAGTAAACAACGCCCCCCACCACCCCGGTGTGAAAGAGGCCTTAAAGTCAACATCATGTGCGATTGTGCGTGTGTGCTAAGCAGACAGGGCCGCTGGTGATCTTACTCCCTCTCTCCCTCTGTACAGTGTCAGAGGCGCTGGCGCAGCAGTGGCGGAGGACTGTATCCATTATGAGGAAACATCCCCTGCACCGCTGCGTGTCCCTGATCATCACAGTGCCACTGCCAGTGAGTGTGACCTGTCTGTGTACCACTGCGCGCAGTCACTGTCTCTGATGTTCTGTTCCACTCTTCCTTTCTGCCCAGTGCTGTGCCCGTACATCTCATGATCTGCTACATGGAGGCCACTCTCTGTCTCTCTCCCTCCTGCTAAGTGCCCATACATCGCACGATTCCTCCGCATTTATGGGTGCTGATGTTACTGCATTTATGGGTGCTGGTAAGGCCCTAATTATGGGTGCTGGTAAGGCCCTAATTATGGGTGCTGGTAAGGCCGCAATTATGGGTGGTGGTAAGGCCGCATTTATGGGTGCTGGTAAGGCCGCATTTATGGGTGCTGGCAAGGCCGCATTTATGGGGGCTGGTAAGGCCGCATTTATGGGTGCTGTTACCACATTTCTGGGTGCTGATATTACTGCATTTCTGGGTGCTGGTAAGGCTGCATTTATGGGTGCTGGTAAGGCCGCATTTATGGGTGCTGGTAAGGCCGCATTTATGGGTACTATTGTGCTGAGTGTAGAAAGAGTGTAGAAAGAGAAGAAACAGAAAAAACTGACTTTGAGTAGATCATAGACCAGTTTTCATCAGTGAAAGCAAGGAAGGTGCAGTTGTAATTTTTATGTAGTGCCAATCCATAATTTGTTAATTGGAAGATTAAAGAGTTTGACTTGTAGTTTTGTCAGCTGTTTTTTTTTGTTAAGGTTATCTGAAAGATGGGTTTTAAATGTTTTGACAGGGGCGCAGTTTCAGTTCTTGCCATAGGCGCCATTTCCACTAGATACGCCTCTGTATGTAGTGTATTGTGTGTGTGTGTGTATAGTATGTAGTGTATTGTGTGTGTGTGTGTGTGTGGTGTATTAGTCTATGGGTAGAGTATTGTGTAGCGGTCAGTATGTAGTGTATTATGTAGTGGTCTGTGGGTAGTGTATAGTGTATTGTGTAGTAGTGGTCAGTATAGTAATCAGGTAGGTTGGTGTGTAGTGGTCAGTGTGGTGTGTAGTGTAGTGGTCAGTGGATATAGTGTAGTGTAGTGTAGACAGGGCCCCAGTGCACTGTATTGCCCGGGGGCCTATAATGCTCTTAAGATGGCACTGGGCGGGTGAGCCGCCGAGCTGCCCGTCCGCTCGGCGTTCGCACAGTCACACTGACTGTGCGAGCGGATGCAGCTGGACGGCTCGGCGGGCGGGTGAGAGAGCGGACGGGGGAACTGCCTGCTGGGAGGCTCGGTGGGTGGACTGGCCAATCAGCGGGTGGCGGAGCAGAAAGATGACATCATCTCTCACCGCCTGGCCCCCGCCCTGCATCCCGGCAGTTCCGCCCTCACTCACTGTGCAGGCAGCAGAGAGATTACATCATCTCTCTGCTGCCTGACTCAGACTGGGACATAGGAAGTGACAATGCCCATTCCCCACCTTAGCAGGAAAGTAACAATCTGCAACTTGTGGCAAGTGACAATCCGCAACTTGTGGCAGGTGACGTGGCAAGTGGACAATTTGCAACGTGTGGCAGGTGACAATCCGCAATGTGTGGCAGGTGACGTGGCGAGTGGACAATCCGCAACTTGTGGCAGGTGACGTGGCAAGTGGACAATCCGCAACTTGTGGCAAGTGACAATCTGCAACGTGTGACAAGTGACAATCTGCATCTGGTGGCAGGCAACGGTGGCAAGTGACAAACTCGGGGCTCCCACTGATTCTGCATTATGGTGAGTTGAACTATTTCATTTTATATAACAATGTAATAATATAAATAATGTGCTACAATCATCCTAACACCATAACAACCATGGTGCCGTGATGATTGAAGTAATTTCCCAAATAAATTGCCCGCAAAAAAATCCATGGAGGTCAGCAATGTGTATCCTTCAGGGGCTGCATACAGTATACTGCATACCGTACTTTGTTGTTCGAAATTAATAAAAGCTGTTGCCTGGGTACTGTGCCACGTGAGTGTGGTAATCTGTTGTTCAATGGCACTAGTTCATTTTTTTGGTGGGGGGGGGCCCATACAACATTTTGCTATGGGGCCCTGTGATTTATAGTTACGCCCCTGTCCCGGCACCATGGTTGTTATGGTGTCAGGGTGATTGAAGCGCATTATTTCTATTATTACATTGTAATATAAAATTAAATAGTTCAACTCACCATAATGCAGAATCAGAATCAGTGGGAGCCCTGATGTCAATGTCCCCAGCCAGCGGAGTGCTTCCTTATGTCTCAGGTGTCACTGTCCCCAGCCAGCGGAGTGCTTCCTTACATCTCAGGTGTCCCCATCGGAGTGTCTCCTTACATCTTAGGTGTCCCCAGCGGAGTGTCTCCTTACATCTCAAGTGTCCCCAGCAGAGTGCTTCCTTACATCTCAGGATTCCCCAGCGGAGTGCTTCCTTACATCTCATGTGTCCCCAGCGAAGTGCTTCCTTACATCTCAGGTGTCCCCAGCGGAGTGCTTCCTTACATCTCAGGTGTCCCAGGCAGAGTGCTTCCTTACATCTCAGGTGTCCCCAGCAGAGTGCTTCCTTACATCTCAGGTGTCACTGTCCCCAGCCAGTGGAGTGCTTCCTTACATCTCAGGTGTCCCCAGCCAGTGGAGTGCTTCATTACATCTCAGGTGTCCCCCCCATTGGAGCCCTTCTATATCCCAGCAGCGGTGTCTCCACCGCCATTACGGAAGGCTGAGGGGGAACAAATTAGATGCAGCCATTTTCAAGAAGACCACAGACGAGTTATTAACAAGAAGGGAGCCTGCTGAGTGGCTACTATAAAAATGGAGCTGCGCCACCGCCCACCCGCCACCCCTTTCCACAACAGGTCACAGATGACAGACAGGCCGGGGGGCGGGGGGTGGGCGGTGCCACAGCTCCATTCTTATAGTAGCCACTTGGCAGGCTCCCTTCTTGTTAATAACGCATCTGTGGTCTTCTTGAAAATGGCCGCTGGCGGAGACATTACCTCCGCCGGCCGGACCTCTAGCGGCGGCGGCGAAAAATAGCGAACAAAAAGGTCAGGGAAGGGGACGATTGCCGCAATGTTAAAGGGGCAGTCCGCGGGCCGGGTAAATCGCACTGGCGGGCCGTAGTTTGAGGACCCCTGGCATACAGTATGTGTGCAAGGTTGTGTTATCAACGATCCCATATTAGTAGGAATGTTCCTTCATTTAAATCAAATCACACTCAATCAACTTATATTCTACAGTTTTCTTCAACCTGCAATGACCAAATGATGTAGAACACCCAAGGGAAATCTGTTCTGTGTCTATGAACAAGGGCTTTTGTGAATGTCAGTATTACTTCTCTCCTCATGCCAGTCATTTCAAACTCAAAAACAACTTAAAGCAGACTGATGCAGGTCAAATCTGGATCAAAAAGAGGTCAAATGCACGAGTCAATGAACCTTGAAAAATATCATAAAGATATCAAGCCAAATCCCAAAAGTTAGCTGAATGCACCTTAAAGCATATAAAGCCTATCTCCATGCATACAACATCCCCAATCTCTCCAACCCACCCATCATGTTCCCACTGATTTAAGCACCTAAAAAAAACTTCTAAAACTGCTGTTTCCTCTGTCTGCTGTCATGTAATCCTCTGCAGCATCTTTTCTAGGGATGAAGGCTGGAATTTAGGGCCGCTCCTTCCCATCACGACATCATCCATGGCGCTACAGTCTTCAGAAGCTTGTAAAAACCCTGACGGACAGCCAATGAATAGGGTCCACATCACTCAGACACTAATATGGGCATTCAATGAAATATTAAATTGAAACTAAGAGGTTGGGACTTTTAGGTGAGGCCAGCTAGATGTACCTCCATCCCCGATAGGTTGATATAAAAGAACTACATTTTTGGGACTTTGAATTGAAGCGTGCAGCCAGTAAAATAGCATTAAAAAGTGTAATAAAGGGGTGTTATCTGCGCTAATTAGAAAGAATAAGGTGTAATGAAATAATGTGCTAATCAAACAATGGCTGCGACAAATAAATATGTGAAACCATACAAAACAACATGAAAAATTAAAAATTATCGCGCCCTAATATGTGAAAAATCAAATAATATGAATAAATACTCAGAAAAACAGTGACATCCACAAGTGACACAAACCTAAAACACTTGTGGATCCAACTTCATCCACACAATAAACTGTGAATCAATTTAAATAAATAATTTTGATCTGACAAAAATTAAATAACATATACAAATCAATCAGTCAATTGGATTAAATAATATCACAAATTATTGATGATAATAAACATGTAAAATTCCATGCATATGTGAAGAAGTGCTGAGAGAAAGTCCCTGTAACTTAGCTCAAAACAACCAAATAGTTGCAGAGAAAAAATAAAGTCCAACACAGGTAGAGATAAATTTCTGTCACACTGAAAAACAGGCGGCTCTGAAAGATGATTCAACGAAGGATAATGATACCAGAGAAATGTCCCAGAGGATCCACCAAAAGCCAGAAAGGAGTCACATCCACCACAGTGAGTGAAAACTATAAAGGTGGGTACGTTACCAGAAATGGTGGACCTCCACTATGGCAAGGTCTATTGAGCCTGCAGATATCACCCTCTGCGGGGTACCAGGGTGGGTTCACCAAATTCCACTAAGTTGAAGTCGCGGTATAGATTCTTGACGTCCGTTTTGCAGATTCACTCACTGAAGCTGCTGCTGATTGATCTCCCCAGATATTAAGAAACAAACAAACCTCCAGGTTTGTGGATTACATGAAAAAGGAGAGGGACTCGGATAGTGTATTACCTCAGTAAAAAAATAATAATTTCCGATTCCAGAGGTATACAAGTAAATAACAAAAAGATTAAAATAATTTAAAAATTGCCGGCATAAAAGAAAGCGTTCGCCCGTGCTAGCGGGGTCAAGTATGAGTGACCAATTTTTACTATTTTTATTTTTCTATAGTCTTTATTACATTTTTACATGATCACTTATCTACTTTTAAACATCCTTAGACAATATCTCTGCATCTGCTCCTGAAGAGTAGCGCTACAGCTACGAAACGCGTCAAGCTCATAGATGCCTTCCCTGCTGTTTCTTTTTATTCAAGATACCATGATTACGGCTCACTGGAATATACCTATACATTACTTACTGTGGGAATACGTTGCAACTAGTCTGGTGTGTCATCATTATGTCATTACTGTGGCTCTAGGCCAATATGCTATCAGTGTGTCATTATGCTATTCTGTTAATTTATTACTATGTATCATGTCATGGAATAAAAGTTTTTTACTTTACTATGATGTCTATGCATTTACTATATGGCACTATAGATGGCTACACCACCAGACTGCATTATAATACCATGCAATGCTATTTTCCTGGCTGCACGCTTCAATTCAAAGTCCCAAAAATGTTGTTCTTTTATATCATTCAATGAAGTACCCTTCTACTCTGCAGCCCAGTGTATCATGTGACCATATACTCAGGTAAGTATTGTGTGGGTTCTAACATTTTTGTATTTATTTAAATTAGGCTTTTAAAAATATTTTAGTTATCCACAGATCAGCTGCAAACCCTACATATACAGTACCCACTGAAGTAACTGGCCTCAGGTGATACACAGAGATGAAACAATTCTTCCCACAGAAGTTGTACCTTTTAATCTGCAACCCTCTCTCTTCTACAGCCTTCTAAAACACAGATCAAGGGCTATTTCTCAGCACCAGAAGGCAGTGTATGGAGATCTGATTTCTCACAGTACACGGCATACAGCAGGAAGCTGAGTGCCATATGAGACCTGAGTGGAGGGAAGGAACACCCCCCCCCCCATACAGTCTCGTAGAGAAACTTGCACAGTTGAGGGTGTCTTATTTCCTTCTTTGCCTTCTGTGTGCTGGAGGGGGGCAGGGCCGTCTCCTGGGACCCTGTGGGGTTGGGATAACATGTCAGAAGTGACTAATACTTTGGTGCTTTGGAGGCTAGTACACACTATAGAAAGATATGCTCTGTTTAATTTTCATTTCAGAGGTTTACAACCATTTTATTGTTTTTTCAAATGTATCTAAAGCAATTTTTTTAGAGCAGAGAAAGGTTAGAGCCATTGTTGGGTTTTTATTGCTGTTGGTATCCTTGCTAGGGAGATTCACCCTTGCATGTTTTCCTGGTGACCACTGTTACTGATGATAAAAGTAATGGAAAATATAAATTGTTTTAGTTGCCACCAGATCAGCTAGTGACAGCTGACTAAACATGTGTAGCGATACCCCCAGTTAAGAGGGCTGCCTGTATGATTTTTGGGCCCTGTAGTGCACCGCTGTCAACCCCTGGCAATCGGCTCTAACCTCCCTTGGCACAGTTAGTAGGGGATGATAGGATTGTGATGCCTGTAACTCACAGCGGCACAATCCTATGACAAGAATACACAGTGATATTTTAAAACTTTCTTTACCTATCCCTTCCGTAAAGTAAAGAACACAGACACCAATATACTTAACCCTTGTATGTTTACTTAGATTAATGGGTAAGCAGTAAAACAGGTGGGTACAAGTCATATGCAGAGCCCTGCAATAAACAGTGTAAAACAAGCAGACAAATATTCAATGCTATGCAACTCTAACAATCCCCATTGCAGCTACTTCCCCTCGTGGACAATATGGCGCCCAAGAATGTCTGCGCTACCCAGTCAGGCCTGACTGAACTAAAATGCAAGTCCTGTAGGGAAATCTTTGCTAGAAACGATGGTGCACTTGAAGAACAGAATTGTTATGAGCAGGTGCTCTCTCACCCAACCGGACCAGTCTGCGGTGCCTAAGCACACCGATCCATCGACATCTGGGTCTTCGGTCCTCCTTGCAAAGGTGCAGTATCAAGGAGAGACGTCCCTCAGATTCCTCGGTGCGTGCAGAAGGCTCTTTGGAGAAAATGGCCAGGCTTCTGGCCTAAAGTCACAGGAGCTCAGACAGCCGTTCAGCTTGCTGGGCGGGCGGTGTCCAAAGAGAAAGAACTGGGCCCCGCCTCCCCCTTATAAAGTCCACCCCAGCAGTCTTTGTGCGGGGGAAGGCACCCTGGGTGCCTAAAAGTGTACTGGGTAATGTAGTCTCTGAGGTATTTAAAAGGCAATACCCCGCTACACACTCCCCCCACTTAGAATCTTTGGTTCTCAAAGACAACATTAACAATGTGTACAGACAAAGTCATTAAGGGCTGCAAGGGAAGTCGGCAGGGGAAGCTCCCACCAAAATCGGGGAGGGGGATTGCCCTGCCCACAGGTCACGTCAGTGATGGTGGTCTGCCTAACTGTGCCAGAAAGCGAGCTGGGGTTGCCCTCCACCAAATGCAGAGTGGAGGGATCAGGCTTTTGTATTGTCCTTCTTGCGGTAGTTACAGTGTCCTCAGAGCTTTCTTCCATCTGTGTATATGTCAACTTCCGAGGAGGGCGGATAATCCTTTTTACTCGTTGCTCCCTGGCAGTTACGGGTTTTGACTCTAGGGGCGTCTCTACTGAGACAGGTACAATGGGACCCTCTTCATCAAAGACATCCGATTCAGGTGCAGAGAGGTATAGAGAATTTCTTAGATCTTCATCTGGGACTGATTCCAGTGCATCTTCCCATTCATCACTCTGTGCATTAGAAGGAATAAACTCTGCAGCTTCTACATTCAAATTGTCATTTATGGGGGATTCAGGTAACAAAGGATCCACTACTAGGGGTTCAGGCGCCTGAGACGGCCACAGCCAACTGAGCTCTATTTCCTCTTCTTCACTTTGGCCTGAAGTTACTTCCTCCCTTGATAGAGTTGTCTGAGACCTGGTGTTGGGTCTAGGAGTACAAGGGGTGGAAGGTAACTTAGAGGAATCCAGAGTAGGGGGCATCCTGATTCCTGACTGCTTCAGAAAGGGGCAGCAGATGGTTTCTGTGCCAGGTCTTCAGTGGCCCCACTCTTCCTTCAGGCTTCAACTGATACACGGGCAACACAGGCAGCTTCTTACAAATCACATAAGGTTCTGATCTCCATCTGTCTGCCAGCTTGTGCTTCCCTGGGACTCCTAAATTCCTCAGCAACACTCTGTCTCCAGGTTGTAGATCTCGAATAGACCCTAAGGTCAAAGTTCCGTTTGTTCCGGGCTCCTCTCTGCTCAGAAATTGATTGAGCCTTCACATAGGCCAGTCTCAAGCTCTTCCGCAGTCTATCCATGTATCCTTTGTGTGAGGTGACAGATATATGGTCCATGGAGGTAGCAAAGGCCAAGTCCACTGGTAGTCTGGCCTCTCTCCCAAACATAAGTCTGTAAGGGGAATATCCTGTGACATCGCTGGCTGTACTATTATAGGCATGCACTATGGCAGCTATGTGCTTGCCCCAATGTTGCTTCTCCTCGCTGTTCAGAGTCCCCAACATATTTAACAGAGTCCTGTTGAATCTTTCTGGTTGGGCATCACCTTGAGGGTGATAAGGGGTAGTATGGGGTTTTTTTATGCCTAAAGAGTCCAGAAACTTCTGAATCAGTTGGCTCTCAAAGTCTCTCCCTTGATCTAAGTGAAGGTGTTGAGATAACCCGTAGTGTACAAAGTATTTCTCCACCAAGATTTTGGCTACAGTGGAGGCCTTCTGGTCTTTAGTTGGAAAGGCCTGGGCATAACGGTTGAAATGGTCGGTTATCACCAGAACATTTCCATGTCCACTCAAGTCAGGTTCCAGACAGAGAAAGTCGATGCATACCAAGTCCAAGGGCCCTTGACTCTGCAGATGGCCCATTGGGGCAGCTTGACGTGGCAATGTCTTCCTCTGTATGAAGTGAGCACATGAGTGACAGTACACCTCCACTTCAGCTCGCATACACAGCCAATATAATCTATTCCTTACAAGCTGGAAGGTTTGTTCGGCCCCTAAGTGGCCATGGTTATCATGTAGGGCAGCCAGGACAGTTTTTCTGTATTTTTCTGGCAGAAACAGTTGCCACTTCTCTTCCAGGTCATCAGAGGGGCCCCTTCGGTAGACCACCCCTTGATGCACCTGTAACTTGTCCCATTCTTTGTGAATTAATCGAGCCTCCTTTGACGGATTTTGCAAAAGTCTGCCCGGATCCTGGTCTTCTAGAGCTTCCAAAGCCAATCTTCTCCAGGGGTCTTCCAACTGATCCCTTCTTATGTCCTTCTTGGATAATTTTGGCAATCTGGGTAACGTCACAATAGCATTTGGGCACCCCCACTACCGAGACTCCAATTTCTTCTGCCCTGGATCCGCCACTAGCTTGAAGATGGGCTCCTTGACACAAAGCCCGCACCCCATCTGGGGTTACTTGGGTCAAGTCTTCTGTCCGGTAAGTGGGAGCATGAGACCTCCTGGATAATGCATCCGCATCCCTGTTTCCAGTTCCCGGCCTATACCTGAGGCTAAAGTTGAATCCAGAGAGGGCGGCCAACCAACGGTGGCCAGTGGCATCCAGCTTAGCTGTGGTGAAAAGGTAGGTGAGTGGGTTATTATCTGTCTTTACTGTAAAGTCCGCTGCATACAGGTAGTCTTTGAGTTTATCCACCACTGCCCACTTCAGGGCCAGGAAGCCAATTTGTGGGTGGGGTAATTCTTCTCGGGTGATGTTAGACTCCTACTTACATAGGCAACTGGCTTGAGTTGTCCTTCATACTCCTGGTACAGTACACCTCCCAGACTGACATGGCTGGCGTCCACATGCAGTTCATGTGGTCTCTTAGTGTCAGCATAGGCCAAGACCGGAGCAGTGGTCAGACTTTTCTTCAACATTTCGAAGGCCTCTTCACACTTCTCTGTCCACTGGTCTTCCACCGACTCTCCGGGCTTCCTGGGGCCAGTATCATCCTCCTCTCCTTCTGTCTTCAGTAACTCATTCAGTGGTTTGGCAATTTTTGCAAATCCTTCCACAAACCTGCGGTAGTGGGAGCAAAACCCCAGGATGGATCTGAGCTCGGTCACTGTAGTTGGTCGAGGCCAGGAGGTAACTGCTTCCAGTTTGTCAGGGTATGTAGACACTCCTTCTTCCGACACTATGCGTCCCAGATAGTGAACTGAGGACCGGTAAAACTGACACTTCTCCCTGGATAGTTTAAGTCCCTCTTCACTGAGTCTCTTCAGGACTTTCTCCAGCCTTTCTTCGTGCTCCTCCAGAGTCTTCCCGAAGACAATGATGTCGTCTAGGTACACCAGGACTTCAATAAGATTCATGTCCCCCACTGTCATCTCCATCAACCTCTGAAAAGTGTCAGGGGCCCCTGACAGGCCCTGAGGCATCCTGTTGAACTCATAGAACCCCACTGGGGTGATGAATGCTGTCTTCTCTCTATCATCAGGGTGCATTGGGATCTGATAATACCCACTCTTCAGGTCCATAACGCTGAACCACTTGGCTCCAGACAAACTCTGTAAGGCATCTTCTATCCTGGGGGTGGTATATTGGTCGGGTATGGTCCTTCTATTGAGGGTCCTGTAGTCTATGCAAAGTCTCAGCGACCCATTCTTTTTCCTGACTACCACGATAGGGGAGGCATATGTGCTTCTGGATTCCTGAATAACCCCAGTTCTCTTAACCACTTAACAACCACCTGCCGACAAATAACGTCGACAAGGTGGTTGCTTAACTCTGGGAGGACGTTATATAACGTCCTCCCAGAATCGCACATGGGGCGCGCACACGGGAATCTCCGTGACCGCCGGGTCCTCTGGACCCGGCGCATCACGAATCGCGGTAAATCGCCGCTGATATCGGCCGTTTACCACGTGATCGCTCCGTCAAATGACGGAGCAATCACTTGTAAACAGACCAGCGTCATGTGATGACGCCGGTTCCTCTCTCCCCTCTCTGTACCGATCGGTACAGTGTGAGAGGAGAGGGGAGGGAGCGGATCATGTCAGCTCCCTCCCCCATGTCAGATCATGTCAGCTGTGGGCTGGATCTGTGACAATTGCAGTCACAGATCCAGCAATCCATCCCTCCCTGCTCATCCATCCCTGCCAATACTCTGCAAAATACTCTGCAATACCCTGGTGCAATACTCTGCAATACCCTGCGCAATACTCTGCAATACCCTGGTGCAATACTCTGCAATACCCTGCGCAATACTCTGCAATACCCTGCGCAATACTCTGCAAAATACTCTGCAATACCCTGCGCAATACTCTGCAAAATACTCTGCAATACTCTGCAATACCCTGCACAATACTCTGCAATACCCTGCGCAATACTCTGCAAAATACTCTGCAATACCCTGCGCAATACTCTTCAATACCCTGTGCAATACCCTGTGCAATACTCTGCAAAATACTCTGCAATACTCTGCAATACCCTGTGCAATACTCTACAATACCCTGCACAATACTCTGCAATACCCTGCGCAATACCCTGCGCAATACTCTGCAATACCATGCTCAATACTCTGCAATACCATGCTCAATACTCTGCAATACCATGCTCAATACTCTGCAATACCCTGCGCAATACTCTGCAAAATACTCTGCAATACCCTGCGCAATACTCTGCAATACCCTGCGCAATACTCTGCAATACCCTGCGCAATACCCTGCACAATACTCTGCAATACCATGCTCAATACTCTGCAATACCATGCTCAATACTCTGCAAAATACTCTGCAATACCCTGCGCAATACTCTGCAATACCCTGCACAATACTCTGCAATACCCTGCGCAATACTCTGCAAAATACTCTGCAATACCCTGCGCAATACTCTGCAATACCCTGCACAATACTCTGCAATACCCTGCACAATACTCTGCAATACCCTGCACAATACACCCTGCGCAATACTCTGCAATACCCTGCGCAATACTCTGCAATACTCTGCGCAATACCCCCTGTGCAATACCCCGTGCAATACCCTGCCATACTCCGCAATGCCCTGCAATACTCTGCAATAACCACTTCCCGCCCGCCGGCCATCATATGACGTCCTTGACTTTGTGCGGGGATATCTGAATGATGGGTGCAGCTACAGGCATCATTCAGATATTAGCTTTTTCAGCCGGCGATTCCCTACACCATAAGAACAATCATAGCGGCTGTTCCGCCGCTTGATCATTCTTACGGGATGTCCCCCCCCCGCTACCCTCCGGTGCTTCTACCGACTCACCGCTATGATCAAAGCCAAGTTTTTTTTTGTTTTTTTTTTTTCAGGCTTCCCAGCCTAGAGGTGAGATGTGGGGTCTTATTGACCCCATATCTCACTGTAAAGAGGACCTGTCATGCCATATTCCTATTACAAGGGATGTTTACGTTCCTTGTAATAGGTATAAAAGTGATAAAAGAAAAATTTGGGGCGGAAAAACATGTCAAACTAAAATAAATAAAGTAAAATCAACAATAAAAAAATATATTTTTTTTTAAGCGCCCCTGTCCCCGTGAGCTCGCATACAGAAGCGAACGCATACGTAAGTCCCGCCCACATATGAAAACGGTGTTCAAACCACACATGTGAGCGAGAGCAATAATTCTGGCCCTAAACCTCCTCTGTAACTCAAAACATGTAACCAGTAAAAATATTTAAAACGTCGCCTATGGGGATTTTTAAGTAGCGAAGTTTGGCGCCATTCCACGAGCGTGTGCAATTTTGAAGGGTGACATGTTAGGTATCTATTTACTCGGCGTAACTTCATCTTTCACATTATGTAAAAACATTGGGCTAACTTTACTGTTTTTTTGTTTTTTTAAGCACAAAACATTTTTTTTCCGTAAAAAACGCGTTAAAAAAATTGCTGCGCAAATATCGTGCGAGATAAAAAGTTGCAACGACCACCATTATATTCTCTAAGGTCTTTGCTAAAAAAAACATATATAATGTTTTGGGGTTCTATGTAATTTTCTAGCAAACAAATGATGATTTTTACATGTAGGAGAGAAATGTCAGAATTGGCCTGGGTGCTCCAGAACACCTGAAGGTGCTCCAGAACGCCTGAAGGTGCTCCCTGCATGTTGGGCCTCTGTATGTGGCCACGCTGTGTAAAAGTCTCACACATGTGGTATCGCCATACTCGGGAGTAATAGCAGAATGTATTTTGGGGTGTAATTTGTGGTATGCATATGCTGTGTGTGAGAAATAACCTGCTAATATGACAATTTTGTGAAAAAAAAAAAGAGAAAAAAAAAATCTTGATTTTGCAAAGAATTGTGGGAAAAAATGACAACTTCAAAAAACTCACAATGCCTCTTTCTAAATACCTTGGAATGTCTTCTTTCCAAAAAGGGGTCATTTGGGGGGTATTTGTACTTTTCTGGCATGTTAGGGTCTCAAGAAATGAGATAGGCCGTCAGTACTTCAGGTGTGATCAATTTTCAGATATTGGCACCATAGCTTGTGGACTCTATAACTTTCACAAAGACCAAATAATATGCACCAATTTGTACTTATTTTTACCAAAGATATGTAGCAGTATAAATATTGGCCAAAATTTATGAAGAAAAAATAGTAATTTGCTAAATTTTATAACAGAAACGAAAAAAAAAAAAATTTTTACAGAATTTTCAGTCTTTTTTCTCTTATAGCTCAAAAATTAAAAAACCCAATGGTGATTAAATACCACCAAAAGAAAGCTCTATTTGTGTGAAAAAAAGGACAAAAAATTAATTTAGGTACAGTGTTGTATGACTGAGTAATTGTCATTCAAAATGTGAGAGCACCGAAAGCTGAAAATTGGTCTGGTTATTAAGGGGGTTTAAGTGCCCAGTGGTCAAGTGGTTAAGCTCCGTCAACTGTTCACGTAAGTCTTCTAAATCAGCCAGGGGGACTCGCCGGACCCTCTCCCGGAAAGGTTTGTCTTCCTGCAGACGGATCTTATGGGTGGCACTCCTCGCACACCCTACGTCGAACTCGTCCTTTGAGAATATTTTTCTCCATCTAGTCAGCTGGGCCTTAGCTCTCTCCTTCCACACTGGTGGCAGGGTGGTGGTCTCCAGGCAGAGATTCTCCAGAGTGTATTCTCCTCCTTCAGCCTTCTCCAAGTCGGACAGGGCCACTGGGGTGGCAGGGTTTACTCTCCCCAGCAACATCCGGGCTGGAATCTTCATGGGAGAACTAGTGACATTCCTGATGCTCACTGGGCTTTGGCCCTGAGCCTTCTTCAATGCCCTCAATGGGACCACTTCGGAGCCTTCCAACCCTGGGTGGGTGTCCTGGGGGTCTGGTTCTAAGACCACAAAGGGGCCAGGCTGCTCCCACGAGAGTTTCACAGTAGCCTGCAGGCAGGTCATCTCACCAGGCTGTAACATCTTCTCCTTCCTTGACAGTCTCCAGACTTTTCCCACTCCCTCTTCTGGGGCCTTCTGTTCCAGTACCAACTTCCGGTAGACCTGCTACAGCATGGGGTGGATCCTGTCTCCTGAAGTACCCTGCTCCTGGGCTAGAGGAGTCAGCAGTCTCCTGACCAGATCAGTGTTGGTCCCTATGATCAGAGAACTTGTGTTGGCTCCTGGTGGGCGAGGGCAAACTACTGCCAGGGTGTCAAAGACTTCCACCTTTCCTGTCACAGAGGGGTCGAAGGCCAGCCTGATTGAAACATAACCGTCAGTTGGAAACTTGTGAGTACCAATTCCCCATATCTCTAAGTCTTTCAGCTTTTGTAGGGGCACGTGACTTAGGTGCTTCTGGTAAAAGTCTTTATACAACAGGGTCACTTGGGCTCCTGTGTCCAGAATGGCTTTGGTGTAGACTCCCTCCAATTGAATGGGAACTAGGGGGGAGGGTCCTATTAACTTGGCTGGAAAACTCTTCTGAGGGGTCTCTTTCTTTGGACTCTTGGACTTTCCTTTTGAGGTTTTCTTTTTCTTCCATTTCTTTCTGGATCTCAACCCTTGTTGGGCCTGGTATGCATTGATTTCCCTTAGATGGCTAGATTTCGACTCCTGACTAGTGGCATTGAGTATTTTAGGAGGGACATTGTTTCTCTTTCCCTCTTCTGGCTTTTTGATCTTTTTGGAGTTTTCTGTAAATAGTGGGCGCCCGGCTGACTCCTTCACAGGGGACCTCTGAATTTTTCCGCCGGCTGGTGGTAAGTGCTCCGGTTCTTCCTTGGACTAGGGCACACTCTTCCAAAATGGCCGACTCCTCCACAGTTGAAACAGACAGTTTCTCTTCTTCCCTGTGGGGATGTTGGAGTGGAAACACTCTGGCGTGGTTCCTTCTTGATCTCCTCTTGCTCTTTGGCTCCAGAGTTCTTGGCCAATAGAGAGGTCAATAAGTCCAGTACTTGAGTCATCTGGGACTTTAAGGTCTCCACTTCTAAGTCCCGTTCAGTGGTTACTGCTGCTCTGACTCCTACTGAGGGGAGGGGAGTGGTCTTCTCAACCGCCTGTTGGTCCTTCAACAGGGCTTCTTCGTCCCTTATGATCCGCACAAGGTCTGGGTAACTCAAATCCATGACTCCTTCAGAGGTCTTCAAGTGGAGCCAAACCGGATCCGAATGTAAAGCTCCCCTCAGGATCTGCTTCATCCTAGTTGCATCTATGACTTGCGGCAGCATTCCCTTTTTGAGTACAATTTGGCACAGCATTCTGTTTAGCCTCCGGACATATTCAGATAATTTCTCTTCCGGCTGTTGGAGGGTATGCTCGAATTGGTACATTAGTTCAGTCACCTTCTCCAGCTGGCCAAATTCCTCCTGCAACATAGCCAGATAGTCATATGCAGTACAGGCAGCATTGCTGAACCTAAGGTTCTTCACAGCCTCAGAAGCAGCGCCCTTCAAGCTTTCACTGATGCGCTGCTTCTTCTGTGCTTTTGGTACTTCCCATCCTTCTACTGTCTGCATTGCCTGCTCAATCCAGGTGTCGAAGTCTTCTTTTCCGGAAGGCACAGGTAGCTTTCCTGAAAAGATCCGGAGCTTCCGGTACCCGACTTCCACATGTACTGTGTTGCTCTTCTGGCACTTAGTGACAAAATCTCCCAGAGCATTCAATAGTTCCGGCCCTATGGCTGCCAGTGGTGTCCCCGGGGGTATCGTATCCCGACTGCTTTCCATTTTGTGGAAGAATATCGGGGATGATGGCGGGGAGATTTTTGGAAATTCCTTCTTGATAGCCCTCTTATGCACTAAGCGGTATATCTGGCCATCTGTGGCTTTTAGGCTCTGACCTCTAAAATCTTCCAGAACTTCTCCTCTCCATTCCACTAGTGCGTATGTGCACGAGATATCTGGCCTTATGTCCATCACCCATGCCTTTTGATTTGGGGACAACAACATTATGAGCTGCTTTATCTAATTTTCTTGCCAGATCCCCCCCCCCCGGGAGTTCAATAACTGCCGCCTCGGTTGAATCTGCGCCAACCGCTGCGCACCACTGTGACATTGCTGGCGGGTCCATGCTGGTACTTCTGACCGGCTTGATTGCAGCGTGCAGTTTACAGGAATCCCGGACCCGAGCCCCCACGTGTAGCGATACCCCCAGTTAAGAGGGCTGCCTGTATGATTTTTGGGCCCTGTAGTGCACCGCTGTCAACCACTGGCAATTCGGCTCTAACCTCCCTTGGCACAGTTAGTAGGGGATGATAGGATTGTGAGGCCTGTAACTCACAGTGGCACAATCCTATGACAACAACACACAGTGATATTTTAAAACTTTCTTTACCTATCCCTTCCGTAAAGTAAAGAACACAGACACCAACATACTTAACCCTTGTATGTTTACTTAGATTATAGGGGTGCATCAGATAAAAAAACTCTCGGATCGATCCTCGGATCAGAGCCACGGATCGGATCATTTTTGGATCGGCAAAAAAAAAAATAATGTTACACCCACCGGAATTTTCGATTTCACAGTTATTTTTAACACAAAACGGAGCTTATAAGCTTAAATACAGTATTTGTAAATCCAACGGACTCTTTACATGTTAAATTTTAAAAGCAGCAGCAAACCTGCTGACCTTACATGGTTGCTATTGTGACAGAACACCTCTGATTTTCACATTTAACTAAATGTTAAATGTGAAAATCAGAGGTGTTCCGTCACATTAGCAATCATGTAAGGTTTGCTTCTGCTTTTAAAATTTAAAATGTAAACAGTCCGATGGATTTCACATTTTGGCTGATTTTGTAATAATTTTACTAGAAGCCCCTCTGGGAAGTAACAAACTTTCAAATTTTTCCTGAGATGCCTATGTTTTATACCTTTTTATTTTATTGAATTATTATTTCTTCTTATTTTTTTATCATTTTTTTTTCACATAACTTTATTGCTATCACACAGGAGAAAACAATTCCCTGTGTGATAGCAATTGGAGGTGACAGGTTCTCTTTATTGACCCTTTCACCTCCAAAACAGGAGTCACAGCTGAGAGGGGAAGAGCACAGCTCACCCCTCTCACTGTGTACATAGGCGGCAGGGACAGGAGACAGACTCGGCGGCCGGGGGGAGGAGGGGGAGGACGGAGTCCCGAAGACAGAGCCAGGCAGCCAGCAGAGAGAGGTATGTGATGGGGGGGAAGAGGGGAGGACGGATGGCAGCTCACCTTATTTGTATGTTCCAGCCATTGATTCTGTCTGCTCGCACTCACACAGCCCCGCCTCCTCCTAACCCCACGCTGTGATAGACAGAACACATCCCAGCATTGGACCCGCATTCTGTCTATCACAGCGCGGGGTTAGGAGGAGGCGGGGCTGTATGAGTGCGAGCAGAGCGGAGACAGTTTTAATGTGTGCTTTACCGCTCTGCGATCCGCGGCGCGCCGCGGATCAGGGGGGTGCCGATCCGAAGTCATTGATCCGTGCGGATCAGGGATCAATGACGATCCGTTGCACCACTATTAGATTAATGGGTAAGCAGTAAAACAGGTGGGTACAAGTCATATGCAGAGCCCTGCAATAAACAGTGTTAAACAAGCAGACAAATATTCAATGCTATGCAACTCTAACAGTCCCCTTTGCAGCTACTTCCCCTCGTGGACAATATGGCGCCCAAGAATGTCTGCGCTACCCAGTCAGGCCTGACTGAACTAAAATGGAAGTCCTGTAGGGAAATCTTCGCTAGCAACGATGGTGCACTTGAAGAACAGAATTGTAATCCACCAAGGTAACAAAAGGTACTGTGTCTGTTTATGAGCAGGTGCTCTCTCACCCAACCGGACCAGTCCGCGTCCGTTTCTTCTGCTGCGGTGCCTAAGTACACCGATCCATCGACATCCGGGTCTTCGGTCCTCCTGGCAAAGGTGCAGGATCAAGGAGAGACGTCCCTCAGGTTCCTCGGTGCGCACGGAAGGCTCTTTGGAGAAAACGGCCAGGCTTCTGACCTAAAGTCACAGGAGCTCAGACAGCCGTTCAGCTTGCTGGGCAGACAGTGTCCAAAGAGAAATAACTGGGCCCCGCCTCACCCTTATAAAGTCCACCCCAGCAGTCCTTGCGCGGGGCAAGGCACCCTTGGTGCCTAAAAGTGTACTGGGTAATGTAGTCTGAGGGATTTAAAAGGCAATACCCCGCTATACATGGATTACCCTTTATTTTGGGGAAATCTCGTTTTGCTTCCTGCTGTGTTTCAAAGTCGGAAGTGAAGGGAAATCTCCCCAATAATACACAGGACTTCAGGGGTTTAACCACTTAAAGACCGGCTCACAACTAAATACGTCCGCAGAATGGCACAGCTGGGCAAAGTGACGTATATTTACATCAGTTTGAATTTCCCGCCGCACGGGCGCGCTCGTGACTCGATGTTCGCCGGTGTGCTGCGATCAGGTCACAGAGTTGCAGAACGGGGAGAGGCCAGTGTAAACAAGGCATCTCCCCGTTCTGCCTACTGACACTGACACTGATCGTCTGCTCCCTCTCATCGGGAGCAGCGATCAGTGACGTGTCACTCGTAGCCATGCCCCCTAACAGTTAGAATCACTCCCTAGGATACACTTAACCCCTTCCTAGCCCCCTAGTGGTTAACCCCTTCACTGCCAGTCACATTTATACAGTAATTAGTGCATTTTTATAGCACTGATCGCTGTATAAATGTAAATGGTCCCAAAATAGCGTCAAAAGTGTCCGATATGTCTGCCTTAATGTCACAGTCATGATAAAAATCGCTGATCACCACCATTACTAGTAAAAAAAATATATTAATAAAAATGCCATGAAACTATCCCATATTTTGTAGACGCTATAACTTTTGCACAGACCAATCAATAAACGCTTATTGCAAATTTTTTTACCAAAAATGTGTAGAAGAATGTGTATCGGCCTAAACTGAGGGAAAAAAAAAATTATATATATTTTTTTGGGGATATTTATTATAGCAAAAAGTAAAAAATATTGCTTTTTTTTTTTTATTGTCACTCTATTTTTGTTTATAGCACAAAAAATAAAAACTGCAAAGGTGATCAAATACCACCAAAAGAAAGCTCTATTTGTGGGAAAAAAAGGACGTCAATTTTGTTTCGGAGCCATATCGCACGACCACGCAATTGTCAGTTAAAGCGACGCAGTGCCGAATCACAAAAAGTGGGCCGGTCATTTGGCAACCAAATGGTCCGGGGCTGAAGTGGTTAAACTATCCCCTACTCTATCCAAAAGAAAAGTAAAAGAAAAGTTTTTTTTAAGATACACTTTGAACCTGAATTTCTGCTGAATAACTAAGTACATAGACAACATGCCTTTATATTTGATATTTTGCCTACACTTATATTCAGTTTGTGATGTATGCATACATTTCTGCCACACTATCACGCTATATGTAGTAGCCAGAATATGGATGTCTGCATTTCTATAGCTTTCTATGTCACATTCTCACCTATATTATGTTCATTGATATACAGGTCCTTCTCAAAAAATTAGCATATTGTGATAAAGTTTATTATTTTCTGTAATGTACTGATAAACATTAGACTTTCATATATTTTAGATTCATTACACACAACTGAAGTAGTTCAAGCCTTTTCTTGTTTTAATATTGATGATTTTGGCATACAGCTCATGACAACCCAAAATTCCTATCTCAAAAAATTAGCATATCATGAAAAGGTTCTCTAAACGAGCTATTAACCTAATCATCTGAATCAACTAATTAACTCTAAACACCTGCAAAAGATTCCTGAGGCTTTTAAAAACTCCCAGCCTGGTTCATTACTCAAAACCGCAATCATGGGTAAGACTGCCGATCTGACTGCTGTCCAGAAGGCCATCATTGACACCCTCAAGCAAGAGGGTAAGACACAGAAAGAAATTTCTGAACGAATAGGCTGTTCCCAGAGTGCTGTATCAAGGCACCTCAGTGGGAAGTCTGTGGGAAGGAAAAAGTGTGGCAGAAAACGCTGCACAACGAGAAGAGGTGACCGGACCCTGAAGAAGATTGTGGAGAAGGACCGATTCCAGACCTTGGAGGACCTGCGGAAGCAGTGGACTGAGTCTGGAGTAGAAACATCCAGAGCCACCGTGAACAGGCGTGTGCAGGAAATGGGCTACAGGTGCCGCATTCCCCAGGTCAAGCCACTTTTGAACCAGAAACAGCGGCAGAAGCGCCTGACCTGGGCTACAGAGAAGCAGCACTGGACTGTTGCTCAGTGGTCCAAAGTACTTTTTTCGGATGAAAGCAAATTTTGCATGTCATTCGGAAATCAAGGTGCCAGAGTCTGGAGGAAGACTGGGGAGAGGGAAATGCCAAAATGCCTGAAGTCCAGTGTCAAGTACCCACAGTCAGTGATGGTCTGGGGTGCCATGTCAGCTGCTGGTGTTGGTCCACTGTGTTTTATCAAGGGCAGGTTCAATGCAGCTAGCTATCAGAAGATTTTGGAGCACTTCATGCTTCCATCTGCTGAAAAGCTTTATGGAGATGAAGATTTCATTTTTCAGCACGACCTGGCACCTGCTCACAGTGCCAAAACCACTGGTAAATGGTTTACTGACCATGGTATTACTGTGCTCAATTGGCCTGCCAACTCTCCTGACCTGAACCCCATAGAGAATCTGTGGGATATTGGGAAGAGAAAGTTGAGAGACGCAAGACCCAACACTCTGGATGAGCTTAAGGCCGCTATCGAAGCATCCTGGGCCTCCATAACACCTCAGCAGTGCCACGGGCTGGTTGCCTCCATGCCACGCCGCATTGAAGCAGTCATTTCTGCAAAAGGATTCCCGACCAAGTATTGAGTGCATAACTGAACATAATTATTTGAAGGTTGACTTTTTTTGTATTAAAAACACTTTTCTTTTATTGGTCGGATGAAATATGCTAATTTTTTGAGATAGGATTTTTGGGTTTTCATGAGCTGTATGCCAAAATCATCAATATTAAAACAAGAAAAGGCTTGAACTACTTCAGTTGTGTGTAATGAATCTAAAATATATGAAAGTCTAATGTTTATCAGTACATTACAGAAAATAATGAACTTTATCACAATATGCTAATTTTTTGAGAAGGACCTGTATAAATAAGCATTATCACTCTGCCTCTGCTTAACACCTTTTCTACAGCTCTCATTGCTTGTAACAAATTAGTCCAACAGCACTGTGCTAAACAGTACAACCTTATTACCTCAATGAGCTGGCACTCCCATTTTCAGTCTGGTCGCTGGCCATACATTGAATTCAATATAGAGCTTTAAATGAATAGAATAGAGAAAATAGAGTTTCGAATAGAGTTTAAATAGATTTTTGCTGTAGTGTTGCATATGATTTTATAGCCATAATATAAGTTTAAAGACATATCAGAAACTAAAGCCTATCAGTAGGAAACACATTCCATGAAGTAAAAAACACTAGCCACCAATTAATTGGATTCTGCTTATTTTTTTAATTAACCACTTCTCCACCGGGCCTATTCTGGCACTTCTCTCCTTCGTGTAAAAATCATCATTTTTTTGCTAGAAAATTAATCAGAACCCCCAAACATTATATTTTTTTTTAGCAGACACCCTGGGGAATAAAATGGAGGTCATTGCAACTTTTTATCTTGCACGGTATTTGCGCAATAATTTTTCAAACGCCTTTTTTTGGGGGAAAAAACGGTTTCACAAATTAAAAAACAACAAAACAGTAAAGTTAGCCCAATTTTTTTGTATAATGTGAAAGATGCTGATACACCGAGTAAATAGATACCTAACATGTGATGCTTTAAAATTGCGCATACTCATGGAAGGGCGCCAAACTTCGGTACTTAAAAATCTCCATAGGCGACGCTTACATTTTTTTTACAGGTTACAATTTTCGAGTTACAGAGGAGGTCTAGTGCTAGAATTGTTTCTCACACTCTACCGCACACGGCGATACCTCACATGTGGGATTTTGATCGGCGTTTATATATGTGGGCGGGACTTACATGCATGTTCGCTTCTGAGTGCAAGCTACCGGGGTCAGGGGTGTTTTACTTTTTTTTTTTTTTTTTTTTTTTACTGAATTTTTTTTTATTTTGACACTTTTTTTTACATTTTTTTTAATCATTTTTATTCCTATTACAAGGAATGAAAACATCCCTTGTAATAGGAATCATTGTAAAAGGTCCTCTTTATGGAGAGATGCGGGGTCAATAAGACCCCACATCTCTCCTCCAGGCTGGAAAGCATGAGATCGGTGAAAAAAAAATCACAGATCTCATGCTGACAGCCACAATTGCGGCTTTGTTTATTCCGGGTACCGTGCATGACGTCACAACGTCGCGCCCGGGACTCCGACGGTCATAGAGATGACTGGTGACCATCTGGTCACTGGAAATCTCTATCGTCGTGAGCCGGCCGATCCGTTCTCCGGGCCCCCGATGGCACGGGAGAGCCTGGAGAAGCACCGGATGGCGGCGGGAGGGGGTGATGGCCCCTCCCGCCGCCTATAAGAACGATCAAGTGGTGGAACTGCCGCTATGATTGTTCTTATGGTGCGCAGAATCCCTGGCATGACAGAATGATATCTGAATGATGCGTGTAGCTGCAAGCATCATTCAGCTACCCCGCCTCAAAGTCAAGGATGTCATATGACGTCCTTGGTGGAGAAGTGGTTAAAGAGGGTAGAGTAATAATTAGAAAGACTTTTTTGTTTTTTAATTTATGTGTGCAATTATTTTACCTCTTTTGTGTCATTGTAAACACATAAGGGATCCTATGGTTTCTTTGCTACTCCACTTGGTTTAGAAAGAAGCCACCTTGCTTGTTCCCCTTGTGGAGGCTGGAAAGTTTGCCACCTTCTGATCAAACTCACCAATAAACTCTCAAACACCATGGTTGATGTGGTTGATGCCTTCCTCGGAGATACACTGAACTTTTTTACCACCCATGCCTGTCTTAATAGATTCCTGGACTCCTTGCAGCCGCACTTACCTTTGATTGATGTAGGATAGGCTGTTACCCATATTAAATAAGACTTATATTTGTCTATGTGGGTGAACTTTCAAGACTCTGATATTATGGACCAAACACAGTTTAAAAGGCTTTGGATGTACCACCCCCCCCCCTCTCCTCTTTTCCCAATCGTCCCGGTGCCCACTGTGTATTTCCGGTGAATGATACTCTGCAATAAACTCTGCATAGAAACATTTATACTCCTTTGCTACATGATATATGGCTGCTAGCATTGGCAGACTATTACTTCCTTTCCACATGATGAGTCTTGAGGTTCATCCTGGAGTTTTCCATGTGGGGATAATCTTGTGCTGACCAGATAGTGAGGCCTGTTCCTTCCAACTGTCCATTTGGTGTCAACCTCTTGTTTACACCATATGTCGATGTATATTTTATATTTTGTGTTAAGTGTATGTTTTTTAACTCTTTCTATACTTGATCTGTTTGTAAATGATTCACTGTTAATAAAATAAATAAATGTATTCCACTATCGTCCATCTTGCCTACCAAGTCCGATTTAGAGGCGTTTGGCTCTCCAGTTTTTCTGTAAACTTAACCCCATACGGATATGGCCTCAGGAGTGTTGTTCTAATTTTTGCTTTTCAAAAACTGTCTAGTGTCTTTTTTTACACTACACATTTGTTTTCCGGGTGAATGAGTATGGTGTAATATGCCCTCTGCCTGCAGACCCCCATTACCACCTGCCAGGGTTGTGGGGGAGAGGCCCTTGTCCCCATCAACATCAAGCACCCCTCCCATGTTGAGGGCACATGGCCTGATATGGTTTGGAGGGGGCGCTCTCTCGTTTCCTCCTTTTCCAGACCTGCCAGGCTGCATGATAATGATAAGGATCTGGTATGGATTTTGGGGGATCCCACGCCATTTTTTTTACATTTTGGCATGGAGGTTCTCTTCAGAATCCAAACCAGACCCGATGAGCCTGGTATAGATTTTGGAGGGACCCCACGCCGTTTTTCCTCCCTGATTTTTTAATTGTGCCAATTTTTTTTTTACTTTCAGCTGTCAGCGGGGAACCCCGCTGATGACTCATCAGTTTTTAATGATGTGGCGGCCGCCCGTTCCTTAACAACCATGACACTTGCTGGTTGTTAAGGACGCCGGCGGCTGCCCTCTTCTTAACTACCAGCTAGTGACATGACTTCATAAAGTAACTCATGAGGTTTTTTGGTGAATGCTAAAAAACTTTTTGAAAAACGATATGCGCCATCTTACTGCATACTCAGATGTGGTAAGATGCCACTTTGTGAATGGAGCTGTATGTGCGTTATATTATCCACTTACACAGGAGCAGAAAGAAATATCAAAGGGGAGTTCAGACTTCAGTTCTATGCTGCGCAGCATGACTGGGACTGCAAACAAATGAAAAGTACAGCATCTGGTTTACTGTCTTCTACTGTTCTCTTTTTGGTAAAAGGTTGTATATTCACTTTATTTAGCATGATGTCTGCAAAATGTCAATGACTGCTTCTGTAGGTGTCACTGCAGTGATGTGTTGCCTCCACCTGACTCCTCCCACAAGATGATAAAAGCAACCTCTTTTTTTTATTTCCAATTTTAACAACGAACTTTAGGAAAACTACTAAATACATTGATTTTATACATACATAAATGCAGTTTTAGCTTATTAAAATTACATTTGATAATGTATTAATGATTACAAATCTGTATTCATTTTTGTGGCGTTTACCTGCTTGTAGTGTAAGGCCCGATTCACACCTATGCATTTTTAGTGCTTTTTGCATTTTGCAGATTTGCACTACAGTCCATTGAACATGGTTTCCTATGGAACACGTTCTGTAGTGAATATCTGCAAAATACGAAAAGCACTAAAAATGCATTGGTGTGAATCAGGCCTTAAGGCTTTAAACTACAAACAAATGATAAAAATAGTTCAGAAAGCCATACAGCAGGCCCGGGAGGAGGACAAGAATATAGACTACTGCAAACTGAAGTATATTTTCTTCTACACGCTTCAAGGTTATTGACTTGATCGTTTCCACAGGAAATATTTGTCTGGAATCCTTAGAGCAGACGTATCTGCTGCTTGTCAATTGTTCTTTTCTTTTCTGGTAGAAAATCGGTATTATAGCAAAGCTGGAAAATTCATTTGATTCAATCCATTTCAAGTTTATGAAATTTGAGATTTATTGCAGACCTTCAGAGAGTCTGTTCTATTAAAACCATTCATCTAAGATAAATATTATTTCTTTCTTTAAGGCTGTAGATCTCCAACTGGACTCAAAGTTGGATTATTCTGCACTACATGGCAAAGATAAGCTCTGCAGTGCAAAGAATTTCAGCCCCTAGTTTGTCATGTTTGCTTTAAAGCTGACTTCTGGGTTGCCCCAATCCCCCCACCTCCCATAAGTGATCACTGGCATCACAAAGAAAATCTTAATTCTCTTTTGGCCTCGTTCATGTGAGCGTTTTTAATCGTATTTAAGTGTATACCCATGTGAGGGACATGTTTTGCCCGAATAGGATGCTTAAGTGTTTTGTGCATCTGTGTGCAGGCAGTCCCATTCAAGTCAACTGGGAAACAGCGATAGAGCGGACATGGTCATTGCTCCCAATATGACATTCATGTGGTTCCGGGTGCGTGTGGGTTTCCAAATGCAGAGAGTGTGCAGCCGCTGTTACCCAATTCACCCAATTGACCCAATTTAAATACGTTCATGAGAATGAGACCTTTTATTCACCTAAGGACATTCCAGGCCTGAGCCTTCTCCGTGTTTTGTCAGGAGGTAGGCTTTAAGTGCTCCAGAGATTAGGAAAGTCCAATACTACACATTTAAAAATAAATGGAATTAGGAAGGTGAAAAGAAATAAACAGTTTGATGACTCATATCAATTAATCAAAATGTATTGTTTTTCCTATTGTGACAGCAGGAAGGTAAAGTCACCTGGTTGCATCCAGGGGGGTAGATATATTTCGCCCAGATTCAGGCTTTACGCTGACTTATACAGCTAGGTGGAGAGTTGTATAAGCCCAGCTGAGACTAGTGGGCTCATTGATGACTCATACCTCTAGGGAGAGGGCTGGGCGTCGTGCAAACAGGGAGTTGATGAGATCAGCTGAACCTTGTCAGCTCATTTAGGCCTCTATAAGAAAGCCCAGCTTCATTAGATGTTAGCTCATGCCTGGAAGCAGACCTGTGTGGACTGTCTAGGGAGAGTGAACCCCTGTGCGGTGAGAGAAAGCCTGTGTGGCTATATTTTGCTTGGACATTTAAAACCAGGGACTAGGACAGCACTAGGCTGATCCCAGTCGTTAGTTAGGAAACCTGTAAGTTTAGTTAGAGGTCAAGTTGACCAGGATTTATTTTGTGTTTGTTTTTTTTTGCCTTGCTGTGTTTTTGTCACTGTAAATAGAAAATAAACCGCACCTTTTTGATTTTGAAAACCACAACCTCCGTCTGCTGGGCCTGTTTTGGGTGGGGAGCCCATCCCGGGGGTCACACATACCCGCTGCCGAGTTAGCCCCCTCACAGTTGGTGGAGAATGCGGGCAGTTTTTTTTAAGCCAGCATGGAGGAGATACTGAAGCAGCTGGCTCTAGCAAATGCCAATCAACAGCAGACAAATGCAGGTTTGCAAAAGAGCCTTGCAGCTCATCAACAGAGCCTTGCAGCTCAACAACAGAACTTCGCAGCCCAGCAGCAAGCTCATCAACAGAGCCTTGCAGCCCAGCAGCAAGCTCACCAACAGAGTCTGGAAGCTCAGCAACAAGCCCAGCAGCAATCTGAGGCCCGCTTCATAGACCTGTTACAGAAGCAAGAGCAGAGACTACAACAAATGGAAGCAGTAATGCAGCAACGTCCGCAGACCAGTGAGGAAAGCCGTCCCACTAATACCGCGTCCTTTGGGGTGAGTCGTTTATTGACAAAAATGACTGGAGAGGATGATCCAGAGGTATTTTTGACCACATTTGAAAGGACTGCTGAAAGAGAAAAGTGGCCTGAGGAGCAGTGGGCTGGACTGGTGGCTCCTCTGTTAACTGGTGAATCGCAGAAGGCTTACTATGACCTGGAGCCTGACCAAGCAAAAGACTATGTGATGCTAAAAGCTGAGATATTGGCAAGGCTGGGTGTCACCCAGGCTGTCCGGGCTCAGCGTGTGCATAACTGGACTTTCCAGCTTGGAAAACCCCCCAGGTCTCAAATGTATGATCTCATTCACCTGAGCAGAAAGTGGCTACAGCCAGAGACTTTGTCCGCACCAAAGATTGTGGAACGTGTTGTAATGGATCGGTTTTTGAGAGCTCTTCCTACTGCCATCCAAAAGTGGGTAAGCCATGGAGACCCAGAGACGGCCGATGGTCTTGTGGATCGTGTGGAGAAATACTTGGCTACAGAGAACCTGACGGCCTCTTCCAGAGACACTCGGACTTTCCACCCTAAGACCAGACCATCCCCAGGGGCGGATAAGAGGATTCCAAGGGGTAAGGGTGGAGAGAGTGAGAGGGTGGGAGCTCTACCCCAAGTTTGGCGAGAACAGCCTGGGAAATCAGCGGCTCAAGAGGCGGCAAGAAGGATCATTTGCTACCGCTGCCGGCAAGCGGGACATATTGCAGCAAATTGCCCGGTTGTGGAGGAACCCATGCAGTGTGACTTTCTGACGGGCAGACGTCAGTCGCTGTGTGCGACAGTCGCATGCACTGCCATTCGGGGAACTGAGAAACATTTATGCAAAATGTGTATTAATGGTAGAAATGTTGTGGTATTGCTGGATTCAGGTAGCCTTGTGACCCTGATAAAGGCTGAGTTAGTTAAAACAGAGGTCTCTGGGAATAGCAAGGTAGCCGTTATTTGTGTGCATGGGGACACCCGAGAGTATCCAGTGACTACGGTGTGTTTCGAGACCCCCAAAGGTACCCTCTCTCATCCAGTGGGCTTAGTATCTCAGTTACCGCATGACGCCATTGTGGGAAGGGATTTTCCGAAGTTCTGGGAACTGTGGGATGATCCTGAGCCCCCCACTGGTGCCCCTATGTACCAGGAATGTGATAGCCAGAACTCCCCTGAGAGTGGTGAGGACTCTCCGGAATTTCCCTTGTCAGTATTGGCAGGGGAGACTCAAGAAACTGGAGAGGAGCCCACCTCCTCAGACGAAAACCTACCGTCTGTGGAGTTTTCTGATCTTGAGGTTCACAGGGAAAACTTTGCCACAGAACAGTTGAAAGACCCCGCCCTAATAAAGGCACGGGAAAACGTAGTGAAAATAGATGGCGAGTTAGTGAACCCAGATAATACCTGCACTTACCCATACTTCAGCGTAGAGAAGGACCTACTGTATCGGGTGGCAAAAAGGGCAGAAGAAACCGTTGAGCAGCTGGTGGTGCCCAAACCTTACAGGAAGTTGGTGTTGGAGTTGGCCCATGGGCACATTCTTGGAGGTCATCTGGGGACAGAGAAAACCCGAGAGAGGGTATTACAGAGATTCTATTGGCCTGGGGTGATGAAGGACATAGAAAATTATTGTTCCTCCTGCCCTGTGTGTCAGAGGTCGGCCCCGATGCCACATTTCCGTAGCCCGCTGGTCCCTCTACCCATCATTGAGGTCCCGTTTGAGAGAATCGCAATGGATTTGGTAGGTCCTATAATCAAGTCCGCTAGGGGGCACCAGTACATATTGGTTATAATGGACTATGCCACCCGTTATCCAGAAGCGATCCCTCTCAGAAATACCTCGGCCAAAACCATAGCCAAAGAGCTATCTCTTGTTTTTAGCCGGGTGGGTATTTGTAAAGAACTGCTTACGGACCAAGGTACACCCTTTATGTCCCGGGTTATGAAAGAGCTGTGTAAATTGTTCAAAGTGACGCAATTGCGTACATCTGTGTATCACCCCCAAACCGATGGGCTGGTTGAAAGATTCAACAAAACCCTAAAACAAATGTTGAAGAAAGTGGTGGATAGAGATGGAAGGGATTGGGACTGTCTACTTCCTTATTTGATGTTTGCTATTAGGGAGGTGCCCCAATCCTCTACGGGATTCTCCCCCTTTGAGTTACTGTATGGGAGACACCCAAGAGGGCTGTTGGATATTGCCAAGGAAACTTGGGAAAGTGAGAGTTCTCCCCACAGGAGTGTGATTGAGCATGTCGCCCTGATGCAAGATCGAATTGCACAGGTAATGCCCATCGTGAAGGAACATTTGGCCCAAGCGCAGTTGGCACAGCAGAGAGTGTACAACCGTGGAGCCAAGACCCGTACCTTTTCCCCGGGGGATAGGATATTGGTACTTGTCCCTACGGTTGAAAGTAAATTCCTTGCCAAATGGCAAGGCCCCTACGAGATAATGGAAAAAGTGAGCGAAGTGAATTACAAGGTCAGACAACCAGGAAGGCGAAAGCCCGAACAGATCTATCACGTTAATCTGTTGAAAGCCTGGAGGGATAGAGAGTCCCTAGTCGCAGACACTTGGTCACCAGCTCAAACTGGTTGCGTGATTCCTGAGGTTGGAATCGCAGCCACCTTGTCACAACCCCAACAACAGGAGGTTAAGGAGTTTGTACTTCGCAACAAGGAGGTATTCTCTGAGCTGCCGGGACAAACATCTGGGGTAGAGCATGACATTATTACCCCGCCCGGTGAAAGGGTGAAGTTAAAACCCTATCGGATCCCAGAGGCCCGACGGGAGGCAATACGGGAGGAAGTACAGAGAATGCTGAACTTAGGGGTGATAGAGGAGTCCCAAAGTGATTGGTCTAGTCCCATTGTGTTGGTGCCTAAACCGGATGGGAGCTGGCGATTTTGTAACGATTTTCGTCAGTTGAACAAAGTTACAAAATTTGACACCTACCCCATGCCACGTATAGATGAGTTGATCGACCGGCTGGGAACAGCCCGATACATGACGACTCTTGACCTCACAAAAGGGTATTGGCAAATCCCCCTGGCCAAGTCGGCCAAAGAGAAAACCGCATTCGTAACCCCAGACGGGGCGTTCCAATATAAAAGAATGCCGTTCGGGTTACAGAATGCGCCGGCCACATTCCAGCGGAAAATGGACCAGATGCTGAGGCCCCATCGGAAGTATGCTGCGGCTTACCTGGATGACATAATTGTCCATAGCACAGATTGGGCCTCACATCTGCCAAAAGTGCAAGCAGTCCTGGACTCTGTTCGGGAAGCAGGGTTTACGGCTAACCCCAAGAAGTGTACCATTGGGCAGGAGGAGGCCAAATATCTTGGGTACACCATTGGGAGGGGAGTAATAAAACCCCAACTCAACAAAGTCGAGGCCATCCAGAGTTGGCCACGTCCCAACAGCAAGAAGCAGGTACGAGCCTTTCTGGGAATCGCTGGGTATTATCGGCGATTCATTCCCCACTTTGCTTCTAAGGCTGTGCCCCTAACCAACCTGACGAAGGGGAAAGGGTCGGTCATGATTAAATGGACCCCCGAGGCTGAGGCAGCATTCCAATTCTTGAAACAAGCCTTATGTAGCCAGCCAGTGTTGTACTCACCCGACTTCTCTAGAGACTTTGTCGTACAAAGTGATGCGTCAGATGTGGGGTTAGGAGCAGTATTGTCCCAGGTCTGGAACGGGGAAGAGCACCCAGTCATTTACCTCAGCAGGAAGTTGAAGTCCCATGAGGTAAATTACGCCACCGTTGAAAAGGAGTGTTTAGCGGTGAAGTGGGCTCTAGATTCCCTTCGGTACTACCTGCTAGGTAGGCACTTTGACATGGTTACGGATCACGCTCCGTTAAAGTGGATGGCTCAAAACAAGGAAACAAATAGAAGAGTGAATAGGTGGTTCCTGGCCCTCCAGGAATTCAACTTCACAGTAAAGCATCGCCCTGGCGTTCAAATGGGGAATGTGGATGCTTTGTCTCGAGTACATGAATGCCTGATTGCTGGTGTTCCAACCCCGAGGTTAAAACAAGAGGGGGGGGTATGTGACAGCAGGAAGGTAAAGTCACCTGGTTGCATCCAGGGGGGTAGATATATTTCGCCCAGATTCAGGCTTTACGCTGACTTATACAGCTAGGTGGAGAGTTGTATAAGCCCAGCTGAGACTAGTGGGCTCATTGATGACTCATACCTCTAGGGAGAGGGCTGGGCGTCGTGCAAACAGGGAGTTGATGAGATCAGCTGAACCTTGTCAGCTCATTTAGGCCTCTATAAGAAAGCCCAGCTTCATTAGATGTTAGCTCATGCCTGGAAGCAGACCTGTGTGGACTGTCTAGGGAGAGTGAACCCCTGTGCGGTGAGAGAAAGCCTGTGTGGCTATATTTTGCTTGGACATTTAAAACCAGGGACTAGGACAGCACTAGGCTGATCCCAGTCGTTAGTTAGGAAACCTGTAAGTTTAGTTAGAGGTCAAGTTGACCAGGATTTATTTTGTGTTTGTTTTTTTTTGCCTTGCTGTGTTTTTGTCACTGTAAATAGAAAATAAACCGCACCTTTTTGATTTTGAAAACCACAACCTCCGTCTGCTGGGCCTGTTTTGGGTGGGGAGCCCATCCCGGGGGTCACACATACCCGCTGCCGAGTTAGCCCCCTCACACTATCTATTCTTAAAGTGATACTGAAGTCTTATTTTTTTTTTGTAAAAATAACAAACATGTCATACTCACTTCCTCTGTGAAATGGTTTTGCACAGAGCAGCCCCAATCCTGCTCTTCTCGGGCCCCTTGTCGACGCTCCTGGCTCCTCCCTCCTGTTGAGTGCCCCCACAGCAAGCAACTTGCTATGGGGGCACCCGAGGCGAGCCGCAGAACAGTGTATCCATTCATCCATATTCTCTCACCTCATTGGCTGACTGACTTTGATTGACAGCAGCAGAAGCCAATGGCACCGCTGCTATGTCTCAGCCAATCAGGAGGGAGAGTCCCGGACAGCCGAGGCCCTCGTGGAAATCGCTGGAGCAAGAGGACTGCTGCAGACATAAGGCTTTTTATCTTGATGCATAGAATGCATTAAGATAAAAAACCTTCTGACTTTACAACCACTTTAATGATGGCTGTGTGCAACAGGGGTTGGTCTTCTATTGCTATTCCTTAGTTAGATTTCTGTGTAGTTACTTAGTTACATAGTAGGTGAGGTTGAAAAAAGACACAAGTCCATCAAGTCCAACCTATACCTATAGTTCCTATTTCTGCCACCAGATGTTGATTCAAGATTTGATAAACTAATTCCAGTTGGGAAATTGGGAATGCAGAATTCAGATTCTGTGTGAGGTTTCGTGTGATGAAGAATTCTGTAAGTCTATTCTAATGCTGAAAGCTCATCATGTCCTTGGAGGGAGTGGGTCACCATGTTAGTGTCCTGAGAGATGTCTGTGCTCAAATCAAAATAGCTTCCATATATTTAACCCTACAGGTGCTACAGGGATGTAACCACATATTAACAGGGCAAATTATAAATTAACCCTTCACACGCTGCTATACACCTTTTCACATTTCTAGCAAACTTTTCCATAAAACAGGGATTCTTTTTTTTTAAATCAAATAGGAGTTTATTCAGAAAGCAATAGGTATACAAAAGAAATACTTCACACAATACAGCACATACTTCTGTGTGTCCACAGGAGAAGGAAGGGACAATACCCTACAAATAGGGGCACAACATAATAAGAAAAATACACCCTTTTAAGTCCAAAACACCCAACCCTGTACCACATCTATCTCAATACAATAGTGTAGTTTCTGCAACACAGTACAAAAAATATCACAGGCATCCATGTAAGAAAATAGGACTTATAGTCGTTGTATCCAGACCGGGGTAAGATAGACCGACTCATAGCTGAGCAATAGACCACCACGCGGGGAGTATCACCCCTAGTGCCATGTTCCCTCCCACTCAGATCCTTCGTCCCTTATACTAGCATTCGTTCCATAACCAGATCAACCGGGGCCAGACCTGGAATCTCCAACCATCGAGCCCAAATCTTGTCAAATTTCCTCACACTCCCTCTATGCTGAAATATATACTTTTCCAGCCTAATAGTGTCCCCCGTGAGATTCCGCCATTCCCTCACCGTGGGGGGTTCCTCTGACTTCCAGTGTCGCAAAATAAGCTTCCTGGCCTGGAAGAGAGCTCTCGCTATGCCCACCCTGATGGGATCCTCCTCCGGTATGTTGTCTATGATCCCCAGCAAACATAATTTAGGGTGTGCAATAAGCTGCACCTGGAAAACAGTATTAATCGGATCCAAGACCTCCGTCCAGTAAAGATGCAGTTTGGGACACCGCCACAACATGTGGATCAGGTCACCATGGTCCCTCTTGCATCTAGTACAGGCAGGGTCCTCTCGGACCCCCATACTTACCATCCTAGCCGGGGTATAGTGTACACGCAGCAGTATATACAGCTGAGACAACCTTTGGGCTACATTAAGAGAACACAAGGGAATGGCCAACAGAGCGTCTTCCCACTGGTCCTCCTCAAAAGCTCCAACGTCTCTCTCCCACTTTGAGATGATTCCTGCCATGTTGTCAGGAAGGAATCTGCTGAGGAGCATGGAGTAACTGCACGAAATGAAACCCTTAAACGAGGTTACGTCTCTCATGTAGTTAAAAATTGGCGTGGGGCTTAGTGTCCAGCCGTCTCCCTCCGCTTGGGCCCTGACCGCATGTTGGAGCTGGAAATAAAAAAACTGCATAGAGGCAGGGAGCTGAAATTCAGCCTGCAGCTCCAAGAATGAGCGCAGCTGCCCGTTCCTAAAAATTTGTGTCAAATGGGTAATCCCGTATTGTTGCCATCTCATACCATATTGTAATTTTTCCAACTCCAAGTAGCGTTTGTTCCCCCAGATGGGGCTATGCCTAGTAAAACCCTCCACTTGTTGCAACGCTCTCACCTTGTTCCAGATTTTTTGCATCAAGTTGTATGTAGGGTACAGCTTATTGGACTTGGCAAATCTCAGCGCCTCCAGGCCCTCCTCCACCTCCCCCCCAGATGCCGAGCGGAGCAGCTGCGCCACAGGGTCCACCAAGTTCAACACCGGATTAGCAGGGGGCCTCAACACCCTAGCAATGTGCTGGAGCTGGGAGGCCAGGTAATACAGCCATGGGTTAGGGAGAGAGAGCCCCCCTGCCTCCTTCGGCCGTTGAAGCTGTTCCAGCTTCACCCTTGCCGTAGAATTTAGCCATATAAGGGATCTGAAAATGGTGTTTACAACCCTGAAATGTTTAAGAGAGACAACCATGGGGGAGTTGTGCAACACATATAAGAGCTGCGGCATTAAGATCATCTTTATCAGATTTATTCTGCCTACAGGGGACAGTTTCAGTTTGGACCACACCTTCACCCGATCCCTGCAGCGATTCAATAATGGGGACAAATTTAAGGTAAGATAGTCTAAAGGATTGGGTGTAACCTGGATCCCCAGATATCTGAATTCTGTGGATACAGGGATATCTAGTAGGTGTGTCAGCTGTGGACATGGTGTCTTGTCTAAGAGCATAAGAGAGGATTTGGTCCAATTAATCACCAACCCAGAATACCGGCCAAAAGTCCGTACAACCTCCATTGCCTCCCTCAGAGATGACTCCGTGTCACCCAAAAGGAGCATGGTGTCATCGGCATACATCATACATTTTTCTTGTTGCTCCCCATATTGAAACCCTCTGATGTTCGTATGGGCACGAATCCGAGCAGCCAGCGGTTCTATGGCCAGCGCGAACAGTAAAGGGGACAACGGGCACCCCTGTCTGGTGCCCCTAAAGAGATCAAAGTAAGAGGATATTCTTCCTGACTCTCTAATGGCGGCTTTCGGGGAATTGTATAGAAGCTGCACCCATGCTATGAAATTCTCTCCAAACCCAAATTTTCTCAGAACTGTCCATAAGTAGGGCCATTCTATGCTATCAAAGGCCTTATGGGCGTCAAGGGAGAGCAGAGCCCTGTCTCCCATGTTATCGGTGATGGATTGCATGTTAATGAATAATCTGCGCAGATTAATAGCCGTGGACTTTTGAGGCATAAACCCCGCCTGGTCAGAATGTATTATAGCAGAGATAGCATTGTTCAGCCGTATAGCAAGAACCTTGGCCAAGATTTTTACATCCGACTGCAACAAGGATATCGGCCTATAGGAACCCGGGTCTAACGGGTCCTTTCCAGGTTTTAATAGCAAGACTATTATGGCTTTGGTCATAGAAAGAGGCAGGCACCCGGCTGATCTGGCCCCATTAAACACTCCCAACAACCTAGGCAATAATTGTTCCCCGTATTGCTTGTACACCTCCACCGGAATTCCATCTTCCCCTGGTGCCTTGGAGTTGGGGAACATACCAGTCGCCGCCTGGAGCTCCTCAACCATCAGGGGAGCATCCAGTTGTTTTTGAGCAGTGTCGGTCAGGGTAGGGAGTTCTACCCCTTCAATATACTCCTGAAACAGGGATTCTTAATTCACATATGTTGCAATACATGTTTAAGCTTTGCAGCTGTATCAAATTAATTCCTCTCTGGCCAGTCCCTACTCTGCTCTGCAAAATGGCAAATACTTACTTGCTTAGAGCAAACTGTAGTAGATACAGTGCCAATATGAGGCAGACAGACAAAGAAGGATTACTTTGGTGCAGTTTGCCAGCTTGAATATGCATTGCAATATACTGTACATGGAAGTCTCAATAATTCTGTCATGACAGGTTTCGTTTAGGGAGACCATACATGTTACAATCTAATTGTACAATCTATCTACTTTTAATTTACCAAAACTTTGTAATATGAAGTAAAGCATAAACATTTCATTCATTATGTATTTAATGTGCACCCCATTACATTAATTAGTTGGTTGTAGATCTAAATGTGGTTTTACAACATGTAGGAATCTGCAAAAAAAAGTTTGTTAAAATCCCTGCAACGTACATAGATTTTTTTTTCAAAAAAAGTGGAGTCACTCTTTAAAGGTACAATTGTTTAAAACACACACTAAAACGATAAAAATCTGCTATCCCAGCATATTATTTATTTTTGAAACGTAACTTCCATTGTTCTTTAAAACCCCATATGCCAGACCACCCAGCACTACCATGTCTGAAGAACACACTACCTTCTAAATCACTGCTATGAATTTTGTGTTAATACAAGGCAGACCTATTTAGCAGGCAGTTGATGTATTCTGGTTGTAATCCAGGTACAGCAAGGACAAAGTACTAGGGACAATTAGCAATGGCTTCTAAGCCAACAGCTGTGGGCTTTTTCAAGGCCAACGTTTTTTAGCCATCACATAAGACTACTAAAAATAACTGGTTTGGAAAAAAAACTGTGAAACTGTTCCAACCTTAGAAGCCAAATCTAATTGTCACCAGGTCTGCAGTTGACTGCTACTGTATCTGTAATTCACAGCTTGATATATCAGCTGCCTGCAAATGGCCTCCATCATTTTTTCAGGATTCATGCTTGTGCTAATATTTGGAGATCGAAGGACAAGGTCATATTTAAGTTATTAAAAAAGGTGGCCCTGCTATCCAGAGAAGGTTTTTTTTTCTCTTCCAGCACCTTGTACAATTTGTTCTGCAGCAGTAAACTGCAGTCATACATTATACTACTGAAGGCCCTTGTAAATTCAGATCCATTAAATGTTTTTCATCATTATATTTAACTTACAGTTGCAACTTATAAATAACAAGAGCATGCAGGCGTTCATTTTATGGGAATGCTGACATTTGCTTGTAGCTCTTCTATGTAATCAGCCCTCTAGCAAATTCACAATATTTGAAAAGTGCATAGTGGTATTTTTATTTAAAGTGATTGTAAAGTCTCGTTTTTTTTTCTCTAAAAATAACAAACGCTATACTTCCCTCCCCTGTGCAGTTGGTTTTGCACAGAGCAGCCCAGATCCTCCTCTTCTTGGGTCCCTCTGCTGTGCTCCTGGCCCCTCCCTTCTGTCGAGTGCCCCCACAGCAAGCATCTTGCTATGGGGGCACCCTAGCCAAGTTACAGTTCCCTGTGTCCATTCAGACACAGATCCCCGATATTCGGCCCTGCCCACTCTCTCTCTTGGTTGGTTAACTGACGTAGATTGACAGCAGCGGGAGCCAATGGCACCGCTGCTGTGTCTCAGCCAATCAGGAGGAGCATCGCGGATGGCAGAGGAACTCATGGATATCACTGGGGAAAGATAGGCTCAGGTAAGCATTAGAGGGTTCTGGGACACAGAAGGTTTTTTATCTTAATGCATTAAGATAAAAAAACCTTCTGACTTTACAACCACTTTAAAGTGGATGTAAACCCGAAATTATTTTATTTGCTGTCACAATGTAGTGTATAAGATTTCCTATCATTTGTGCCAGGTCTTGCCACAAAGAGTTAATACAGATCTGAGCAATCCTCTTTTATTGTTCAGTGAGATAAAACGGACAAGTAGAGTTACCTTTGTCCGTTCCGCCCCCTTGCTTTGAGTGACAGGTTATTTACATATCTCGTGAACTAGCTTTAGACAGGCATTATTTTTTTAATTCCCACCCTCACTCCTTTTCTGAAGTCATGTGGTTACTTTTCTGGATTTTGACTGCATGTTAGTGATCATAGCAGAAGGAATACACAGGATAAAATGCATGTTGACAAGGGGAGTGTAGAGGTGGGCGGGGAGTCTACTGACATCACGACTCCACCCACCGAGCTCCAGACAACAGATCCACCCACAGAATCTGCAGTTTTTCAGTTCTTATAACAGACAGAGGGGAGACATTTGACAGATAAGGGTACAATGCAGGAGGCATCTATATCCTTATAGATCAGCACTATGGCAGTAGTTTAGAAAGGATGAGAGTGGCTTTACATCCACTTTAATGTAATGACTCTTAGTGAATATGAATGTGGGAATCATGTGTATAGCAGAATGTATCACTTTTGAAACACAGAATTATTCGTACTATTCATATTGGTGTTGGTCAATATGGGTACAGTTTGTTTAGAATTTCCCAGTCAACGGCTTCAATAAACCTTGTATCTGCCAGTGTCTTTTGCTATTCATCATCTTCTTTTTCAATATATGTCAGTTTGTATCTGAAAATAGATAACCTTTTTAATAATACATTGTGAAAATACTTCTCCTTCATCAAAATCATTACTATAAAGACCCCTGGTGCCCTCACTCTCTTTCCAAAGAGCTGGGCAGTAAGTGTTTAATCAGAAATGGAGAAGGGTGCTTGGCAGGTAGATGGTCATTCTATTCATTTCTATGATTCAGATGATGATATGTACAAGAAAGCATAGAGCCTAACTGAGCAAAGGTCCAAACTCAGTTTCTGATTAAAAGACTGCTAAGTACTGTGAATGCTAAGCAATGCAGTGGTGGGGAGGGGGTAACTAAATCTTTACAGTTACTATTGCTTTTAATGAGGGGGGTCATGGCGGCATTTGCCAAAAATTTTTACATCAAACTTCAATTACCCTGTAAAAATTATCAGTGTTTGTTAATCTGTGTGTTGATATGGCAACCACTATAAGTTATTATTATGAATAAAGTTAACAGCGGGTTTCTATTACTTACATATGTGTATTCGGCCTACTGCAGAGATACATGAGATGTAGTGATGGTTGGTGGAAAAGTGTGTGTTATGCCGCGTACACACGATCGTTTTTCATGACGAGAAAACTGCCATTTTTTAAATTGGTCATGAAAACTGGTCGTGTGTGTGCTCCATAGTAGTTTTCTGCTCTATTTTTTCTCGTCGTTTTTCCCGTCGTTCTTTTTCTCGTCGCGAAAACCGCTCGTGTGTATGCTTTTCCGAGGGGAAAAAAAAACATGAAAACAAAAAGTATCATATGGGAGTGCTCGTTCTGGTAAAACTAGCGTTTGTAATGGAGATAGCACATTTGTCACGCTGTAACGGACTGAAAAGCACAAGGCTGAAAAGCGCGAATCGTCTCTCACCAAACTTTACTAACACGAGATCAGCAAAAGCAGCGCAAATAGTGGTGCCATTCGAATGGAACTTCCCCTTTATAGTGCCGTCGTACGTGTTGTCATACGTGTTGTACGTCACCTCGCTTTGCTCGAGAATTTTTTTTCCCGAACGTGTGTATGCAAGGCAGGCTTGAGAGGAATCACGATGAATCACGTCGAGAAAAACGTCGTTTTTTTGCATGACTGGAAAAACGGTCGTGTGTACGCGGCATTAGAGTTAGGAAGTTCTTGGGTGCAGTGGAGTAATTGCCAAGTGCAGATGCAGCCAGCAGAGAAGTGCACGAGCTCAGTGGTAGTTGGCATAGCAAAGTGCAGGTGCAGAGGCAGTCAGTAGAGAAGTGTGCAGGTGCAGTGTCAGTCAGTGGAGAAGTGTGTAGGTGCAGTGTCAGTTGGTAGAGAAGTGTGCAGGCGCAGTGTTGGTCAGTGGAGAAGTGTGCAGATGCAGTGTCAGTCAGCAGGGAAGTGTGCAGGTGCAGTGCTTGTCAGTGGAGAAGTGTGTAGGTGCAGTGTCAGTTGGTAGAGAAGTGTGCAGGCGCAGTGTTGGTCAGTGGAGAAGTGTGCAGATGCAGTGTCAGTCAGCAGGGAAGTGTGCAGGTGCAGTGCTTGTCAGTGGAGAAGTGTGTAGGTGCAGTGTCAGTTGGTAGAGAAGTGTGCAGGCGCAGTGTTGGTCAGTGGAGAAGTGTGCAGATGCAGTGTCAGTCAGCAGGGAAGTGTGCAGGTGCAGTGCTTGTCAGTGGAGAAGTGTGTAGGTGCAGTGTCAGTTGGTAGAGAAGTGTGCAGGCGCAGTGTTGGTCAGTGGAGAAGTGTGCAGATGCAGTGTCAGTCAGCAGGGAAGTGTGCAGGTGCAGTGCTTGTCAGTGGAGAAGTGTGTAGGTGCAGTGTCAGTTGGTAGAGAAGTGTGCAGGCGCAGTGTTGGTCAGTGGAGAAGTGTGCAGATGCAGTGTCAGTCAGCAGGGAAGTGTGCAGGTGCAGTGCTTGTCAGTGGAGAAGTGTGAATGTGTCAGTCAGCGGAGATGTGTGCAGGTGCAATGTTGATCAGCGGAGCAGTGTGCAGGCGCAGTGTTGGTCAGTGGAAAAGTGTGCAGGTGCAGTGTCAGTTAGTGAAGAAGTGTGCAGGTGCAGTGTCAGTCAGCGGAGAAGTGTGCATGTGCAGTGGTGGTCAGAAAGAGGTGTGCAGGCGCAGTATCAGTCAGCGGAGAAGTGTGCAGGTACAGTGTCAGTCAGTGGAGAAGTGTGCAGTTATAGTGTCAGTCTGCGGAGAAGTGTGCAGGTGCAGTGCTGGTCAGTGAAGAAGTGTGCAGGTGCAGTGCTGGTCAGTGAAGAAGTGTGCAGGTGCAGTGCTGGTCAGTGAAGAAGTGTGCAGGTGCAGTGTCAGTCAGTGAAGAAGTGTGCAGGTACAGTGTCAGTCAGTGGAGAAGTGTGCAGGCGCAGTGTCAGTTAGCAGAGAAATGTGCAAGTGTAGTGTCAGCAGAGAAGTGTGCATGTCCAGTGATCAGGAACAGTGATCTCTGTCATGTCCCTGGTAGCCCCTACCATTACAATACACCCAGGGGACACACCTAACCCTTTGATTGTCCCATAGTGATAACCCCTTCCCTGCCAGTGTAATTTTTATATTGATCAGTGCATTTTTATAGCACTGATCAACGTAATAATGTCACTGGTCCCCAAAAAGTGTCATTTGGGGTCACATTTGTCGGCCGCAATGTCGCAGTCCCGCTAAAAATTGCAGATCGTCACCATTACCAGTAAAAAAAATAAAAAAATAAAAGTCCCTAAATCTATCCTGCAGTTTGTAGACGTGATAACTTTTGCGCATACCAATCAATATACGCCTATTTCGTTATTTTTTTACCAAAAATATGTAGAAGAATATATATCGGCCTAAACTGATGAATACATTTTATATATATATATATATATATATATATATATATATATTTATTTAATTTTTTTTATATATATATATATATATGTATTATAGCAGAAAGTAAAAAAAATATATATATATTTTTTAAATGTAAGTATTTTTTTGTTTATATCGCAAAAAATTAAAACCGCAGAGGTGATCCAATACCACCAAAAGAAAGCTCTATTTGTGGGGAAAAAAAGGACGTAAATTTTGATTGGGTACAGCGTCACATGACCGCGTAATTGTCAGTTAAAGCGACGCAGTGCCGTATCGCAAAAAATGGCCTGGTCATTAGGGGGGCTGAAATGGTTAAACATGCCCAATTCATTTTTAAAACATGCCTGTGGGTGCCCTAATTCTAAGTGTGAAGGGGCACATTCCTGTGATGTACAGAAAGCACTGCAGCAGCACCGACATGTAAAAAGAAAAAAACTGTTTAAAATTGTAGCTGTAGCCAGGGTCTTGGTACAGTTTTATTAAGCTGGTTATCAGCTGTTTTGTAAAAGTGATCCAGGCCCCCTCTCACCCCCACCTACATAGATTCCCAAACTCTCTCATTCCACAAAGACCCCCAGACCGCGATAAGTGGACAGCTCCTGACAGAGGAGATGGAGGAACATCTATTCCCAGAATTCCTAATGACGAATGAAGCTGGAAGTGGCAAATATTTTGTGAATAAGTAATTTTTCACCTTCACTGATGTATGCTGATGAGGCTGCACTGATGGGCACTGATGAGGCAGCACTGATGACTGATAGGAGGCAATGATAGTCGCTGTGGTGGCACGCTCATTAGAGGCGCAGGGGCGTCGCCCCCCTAATCCATGCGCCCGGCTTCTAATCTACATGCAGGGCGCCGGATGCATTGATTTCAATGTGGGTTTTTTTTTTAACAGGTGATTAGAGCCTGAGGCTATAATTGGCTTAAAAAGGGTGGGCCCGGGGCGCAGTGAGCCCATCCACTTATGTGACATTAGCAAATTAATATTCGCTAATGATTTCCTGCTTCTCCTCCTCTCTCCTCCTCTCCCGGCTAATCGGGTCTCAGGACCCACTTCCTGTTCGGCTGGGTGGAGAAGCAACGGCCCCGTCTCTTCCCTCCGCAACCTCCTCCCCGCACATCTACCACAGCAAAAGATAAGGCCATGGATCGCCACCTTTCCAGTTGTTCGATCGAGCGCCGGGGGGTAGTGCGAGTGGATCGCCGCCTTCCCTTCTGAGCGAGCCCCCCAAAATTTCGAGTACCAGCTGCCACTGGCTAGGCGAACTGTACTCTACACCAGTGGTCATCAACCCTGTCCTCAGGCCAGGTTTTATGTATTACCTTGGAGAGATGCAGACTGGAATGTTGCAATCACTGAGCAGCAAATTATATCACCTGTGATGTATTTCAGTTATCTTGCAAACCTGGCCTGTTAGTAGGCCCTGAGGACAGGGTTGATGACCACTGCTCTACACTATGCTACACTACTTTAAACTGCACTACACTACTCTACTCTGCACTAGTCTAATCCACACTACACTACATTTCTGTTCACTACAATACTTTGCTCTACACTACTTTACTCTACTCTACACTACACAACTCTGCTCTCTTCTACACTTGTTTACACTACTCTACACTACACTACTCTTCACTATTCTGCTGTACCTGCACTATATGACACTACTCTACACTACAGTAGTGTACACTATGTTATACTACTCTTCACTACACGTTATTACTCTGAACTACCCTACTCTACACTACTCTACACCTTACTACACCAGCCTACACTACTCTACTCTAGACATGTGCAATTTGTTTCGGTCCGAATACAAATTCAAACACATTTTTGGTTATTCTGAGATTCTGAGATTTGGATGTATCCAAATCTCCAAATTAAATAGTAACCAATAGTAAACGAATTTCGTTGAAATTCTTTCAAATTCAATTTGTTTATTAATTTTTGAACGAATTCCAAATTTTCAGAACGATTAGAATTCGGATTGGTCGAAAAATGATCGACAGATTTAAATTCTCTGTGAAGAATAACTGGTTCTTAAGCAAGTTTAAGTTAGGAATACATACGGTACATGTATGTATTCCTAACCTAAACCTATGGTCTATAAACTGAAAATATTGAGTAGGCTTTACTTAAACCCATGGTCTAGAAACTGGAAAAATTGAGTTGACTTTACTTAAAACAACGAAGTTGAAAACATGAAAAGTCTAATGAGTCAGACAAAAATAAGTTTAGTTGACAGTACTTAAAAAGCTGATGCAAATTGTTGCCTTTTATTGAGTAGACCCAACACAATATTTTTTACAGCGCATTAACTTGTCTGGAACCATTGTTTTAAGTGATATTAACTTATTTGTTCTAGTAACTTATTTTCCAAATGCATGTGATATATGTTTGAAGGTTTTTATATAATAATAGTAATACAATAATATGGTTTTAAAAAAAAGGAATAGTCTCATGAAACAGGCTTTCAAAACAAATTAACATGTATTATTTATAAAGTGTTACAAATGTAATATTATTAAAGCAGCATCAAATGTAAAAATTCCTCTTTCTCAGCTAACAAATCAAATTGGAACACACACATGTAACATACAGTATATCAGTAAAGAACATAGAACACACATAGAATGTAACTTTTTTAAGTCTTTTAGGAAAGTAAATTGCACTTCAAAGTGTGAACGTTGAGTGTCCAATATCTCAAAATCTGAACAAACTGAAAGTTTGTTTTTGTGGCACAAATCAGCACAAACACAGCACAAACACAGCACAAACAAATGGTATTGTCACGATTAAGGGGTCAAATATAATATTATTAAAGCAGCATCAAATGTAAAAATTCCTCTTTCTCAGCTAACAAATCAAATTGGAACACACACATGTAACATACAGTATATCTGTAAAGAACATAGAACACACATAGAATGTAACTTTTTTAAGTCTTTTAGGAAAGTAATTTGCACTTCAAAGTGTGAACGTTGAGTGTCCAAAATCTCAAAAACCGAACAAACTGAAAGTTTGTTTTTGTGACACAAATCAGCACAAACACAGCACAAACAAATGGTATTGTCACGATTAAGGGGTCAGGCTCGAAGACCAGTTGCTATAGCAGTGGAAGCTCACACAGGAACCAGAAGGATAGGAACACAGGCAGGTCACCCTGCCAGATGTCACAGGCTCACTTGAGGTGCAGAATCTAAGTACTAACCAGTGTTCACCAGAGCTCCTGATGGTGGAGATGGATTGTGCTGCGTATTAGCACCAGGTCGCAGTCCTCAGGATCAACCCACCAGGATGTGAGCAAGCCAGGGTCCAGTAGCATATATAGCAAAGAGCAAGAAAATATCCTGGATGGCCGCACACCGATACAACATATAAAATCCAAAACAGTCAGTCCATGCTATGCAGAGGTAGAGGCAATAGCTTATGCGTTTCACACCGTAAATTGGTGCTTAAAGCGGAGGTCCACCAATTTTCTTTTTTAAAGGTCAGCAGCTACAAATACTGCAGCTGCTGACTTTTAAAAGGAGGACACTTACCTGTCCAGTGCGCCCACGATGTCGGCACCTGAAGCCGATCTATCGCTCGGCTCTCGGGTGCTGCCGCCGCCATCTTCGCTAAGGGAATCAGGAAGTGAAGCCTTGCGGCTTTACTCCCTGGTTCCCTACTGCGCATGCGCGACTTGCGCTGCGTGACCCGAATGGTCCCTGCTGTCTTCTGGAACCTGTGTGTCTCCCAGAAGACAGCGGGGTGTGGGGGGGAAGTGGCGTAGATACCCACAGATAATGCAGCTATCTATGCCCGGAAGTGGGAGCAAATACCTGTATTAAACAGGTATCTGTTCCCCCCTCCCCCCTGAAAGGTACTAAATGTGACACCGGAGGGGGGGAGGGTTCTGAAAAGCGGTAGTTTCATTTTTGGGTGGAACTCCGCTTTAATCATAGCTATATATCAGTGTGCGGCCGTCCAGGATTTTTTCTTGCTCTTTGATCCATTGGAGAGCCTGCACCCTTTTGCCTCAATAGGGCGTGTGTCTCACTGAACTTTTGTCTAGAGCGGCATTTTTCTTCTTTTAGCATATATAGCAGATTGCCAGTTCTCCTACGGCCGTTTCCCTGACAATCGAGCCAGTACTAGTAATGGCCGCTTCCAGCACATCCCTGCACGCACTGACGCAAGCAGCGCGAATAGGCGCACGCACATGCGCAATGAATACATGCGCACGCACATGCGCAATGGAACCACCAGGCGCGTGCGCATGCGCGGGAGCGTCAATCGGCACAAGCAACAGATGCAGCCACTTGCTGGCCTATATAAGACGGCCACTGAGCCCCTCTCATTGCTTGATAGTCATCAGCCTTCCTGTGTTCCCGAGACTCTGTTAAACTGCTGTTTGGATTCCTGTTGTGACCCGGCTTGTTCCTGACCTGTCTGATCTGCTCTCCTGGTTTGACCCTCTGGCTTGCTTTACCGACTTGTTGCCTTCTCCTCCACCTGATCCCGGCTTGTTCCACGGACTTTGCCACAGTCATCTGTTTCTGCCACCCGCCTCTTCCTCCTGCTGGATCTACTGGGTTTGACCCTCAGCCTGGCTGCCACTACTACTCCTTGAGCGGTGTCCTGCATCCACCAGTGTTCTTCAGGATCCCACCAGCTCTGCTCTCCTGGACCCATCTGGCAACCTGTGCTTCTCTGGGCACTACACCCTCTGTACCCAACATCAGAGGTGTACTGCACTCAGCCGCAAGGGGAGCCCTCTCCGCATTTCGGCCTCCAACCAGGTACGTGACAGTCCTATCAAGCCATGTCCGAGGCCGACAGAGGTGCTTCCCCGCTCGAGCTGATGTGCCAACAAGTCACCTCCCTTACACAAGCCATTCAGAGACTCCAAGAGGGCTATCTTCATCTGGAAGATCGGTTGCATCACTCACCTGTTGTTCCAGCCTCGGTAGAGTCCAGTCAGCCTTCCACCGACACAGTACCAGCTTTCCTGCCTCCAGAAGCTACTTCTCCAACCCATACAGTGATGGTGTCTTCTCCCGAACCACGGGTACCAACACCCGAACGATTCCTCGGAGATCGAAAGAAGTTCAGGGCTTTTAAGAATGCATGCCTACTGTACTTGGCCCTCCAGCCTAGGACTTTTTCTTCCGAGTTCGTAAAAGTAGGATTCATAACTTCCCTACTATCCAAGGAACCCCAAGCTTGGGCCCACAACCTGCTGGAACAAAAGAGCCCGGCTTTGGATACCATGGACAATTTCTTTGAGGCTATGACTCTATTGTATGATGACCCCCAGCGTGTGGCCTCCGGTGAATCAGCCTTAGCTGCCTTACGGCAAGGAGACCGCCCAGTGGAAGATTATACCATAGAATTTCGCAGATGGTCCACCGATACAAGCTGGAATGAGGCAGCACTCAGGTTTCAGTACCGCCAAGGACTGTCTGAGACCCTTAAAGCTGAGCTGGCCAGAGTTGCTGTTCCCGACACTCTTGACAAACGTATTTTCTTAGCCATTCAGCTTGACAGGCGCCTGCGGGAACGGCGGGCGGAATATGCTCAAAATTTCCAGCCTACTCAGAGACCACCCAAGTCTTCACCTACCATTGCACCTACGCCTTCCTGCTCTACAAATCTGAAGAAAGGACCAAAGCAAGTTGGCTTGGTCCATTCTCCTCTTACCTTTGATGAGAGACAATGCAGGCGGCAGGCCTCTCTTTGCCTATACTGCGGAGGGGCTGGACACTTCTTACGCAGTTGCCCCATAAGACCCAGTAAGGTCTACCCACCGAGGTCCACACATCTCCAAGTTTCCGGATCCTCCATTTCCTACCTTGCTCTCCCCATCTCCTTACAAATGGCAGGAAGGGAGTTCCGATTACAAGCAATTATTGACTCCGGGGCTTGCAGCTGCTTTATGGACTTATCTCTGGCTAAAAGACTTGGTGTGCCCCTTTATGAGAAGAAACAAGGACTAGAAGTTCTGCTAGCCGATGGTTCTTTGCCCAGTTCTGGACTTGTCACTCAAGAAACCATGCCCATCTTCATTACTACTGATATCGGCCACCAAGAATTTGTCCGTTTTGACATTTTACGCTCTCCCATGTTCCCCATCATCTTGGGAATGCCGTGGCTACTGGCACACAACCCGCAAATCAACTGGGTCAAGAAGGAAATCTCTCTTTCTTCTGAGTATTGCCTACAACATTGCTTTGCTCCCAACTCCAGTGAGCCCGCTACCTGCCTGACCGTGCAACCTGCTCTCGACAACCTCCAGCATGTCCCCCCAGCTTATCATGAGTTCATAGACGTTTTCAACAAGAAAAAGGCTGATGTCCTTCCACCTCACCGACTTTATGATTGTCCGATAGAACTGCTCCCGGGGGCTGAGATTCCGTTCGGATGAATCTTTCCCCTATCCAAAAACGAGCTGGAAGCTCTACGTTTATATATTGATGAGAGCCTGGAAAAGGGGTTTATCCGACCCTCTTCTTCTCCTGCTGGGGCGGGTATATTTTTTGCGGAGAAGAAGGATGGCACATTACGGCCATGTGTAGACTACAGAGACATCAACAAAATTACCGTAAAGAATCGATACCCGCTCCCTCTGGTCCCTGAACTCTTTCAAAGATTTCGAACCGCCCAGATTTTCACTAAACTAGATCTGAGGGGCGCCTACAATCTCGTCGGCATCCGCCAGGGAGACGAGTGGAAGACAGCATTCCGGACGAGGTTCGGCCACTTTGAATACCTTGTAATGTTCGGATTATGCAATGCTCCAGCTACGTTCCAGCATTTAGTGAACGATATCTTCCGGGAATTCCTCGACTACTTTGTAATTGTATACCTCGATGATATTCTCATCTTTTCTGCATCTTTGGAACTCCACCGAACCCACGTAAAAAAGGTGCTCCTAACCCTGAGAAAACATGGACTATATATCAAGGCAGACAAATGTGATTTCGAGAAAACATCTATTCAGTTTCTGGGCCTCATCATCTCCACAGAAGGAATTGCAATGGATCCAAAAAAAGTGGAAGCAATACTCGACTGGCCAGCTCCCTTGAACAAGAAGGGTGTTCAGCGCTTCATAGGGTTTTCCAATTTTTACAGGAAGTTTGTGAAGGGTTTCTCCACCACCATAGCACCCATCACTCAGTTGACCCGTCAGAAGGCCCATTTCCAGTGGTCCCCAGAAGCTCAGACAGCCTTTGACAAATTAAAGAATCTATTCACTTCTGCACCTATCTTACAGCACCCAGATCCAACCTTACCTTATGTACTGGAAGTAGACGCTTCTGAAATAGCGTCAGGGGCAATCCTGTCTCAACGGCAGGGTCCCAAGGCTCTTCTTTACCCCGTAGCCTTTTTCTCTCGAAAGATGAGTCCACCAGAAAGAAATTACGTCGTCGGATATCAAGAGCTACTGGCCATTAAATCTGCCTTAAAAGAATGGAGGTACTTACTGGAGGGTGCCACTCATCCCATTATGATTTTTACAGACCATAAGAACCTGGAGTACCTCAGGACAGCCAAATGTTTAAGACCTCGGCAAGCCCGATGGGCTTTGTTTTTCTCCAGGTTCAATTTCCACCTTACATATCGGCCAGGTTCCAAGAATGGGAAAGCGGATGCACTCTCCCGAATGTTTCCAAACACCCCTGAAACAACAGAGCCAAGTACGATCCTTTCCTCTCCAAATTTTTTGCTCATCCAACCTGATCTAAAGACTTTGATCAAACAAGCCTCTGCCCAGTGCCCTGGGCCAGAAGTGTCCTCATTAAGAGACCAAGATGGATTTTTGTGGCATCAGGATAAGATTTTTGTCCCCCAACCAGTTAGACTCCAAGTCCTAAAGATGTCACATGACCATAAACTTGCCAAACATTTTGGAATACGAAGAACCACGGAACTTGTTCAGCGCGACTTTTGGTGGGCCAGCCTAAGACAGGACTGCAAAGAATATGTTAATTCTTGCACCACGTGCCAGTGCAATAAGGGTTCCAATACCAAGCCATGGGGACTTTTGAGGCCACTGCCCATTCCTGAACTACCCTGGAAAGAAATATCCATGGATTTTATAGTAAACTTGACCCCCTCTGGGGGATGTACCACCATCATGGTAGTGGTAGACCGCCTTTCCAAAATGGCACATTTTCTCCCCATGATCGGTACACCCTCCGCTTCAGATACAGCAAACATGTTTATTAAAGAGATTGTCAGGTTACACGGACTACCGAATAGCATTGTCTCCGACAGAGGAGTACAATTTACTTCCAAGTTCTGGAGAGATCTTTTCAAGTCCTTATCAATTGAAGTATGTCTTTCCTCAGCTTACCACCCCCAGAGCAATGGCCAAACAGAAAGGACTAATCAGACCTTAGGACAGTACCTTCGATGCTTTTGTACCTGCTCACAAGATGACTGGATCTCCCTTCTTCCCTGTACAGAGTTTGCATATAATAATTCTTTACATGCAGCAATCAATCAGTCTCCCTTCTGGGCAAATTATGGATTTCACCCCTCCTTCCTTCCGAATAGTATACCAGAAGCATCTACTCCCGCTGTCCAGGATCGATTAAGGTCCATTCAAACCAACTACAAGGTACTTCAGGATGCCATCCGAAAAGCTAAAGAGGATTATAAAAGGTTTCATGACAAGAGAAGAAGAGGGAATCCTGTCTTTAAGATTGGGGACAAGGTATGGCTTTCTTCAGTGAACCTTAAGCTCTCATGTTCCTCCTGGAAGCTTGGACCCAAGTTCATCGGTCCCTTCGAAATTAAAAGAGAAATAAATCCAGTGGCTTTTGAGCTGGCACTACCCAATACCTACAAGATCCACCCAGTATTTCACACCTCCCTTCTCAAACCAGCGGTATCCAGTCCTTTTCCTGGTAGAGAGGAGCCACCTCCACCCCCAGTCTTAGTATTATTATTATTATTATTATTATTATTATTATTATTATACAGGATTTATATAGCGCCAACAGTTTGCGCAGCGCTTTACAACATCAGGGAAGACAGTACAATCACAATACAATTCAATACAGAGGGATCAGAGGGCCCTGCTCGATAGAGCTTACAGTCTAGAAGGGAGGGTCACGTGAAACAAAGGGTATTGGCTGTGGGGGATGATCAGGTGGACAGAATGGAAATATAGTTATTAGGTGTGGGTGGGATAGGCTTCTCTGAAGAGGAGGGTTTTTAGGGATCCTCTAAAAGCTAATAGAGAAGGAGATAGAAGGACCGATTGGGGTAAGGAGTTCCATAGGCTTGGGGAGACTCTGGAAAAGTCCTGGAGTCGAGCATGGGAGGAGGTGATGAGCGAGCTAGAGAGCAGGAGGTCTTGAGAAGAACGAAGAGAACGATTAGGTTGGTATTTAGAGACTAGGTCAGTGATGTAGCTGGCTTTGTAGGTGGTCGTTAGTATTTTGAATTTAATTCGTTGGGTGAGTGGAAGCCAGTGGAGGGATTGACAGAGAGGGGAAGGAGACACAGAGCGGTTGGTAAGGTGGATGAGTCTGGCAGCAGCATTCATGATGGACTGAAGGGGGGTTAAAGTTTTCTGAGGTAAGCCAATGAGGAGGGAGTTGCAGTAATCGAGGCGAGAAATGACCAGGGAGTGGATAAGGAGCTTTGTTGTGTCTTTGGTTAAAAAGGGGCGTATTTTGGAGATGTTGCGGAGGTTGATGCGGCAAGATTTGGACAGTGATTGGATGTGAGGATTAAAGGAGAGTTCAGAGTCTAGAACTACTCCTAGGACCTTGGCGTGTGGGGATGGGCTGATAGTTGTGCCATCAATTTTAACAGAGAGATCGGGGGAGGAGGCACGAGGGGGAGGAGAAATGACCAGTTCAGTTTTGGATAGATTAAGTTTGAGGAAGTGGTGTGACATCCAAATTGATATATCTGATAGTAAATTAGAGATACGTGAGGCGAATGAAGAAGTGAGTTGAGGGGCAGAGAAATAGATTTGAGTGTCGTCCGCATAGAGGTGGTATTGGAAGCCGTGGGAGGCTATCAGCTGACCCAGGGAGGAGGTGTAGATTGAAAATAGGAGAGGTCCAAGAACAGAACCTTGGGGGACCCCAATTGAGAAAGGAAGGGGAGAGGAGGAAGTAGAGTTGTAAGTGACGCTAAAGGTGCGGTTGGATAAGTAGGTAGAGAACCAGCGAAGAGTACAGTTGCGGAGACCAAAGGCATGGAGTTTTTTGAGGAGGAGGGGGTGGTCAACCGTATCGAAGGCAGCGGAGAGGTCCAGGAGTAGGAGTACGGAATAGTGTCCCTTAGTTTTGGCCGTTACTATATCATTTGTTAGTTTTAGGAGGGCAGTTTCTGTGGAATGTTGAGGACGAAATCCAGACTGAAGGGGATCAAGAAGGTTATTATCAGCAAGGTGGACGCTCAATCGGTTGTAAACTAGACGTTCAAGGAGTTTGGATAAAAAGGGGAGCAAGGAGATAGGGCACAGGTTGTCAAGATTGGATGGGTCCAGAGAGGGCTTTTTAAGTATGGGGCTGACTAGTGCATGTTTCAAAGAGTTAGGGAAGATGCCAGAAGAGAGGGAGAGATTGAAGATGTGGGTTATAGAGCATAGAATAGAGCCAGAGGGTGAACGTAGCATTTGCGAGGGAACGGGATCCAGAGCGCTGGTGGTAAGATGGACATTAGCAAGTAATTTAGCAACTTCGTCTATAGTGGTGGGATTGAAAGAGGGAAGTAAAGATTGTACCTGTGGGCATGAGGTGTATAGCATAGGGGGCATCTGAACCGTACAGATTTCCTCGCGAATTCTAGCAATCTTCTGTTTGAAGTGATTGGCAATCTCCTGGGCAGTGAGTGAGTTAGTGGGCGGAGGCAGTGGGGGACGAAGGAGCGAGTTGAAGGTAGAGAAGAGTAGATGGGGACGGGATGATAAGTTTTTAATGAGGGTGATGAAATAGGTCTGCTTGGCAGTGAGGAGGCTGGAATTGTATATTTGGAGGGCAGATTTATACTGGCCGAAATCTTTCTGGGACTTAGTCTTACGCCATAGGCGCTCGAGAGCACGGCTGTGCTTTTTCAGACTTCTAGTATCATCTGTTTGCCAGGGTTGTAGGGGGCGGGGCCATATTCTGCATGTAGTGAGGGGGGCCAGTCTGTCCAGTGATGCTAGAAGTGTAGTGTTGTAGACAGAAGTGGCGAGGTGGGTGCAGGACAGGGGCGCAATTTTGTCATAGAGGTGGTCAGTTGCAGAGCATAGAAGAGAAGGGTTGATATTGTGAAGGTTTCTATGAGTAACCGTTAGGCGTTTGGGGGGAGAGGAGGCAGAGGAGAGGGAGAGAGTGAAATTAATAAGGTGGTGATCAGAGAGAGGGTAAGGATAGTTGGAGAGGTTGCATGGAGTGCATAGGTGGGAAAAGACAAGGTCAAGGGTGTTGCCTTCAGAGTGAGTAGGTGCATGTATCCATTGCTTCAGATCAAAGGAGGAGGTTAGACTGAGAAGTTTGGAAGTTGCAGGAGAGTTATTATTAATAGGGATGTTGAAGTCCCCAAGAATGATTGTGGGGATTTCAGAAGAGAGAAAGTAGGGTAACCAGGCGGAGAAGTCATCAAGAAAGGAAGATAGTGGACCGGGGGGCCGGTAGATCACAGCTATTCTTATGGAAACTGGGGAGAAGAGACGAATGCAATGTGCCTCAAATGTGGAGAGTGACAGAGAGGGAGGTGGGTGAAGTACCTGAAAGGTGCTATGTGGGGCTAAAAGGATTCCAACACCCCCACCTTTGCGTCCACTGGACCTGGGGGAGTGAGTCCAGAGAAGACCGCCATGGGATAGAGCAGCAGAAGATGCAGTGTCGGATTCGTGAAGCCAGGTTTCGGTGACTGCGAGTAGATTAAATGAGTTAGCGATAAAGAGATCGTGGAGGGAGGTGAGTTTATTACAGACAGAGCGAGCGTTCCAAAGGGCGCACGAATGAGGGAGTCTGGTCATGGGAAGGAGAGGAATGTGAACTAGATTGTGTGCATTGCGGCTGCAGCCAGAGGATGTAGGGTAATGGGTACGTTGAGCACAGTTAGATGAAGGAGGCCCAGGTTTTGGGGATACATCACCAGAGGCTAGGAGAAGCAGAAGGGTGAGGGAGGTGATGTGGGAATGTGATTTATGTGGGGGGACATGCCTCAGTGGTTTGGAATATTGGGGGTGTGAATATACAATTAGCCAGATTTGGTGAGTGCAGTAATAGGGAGAGGACAGAAGTGAGGCTGATATGTATAAGGTGTGGGGTGGAGAAGGGGGGTGTAGGAAGGACAGTTTAAGGATAGAAGACACAGCTGTCAGAAGGAGTGGTAGACAGTGCATTTTTAAAGGGGAAGGAAAAGCTGAATTTTTTTTAAATTTATCTGTTTTGCAATTTCTAAGGTGTTTTGTTTTCCCCCGCTTTGTGCATTCACTGAAGTGCAGAGTCAGAAGTGCGTCCACTTATCGAAAAAACCCACTTTGCGAAAGAACCCCTGTGGCTATTGAGCCCCCCTGCTATTGCTTCCCCCAGAAAGATGCTTATATTTATACTGATGGGGATAGGGGGTGGGTGCTTTTCCTATTATCTAATCAGGAGGTAATAAAGGTTTGCTTGTCAACAGGCCAAAATTCTTACTACAGAGACAGATTGGAAAGAGGGCACTAAAAGACACTGGGCCATAATTTTTGGGTAAGACAAGGCAGATAAAGCATTGAAATGTGGACAGGTCTATAGAGGGCTAAGCAAACACAACATACCATATCAAATTTAAACTAGGCAAAACACTTTCCAGTTTCAATTCAGGGTGGATTGCTCACAGCAGAAACATACCATATCAAATTTAAACTAGGCAAAACACTTTCCAGTTTCAATTCAGGGTGGATTGCTCACAGCAGAAACATACCATATCAAATTTAAACTAGGCAAAACACTTTCCAGTTTCAATTCAGGGTGGATTGCTCACAGCAGAAACATACCTGCAAAGAGACAAAGAATATATCTTCAGATAAGTGCAGAGTCAGAAGTGCGTCCACTTATCGAAAAAACCCACTTTGCGAAAGAACCCCTGTGGCTATTGAGCCCCCCTGCTATTGCTTCCCCCAGAAAGATGCTTATATTTATACTGATGGGGATAGGGGATGGGTGCTTTTCAATTATCTAATCAGGAGGTAATAAAGGTTTGCTTGTCAACAGGCTAAAATTCTTACTACAGAGACAGATTGGAAAGAGGGCACTAAAAGACACTGGGCCATAATTTTTGGGTAAGACAAGGCAGATAAAGCATTGAAATGTGGACAGGTCTATAGAGGGCTAAGCAAACACAACATACCATATCAAATTTAAACTAGGCAAAACACTTTCCAGTTTCAATTCAGGGTGGATTGCTCACAGCAGAAACATACCATATCAAATTTAAACTAGGCAAAACACTTTCCAGTTTCAATTCAGGGTGGATTGCTCACAGCAGAAACATACCTGCAAAGAGACAAAGAATATATCTTCAGATAAGTGCAGAGTCAGAAGTGCGTCCACTTATCGAAAAAACCCACTTTGCGAAAGAACCCCTGTGGCTATTGAGCCCCCCTGCTATTGCTTCCCCCAGAAAGATGCTTATATTTATACTGATGGGGATAGGGGATGGGTGCTTTTCAATTATCTAATCAGGAGGTAATAAAGGTTTGCTTGTCAACAGGCTAAAATTCTTACTACAGAGACAGATTGGAAAGAGGGCACTAAAAGACACTGGGCCATAATTTTTGGGTAAGACAAGGCAGATAAAGCATTGAAATGTGGACAGGTCTATAGAGGGCTAAGCAAACACAACATACCATATCAAATTTAAACTAGGCAAAACACTTTCCAGTTTCAATTCAGGGTGGATTGCTCACAGCAGAAACATACCATATCAAATTTAAACTAGGCAAAACACTTTCCAGTTTCAATTCAGGGTGGATTGCTCACAGCAGAAACATACCATATCAAATTTAAACTAGGCAAAACACTTTCCAGTTTCAATTCAGGGTGGATTGCTCACAGCAGAAACATACCATATCAAATTTAAACTAGGCAAAACACTTTCCAGTTTCAATTCAGGGTGGATTGCTCACAGCAGAAACATACCATATCAAATTTAAACTAGGCAAAACACTTTCCAGTTTCAATTCAGGGTGGATTGCTCACAGCAGAAACATACCATATCAAATTTAAACTAGGCAAAACACTTTCCAGTTTCAATTCAGGGTGGATTGCTTACAGCAGAAACATACCTGCAAAGAGACAAAGAATATATCTTCAGATAAGTGCAGAGTCAGAAGTGCGTCCACTTATCGAAAAAACCCACTTTGCAAATGAACCCCTGTGGCTATTGAGCCCCCCTGCTATAGTAGAGGGGGAAACGGAATTAGAGGTGGAAGCTATTATGGATTGCCGGAGGAGAGGTAGGCAGATCCAGTATCTCATCAAGTGGAAGGGATATCCCCCCGAAGACAATTCCTGGGAGTCTGCAAACAATGTGCACGCTCCTAGACTGGTGCAGGACTTTCACAGTAGACATCCTGAAGCATTGGCCCTTCTCTGGGCACTACACCCTCTGTACCCAACCTCAGAGGTGTACTGCACTCAGCCGCAAGGGGAGCCCTCTCAGCATTTTGGCCTCCAACCGGGTACGTGGCACAGATATGGATCAAGCAGAAGTGTAGTCGAGAAACAAGCCAAAGGTTGGTAACCAAAAGTTGCAGATTGGGATTAAGCAGAAGCGTAGTCGAGAAGCAAGTCAAATGTCGGTCACAAATAGTAGCGAAGGTGCAGACAGCAGCAGGAGGGAAAAAAGTGAGATATTGACTAAAGAAGGCACAATATTCTGGCAACCAGGAGGTTCAGAGACATGGCTTAAATCAGGAAGTTCATGGGAGGAGCAAAAAGTTCAAGTTTCAAGGCAAATATGATTCACAGCAGAATCATTCAAGGAATTGTCCACATAACTGTCCCGAATTCTAGGTGGCTCACCAAGCAGAGCTGTTGCCAGGCACAGCTGAGGTCCCAGGTTTAAGTCCAGGTCCTGACAGGTATAATTGTTTTTAAAATGTAACAACATGTGCTGCAAAGTGGGAGAGGTTTCATCAACTATAATGTGCAATATCTCTGAAACCAAACAAGCTCATACATTTGTTTTTGCAGTGCAAACGAATGCTATCTTTGTTTTTAGATTTTAATAACATTGGGTGAAAAGTGGGCGGGGCTTCATGTTACATAATCTGAATTTGAATTCCAATATCTCAAAAACCGAACCAGCTGAAACATAAATTTTCGTGGCACAAATCAGCACAAACAAATGGTATAATTGTTTTTAAAATTGAATAGCATGGGGTGCAAAATGGGCGGGGTTTCATTGACTATTATGAGTAATAGGTCTAAACCAAACCAAACGGCACAAACATTTATCCTCCTAGACCAGGCAGCCTCTTGCAGATCTGTAGAAGGACGGAATAGGCAGCCACATGGCGACGTCCAGTGGGATTTTTCCGGGGCTGCATCGGATTGTGGTCCGGAGGAGATTACAGTGCTGTGTGACGGTGCTATGCCATGGCTCCTGTGTATTCGTCATCCCCGAACCATCAAAAGCTCTCAGTCATTGCAGATATGTCCACTCATCGCCGGGACTCTCCGCGAAGAGCATTCTATACAAGTTCTCTTCTAAAAACAATTGAGCACATCGGCACCTACAGGCCACTCCCGCGTACTGCCCTGTGGGGAAATGGCAGTGTGATGGGAAGAGCGCTGGGTGCTGGGAAGAGTGCTGTGTGCAGGGAAGAGTGCTGTGTGCAGGGAAGAGTGCTGTGTGCTGGGAAGAGTGCTGTGTGCAGGGCCATCAGCTAATATGTACAAGTGTAGAGTTGTATGACTTGGGACTCATGTACACAGGATTCATCTGGGTCCTATGTATAGATTGTAGGGGTGTTGAATTTAATCGCAGCATTGATACCTTCTTTTTTTTTTGTATGATTTATGGTTTTGCTCATCACTGCCCCTCACATGTAGCCATGCATTGCATGTGTGGGGCAGTGATAAGCAAAACCATAAATCATACAAAAAAAAAGAAGGTATCAAATAATAATGAAGTTGTGATGTGAATCACTCACCAAGACAATAAGACATACATAAACTTTAATTAATGAAATGGCATACATTGTCATTTCGGGGGACGTTATGGGGACATTGTCTGCAGTCTCTGTCCATCTCTTGTCTCATGTCCGCAGTCTCTGTCTATCTCTTGTATCATGTCCGCAGTCTCTGACCATCTCTTGTACCATGTCTGCAGTCTCTGACCATCTCTTGTACCATGTTATATAGTTACATAGTTACATCTCCTCTAGTATTTTGGGGGAGCCTGAAGCTCCTCTTTAAGTTGTCTGCTGTGTTTTTTTTAAGAACAAATAAAATAAAAAAAATGGCCCATGGGCAGTAATCGTGATGCATTGTGGTGTATCGCGGAATCGAAACGAATCGTTGACAGGATAATCGTAATCAAATCGAATCGTGAGACCAGTGAAGATGCGCACCTCTAATGTCCACAGTCTCTTGTGTCATGTCTGCAGTTTCTGACCATCTCTTGAATCATGTCTGCAGTCTGTGAACATCTTTTGCATCATGTGCACAGTTTCTGATCATCTCTTGTATCATGTCTGCAGCCTTTGACAGTCTATTGTATCATGTCCTCAGTCTCTCAGCATCTCTTGTATCATGTCCTTAGTCTCTGATCATCTCTTGTAATATGTCTGCAGTCTCTGACCGTCTATTGTATCATGTCCTCAGTCTCTCAGCATCTCTTGTATCATGTCCATAGTCTCTGATCATCTCTTGTATCATGTCCGCAGTCTCTGAACATTTCTTGCATCAATTCCGCAGTCTCTGAACATCTAATGTATCATGTCCTCAGTCTCTGACCATCTCTTTTATCATGTCCCCAGTCTTTGACCATCTCTTGTATCATGTCCACAGTCACTGGCCATCTCTTGTATCATGTCTGCAGTCTCTGAACACCTCTTGCATCGTCTGCAGTTTTTGACCGTCTATCGTATCATGCCTTCAGTCTCTGACTTTTTTTTGTATCATGTCCCCAGTTTCTGACTATCTCTTGTATCATGTCCACAGTTTCTGACCATCTCTTGTATCATGTCCACATATTTTTTGTGATTTAATAAAGGTTTTTTATATTCTTCTATCAATAATAGTTCTGTCATTAAAAGAGGTTTATTTACACCCTGGTGGCTCAGTTATATGATCCTTTTCTGGTAGCTTTCTCTCTGTCTGCCATTCTTTTTGTGTATGCTGCATGTGGTCATAGAGTACCACTCTCCACAGGATTAGTGAGTGGGCAAATGACCGTGGGTATAGGCAGGCCTGGACTGGGTCAAAAAATAAGCATGGGCACTAAGCAGCCCATGACATATTTACTGGTCCCTTCCCCACTCTCTATCCTGATGGAGGTGAGGGGTGCTGGAAAAGAGCCTGGGGGATGGAGAGCACTGTGGGGTGGACAGAACAGGGGGGGCTGGAGAGCACAAGGAGGGCTGAAAGCACAGGGGGGCCTGAGAGCACAGGGGGGCTGGAGAGCACAGGGGGGGCTGGAGAGCACAGGGGGGTCGGAGAGCACTGGGGGGCCAAGGAGCACTGGGGTGGTAGAGAGCACAAGGGGGGCTGGAGACCACTGGGGGGACCCTGAGAGCATGGAATTGGGGCTGAGAGCACAGGGGGGGCAGGAGAGCACTGGGGGCTGGAGAGCAGAGGGGGGCTGGAGAGCAATGAGGATCTGGAGAGCACAGGGGGGAAGAGAGCACTGGGTGGTGCTGGAGAGCACAAAGGGGGCAGAGAGCACTGGGGGGCTGGAGAGCACAGGGAGGGCCTGAGAGAACATGGGGGTGGAAGAGCACTGGGGGGGTGGAGAGTATGGGGGGGTGGGAGAGCACTGGGGGTGCTGGAGAGCACAGGAGGGGTGTAGAGCACTAGAGGGCCAGGGAGCACTGGGGGTGGAGAGCACTGGGGGGTAGGAGAGCACTTAGAGGAGTCTGAGAGCACAAGGGGGGCTGAGAGCATGGGGGGCAGGAGAGCACAGGGGGGCCAGAGAGCACTGGGGGGCTGGAGAGCACGAGGTGCCTGAGAGCACAGGGGGCAGCAGAAAGAAGCTGGATATCGGGGAGTGGTGGGGGCTGCTGCATATAGAAGAATAAATCTCTCTATTTCCCTCCTGCAGCCTCTGAATACCTGAGGGAGGGAGAGGAGACAAAGCAGACTTTAAGAGGCTGCAGGAGGAAAATACAGAAATTGGTTCTTCTATATGTAGCCGCCCCGCCACTCCTCCTATCCAGGTGCACGGAGAGCCACACTTACTTTCCCTCTAGTCCAGAATCTCATCCAGCTCCTCCCTTTTCATGGTCATGGGTCAGCTGACCTGTAGTTTCTGCCCCCCGCCTGACTGCTGAAATGAACTGGTAGCTGGCTGGCCACAAAGAGTCCGAGTGAGTGGCGCAAGCTCAATTAGCAGCCCTTCAAAAAAGAAAGCCACTGCCCCCACCTATAACTGGCCATTGCAGCAAGCAGCATTGGAAGGCAATATATGTTAGAAATAAGGCCATGGATAAATCCAAGGAATACTCCAAGCTCATTTACTGACCACCCCACAACCAAATTAACCTGTCTAACAGTATGCGTTAAAAACAAGGGTTTAGTCTGCACACATTTGCAAATACATGCGTAAGCTACAGGCACCGCCAAGGCACCCTGGTATCTGTAGTCCTATCACTAGCTTATGAGTGACTCCACAATGGAAGCACATGCATTCTGATAGATCAGTGGTTCTCAACTCCTGTCCTCAGGACCCACTAACAGGCCAGATTTTAAGTATTACCTTGGTGAGATGCAGACTAGAATACTGCAATCCCTGAGCAGCAAATTATATCACCTGTGATGCATTTCAGTTATCTTGCAAACCTGGCCTGTTGGTGGGCCCTGAGGACTGGAGTTGAGAACCACTGTGATAGATAGATGGAGGGCAGATGGACTGAAGGGAGCCCACCCCTTCCTAAAGGCACAGGGGCACACTGAACACCCAGCACATAGCACTATGGCCACGTACACACGACCGGTTTTCTTGGCAAAAAAACGACAAGAAAACTGCCGGGAGAGCTTTCTTGCCGAGAAAAACGGCTGTGTGTACGCGGATTTCAGTTTTCTCGTCAAGAAAACTGCCCAGATTCCCCGACGAGAAAAAAGACGACCTGCGGTCTTTTTTCTCGTCGAGAATCTCGTCGGCCTGTTTCTCAACGAGAAACCCGAGCGTGTGTACACTTACCTGTCGCCGTGGAAACCCGCGCATGCTCGAAATGACTTTGACGAATGCGCGGTAGCTTCCTAGGTATAGGCATAGGGTGTAGCAAGATGGCGGCGACGGCATCGAATGTGACGAGCGCACGCTCGTCGTAGTCGATGACGTCACCGCGTTCGTGCCATTCAAAAGAACGGCGGTTCTTTTGAATCGTACGTGTGTACACTCGGCCGGGACAAGTTTCTTGTCAAGATTCTCGTCAGGAAAAACAAAGTTTTTTTCCTGACGAGAATCTCGGCCGTGTGTACAGGGCTAATGGCTGAAAAAGTGTCAGTGCTCTGCAGACTAAACCCCTGTTTTTAACACATACTGTTAGACAGGTTAGACAGGTTAGACCGGTAATTTGGTTGTCCGCGGGCTGGTCGGTAAGTGAGCTTGGAGTTTTCCTTGGATTTATCCCTGGCCTTTTTTCTAACATATGTTGCCTTCCAATGCTGCTTGCTGCACTGGCCAGTTATAGGTGGGGGCAGTGGCTTCCTTTTTTGGATTACTGTTATATTGGTCAGGCAGCGCACTGACACCTTTGCAGCCATTGTGTTAAGTGCTGGTTGTTCAGTGTCCCCCTGTGCCTTTAAGAAGGGGTGGGCTCCCTCCAGTCCATCTGCCCTCCATCTATCCATCAGAATGCATGTGCTTCCATTGTAGAGTCAATCATAAGCTAGTAATAGGACTACAGATACCAGGGTGCTTTGATGGGGCATGTAGCTTACGCATGTATTTGCAAATGTGTCCTGTTTTTAACGCATACTGTTAGACAGGTTAATTTGGTTGTCTGCGGGCTGGTCGGTAAGTGAGCTTGGAGTTTTCCTTGGATTTATACTTGGCCTGTTTTCTATCAAGGAGCAGCCCAGCTGCCTTGGACCCAGAGGCGTATCTAGTGAAAAAGGTGCCTATGGCAAGCACTGAAACTGCGCCCCTGTCAAAACATTTGAAACCCATCTTTCAGATAACCTTAACAAAAAAAAGCACCAGAACCCATAAATGCAGTAACATCAGCACCCATAAAACGGCCTTACCAGAATCCATAAATGCAGTAACATCAGCACTCATAATTGCAGTAATATCAGCACCCATAAATGCTGTCTTACCAAAACCCATAAATTCAGTAATATCAGCACCCATAAATGCGGTAACAGCACCCATAAATGCAGTAATATCAGCACTCATAAAAGCGGCCTTACCAGCACCCATAAATGCAGTAACATCAGCACCCATAATTGCTGTAATATCAGCACCCATAAATGCGGCCTTACCAGCACCTATTAATGCAGCCTTACCAGCACCCATAAATGCGGCATTACCAGCACCTATAAAAATGCAGCCTTACCAGCACCTATAAAAATGAAGCCTTACGAGAACCCATAAATGCAGTAATGAGAGAGAGCGGCCTCCATGGGGGCGGATCATGCGGTGGATGGGCACAGCACTGGGCAGAAAGGCAGAGTGGAATGGAACATCAGAAACAGTGACTGCGCGCAGTGGTACACAGACAGGTCACACTCACTGGCAGTGGCACGGTGATGATCAGGGACACGCAGCGGTACAGGGGATGTTTCCTCATAATGGATACAGTCCTCCGCCACTGCTGCTCCAGGACCTCTGACACTGTACAGAGGGAGTAGGATCACCAGCGGCCCTGTTTGCTTAGCACACACGCACAATCGCACATGATGAGGACTTTAAGGCCTCTTTCACACTGGGGGGGGTGGGGGCGTTGGCTTTACCGTAGTTTTCGCTGCGCTATTCAGCCGCTAGCGGGGCACTTTTAACCCCGGCTAGCAGCCGAGAAAGGGTTAAAAAAACGCCTGCAAAGCGCCGCTTTGATTTCAATGGGCAGGGGCGCTTTAGGAGCCACTCCTACAGCGTCTCAAAAGATGATGCTTTTTTTCAGGGCACTTTGCAGGCGCTATTTTTAGCATTATAGTGCCTGCAAAGCGCCTCAGTGAGAAAGGGGTCTTAGGCTACTTTCACACTGAGGCACTTTGCAGGTGCTACAGCGCTACAAAATAGCGCCTGCAAAGCGACCTGAAAGAGCCTCTTTTCTCACTCCATTGTGAAAGCCCGAGGGCTTTCACACTGGAGCGGTGCGCTGGCAGGACGCTCAAAAAAGTCCTGCTAGCCGCATCTTTAAGTTACTGTAGGAGCGGTGTACACACTGCTTCTAAAGTGCCCCTGCCCATTGAAATCAATGGACAGCGCAACCGAACCGCCAGCAAAGCACTGCTGCAGCGGCGCTTTGCGGGCGGTTTTAACCCTTTTTGGACTGCTAGTGGTGCGCTGGCAGGACCCTCAAAAAAGTCCTGCCAGCCGCATCTTTGAGGCGCCCTGCTAGCGCCGCAAAAAACGTCAGTAAAGCGCCGCTAAAATATCGGCTCTTTACCGCCGACGGCGCAACGCCCCAGTGTGAAAGTAGCCTAAGTCATCATGTGCCAGGCACAGACCCAAACAGAAGCAAGCAAGCAGCCAATCAAATATAGTGCTCAATATGGATTAAATAAATGTAATTATTCATAGCCATAGATATCATAAATAAAGTGATTTGTGCAACAGCAGGTACTACTTGCACAAATCACTTTATTTATGATATCTATGGCTATGAATAATTCAATTTATTTAATCCATATTGAGCACTATATTTGGCAGTTGGCACACATCATCATACTGTACACATGATGATAACATAACACAGTACACGTGTGACTATAGAATATAGTACCTGCTGCAGTGCTGTGCTGCCTGCCTGGCTGGGGGTTCCAGAGACTAGTCTCCTCTCTGTCAGACTCCGACTAGCCAGTTCTTCTTCCCCTCAGTGACCTCACCAAGTGACGACGGCGACGTCACCGACCTGCTCGCGCTCGCCACTCGGGGAGAAGGTGAAGCTGTGATGCGCAGAGGACTAGAGGGTAGGCGGAGCTTTAGGAGGAGCCTCCGCAAGTTAGCCGAATGACTGTCTGGGCAGTGGGCGATCCCACTCATAGACAAGCATGGGGGCGCCCGCGGCCCGCGCCTATCACCCTCCTACATGCCAGCCAGGAAAACATTACTTTTAAGTGAATTGCCGTGCCGCCGCTGGCACCGGGACTATAGTGCAGGATGCGGCTGCAGGAGAACGGGTGGGAATTTTTTTTTCATGCAGGGAACGTTTTTTTGGCGCCCCCCCCCCTACGGCGCCCATGGTTCTTGCCCTGCCTGCCATACCTTGGATACGCCACTGCTTGGACCCCACAAGCAGGGCCGCTGTTAGAAATCATGGGGCCCCGTACAGTATACCTGACAGGGCCCCTTGGTCCCGCCCACAACCCCACCCCTGGATCCGCCCCTGGCCCTCATGCTGTCAGGAAATCTGGGGGAAGGGCGGCAGGAGCTGAAACATGTAACATGTTCCAAAAGGTGAACCTTTAATAACCATTATTATTCTAAACTTTTTACACTATCATAAAGCAGCAGAGATGTCTTATTTTAAAACTTTTTTGATAACAACGAATTAGCTGGGATTAGCTCAGGCGTGTTCGGACCGTAGTCTGAACCCACCTTATCTATACCACCAGGAAGCTTTACAGCACCCCACCAATCATAACTGGATCTGAATGGGAGAGATGTCAGTGTTTTGACATCTGTGCCCATTCAGTTTGTGTCTGCATACACCACAGACTTGTGTCCATTTACATCAGGCTACCTCTGATCTGTCACCTTTAGGTCTGGAAAAATAGAAAAGGATGTTCTTTTCCATTTTTTTTTTTTTTTACCTGAATGCCCACAAATCAATTCATATCTGGACTCCTGTAGACCTACATGAAGCTTTCAATCAGGTCCACATAAGTGGCGGCTGGTGCTCAACATTTTTTGGGGGGGTGCAAACAAACTGAAAAATTCAGAAAAAAAAAACATCAATTGCTGCCACTGTGCCATCAAACACAGCTACTGTGCCCATCAATTGCTGCCACTATGCCATCAAATGCAGCCACCGTGGCATCATACACAGCTACTGTACCCACTGGTCCACAGGAAAAACTGACAGGCGGACTTGATTGCTAAGGATGAGCTCCGGCGTGTTCGCAAGCCCCACGTGCAGAGCCCGCCAGGAAGTTGGCACTGCGCTTCGCTAATCACAGGCAGTGAGACATTTCCCGATCTCTGCAGCCGTGCATCGGGACAATGTCTCACTGCTTGTGATTAGCGCAGCGCAGTGCCGACATCCTGGCGGGCTCTGCACGTGGGGCTTGCGAACACGTCGGAGCTCATCCTTACTGATTGCAAAGCATAGGTGAAAAATTATCAAAGGGGAGTGGTTTGGGGGAAGGTAACAATGCAGCTTGGCTGTGTGTTTTTACTGTCCCTTCCTCCCATCACATGTGTAAAGTAGCATCTTATTGTGTGCTCATGATCAGTATGATGATCAGAGCACAGCAGGTGCTGTATGGCTCTGTCAGTGTAACATGCTGTTGGGTGCTGACTTTGTTATGGCTGTGCTGTGTTATAATCTGTAACACACATTACAGCCATATATTAAGAAAGTCATCACCCAATAGCATGTTACACTGCCAGAGCCATACAGCACCTGCTGTGCTCTGATCATCATAATAATGACCATGAGCACACAATGGGGAGTCAGGGGACTGAGCCTCAGCCTCAGCCTGTGTGATGTGTCAGTGTGATGTATCCATACGCCGAGGGAAGCATACAGTGATCACAAGGTACACTGATGCAGAGAAGGGATTGTATGCCTCCACCCGAAAATGGAGAAAAAGTCCCTCTTCTTCTCTCAGACCTGCGTATAGGTCTGTTACCGCTTTTTAACATGTTTTTGATTTAACCACTTGCCACCCAGGCATTTCTCTCCTACATGTAAAAATCATATTTTTTTGCTAGAAAATTACATAGAACCCTCAAACATTATATATGTCATTGCAACTTTTTCTCTTGCTTGGTATTTGCGCAGCAATTTTTCAAACGAGTTTAAAAAAATAAATAAAAAAACAGTAAAGTTAGCCCAATTTTTTTGCATAATGTGAAAGATGAAGTTACGCTGAGTAAATAGATACCTAACATGTCATTCTTCAAAATTGCACATTCTCGTGGAATGATGCCAAATTTCGGTACTTAAAAATCCCCATAGGTGAGCATTTAATTTTTTTTAACTGGTTACATGTTTTGAGTTACAGAGGAGGTCTAGGGCTAGAATTATTGCTCTCACTCTAATGCTCACGACGATACCTCACATGTGTGGTTTGAACACCGTTTTCATATGTGGGCGGGACTTACGTATGTGTTCGCTTCTGCGTGCGAGCACACAGGGACAGGGGCGCTTTAAAAAAAAATGTATTCTTAAATTTACGTGAATTTTTTTTAGTTTGACACTTTAAAAAATGTAAACATCCCTTGTAATAGGAATATGGCATGACAGGTCTTCTTTACAGTGAGATATGGGGTCCATAAGACCCCACATGTCACCTCTAGGCTGGGAAGCCTGAAATAAAAAAAAATAAAAAACAATCCTGGCTTTCCAGCCGAGGCGGCGCTATTTGTTTGAATGCAGAGGCCGGGCGTGACATCATAACATCGCACCTGGCCTCCGAACGATCATAGAGACTTTGGCGACCATCCTGTCTCCGACTCACCGATGACATCGGTGAGTCGGTAGAAGCACCAGAGGGCGGCGGGAGGGAGGGACGTCCCCTCTCGCTGAGCCGTAAGCACGATCAAGCAGCTGGTGTAGGGAATCGCCGGCTGAAAAAGATATCTGAATGATGCCTGTAGCTGCAGGCATCATTCAGATATCCCCGCTCAAAATCAAGGACGTCATATGACGGGTTGCAGGCGGGTAGTGGTTAATCTTGTCCACAGTATTTGGCCATCTCTTGTATCATATCCTCAGTCTCTGACCATAGCTTGTATCAGGTCTGCAGTCTCTGACCATTGCTTGTATCATTTCTGCAGTTTCTGACTTTCGTTTGTATCATATCTGCAGTCTCTGATCATCTCTTGTATCATGTCTGCAGTCTCCAAACATCTCTTGTATCAAGTCCACAGTCCCTGAACATCTTTTGCATCATATACATAGTCTCTGACCATTTCTTGTATCGTGTCTACAGTCTCTGACCATTGCTTGTGTCATGTCTGCATTCTCTGACTATCTCTTGAATCATGTCTACAGTCTCTGACCATCTCTTTTATCATGTCTACAGTCTCTGATCATCTCCTGTATCATGTCTGCAGTCTCTGATCATCTCTTGTATCATGTCCACAGTGTCTGACCATCTCCTGTATCATGTCTGTAGTTTCTGACCATCTCCTGTATCATGCCTGCAGACTCTGACCATCTCCTTTATAATGTTTGCAGTCTCTGATCATCTCTTGTATCATGTTCACAGTCTCTGACCATCTCCACTATCATGCCATTACAACACAAGGGGTTAACCAAGCGCACTCCAGATACAAGTATGTAAATAAACTAGTATAGGGACAAAGGGAAAGTGATATGGGGAATAATAGACGTTTGTAGTCCATAACATATAAGTCCATAAGTTTCTACAACATAGCTCATCCGCAGAGAAGGCTGCCAGCTGACAGATAGAAGAGATCTGAAATAGCACAAAAAGAAACACAAAGCAGCGCCTACTAAGCGTAGCAGTCAATGTAAATTTATTGGAGATAAAACCAGATGCAAGTATAACACTCACAAACGAATAAATTAGAAAAGCTTATCTGGATGGAAGTACAAATCATCCGCTCTTCCCAGGAAGGGGGTGCTGTATTTCCGGATGCTGGGGAGAGATGATGTCTCTAGGTGTCCTCTCGAGTGTCCTCAGCGTTGAGCGGAACCACACACTCACAGCAGCGGTGACGGGGGACAGCTTCCCTGGAACATAGCAGCAACAATCACTTCCGGGTCATAGGGTCAGCGGGAGGGTGCGCGCGTTCGAAGCATGCGTGCTTCTTCATCAGGCTCTGCCTGCTCTTGCTGTCGAGTGACCTGGCAGTAAATATTGTAGACAATCGACAGTTAACATCATCTCTCCCCAGCATCCGGAAATACAGCACCCCCTTCCTGGGAAGAGCGGATGATTTGTACTTCCATCCAGATAAGCTTTTCTAATTTATTCGTTTGTGAGTGTTATACTTGCATCTGGTTTTATCTCCAATAAATTTACATTGACTGCTACGCTTAGTAGGCGCTGCTTTGTGTTACTATCATGCCATTAGTCTTTGACTATATCCTGTTGTGTGTCTGCTGTCTCTGATAATAAATATTTAGTGATTTTTATGTGCAGTCTTTTGCTGATGTGGAGGGCCACCCTTGAGACCCCATATTAAGCTAGTTGACCACCACTGATCCAGCTACAGAGGAACAGACCACTGCTAAATGTGACAATCTGCTGGTGTCCTAACAACCAGGGCCGTTTGATGGAATTTAGGGGCCCCAAGCAAAATGGACATGGAGGACCCCCCAACCCCCCCCCCCCGAACTCACGCAAAGCCTACAGGAACCACAGCATAGCGATACAGTTTAAGCTCACCCACACTTTATATAAATAAAAAAGGTTTACAGTGCAAATACTGTTGTTGCATATAATCCAACATACTTAAAACACATACACACTCACATTAACATTAAGATGCTGTTTAGGACTGTTTATGGACAGTGGGATGGACAGGGGGACCGGTGGGATGGACAGGGGGACAGTGGGATGGACAGGAGGACCGTGGGATGGGCAGGGGGACCGTGGGATGGGCAGGGGGGCCGTGGGATGGACAGGGGGACCGTGGGATAGACAGGGGGACCGTGGGATGGACAGGGGGACTCTGCAGTGTAATATCCACATCATCTCCCCCTGAGCTAAACAAAATTTTACCTACACTAACAATAAACGTTTCTACATCTAGCACACTAGAGGGTGCTACATCAGGGATAGTGTAAAAAAAAAAACACAAAATGGAGATCCCCTCTCAAAATTCATACCAGATCCTTTAGGTTTGGTAGGGATTTCAAGCGGGACACCATCAATGGATTTTAAGGGGGAACCTCACACAAAAAATCTATACCATACCCTTATCCTTATGCAGCCTGGGTGGCCAGGAATGTGTATGCTGTGACCAAAGGTCTCCTTTAATAAAGGCAATACTGCAATGTGTGCATTTGCTATAGAAAGTGACTGCATTCCTTTAATGGAACATTGCAAGAGTTATTTATTGAAACTGAAGCAATATCTCATCACTAGCTTTTAAAAATTATAGAAATGATCTTTTATTAGGATTTCTGCTCAAAAAGTACCAAAACTTTCCTACCCGTGTTTTGAACATGATACATTTTATAAATAATGAGGGGAAGCTAAGACTTATAAACTGATAATATGTCTCACATATCTATTCTGATAATGCCTGTGATTCACTTTTACAGAGTGTTACAGTCAGGATGTCCACAGGGAATCCCCAGCAGCTGCTTTGCAAGCTATACTGTATTAGAATAATGTATCTCCTTGCCCACAAAGTTATTTATATGCTGCCTGTTCAGCAGTTATACTGTAAATTATCTTAGTGCTGTGTAATGCCTGCTTATATAACTGTAGCCTGTGTGAGGGGGTTAGCTCGGCAGCGGGTGTGTGTGACCCCCGGGATGGGCTCCCCACACAAAACAGGCCCAGCAAACGGAGGTTGTGGTTTTCAAAATCAAAAAAAGGTGCGGTTTATTTTCTATTTACAGTGACAAAACACAGCAAAGCAAAAGAAACATAACCAAAATAAATCCTGGTCAAGTTGACCTCTGACTAAACATACAGGTTTCCTAACTAACAACTGGGATCAGCCTAGTGCTGTCCTAGTCCCTAAGTCCCTGGTTTAGTAAAAGTCCAAACAAATAGCCACACAGGCTTTGCCTCACCGCACAGGGGTTCACTCTCCCTAGACAGTCCACACAGGTCTGGTTCCAGGCATGAGCTAACACCTAATGAATCTGGGAGTTCTTATAGAGGCCTAAATGAGCTGACAAGCTTCAGCTGGCCTCATCAACTCCCTGTCTGTACGACGCCCAGCCCTCTCCCTAGAGGTATGAGTCATCCATGAGCCCACTAGCCTTATACAACTCTCCACCTAGTTGTATAAGTCGGCGTAAAGCCTGAATCTGGGCGAAATATATCTACCCCCCTGGATGCAACCAGGTGACTTTACCTTCCTGCTGTCACACCTGCTTAGATAAATTAATAAAAAGTTTTAAGCTTTATAATGTTACTATTAAATATCACTTTATAACACACATTCACCTATGTGAATTTAGGAAATCATTTAGCATTCAAACTTCAAATGACTTCTGAGACTCTTTGATGTTTTATATTTTGTCTTTTTCTAAAGAGTGGGTGTAGAACCTTAAACAGACATTTGTCAATGTGGACTATGGTTTGCCAAGCCAAGAAGAATCACTAGAGCTTTGTTTTCAGTTACCTGATTTCATTGAAGCCCTCACAACAGTAGTAATTTGGCCCAGATTAAGCTGAATGCACAAGACTAGAAAGTGGACTACACACTAGCATGCTCCAGGTACCACACTAGACAGAGAACTACCTTAAAATTAAAGTGGTAGCAAAGTATAACAAAATATAATTTTTTTTGCTTTGAGGCAACTAAATGCTTTTAGCTGCTTGCCTACTGGGCCAATTTTTTACTTTTTCATAAACATGTTAAAATCTACTTTTTTTTGCTAGATTATTTAGACCCTTAGACCCTTCTGAAAGTAGAAGTCCTGGAGAATAAAATGGTGGCTGTTGCAATTTTTTTATACAATATTTGTGTAGCCATTTATCAAATGCAAATTTTCAGGAAATAAATACACTTAAATAAATTTTATTGCACACAAGCACAATATAATACCCAATTTTTGGTAAAATATAAATTACGATATCGCACCGAGTAAATAGGTAGCAAACATGTTAAGATTTACAAAAATTGTTCACAGGTCATTCTTTAAAAGTCTATACATGTTATCAGTTTTGAGGTAAAGGGGTATTAAACACATAACTAAAAATGTATTATATTGGGGATTACCAGTCATTAGATGTGGTGGCTGCACCAGTTTTCTTTTCTTTGTCTTTTTTCCCTACACCTTCTGTTTAAGCTCTGAGGAGCTGAGTGAAATGCATTGAGAGCGTGGCCTAGTTGAGGGTGTCACTCTCATACCACAGTAGGGAGGTATCCCCCATTCACCTCTATTGTGTATTTGGGACAATCAGCTCATTCTTTTTTTTTTTCAACCCACTTGAACAGCACTTTAACTTTGTATTCTAAATATTCTAAAGAAATAAAAATTGAAATTAGAAATTAAAAATGATTAATGTGTAGTCAAGAATACCATAGGTTCTGTAAATTATGCACTTGTGCCCAAATCTTTTACTACTATCTATTAATTTACAGCTGACAACCAAAGTGAAGCATCAGCCCTTCTTGGCATCATGGGAACTCGGGTTTGTGTGTATCAGCCTCCCCAGCACCCACCAATTACCTACTGTAGTATGAATCTAAAAAAAAAAAAAAAAAAACATACTTCTCTTTTATTTTCAAGTTTCCATTATTTGGGAACTGCACTCAACCAACTATATATGTAGCGACCGCACCTCTCGCTCCCTCTTTCTCTTCTCGGTCAATGGCTCTCGTCTAGGGGACCAGGGAGGAAAGTGTGGCGCACCACCAGCTCGTATCCTCTTGTGTGCAGAGGTGTGAGCTATAACTATTTACCTTCGGGCCTGTGTCCCTGTCCAGAGCCAAAACTTCCCTCGAGGATGACTCCCACCCTCCACGCAGGTGGAGGTAGGACCCTTTAGCTCCCAGAAAGTCAAGTTCCACACCACTGAAAGTCCAACACTTATTTATTCTTCAGAGCAATAAATAGTCCTTTGAGAGCGACCGGTCAGACATAGAACAGTTCAGAACAAAGTGGGAAGGAGGTCCAGGCACAATCCTATCAATGAAACTAAACTGTTAGGATTTTACAACAGTTATGGCGCACAGTCGCTGCCACCGACCGTGAGGTTGGTCCCTGCCACGGACCAGGTAAAATAAAGTCCCTGCCACAGACCATGATTGTTGGGTCTCTGCCACCGACCTGATTCACGTTGGGTCCCTGCCACAGACCATGAAAACGTGGACTACCTTAAAAAAGTTGCGACCCCTGTCAGGGAGAAGACATCCATCCGGACGGTCACCAGAGGCCCCACCATCACCAAATTGCTGCAATGGGTCTTCGGGAAGGGTAACCTCTCTGGTCCCCCTCGTCCTAGATTCGGGTTCCCTCACTCGGTGGACCCCTAGGATTCCTCGATCCCTCGCGGGACCCAGTCAAAGGTACTGTGTCCCAGGCCTTCTCAAGCAGTACCTCACCCCAGGCCGAAGGTGTCTGGGATGGCATTCAATCCCCTACACCCAGGCCAAGGGCACATGGGCGCGGGCGAACCGGAACAGCAGCCCCAGGCTGAAGGTGCCTGGGACCCCGTGTGGAAGATTGCCGCCCCTTTTATACCCCCTCCCAGCAGGCACAGTGGGTTCCCCGCCCCGCCATACCACCGCCGAGAGGGTTGAAGAGAAGAAGTAATCTGGACTGCCGCACTCTGGTTGAACGTATTATTTAATGAAGAAAATTCAAATGCCAAAAAAAATTCAAAAAAGAAATAAATAAACAATCCATCCAAAAACAATCAAAAGTGAAGGGACATGCAGGGTGACAGCTAACGCGTTTCACATCAGGGTGTGATGCTTACTCATAGCTAAAGTGTAAATGACCAAAACTGTGTATATAAAGTGATCTGAAAAACCTCTCAACCAATGAGAGCTGTTGAACACAGTGATAGAATATTAGACACTAATTTAGGTCTATTACACTCCGTGTTTGTAAAGCACCTGTTATATGCCAAAACCATTAATGAGAATTGGCACGTAAGATCTTACATATATGTGTAAAGTGCATAAAAATATATGCAAACTAAGTGAAAATGGAGTAAAAATTCCAAATCAAAAAAGATATTAAATATATATGTGACTGCTTGTCACAGGACAAGTGCTTTGAAAACATTTGTTTTATCTATAACGTGAACAACTGTGTATAACACGTGTATGGTGCATCCAAAATAAGGATGCTGTAATAGAATGAAGAGCAAAACAAAACAAAACAAAACACAACAAAGCCCTCAAAATGCATGAATAGTGTAAGTTGAAAATAGTAGGGACTGATCAGAACCAAAAAGAGGTAAACTGTACATGAATCTTAATATTTGCATTGAATGCATGATAAATCAAATAGATATAAATATGAATGTAAATATCTAAAATAATAAAAAATGCAAAAGATGAAAACAATAATAATAATAATGATTCTTTTTGTGTACAAAAACCTAGATGTTCCAAAAACTAAAATTAATGCAACTAAATACTAAACATAAAACCACAATGAGTTAATGTTGTTGAGATGTATGTTAAAAATATGTGTGTAATTATTATTAAACTATAGATAAAACGTATTCATCCTATGTAACCATTCTGCATATCTATTTGAGGAGGGAAAAGATTATTAAAATATATGTATTGATCAATATATGTGTCTGGTATTGATACTATAAGACATAAATTATACTAACCTCCAAAAAGGCATGCAGATGTAATGGATGAATATGGAGGCGAACCCTACTAGCAATGTACATACATGTATATGATTGAATCAAAACCCACGCATATATTATTTAATGTATATGTGCAAGTTGTCATTTACTTGTTCTATTTAAATGTCTTTTTTATTTGTTTTTCATTATTGTTTATTATTTTGGATTTGAACACGCACACAAATACTGTATATATGAACTTTTTTAATTTATAACATGCCTATCCGGTGGCAAAATGTGTCAAAAATATATATACAATATTGTGTGTGCTCAATAGCTGAATCAGCTATAACCAGAGCCATGTTGGAAAAACAAGAAAAAAAGAGAAGAAAAGATTCCACTGTATATGAGGATTAGGCAAAAATGGAACACAACAGAAAGAGAAACTTAAGCAAGGGTAATGTCCTGTGTTAATAAATCAATTAATTGGTGCCAATATTTTAATTCTCAATTTTAATATGGTTCAATTTTGTGCTTGATTGAATGAGAGTTTCTTGAGCAGGGCATGAATTCAAAAGGTGGAGTCCAGGTGCGGAAAGAAATCCACACATGGACCTCATCACTCCAATCGGATGATGCAGTGAGCTCCAAGGCAACAAGGTACCAGGATAAAAATGCCATGACCACAATCTATATGACTGTCATGTACATAATGTCATAAGTATATGAAAATGGTATGGCATTTAAATGCTGTAAACTATAGAATGCGCAATGAGTCTTGTATGCAAGAATAAACACCTTAGATGAAAAAGGTGACTGCAGCAGACAGCGAGTGCGGTGGAAAAAAAAAAGGGGGGGACCAGAATATGATAGATTAATGAGTTAATAAAAGTGGGAAATGTCCCACTCAAAATTCAATCCTGAAGGTCGTCTGGTATTTAAAATAAAATAAAAATCCACCGCACTTCTTGTCTGCACAGGAGGTTAAACTTGTCGCCTCCTCTCAAAGGTCTTGCAATTTTCTCTAGGCCTTGTATAACTAAACTGGAAGTGTCCTTGTTATGAGCTACATTCCAGTGTCGCGCTACATTTGTTGTGTGGTTTTTGTCGATATCATAGAGATGATCGTATAAACGATCTTTTAGTCTCCTGGTTGTCCTGCCTACATATTGGATTGAACACAAGTTGCATGTGATAACATAGACAACATATCGTGTGTTACAATTAATGAAAGAGTGCAGCTTGTGAATTTTTCCTGTAGACTTAGAGGTGACAGTGTCACCCCCCTGTATAAATGGGCAGTAAACACAATTATGACCGCCACATTTAAAAGTGCCTTTGAACGAAAGCCAATTCGCGGAGATATTTTTGGTGGAAAAAAGGCTGGGTGACAAAAGACTGCCTAGAGAAGGTGCCCTCCTGGATACTGTACGGATCCCTTTTTTAAGAATTTCACCATATATTGGATCGTGTGACAGAATCGGGAGGTATTTTGTAACTATATGTTTTACTTTATGATATTCCATACTGTATGGGGTAGAAAAGGTAGGAACAAAGTTGTCTACCCTATTGTTTCTGTTGTTATATTGATTTACACTCATGTTTTTTGCCCTGCCACGTTTATGTACATGGGTGGATTTTTTAGAGAGCAAAATATCTCGCGTGGTACCTTTTGCTATCTGCAATCCTCTGTTGATAGCCGATTTAGGGTAACCCCTACTCTCAAATCTAGCTGACATAGCTTGTGCTTCAATTTCAAAGTCAGAGTCTCTACTACAGAGCCTTCTGAGTCTGAGAAATTGTCCGACTGGGATGTTCTGTACTGTGTGTCCTGGGTGGCTCGAATCTGCCCTTAAAAGAGTGTTGCCTGCACTAGGCTTCCTATATAGATTGGAAATGATCATGTTGTTTTCACTGGTGAGCCTTATGTCCAAGAAATCTATAGTTTTTGTATCTAAAATACCCGTAAAATGTAGATTGAGTGAGTTATCATTCATGTATGCTAACCATGATTGGAGATCTTCGCAAGGGTTATTAACAATGAACAAGAGGTCGTCTATATACCTGCAGAAAAATATGGTATCCTTCCGACGGGGACTACCAGGTCCAAAAATGCGGAGCCTCTCCCACCATCCCATATAGAGATTTGCTAGAGACGGCGAGAATTTGGCGCCCATGGAGGCCCCGCATTTTTGGAGGTAGTACTCCCCATCAAACATAAAAAAATTGTGAGTTAAAAGATATTCCAAACACATAATAATGAATTCCTGCAATGTAGGAGAAAAACGTCCTGATAGCTGTAAAAAGAAAGATACGGCTTGTAATCCCAGAATATGTGGTATAGAAGAATATAGATTAGAGACATCACAAGAAATCCACTGGTAATTGTCTTGCCATGTTATATCTTTTAAATTGGTAAGTAAGTGATTAGTGTCACGGATGTGACCCGGCAGATCCAAAACCAATGGTTGTAGCTGTTCGTCCACCCATTGTCCCAAACGTTCATTCAAAGAGTCTATTCCTGCGACAATGGGTCTGCCCGTTAACGGTGAAAGGCCCTTGTGTAGTTTGGGGAGGTGGTGAAAAATGGGCATAACAGGAAACATAGGTATTAGAGTCTCTTTGTCCTTGTCCGTAAAAATGCCTATGGCAACCGCTCTGTCTAACAGGGAAGAAAGTTCTTTCTTGAAGGGATCAGTGGGGTCGCCTTTAAGTTTAAAGTAAGTCTTGGAATCTGACAACTGTCTCAAAGCTTCTTGTTTATATGTGCTGGCATCCATAATTACCACAACTCCACCTTTATCTGCATTCTTTATCACTATAGAAGGGTTTTTATGCAGCTTTTCAAGTGAGGTTTTTTCTTCTACAGACAAATTTTCCTTGCTTTTATTCAACGAACATTTGGCCAGAAGTGACAAGTCTCTTTCAACTAATTTCTGATATAGATCCATATCTTTACCCCTGGAATTAATGGGGTAAAAATCTGATCTAGTCTTGAAGGAAACAGGGCGACAGCTGGTATTGTCACTTAACAAAGTTGCACAATTGACATCTGATTCTATGGCAAGGTCTGTCAAATCTATTAATGCACATACATCGGGAAAAGTACAAGAAAATGGAACGGACTCACCCATTGACGTGTTGTCTGTGGAGGAAGATGATACATTTTCCTGCTCGATGGTAAAGTAATGTTTCTGTAGCGTGAGGGTCCGGGCAAGTTTATTCACATCCAAAATGGTGTTAAACAAATTAAAATGATTCGAAGGGCAAAAATTCAGGCCTCTGGATAGTAGAGAAATATCTGCATCGGTGAGAGGATATGCTGATAAATTTATGACATTGGATCCGTTGGTTATTTTCGACCCCGTAACGGGTAGCGATTTCCATTTTGTTCGTCTGTGTTTCTTTCCTCCTCTCCTCGTTTTGTTTTCTTTTTCTTCCCCTTCCTTGTGCAACCTTGGCCGCCCTGGTTTAAAGAAGCTGTATTTTCTTTGCGTGTAGACCTATTTCTGGAGCTGTTGTCCGGAGAGGAATCAGATGTGGAGGCTGCAAGTGTGTCATTGCAGATCTCTCCTTCTGTGTCTGAAAAACTGACTCGTTTTTTGCTTGGAGTCCTGCGCGTGCGATTGGTGTGAAAAGTAGTTTTTTTCCACATATAAACTTTGTTGGAATCATAGTCCAATTGATCTCTGTTCCTTTTTTCTTTCTTTGTCAAAATCACGCTCTTCTCTAATTTATCCAGTCTTTTATTTAATTGTAGATCCAATTCATTGTAGCCAGGTGATGCTTGTTGTTCTTTGAGATCTCCTTGAACCACTACCATTTCGCTTTGAACTCTGTCCAGTTCCTTTTGTTTGAAGTTAATGATAATTTTCATAAGTTTAAAGGAACATGCAGAGAGAGTGTTAGTCCACTCTAATTTGCTATCCTCATTTGGAAAGTCAAAAGTAGGGAACTTTTTAATACGTAATCCCCGTGGAATCTGTTCAATCGACATATATTCTGTTAAAGTGTTGACATCCCAAAAAGCTCTAATTTCTTTTGCCATAAGGCTTTCAAGCTTACGGAAAGTACGTCTTAGAGTAAGACCATTTGTGTCCGAGCTTTGAGAAAAATGCTGTTGGCTAGAGCGAAGGGGGTTGTCAGCTGGAGCTGTGAGGGTTCGGCTAAAACCTGCGTCCGCTTCTGAGATTGCTGTGATGGATGTGGATTCAATAGACGTAGTGGAAGCAGGGTAATCCATAGTGCGAAAAATTCACAATAAAAAGATCCCGGTGCGGAACGTGGTAACGCCGAGCTGGTACTGGTGAATGCAATGTCCAAAAAATAGTAATGAGGAAAAGTGTACCGCTCAAAGGTTCCAGGTTCCTTCAATTAGCTCCCGCCCTGCTCCACTCCCAGGTGCTGGCTATGCTCTGATGCTTGAAGAGAAGAAGTAATCTGGACTGCCGCACTCTGGTTGAACGTATTATTTAATGAAGAAAATTAAAATGCCAAAAAAAATTCAAAAAAGAAATAAATAAACAATCCATCCAAAAACAATCAAAAGTGAGAGGGGACACAAAAAGGCACAACCTTACAACGATGGTTCAACCCCAGTCTATGGCGACAGCGCCACCTATAGACTGCAGGGAACTAGGCACCATTGATCTCCTCCACAGGAAAATATAGTCCATAGACCCTAGCAATAGTGCATCTGAGCCTGATTACACTCAGACACCCGCCCCCTAAATGTAACACCCCGCTACACATAATTAGAATTTAAGGCATAAATAAGACATTTCTTAACTTCCACTTGAGAAACATCAAAGGGTGATTATCTAATCAGCAGATTTTTAGTGCCAGCACAACCTTTTAATAGACAGCTCTCTCTGGTTTTTGGAAGGTTTGTGTGCAATGAATCACTTCCTCTTCTGCCAATCTCAACCATGGAAAATCAGTTATTGCATGTGGCATCTTTGAAAATTGTTGTCCACCCATTTCAAACATCTGGTATCTAATACACTGTTTTTAAATTCCATCACATAATTAGCATACTAGCAATAAGCGGAGTCTTAGAGGCCTGGCAGAACACTATGACACATTTGCTGGATAAAGTCATAATAATGCAATTAAAAACTAACACTTTTTTGCTGCTTTAGACCAAGTAAAAGTTTACATGAGGACAAGAATTAAGTGCCTGATATGCTATTTCTGCTCCCCAACATTAAGTCATAAACAAAATAATACACCTTGTATATACAAAACCTAGGGCTCATCACGTGCACAGACATTCTGGTAAACACAGCCATTTCCAATGCAAATGCAGTTCTGCAGGCATGTATTCAAATAAAAAATGCAGGTTTGGCAAGAAAAGACTGAATTTGATCTGTTTTGCCTTTTCAGTTCCAACACATGTCAGTAGGACATTCTGTATTGAAGAAATGCAATGCAATGCAAAGCAGGTCAAACACAGCTGCATTTGACGTGCATTTTAACCACAAGTCAAATGCAGGAAAACAATTCTTATCTACATGAGCAATTAATTTTTTCACTTCGCCCTATCCACTTCCAGTTATCATTTTACTCCTCCCAGTACTTCCTAAAATCCAACGAGAAGGCGGAGCTTTATTTTATTGACATTAAATTCTATGGATGCATTGGCAGATTCTCATGGGTGTAACTAGAAAAAAGCCCCAATAGCAACATTTTGACGGGCCCAGATGCCCTATAATATACTTCTCTTTACCTCCCATTAGCAGAAGCTGACAATCTTTAATTGACATCTATTGGGGTACTACCGTATATACTCGAGTATAAGCCGACCCGAATATAAGCCGAGGCACCTAATTTTACCACAAAAAACTGGGAAAACGTATTGACTCGAGTATAAGCCTAGGGTGTCCATCTGCATGCCTCGCTGTGCCTCATTGTGTCCATGTGCATGCCTCACTGTGCCCATGCCTCACTGTGCCCATCCCTTACTCTGCCCATGCCTCACTGTACCCATGCCTCACTGTGTCCATGACTAGACTGACATAGTCTACATACTTGTAGAGGAGAAATGGGGCTACATGTGTGCCAATTTCCAGATCCAGGGTCCCCAAAGTCACCGGAGAAATTACCGTTTAACATGGGAGTCTATGGAAGGGGTGCCCGGCTTTGAAAAATCGGTGCTCCCCGGCTGTAGGTCACCCGGACAACAAACTTTGCACACTTGTAGAGAAAGAGTGGGGCTACATGTGTACCGGTACCGGGTCCCCAAAGTCCGGGAGATCAGGCGCAAAAAGGTGACTCGAGTATAAGCTGAGGGGGGCATTTTCAGCACAAAAAAATGTGCTGAGAAAATCGGCTTATACTCGAGTATATATGGTATATACAGTATAACCTTTAATGTGCACCTGTGTCCATCAAAACCAGAACAAAGTAAAGATAGCTTTATGTAGAGTAGAAAAGTAGCTCATTATTCATGATCTGAAAATAGCACCACGATCCTCTAAAATCAGTAAGTCGGTTAATGCAGCAGCTAACACAGTTCAGGTATAACAGTTGTACAGGCATTGCAGCAGGACCTGGAATCTTCTATGACCTTTTGGTTTAAGGTGTGCAATCGAAACAGCTCATAGGCCTTAAAGTATATCATTATGCTCTTCGATTGGCATACGGGGCAGAGACCATGACTACAGAGAATGCAGAGCAATGTAACTCCTGCCAGTTCTGTGTTTTCCCTTCCTATTTAATTAAAGGGTGCATTTAGTTTAATAAGTAACAGCAAGTGGCTAATAAAAGACCAGAAAAGAGGAGAGATTGGGGTGGGACAGAATCACCATATTACTTACCCGAATCATGGCAACACAGTATAGTAGTTCCTCAAAAGAACTTCCTGTAAGGAAATGATTACATCACTTCCCTCAAACAGTAGTGCCTCCTTCATTACGTCCTACTAATACTGAGGAATAGACTAGGTAAGATAGCATATGGAAATGAGGAAATATGGCTAATGCATAGTAATGCATGATAATGTGGATAGTACCACATTTGCCTGTGCCAATGAGGATTGCCAGAATTCTCTCTATTATGAAACTGCAGAGCAGATAAAGAAGGAGTTTCAGGCGTTAAAAGTCATAGATTAGGTTGTACTGATCCCACAGAGGCACAAGAGCATCCACAGATTCTGCCAGAAGATCTCTGGACCTAGAGGCAAGCCTGTTCAGTATGTTTTTCAACCTGTTTTTCAACCTGGAGGCTGGGAGGTCAACATCCAGTGCCTCCTTCCTTCATAAAATGTTCTGGAACACTTCTGGGTGCAAGGCCCATTCCCTTGGGTCCAGGTACTGCTGGCTGAGAAAGTCTGCCTGTCAATTGTCATTACCTGGGGGTGTAAAGGCTGGAACCTGAAGTTCAGCTCAGGACAGAATCCTTCCTACCTCTCTTGCCACAGCAAGACTTTTGGTTGCTCCCTGATGCTTGATGTGCAGTATGTCACTGCTGGGGCATTGTCCAACTGGATCCTGATTGGATATAATAATCAGTCGGGATATTATATTTTGCTGGGACAACCAAATAGCTCAGAGCTCCAGAATGTTTATTGGAATACAGGATTGCTCTGGCATCCAAGTCACCTGCACTGACAAGGTGTCTTGAACTCCTACCCAGCCTGTCAAGCTGGAACCCATTGTAAAGATCCTCCAGGAGATTTTAAACTTCAGCCCTATATTTCTGAGCCACAAGGCCAGAGACAACCTGAGAGGTGAATATGTTTCAGAGACTGAACTGATTTGTTCCATGATTATAGGATGTTGCAAACAGGACTACCTCAAAAAAAGACTACTATAAGCACCATGATTCCCATGCAGAAACAAAGAGTCAGCTGACTCCTGGATTGAAGAGTCTGAGTTTTGGAGAGGAGAATTTGAAGGTTTTCTTTTGGAAAAACAACTCTGGCTTGTGTTGTGTCTTAGATGAGACATAGATACTCCAAGCAAAATCCAACCAAACCTTTTCAAGGTCTGAACAGTCCGTGTCACTTTGTCAGTCACTAACTGTTGGTCAGATCATCCATATATCCCTCAATAAGGATGCCATGGGAGCAAAGCTGGAACAGAGAAACAGAGGCTGGAATCTTGGTCAATGCTGGCAGTGTGAAAAACAGGCCAAATGGCAGTCTATAATTACATGTCCTTGATGTCTACAGAGTCCATAAATTCTTCCTGATGGAGGGAGGCATTGACAGTTTTAGTGGATTGCATGCTGATGTGCTGGAAAAATAGGGACACACAAGTGCAAATCCTTGATATCTACAGAAGACAGAAAGTCTCCCTAATGGAGGGAGTCCATGACAGATTTGGTAGTTTCCATGTAAACTTTTTGATACCAAATTAGGACAATTAGGGTCTTGAGATCCAAGATGGGGTAGATGCCCCCTTTCAATTTTGGAACTGAGAAATAGTTGAAGCAAAATCCCTGAAACCTTTCCCCCACAGGAACTGGGGAAATAACCTCTTGCTTCAGAAGTCCTGCAAGGGCTGCATAAAGGTCTGCTAATCTGTGCAGTGAGAGTTGCAGGACATAAACCTGGTAGGGGAATGGAAACAAACTCTAGTTTGTAGTCCCTAATAAGTGTTCTTTACTGTGAAAAGTGGGGGAATCCTTTCATTCTGAAGAAGACTTGTCTGCTGGTTTGGGTGAAATAGGGGCCCAGGGTTTGAGGTAAAACTGCGATTCTGTCTTTGGTTTGACCTTACAGTGGTTGTAAAGGCTCATGGGTTTTTACCTTCATGCATTCAGGAAGGGAAAAAAACCTTCTGTGTGCAGCTTCCCTCCCCAGCCCCCCTAATACTTATCTAAGCCCCATCTCCATCCAGCAATGTGCATGAAAGCAACGGCTCTCCTGGGTCTCTTCCTCCTTTTTGTCAGAGATAGCAGCAGGAGCCATTGGCTCCCGCTACTGTCAATCACAGCCAGTGAGCTGATGAGGAGAGAGTGGGGGCTGAGCCGAGCCACGCTCTGTGTGTGAGGGAGTGAGCCTGCCTGGGTGGCCTAATAGCATGCTGCTTGCTATGGAGGCACTCAGCAGCAGGGAGGGGCCAGGTGTGCTAGAGGGGGACCCACAAAAAGGAGGATCAGGGCTGCTCTGTACAAAACCACTGCACAGAGAATGTAAGTATGACATGTTTGTAATTTAAAAATACCTGCCTTTAATACCACTTTAAAGGTTAAAGCCTGGGGGTAAAAAAAGGAACTCTTCTTGATGCCAAAGGAAAGGTAAGACTTTCCAACTTGAGACCTAGGCTTTTTCTGCTAGGGTAGATGAGTGCTCTTACTGCCAGAGACATTCTTGATGAATGTGCCCAAGGGAGCTCAGAAGAGACATTGACTCTTAAGGGGCCTGCCCAACAATTGTGTTTTACATGCCAGCCAATGTTCATTGACAGGAGATTCATACAGAAAACTAGATGGGAGCCATTCACTAACTCTTCTACACAATGGTGCAGCACTGCCAGCATTGGCTCTAAGGGGTTGATTTACTAAAGGCTAATAAACTGTGCACTTTGCAAAGTGCAGTTACACTCTGCAAGAGCAGTTGCTTTAGAGCTTAGTAAATGAGCAGAAGCTCTGCTGACTTCCATCATCCAATCAGATGATGGAAGACATGGATAAGTGCGTTTGGGGTGGAGGAACTAGACTGGCCAAAACAGAGTCCTGACTTGAACCTGATAGAACACCTTTGGGATGAATTAGAGCAGAGGCTGCGAGCCAGGTCTTCTTATCCACATCAGTGCCAGACCTCACAAATGCACTTATGGAAGAATAGTCAAACATTCCTATAGACACACTCCTAAACCTTGTGGACAGCCTTCCCAGAAGATTTGAAGCTGTTGTAGCTGCAAAGGGTGAGCCAACTCAATATTGAACCCTACGGACTAAGACTAGGATACCATTAAAGTTTGTGTGCGTGTGAAGTCAGGTGTCTCAATACTTTTGGTAATATAGTATATACATACATATATACATACATATATATATATATATATTGTGAGGGGGTTAGCTCGGCAGCGGGTGTGTGTGACCCCCGGGATGGGCTCCCCACACAAAACAGGCCCAGCAAACGGAGGTTGTGGTTTTCAAAATCAAAAAAAAGTGCGGTTTATTTTCTATTTACAGTGACAAAACACAGCAAAGCAAAAGAAACATAACCAAAATAAATCCTGGTCAAGTTGACCTCTGACTAAACATACAGGTTTCCTAACTAACAACTGGGATCAGCCTAGTGCTGTCCTAGTCCCTAAGTCCCTGGTTTAGTAAAAGTCCAAACAAATAGCCACACAGGCTTTGCCTCACCGCACAGGGGTTCACTCTCCCTAGACAGTCCACACAGGTCTGGTTCCAGGCATGAACTAACATCTAATGAAGCTGGGAGTTCTTATAGAGGCCTAAATGAGCTGACAAGGTTCAGCTGGTCTCCTCATCTCTGTCTGCACGACGCCCCACACTCTCCCTAGAGGTATGAGTCATCCATGAGCCCACTAGCCTTATACAACTCTCCACCTAGTTGTATAAGTCGGCGTAAAGCCTGAATCTGGGCGAAATATATCTACCCCCCTGGATGCAACCAGGTGACTTTACCTTCCTGCTGTCACATACCCCCCCCTCTTGTTTTAACCTCGGGGTTGGAACACCAGCAATCAGGCATTCATGTACTCGAGACAAAGCATCCACATTCCCCATTTGAACGCCAGGGCGATGCTTTACTGTGAAGTTGAATTCCTGGAGGGCCAGGAACCACCTATTCACTCTTCTATTTGTTTCCTTGTTTTGAGCCATCCACTTTAACGGAGCGTGATCCGTAACCATGTCAAAGTGCCTACCTAGCAGGTAGTACCGAAGGGAATCTAGAGCCCACTTCACCGCTAAACACTCCTTTTCAACGGTGGCGTAATTTACCTCATGGGACTTCAACTTCCTGCTGAGGTAAATGACTGGGTGCTCTTCCCCGTTCCAGACCTGGGACAATACTGCTCCTAACCCCACATCTGACGCATCACTTTGTACGACAAAGTCTTTAGAGAAGTCGGGTGAGTACAACACTGGCTGGCTACATAAGGCTTGTTTCAAGAATTGGAATGCTGCCTCAGCCTCGGGGGTCCATTTAATCATGACCGACCCTTTCCCCTTCGTCAGGTTGGTTAGGGGCACAGCCTTAGAAGCAAAGTGGGGAATGAATCGCCGATAATACCCAGCGATTCCCAGAAAGGCTCGTACCTGCTTCTTGCTGTTGGGACGTGGCCAACTCTGGATGGCCTCGACTTTGTTGAGTTGGGGTTTTATTACTCCCCTCCCAATGGTGTACCCAAGATATTTGGCCTCCTCCTGCCCAATGGTACACTTCTTGGGGTTAGCCGTAAACCCTGCTTCCCGAACAGAGTCCAGGACTGCTTGCACTTTTGGCAGATGTGAGGCCCAATCTGTGCTATGGACAATTACGTCATCCAGGTAAGCCGCAGCATACTTCCGATGGGGCCTCAGCATCTGGTCCATTTTCCGCTGGAATGTGGCCGGCGCATTCTGTAACCCGAACGGCATTCTTTTATATTGGAACGCCCCGTCTGGGGTTACAAATGCGGTTTTCTCTTTGGCCGACTTGGCCAGGGGGATTTGCCAATACCCTTTTGTGAGGTCAAGAGTCGTCATGTATCGGGCTGTTCCCAGCCGGTCGATCAACTCATCTATACGTGGCATGGGGTAGGTGTCAAATTTTGTAACTTTGTTCAACTGACGAAAATCGTTACAAAATCGCCAGCTCCCATCCGGTTTAGGCACCAACACGATGGGACTAGACCAATCACTTTGGGACTCCTCTATCACCCCTAAGTTCAGCATTTTCTGTACTTCCTCCCGTATTGCCTCCCGTCGAGCCTCTGGGATCCGATAGGGTTTTAACTTCACCCTTTCACCGGGCGGGGTAATGATGTCATGCTCTACCCCAGATGTTTGTCCCGGCAGCTCAGAGAATACCTCCTTGTTGCGAAGCACAAACTCCTTAACCTCCTGTTGTTGGGGTTGTGACAAGGTGGCTGCTATTCCAACCTCAGGAATCACGCAACCAGTTTGAGCTGGTGACCAAGTGTCTGCGACTAGGGACTCTCTATCCCTCCAGGCTTTCAACAGATTAACGTGATAGATCTGTTCGGGCTTTCGCCTTCCTGGTTGTCTGACCTTGTAATTCACTTCGCTCACTTTTTCCATTATCTCGTAGGGGCCTTGCCATTTGGCAAGGAATTTACTTTCAACCGTAGGGACAAGTACCAATATCCTATCCCCCGGGGAAAAGGTACGGGTCTTGGCTCCACGGTTGTACACTCTCTGCTGTGCCAACTGCGCTTGGGCCAAATGTTCCTTCACGATGGGCATTACCTGTGCAATTCGATCTTGCATCAGGGCGACATGCTCAATCACACTCCTGTGGGGAGAACTCTCACTTTCCCAAGTTTCCTTGGCAATATCCAACAGCCCTCTTGGGTGTCTCCCATACAGTAACTCAAAGGGGGAGAATCCCGTAGAGGATTGGGGCACCTCCCTAATAGCAAACATCAAATAAGGAAGTAAACAGTCCCAATCCTTTCCATCTCTATCCACCACTTTCTTCAACATTTGTTTTAGGGTTTTGTTGAATCTTTCAACCAGCCCATCGGTTTGGGGGTGATACACAGACGTACGCAATTGCGTCACTTTGAACAATTTACACAGCTCTTTCATAACCCGGGACATAAAGGGTGTACCTTGGTCCGTAAGCAGTTCTTTACAAATACCCACCCGGCTAAAAACAAGAGATAGCTCTTTGGCTATGGTTTTGGCCGAGGTATTTCGGAGAGGGATCGCTTCTGGATAACGGGTGGCATAGTCCATTATAACTAATATGTACTGGTGCCCCCTAGCGGACTTGATTATAGGACCTACCAAATCCATGGCGATCCTCTCAAACGGGACCTCAATGATGGGTAGAGGGACCAGCGGGCTACGGAAATGTGGCATCGGGGCCAACCTCTGACACACAGGGCAGGAGGAACAATCATTTTCTACGTCCTTCATCACCCCCGGCCAATAGAATCTCTGTAATACCCTCTCTCGGGTTTTCTCTGTCCCCAGATGACCTCCAAGAATGTGCCCATGGGCCAACTCCAACACCAACTTCCTGTAAGGTTTGGGCACCACAAGCTGCTCAACGGTTTCTTCTGCCCTTTTTGCCACCCGATACAGTAGGTCCTTCTCTACGCTGAAGTATGGGTAAGTGCAGGTATTATCTGGGTTCACTAACTCACCATCTATTTTCACTACGTTTTCCCGTGCCTTTATTAGGGCGGGGTCTTTCAACTGTTCTGTGGCAAAGTTTTCCCTGTGAACCTCAAGATCAGAAAACTCCACAGACGGTAGGTTTTCGTCTGAGGAGGTGGGCTCCTCTCCAGTTTCTTGAGTCTCCCCTGCCAATACTGATAAGGGAAATTCCGGAGAGTCCTCACCACTCTCAGGGGAGTTCTGGCTATCACATTCCTGGTACATAGGGGCACCAGTGAGGGGCTCAGGATCATCCCACAGTTCCCAGAACTTCGGAAAATCCCTTCCCACAATGGCGTCATGCGGTAACTGAGATACTAAGCCCACTGGATGAGAGAGGGTACCTTTGGGGGTCTCGAAACACACTGTAGTCACTGGATACTCTCGGGTGTCCCCATGCACACAAATAACAGCTACCTTGCTATTCCCAGAGACCTCTGTTTTAACTAACTCAGCCTTTATCAGGGTCACAAGGCTACCTGAATCCAGCAATACCACAACATTTCTACCATTAACACACATTTTGCATAAATGTTTCTCAGTTCCTCGAATGGCAGTGCATGCGACTGTCGCACACAGCGACTGACGTCTGCCCGTCAGAAAGTCACACTGCATGGGTTCCTCCACAACCGGGCAATTGGCTGCAATATGTCCCGCTTGCCGGCAGCGGTAGCAAACGATCCTTCTTGCCGCCTCTTGAGCCGCTGATTTCCCAGGCTGTTCTCGCCAAACTTGGGGTAGAGCTCCCACCCTCTCACTCTCTCCACCCTCACCCCTTGGAATCCTCTTATCCGCCCCTGGGGATGGTCTGGTCTTAGGGTGGAAAGTCCGAGTGTCTCTGGAAGAGGCCGTCAGGTTCTCTGTAGCCAAGTATTTCTCCACACGATCCACAAGACCATCGGCCGTCTCTGGGTCTCCATGGCTTACCCACTTTTGGATGGCAGTAGGAAGAGCTCTCAAAAACCGATCCATTACAACACGTTCCACAATCTTTGGTGCGGACAAAGTCTCTGGCTGTAGCCACTTTCTGCTCAGGTGAATGAGATCATACATTTGAGACCTGGGGGGTTTTCCAAGCTGGAAAGTCCAGTTATGCACACGCTGAGCCCGGACAGCCTGGGTGACACCCAGCCTTGCCAATATTTCAGCTTTTAGCATCACGTAGTCTTTTGCTTGGTTAGGCTCTAGGTCATAGTAAGCTTTCTGCGATTCACCAGTTAACAGAGGAGCCACCAGTCCAGCCCACTGCTCCTCAGGCCACTTTTCTCTTTCAGCGGTCCTTTCAAATGTGGTCAAAAATACCTCTGGATCATCCTCTCCAGTCATTTTTGTCAATAAACGACTCACCCCAAAGGACGCGGTATTAGTGGGACGGCTTTCCTCACTGGTCTGCGGACGTTGCTGCATTACTGCTTCCATCTGTTGTTGTAGTCTCTGCTCTTGCTTCTGCAACAGGTCTATGAAGCGGGCCTCAGATTGCTGCTGGGCTCGTTGCTGAGCCTCCAGACTCTGTTGCAAAGTTGCGTTTGTCTGCTGCTGGGCTGCAAGGCTCCTTTGCAAACCTGCATTTGTCTGCTGTTGATTGGCATTTGCTAGAGCCAGCTGCTTCAGTATCTCCTCCATGCTGGCTTAAAAAAAACTGCCACTGGTTCTCCACCAACTGTGAGGGGGTTAGCTCGGCAGCGGGTGTGTGTGACCCCCGGGATGGGCTCCCCACACAAAACAGGCCCAGCAAACGGAGGTTGTGGTTTTCAAAATCAAAAAAAAGTGCGGTTTATTTTCTATTTACAGTGACAAAACACAGCAAAGCAAAAGAAACATAACCAAAATAAATCCTGGTCAAGTTGACCTCTGACTAAACATACAGGTTTCCTAACTAACAACTGGGATCAGCCTAGTGCTGTCCTAGTCCCTAAGTCCCTGGTTTAGTAAAAGTCCAAACAAATAGCCACACAGGCTTTGCCTCACCGCACAGGGGTTCACTCTCCCTAGACAGTCCACACAGGTCTGGTTCCAGGCATGAGCTAACATCTAATGAAGCTGGGAGTTCTTATAGAGGCCTAAATGAGCTGACAAGGTTCAGCTGGTCTCCTCATCTCTGTCTGCACGACGCCCCACACTCTCCCTAGAGGTATGAGTCATCCATGAGCCCACTAGCCTTATACAACTCTCCACCTAGTTGTATAAGTCGGCGTAAAGCCTGAATCTGGGCGAAATATATCTACCCCCCTGGATGCAACCAGGTGACTTTACCTTCCTGCTGTCACAATATACACATAGTATGTATCACTGTGCATTGTTTCACACTCACAAGATGACAGTGTTTAGCATTTCTGTTCATCACAGCCTTAATACAGGTGTTCACAGATTGCTGGTAATCGTATGCTGGAAGCAGAATTTTAGCCTAGGAACAATCACTGAGGGATGGGAGCATATCAAAGTTAAAGCCCTTGAAGACAGCGGGGAGGGAGAGAGAGAGAGACTCTGTAAGAGAAAGGAGTATATGAGAGTTTGTGCTGAGTGCGCTGTCCCAGACCAGACCAGGTTAAACCAAAGTATACAGAGCTGCTGCGGAAGCTAAATCTATCACTGTTAACCTGAGCGTCAAGTGTAAGAGGCCACCCTGTGGAGACCTGTCAGGTATAAGATGGCAAGAGTCATCGCCATCACAGCGGCATCTCCAAAAGAAAAGGGGGCCCCCATTGCCGGACACTCCTTGCTTACCCTGATTGCTACCTAAGGACCGGGTGAGAGGGTCCCTGAACCACCCATTGTTATATTCAATTACAAACAGCTGCTGCCATTCAGGTTCTTTAAGTTCAAAGACATTCTTAAGCAAAGACTTTTACAAGTGACACATGTGCCAGTCCATTTTGTTGCTGGAGGCTGCCATCCTTCATCTGCCATCCTGTTCATTGCTTGCAGGTTACTGAACTGAGTTAACCCCTCTTCTCCCTGCTAGGTAGAACCTTGTCTCTGTGGCTGCATCCATTTATATTCTAGCCATCTTAGAAGGGAGTTTTGCCGCTTAAGTTCAACTTCATCCTTTAAGGGGAAACACGCCTACCAATCCCCTCCCCCCTTTTCTCAAAGTGGCCATTACCCACAATTCAACCACTAAAGTGACTCTTGCTTACAATTTAGTATCTTTAAGTGTCCCTTCCCACCAACTTCGCATATTAAGAAGAACTATTCCAACCACTTTGCCTCTTAAAGGCAATCATCCTGTTTCGCCACATCTTAAACGGACTCAGTTTTCACTGCGTGCCAACATAAGGTCCCCAACTAAACCAGCAGAAGAGAAGAATCAACCTCCCAGATGGTGTATACTCAGGGACTATTTTTCTTAGAAGTACTGGTGTGCATGAGGTTTGACAGATTGTGCTGAGTTTAAACCTAAACTCTCTCGACTGAGTGACTACAAGTGAGCTAAACAGCCCAACTCCTTGTTTTTCTTACATGTCTCACTTGGGGAGTGTACACAGAATAATGCTTGGATCTTTAAAGAGGAGTTCCACCCAAAAGTGGAACTTCCACTTTAAATACTTCTTACCCCCTGACATGCCACATTTGGCATGTCATTTTATTGGGGGGGAGCGGGTACCTGGTTTTGACAGGTACCCAGATCCCACTTCTGCAAGGGCTGCCTAGGCAACTCCTCTCCCCCTAGGCGGCCCCTCTCTCCCTGCAATCTTCTGGGACATGTCACATGTCCCAGAATATTGCATAGTCATTCATGACGTGCAGTACAACTCGCACATGCACAGTGCACACCCGGCTGTGAAGCTGCAAGCTGACACAGTCAGGTGTCCACAGTAGTAATGCCGGCCCCATGGACAGGCGGGGGAGAGGAGCGAGGCTTCAGGCATCCGCATCGCTGGACCTTGAGACAGGCAAGTGTGTGTTTATTAAAAGTCAGCAGCTACACTTTTGGGAGCTGCTAACTTTTAATAAACACACACTTGCCTGGGTGGAACTCCGCTTTAAGGACTTGACTGTGACAGCCCTCCCAGTGTTACAGAATACAGCTCCTACCGTCCAATCTATTGCCCATCAGACAAAGCAAAAGAAGGTAGGTGGCACTAGATGTAAGGGTTCTGCTCTGGATCAAAGTAGAGCAAATACTTTTATATCTACAGAGTATAGCCTTATCTAAAAATAGTCTTCTAATTTTCATAGTCGTATTTCACTAATGTAGCTACCTGTGCCTGCACATTCTCCATTGCTGAAATCAATATATGATCACTTGCCAAGTGACACAATGGGGATGATTTACTAAACGCAAATAGACTGTTCACTTTGCACTTTGTAAAGTAATTTTCCCCAGAAATATTCCTTAGCTTGATGAATGTTGTAAAATTTAATGTGCGAGGGAATTTTCCTTAGCTTGATGAATGTTGTAAAATTGACTGTGCAAGGGAATTTTCCTTATCTTAATGAATGTTGTAAAATTCACTTTGCAAAGGAATTTTCCTTAGTTTGATGAATGTTGTAAAATTCACTTTGCAATGAATATCTGATCACATAAAAGGGAAATAAAAAAAACATTCACTGAGCTCTGGGGAAAATCACTTGCCAAGTGACACAATGGGGATGATTTACTAAAATCAAATAGACTGTTCACTTTGCAAGGGAAGTTGCACTTTGTAAGGTAATTTTCCCCAGAACTTGGTAAATGAGGCGTAGCTCTGCTGACTTCCATTATCCAATCATGTGCAAGCCAGAATGCTTTTGGGTAGTCTTTGCAAAGTGAAACTTCACATTTCCTTGCTCTGGGGCAAATTCCTTTGCAAAGTTAAGAGCCTTCTTACATTCAGTGAATCAAGAGTATGCCTGTACAAGAAGTGGGGCAATATGACCTATAAGTATGTTTTATTTTTTTTACAGATTCCATTATTTCACTGCCCTACCTTAAAGTGGTTGTAAACCCTACTTTACAACTTTATGCTACAGGTAAGCCTATATTAAGGCTTACATGTAGCTAAAGAGGATATCTCCTAAACCTGCACGGTTTAAAAGATATCCCCTTTCCCCTGCATGTACCGATGTCATCGGCACATGCACACTGGGGAAAACTGAAGCAATGGCACCTATGTGCCATTGCCGCAGTCTCCGTGCCTTTACCGGCGGCTGCCTCGCACATGACGTCATCGCGGCTCCGGCCAATCACAGCGCCAGAGCCGCGATACCCAGAAGAAACTCCGGGATGACATGTCGGCGGCCGGAGGGGAAGACAAGGACCGCTGCGGGGGCTTCGATCTGAGGTAAGTAATATGCATACTAGCTCATTATGCCTTTGTCTTGCAGGGTTTGTTGTTTTCTCTTTTTTTTTAAAGAGGGTTTACTTCCTCTTTAAGTATTAAGAGGAAGCGCAACAGTGCAACAGTGCACTACAATTTCTTGTTCTAAAAATAACTATAAATTAGAACACAACATGAGAGTGAAATTGTTAAACTATATTCCAAAGTATAAAAGCAGAAACTAAATAAATATTTAAGGAAACAGGTGCCATAAATTCAGGTAGCAAACTACTTTTGGTAGTATACATTTTAATTTACAACGTATTACATTTCCCATAAATATACTTCCTAGTGTCCATGAAAATATATAATACAATTTAAAGCCCCTTTCTGAGCCTATTTCTTGGTGGTATTACAAAGACTCAGTGATTGCTGTCAGTTTTATTACCTCTACATTCATTATAATTTATTTCACAATGCTCACATTTTTCTGGCCAATTTATTTGTTGGCAGGCAGTCACTGAACATTTCTGTTTAAGCAATCACAACAGTAGACTATTATTGATGTTGGAAACCAACATGCTTTTTCAGGATTTAAAGTTAATTCTCTCTCTAATGTTATTCAATATATCATGCCTCATATCCATACCAGCCAACAAATTGACATAGAAATTCCAGGAACCCACAGCTTGGAGAGTTCTAATATATGCAGCATATTTTCATACTGTTGTCAAATATTTTGCTTCAATCCTAAAAATTACCCATAGGGCACTGACAACGTCTCCTTCCTTTTGGCTAAGCAAGAATGTTTAGGTTGTGTTATTCTTTCTGCCAAGCCATATGACAGGAAGCTATCAATCTTACACTATTTTGTAATATGTATTTAACAGAAAGTGTAAAATTTTGAAGAGTACACATTAGAAGTCAATGCCTTTTCTTTCTTTTTTTTTCCCCTAAAAAAGTTTTAGCTATAGGTATGCTATAGTCATTACTATACTCGACAACTTTATTCTTAGCCCAGTTAGGACATGGGAAGATAAAACTCCTAAAAATTACGTAATTTAGACATCTCTGCGCAAGTTAAGAGCTAAAAGGGGTTTAAAAAGTTACATTTAGGTTAGATTACTTTCTTCGATGGCAACTGTTTCTAATTACACATACATTTCTATTTTATTCACTTCACAAATATGCCAATTTAAATATAGGGCAAAGTGAGAGTGTCTCTGCAAAGGACATCCATTGACCCCTTGCCGCTCTTATATCCTCATCAGCCCGCAAGAATACCTGGGCCTGCTTACATTTAACAGTGCTCAAGCCAAGCATCCAGTCACTAGGCCAAAGCACTGTTCCATGATCAGCAAAGTGATGTCACTGCTCTCCTGGGTTGCCAAGACAGCCAATTGTCTCAATCCACATACATAATAGGATAATCATACTTTAAAAATAAAATGCAGTTATTTTCTAATAAGATTTTAAGATATCAGTCAAGTGGCTAAAAATATAGATTTTTTAACCTTATATATAGCTTAAAATGCTACTAAACCCAAAACAGTAAAAACTGTATATGCAGAAAAGCATGCTTGTTATACTCACTGTGCAAAGTAAGGTGTTAATCTTCTGCATTGTGTAAAAAAGCTGTTTGATCCTATCTTCTCTGATCCTCCCTTCTTTTTTTTCACAAAACAGATCCTACCTTCTTTTACTGTCCCCAATCCATCTGCTGATAGCACAGAGCCCTAGGAGGCATTCTGCATATGCTCAGTTTGGTGTGAATTGCTAGAGAGTTTTTTTTTTCCTGGGAGGGTGCATGTGATCAGCACAGGGCCAATTGGCACTGTCCAGACAGAGGGGCAGGGGTCATGCAGCCTCATAGGACAGTCAGAAGAGAATAAAAACTCCTCCTACAATCTTTAACCAGTGTCGGGCCGGACACTAATAGAAGTCACAAAACTGCTATATACTGCTGATGAGAAAAGGTGTTTAGCAGTTTATATTTACTAAAATAATTGCATTTCCATGTTCTGTGTACTGTGGGAGACCAGATATAGTGAATGCAGGGTCCTGGGTTTAGTAACACTTTAATGAAAAGACCCCAAAGTTTGTTTGTGGAATGGATTCAGAAAGAAGAGAGAACAGGCTCCCTGGCAGCCCATAGCCATACACTGAGCAAATACTACAGTACACTGGCCTGAGAAGGGAAGAATGCATATAATAACAGGACACACAGGTATTTTAGAAAGGTAATGCCCTGTACACATGATCGGATTTCCGATGGAAAAATTAAGTTCAATGCTTCTGAGCATGCGTCGACTTGATTCTGAGCATGCGTGGGTTTTTTCTCCGATGGAGTTCCCCACAGACGATCGGAATTTGCTATAATTTTTTCTATTTTTTTATACCGATGGAAAAAACACCGATGGGGCCCATACACGATCAGTTTGTTCGATGAAAAAAGTCCATCGGTCTTTTTTCATCAGAAAAACTGATCGTGTGTACACGGCATAAGGCTGCACTATTACATAATTAAACAATTTCCACAAATCTGCAGGTTTGGCTTTAAAATTACTTAAAACTCTCACAACATTATATATTTTATGAATGCAGAGGATAACAGAGATGGTAGTTGCATATTTTTTTTATATTGCGCAATATTTGTATAACTATTTAGCAACTCTATATTATCCAGAAAAAAACACACTCAAATTTATTTTATTGCACACAAACACAATTTATTCTCCATAAACAGATAACAAATATGTCAAGCCTCAAAATTGCATTCTCCTTCAAAATTGCAGAAAATGGCAGTAAGCATGCATAACAATACAACCATTATTGTGTATTGAATGGTGAGTATGTAAGGCATAGGTCATATGTTATAAAACAAAGGAAAAAGAATACTGAAAGAGTCAGGAAATGTGTGTCTGAAGTGACAGCACTGTGGCAATACTGTTACAATACAATAAATAACTAAATATAAACACATACTGTATAAACAATGTATCAACTCTGTGTGTGAAAACTCCTATAAATGTGTGAAACTACAATAATCCATAAAAAAGAAGTGCTAAGTACATTAAATCATTATGATATACAGTGATGTACATCTAAAAATAAGTGAATACAGTTGTGCTCATAAGTTTACATACCCTTGCAGAATTTATGATTTCTTGGCCATTTTTCAGAGAATATGAATGATAACAAAAAAATATTATTTCACTCATGGTTAGTGTTTGGCTGAAGCCATTTATTATCAATCAACTGCGTTTACTCTTTTCAAACCATAATGGCAACAGAAACTACCCAAATGACCCTGATCAAAAGTTTACATACCCTGCAGATTTTGGCCTGATAACATGCACACAAGTTGACACAAAGGGGTTTGAATGGCTATTAAAGATAACCATCCTCACCTGTGATCTGTTTTATTAGTGTGTGTGTATAAAAGGTCAATGAATTTCTGGACTCCTGACAGATCCTTGCATCTTTCATCCAGTGCTGCGCTGATGTTTCTGGATTCTGAGTCATGGGGAAAGTAAAAGAATTGTGAAAGGATCTGCGGGAAAAGGTAGTTGAACTGTATAAAATAGGAAAGGGATATAAAAAGATATGCAAGGAATTGAGAATGCCAATCAGCAGTGTTCAGACTCTAATCAAGAAGTGGAAAAAAAGGGTTCTGTTGAAACCAAACCACGGTCAGGTAGACCAACTAAAATGTCAGCCACAACTGCCAGTAAAATTGTTCGGGATACAAAGAAAAAGCCACAAATACCTTCAGGTGAAATACAGGATACACAAAGTATCCCGCTAACAATATGCCAAACAGCACAGAGACAAGCCTCAAACCTTCTGGCACAAAGTCATTTGGAGTGATGAGACCAAAATTTAGCTTTTTAGCCACAACCATAAACGCTACATTTGGAGAGGAGTCAAAAAGGCCTATGATGAATGGTACGGAGGTGGATCGCTGATGTTTTGGGGATGTGTGAGCTACAAAGGCACAGGAAATTTGGTCAAAATTGTTGGCAAGATGAATGCAGTATGTTATCAAAAAATATCAGAGGAACATTTGAAATTATCAGCCAGGAAGTTGCGCATGGGACGTACTTGGACATTCCAACATGACAATGATCCAAAACACAAGGCCAAGTCGGCCTGTCATTGGCTACAGCAGAATAAAGTGAAGGTTCTGGAGTGGCCATCTCAGTATCCTGACCTCAATGTCATTGAGCCACTCTGGGGAGATCTCCAATGTGCAGTTCATGCAAGACAGCCCAAGAATTTACAGGAACTGGAGGCTTTGTGCCAAGAGGAATAGGCAGCTTTACAATCTGAGAAGATAAAGAGCCTCATCCACAAATACCACAAAAGACTTCAAGCTGTCATTGATGTTAAAGGGGGCAATACACAGTATTAAGAACTGGGGTATGTAAACTTTTGATCAGCGTCATTCGGATAGTTTCTGTTGCCATTATGATTTAAAAAGAGTAAACACAGTTGATTGATAATAAATGGTTTCAGCCAACCACTAACCATGAGTGAAAGAAAAGTACAACTATATAGTGTACACTCCTCGAAAATACTGAACAAATAAAAAAATGCAAGAAATCATCCCACAATTAAATAAAGTTCTCTTGTCAAAGTGATAGATTAATGTATGTGACCAACATAAACTTAAAAAGATCTTTTAAAACAGCTGAAGGTTTATTAAAAATGTGCACTCACATTCTAATCTAAGGTGTCTAACCTGACACCAGTAAATCAGCAAAAAAATAAATCCAGAGCCGAGTTCCTCCCAGCTCTCCCACGCCACCAGCAGATACACATCCAGCTAAGCTTGATAGTGTTACATCAAACACCCAGGTGGTGGCAGCATCATGTTGTGGGAATGCATTTCTTGAGCAGGGACAGGGAAGCTGGTCAGATTTGATGGGAAGATGAATGGAGCCAAATACAGGGAAATCTAATAAGAAAACCTGTTAACCTCTTGCTTACTGGGCACATAAACCCCCTTCCTGCCCAGGCGAAATTTCAGCTTTCGGCACTGCGTCGCTTTGAATGACAATTGCGCGGTCGTGCGACATGGCTCGCAAACAAAATTGACGTCCTTTTTTCCCCACAAATAGAGCTTTCTTTTGGTGGTATTTGATCACCTCTGCGGTTTTTAATTTTTGTGCTATAAACCAAAAAAGAGCGACAATTTTTTTAAAAAAACACAATATTTTTGGATTTTTGCTATAATAAATATCCCAATTTTTTTAAAAAAAAAAGATTTTTTCCTCAGTTTAGGCCGATACGTATTCTTCTACATATTTTTGGTTAAAAAAAATCGCAATAAGCGTATAGTGATTGGTTTGCGCAAAAGTTATAGTGCCTACAAAATAGGGGATAGAATTCTGACATTTTTTTTTTTTTTTTTTTTACTAGTAATGGCGGCGATCTGCGATTTTTGTCAGGACTGCGATATTGCGTCGGACACATCGGACACTTTTGACACATTTTTGGGACCATTCACATTTATACAGCGATTAGTGCTATAAAACTGCACTGATTACTGTATAAATGTGACTGGCAGGGAAGGGGTTAACACTAGGGGGCGAGGAAGGGGTTAAATGTGTTCCCTATGAGTGATTGCTACTGTGAGGGGAGGGGACTGACTGGGGGAGGAGACCGATCTGTGTCCCTATGTACAAGGGACACAGCATTGGTCTCCTCTCTCCCTGACAGGACATGGATCTGTGTGTTTACACACACAGATCCATGTCCTTGTCTGTGTACCGGCCGATCGCGGGAACCTGGCGGACATCGCGGCCGCCAGGCAGCGCACCGGCATCTCAGTGATGCGCCGGGCACGCACGCGCGCCCCCCAGTGGCCGGAGGAGCGGAGGTCGTATAATGACGGCCTCCCGGCATTATAGAACCACTTTGCGGCCGTCATTAGTCGTATGACGGGCGCAAAGTGGTTAAAGTCTGCAAAAGATTTGAAACTGGGGCAGAGGTTCACCTTCCAGCAGGACAAAGACACTAAACAAACAGCCAGAGCTACAATGGCATGGTTTAGATCAAAGTATATTCATGTGTTAGAATGGCCCAGTCAAAGTCCAGACCTAAATCTAATTGAGGATCTGTGGCAAGACTTGAAAATTGCTGTTCACAGACGCTCTCCGTCCAATCTGATAGAGCTTGAGCTATTTTGCAAAGAAGAATGGGCAAAAATGTCACTCTCTAGATGTGCAAAGCTGGTAGAGACAAAAAGACTTGTAGCTGTAATTGCAGCGAACAGTGGTTCTACAAAGTATTGACCCTACAAATGCATGCCACACTTTTAACATATTTATTTTATGTTATTGAAAACTATTTATCATTTTCCTTCCACTTCACAATTATATGCCACTTTTTGTTAGTCTATTGCATAAAAGCCCAATAAAATAAATTTACCTTTTGGATGTAACATGACAAAATGTGGAAAATTTCAAGGGGTATGAATACTTTTTTAAGGTGCTGTATGTGACAAAAACACATTATCCAGTATAAATATTTTACTAAATGAAGGGCATGATGGGACTCTCCCTGACAACAAAATGGAGCTTTGCACCTTTCTATGTGCTCATTAGTAAACTATGAGAACATTCTCTGTATGTTTTGATGGAAGCCAGATGAACTACTGTAAATTTAAAATGGGTTTTTGAGACATAATTATGTATAATGATGGTAGAATTCACCAGTGTTTTTTGTGTGACTGCACACATCTGCGTGCTTGGCTGTCCTGCATTATATTTGTCTGTCTGAAAGAATTGTCACCTGAATTATGTGTGGGAACTTGCACATTCTCTTCATTTAGATTTACATGGCAGAAAGATGATTTGACACAGTGCTTAATAGTGTCACTGTACTTTGACTATGCTCATACCGAGGTACCATTTGTTACAGCTATGGACAAAATGCCATGATGGATGAGAAAAATAAAAGTTATGCACATGTTAATGAAAATAAAAGATTTAAGGGAATGAAGTAAACATTTTTTGTATTGTAATTCTGTACATTCGGCAGTTTATTGTGTTTTCTAACCATTTTAATAACAATGTTTAAAGGATAAGCCTAATGAGTAGAAAAACCTCAGTAGGTTAAACTTCCATTCTTAATGATTGTTTAAGCCCTTCCCATGGTGCTAATTTTTATACATGAGGTGTTTACAAGTGAAGGCAACCCATTAAAAGTTAAACAAATTGATTTTTTTCTGCTGTGGACACATTACAGAGCAATGTGGAATTGGCCATATAACTTCCCAAATTCCATTTAAACATACCTTATGTAGAAGGGTAGCCAAGGCCCTTAAATGCATTGTGCACTTTCAAATCTTTTTCTTGTTGTATCTATATATTAGTGTAGTATACTGTACTGTGCTGTTTGTTTGCCTTACCTTGTAATGATGGGCTCATGTGTCATGGTCATGTTTGCAGTGTCATGGCTGATTGATGCCCCTATGTCCATTGTCCATGCATTTTTTCACATAGTTTGTTCCTATTTGCCAAAGGGACAAGACAACTTCATTTTCTGGGTTACACAGCGTCCAATGCATGCCTTGCCATCTGTTTTGTGTCAAATCACAAACGCGTGAGCGCTAATATATTAAAAACATCCTCCAGCTGTGCCAATAAGCTCTCTGTTTGTCTGTGAATGATCTACCTATTTTTATCTATGTCAGATCTAATTACTGTGTAGCTCTCACCTTCACCAGTGCTAGGCTGAGAGATCCATGAATTGTGGGATATATAGTTTCTTCACAGAAAAATGCAGCTCTTACGCTACAGACAGAGGTCCTGCATTAACCTGTGCTGTGACATGCTGTTTGCTGACACCGGAATGTAAAGTTTTACACTACTATAGGCTGTGTGTACAGGGCAACAAATGCTATCATGAAACCACATTATCAATGTATAGCAATCTAAAAAAACACAATGTGCAGGTAAAAAGGTTTATAATACCTCTAGGACAGCTTCACCAGCTATAATTTTCTAAAGCAGGCAAAAATTTCAAACAGGAGGTCCTGTAATAGAATATTCTTTACACTTCGGATGTACAGAATCTCCCTTAGGCTGGGTTCGCACTTCATTTGCATGCCCTGTGCAATACGCTCCGCAGCCGCCACGGAGATGTGTGAACCGGCTCTATTGAGCATGTGCAGCTTGCCCCCATGTCTCTGTTCTATCAGGAGATGGTTTGGAGACTGTGGAACAAGGGGAGGATCAGAAAGGAAAGGATCAAACAGCCTTTTTAATCAATGCAGATGATTAACCCCTTAGGTTCCACAGTGAGTATATAATAAGCATGATTTACTGTATATACAGAACAATCTTACGGTTGTTGGTTTAGTAGCACTTTAAGCCTTTCTACATGCTTCCAAAAACTAGGTCCCTATATCTTCCACAAAGAAGACTATAGATAGACTATATTACCAAAAGTATTGGGGTGCCTGCCTTTACACACACATGAACTTTAATGGCATCCCATTCTTAGTCCGTTGGGTACAATATTGAGTTGGCCCACCCTGTGCAGCTTTAACAACTTCAACTCTTGCAGATGACACCAAGCTATGCAGTGGAATAACGTCCTTACAGGATGTTGCCAATTTACAAGCCGACCTCAATGCTCTGTCTAATTGGGCGACAATGTGGCAGATGAGGTTTAATGTTGATAAATGTAAAGTTATGCACTTGGGGGCTAAGAATATGAATGCATCATACATACTAGGGAGAGTACAACTGGGGGGATCCGTAGTGGAGAAGGATCTGGGGGTTTTGGTAGATCATAAGCTCAATAATGGCATGCAATGCCAAGCTGCGGTTTCCAAAGCGAGCAAAGTCCTTTCTTGTATTAACCACTTCCTTACTGGGCACATAACCCCCTTCCTGCCCAGGCAAAATTTCAGCTTTCAGCACTGTCACGCTTTGAATGACAATTGCACAGTCATCCCAAACAAAATTGATGTCCTTTTTTTCCCACAAATAGAGCTTTCTTTTGGTGGTATTTGATCACCTCTGCGGTTTTTATTTTTTGCGCTATAAACAAAAAAAGAGCGACAATTTTGAAAAAAACACAATATTTTTTGATTTTTGCTATAATAAATATCCCATTTTTTTTAAAAAAAAAACAATTTTTTTCTCAGTTTAGGCCGATACGAATTCTTCTACATATTTTTGGTTAAAAAATCCCAATAAGCGTATAGTGATTGGTTTGCGCAAAAGTTATAGCGTCTACAAAATAGGGGATAGAATTCTGACATTTTTTTTATTATTATTTTTTTTACTAGTAATGGCAGCGATCTGCAATTTTTGTCAGGACTGCGATATTGCGGCGGACACATCAGACAATTTTGACACATTTTTGGGACCATTCACATTTATACAGCTGTGACAGCAGGAAGGTAAAGTCACCTGGTTGCATCCAGGGGGGTAGATATATTTCGCCCAGATTCAGGCTTTACGCTGACTTGTACAACTAGGTGGAGAGTTGTATAAGGCTAGTGGGCTCATGGATGACTCATACCTCTAGGGAGAGTGTGGGGCGTCGTACAGACAGGGAGTTGATGAGGCCAGCTGAAGCTTGTGAGCTCATTTAGGCCTCTATAAGAACTCCCAGATTCATTAGGTGTTAGCTCATGCCTGGAACCAGACCTGTGTGGACTGTCTAGGGAGAGTGAACCCCTGTGCGGTGAGAAAAAGCCTGTGTGGCTATTTGCTTGGACATTTAAAACCAGGGACTTAGGGACTAGGACAGCACTAGGCTGATCCCAGTTGTTAGTTAGGAAACCTGTATGTTTAGTCAGAGGTCAACTTGACCAGGATTTATTTTGGTTATGTTTCTTTTGCTTTGCTGTGTTTTGTCACTGTAAATAGAAAATAAACCGCACCTTTTTGATTTTGAAAACCACAACCTCCGTTTGCTGGGCCTGTTTTGTGTGGGGAGCCCATCCCGGGGGGTCACACACACCCGCTGCCGAGCTAACCCCCTCACAGTTGGTGGAGAACCAGTGGCAGTTTTTTTTAAGCCAGCATGGAGGAGATACTGAAGCAGCTGGCTCTAGCAAATGCCAATCAACAGCAGACAAATGCAGGTTTGCAAAAGAGCCTTGCAGCTCAACAGCAGAGCCTTGCAGCCCAGCAGCAGACAAACGCAACTTTGCAACAGAGTCTGGAGGCTCAGCAACGAGCCCAGCAGCAATCTGAGGCCCGCTTCATAGACCTGTTGCAGAAGCAAGAGCAGAGACTACAACAACAGATGGAAGCAGTAATGCAGCAACGTCCGCAGACCAGTGAGGAAAGCCGTCCCACTAATACCGCGTCCTTTGGGGTGAGTCGTTTATTGACAAAAATGACTGGAGAGGATGATCCAGAGGTATTTTTGACCACATTTGAAAGGACCGCTGAAAGAGAAAAGTGGCCTGAGGAGCAGTGGGCTGGACTGGTGGCTCCTCTGTTAACTGGTGAATCGCAGAAAGCTTACTATGACCTAGAGCCTAACCAAGCAAAAGACTATGTGATGCTAAAAGCTGAAATATTGGCAAGGCTGGGTGTCACCCAGGCTGTCCGGGCTCAGCGTGTGCATAACTGGACTTTCCAGCTTGGAAAACCCCCCAGGTCTCAAATGTATGATCTCATTCACCTGAGCAGAAAGTGGCTACAGCCAGAGACTTTGTCCGCACCAAAGATTGTGGAACGTGTTGTAATGGATCGGTTTTTGAGAGCTCTTCCTACTGCCATCCAAAAGTGGGTAAGCCATGGAGACCCAGAGACGGCCGATGGTCTTGTGGATCGTGTGGAGAAATACTTGGCTACAGAGAACCTGACGGCCTCTTCCAGAGACACTCGGACTTTCCACCCTAAGACCAGACCATCCCCAGGGGCGGATAAGAGGATTCCAAGGGGTGAGGGTGGAGAGAGTGAGAGGGTGGGAGCTCTACCCCAAGTTTGAGGAGAACAGCCTGGGAAATCAGCGGCTCAAGAGGCGGCAAGAAGGATCGTTTGCTACCGCTGCCGGCAAGCGGGACATATTGCAGCCAATTGCCCGGTTGTGGAGGAACCCATGCAGTGTGACTTTCTGACGGGCAGACGTCAGTCGCTGTGTGCGACAGTCGCATGCACTGCCATTCGAGGAACTGAGAAACATTTATGCAAAATGTGTGTTAATGGTAGAAATGTTGTGGTATTGCTGGATTCAGGTAGCCTTGTGACCCTGATAAAGGCTGAGTTAGTTAAAACAGAGGTCTCTGGGAATAACAAGGTAGCTGTTATTTGTGTGCATGGGGACACCCGAGAGTATCCAGTGACTACAGTGTGTTTCGAGACCCCCAAAGGTACCCTCTCTCATCCAGTGGGCTTAGTATCTCAGTTACCGCATGACGCCATTGTGGGAAGGGATTTTCCGAAGTTCTGGGAACTGTGGGATGATCCTGAGCCCCTCACTGGTGCCCCTATGTACCAGGAATGTGATAGCCAGAACTCCCCTGAGAGTGGTGAGGACTCTCCGGAATTTCCCTTATCAGTATTGGCAGGGGAGACTCAAGAAACTGGAGAGGAGCCCACCTCCTCAGACGAAAACCTACCGTCTGTGGAGTTTTCTGATCTTGAGGTTCACAGGGAAAACTTTGCCACAAAACAGTTGAAAGACCCCGCCCTAATAAAGGCACGGGAAAACGTAGTGAAAATAGATGGCGAGTTAGTGAACCCAGATAATACCTGCACTTACCCATACTTCAGCGTAGAGAAGGACCTACTGTATCGGGTGGCAAAAAGGGCAGAAGAAACCGTTGAGCAGGAAGTTGGTGTTGGAGTTGGCCCATGGGCACATTCTTGGAGGTCATCTGGGGACAGAGAAAACCCGAGAGAGGGTATTACAGAGATTCTATTGGCCGGGGGTGATGAAGGACGTAGAAAATTATTGTTCCTCCTGCCCTGTGTGTCAGAGGTTGGCCCCGATGCCACATTTCCGTAGCCCGCTGGTCCCTCTACCCATCATTGAGGTCCCGTTTGAGAGGATCGCCATGGATTTGGTAGGTCCTATAATCAAGTCCGCTAGGGGGCACCAGTACATATTAGTTATAATGGACTATGCCACCCGTTATCCAGAAGCGATCCCTCTCCGAAATACCTCGGCCAAAACCATAGCCAAAGAGCTATCTCTTGTTTTTAGCCGGGTGGGTATTTGTAAAGAACTGCTTACGGACCAAGGTACACCCTTTATGTCCCGGGTTATGAAAGAGCTGTGTAAATTGTTCAAAGTGACGCAATTGCGTACGTCTGTGTATCACCCCCAAACCGATGGGCTGGTTGAAAGATTCAACAAAACCCTAAAACAAATGTTGAAGAAAGTGGTGGATAGAGATGGAAAGGATTGGGACTGTTTACTTCCTTATTTGATGTTTGCTATTAGGGAGGTGCCCCAATCCTCTACGGGATTCTCCCCCTTTGAGTTACTGTATGGGAGACACCCAAGAGGGCTGTTGGATATTGCCAAGGAAACTTGGGAAAGTGAGAGTTCTCCCCACAGGAGTGTGATTGAGCATGTCGCCCTGATGCAAGATCGAATTGCACAGGTAATGCCCATCGTGAAGGAACATTTGGCCCAAGCGCAGTTGGCACAGCAGAGAGTGTACAACCGTGGAGCCAAGACCCGTACCTTTTCCCCGGGGGATAGGATATTGGTACTTGTCCCTACGGTTGAAAGTAAATTCCTTGCCAAATGGCAAGGCCCCTACGAGATAATGGAAAAAGTGAGCGAAGTGAATTACAAGGTCAGACAACCAGGAAGGCGAAAGCCCGAACAGATCTATCACGTTAATCTGTTGAAAGCCTGGAGGGATAGAGAGTCCCTAGTCGCAGACACTTGGTCACCAGCTCAAACTGGTTGCGTGATTCCTGAGGTTGGAATAGCAGCCACCTTGTCACAACCCCAACAACAGGAGGTTAAGGAGTTTGTGCTTCGCAATAAGGAGGTATTCTCTGAGCTGCCGGGACAAACATCTGGGGTAGAGCATGACATCACTACCCCGCCCGGTGAAAGGGTGAAGTTAAAACCCTATCGGATCCCAGAGGCTCGACGGGAGGCAATACGGGAGGAAGTACAGAAAATGCTGAACTTAGGGGTGATAGAGGAGTCCCAAAGTGATTGGTCTAGTCCCATCGTGTTGGTGCCTAAACCGGATGGGAGCTGGCGATTTTGTAACGATTTTCGTCAGTTGAACAAAGTTACAAAATTTGACACCTACCCCATGCCACGTATAGATGAGTTGATCGACCGGCTGGGAACAGCCCGATACATGACGACTCTTGACCTCACAAAAGGGTATTGGCAAATCCCCCTGGCCAAGTCGGCCAAAGAGAAAACCGCATTTGTAACCCCAGACGGGGCGTTCCAATATAAAAGAATGCCGTTCGGGTTACAGAATGCGCCGGCCACATTCCAGCGGAAAATGGACCAGATGCTGAGGCCCCATCGGAAGTATGCTGCGGCTTACCTGGATGACGTAATTGTCCATAGCACAGATTGGGCCTCACATCTGCCAAAAGTGCAAGCAGTCCTGGACTCTGTTCGGGAAGCGGGGTTTACGGCTAACCCCAAGAAGTGTACCATTGGGCAGGAGGAGGCCAAATATCTTGGGTACACCATTGGGAGGGGAGTAATAAAACCCCAACTCAACAAAGTCGAGGCCATCCAGAGTTGGCCACGTCCCAACAGCAAGAAGCAGGTACGAGCCTTTCTGGGAATCGCTGGGTATTATCGGCGATTCATTCCCCACTTTGCTTCTAAGGCTGTGCCCCTAACCAACCTGACGAAGGGGAAAGGGTCGGTCATGATTAAATGGACCCCCGAGGCTGAGGCAGCATTCCAATTCTTGAAACAAGCCTTATGTAGCCAGCCAGTGTTGTACTCACCCGACTTCTCTAAAGACTTTGTCGTACAAAGTGATGCGTCAGATGTGGGGTTAGGAGCAGTATTGTCCCAGGTCTGGAACGGGGAAGAGCACCCAGTCATTTACCTCAGCAGGAAGTTGAAGTCCCATGAGGTAAATTACGCCACCGTTGAAAAGGAGTGTTTAGCGGTGAAGTGGGCTCTAGATTCCCTTCGGTACTACCTGCTAGGTAGGCACTTTGACATGGTTACGGATCACGCTCCGTTAAAGTGGATGGCTCAAAACAAGGAAACAAATAGAAGAGTGAATAGGTGGTTCCTGGCCCTACAGGAATTCAACTTCACAGTAAAGCATCGCCCTGGCGTTCAAATGGGGAATGTGGATGCTTTGTCTCGAGTACATGAATGCCTGATTGCTGGTGTTCCAACCCCGAGGTTAAAACAAGAGGGGGGGGGTATGTGACAGCAGGAAGGTAAAGTCACCTGGTTGCATCCAGGGGGGTAGATATATTTCGCCCAGATTCAGGCTTTACGCCGACTTGTACAACTAGGTGGAGAGTTGTATAAGGCTAGTGGGCTCATGGATGACTCATACCTCTAGGGAGAGTGTGGGGCGTCGTACAGACAGGGAGTTGATGAGGCCAGCTGAAGCTTGTGAGCTCATTTAGGCCTCTATAAGAACTCCCAGATTCATTAGGTGTTAGCTCATGCCTGGAACCAGACCTGTGTGGACTGTCTAGGGAGAGTGAACCCCTGTGCGGTGAGAAAAAGCCTGTGTGGCTATTTGCTTGGACATTTAAAACCAGGGACTTAGGGACTAGGACAGCACTAGGCTGATCCCAGTTGTTAGTTAGGAAACCTGTATGTTTAGTCAGAGGTCAACTTGACCAGGATTTATTTTGGTTATGTTTCTTTTGCTTTGCTGTGTTTTGTCACTGTAAATAGAAAATAAACCGCACCTTTTTGATTTTGAAAACCACAACCTCCGTTTGCTGGGCCTGTTTTGTGTGGGGAGCCCATCCCGGGGGGTCACACACACCCGCTGCCGAGCTAACCCCCTCACACAGCGAACAGTGCTATAAATATGCACTGATTACTGTATAAATGTGACTGGCAGGGAAGGGGTTAACACTAGGGGGCGAGGAAGGGGTTAAATGTGTGCCCTATGAGTGATTACTACTGTGTGGGGGAGGGGACTGACTGGGGGAGGTGACCGATCTGTGTCCCTCTGTACAAGGGACACAGCATCGGTCTCCTCTCCCTGACAGGACGTGGATCACTGTGTTTACACACAGAGATCCACGTCCTTGTCTGTGTACCGGCCGATCGCGGGTACCTGGCGGACATCGCGGCCACCAGGCACGCGCATCGGCATCTCAGCGATGCGCCGGCGGCGCTTGCGCACCCCCCAGTGGCCGGAAGAGCAGAGGCCGTATAATGATGGCCTCCTGGCATTTTAGAACCACTTTGTGGCCGTCATTTGTCGTACGGCGGGCGCAAAGTGGTTAAGAGAGGTATGGACTCCAGAGAGAGAGATATCATTTTGCCCCTGTACAAATCATTAGTAAGACCTCATCTGGAATATGCAGTTCAGTTTTGGGCCCCAGTTCTTAAAAAGGATATTGGGGAACTGGAGAAAGTGCAGAGAAGGGCAACCAAACTGATAAGAGGCATGGAGGAGCTCAGCTATGAGGAAAGATTAGAGGAACTGAATTTATTCTTTCTTGAGAAGAGGAGATTAAGGGGGGATATGATCAATATGTACAAATACATAAGGGGTCCATATAGTGAACTTGGTGTTGAGTTATTCACTTTACTGTCAACACAAAGGACAAGGGGGCGCTCTTTACGTCTAGAGGAAAAGAGATTTCATCTCCAAATACGGAAAGGTTTCTTCACAGTAAGAGCTGTGAAAATGTGGAATATACTCCCTGCAGTGGTGGTTCTGGCAGCTCAGTAGATTGCTTTAGGAAAGGCCTGGATTCTTTCTTAAATGTACATAATATAACTGGGTACTAACATTTTTTTTTTTTAATCAAATATTCTTTATTTCTTTTCACACAGTTAAAACACACTTCCATATACAATAATACATATATAGCAGTTATCACAAAAGGGTCCAGCTCCCTACCCCCTCCCCCCCCATCCCCCATTCACAACTTCCCACCCACCTTACTCCCTTAACCGTCACCCACCCTTTAACGTGTTTCCACTTCTATCCATTTTTTCCATATACTGTTAAATTTATTTTTATTTCCCCTCTTAGTATATATAAATTCCTCTTTTACAATGGTATCGTCTATCACTCTCTCCCATTCTGTCACTGTAAGGGGGTTTTCCGCTTGCCACTTCTGTGCAATAAGTTTCCTTCCTTGAAACAAACATCTTATTATTGCCGTTTGTTCATCTCCTGACAATCCCCCCGCTTCCAGGAGGCCCAGTACACATAGTCTAACCCTTGGCTGCAGAGAGGTCGCAAACACAACGTTTATTTTTTCTATAATTTGTTTCCAATATTGATATAACTTGATATAACTTGGGACACCTCCTGACCATATGTACTAGGTCCCCCCTCTCGTCCCCACATCTCTGGCATTTCGCATCCAACCTCCTACCAAACTGATACATCGTTTGGGGTGTATAGTATGCTCTATATATCAAATGAAGATGAGACACTATTTGGGAGGGTGAATGACACTCTGGGTCCTGTTGCTAGTATATGTTCCCATTGTTCCTGTGATAGTGGGCCTACATCTCTCTCCCATTTAGCCTTATTTTTAATAACTGATATTTCTCCCTGATCGGCCTTTTCCAAAGATCCATATATATCTGAAATCATCCCTCTAGAGGTCTCTGCGTTTACTATTTTCCTGAAAAGAGGTATGTCATCCCATACTGGTAAACCCTGTGCGAACTGTGCGTTCAACGCCTGCCTAAAATATCTGTAGAAAGATCTGTTCGGAACTGCATAATCCTCCCTTATAACTTGAAATGATTTTATACTCCCTGCTTTAAAAAGCTGTGCCAGAAGGTGTATGCCCAGTCTATCACACTCCTCAATTTTTCCCATAGCTTTAAGTTCCTTCAAATGACTGTTATCCCATAAGGGGGAAAATTCGGAAAATCCACCATATCCCAGAATTTTCTTGACGTCTGTCCAGCATTTTATCATCAATTGGGCTGTGGGGCACCTAGAGCAAAAAGAGTCCGCCACTACTGCCTCTACTTCCGTATCGTGACTTGTATCATTCAAAATTAACCCTTTTATTTTTTCTCTTCTTTCTGTTCGATTGCTACCCCACATATGCTGCATTTGAGCGGATAAAAAATAATATCTGGGGTTCGGGAGAGCCAATCCCCCCTTCTCTCTTGGTTGTTGTAGGGCTCGGAGGCGGATCCTTGCCGCTCCATTCTTCCATATCAGTTCCCTAAACACCCCTTCCAGCTTCTTAAACCAATGTTTTGGGATCCACACTGGGGAATTATGCAAAACATATAAGATTTGCGGCATTCAGACCATTTTAATCAGGTTGCTCCGACCTGCCACTGAAAGCGGAAGCCGATTCCAAACCCGACATTTTTGTCTTAACTTTGTCAGTAGTGTTACAAGGTTTTCCTGCTATATATTGCCCTGGATCCCTTGTTATATTTATTCCCAAGTATCTCATTTGACTCACCACCTTCACTTGTTCTATCTGCCCTAGTAATGGGTCTATCGGCAAAAGTGCAGATTTATCCCAATTAATTGTTAATCCCAAGAATTTACCAAATTCCCCCATAATCCCCATTACCGTCTCCAGTGAGGATTGCGTGTCCCCCAGGAAAAGTAATACATCATCAGCATACATCGGGACCTTCTCCTCCCCAGCCTCCTTTTAAAGCCCTGTATTCTCGGGGATGCCCGTATGGCAATCGCCAAAGGCTCCATAGCAAGGGTGAAAAGCAGGGGCGATAGCGGACATCCCTGCCTTGTCCCCCTTGCCAACTGGAACCAATCTGAGCACTCACCGTTTATCCTTACTTTCGCCCTGGGACTTTTGTACAGTATTTGAATCCATTGGATGAAATTGGGGCCGAATTGGAATTCCACCAAGACCTTCCACAGATAGTGCCACTCAAGGCTGTCAAAGGCCTTAGATGCATCCAAGGATAAGATTGCTCTTGACCCTTCTTCTTCTGTTGGCAGTTGGGTGTTTAAAAAAACTCTTCTTATATTGATACTGGTGGACGAATCTCATCTGGTCCGGATGTACCAGCTTTGAGACTATTTTATTTAGCCTCATTGCCAGTATTTTGGCCAGAATTTCTACATCTGTACATAGAAGAGATATCGGCCTATATGAGGCAGTCTCAAGTTGAGCTTTCCCTTCTTTTAATAATACAATAATTGTTGCTTCCGTCATAGACACGGGTAGCTTCCCTTCCTCAGCTGCCCAATTAAATACCTCCAGAAGTCTTGGAAGCAGCACCTCACCGTAGGTCTTGTATATTTCTATTGGTAAGCCATCGGACCCTGGGGCCTTTTGGCCCGCCATATCCGCCGTTGCCTGCTGCAGCTCTCCCAGTGTAAGTGGTGCCTCCAATCCCTCTCTGTCCACCTCTGACAGCCAAGGGATCTGCAGTCCTACAAAAAAAAATTCTATCTCCCCCTCTATTTTACTATGTGATGTACTACTGTACAAGTTCTGGTAATACTTCCCAAAGACCTCTATTATTTCCGATGTCCCTCTCTTAATTCCCCCTTCCTCATCACAGATCGCCGGGATGACAGATGGGGGGGCGTCGGCCCTAGCTATTAGTGCCAGAATTCTCCCCACTCTCTCACCATCCCCAAAAAAATTCTGTTTTTGGAATAGCTTTTTATTTTCCGCCTTTTTTATTACTAATTTTGTATACTTTTCCTGTGTCTCTAACCATTCCTTATGTTTCTCCATGATTGGATTTTCTATATAGTTTATCTCTGCCCCTTTCACATTATCTCTCGCTGCATTTTACCTAGCGCGCGTTTGTTTCTTAATATATGATATTTTTTTAATTAAGATTTCCCGCAAAAACGCCTTCAGAGTGTCCCATATGACTCCCTTTGAGGCAGATCCGGAATTTACCACTATAAATTCTTTCAGGCTAGCGCATATCCCCCTAGGATCTTCGATCACTTCCAGCCAGAATGGATTTATCTTCCAGTCCCCCTTGCTATATGCTCTGTTTGTCCTAATTTCCAAAATCACTGGGGAGTGGTCCGAAATGCTTCTTGGTTCGTATAACACCTCCCCCACCTCGCCCAGGGCTTCCTCATTACAAAGTACAAGGTCTATCCTGGACAGTGTCGCGTGCGTCCTCGAGTGGCAGGAGAATTGTTTGGTACTAACATTTATAGGTAAAGTTGATCCGGGAAATATCCGATTGCCTCTCGGGGGATCAGGTAGGAATTTTTTCCCCTGCTGTAGCAAATTGGATCATGCTCTGCTGGGGTTTTTCGGCTTCCTCTGGATCAACAGTGGGCATAGAATTAGGTATATGGGATTGTATGATATTATTTTTTTATGGTTGAACTGGATGGACTTGTGTCTTTTTTCAACCTGACTAACTATGACTAACTCTTCTGGGAAGGCTGTCCACAAGGTTTAGGAGTGTGTCTATGGGAATATTTAACCATTCTTCCAAAAGCGCATTTGTGACGTCAGGCACTGATGTGGGCGAGAAGGCCTGGCTTGCAGTCTAAGCTCTAATTCATCCCAAAGGTGTTCTATCAGGTTGAGGTCAGGACTCTGTGCAAGCCAGGCAAGTTCCTCAGCCTCAAACTCGCTCATTCATGTCTTTAGGGAACATGCTTTGTGCACTGGTGCAGTCATGTTAGAACAGGAAGGGGCCATCCCAAAACTGTTCACACAAAGTTGGGAGCAGGAAATTGTCCAAAATGTCTTGGTATGCTGACACCTTAAGTGTTCCAAGCCCAACCCCTGAAAAACAACCCCACACCATAATCCCTCTCCACCAAATGATTTGGACCAGTGCACAAAGCAAGCTCCATGAAGACATGGATGAGCAACTTTGGGGTGGAGGAACTTGACTGGCCTGCACAGAGTCCTGACCTCAACCCAATAGAACAGCTTTGGGATGAATTCGAGCGGAGACTGCAAATGTGACATCACAATGACGCTTTTGGAAGAGTGGTCAAACTTTACCATAGACACACTCCTAAACCTTGTGGACAGCCTTCCTAGAAGAGTTGAAGCTGTAATAGCTGCAAAGGGTGGGCCAACTCAATATTGAACCTTACTGACTAAGACTGGGATGCCGTTAAAGTTCATGTGCGTGTAAAGGCAGGTGTCCCAATACTTTTGGTAATATAGTGTACATCTCCATTAATAATTATAATCTGTATGCAATGACTTTGAACTTAAGAGCCGGTTCACACAGGGGCACTTGACAAGTCGCGATCGTTCTGTACAATGGGACCTTTCTAATAGGAGCGACACAAGTCGCTCCGACTTAGAAAAAGGTTCCTGTACTACTTTGGGACGACTTCAGGGCGACTTCCATTGACTTCAATATAGAAGTCATTTTGCAAGTCGCCTCTGAAGTCGTCTGCAGATCACCTTGCCGAGTCTTGCCTTTCACACTGGCACGTTTTTCAGGCGGTTTAGCGCTAATAATAGCGCTGTTATACCGCCTGAAAAAATCGTGCCCTGTAGTCTTCAATGTGAAAGCCCGAAGGCTTTCACACTGAAGCGGTGCACTAGCAGGACCGCTCCAAAAGTCCTGCTAGCCGCATCTTTACAGCGGTGAAGGAGCGGTGTGTTCACCGCTCCTTGGGACACCAATCAATGGGACACCGCGGTAATACCACCCATAAACCGCGGTTTGCGGGTGGTATTAACCCTTTTTCGGCCGCTAGCGGGGGTTAAATTCACCCCGCTAGCGGCCGCATACCGCGGTGATAACGACGGTATAGCGGCGCTGAAAATCGCGCCGCTATACCGCCACCGCACCTGCCCGCCCCAGTGTGAAAGGGGCCTTAAAGTCACTAGATGAACTCTGCTCATGAGCACTGTAACCAGACTGATAGCATGGTGCCCCACCCATGCTGAGGCTCTGGCTACATTTTGCTTTGAAGAAAACCACAGCTCACCAGGATTGGAAAACCAAAATGCACATTTTTGATTTTTTATTTTTTGCTGGAAAACTTAGTGTTCTATATAAATGGACAGGACAGCTGTACTCTAAGAGGAAAATGGGCCATGTTTCAAGGTGAAATATGTAATGGCGAAATCATTTTTCGTTTTTTTACATATACAGTAAAAACATACGGCTGAGCTTTCATGGAAGCCGACACAATATTAATCTAACAGACTTAAGCATCTGGCAGCTAAAGGAAATATTGTCATGCCATAACACAGTAATCAAGACCCAAGTATACTTAGTTTCCTGAAACCAAAGTAAATGTATCAAAAACTCCTTTCAGACACCTTGGTGAAAATAGACTATTTTCTCCTGCGCACATAATAATCAAGGAAACGCCTCGAAAATGTCTGTGCCAAGTGTGGCAAATTACATCAGGTCCAATTACTGAAGCCAAACACAAGACTCAAACCTGATTAGCTTGAAATAAAACATCCTTCTTAGCAAGGGTGCATTGAGTTTAAAAAAATAAATAAAAATGAATGAAAGTTAAAGCAGATGGTCTCCCGGATAGTAGTTACTGTAAAAGTCTACTGTTTGTATTTTTCCTCACTAACCTACCAGGGGATGTGTTGGTCTTTGAGTATTAATCCTCTGGTTTCATTTATTCTATTGAATAATATTTTTGTTATTTCTTGGAAACATTAGACTTTGTCCAAAAAAATGAACAGAGTGGGTTTATCACACCTCTGTTTTTCCTCTCACACAACCTAATGAGGTGACAATGATCTCACAAGACTTAGCATCTCTCAGTAAGTGTGTAAAATAGATATACTGTACATGTGTGCCTAGATTGTATATCCAAACCTGTTCAAAAGTAAGTACAGATAGTCACCGTTTACTTTTAAATTAGTTTTTCCTGTTTATGAGCTACATGACTGCAAAGATTATTTTAACATATATTTCTAATAACATTTTCATAAAGCTTAAAAAAAAAGAAGATAAACCCCTTCCAAATTGATGGTTTGTTTTGAATAATATAGGTAAAAGTTAGTACATCTTTTAGATTTTTTGTCATTGTTTCCACGTTGGGTAAATTTCACATTACTTACGTTCCCAATGAGAGGGGGTCCGAGAAAGGGTTGCTAGCTTACCTGGCACATAATGCAGGGTGTGGGTGTGGCTTTTTAAAATGGGTGTAATTTTGATACCACACTGTATAGAAGTAAAAGTAATACTAAACCCAAAATCAAAAAAATTATCATCAACTCTCACATGTGGTGGTATTTGGTTTATTTTTAGGCTTTTTTTCTTAACAGTATCATGTCTGCAGTCTCTGACCATCTCTTGTTTCATGTCTGCAGTCTCTGACCATACATTGTGTCATGTCTGCAGTCTCTAAACCATCTCTTGTATCGTGTCTGCAGTCTCTGATCATATATTGTGTCATGTCTGCAGTCTAACCATCTCTTGTATCATGTCTGCAGTCTCTAAACCATCTCTTGTATCGTGTCTGTAGTCTCTAAACCATCTCTTGTATCATGTCTGCAGTCTAGGCTGTGCTCCTCTCCTCCCTCTCCTCCTGTGCCTTTATTTGTTTATTTTAGACTATGGATAATGTAATGGTGACCACATACACTTTTTAGGGACAGTGTCTGGTCTACTCAAAATTATTAAATCTATAAAACGGTTGAATAGGCATAGTTTCCCTTCTGATCAATTTAGACTCCGTTTAGATTTGGATTCGATCATCGAAGTTGACTGGCTATCACAGGAAATTATCAAGCATTTTGCAGCGATCAACAGCACTGAGATACTTTATAAGGCTTACTATAGGGCTGGTTCCCACCGGGAATCACACATGAACATGTTGTGCGATTTCAGATCTTTCATTTTGAATAGGCTGAAATCATACCACACCACACGCACTACTTTTGGAAAATCACTGCAACCACATCACGTGGTTCCTCTGTATCATGCGATCTGGTGTGGGCAAACGCACTTCATTTGTGACATGCATTTCAGGGGGGGAATAACTTATTATTGACACCCGCTGCAGATCACAACTGCAGTGCATTTTGAACGTAGTGCTGGAGATGTTTCCCACACCGTGTTTTGGTGCGAACTGGTCCTTTAATTTGTGGTTGGAGGATGCTAAAAATAGGCAATTGAAGCGATAGTAAACCGCTGCAAAATTAAAACAAAAAACCTGTAACACAATGGCATAATGTGCTAGTATGCACCGCATACTAGAACAATATGAAATACTTACCTTAGAACAAAGCCCTTCTAGCGGCATGCTGTTACCACTGAGAGGGCTGACATTTTCCCCCCGGTCTCTCTTCTGGGTTTGCGGGCTGTGAGTGGCCGGAGCCACGATGATGTCACTCCCTAGCATGCGTGCAGGAGCCCTCAGTTTCGGCAGAGAGCTCTGAAGATCCTGTACGGTATGCCGGACCTTTAGAGTGCATGCGCCAGTGACGTCAGCGGCTGTATCCAGGGTGAATATCTCCTAAATAGTGCACGATTAGGAGATATTAATTTTACCTACAGGTAAGTTTTATTATAGGCATACCTGTAGGTAAAAATCACAAAGCGGGCTTTACTACCGCCTTGAGCTGCATCCCCACCAAACCGCACCACCCTTATCGGTAAGTTGCAGCACTGGGGTCTGCACTTCAAATTCCACTTAGGACACTATATTAATGGAGTTTGCATGTTCCCCCTGTACTGACGTGTTTACTTACACACTCATAAAGTGAGATGATGATGGCTCCTGTCCAAACTGCCCGTAGTGTGTATATGAGATGGGGGTCTTAGATTGCAAGCTCCTTGATAGCAAGGACTGATATTAATGTACTGTATGTGAAGCCCTGCATAAAAAGTATTGGTGTTCTATATATCTTCTTCCATTGTATGGGCAGCCTTGGCATGTTCATGGAGCCTCTGGTGGTAGGTAGCAGCATCACCATTCTCTTTATATGGCATCCATTGGTTACATAGTTACATAGTTAGTCAGGTTGAAAAAAGACACAAGTCCATAAAGTTCAACCATAAAAATAAATAAAATAATAATATCATAAAATCCCATATACACAATCCTATACCCACAAAGCATGATTCAATTTACTACAGCAGGGGAAAAAATCCTTCCTGATCCCCCGAGAGGAAATCGGATATTCCCCGGATCAACTTCACCTGTTTTTTTTTTTTTTTTACCTCTTCGAAATGGCGATGTCTGATTTAATCATTGATATCATTATAACACTGTCTTATAATTTCTTACAAAGGAACGTAACTTCTACAAAATGAGCACCCAGAACCTGGGAATGCCCTACGACTACCTGTCTGTGCTGCACTACGGCAAGTAAGTGCTTCAGTCATTTATCAAGTTCTAGGGAACAGGCTATCCAAAAATCTCAGGTACCCAGAACATGTCACTCATTGTTTTCCTGTAGATTTGCCTTTACCGATGATGCTGGGAAACCCACCCTGGAATCAGTAGAGGACCCTCATGCTGCGATTGGCCAGCGGGTTGGGTTGAGTTCTCTGGACGTCGTGAAGATGAACAAACTGGATGCAGTTAAGTTGAAAGAGAATGAAAAGAGTTGTATAAGCTTGAAATACTTAAAGGGTCAGTCCACCCAGAACCAAGACTTCAGTTTTTGGTACAGTAGATGCTGGGAGATAAACCTGAATGCTGAGTATTAAACACTTACTTTGGTCCAGCTTGGCACGGTGTAAATATGTATATCTCAGACCTGATGGATCACTGGGGAAGCTGACAATCGCTGAAATATTTGGTGCTACTACAGTGATAGCAGTAATCTTCGAGATCCTTCTGATACCTCGTACACACGACTGGTTTTCCCGTCTGAAAAACTGCGATGAGAGCTTTTGGCCGGGTATTCCGACCGTGTGTGTGTGCTCCATCGCAGTTTTTCTGACGGGAAAACTGCCGGAAAAAAAGAAGAGAGCAGGATCTTTTTTCCCCGTCAGGAAAAATCCTAGCGGGAAAACCGTTCATCTGTATGCTTTTCCGACGGGAAAAAAACCGCGCATGCTCGCGAGCATAGAACTTTATTTTGTCGGCTCATCGTAGTCTTTTACGTCACCGCGTTCTTGGCAGTCAAAAGTTCACCGGACTTTTGTGAGACCATGTGTATGCAAGGTAGGCTTGAGAGGAATTCCGTCGGGAAAACCGGTCGTGTGTATGAGGCTCTGTGCAAGCGGATTCCCCTCTGCACCCGGAACACCAGGGGTCACGCACTCAGCACCACCATCATTCATAGAACATCTCTTATTTTTTTGAATAAATGCAAAGAATTTTCCGATTGGACAAGGTGGAGATCATAATAGCACTGCTCCTCTCCACCTCATCCAATCAGAGAACACCTTATATTCATTTAAAAAATACAAGGTTTTCTATGAATGGTGAAAGGCAGAGTGAGTGCCCCCCTGTGGTCAGTGAGCAGAGTTCAGCTTTAAACCATCTGATAGCTTCTGTAGTCTACTGGTGATATCTCTCTGGTCACCTGCTGTGACCATTATTGGGGGTTTCCACTTTACCTGAAATTTTTTTAATTATTAATTTTATTTTATGGAGAATAAAAGAGGAGAAGCTTGGGAGTCGGGAGTCCCAATTATGGTTGGGAGATGACGCTGTTGGAGTAACCAAGACATTTATGAAGCCAGAGGCTGCCATGGCCCACCAGGATACTCTTATAACTAAAATATAATTTTAGGCTGGACTGATCCTTTAAAGTGACACTAAACTCTGATATAAAAATAGTTCTATTCAAATATGTATTCATAACTCAATAAAGTCTCCAAAATCCTTTTATTTTACTGCTGTAAAATACTGGAACTGTAAAGGTGAATAGAAGCAGCTGCTGCTCATAAATGTTGTGCTGCTCACCCCCATCTACCTTCTTCTTACATTCATAGAACTCGTCTTCCCGCCATCACCAATGCCTTGTATTCTGGGAATGTCATCCATCTGCTCCTGATCCATTCACAGAATATTTTGAAGAAGAAGCCTTGTGTATATTTCTGGACAGACCTCACAAATGCACTTCTGGAAGAATGGTCAAACGTTCCCATAGACACACTCCTAAACCTTGTGGACAGCTTTCCTAGAACAGTTGAAGCTGTTATAGCTGCAAAGGGTGGACCAACTCAATATTGAACCCTACGGACTAAGACTGGGATGCCATTAAAGTTCATGTGTGTGTAAAGGCAGGCGTCCTAATAATTTTGGTAATATGACGTATTTTCCTTTCTTCTTCTCTTACTGATGATGGAAACATGTGCCAATATCTTGGGAAAAGCAGGCTCTTTGGTTTTGCCACCTATAGGCACAAACCTACTCTGCGTATTATTAAATCTGGCCCTGGTCATGTGACTTGATTGGCCCTAAAAGTTGATACAAGACAGGGCTTCATCATTCATGTCTGCCTTGGACAACCTAACCTGCTAGTGCCAAACTCATAGGACTTTGTTATGAGGGGTGCATAGGAAGTTACCATAAGAAGACATCTAGTTTAAAGTGGAATTCCAAATAAGATTGGAGGATTCCCCTTCCAGGGTTCTGAGTTTTACTGTTTCCTAGGCACTGCACCTAACAATCTGTAATAATTATTGTTTGCTATAAGGATCCTTATTTTCAGAACAGAGAGACCCTAAAATAACAGACATACAGCCGATAACTACTTTTATGGGAAATGACATGCTTTGTACTGTAGTTTACTGAAATGAGCCTTAATATTTCATCTACAGCTGCTCACCCGTACTGATACTTCTGTCACATTAGGACCAGTGATTGTGTCCGTACAGCCGCTGCGTCCTCATAGGCTTAAATGGACGACCTGCACACAGCAGCTGCTGGCTAGGGAGGTAAAAACAAATGGCCCGTCCCCCGTGTACAGGACTCAGCGTCTGTGAATGAGGCCTCAGTAATCTTTTTTTTTTTTTTTATTTTGTAACTGTAAGGGACAGTCTTGGCTCTGATCACAATTTAATATTCTTACTTTGATCACTAAAGACTTTAATCATCTTTAATGACAGATTATATTATGGAATATTGCAACTCTGACCGCATCTATGAAAAAAATAAGAAAACAGCCCACATCTCTCTGTTCATATTACTGGGGTATTAGTATCAGAATAAAATTGTTCTTCCTAATCCTAAGCCGACCACTATGTAGGCAATAGATGAAAATTGTTCAGGTATATTAAAGTGGACAAATCAGTGTTTTTTTCTCTGTAAAAAAAAATGCACTCGGTCCTTCGGCTTCAGGCCTCATGCCCACGGACGTTTTTACAGCCGCGTTTTTTACAGCTTAAAAACGCCTGTCCATGTTAGTCTATAGCTTCATGCCCACCTAGAGGTTTTTGAGCTGCAAATAGCATAAGCGTTTTTAAGCTGTAAAAAAAAACCAGGACCAGTGCGTTCCTCAGCGTCGGAGTTAGGCAGAAAAAAACGCTGTAGGGGTTCAGTTGCTTCTGACCAGCCAGCAAGGTTAAAGTTCAATGCAGGAAATAGACTTTAGCGACCGCCGCAGATCTGGAGACATTAAATTGACACAGGAAAGCTTTTGCAATGTGCCCAAATGATGTCTGGTTTAATCAGCTTAACATCTCGGTATTTATGCCGGTCTTAGGGGACAAAGGTGGGGATGGGAGGAGTCTACATGATACAAATTCAGGTTAATAATTTCCTATTAGCTAGTACGTGTTACAAGTTCAGGTAATATTCCGCTGATGAAATACAAATGTTACATGGATGTGAATTTTACCATATGTGACTTAAATGTATACTTTCTGTGTTTACACAGTTGTGTAGAACTATAATTAACGTATCTTTAAACAAACATGAGCTAGGGCAAAGTCCATAGATATGGTATATGCCTAAATGATCATAAAAACCTTTACACAGAAATAAGTACATTTCAAACAAAACCTTTTCTTTAACTCATGACATGGCGTCCTGAACTCAAAATGGAGGTTGTCATGCCAAGTTACCTTTACAATCCTCTCTTTGAGACAAAATATGTCTCACAGTTATATAATCTTTCTTCTATCATAATAATAGTTATGGCTGCGCTTCTCAACCATGTCAGTATTCCTACTCCAGAACTTAGGTTTGCAAAAAGGATCCCATGTCTTGGCAATGTTTTCTAGCTTCATCTTGTAATTTGCTTACTTCCTTTCGGTGTTGTGCAATTATATCATAATAATCTGGTACCTTTAATACTAGTGTTATGAAACCAGGTACAACACATAATCTTCTGTTTTCTCACATAACCCAGTTAAAGCAGCACTCATGCTTTCTATGGCTAACTCGTGTAGTTCTAATCGTTTTTTAATTGCTCTAGTTTCTATATTTAATTTAGTAATATCATCAGAATTCTTTTCCATTATTTCATCAATGATTGCAGTGTAATTATTCAACCTTTTCATTAAGTCTATTTGGATAGATATATATGTATATCTCAACATTATCAGACCCCTATGGCCAGGTCACTACCATATCTTCTCTACTTAGTATGATACCAGAGGGTCCACAGTACTACTTCACATCTATGTGGAGTAAAGCTCTTCTTAGGGTGTATGTGGGTGTATGTGTATATCTTTACTCATTCATATCACCCATCTTGGCATCATACAAATCTGCTAATCTGAGAATCTGATAACACTCTATCTCTTCCCTGGGGTCATCTTCCTCAGTACTAATTATTGTATTTCACATTTATGATATTTAAAGGGTACAGCCATGAGAGGAATACTAACGGTGGAGGGGTGTAATTTGACTACATATCCAACATTTTCATATCCTGATTTCTGTGCATAGGCATATTTAAACTTCAATAATAACATTTTATCTGTATTAATTTCTGAGTTTTCATTTCTCTTGTGTCTGCCATGTGTATTATTCATATTAATATTCTGTTGTGGAGTTTTAGAGGCTCCACAAATACTCTTTATGTGTCCCAAATCTTCAGGATGATAAATACAGTTAGTTATCAGCCAAGTTGGCAAAAACATGATCAGGGCAGCCCAGCATAAGAGGCACAAGGCTTTCCCAGAAGTCCGTGGTGAAATAAGCAACGGCATTTTGTTCAGAGCCTTGACCAACTGCTTCACTCAATTTTCCTTGGCTTGCTTCTTAGGTGTTTGGTTCACCTTCTTCACACGACTGGCATGGATCCAAGCCTGTTGTCCCTCTACCAGAATAGTTGTTCGGGTAACCGCAATCACTGTAGTCGGGGGTCCAAATGGGTACTCTTCCTTCTTGGTATGCTTCAGTTGCTGGACCACTACGACATCTCCCACTTGGAAGGAATGAGTTGGTTCCTGCGAAAAAATAAGAGAGGTGCGAGCAACATTCCTTTCAACTTGATCTAAGGTTTCAATACTTTTTTTTACATATTCTTTCTGAATAAGATCTAGGTCCTCTCTTTCCAACATAAGTTGCTGTCTGGCCCATGGGGTGGGGAATGGCCTACCCATTAAAACTTCAAAAGGGGAGTATCCTGTCTTTCTAGAGGGTGTCATTCTTACCTCGGCTAGTACAGCTGGTAGGACCTTCTTCCAATTTGCATACGTACCTCCAGTGGCTTTCCTGATCTTATCTTTAATGGTTCTGTTCATCCTTTCCACTATACCTGAACTCTGGGGGTGGTAAGGAATATGAAACTTCCATTCTATTTTCAGTGTTTGGCCACAAATGCAGGACCATTATCTGAGTTGATCTGAAGCGGGCATCCCCATCTGGGAATGATTTCCTGTGTGAGAATTCTTACTACTGTTTGTGCATCTTCCTGTTGTTACAAACACTTCTATCCATCTTGAGAACATGTCCACTATTACTAGCAAATATTCCGTTCTTTTACCTAGTTTGGGCATGTGTGTAAAATCAATTTGTAAATGAGTGAATGGTGTAGATGGATATATCAGATGTTCATGTTTTGCCTTGTGAGGGTTCCTGGGATTATTCCGAATGCATGTGATGCATCTGGAAACATATGCCTTAACCAGAGAGGGAAGACCTGGAATGTAAAAATCCTTATCCAAAAGTTCACATGTGACTTTCCACCCTATGTGACCTATCCCATGGTATTGTGAAATAGAAATGGGTGCGCTGGCTACAGGGATACATAATCTCCCCTCTTGGCAGACAAGGCCAGTTTCTGGGCTTGTCTGCACACCTAATTGAGTTCCATTGTTGGATGTCTTTGTCCGTAGCATATGTTTGGAATTCATGCAATGTTTTATCTAGGAGTAAGATTTCAGGTGAGAGCAATGGCATTTGGATGTCTGCTGGCTGTGTGGATGCTGCCTCTCTTGCTGCTTTGTCAGCTAAAGCATTTCCTTTGGCTATGTCATCCTGTTGCCCTGTATGTGTCCTACAGTGTAGTGTGATTACATGTCCTAGAGTGAATGATGTAGCCATTTCCACCACCATCGCACAGGATACCAAAGCTCTGAGACACGTCAGCATGCCCTGCACTGGCATAGGCACAACCCTTGGGGAAAAATGATAGGGCGCAGTTTGCCTCCCATGTTTTTGCGCTAGGACTCCCGTCATGGTTTTACAGTTGTCCCTAGCAAATAGGTAAAACCCTTTGCTATACTCAGTGACCAAGACCAGGAGCTGTTATCATAGATGTTTTGAGGTATACGCAAGCATTGTACATTTCATCATTGCATTTTATACAATCTGGTATGTCAGTACCTGTGGTTTGTCTCAAGAGATTATCATAGTAGGAACAGTCAGGTAACTAATCATGCCAAGAAAGGACAGCATATCCTTCTTGGTCTGTGGGGGGGGGGCTAGACCCACGGAGAGCCGCAGCTCATGACTGACTTTCCTTTCACCTTTTGTGAGTACAAAACCAAGGCATTCAACAGATTCCTGACACTTATTGAAGTTTCTTTTTGGAAACTTTATGACCATTATCTGCCAAACAATGTAGCAGATCTGAACCATTCTCTTTGCAAGCAACCTGGCTTGGGTTACACATCAATCAACATATTGGAGTAGGACAGAACGATGGCAGGGAGTCCAGGACCGCATTGTGGCCTGGAGCACAACTGAGTAGACTACAGGGTCAACATAACCCATGACACCTTGTCATCTGGCAAAAAAAAATTGTTTTTAAAAAACAGAAAGCAAGGATTGACTGTGTCTCCTCATCCACAAGGACGCTAAAAAATACATTTGTTAAATCAATCATAGTAAAATACTCTGCATCGGGTGGTATGGAGGTAAGGAGTGATGGCACATCAGGCACTACAGGCGCACACCAGGTTATTTACAGCTCGAAGGTCTTGAACAAATCCATAACTGCCATCCTGCCTGATACTCACTGCTTTCTCTTTCCCATTACATTTAAACATCCTGCTGCTTCTCTCTGTATTAAAGTTTCCTGAAATTGGTCAATTGTTTGTGTGGTCCATTCAGATATAATCTGTTTGACCATCAAGGCGAACTGGGGTTTTAGATTATTCATATAAGTTTGAATAAACAAAGCTCCCACATCAGTAGCTGCAGCTAATCCAGCTTCTGTTGTCCAATTTTCATGAAACCTTTTCCAGAACTCAACTACAGATTCTTCTGACTTTTGTTTGCATGCTATGGCAGTAGGAAGGGAACTTTTATTTTTAAATACTTTCATCATTTCAGCCTTTAATTCCATCCACATAGTGTTACTACCTGCTACTGTGTTTAACCCATATGCTCCCGCATTACCAGTGTCAATAGTGTTTATACTTGGAACATTTGCTCCAGGAACTGGTGTATCCTATAATGCCATCAATGATAAGGCGCATGTCTTCCTGTGTGTAATTTCTACCCTTACATGCCTTTTTTCAGTAAGTTAAAGTACCTCCTGCTGAGGCATTGGGTTTGGGGCAATGTTTCACTATCCTGTCAATGTCCTCAACGTCTATTACTTTTTTCAATATTTCATTTCCAATGGTCATGAAAGGCGCTTGAAGGTTAGTGTTCCTATATACAGTTCCACTCTTTGTTTTAGGGGGACTAAGTGTTTTACCCACTACAGCGTTTTCCTGTTCTACCTCCTGCTCTTGGCCAGGTGATGAAACTACCCCTCCTATAGCTCCCTGATCTTCTTCTGGTTCAGCTACCTTGACTCTAGCTTCCTGTCCTTGCCTCTGTAGGCGCTGTCTATCTTGTTGCGGAGCGGGAGGGATCTGCTGTTGTCTGATTTCATGATGTAGAGCCAGAAGATCAATATCTTCCTCTCTTAAATTTGGATAGACATGTACATATGAGGGTGGAGGAGGACTGACTACTGGCGGAGGTGGAGCTGTTGGGTCAGGGACAACTCTCTTTTTATCGGCTTCTTCTCTATGTTTCTGGTCATAATCTTCCTTACTTAAACATTTGGTGGGCTTTTTCTGCTTCTTTTTTGTTCCTCTGAAACCAATATAGGGGAATATTTTAACCAATTCTCTCCTCCCTTTTCCATATAATCCATATCCTATGTGAAATTCATCATTACTACTATCCCGGGGAAAGGGGTCTATACTGTGTATGGCTCTGGTCTATCCCACTAAATTTTAAACTCATGGGACTATAAATTCATAATCAGTACCACAAATTCTGGCTACAAAATCCTTACACGTTTCTCCTGGGTTGGGAAGAGGGGGAGGATATTCTTTACCTTGTTTCTGACCCATATTGACAGTGGGAGACGACTGTTTTACCACGCAGTCTTCTGATCCACACAACAAATTATTCTTAATACTTCTATTATCTTAACACTTCTATGCGACAGAAAGAAAAAAGCAAAGGTTTTGGGGTCACTGGAGTCTACCTCCTCATTAACCACTTCATATTCCTTGCCAAAAGGAATGTATCTATCATATTCCTTGCCAAAAGGAATGTATCTATCATATTCCTTGCCAAAAGGACTGTATCTATATGCAGTACTGCTTATCTTTTGTGAGTTTACCAAAAACTCAATATTAACCTCCTGGCGTGGTTCTTATCCCCTACTAATTTATGGAACTAAAAGCTTTTAATCAGAGCTGAGGTAAGAAAATATTTAGTCAATAAAGACAAAAAAAATCCTTACCTCAGATGATGATGTGCTTATCCCAGAGGTGCCTCCAGTTTTGTAGGGGTTCAGTTGCTTCTGACCAGCCAGCAAGGTTAAAGTTCAATGCAGGAAATAGACTTTAGCGACCGCCGCAGATCTGGAGACATTAAATTGACACAGGAAAGCTTTTGCAATGTGCCCAAATGATGTCTGGTTTAATCAGCTTAACATCTCGGTATTTATGCCGGTCTTAGGGGACAAAGGTGGGGATGGGAGGAGTTTACATGATACAAATTCAGGTTAATAATTTCCTATTAGCTAGTACGTGTTACAAGTTCAGGTAATATTCCGCTGATGAAATACAAATGTTACATGGATGTGAATTTTACCATATGTGACTTAAATGTATACTTTCTGTGTTTACACAGTTGTGTAGAACTATAATTAACGTATCTTTAAACAAACATGAGCTAGGGCAAAGTCCATAGATATGGTATATGCCTAAATGATCATAAAAACCTTTACACAGAAATAAGTACATTTCAAACAAAACCTTTTCTTTAACTCATGACATGGCGTCCTGAACTCAAAATGGAGGTTGTCATGCCAAGTTACCTTTACAAACGCGAGCGTCCAAAAACGCGCACAAACGCGCACTAACGCGCGGTCGCGTTTTTTTAGCTCCGACGTGTTTTTTTTTTTTTAATTTACAATAACAAAGACAGGCGTTTTTAAGCTGTTAAAAACGCAGCTGTTAAAAACGTCTGTGGGCATGAAGCCTCAGAGTTATGTTGGTCATACACTATTTTTGGTGAAAATTCTCCTCAGTACATTTTATGAGTTGACAATAGTTCAAAAAAGTTTGCTTTTAAATTTCATTTTTAACAAAACCCACATTCACGGTTAGATTTTTATTTCTTTGAGAGAAATATTCCATCCTGAGATCACTGCAGTGAGTTTATTTATTTTGGTGCCCCGTGTGAGGAACGAACACTGCAGTGAATTTTACCCCAGTAATACATTTAAAAATAAAAGAAAAGAAAAAAAAATGTTCCTAAAATTAAAATTTTCTAATTAAATTCTACTATTGTATGGTCAGCCTAAGCCTATTGATCAACCTGGGTACAACCAGCCTGCCGGATTCGCAATAGCCACCAATCACTGTTTTCTCCCAGCGGGGACAGCTTTCCTCACCCCCCACCTAGAGAAGACAATTGCTCGGCAGGAGGGATTCAGCACTGTCCGTGGTGATGGGGGAATCGGGCAAATTTCTTTCATGCAAACCGTGGTTGCAGGAAATAAATTTGCAAAGTCTATGGCCATCCTAAGGCTACTTTCACACTGAGGCGGTTTAGCGCTAAAAATAGCACCTGTAAAGCGCCTCTTCTGTCACTCCAGTATGAAAGCTCGAGGGCTTTCACACTGGAGAAGTGCGGTTGGGGAACGTTAAAAAAAAGTCCTGCAAGCAGCATCTTTGAGGCGCTTTAGGAGAGGTGTACACACCGCTTCTAAAGCGCCCTTGCCCATTGAAATCAATGGGCAGCGCCCGCAAAGCGTAAATCCTGCAATAATGCAAATTATGCATCTACTGAAAATAAATTGGGAGAGATTTATTAATTCTGTCACATAGGAAGGCAATGCTAATCAGACACAGGGAGACAGATTATGTGACAGATTTATTACCAGGTTACAGCCTGAGTCATGAATTCCTCTCTCAGCCGCTCTAAAATAGGAACCACAGAATGTTGGGGGCCACAAAACAAAAACCAGAAAACTGGGCCCCTTTATGTCACCCCTTTAAAAGTCAATTATTTCCTAGCAAAGCATTATGGTGACTTTTTTGTCTGTCTTAAGCCTCGTACACACGACCGAGTTTCTCATCCAAAACCGACAAGAAAAGTGCAGAGAGAGCTTTATTGTCAAGAAAACAGTTTGTGTGTATGGTTTTACGACGAGAAAACTGCCGTAAATCTCGACGAGAAAAATAGAGAACCTGCTCTCTATTTTCTCGTCCGGATTCTAGATTTTCTCGTCGTGTTTCTCGTCGGCCTGTTTTGCGACGAGAAAATGGTTCGTGTGTATGCTTTTACGACTCTTCAAAAAGCGCGCATGCTCAGAATCAAGTATGAGACGGGAGCGCATCTTCTGGTAAAACAAGCCTTCGTAATGGAGATAGCACATTTGTCACGCTGTAAATTATTGCATCGTTTAAATGTTGTGCATTTAAATCTTCTTTAGAATGTTACAATAATGAAAACTAATGAACTTGTTTTGCTGCTGATATTCACACAGAGTTCAGACTATCTATTTTAAATCTTTTTCATGCTGATCTTAAGAAGATTTAGCTGTATTATATCGTGCAAGATCTTCTGAATATTTTTATGTTTAAAATTTTTAGGACAGGTGTTAATTTTAATTTGTGTTTTTTTTGATAGTGATCTCCATGATTTTATTTTTGATTTTTGTTGTGTCAAGTTTACACCATAATTTTTTTTAGAACACCTTTAATGATATTTTTTGTGTTATCTGTCCCTTTTCTTTTTTTGGTTCAAATGTATCTGCTTTCTCCAAAGGTAAATAAATAATTATTATAAAAACACACAGTCAAGTATGAACTTGAACAAAAAAAACATTTATTCAGGTATAGAACAAAATAAATAGAAGGCAGCGCTGGAGAACCTGCTTCCATTTGTGCATCCCTGGGACCCCAGAGCACACATCAACCCTGTGTGGACACTAAAATTGGGAGCTTGAGAAGCACAACAGTTGTGAGCACAATCTGATGCTGGCCTCCCAGAGGTCAGGAACAGCAGCAGGTGATATACATGTCCCAAGTCTGTGGTACTACAACAGGCTGCCTTCTGTCCGACCACATTGAAGCAATCACTTCCTGGTCTTCCTGGCAGCCTTCCCTGCAGCCTTCTCTGCAGCCTTCCTTCTGCGTGTGGCTGGAGGCTGGGCCACTGGAGGGGTACTTCTGTCAGGAGGAGGAGAAGGAGGTGGAGGAGAAGGGGGTGGCGGAGAAGAAGAAGGTGGAGGAGGAGGAGGAGGTTGAGGTTGGGAAAGCTGGGCGACCTCACATATGGCCGTATTGGGGGTAATTCTATCCATCACCCCCTTGTTCAGCAAGGTGATGAGCAGGGGCTCGCATAGGAGGTATTGCTCCATGCTCATCACCTTGAACTTGGCCTCAACTAGGCCAGCAATGGCCTCTTCAGGGGATGTGGGCTCCTGGAGGGTGGCATGTGCCTCTCTAATAAGGGCCATTGCTGCCTCACTTGTGCTCCTGTCCCTCCTGCTTCTTTTAGGAAGGCGGATGGAAGGCACCTGTGATCTTGTGCTGCTACTCGGGTCGGCCACCTCCTGTCTGCCACTGGGCCCAGCCACCTCCTGGCTGACAGTGGGCCCTGCCACCTCCTGGCTCACAGTGGGCCCTGCCTCCTCCTGCCTGACAGTTTCCAGACCCTCCTCCTGGCTGATTTCATCCTGTGTATGAAAAAGGGACATAGTTTTATTTTTTGGTTTATTCTTTTCACACAAATTTGAGATCATGAATGTAGCAAATTGAATGTAAATCAAGAGAAAAGACAATTCATTTTATGACCACATCAGATTTCATTTTTTCCCCCCAATTTATGGCAGACTAATGTCTATAGATATTGATTTCACTTTTGTATCCCAATTTTTTGGGGAATTTACATATTGGCTTATTTTTCCGGGATTAATTTTCTCACAATACATTTTCATTAAATACTATACCTGGCTCCAGATGTCCAAATCAGCTTCTTCCAGGATGGCTGCCTCCTCTTGCTCCAGAGAAGGCTCAGGTTGGCTGCAGGGAAGTGTGGGGGGAAGACTGGACAGTGATGGCCTTGCCTCAATGTGGTCATCCAGAAAGGACATCCTGCTGTAGTACCACAAATTCGGGACATACACATCATCTGCTGCTGCTCCTGACCTCTGAGAAGCCAGGACCTTAGAGCGTTCAGTCCTGTATGTGCCTCTCAAGCTCCCAATTTTAGTGACCACCTGTTTTGCTGTTGCTGTGGGCACCTTAGTCTGCACAAATGGGAGCAGGGTCTCCAGCGCTGCTTTCCCTTCACCTTTTTTGCAAAGTCTGGGGTTTTTGGTTTCCCACAGAGCGGGCAGCTCCCTTACCCGGTCTATAAATTACGCAAGGAATTCCTTATCACTAATAAACACATTCATTTTTTTTCTGCAAGCCAAAAATAATGACAAAAAAATTATGTCAGTCACACAGTCTAACCTCCTGTAAATCTTATTCACCATATATATCCTCCAACATTCTCTAGACAGTATATGCCACCAATTTCACAAAGTCTCAAAATCACATACCTTTGTTCGCACGTCCATCACTTTTACTCCTCTCTCCGCACACCGAACGTAGTATAGTCACATGTGTGTTTGCTATATATACACACCACGCATGCGTAAAACTACGCACACGTCGCCCGCCCATGACGTTCAAAGTAACATTTTTTCCCCGCCCCTTCTCTTTCGGCGCGCAGACAGATATGGCGGATTTACAGCAGGTGTCTGCTAATTCCTCAAATAACAAGGAGGAGACAAGCCCGGAGACTGAGGAAACGTCACGATCAAGGAGGAGATTCAAGGCATCTAATATGTCTTACGCGGAGATGGCGGAGATGGTGGACATATTGCAAAAGTCGGATTATGACGCAAAGCATGGGCCGTATAGCAAACCTAATCGAAGGAAGGTCAAAATCATGAAGAAAGTCGTGAAGAGTCTGAAGAAGAATTTCGGGGTGAAACGCTCAAATGAGCAGCTCAGAAAGAGGCGGTCTGACCTCAAACTGAGGGAGCCGGAGCAGTTAAGGAGCATTAAGAGAATGCTTGAAAAAGTAAGTACTTTTTTCACTGTTTTCCTATTTTTGTATTTCACAACTTGCATGTTGCTCCATGTTATTGCATTTTTCTATTGTCCCTTACAAAATGTCATTGTTTGAACTTGGTTTAGCACAGTAATCGTTCGTTACAGACACACCGTTTGGCCACTATGCACAATTTTTTTAGATTTTACAGGGTTCAAATAATTTACACAGCTGCCTGTTTTTATTCAATAGTTGTTATTACATTGTTTGCTAGATGATGTGTTTGTAAAGAGAATGAAATGCAAACTTTAATCAGTGTAAAGGAGAGGACACTCAGCAGCTGGTTCCACATCTGTACTTTTGAGCACTATAGTGTGGGCCACCAGAACCTCCATTTTTTGGGTGACACACACAGGTGCATCAGTGCATTTTTGGGGTGCCTCCATGTGTAAAAAATGTCAGCCAAAGGTGAATAGTCAAGAATATATTTTTTCAAAATAATGTCTTCATCTTGAAATCCCGCCCAAACAGACACTTGTCCCCCACTTCCAAACAATGTATCATGTTTTTATTTTTCAAAAAATAATTATGTGTGATAACTATACCTTTTGTTTGATTCTCATAGGGGAGAGAAGACTGGGAGGAGAACACTCCGGGGAGCACAAGAAACTCACAGCTTCTAAACAATCCCAACCTCACCAAGACCCACAACCTGAGGGTGTTGAGGAAGTTGAAGAGGTGGAGGAAGGAGAAGTGCAGGAAGGTGAAGTGGATGACGTGGTGGAACTGGTCACCACAACAGGTCAGTATCTGTCACCACAGCTTCAGGTAAGAGATGTAGGCCTGCAGAGTTATAATTCATTTTATTTATTTTTATAGGGGATGAAAATGATGTGGTGAAAGAAAGTACACGTTTCTCTGCTGACAGTGCCCTACGAATCATACAGCAAGTGATGGAATGTAGTACAGAACTGGACAGAATTAAGCAAAGAATTATTGTGATGGATCAAACCTTTAAGGACATCCTAGATGTTTTGGGGAGAATTGAATAAGGCAACAAAACCCCAATTTTTTTTGGAGATTGTTCTTCACCATTTTTTAAACTTTTAGACAGTCAATCAAGCCAAAATTTGAATATGCACACAGTGTGTCAACATGTGCCATATGCCATCAGGGGATATCCATGTACGGGTTTTGGGGGTGCAACCCCTTCCTCGTATCTCAAGTAGGTGAAATGAAGAAGGGGATGCACCCCCAAAACACGTCCATTGATCACCCCTGATGGCAGATAGCACATGATGACAATAGGGATCAGGAGTCTAAAATCCCTATTGGAAATGACTTCAAATTGTGTGCATCTTCAAATTTTGGCTTGGTCACGGGTGCCAATACCCCATATTAGGACGGCCAGATAGAGAGACATATTTTGTGTAATTGAATGTCTCATATTGCCAAGAGGTATTCAATGTTGTAGTTTGTTGAATGCTACTGATGGTTTTGTATTTTCTTAAAAAAAAAAAAGGCCGGTTTCTGGCCAGCCAAAAAATAATATATACATACTGTTCTATTTACCATGTGTGTGAATGTGCACAGAGTAAAATGTTTGAACAACAACAAAGTGTAGCTTCTTTTTCAAATACGCTATAACCTTATTTGTGTATTTTTTTGGTGTTACTAGTGAAATGGTTGGTATTTACTAAAGGAAAATACACTTGGCACTACAAATGCACTAAGACAAACTAGGAGACAGGAAAAAAAAAAGTTTAAAGATTTAATCAGATTTTAATTTTGTTCTTTCTCCAAGCATATTTAGACATGGCCTGGCATAGGAATTGCCCCCCTACCCGTGAAATATTCCAGATATTTCTGACGAACCTCACGGGCATTTTGGGGGGGCAAGCCAGAACGGCCAGATTCTAGGCCCGCAAGGGTATTGCCAGATGAAAGTCCTGCCTCAGGCAATATTGAGGCCATATAATTTGGTGATTTTCGGATCAGAAAGTTATGCAGCACACAGCAGCAGAAAACAACATAGTTAATCTTGTACTCCGCCAAGTGAATTGGAGTCGTGAAAAGGCGGAACCGGCTGGCCATTATCCCAAAGGCATTTTCTACGACTCATCGGGCCCTGGCCAGCCGGTAGTTGAACACCCTCTTCTCCGGGGTGAGGGTCCTCTGGGGAAATGGCCTCATGAGGTGCGGACCCAGTCCGAAGGCTTCATCAGCCAAAAAAACAAAGGGGAGTCCTTCAACATTCCCTGCATCCGGTGGCAATGCAAGGTCATCACTCTGGAGACGGAGGGCAAACTCCGTCTGGCTGAAGGATCCCCCATCGGACATCCGGCCATTCTTCCCCACATCCACATAGAGGAATTCATACCGTGCTGACACCACCGCCATCAGCACAATGCTATGAAACCCCTTGTAGTTGTAGAAGTAGGACCCAGAACGGGGTGGCGGCACGATGCGGACGTGCTTCCCGTCAATGGCTCCACCGCAGTTGGGGAAGTCCCACCGCGTGGCAAACTCCGATGCCACAGTCTGCCATTCCTGTGGCGTGGAAGGAAGCTGTGGAGTCAAACAAGATAAAAAAAATTAGTACTTTTGCACATAACATTGCAAGCAGATTATACTAAAATACATTCTAGCCCAACATCAATCTAAGTTTCCGTTTAATGTGTTTGTAAAAAGTATAAATGGAAGCCTTAAGTATCAAATTTGGGGGGGGGGGGGCTAGATGTGTTTGGCCACAGGATAGCATTGCAGTGGCGGTGCGTCCAGAGTGGGCGCTGGAGCGCTGCCCCCTCTCTCCTGCGCCCGTCACTCAGAACAATACATAGGTTCATGCCTTGCATTAACCTATGTATTGTCAATGCCGCCCACTATTCAGGTGGATGGTCCCCTGTTGAGCGACGGCCATATGAATAACAGCGGCAGTTTTTTTAGGGGAAATTGCCTATCAGAGCCAGCGGGTCAAATAGGCTTGGGGATTACAGCCATAAAAGTTAACCAGGGGACGCAGGGGGGGTGCATTCCTTGGGTAAACGCTGACAGGCTCCTCTGCCAATCATGTTCACCAAGTCTGTTTAACGGTAACCTGATTGGCTGATGCAACATCGAGGGCAGGAGAAGACATCAAGGAGAGAAGAAGGATGGCGCTGACCAGAAGAAGGTAAGTGCAGGGCTGGGGGCGAACTGGCTGCATTGGAGGGGGCAAACTGGCTGCATTGGAGGGGGCAAACTGGCTGCATTGGAGGGGCAAACTGGCTGCATTGGAGGGGCAAACTGGCTGCATTGGAGGGGCAAACTGGCTGCATTGGAGGGGGCAAACTGGCTGCATTGGAGGGGGCAAACTGGCTGCATTGGAGGGGGCAAACTGGCTGCATTGGAGGGGGCAAACTGGCTGCATTGGAGGGGGCAAACTGGCTGCATTGGAGGGGGCAAACTGGCTGCATTGGAGGGGGCAACTGGTGGCGTTTAATAGGCACAGTCGCAAAAATGGAGGAAAATTCTAGATAACATTTTGGGGTGTCCCCCCAAACATTTTGAGCAGTAGTCGCCACTGCTGGAAAGGTTAGTGAAGTGAAATATGCATGGAGGAGAAAAAAGAGGCATTTCTAAACTTCCAGCATGCATGAGGACAAAGGGGACATTCTCAGCATATTACAATCATGGTAATTAGGGAAGGATGAAAGAAATACAATACATTAGCATTAGTGATGAGCCGAACACCCCCGGGTTCGGTTCGCACCAGAACCCGCGAACGGACCGAAAGTTTGCACGAACTTTAGAACCCTATTAAATACAATGGATGCGAACGTTCGAAATCTAAAGTGCTAATTATAATGACTATTATGCATGTTATTGTCCTAAAAAGGGTTTGGGAACCCGGGTTCTGCACCAGGGGACATGTATCAATGCAAAAAGAAGTTTTAAAAACGGCCGTTTTTCTGGAGCAGTCATTTTAATGATGCATAAAGTGAAAAAAAAAAAAGTCAAATATTCCTTTAAATATCGTACCTGGGGGGTGTCTAAAGTATGCCTGTGAAGTGCCACGTGTTTAGAACTGTCCCTGCACAAAATTACATTTCTAAAGGAAAAAAAGCCATTTAACCACTTAACGACCGCTCACTGTATATATACGTCGGCAGAATGGCACCGACAGGCACAATCACGTAGAGTGTACGTGATTGCCTTTGTATAGTTGGGGGGTCCAATCGGACCCCCCTCCTATACAGTGAGCGGTGGCTAAGTGTCCGGGAGCGTTCCGGGATGAGGGGGCAGCCATTCGTTTCTGGCCACCCCCTCGCGATCGCTCCCGGCGAATGGAAATGCCCCCTCTGTCTGTGTCAGACAGAGGGAGCAGGAGGAAGTGATGTCATCTCTGGTGCGGCGCTCACATATACCGAGCGCCGTACAAGAGAAGACATCAGGTCAGTGCACACTACACTGACACCAGGACACATAGGGACATAAATCGCCCCCCCAGACACCCCCCAGATCACCCCCCCAGTCACAGTGTCACTGATTGCAGTGACCATTTATTTAGTGATCACTGCAATCAGTGACATTTGTGACTGTAAAAGTGTCACCAAAGTTTAGTCTTAGGTCCAGTGTAGCCCCCTAACCCCCCCTAATAAAGGTTTAACCCCCTGATCACCCCCCAGATAACCCTTTCACCCCTATCACCACTGTCGCTAAGCGATCATTTTTCTGATCGCTGTCTTAGTTTCAGTGATGCCGATCGGCAGCCAGTAATTTTTTTTAGGTTCGCCGCATGTTTTTATAGCGTCAGGTACCCCAATATATTATCTAATAAAGGTTTAACCCCCTTGATCGCCCCCCAGGTAACCCTTTCACCCCCTATCACCACTGTCACTAAGCGATCGTTTTTCTAAACGCTGTCTTAGTGTCTGTGATGCAGATCGGTAGCCGGTAATTTTTTTTAGGTTCGCCGCAGGTTTTTATAGCGTCAGGTACCCCAATATATTATCTAATAAAGGTTTAACCCCCTTGATCGCCCCCAGGTAACCCTTTCACCCCCTATCACCACTGTCGCTAAGCAATTGTTTTTCTAAACGCTGTCTTAGTGTCGGTGATGCAGATCGTAGCCAGTAATTTTTTTTAGGTTCGCCGCATGTTTTTATAGCGTCAGGTACCCCAATATATTATCTAATAAAGGTTTAACCCCCTTGATTGCCCCCCAGGTAACCCTTTCACCCCCATCACCACTGCCGCTAAGCAATCGTTTTTCTAAACGCTGTCTTAGTGTCGGTGATGCAGATCGGTAGCCAGTAATTTTTTTTAGGTTCGCCGCATGTTTTTATAGCGTCAGGTACCCCAATATATTATCTAATAAAGGTTTAACCCCCTTGATCGCCCCCCAGGTAACCCTTTCACCCCCATCACCACTGTCGCTAAGCGATAGTTTTTCTAAACGCTGTCTTAGTGTCGGTGATGCAGATCGGTAGCTGGTAATTTTTTTTAGGTTCGCCGCAGGTTTTTATAGCGTCAGGTACCCCCATATATTATCTAATAAAGGTTTTAACCCCCTGATTGCCCCTAGTTAACCCTTTCACCAGTGATCACCATATAAGTGTTACGGGTGACGCTGGTTAGTTAGTTTGCTTTTTATAGTGTCAGGGCACCCGCCGTGTATATAACCCAATAAAGGTTTAACCCCTTGATCGCCCGGCGGGTGATATCAATTAGGTTTTAGCGTCAGAGAGGGTCTGAGTCACACCCCAGGCAGCGTCAGGTTAGTGCCAGTAACGCTAACACCCACGCGTGAAGCATACACCCTTCTTAGTGGTATAGTATCTGAACAGATCAATATCTGATCTGATCAGATCTATACTAGTGTTCCCAGCAGTTTAGGGTTCCCAAAAACACAGTGTTAGCGGGATCAGCCCAGATACCTGCTGGCACCTGCGTTTTGCCCCTCCGTCCAGCCCAGGCCACCCAAGTGCAGTATCGATCGATCACTGTCACTTACAAAACACAACACACATAACTGCAGCGTTCGCAGAGACAGGCCTGATCCCTGCGACTCCAGTGCTGTAGGAGGTGATTTCACCACCACAGTTAAAAAAAAAAAAAGCAAATATGCTGAAGCATTGGGGCAGCAGGGGCGGAGGAGCGATTTTGCTCCTAATGCCGCGTACATACGGTCGAAATTCCGACGGAGGCTTGCCCGTGGAAAAGTCAGACCATGTGTGTGCGGCATAACTTTTTTGCGGGAGGATGCCCCCATGCTTCGGCATATATAAATGGTGCGTGTATGCCCATCATTGGAAGTGGGTGGATGAAGGGCGGTATTCTAATGGTGGGCATACCCACCGATCAATCTCTTTTTTTCGTTCAGCCAACTGGCTGCATGGAAAAAAAAAAAGATTACAATACATGTCCAACAAGGACCAGCAACATACTGGTATGTTGCTGGACTTTGAATGTTTATACCAGAATGATGCCTGCGGGTTTAGGTATCATCTTGGTATCATACTTTTCAGTCTGCGGCCGGCTTTCATGTAAAAGCAATCCTAGCGGCTAATTAGCCTCTGGACTGCTTTTACAAGCAGTGGGAGGGAATGCCCCCCCCGGATATAAAAAGCGCCATTGGGAAATTGGGAAAGCATTTTATCACACCGATCTTGGTGTGGTCAGATGCTTTGAGGGCAGAGGAAAATAGGATTTTTATAACAGCTTACCTGTAAAATCCTTTTCTTGGAGTACATCACGGGACACAGAGCGACATAGTCATTACTAATGGGTTATATAGATACCGTCAGGTGCTGGCACTGGCAACTTCCAAAACCGGAAGTACCCTCCCCTATATAAGCCCCTCCCATCCGGGAGCACCTCAGTTTTGTAGCAAAGCAATAAGTGTCCCCAAAGAGGGGCGGGAGCTCTGTGTCCCGTGATGTACTCCAAGAAAAGGATTTTACAGGTAAGCTGTTATAAAAATCCTATTTTCTTTCTCGTACATCATGGGACACAGAGCGACATAGTCATTACTAATGGGATGTCCTAAAGCAATGCCAAATGAGGGGGGGGATACACCATATATAAGCTGAGCGCTATCAGACATGAGGATCTTTTGCGGCCTGCAACACACTGCGCGAAAAGGCGACATCCTCCTGACTTCTAACGTCCACCTGGTAGAACCTAGTAAACGTGTGAACTGAAGACCATGTTGCGGCCTTACAGATTTGAGCCAGGGAGGCCTGGTGATGCACTGCCAATGAAGTTCCAACTGCTCTCGTGGAGTGCGCTCTAACTTTGAACGGAGGCGGTCTCCTTCTCAAGCCATAAGCTTGCATAATGACCTGTCGAATCCACTTGGCTAAAGTAGATTTTGACGCTGCCTGACCCTTTCTGGGGCCTTCCGGCAGAATAAACAAAGTATCCGTTCTGCGAATCTGAGCAGTGGCTTTTAGATAAGCTTTAACTGCTCTTACTACATCCAAAGAATGCAATAACTTTTCCTCTACCGAAGTAGGTTTGGGAAAAAAGAAGGAAGAACCACATCTTGGTTCAAATGAAACCTCGATACCACCTTAGGAAGAAAGGCTGGATGAGGACGTAACACTACTCTGTCCTTATGGATAACCAGATATGGCTCCTTACAGGACATAGCTGCTAATTCCGATACTCTTTTAGCCGAACAAATGGCTACTAGAAAAATCAATTTCCTGGTGAGAAGCACCAAGGAAATATGCTGTAATGGTTCAAATGGTTGTTTCTGTAGAACCGACAGAACCAAGTTTAGATCCCATGGACATATGGGAATATTAACCGGAGGACTAATACGCATCACTCCTTGTATAAAGGCTTTGACTAGTGAATGCGAAGCCAAGGGCCTTTGAAAAAATATTGACAAGGCCGAAATCTGACCCTTGATAGTACTCAAGGCAAGCTTCCTATCTACAGCCCACTGTAGGAAGTCCAGAATCCTACCTATTACGTACTTATGTGGATGCCATTTCTTGGCCTCACACCACGCGATGTACGCCTTCCAGATTCTATAGTAGATCTGCCTGGATACCGGCTTCCTGGCATTGATCATGGTAGATACCACAGCATTAGAGAGCCCTCTCTTTTTTAGAATGTGGGCTTCAATAGCCAGGCCGTCAAACCTAGGGCTGGTAAGGAAGGGTGGTATATCGGTCCTTGCGAAAGCAGGTCCGGACGACGTGGGAGAGTCCAAGGACTCCCCACTGAAATTTTACAATCTCCGCGTACCACGCTCTTCGGGGCCACGCTGGAGCCACCGGAATCACTGGTTTCTTTTCTACCCTGATTCTGCGGAGTAATCGAGGTAACCATTGTGGCGGTGTGAATGCATATATCAGCTTGAACTGATCCCATGGGAACACTAGGGCATCCGAGCCGCAAGCTAGGGGATCCCTTGTCCGAGAGACAAACCTGTCCCCCTTTGCGTTGAATCTGGATGCTAGAAGATCTACATCCGATGTTCCCCACCACTGACATATTGTCCAGAAAACCTCGGGGTGAAGGGACCCTTCCTCTGGGCCTAATTGCTGGCGACTTAGAAAGTCCGCCTTCCAATTCTCCACTCCTGGAATGAATACCGCAGATATGGCTGGGACATATTTTTCTGCCCATTTCAGGATGTAATTTACTTCCCTCTAGGCTGCACGACTCCTGGTGCCCCCCTGATGATTGATATATGCCACTGCTGTGGCATTGTCTGATTGAATTCTGACAGGGGACCCTTGGAGTTTGGATGTCCATGCTACTAGGGCATACCGGGCTGCTCGTATCTCTAAGAGATTGATGGGCAGGGCCTTTTCTGCATCCGACCATCTGCCCTGGAGAGACTATTGCTCCAGTACTGCTCCCCAGCCTATAAGGCTGGCATCTGTAGTGACCACCTTCCAAGAAATCGGACTGAAGGATTTCCTTTTTTCCAGATTCTGGGGAACCAACCACCAACGGAGGCTTTTGCGAACGGAAGGGGACAAGGACATTGTAAGTCTAGGGCCTGAACTTTTTTGTTCCAGGCTGACAGTATGGCCCCTTGCAAATTCCTTGAATGGAATTGACCGTAGGGTACTGCTTCGAATGATGCCACCATTTTTCCCAGCAGCCTCATATACAGGCGTATGGACGGCTGTCTTTTTTGTACCCACTAAGTGGATCAAATCTTTCAAAGACAACACCTTTCCTCGAGGCAAGAATATTTTTCTCTGGCCTGAATCCAACCTTAGCCCCAAGTATTCCAGACTTTTGACTGGTTTTTAGGGCTGACTTGTCTCGGTTGATAATCCAACCGTGAGATTCCAGATACTTGATTGTCTTGTGAATGACCACGTCTAGTTTTTTCACTGAGTGGTCTATCAGCAACAAGTCATCCAGATATGCCATTATCATTACACCTTGTGTTCTTAGATTGGCCAATAAAGGGCCAGAATTTTTGTAAACACTCGTGGTGCTGTGGCCAAACCGAAGGGTAAGGCTCTGAACTGAAAATGGCGCCCTTCTACTGCAAAGCGTAGAAATTTTTGGTGGACTGGAAAGATGGGAATGTGCAAATAAGCATCTTTGATGTCGATCGCGGCTAACCAATCCTCCCCTTGTAGGGCAGTGGCCACCATCGGAAAGTCCTGATATACAGGAATTTGTATAGCCCTTTTAGAATTAATATGGGCCTCCCGTCCGCGTTTGCTTCGGGACTGTAAAGAGGTTTGAGTAAAACCCGAACCCTCATTCTTCCAGGGGAACCTCCATAATTACTCCTTGGAGCAATAGTTGTTCTAGTGCCAACAGGAGGGACTCTCTCTTCCGGGGATCCCTTGGCACGTTTGACCTCAAAAATGGGAAGGAGGAGAGTCTTTTAACTCCAAACTGTATCCCAAACCTACTGCGGAGAGCACCTATCTGTCTTGATCGTGTCCCGCCAGGTCTCTTGCGAACAACTGGAGTCCTCCCCCCACCCGACTGAGTGGGGGCTTCAATGAATTTAACTTTGGGGGAGGTTTTGTACCTCCCCTGACCCAGGGTTTCTCATTACCCTGCTACTGTCCCTGTTTTTTACCCCCGGGATTTGACCGAGGAGGCCGTCGGAACTGTTACACAGCCGATGCCCCAGGGACTGGAGAAGCAGGCCTCTTAAAGAGGGACCTCTAACTCTGTTTTTAACCGGCAAGAGCATATTTTTACCGCTGGAAATTTTCTGGATATATTTGTCCAGGTTTTCCCTGAATAAGCGTTCACCATGAAATGGGACGCTAACCAGCCATTCTTTACAGGGAGCTTCAGCAGACCAGTTTTTGAGCCATAGGAGCCTACGCATATGTACTATAGACAGCGTAAGGCGGGAGGCCTGATGGACTGAATCCTCTATGGCGTCAACCGCAAAGCCTAAGGCTCTAGGTAGATCAGCTAGGGCAAAGCCTGCTGATCTGTCAAGTCCCTCAAGACCTGTTTCAACTGATCCTTCACTGCTTAGCAGACCCCAATAGCTGCTACTGCTGGTTGTATCACCAAGCAGATTTTCATAAGGACTCCAATCTTTTATCTATTGGGTTCTTGAACATTTGGACATTATCCACTGGACATGTCAGTGATTTATACATACAAGAGATGGCTGCGTCCACTGTAAGGACCTTCCATTTTTTTTTTTTTTTTTTTTTGATGAACTTATCCTCCATGGGATAGACCACGGAAATCTCTTGGGGGAATAAATATTTTCTCAGGACGTTCCCAATCCTGGTAAATGAGCCCTTTCAGTAAAGGGTGAAGTGGAAAAGAACAAACAGTCTGGGGGCTTCTAGCGACCCCAACGAGGATACAGTAGTGGTTGATGGTTCCGCAAGGTGCATTTTTAAATGCTGATCGGACCATGTTAGTCAGAGACTGAACCCATAATCTTTCAGCTTGAGATGCTGAGAAAAGGTTCCCCCACTGTTGATTCCTCTATAACAGAATCAACCTCATCCTGATCCCCTTCAGGCAGGTCGATCCCTATATGGGACTGTTGCTCTGCTAACAGGCACTCTGAAGGAGGAGACGGAGATCGGGCGTGCTTTCCCTGACAGGGAGGCAGCGATAAATGTTGACAATCTCTCTCTAATCCTCCCAGAGCTGAGGAAAAAACCTCCTCTGTTACATACACAGGAGCAGGTGAACTGAGGACAGCCACAGTACCAAGTACCCCTGCGGGGTCTCTACGGTCACTTACCTCTGAACTTCAGGGGAGACTGGTGCAGCAGAAGTATGCCCAAGATCCTCCGAGCCCGATGAGACCCCCTTCGCTTCCTGGAAGATTCAGTTCCGGAGCTTCTGGACGGCATATTCCTAAGCCTAAAGCTGAGGTATTCCAGCCGTAATACACCACTTTTACTGAGAATAGTCTAGCACAATTGCTGCTATATCACAGTTGGTGTCTACTAATGTGCCTTTCTAGGGGATGCCTGTATCAACCGCTTGCTGTATGCCCTTTTTTTAAATGTTGCCAGCTCTGTCTCTGTACTTCATAGCCAGCTCACCACACAAAACTGTGGTTTTTACATGCTGGGACGCCCGCACATGCGCAGAAGCGCTGCGGCGCACACAGAGCGTCATCCCCCAGGCTCCGCCCCCTTTCCTGGCTCACCTCTATATATAGAGGCGCGTGCACGCGCAGGCGCGCGGCCACGTGCGCCTTCGGCGCTAATTTTGAAAAATGGAGACTAGGGACAAGAGCCAGGGCCCCTCTTTGCCGCAGGCCGGGGGATGGACGAGCATTGCAACATGGCAGAGGAAGCAGTTTCCCATAAGAGAACTCACCATCTGCCTGGACTTGCTCTGCTGAGAAGAAACTAGTCCACATGACAAGAAAACATTCCACAGCGGCCTCTAGTGGACAAACACAGGTACCGCAGTCTAATATCTTAAATATATATAAAAAAAATTATTATTTTTTTTTTCTTGACCACCATTAAAAATTATTACATTTTTTTAGTAGTTACAGGCATGCACAGAATTTTGCGGGAATACCATTAGGTAACAGACAGAAAGACAAATTAGGCTTGGGGGTCCCCCAATAGAACCAAGTTCCTGGGGGCCCCCACTTACCTGTTCCCCGCCGCAGGACTTTGTTTGGTCCACAAAAGCCCAAACTTCACCTATCACGGCAGGCATTGTAATCAAACCTTCAGGGACCGGGTTCCCAAGGATTCCACTCCCCTGGACCTGTATAGCACCCTGCACAGAAAACATCTTGGATGTGGGTATGACCAGAGCTCTGGATCCCAGGGTCCAGCTCTCCTAAGAGAAGCATTACAGGCAAAACCTTGCTCTTCTCTGCAAGGCCCGGGTACCGACCGTTTAGCTATGAAGCTTTTTTGGTCGGATCCGGAATAGCTTACTGAGGCCCAAAAGAACCTGTACGCAAGCTCAGTGAAAAACACATGTTTCTTCTTGGCCAACACCTTAGACACTGGCAAAAAACTGAGGTGCTCCCGGATGGGAGGGGCTTATATAGGGGAGGGTACTTCCGGTTTTGGAAGTTGCCAGTGCCAGCACCTGACGGTATCTATATAACCCATTAGTAATGACTATGTCGCTCTGTGTCCCGTGATGTACGAGAAAGAAAAATCTAGGGTCTAGAAGACCCCAGTTTTTTCAAAAAAAGAGTACCTGTCACTACCTATTGCTATCATAGGGGATATTTACATTCCCTGAGATAACAAAAATGATAAAAAAAAATAAATACTTGGAAGGAACAATTTAAAAATAAAATAGCAAAATTAATAATAAAAAAAAAATAAAAAAAATAAAAGCACCCCTGTCCTGCCCTGCTCTTGCCAAATGGCGAACGCAAGCGTCGGTCTGGCGTCATATGTAAACAGCAATTGCACCATGCATGTGAGGTATCACCGCGAAGGTCAGATCGAGGGCAATCATTTTAGCAGTAGACCTCCTCTGTAAATCTACTGGGGTAACCTGTAAAGGCTTTTAAAGGCTTTTAAAAATGTATGTAGTTTGTCGCCAATGCGCGTTTGTGCGAAATTTTAAAGCATGTCGTGTTTGGTATCTATGTACTCGGCCTAAGATCATCTTTTTTATTTCATCAAACATTTGGGCAATATAGTGTGTTTTAGTGCATTAAAATAAGTGTATTTTTTAACCCAAAAAATGCGTTTGAAAAATCGCTGCGCAAATACTGTGTAGAAAAAAAAAATGCAACACCCACCATTTTAATCTGTAGGGCCTTTGCTTTAAAAATATATATAATGTTTGGGGGTTCAACATAATTTTCTTGCAAAAAAAAAAATGTTTTCATGTAAACAAAAAGTGTCAAAAAGGGCTTTGTCTTCAAGTGGTTAGAAGAGTGGATGTAAGCTTCCTAATGTTGTGTATAAAATGCCAGAACAGTTCAAAACCCCCCCCAAATGACCCCATTTTGGAAAGTAGACACCCCAAGCTATATACTGAGAGGCATGTCTAGTCCATGGAATATTTTATATGTTGACACAAGTTGCGGAAAAACGACAATTTTTTTTTTTTTTTTGCACAGAGTTGTCACTAAATGATATATTGCTCAAACATGCCATGGGCATATGTGGAATTACACCCCAAAATACATTCTGTTGCTTCTCCTGAGTACGGGGATACCACATGTGTGAGACTTTTTGGGAGCCTAGCCACGTACGGGACTCCAAAAACCAAGCACCGCCTTTAGGCTTTCTAAGGGTGTAAATTTGTGATTTCACTTCTCACTGCCTATCACAGTTTCGGAGGCCATGGAATGCCCAGATAGCACAAAACCCCCCCAAATGACCCCATTTTGGAAAGTAGACACCCCAAGCTATTTGCTGAGAGGTATTGTGAGTATTTTGCAGCTCTCGCTTTTTGTCACAAAGTTTTGAAAATTGAAAAAAAATAAATAAATATATATATATTTCCTTTCTTCATTTTCAAAAACAAATGAGAGCTGTAAAATACTCGCCATTCCTCTCAGCAAATAGCTTGGGGTGTCTATATTCCAAAATGGGGTCATTTGGGGGGGTTTTGTGCGATTTTGGCATTTCATGGCCTTCGAAACTGTGATAGGTAGTGAGGAGTGAAATCAAAAATTTGTGCCTAGAAATCCTGAAGGCGGTGTTTGGTTTTCGGGGTCCCGTACGCGGCTAGGCTCCTAAAAAGTCCCACACATGTGGTATCCCCGTACTCAGGAGAAGCAGAAAAATTTATTTTGGGGTGTAATTCCACATATAACCATGGCATGTGTGAGCAATATATAATTTAGTGACAACTTTTTGTAATTTTTATTTTTTTTTGTCATTATTCAATCACTTGGGACAAAAAAAAATATATTCAATGGGCTCAACAGGCCTCTCAGCAATTTCCTTGGGGTGTCTACTTTCTGGGGACCCTCGTTTGAGGTCTACTGGATCCCCTTCATCTTGGAGCTCCCCACACAGGTGGGGTGCGACTTTGTGCCTCATCCTGTGTTCTCTGCCGTGCGTGTAGTTCCTTGGTGCACTGAATGCTGACCCCCTTTTTTGACAAATTACTGTAAGCACACTTTTATTATTTATTTTCCATTTTTACTTTTATTTATGTGCATAAATGCACTGTGAAATTTGTAATTTATATCATATTGTATATTCAACAGAATCTGTTTGTCTACAAATCTGAATATTTTTTGTCTACAAATCCCCCGAAGAAGGGTATAACCGAAACAGCTGTCGGGTTTGACAATTAATAATAATATATGTTTAAATTTCTTCTTTTTGTATTATGTTAATTTCCAGTTTGGATTTGTATAATCCATGTGATCTACATCAATTTGTCTTTTTGTAACTATTTATTAAAAATCTATATATTTTCTACATATTCTGATGTGTGTTTTTCAGTCACTTTTAAAGTCCCACCTCCTAGGGGGGTTTTTTGTTTTATTTACTTTCTAAAATGGGGTCATTTGGGGGGGTTTTGTGCTATTTTGGCATTTTATGGCCTTCGAAACTGTGATAGGTAGTGAGGAGTGAAATCAAAAATTTGCGCCCTTAGAAATCCTGAAGGCGGTGCTTGGTTTCCGGGGTCCCGTACGCGGCTAGGCTCCCAAAAAGTCCCACACATGTGGTATCCCCGTACTCAGGAGAAGCAGCAAAATGTATTTTGGGGTGAAATTCCACATATAACCATGGCATGTGTGAGCAATATATCATTTAGTGACAACTTTTTGTAATTTTTTTTTTTTTTTTGTCATTATTCAATCACTTGGGACAAAAAAAAAAAAATTCAATGGGCTCAACATGCCTCTCAGCAATTTCCTTGGGGTGTCTACTTTCCAAAATGGGGTCATTTGGGGGGGTTTTGTACTGCCCTGTCATTTTAGCACCTCAAGAAATGAGATAGGCAGTCATAAATTTAAAGCTGTGTAAATTTCAGAAAATGTACCCTAGTTTGTAAACTCTATAACTTTTGCGCAAACCAATAAATATACGCTTATTGACATTTTTTTTTACTAAAAACATGTGGCTGAATACATTTTGGCCTAAATGTATGACTACAATTGAGTTTTTTCGATTTTTCTTATAACAAAAAGTAGAAAATATCATTTTTTTTTTAATTTTCGGTCTTTTTCCGTTTATATCGCAAAAAATAAAAATCGCAGAGGCAATCAAATACCATTAAAAGAAAGCTCTATTTGTGGGAAGAAAAGGACGCAAATTTTGTTTGGGTACAACATTGCATGTCCGCACAATTTACAGTTAAAGCAGCGCAGTGCAAAATTCTGAATTCACCTCTGGTCCTTTAGCTACCAAATGGTCCGGGGCTTAAGTGGTTAAAACTGCTTGCGGCTTTAATGTAATGTCTGGTCCCGGTAATATGGATGAAAATCTTTAAGAAAAATGGCATAGCTACCCCATCACACACCCCCCCCCCCCCCCACCCCAGCCCATTACCAGCCCCTTTGGGTCTTGTATGGATATTAAGGGGAACCCCGCACACAAAATAAAAAAGGCCCTATATACTCTGAACAGCCGTATACAGGCGGTGCATACAAGACAGGGACTGTAGGTTTGTTCTTATGTAGAATCTGTTTGTAATTTTGAACAGGTACATTGTTTAAGTGTAGCTCCAGCCAAAAAATCTATTTTTAAGCTTTTTGGAAAACATAGGGAAGGGTTATCACCCCTGTAACATTTGTTTTGCTGTCTGTGCAGTGTGCACCTGTTCAGAACAGTTCACCTCACTTTCCGTCCTAAGGACAAATGTTTTTTGAAAATTTGGGGTTTTTATTGAAACAAGAATTGGTGATAAAGCATCAGTGGAAAGGAGACACTTTTTTTCCCATATTAACTCTTACAGGAGAGAATTTGCCTTCCTAGGGGTAGATTTCCTCTCACTTCCTGTTGTATCCTTCCGTTTGCAAGGAGGAGTCGTTTGTAAGTTGGATGTTTGAAAGTAGGGGCCTGCCGTATATACTCAGCTGAAATTTGCCCCTTACATGTTGGTGTTGCCACAACACTGTGAGCCCTCACAGTTACTCTTGGTGGGCGCATGAATGGGCCCTGCTGTGAATTATTAGATCAAGAATTGTAATTGCATGCCCCTGTTGAACAGGGGCTGAAAAATTGGGCCTTTGGTGGTGGTGGTGGTGTTGACACAACACTGTAAGGCCTCACAGTTAGTCTTGGTGGGCGCAGGAATGGGCCCTGCTGTGAATTATTAGATCAAGAATTGTAATTACATGCCCCTGTTAAACAGGGGCAGAAAAATTGGGCCTTAGGCACTGGTGCCACAACACTGCAACCCCTCACAGATACTGTACTTGGAGCACAGCAATGAGCCCTGTTGCAAAGTATTGCATCAAAAATTGTAATTACACACCCCTGTTAAACAAGGGCTGAAAAATTGGGCCTTAGCCACTGGTGCTGGTGCCACGACACTGCAACCACTCCCAGATACTCTAGTTGGAGTGCAGGAATGAGCCCTGCTGCAAAGCATTGCATAAAAAATTGTAATAACACACCCCTGTTAAACAGGGGCTGAAAAATTGGGCCTTAGCCACTGGTGGCGGCACCCAGAAACAAAAATGTTCTTCCAAGCTATCATCGTCAATCGGATCATTGAGGAGGAGGAGGATAGGCAGTCAACATAACAGGACAGTCTCTCAGCATCAGTCTTGAAGGGATGTGACATTTGAAAATAAATTAGTCTGTTATATCAGCTTCAGGTGTTTGGTAGCTGGTGGTGATCCAAGACTGGTTCATCTTTATGAAGGTCAGTCGATCAACAGAGTCGGTGGACAGGCGCACCCTGTGATCCGTGACAAATCCTCCAGCAGCACTGAATGTGCGTTCTGAAAGAACGCTGGATGCAGGACAGGCCAGTAGCTCAATTGCATACTGTGCAAGCTCTGGCCAGTGATCCATCCTCAAGACCCAGTAAGCCAGAGGATTTTCGGTGGGGAAGGTGTCCAAGTCTGACCTTGCCCCTAGGTATTCCTGCACCATGTATATCAGACGCTGGCGATGGTTGCTGGAACCGATCATACCTTGGGGCTGCGGACTAAAGAATTGTCTGAACGCTTCGGTCAGACGGCCACCTTCCCCACCGCTCCTTCTTTGACTGACCGAAGCCTCAGCAACTCGTTGTCCAGGACCAGGAGCTTGTAACCTCCCAGTCTCTGGGAACGCGTTGCACAGACCTTTCTGCAAGGCCTCCCGGAGTCGTCTCATCCTCTGCTCCCTCTGCGACGGTAAGATAAGGTCCGCAACCTTACCCTTGTACCGTGGATCAAGGAGAGTGGCCAGCCAGTAATGGTCCCTCTCCTTGTTCCGAAGAATACAAGGATCCTTCCGCAGACTTTGCAGGATCAGGGAGGCCATGCAGCGTAGGTTAGCTGAGGCATTCAGTCCGGAGTCCTCTGGGTCACTAAGGACGACATGATCCGCAGCCACCTCCTCCCAGCCACGTACAAGTCCACTGGTTTCTTGGGACTGTAAATCATCCCTAAAAGACTGCTGCTGATGATGCTGAGTGCCAGGCTCCACCTCCATGCTGACACAATCCTCCTCCTCCTCCTCCTCCTCCTCTTCCTGTGCGATGGGTGGGACAGAAGAAACACTGTCTGGGTAAAGGGGGCCTTGAGAGGCAAGGAAGTCCTCCTCTTCCTGCCTCTGTTCTGCCTCAAGTGCCCTGTCCATTATTCCACGCAGCCTATGTTCCAACAGGTGGACAAGAGGTACAGTGTCACTGATGCATGCACTGTCACTGCTCACCATCCTCGTGGCCTCCTTAAATGGTGCCAGGACAGTGCATGCATCCCTGATCATGCCCCACTGGCGTGGTGAAAAAAACCTGAGCTCCCCTGACCCTGTCCTGGTGCTGTAGTTGCACAGGTACTCATTGATGGCCCTCTGCTGCGTGTGCAGCCGCTGCAGCATGGCCAACGTTGAGTTCCACCTGGTGGGCATGTCACATATAAGGCGGTTCTTGGGCAGGTTCAACTCCTTTTGCAGCTCAGCCAGGCTAGCACTGGCATTATAAGATCTGCGGAAATGCACACAGACTTTCCTGGCCTGCCTCAGGACATCCTGTAAGCCCGGGTACCTGCCCAAGAACCGCTGCATCACCAGGTTAAGGACGTGAGCCACACAGGGCACATGGGTCAGTTGTCCCTGTCGGAGAGCGGAGAGGAGGTTGGTGCCATTGTCGCAAACTACCATTCCTGGCTTAAGCTGGCGTGGCGTCAACCACCTCTCGGCCTGCCCCTGCAGAGCAGACAGAACCTCTGCCCCAGTGTGCCTCCTGTCCCCCAAACACACCAGTGCAAGCACGGCATGGCATCTTTTTGCCTGCGTACTTGCGTAGCCCCTTGAACGCCTACGGAGCAACGCTGGTTCCGAGGACAAAGCACAGGAAGAGGCCACGGAGGAAGAAGAAGAGGAGGGGGTGGAGGACAGAGGTGTGTCACAACCAGTAGTAGCATTTTGGAGGCGTGGCGGTGGAACAACCTCCAACACTACTGCACCTTGTCCTGCATCCTTCTCAGCTGCCAAAAGAGTGACCCAATGGGCCGTGAAAGAAAGGTAACGTCCCTGTCCATGCCTGCTGGACCATGAGTCAGCGGTAATATGCACCTTACCGCTGACCGCCCTGTCCAGCGAGGCCAAGACATTGCCTTCCACATGCCGGTAGAGAGCCGGAATCGCCTTCCGTGAGAAAAAGTGGCGTTTGGGAACCTGCCACTGAGGAACCGCACATTGCACAAACTCACGGAAGGGGGCCGAGTCTACCAACTGAAAAGGCAGCAGTTGAAGCGCTAGCAATTTAGCCAAGCTAGCATTCAACCGCTGGGCATGTGGATGGCTGGGAGTGAACTTCTTTTGACGGTCCAGCAGCTGGGGCAGGGAAATTTGCCTGCTAGAATCGGACATTGGTGTACTGCTAGCAGAGTGCCCGCAAGTACTTGGCTGTGACACACCTAATTCTACACCTTCATTCCTCTCAGAGCAGGTTTCAGAGAGGACTGAAGGTATAGTGGGGTTGGAGATCCCAGCTGATGCGGTGCAAGAAGAGGTCAGCTTTGTTCTTTGGTGTGGGTCTTTAAGGTAGGCTTGCCAACGAGCTGCATGGCAGGTCAACATATGTCTGGTCAAGCATGTGGTGCCCAAGCGGGTGATGTTTTGGCCACGCGATATACGCTTGAGACATATGTTGCAAACAGCAGCTGTGCGATCTGATGCACTCGACTCAAAAAAGGCCCACACCAAAGAACTTTTTGAATAACGGGCAGAGGCAGCGCCCTGCACAGGCGGAGCTCTGCGGTGTGATTCCGTCGGTGTGCTGCCCTTACGCTGGCCCACCGATAGCATCCTGCCTCATTGGAGATGTGCCTCCTCCTCATCCTCCTCCTTCTCCTCTCTCCTATTAGGCACCCACGTGGAGTCAGTGACCTCATCATCCCCTCCCTCCTCATCACTGGAGCCAATCTGGCAGTATGCTGCAGCTGCTGGAACATGACTGCCAGATTGGTGTCCTTCTTGAGCATCCCCTCTCTCTGCTCTCACGCTACTGCCTTCTTCTAGCTGGGTATCATCATCAGACCCTTCGAAACGCTGGGCATCCTCCTGGAGCATGTATCCAACACTGTGCTCAAACAGTTCGGGGGACTCCTCAGGAGGACATGGTTGGTCTAGGGAAGGAGTGACTGATGATGACATTGATACCAGGGAAGAGGACGCTTTGGCAGCTGCTTTGCCAGTACCCTGAGCCTGGGTGAGAGAGGATGAGGAGGATGAGGAGGGCTTGGTCATCCACTCTACCAAGTCTTTGGCATGATGCGGCTCAACACGTCCAGCTGCCGAAAAGAAGGACAAGCGTGTCCCATGGCCACGTGCTGATGGCGATGCACCGCGTCCACGACCAGCACTGTTGTCTCTAGACACAGAGCCTGCTTGCCCTCTTTTTTTGGCTCCTGACTGTCTGCCTCTCCTTGTTTGCCTTCCAGACATTCTAATGGCCTGCAGGGAAATGGGAAAAGCAGCAATACAGGCTAAGTTAAGGTGTAATATGGTCAGGAGGCACACTCCGCCCGCTGTAAGTGCCGCAAAATCCTGTTGGTGTAACACACCAGGAAAAAGCAGCAATACAGGCTAAGTTAAGGTGTAATATGGTCAGGAGGCACACTCCGCCCACTGTAAGTGCCGCAAAATCCTGTTGGTGTAACACACCAGGAAAAAGCAGCAATACAGGCTAAGTTAAGGTGTAATATGGTCAGGAGGTACACTCCGCCCACTGTAAGTGCCACAAAATCCTGTTGGTGTAACACACCAGGAAAAAGCAGCAATACAGGCTAAGTTAAGGTGTAATATGGTCAGGAGGCACACTCCGCCCGCTGTAAGTGCCGCAAAATCCTGTTGGTGTAACACACCAGGAAAAAGCAGCAATACAGGCTATGTTAAGGTGTAATATGGTCAGGAGGCACACTCCGCCCGCTGTAAGTGCCGCAAAATCCTGTTGGTGTAACACACCAGGAAAAAGCAGCAATACAGGCTAAGTTAAGGTGTAATATGGTCAGGAGGTACACTCCGCCCGCTGTAAGTGCCGCAAAATCCTGTTGGTGTAACACACCAGGAAAAAGCAGCAATACGGGCTAACTTCAGGTGTATAATGTGCAGGAGGCTTAGCAACAATGACACTGACACTGTCCCCTGCCTATCCTTCTCTCTCCCTGCACACAAGTTTTATCAAAGAATATGACACTGACACTCTCCCTGCCTATCCTTCTCTGTCCCTACACACAAGGTTTAGCAAAGAATAGATTTGACAAGATTTGACACTGTCCCTGCCTATCCTTCACTTTCCCTGCTCCGGAACACACTACACAAGGCCGCCGCGCTGGCGGCCTTTTATAGTGTGGGGCGTGTACTAAACCCCCATAGCTATAATTGGCCACAGGCATCCTGCCTGTGGCCAATCATTGCTCTCCTCGCTGCCGGCGCTGTGATTGGCCAAGCATGCAGGGTCACAGTGCATGCTTGGCCAATCACAGCGCCGGGATTACACTGCGATGGCGCAGTGTATTGTGGGCCGTTCGCGTCACTCGAATTTGACGCGAACGGGCCCAAATCGTTCGTTGTTCGCCGAACGCGCGAACAGCAGATGTTCGAGTCGAACCTATGTTCGACTCGAACACCGAGCTCATCCCTAATTAGCATACATGAAATACATAGAATGTGATGTTAAAGGAGAAAACTTACCCTAATATAGTCCTCCTGCAGGACTTGGATAATGGCAGAACAGGTGTCTGGGATTATGAGGCCCAGAGCCTGGGGGGAGATGCCTGTCGTGAACTTCAAGTCCTGCAGACTTCTCCCTGTCGCCAGGTAACGTAAGGTGGCGATGAGCCTCTGCTCAGCACTGATGGCTTCCCGCATAACGGTGTCCTGCCTGGTAATATAGGGGGACACCAAAGCCAAAAGATGCTAAAAAACAGGGTCAGACATCCGCAGAAAATTCCTGTAGTCCTCAGGATTATTCTCGACGATCTCCCACAGCAGAGGCATATGGCAGAATTGGTCCCGCTGGAGCAACCAATTCTTGGTCCATGAACTCCTCCTCACCCCGTTCATGGACTCGTCTTGGTCCAAAACAAGCAGACCAACACCAAGCGCCCGCACAGCACGAACTGGACGATGAGAACGTACCCGCGACATGGCTAGGAAACGGTCGTCTGATCAGAACGTACTAAACAGAACGCACTTTAGAACAACAAGGCCTATGAAGAACGAACTGAAATTCAGAAACGAACGGGCAAGAACGCACTGTAAAACAGATACGACCTGCCTAGACGCCCTGAAAGACAAGATACGAACCCACAAGCACAAACTGAACCGCAGAAAACGAACTGAAAGCACGAAGACTGAAAAGCGCGAATCGTCTCTTCCCAAACTTTTACTTCACACGCGGTAACACGAGATCAGCAAAAGCAGCCCAAGGGGTGGCGCCAGGGAAATCGATCTTCCCCTTTATACTGCCGTCGTACGTGCTGGACCTGACTGCGCAGAACAACGACGAGATTTGGAATTGTCAGTGTGTACGCATGGAAAGTTTGACGAGAAACTCGTCAAGGTTGACAAGAATCTCATCGAGAAAAACTACGTGTTTTTAACGACGAGAAACTCGGTTGTGTGTACGAGGCTTCAGAGTGAAAAATCTGTCTCATCTTTAGTAATAAATCCGTCTCAGACCTTTGTAGATCTGACGTAGTTGGTTGCAAATACACAGAAAAACTAACGCAGGGACATTGCTGACCGAGGGACAGACTGAATTGTGATTATGTGTGTTGCTAATTTGCTTGATAATCTCCCCTATTATAGCTTTTCGTTTCTGACTGCATTAAAAATTGCTGGACTCCTGCTGACCTAGCTGTTTAGGCTTCCCTATGTCTAAGTCTCAAGCCCTGTACACACGATCGGATAACCTATGGATTTTCGACCGATGGATTTGACCATCGGAAATCCGATGAAACTGTTTTTCATCAGTCTTGGCCACACACCATCAGTTAAAAAACCGACAGCAAGAAAACGACGGCACGTACAAAACGTACGACGCGCTATAAAAGGGCCGAACAAATCTAATGGTGCCACCCCTTGGGCTGCTTTTGCTGATTTCGTGTTACCGCGTGTTAGTAAAAGTTTGGTGAGAGCCGATTCGCGCTTTTCAGTCTCCGTGCTTTGCAGATCGTTTCCTGGTGTTCAGTTTGTGCTTCTGGGTTTGTATTTGTGATTCAGTGCGTGCAGTCAGGTCGTTACTGCCTTGCAGTGCCTTCTTGGCCGTTCGTTTACTGTTTTTCAGGTCGTTCTTCTCAGGCCTTGCTGTTCCACGGTGCGTTCTGTTTGAGTGCGTTCTGACCAGCCGACCGGTTTAAAACCATGTTTGAAGTGCGTTCTCATTCTCGAGCTCGTGCTGGCTTTGGGCTTGGTGTTGCAGTTAACACTGTAACCCGAGTTCAGTCTGTGAACAGGGTGAGGAGGAGTTCATGGACTAAGAATTGGTTGCTCCAGCGGGACCAATTCTCTCATATGCCTCTGCTGCGGGAATTCCATGAGAATAATCCTGATGATTTCAGGAATTATCTCAGGATGACGGACCCCGTATTTCACCGTCTGTTGGATTTGCTGTCCCCCTATATCACGAGGCAGGACACTGTGATGCGCCACGTTGAGATACCTGGCGACTGGGAGAAGCTTGCAGGACCTCAACTTCTCAACAGGCATCTCCCCCCAGGCTCTCGGGATCATTATCCCTGAGACGTGTTCGGCCATCATTCAGGTCCTGCAGAAGGACTATATGAAGGTAATTTTGCTCCTTTAACCTCACATTATATGTTTAGATTGTTTTAGAATCTTCTTCTTTTTCCCCTCCTAACCCAAATTTGCCTTTTTGTAATATCCTGGTAATGTCCCCATTTTCCCCATGCATTTTTGTACCTGTAAAGGCCTTTTTGGGCCCTACATGCCTATTTCCCTTCACTAACCTCTCCAGCATGCCATCGTGGGCGCAAACCCAGCTAGCCTTCTATTTTCCTTTTTTTGGGGTCATTGCCCGCGTAGTTTGACAACCCTCCCTCCCCCCCTAAAGATGTAAATAATTTTTAAGTTCTCAATCAAGCTCAGCAGAGTGGTCGAGCCTTTTTTTGGATCCCCCACAATCACCTTAGGCCCCCCCCCCTTAGTTTATTTTAGAATGTCCACTCAGCGGTGGTGAGGCATCTGCTAAGTGGGCCTTTGTTTATTGGTAGTAAATACTCCCCTAAATAATAATGTTAGAATGATGTTGGTCAACAATGTTTTTGCGTGTAATCTGCTTGCACTGTAAACATAAACCGTACTAATGTCTTCTTTTTGTTTGACTCCACAGTTCCCTAGCACACCACAGGAATTGCTGACTGTGGCCTCCCAATTTGCCCAGCGGTGGGATTTCCCCAACTGCGGAGGGGCAATTGATGGGAAGCACGTCCACATAGTGCCGCCACCCCGTTCGGGGTCATACTATTTTAACTATAAAGGTTTTAATAGCATAGTGTTAATGGCGGTGCTGTCGGCACGGTACGAGTTCCTGTATGTGGACGTGGGGAAGAACGGCCGGATGTCCGATGGCGGAGTATTCGCTGAGACGGAGTTCGTCTGCAGGCTGGGGGTCTTGCACTGCCTCCAGATGCAGAGAACGTGGAAGGGCTACTGTTCGTTTTCATCGCGGATGAAGCTTTTGGACTTGGACCACACCTCATGCGGCCGTTTCCCCAACACACCCTCACCCCGGAGAGGAGGGTTTTTAATTACCGGCTGGCCAGAGCCCGGAGAGTTGTGGAGAATGCCTTCGGGATAATGGCCAGCCGGTTCCGCCTGTTCCAGACAGCTATAAATTTGGCGGATTATAAACTTAACAACATTGTCTACTGCTGCTGCTTGTTGCACAATTTTTTAAGGAAATTCTCCACAAATTATGTGTCATCAGTTGGGTCTGAGGCCGGTCCCTCTGAACTGATAAATCTGACCGGCCTCAGCACTGCCCGTACTGGCTTGGCCCCCCAAAGTGCCCCTGAAGTACGTCAGAAATACGTAGAGTACTTCACGGGTAGGGGGGCCATCGCAATGCCAGACCACATCTGACCTTTGTTTTTACCTTTTTTAAATAAATAAAAATATTTGATTTACTACAAACTTGTGTTGTCATTCTTTTATTTGTGGTTTATGTGTCTCCCAGGTTCTAGTAGTGCCAAGTGTATTTCTCCTTAGTAAATAGCCTCCAATCTCAGAGGTAAAAGTAGGATTTTTAAAACAGCTTACCTGTAAAATCCTTTTCTTGGAGTACATCACGGGACACAGAGCAGCATAGTCATTACTATGTGGGACGTCCCAAAGCAATGCCAAATGAGGGGGGGGGGGGATACACCATACATAAGCTGGGCGCTATCAGGCATGAGGATCTTTTGCGGCCTGCAACACACTGCGCCCAAAGGCGACATCCTCCTGACTTCTAACGTCCACCTGGTAGAACCTAGTAAACGTGTGCACTGAAGACCATGTTGCGGCCTTACAAATTTGAGCCAGGGAGGCCTGGTGATGCACTGCCCATGAAGTTCCAACTGCTCTCGTGGAGTGCGCCCTAACTTTGAACGGAGGCGGTCTACTTCTCAAGCCATAGGCTTGTATTATGACCTGTCGAATCCACTTGGCTAAAGTAGATTTTGATGCTGCCTGACCCTTTCTGGGGCCTTCCGGCAGAACAAACAAAGAATCCGTTCTACGAATCTGAGCAGTGGCTTTTAGATAAGCTTTAACTGCTCTTACTACATCCAAAGAATGCAATAACTTTTCCTCTACCGAGCTTGGTTTGGGGAAAAAAGAAGGAAGAACCACATCCTGGTTCAAGTGAAACCCCGATACCACCTTAGGAAGAAAGGCTGGGTGAGGGCGTAATACTACTCTGTCCTTATGAATAACCAGATATGGCTCTTTACAGGACATGGCGGCTAATTCCGACACTCTTCTAGCCGAGCATATGGCTACTAAAAATATCAATTTTCTGGTGAGTAGAACCAAGGAAATGTGCCGCAAAGGTTCAAATGGCTGCTTCTGCAGAACCGACAGAACCAAATTTAGATCCCATGGGCATATGGGAGCTTTAATCGGTGGAATAATACGAGTCACACCTTGCATAAAGGATTTGACAAGTGAATGCATAGCCAGGGGCCTTTGAAATAGTATTGATAAGGCCGAAACCTGGCCCTTGATAGTACTTAAGGCAAACTTCCTGTCTACAGCCCACTGCAGGAAGTCCAGAATTCTGCCTATAACGTACTTACGTGGATGCCATTTTCTGGCCTCGCACCAAGTGATGTACGCCTTCCAAACTCTATAGTAGATCTGCCTGGATACAGGCTTCCTGGCATTGATTATAGTTGATACCACAGATTTAGAGAGACCTCTCTTCTTTAGGATGTGGGATTCAATAGCCAGGCCGTTAAACTTAGAGTTAGTAAGGAAGGGTGGTATATCGGTCCTTGCGAAAGCAGGTCCGGTCGACGTGGAAGGGTCCAAGGACTCCCCACAGACATTTTGATGATCTCCGCGTACCAGGCCCTTCGGGGCCACGCTGGAGCCACCAGGATCACCGGCTTCTTTCCCAACCTGACTCTGCGAAGGAGTCGAGGCAACAATTGTAGCGGAGGGAATGCATATATCAGTCTGAACTGATCCCAAGGGAACACCAGAGCATCCGCGCCGCAAGCGAGGGGATCCCTTGTCCGGGAGACAAATCTGTCCACCTTTGCGTTGAATCTGGATGCTAGCAGATCTACATCCGGTGTTCCCCACCGCTGACATATTGCTCGGAAGACCTCGGGATGAAGGGACCATTCCCCTGGGCATAACTGTTGGCGACTCAGAAAGTCCGCCTTCCAATTCTCCACCCCTGGAATGAAGACAGCTGATATACATGGGACATGCTTTTCTGCCCATTCCAGGATGTGACTTACTTCCCTCTGGGCTGCACGACTCCTGGTGCCTCCCTGATGATTGATATATGCCACTGCTGTGGCATTGTCTGATTGATTCTGACAGGGGACCCTTGGAGTCTGGATGTCCAGGCTACTAGGGCATACCGGGCTGCTCGTATCTCTAAGAGATTGATGGGCAGGGTTCTTACTACATTTGACCATCTGCCCTGGAGAGACCATTGCTCCAGTACTGCCCCCCCAGCCTATAAGGCTGGCATCTGTAGTGACCACCTTCCAGGATATCGGACTGAAGGGTTTTCCCTTCTGGAGATTCTGGGGGATCAACCACCAGCAGAGACTCTTCCGAACGGAAGGGGACAAAGCCATCGGGAAGTCTAGAGCCTGAATCTTTCCGTTCCAGGCTGACAATATGGCCCTCTGTAAATTCCTTGAGTGGAATTGGGCGTATGGCACAGCTTCGAATGATGCTACCATCTTTCCTAGCAGCCTCATGCACAGGCGTATGGACGGCTGTCTTTTTGCACAAAGCAGATGGACCAAGCCCCTCCGAGAGGATACCTTGTCTAGAGGTAAGAAAATCTTCCTCTGGTCTGAATCCAGCCGTAGCCCTAGATATACCAGGTTTTTCACAGGCTGTAGGGCTGACTTGTCCAGGTTGATGACCCAACCGTGAGATTCTAGATACTTGATTGTATCGACAATTACCACTTCTAGCTTGGCAACTGAGTGGTCCATCAACAACAGGTCGTGTAGGTATGCCATTATCGTTACACCTCGTGTACTTAGATCGGCCAACAGTGGGGCCAGAATTTTTGTGAACACTCGTGGTGCTGTGGCCAGACCGAATGGTAAGGCTCTGAACTGAAAATGGCGCCCTTCTACTGCAAAGCGTAGAAATTTTTGATGACCTGGAAAGATGGGAACATGCAAGTAAGCATCTTTGATGTCGATCGAGGCTAACCATTCCTCCCCCTGTAGGGCAGCGGTGACCGATCGGATCGACTCCATCCGGAAGGACCGGACGTTTAGAAATTTGTTTAGACTCTTTAGGTCCAATGTGGGTCTTATGTCCCCGTTTGGTTTCGGGACTGTGAAAAGGTTTGAGTAGAAACTCAACCCCCACTCTTCCATAGGAACCTCCATAATTACTCCTTGGAGCAATAGTTGTTCTAACGCCACTAGGAGACACCTTCTTTTCAGAGGGTCTTTTGGCATGCCTGACCACATAAAATGGGAAGGAGGAGACTTTTTTAACTCCAACTTGTATCCCCGAGTTACTGCGGAGAGCACCCATCTGTCTTTGATCGTCTCCCGCCAGGTCTCTGTGAACAACTGAAGTCTTCCCCCCACCCGTTTGAGTGGGGGCAGCCCTTCATAGGCTTGACTTGGAGGCTGGTTTAGTACCTCTTTGGATCCAGGGCTTTTTATTACCCTGTGACTGTCCCTGATTTTTACCTCCTGAGTTTGACCGAGGAGGCCGTCGGAACTGCTTAGTAGCAGACGTCCCAGGGATAGGAGAGGTAGTCCTCTTAAAAGACGGACCCCTAGACCTCTTTTTAATTGGTAAGAGAGTACTTTTACCACTGGAAATCTTCTGGATATATTTATCCAGGTCTTCGCCAAAAAGGCGTTCTCCATGAAATGGGAAGCTAACTAAGAGCTTCTTACAGGGAGCCTCAGCAGACCAGTTCTTGAGCCACAGAAGCCTACGCATATGTACCAAAGACAGCGTGAGGCCTGATGGATAGAATCCTTGATGGCGTCAACCGCAAAGCATAATGCTCTAGGCAGATCAGCCAGAGCCTGGGCCTGCTGATCTGGCAAATCCCTCAGGACCATTTTCATTTGATCCTTTAAAGCTTGGCAGACCCCAATAGCTGCCACTGCTGGCTGTGTAACAGCCCCTGCTGTGGAAAAAGCAGATTTTAATAAAGATTCCAATTTTTTATCTACTGGATCTTTGAACATTTGAACATTATCTACTGGACATGTCAGTGATTTGTTCACAGAAGAAATGGCTGCGTCCACCGTAGGAACATTCCATCTCTGGGTGAATTTTTCCTCCATGGGATAGATCACCTGAAATTTCTTAGGTGGAACAAATAGTTTATCAGGATGTTCCCAGTCCTGGTATATAAGTCCTTCCAATAATGGATGAATTGGAAAGGAGCAATTAATCTGGGGAGCTTTTAGCGACCCCAACGAGGAGACAGCAGTAGTTGATGGTTCAACAAGAGGCATTTTAAATGCAGATCGAACCATGTCAGTTAGGGTCTGGACCCACAATCTTTCAGTCTGTGATGCTGAAAATGGTTCATCTACTGTCGATTCCTCAAAAACAGAGTTAACCTCCTCCTGATCCCCTTCAGGTAGGTCAGTCCCTTCCTGGGACTGTTGCTCTGCCAACAGGCACTCTAATGGAGGGGATGGAGATCTGGCGCGCTTTCTTTCCTGTAGAGAAGAAGCGATCAATGCTGCCAATCTCTGCTCCAATCCCTCCAGAGTTGAGGCAAAAACCTCCTCTGTTATATATGCAGGAGCAGGTGGACTGAGGACAGCCGCAGTACCTGGCACTCCCGGGGGTTCCTTATGGGTATTAACCTCTGATTTCTCAGGGGAGGAAGGTGCAGATGACTGCTCCAGAGCCCGATGGAGACCCCCTACACTTCCTGAGAGGTATATCTCGGAGTTTTTTAGGCGGCATATTCCTTAGTTCAAAGCTGAGGTATTCCAGCCGCAATACACCCCTTTACTGAAATAGTCTAATGCAATTTGCTGCTATGTACATCAGTGGGTGTCTACTAATGCGTCTTTCTGGGGATGCCTGTATCAACCGCCCGCTGTAAGCCCCTATACCATGCTACCAGCTCCTTTTCATGCTCTATGTCCATAGCAAGCAGCGTGGACTGAGTCCTTTTATCTTGCTGGGACGCCCGCACATGCGCAGAAGCGCTGGGCGCACAGAGCGCGTCATCCGCCAGGCTCCGCCCCCTTTTTTGAAGCTAAATCTTATAAAAAGAAAGCGTGTGTGCGCGCGCGCGCGCGTGCACATGTGCGCTCTTGGCGCCATGTAGGGAGAGGAGCCAGGGTCCCTGTTTCACCAGGACTCGGGGATGGAAGGAAACTACTTGGCAGCATGACAGAGGAATGCAGCTTCCCTGATAGAGAGCTCACTCATCTGCCTGGACTTTCACCATGGAAGGAATAGTCCCAAGAAAAAAAGACGTTCCACAGCGGCCTCTAGTGGACAAACACAGGTACCGCACTTTGCCTTTTTTTTTTTTTTTTAAAACCCCCTTTATGAAAAACATTTCTAGGTTTACAGTTTTTAAAACTTCCTTATGAAAAGACATTTCTAGGATTTCTTAGGCATATACAGCTATTAGCGGGAATACCTTTAGGTAACAGGCAGAAAGACATATTAGGCTTGGGGGTCCCCTCAATAGAACCAAGTTCCTGAGGGGCCCCCACTTACCTTTTCCCCGCCGCAGGACTTTGTTTGGTCCACAGAAGCCCAAACTTCACCTCTCACGGCAGGCATTGTACTAGACCTTCAGGGACCGGGTTCCCAAGGATTCCACTCCCCTGGACCTGTATAGCACCCTGCACAGATAGCCTCTTGGTTTTGGGTATGACCAGAGCTCTGGATCCCAGGGTCCAGCCCTCCTAAGAGAGGCATTACAGGCAAAACCCTGCTCTTCTCTGCAAGGCCCGGGTACCGACCGTTTAGCTATGAAGCTTTTTTGGTCGGATCCGGAATAGCTTGCTAAGGCCCAGAGAACCTGTACACAAGCCCAGATGAATACATGTTAACCTTGGCCAACACCTTAGACACTGGCAAAAAACTGAGGCGCTCCCGGATGGGAGGGGCTTATATAGGGGAGGGTACTTCCTGTTTTGGAAGTTGCCAGTGCCAGCACCTGAAGGTAATTCTATATAACCACATAGTAATGACTATGCTGCTCTGTGTCCCGTGATGTATGAACAAGAAAACACTAATTTTTCATCTTCAGAACTGCTAGTGAGCATAGAAAGAACAAGGCACACCTTTTTTCGACTTCCCAAAAGTTTTTATTGATTGCAACACATATTTTTTTTTTTTTTCGAAATATTTTTTTTTGGGTTTCTGTCCGGCTTTTTGAGCAGAAACATGCATGGGTCAAAAGCCACATTTTTTTTTCTGAAAAAGTAATAAAATAACACAGTGAAAAATACAAACAGGAGATGAGGTGATGTTACCCCTGATCCATCCCAAATGTGAAGAAACACACTTTCTTTTTGGGGCTCAAATGGGTATCTTCAACATGATCCTATGGCTAGGGTAAACATGTGCTATCTGCCATCATGGGGGATCAATGGACGTGCTTTGGGGGTGAAAACCCTTCCTCTCCCCTACTTGAGGAGGGAGGAAGGGGTTGCACCACCAAAACAGGGACATAGATATCCTGTGACGGCAGATAGCACATGTTGAGTCTTCAGTGTGTGCATCCTCACATTTGGGCTGGTGGAAATCCCATAGAAAAATTCAGACACATAACAAAACACACAAAAAGGGGGGGGTCACACTATTCTCCCCAAAATATCTATCATGTTTTTATATTTTTGCTCAATCACAATCATTCTCTTTCTCATAATGTCCATTTCGCTACTGCATTCCATGATTTCCTGAATGATTATTTTGGCGCTGGCCCTCGAGAATGGAGGATTTGGACTTCCTGACACACCCCCACGTTCAGTCCCTAAAAAGAAACAAATATTTAAAAACTATGCAGGCCTACATCTGTATTTACCTTGAAGTTGTGGTGACAGACACTGACCTGTTGTGCTGATAAGCTCCACCTCCCCTTCCTCCACCTCCACTTTCTCCCCCTCCGCTTCCTGAACCTGCTGAACTTGGTCTGCTTTGGGATCTTCGGGGAGTTTCTGTGGTGTTGGGTTCCTCGTCTCATGAGCATGGTGTCCTCCCAGTCTCCTCTCCCCTATGGAAATAGCAAAAAAAAGGAACCTTTAGCACACAAACTTTTTAGGCCTGAAAATGGATTCTCAATGTTTTAAAGTGGGGTCCAAATGATATTTGGCCCTGAGTTTCAAGATGAACATATGAGATCTTGCAAACTCAACAAAGCAACATGTTATTTTGGAGGACACTCACAAATACACTTGGATAACCACCAAGGTATCCACTGGACCACCTGTGTGTGACACCGTTTAAGAAATTGGGTCATGTGGCCCAGAGTATAGTATCTTGCTGAAGAACAAAAAAGAGTACACAACTGCTGGAGTGTCATCTCCTTTACCCAGAATACAGTTTCTTCTTTCATTCACATTCTAAATTTCCTTTACAACACATCATCTAGCCAACAATGTGTAGATAAACATTGTTGAAGTAAAATGAGGCATGCCCACATGTAGTTTACGTGGATATGTGCCAAACATGTTTGGGGGAAGAGCAGCAATTTTTTTTTCCAACACATTTAGCAAATAAGTGGACTCTCTACTTAACATAAAAGTTGACATTTTTAAATGTGAAACCAGTCAAGCCAAGCACATGGTGCAAAACATGGAAGAATACATATTACAATGTGAAAGAACACAGTAAAAAAAAACTTACTTTTTTCTATGCTTTTTAGAAGCTTCCTATACTGCTCCGGCTCCCTGAGCTTCAGGTCTGACCACCTTTTACGGAGTTGTTCCTTGGATCTCCTGACCCCATATTTTTTATAGAGAGTCTTCGCAACTTTGTCCATAATTTGTGACTTCCGGAGATTAGGTGTGTCGTATGGGCCATGCTTGCCGTCGTAATCCTTCCTCCGCAGAATGTCCACCATCTCCGCCATCTCAGAAAAAGACATATTAGTCGCCTTGCATCTTTTTTGACTGGATCGGGACGTTTCCGCCTCCGGGCTTTCCTCGTCTGTAATTTCAACTAAAGAAGCCACCTGTGTCTGCGACATGTCGCCGCCTCACACTGTGCGCCGATCGTTAAGGGACGGGGAAATGCTGAAAAAGTCCGTCATGGGCGGGAGACGAGGGCGGAGTTACACGCATGCGCAGGGTATAAAAAGGGGAAAGAAGTTATTAGGGATGCGCGGAGTAAGGACGACCGGAAGTGAAGCAACAAAGTGAACTAAGGTAAGAAGGGAACTCGGGCCTGCAGTGGCCTATAATGGTTCATGATTGTAAAGGGCAATATTGTGATAAGTTGAGGAGAATCAATTCTGATCCTTTTCTTTTTTTTACATTTTTTTTACTTGATGATCCAAAAAGATGCATAAACTACGAGAGCCGGAGGTGATGATGATTTTTATCGAAAAATATAAGGAACAGCGCAACCTGTGGGAACTGAAACACCCTGCGTACCACAAAAGTGATGTACGTCGGGCAACTATTACCAAATTAGCAGAGGATATGAAGCTATGGATCCCAGATGCAGACTACACTATGATCAATAATAAAATCAACAACCTACGTAATTCGTATAAAAAAAAATACAAGGAAGTGCGCCAGTCAAAGAGATCAGGAGCAGCAGCTGACAATGTAGTAAAGCCCAAGCTGTGGTACTACAGACATCTTCAATTTCTGGATGACCAGATCAAGGCCAGGGAATCTATTTCCAGCCTTCCCTCAACCCTTCCTTCCACCCTTCCCTCCAGCGTTCCTTCCACCCTTCCCTCCACCCCTGCAGAGGCGGAGGAGGAGCCTCCAGAGCTAGAAGAGCCAGATCTTCACATCTTCAGCCAGGTATAGTATTTTTGATCATAATTATTGTCCACTAAGTAATATTTTGTGGTACTGTTTAAATTAGCCATAAATGATATCATCCCCCCCCCCACCCCAAAAAATACAAACCAGTAATGAGATCAAAATTGTGTGTGATAGATTCCCCAAATAATCCAATTATTCCTTTTATTTTAAAAACAGGATGAGGCAAGCCAGGGGGAAGAGGGTCAGGAGTGTGGCAGGCAGGAGGAGGCAGAGGTGAGTGTCAGCCAGGAGGAGGCAGGGCCAAGTGGGACTCAGCAGGTCCCCAGGCCTAGTGGCAGCACCGTCTCCCAAGTGGCTCCCCTCCACGTCAGACCGCCAAAACAACGGCGGATGACACAAGTGGAGGAGGAGTCACTAAAGATGATTTAGGAGGCTGCTGCCATTATGAGGGCCCCCCTCAACCCTACAGAGGGCTTTAGCACCTATCTTGCGGATAAATTGCTCAGAATGGAGGCGGGACAATGGGCCCTTTGTGAGCACCTTATATATATATAGCCGTACACATGGGGGCGAGGAGGCTGCTGACTGAGGCCACCCATATCTCGCAGCAGGCCAATCCCTCTCCTCCTTCTCCTCCTCCTCCTGCCACATCACCACCCACAGTGGCCCAGCCTGCAAGGGTGCGTGGACGGGGCCGTGGAGAGAACACTGCAGGGAGGCGTGGAAGGAAGGCTACAGGGAAGAGCAGGAGGTGATTCCCTGGCCTCGAACTGCTCATACAGAAATTGAAGGTTGATGGAGTACCACAGCTTGGGATGATGTATGTCTTTGGCTGCTGCTCCTGATTTCATGCTGTTGTTGATTTTATTATTGATCATAGTCAGGTCTGCATTTGGGATCTAATGACTTCATATTCTCTGCTAATTTCTGAATAGTTGTCCTTCGGTTTTTGTTTGTTTTTTATCCGAAATAAAGGGACATTTGATTTCAGCCAACATACATGCCTGGTGTTTTTTTTTTTTAAGTAGCAATAAGATTTCATAAATACAATGTGTAATTAATAACAAGGGACACCAACCTCCGTGAGTAAGAAATAAAAAAAATATGTTGTTCGGAGAAATTGACACACCAAAAAATGCACCACTAATTTTAAGACAAAAACCAAAAAAAAGGTGTAATTTGTGAGGTCGGCCTTGAAGAATTAAACTAATTATTCCTAAGATCACAAGAAAGAAGAAAGACATACGTTTCTCCGAACTCATGAGAAAGATCTGCTGCCAAAATGACATTTTAAAGACCGTTCTAAAGCAACAAAACATGCGCTGCATTAAACGAAGCAATAACTTGCAGAATGACGAATGTGCTCTCTCCATTAGGAACGCTAGTTTTACCAGAACGAGCGCTCCCGTCTCCTAATTCAGTCTGAGCATGCGTGGGTATTTTAACCGATGGACTTGCCCATAGACGATCGGAAATTCCCATCGGTTTTTTATCCATCGGAAAATTTTAAAACAAGTTCTATTTTTTTCAACCGATGGAAAAAAAGACCGATGGGTACCATACACGATCGGTTTGTCTGATGAAAACCATCCATCGGACGGTTTTTATCAGTCAAACCGATCGTGTGTACTGGGCTTTAGAGCCAGCAGAAAAAAAAAATTGAAGTCATCAAGTCTGAACTCTTTATCTCTTTGACTGTTACTGATCAGGTATGCATAATTTTAAAGCCAAAGCCTCAGAAGGATAGCCATACAGCCTGCATTTTTAGCAGAAATGTCAGCCTGCATATTATCATAACAGGTTTCCACTAATATTGGAAGTTGTATGTGGAGTATACTGTATGCTTATCTTGGACACTTTATTGATCCCCCATGGGATCCTGGGAAAACTGAGGATCCCAAGTCGCAAAGATTAAGCTCTGCCACTGTACAGGAATGCATTCTTATGAGATATTTGATTCTTCAAGGTTTTCTTTTTCGTACATCACGGGACACAGAGCGACTTAGTCATTACTAATGGGTTATATAGTTTACCTTCAGGTGCTGGCACTGGCAACTTCCAAACCGGAAGTACCCTCCCCTATATAAGCCCCTCCCATCCGGGAGCACCTCAGTTTTTTGCCAGTGTCTAAGGTGTTGGCCAAAGAGTAACATGTGTTTTCACTGGGCTTGCGTACAGGTTCTTTTACGGGCCTTAGTAAGCTGTTCCGGATCCCACCAAAAAAGCTTCATAGCTAAACGGTCGGTACCCGGGCCTTGCAGCAGAAGAGCAAGGTTTTGCCTGTAATGCCTCTCTTAGGAGGGCTGGACCCTGGGATCCAGAGCTCTGGTCATACCCACGACCAAGATGTTGTCTGTGCAGGGTGCTATACAGGTCCAGGGGAGTGGAATCCTTGGGAACCCGGTCCCTGAAGGTTTAATTACAATGCCTGCCGTGATAGGTGAAGTTTGGGCTTCTGTGGACAAAAAAAAAGTGTCCTGCGGCGGGGAACAGGTAAGTGGGGGCCCCCAGGAACTTGGTTCTATTGGGGGACCCCCAAGCCTAATTTGTCTTTCTGTCTGTTACCTAACGGTATTCCCGCTAATATCTGTGTATGCCTGTAACTACTGAAAATGTAAAATTTTAATAGTAGTCAAGAAAAAAAAAAAAAAAAAAGAGGACCGCGGTACCTGTGTTAAACCACTAGAGGCCGCTGTGGTCCATTTTTCTTGTCATGTGGATCTTTGGTTTTCTCAAGTCAAAAGATCCAGGCAGTTGGTAAGTTTCTCTGTGGGAATCCACTTCCTCTGCCCTGTTGCTGCGTTCATCCACCGCACAGGCCCTCCGGCAAAAAGGGCCCTGGCTCCTAGTCCCTGTTTGATTTTCGAAAAGGGCGCCAAAGGCGCATGGGCGCGCGCACGGGCGCGTGCACGCGCCTCCTATGAAAAAAAAGGGGCGGGGCAGGTGGATGACGCTCGATGCGCGCCACGGCGCTTCTGCGCATGTGCAGGCGTCCCAGCTTGTATAAAGACACAGTACAAGTGTCAGCTGGATGCAAACAGAGCTAGCAACAAACAGTGGCACACAGAGGCGGTTGATGCAGGCATCCCCATAGAAAGGCACTTTAGTGGACACCAGCTGGTATATAGCAGCATCTGTGTTAGACTATTACCAGCAAAATTGGTGTATGACGACGGGAATACCTCAGCTTTGTGCTTAAAGGATATGTCGTCCAGACGCTCCGGAAATAAGTCTTCCAGGAAGCCAAAGGGGTCTCCATCGGGCTCTGAGGATATTGGGCATGCTTGTACTGCACCAATCTCCCCTGAGAAATCAGAGGTCAGTAGCCGTAGAAACCCCGCACGAGTGCCTGGTGCTGCGGCTGTCCCCAGTCCACCTGCTCCTGTATATATAACAGAGGAGGTTTTATCCTCAACTCTGGGAGGATTGGAAGAGAGATTAACAGCATTGATCGCTGCTTCCCTGTCACAGGGAAAGCGCGTCCGATCTCCGTCTCCTCCTTCAGAGTGCCTGTTAGTGGAGGAACAGCCCCACACAGAGATCGGCCTACCTGAAGGGGATCAGGATGAGGTTGATTCAGTTATGGAGGAATCAACAGTGGAAGAACCTTTCTCAGCATCTCAGGCTGAAAGATTATGGGTTCAGTCTCTGACTAACATGGTCCGATCAGCATTTAAGATGCCTCTGGCGGAACCATCAACCACTACGGTTTGCTCGCTGGGGTCGCTAAAAGCTCCCCAGGCTGTCTGTTCCTTCCCAATCCACCCTTTATTAGAAGGGCTTATTTACCAGGATTGGGAGCATCCTGATAAAATATTTGCTCCCCCCAAGAGATTTCCGGTGATCTATCCCATGGAGGATAAGTTCATAAAAAAATGGAGGGTCCCTACAGTGGACGCAGCCATCTCTTCTGTGAACAAATCACTGACATGTCCAGTAGATAATGTTCCAATGTTCAAAGACCCAATAGATAAAAAATTGGAGTCTTTACTAAAATCTGCTTTCTCTACAGCAAGCATGGTGACACAACCTGCGGTAGCAGCGATTGGAGTCTGCCAAGCAGTGAAAGATCAGTTGAAACAAGTCTTAAGGGACTTACCAGATCAGCAGGCTCTTGCCCTAGCTGACCTGCCTAGAGCCTTGTGTTTTGCGGTGGACGCCATAAAGGATACAATCCAACAGGTCTCCCGCTTTACGCTGTCTGTAGTACATATGCGTAGGCTCCTGTGGCTCAAAAACTGGTCTGCTGAAGCTCCTTGTAAGAAACTGCTGGTTAGCTTCCCATTTCATGGAGAACGCTTATTTGGAGAAGATCTGGACAAATATATCCAGAAAATTTCTGCCGGTAAAAGTTCACTCTTACCGGTTAAGAACAAGAGTAGAAGTCCTTCTTTTAAGAGGCCTACTTCTCCAGTCCCGGGCACATCGGCTGTGAAACAGTTCCGACGGCCTCCGCGGTCAAATTCAGGGGGCAGAAATCAGGGACAATCACAGGGTAACAAGAAGCCCTGGATCAAGAGAGGTACAAAACCTCCCCCCAAGTCATGAAGCGTTGCCCCCACTCAATCGGGTGGGGGGAAGGCTTCAGTTGTTCACAGAGACCTGGCGGGACACCATCAGAGACAGATGGGTGCTCTCCGCAGTAAGTCTGGGATACAAGCTGGAGTTAAAAGGCACTCCTCCTGCCCAATTTATGAGGTCAAACGTGCCAAGAGATCCCCAGAAGAGAGGATCCCTCCTTCTGGCACTAGAACAACTATTGCTCCAAGGTGTAATCATGAAGGTTCCCCTGGAAGAAAGCGGATTCGAGTTTTACTCGAACCTTTTCACAGTCCCCAAACCAAATGGGGACGTGAGGCCCATATTAAATCTAAAAGGGATAAACAAGTTCCTAAATATCAGGACTTTTCGGATGGAGTCGATCCGATCGGTGGCCACCGCCCTACAAGGGCAGGAATGGTTAGCCTCGATCGACATAAGGGATGCTTATCTGCATATTCCCATCTTTCCGGCCCACCAGAAATTTCTACGCTTTGCAGTAGAAGGGCGCCATTTTCAGTTCAGAGCCTTACCTTTCGGTCTGGCCACAGCACCACGAGTGTTCACAAAGGTTCTGGCCCCACTATTGGCCAATCTAAGAACACAAAGTGTAACGATAATGGCATATCTAGACGACCTGCTACTAATAGACCACTCAGTGGAAAAGCTGGAAGTAGCTATTCACAAGACAATCAAGTATCTGGAATATCACGGTTGGATTATCAACCGGGACAAGTCAGCTCTAAGACCAGTCAAAAGTCTGGAATACTTAGGGCTAAGGCTGGATTCAAATCAGAGAAAGATTTTCTTACCTCCAGAGAAGGTGTCGTCTTTAAAAGATTTGACCCACTTAGTGGGTACAAAAAGAAAACCATCCATACGCCTGTGCATGAGGCTGCTGGGAAAAATGGTGGCTTCATTCGAAGCAGTACCCTATGGTCAATTCCATTCAAGGAATTTGCAAAGGGCCATACTGTCAGCCTGGAACAAAAAAGTTCAGGCTTTAGACTTACCAATGTCCCTGTCCCCTTCCGTTCGCAAGAGCCTCCATTGGTGGTTGGTGCCCCAGAATCTGGAAAAAGGGAAACCCTTCAGTCCGGTTTCTTGGAAGGTGGTCACTACAGATGCCAGCCTCATAGGCTGGGGGGCAGTACTGGAGCAATGGTCTCTCCAGGGCAAGTGGTCAGAAGCAGAAAAGGCCCTGCCCATCAATCTCTTAGAGATACGAGCAGCCCGGTATGCCCTAGTAGCATGGACATCCAAATTCCAAGGGTCCCCTGTCAGAATTCAATCGGACAATGCCACAGCAGTGGCATATATCAATCACCAGGGTGGCACCAGGAGTCGTGCAGCCCAGAGGGAAGCAAATTGCATCCTGGAGTGGGCAGAAAGATATGTCCCAGCCATATCCGCGGTTTTCATCCCAGGAGTGGAAAATTGGAGAGCGGACTTTTTAAGTCGCCAACAATTATGCCCTGGGGAATGGTCTCTTCACCCCGAGGTTTTCCAGGCAATATGCCAGCGGTGGGGAACACCGGATGTAGATCTGCTAGCATCCAGATTCAACGCAAAGGTGGACAGATTTGTGTCTCGCACAAGGGATCCCCTAGCTTGCGGCTCGGATGCCCTAGTGTTCCCTTGGGATCAGTTCAAGCTGATATATGCATTCCCACCGCCACAATTGTTACCGCGATTAATCCGCAGAATCAGGGTAGAAAAGAAACCAGTGATTCTGGTGGCTCCAGCGTGGCCCCGAAGGGCATGGTACGCGGAGATTGTAAAAATGTCAGTGAGGAGTCCTTGGACCCTCCCACATCGTCCGGACCTGCTGTCGCAAGGACCGATATACCACCCTTCCTTACCAGCCCTAGGTTTGACGGCCTGGCTATTGAAGCCCACATTCTGAAAAAGAGAGGGCTCTCTAATTCTGTGGTATCTACCATGATCAATGCCAGGAAGCCGGTATCCAGGCAGATCTATTATAGGATCTGGAAGGCGTACATTACGTGGTGTGAGGCCAAGAAATGGCATCCACGTAAGTACGTGATAGGTAGGATTTTGGACTTCCTACAGTGGGCTGTAGATAGGAAGCTGGCCTTGAGTACTATCAAGGGTCAGATTTCGGCCTTGTCAATATTTTTTCAAAGGCCCTTGGCTTCGCATTCACTAGTCAAAGCCTTTATACAAGGAGTGATGCGTATTAGCCCTCCGGTTAGTATTCCCATATGTCCATGGGACTTAAACCTGGTTCTGTCGGTTCTACAGAAACAACCGTTTGAACCATTGCAACACATTTCCTTGGTTCTTCTCACCAGGAAATTGATTTTCTTAGTAGCCATTTGTTCAGCTAAAAGAGTATCGGAATTAGCCGCCTTGTCCTGTAAGGAGCCATATCTGGTTGTCCATAAGGACAGAGTAGTATTACGTCCTCATCCAGCCTTCCTTCCTAAGGTGGTATCGAGGTTTCATTTGAACCAAGATGTGGTTCTTCCTTCTTTTTTCCCCAAACCTAGCTCGGTAGAGGAAAAGTTATTACATTCTTTGGATGTAGTAAGAGCAGTTAAAGCTTATCTAAAAGCCACTGCTCAGATTCGCAGAACGGATACTTTGTTTATTCTGCCGGAAGGCCCTAGAAAGGGTCAGGCAGCATCAAAATCTACTTTAGCCAAGTGGATTCGACAGGTCATAATACAAGCCTATGGTTTGAGAAAGAGACCGCCTCCATTCAAAGTTAGGGCGCACTCCACAAGAGCAGTTGGAACTTCATGGGCAGTGCCTCACCAGGCCTCCCTGGCTCAAGTCTGTAAGGCCGCAACATGGTCTTCAGTACACACGTTTACTAGATTCTACCAGGTAGACGTTAGAAGTCAGGAGGATGTCGCCTTTGGGCGCAGTGTGTTGCAGGCCGCAAAAGATCCTCATGCCTGATGGCGCCCAGCTTATGTATCCCTCCCCTCATTTGGCATTGCTTTGGGACGTCCCATTAGTAATGACTAAGTCGCTCTGTGTCCCGTGATGTACGAAAAAGAAAAAGGGATTTTTATAACAGCTTACCTGTAAAATCCTTTTCTTGGAGTACATCACGGGACACAGAGCTCCCACCCCTCTTTTTGAGACACTTATTGCTTTGCTACAAAACTGAGGTGCTCCCGGATGGGAGGGGCTTATATAGGGGAGGGTACTTCCGGTTTGGAAGTTGCCAGTGCCAGCACCTGAAGGTAAACTATATAACCCATTAGTAATGACTAAGTCGCTCTGTGTCCCGTGATGTACTCCAAGAAAAGGATTTTACAGGTAAGCTGTTATAAAAATCCCTTTTTTTCAGCCCTAGTGATTTAGGATGGTGGATGAGGGGTTACTATGTAGTTCTTAGTTGATGCGGACTGCAAGTGGGTAAAACGTTTTCCCCGGTTATAAAGTAAGTTGCCTCAGAAAGTGTATTATTTAAAATAAATCATGTTTTTTTTTTTTTACAGCTCCTGCATCATGAAGAGCCATTTAACCCAGTAACCAAAGACATCTGCAGTCTGTATTTTGGCCACTAGGTGGCACCATAGTACATGAATTCCAATTATAGATGCCTACTGTATGTATACTACAGTATTGCTCATGTACAAAACATCTACTTTTACTTGGAGCCCGATGTATGAAGGTCAGCACAATAATTGGCCTTCGTTTTGCTTTATTTTGCATTGACATTATGCTCATTCATTTACTGTTAAAATAAATAAATGTATGTTCTGAAAAACTTAACATGCAATGTCCCACTGTGCAAAAATAGCAAGAAAGACAAGACTTGACAAAATGTAGCAAATGTGACAAAAAATAGGATTTTTTACTCACCGTAAAATCCTTTTCTCTGAGTCCATGGACCGACACAGCTTCTCTATTGACAAAGTGGGTATTATCCGTTAATTAGGAGTGACTAGGCAGAAAAACTTGTAAAAAGTGTTGCATCACACCTTCTACAGTACCGCCCAGGGGGCGGACCCTCTGGGTATACCCTCTCAATCTGCACATCGCAGATCAGTTCGTCAAAAAGCAGTACAAACTTAAAAGGAGGGGTGGGTGCTGTGTCGGTCCATGGACTCAGAGAAAAGGATTTTACGGTGAGTAAAAAATCCTATTTACTCTTTCGTCCATGGACACAGCTTCTCTATTGACAAAGTGGGACGTCCCAAAGCAGTGTCAGAGAAAAAAACGAGGGGTGGTAACAGCATAAAAACAAACTTCACCCCAAAACACAAAACAGCACTCCTCCAACGGAGGAGTTGCAACTCTAAACAGCCGCTTGCAAAACCTTGCGGCCGAAAGAGGCATCCGAAGATGCACCTACATCAACTTTGTAGAATTTTGTGAAAGTGTGAGCGGACGACCAAGTCGCCGCTTTACATAGTTGGGAAACAGACGCTTGATGTCGGAAAGCCCAAGAGGCACCTATTGCCCTGGTCGAATGCGCCGTGACAGGAAAGCGGGGCGCTTGACCCTTTAAGGCGTAAGCCTGGATTACTATCTGTCGGATCCACCTAGAGATGGTGGCCGATGAGACTGCTTGGCCCTTCTTGGGACCAGCCACCGAAACAAACAGTGAGTCTGACTTCCGGAACAGGGAAGTAGCAGATATGTATACTCTCAAAGCTCGGACAACGTCCAAGGAATGCAACGCCGACTCCTTAGGACTCGACGGCTGAGGACACAAGGATGGAAGTACAATGTCTTCATTGAGATGAAAAGCCGAAACGACTTTCGGAAGAAAGGAAGGCTGCGGCCGCAGCACCACCTTATCCTTGTGGAAAATCAAATAGGGAGCCTTGCAGGACAGGGCTGCCAGCTCAGAGACTCGTCTAACTGACGTAACAGCCACCAAAAAGACCACTTTCTGAGAAAGTGTCAACAGGGGAATATCTCCAATATTCTCAAACGGTGCCTTCTGAAGCACCGAGAGGACCAGGTTCAAGTCCCACGGAGGTAACGGGGGGCGGACCGGAGGGGCCACATGTCGAACCCCCCTGCACAAATGTACTCACGAGAGAGTGAGTCGCCAGGGGTCGCTGAAAAAAGACAGCCAGGGCAGATATCTGTCCCTTAATCGTACTTAGGGCAAGCCTTTGGTCTACCCCATGCTGTAAAAACAGCAGGATTCTGGAAACCAAATAGGTACGCGGATGCCATTTCATTTCCTCACACATGGAGATGTAGGCCCTCCAAGTGCGGTGATAGACCTTCCTAGAGGACGGTTTCCGAGCACTTCTCATAGTAGAGATTACTGAGTCTGACAGGCCCCGATCTCTCAGTACCTGGTTCTCAACAGCCATGCCGTTAAAGCCAATGACTGTAAAGCAGGATGGAATATGGGACCTTGCGATAGCAGGTCCTTCCGTAGTGATAGGCGCCAGGGGACGTCTGCTACCAGACGTACTAGATCAGCGTACCAAGGACGCTGAGGCCAATCTGGAGCGATTAGGATCATTGGAATTCCTTCTGCCTCCACTCTGCGGAGCAGAAGAGGAAGAAGCCTTAAGGGAGGGAAGGCATAGATTAGCCGATACTGACCCCACGATGCTACCAACGCGTCCGTTGCGTCTGCCCATGGGTCTCTTGACCGGGCCACAAACCTCAATACCTTCCGATTGAGTCGGGAAGCCAAAAGATCTACGTCTGGTGTGCCCCATCTTTGGCAGAGGAGTTGGAACACCTCCGGGTGTAAGGACCATTCTCCCTGGTCCAGCATCTGGCGGCTCAGGTAGTCCGCCTGCCAGTTTTCCACACCCGGAATGTACACGGCCGACAGTGCCGGTACGCTCCTCTCTGCCCACTTCAGGATGCGAGCGATCTCCGATGCTGCAGCTGAGCTTCTTGTTCCTCCTTGATGATTGACATATGCCACTGCTGTGGTGTTGTCTGACTGGATCCTGACTGGACGCCCTTGCAGTCTCTGGAGACCATTTGAAGAGGCACAGCTTGATCGCCCGGATCTCCAGGACATTGATCGGCAGGAGGGCTTCCTCTGGGGTCCAGCGACCTTGCGCCGACTGGACACCCCAGACTCCCCCCCAACCTGTAAGGCTGGCATCCGTCGTGATCACTATCCAGTAAACCGGAAGAAATGACTTCCCGGCCATTAGAGCCGGTGCTGTCAGCCACCATACCAGGGATCTCCTGACTAGGTGGCTCACTCGGATTTGATAATCCAGAGATGAAGGGCATCTGTTCCATCTGGACAGAACTTCCTTCTGTAACACTCGAGTGTGGTATTGAGCATATGGGACCGCCTCGAAGGAGGCTACCATGAGGCCCAACACTCGCATGCAAAAACGGAGTGACGACCAATTCCTGGAAGTCAGCTGCCGTACTGCAGCCCGGAGGGTCTGCAACTTGTCCACAGGGAGGAATACCTTTGCCTCTGAGGAATCCAGAATCAACCCCAGGTACACTAGGCGTTGAGTGGGCACCAATACTGACTTTTGCGTGTTTAGTATCCAACCACAGTCTCGAAGAGTCTGACAGGTAATGGACACGCTTACCTCTAATTCTGAGCTTGAAGGGGCCTTCAGCAGAAGGTCGTCCAAGTAACCTGTGATAACGATACCCCGCTGTCTTAGAAGTGCCAGAATCGGAGCGAGCACCTTGGTGAACGTCCTGGGGGCTGAGGCAAGGCCAAACGGGAGGGCCACAAACTGGTAGTGCTTCTTCCCGATAGCAAATCGCAGAAACCTCTGGTGTCTGGAGTATGTGGGGACATGCAGGTATGCGTCCTTGATGTCCAAGGAGGCCAGAAAGTCCCCCGGATGGAGAGCCGTGACTACGGATCGAACCGACTCCATCCGAAATCTTTGTACCTTCACAAAAGCAATTAAGGGTTTTGAGATCCAAGATTGGACGAACCCCCTCCTTCTTTGGCACAATGAACAGATTTGAGTAAAAACCCTGACCCCGTTCCTGTTCTGGAACTGGAATAACTACCCCGCGTTCCAGTAGACCCTGGACCGCCCCATACAGGGCCTCCCGACGGGTCGGTAGTAGCTGGAGATTGGAGGTGATGAATCTGTCTGGTGGACAAGAGAGAAATTCTATCTTGTAGCCTGAGGAGATTACTTTGCAAACCCACCTGTCGGAGACTAGAGCAGTCCACTGAGTCGCGAATTTGCGAAGACGTCCCCCCACCCGAGAGCTGGGTGGGGGCGGACCTTCATGTGGACGCAGATTTGTCCGCAGGCTTGTTGGGTCTGCGGGACCAAGGACGCTTTTGTCCTTGGGCAGGTGCTTTATCGGCCTGGGGTCTTTTCCCTGTCGCCTTAAGGGGGCGAAAAAACCGCTTACGTGCAGTAAAGGAGGGCCCTTGCCGTTGGCGTGGTCCCCTACCCTTGCTAGTTTGGGGAAGCAAAGTGCTTTTACCTCCTGTGGCATCCTTGATGATGTCATCCAGAGAAGCCCCAAAAAGTCTGTCGCCCTTAAAAGGCAGATCCAATAGGGCTTTCTTGGAAGTCTGGTCCGCAGACCAGCCCTTTAGCCAGATCAGGCGGCGTATTGCTACTGCACAAACCGAAGCTCTTGACAGCAGGGGAATAGTATCCATGTCTGACTCGCAGACAAACTTAAGGCCCTGGACCAACTGGTCGGCCAAAGTTATCTCATTAGGAGGAGCATCTCGCTCCTTTAACCCCTGGAGTAGCAATTTTGCCCACTCAGTAAGTGTCTGAGACACTAGGGCCCCCACCAATGCCGGGCGTACTGCCGAGCCTACCACTGAGTATAGGTAGCGAGCGAGTGCTTCAGCCTTCTTATCCACAGGGTCCTTGAAAACAGTAGCCCCTTCTACTGGAATAGTGGTGGCTCTATTAAGTCTGGACACCGAAGGGTCCACTATAGGGGGAGAGGTCCATATCTTCAGAAAACTCTCCTCAAAGGGGTACCGTACTGCAAACCTCTTTGGGGCTGTAAAGACCCTCAGTGGGTTCTCCCATTCCTTGTATAAGAGTTTGTCAAAATAAGACACACAAGGGAACACCTTAGCAGTGCGGGCAGGTTTACGAAACCCAAAGGGGACTGGAGTATCTGCTACTTCTTCAGTCCTTTCCAACTTTAGCGTATCCCGCACTGCAGTAATAAGGTCAGATACCAAAGCCGTCTCACGTACTGACCTGGACTTGGAGTCCTCCTCACTGTCCGATCGGTCACGGTCTGCAGTCTCTGATGCATCAGAATCTGGGCCATGAGCCGTAGCTGGACCTGGTTCTGCATCAGAAATATCCCCAGAAGATTGCAGGGGACGGGGGCGTTTATTACCCCCTGTATTCCCGTGTGCTGCTTCCACCCTGGCAGCAAACGCCTCTAGGATTGCCGACATAGCGTCCATAGACACCTCAGGGACACCAGCTGCTAAATCTGGTGTTTCAGGGGAGAAGACATCTGGCTCAGATGCCATGCTGACCACACACTGACACTCACAGGGCTCCAGGCAAGATATCAATAGGCCACCCTCCTGCGCTGCAGAGATGCTGGGTTACCCAGAGGACTCACCACCCTGGATAGGTACTGCTATGCTGCGCCTGTGATGCTGTCCCCTTGCTGCTGTGTCAGTCTGCTTCTTTTATCAGCACTTCCTGTGTGAATTTTCGCGCCAGTGTAATGCACCCTAGAGGCCGGAGGCTCTCGCAAAATGGTTGCCAAAAACGTCTGTATGGAAGATAATGTGGGCTCTAAGAAAATGGCCGCCGACAGAAGATAGAGGTCAGGCAGCCATAGCCCACAAAAAGATGGCCGCCGAACGGCAATATCTGCATACAGGGAGGACCAACATGGCCGCCGATCACCTGATAGGGGCCAGTGGGTGTGGCCGAACCACAGGAAGATGGCCGCCAGGCAGTTACAAGAGGCCAAACTTGGCATGGACCACCTCAAAATGGCCGCCGACAGCATGGAGACACAAACACAGGTAAGCAAAAATGACATTTCTTTTAAATGTTAGTTACAGCCAGCCCCGCTCCAGTGGGACCCCCTAGGTGCCCCCCAGCACCCAGCAACCTTTAGCTAGAAGCCCAGGGAGGAGGGAAAGGCAGGGAGAGAGGGAAGAAAGGGGCCACAACCACTTACTTGATCTCTCCAAGAATGTCCAGCTAAATCACCCAGCCGAGGCAGGGGAGTTTTACTTACCTATCCTGCATGTATTCTGCTGGAAGACATTCCAAACAGATCATCGTCCGCGCACGGAAGGTGACTGTTGGCCAGGCATGCTGTGATTGGACCCAGAAGGGACGATCATATGTATGCCCTGGAGCATGACGCTCACCGGACAGGCTGCTGCGACTCGGCCGTAAGGTCAACCGAAGCTGAGCGGTCCGATGCAAGCCTTGGAGCGTAAGCTCACCGGCCAGGCTGCTGCGACTCGGCCGTAAGGTCAGCCGAAGCTGAGCGGTCCGATGCAGGCCCTGGAGCGTAGGCTCACCGGCCACCCGTGGAGCGACGGGCATGTCGTGGAAAACCCAGCGCGTAGCTAGGGTCGGCACACGCTCGATGGCCGAAACTGGGGAGACTACAAGGATCGAGGATCCAGCCTGTCACCCAGTCGGCAGTTGATCGAAGATCGCAGGAAACAACAAATGTAGCAAAAAAATATATATATATCCTTTTTTCCCCGGACCAATGGGCCCGAAGGGAGCCATGTCCTACTCCTTGCTAGACAGAAAAAAACTGATCTGCGATGTGCAGACTGAGAGGGTATACCCAGAGGGTCTGGGCGGTACTGTAGAAGGTGTGATGCAACACTTTTTACAAGTTTTTCTGCCTAGTCACTCCTAATTAACGGATAATACCCACTTTGTCAATAGAGAAGCTGTGTCGGTCCATGGACGAAAGAGTAATAAAGACTGTTAAGTGCATATTCTAAGTCAAAATGACTTTTCATCCCCAATACTCCTTGGCTTATCCTTCTCCCAAACTGTAGGATAAGAGCTAGGACGATATGCATTTATCATGGTGCATTGTTTCTTGTTGGTAACTACTTATACAAGCTGAAAATGCCTCAGTTGGACCAATTCTGTATAGTATATGTGAACAGGGCCGCCATCAGGAATTTTGGGGCCCTTACACAGCTTCAGACATGGGGCCCCCCCTGGAGCAGAGGAGAACCAGGGGGGTGCTGTCGCCGCAAATTGAGAAGTGGGGGGGGGCTGCCGCAAATTGAGAAGCGGGGGGGGGGGGGTGCCACGAATTGACGAATTGAGAAGCAGGGGGTTTGGGTGCTGACGAACATAAAAAAAAAAAAAAGGCAGGTTGCCATCCAGGGCCCTGGGGACCTCCGGGCCTCTGGGGACCTCCTGGGCCCCTTACAAAAAAAAAATAATTATATAAAAAAAATAATAATAATCATTCTTATAAAAAAAAAGAGGGAGGTTTCCATCCGGGGCCCTGGGGACCTCTGGGCCCCTTACAAAAAAAAAAAAAAAAAAATTCAATAAAAAAAATGTATAATATTTTTTTTTTTGTAAAAAAAAAAAAAGGGAGGTTTCCATCCAGGGCCCTGGGGTCCTCTGGGCCTCTGGGGACCTCTGGGCCCCTTACAAAAAATAAAAAATAAAAATAAAAAAATAAAAAAAATTTAATAAAAAAATGAATAATAAAAAAAATTATAAAAAAAAAAAATACAAAAAAGGGGGGTTGACATTCGGGGCCCTGGGGAACTCCGGGCCCCTTACAAAAAAAAAAATGTAAAAAATTTAAAAAATGTAAAAAAATTAAATAAAAAAGGGGAGGGGGCCATCCGGGCCCCTGGGGACCTCCGGGCCCCTTACAGGTGTACTACCTGTACCCCCCTGATGGCGGCCCTGTATGTGAAGTAATGATGTGTCATTGACATATACTTTATTTGCAGATGTAATATTTGGACTGTATACAGTCATGTGTTGTATTGACTTTGATACAACTTTAATAAAACGTTTTTCCGTAAAAAAAAGAAAAGATGACTTTTCATTAAAAAAAAAAAAAAAAAAAAAAATCCTTCTTATATGAAATTGCCAGTTTCTGCCTTCTATAAAGATTGCCCATCTAAAGATTGCTTGTAAACTAAGACGCCAGACGCACAAAACATAAATGTAAAGGTTTACCATAGCGTTATAAAATAAAAGAAGAGGGTAACAAAATTAGAGCAACTTTTTCTGCCTTTCAATAAAAGCAACATGTTCACGCTCTTCTCCCCATCCTCAGCAGCATTCACTTACCTACAGCACTGTGCAAAAGTCTTAGGCACGTGTTACAAAATGCTACAAATGGAGAATGCTTTGAGAGATATAAGTGTCAATACAGTAGTACCTTGGATTCCGAGCATAATCCGTTCCAGGAGAATGCTTGTAATCCAAAGCACTTGCATTTCAAAGCGAGTTTCCCCATAGAAGTCAATGGATACAAAGAAAATTTGTTCCACGTTGACTTTTATTGCATGCAATATCGCTTGTGGCCAGAGGTGGGGGGCGCCAGAGAGACTCGGAAATACTCGGGAGATCGCTCGGATGCACTCAGGAACGGAGAATTTCCGAATGGCTGCGAGTGTCACCGGCACCCCCGCACCTCTGGCCAAATACAGTACTGCACACCACAGAGGCTTGAATCCTGCTCGTTTTGCAAGAGAACACTCGCAAACCAAGTCAGGATTAAAAAAAAAAAAAAATGCTCGTATTGCAAAACGCTCGTTAACTGAGTTACTTGCAATCTGAGGTTTCACTGTATAATGTTTGGTGGTTATAAGTCATTTTCAAGCAAAAATACGGATTTAAAACTTGTAAAGTGCCAGAAAGGCTTTGTCTTCAAGTGAATAAAGGGGGGTTGTAAACCCTCATGTTTTTTCACCTTTATGCATTAAGGCAAAAAACCTCCTGTGGTGCTGCAGCCCCCCAAAGCCCCCCTTTTACTTACCTGAACCAGATCCTTCCTACTACGGGGACGAGCACACCAGCTCCAGCCGGTGTCTCGGGTCCTGATTGGATAGATTGATGGCAGCGCAACCATTGGCGCCTGCTGCCATCAATCAAATCCAATGGCCTGGAGAGCGGGGCCGAGTCCTGCTGTCTGTGTCAATAGACGCAGCAGCAGGACACAGGAGCGCGCCCGCACGAGTGCCCCGAGGGAGTGTGCATTTCCGACCCCAGAAGAGGAGGATCAGGGATAGACATGTGCAGAACAAAAAAAAAAAAAAATGAAGTTTCGATTCGTTATTTACATAAATTTGTTTAGTTAAATTTGTTTAATTCGTTTTCAGGATTTGTTTAGTTTAGTTTATTCGTTGCCGAATCAAAAGTAAAAAGTTTTCGAATCAATTTCTACTAGTTTTCGAATTCAAATAGTTTTCCAATTTCCAAGAAGAATAAAATAGAATAGAAAATAAAGGCATAGAATAGAAAAAAATAGGATTTTTATAACAGCTTACCTGTAAAATCCTTTTCTTGGAGTACATCACGGGACACAGAGCGACATAGTCATTACTAATGGGTTATATAGATACCGTCAGGTGCTGGCACTGGCAACTTCCAAAACCGGAAGTACCCTCCCCTATATAAGCCCCTCCCATCCGGGAGCACCTCAGTTTTGTAGCAAAGCAATAAGTGTCCCCAAAGAGGGGTGGGAGCTCTGTGTCCCGTGATGTACTCCAAGAAAAGGATTTTACAGGTAAGCTGTTATAAAAATCCTATTTTTTTTTTCGTACATCACGGGACACAGAGCGACATAGTCATTACTAATGGGATGTCCTAAAGCAATGCCAAATGAGGGGGGGGGGATACACCATATATAAGCTGAGCGCTATCAGACATGAGGATCTTTTGCGGCCTGCAACACACTGCGCCCAAAGGCGACATCCTCCTGACTTCTAACGTCCACCTGGTAGAACCTAGTAAACGTGTGTACTGAAGACCATGTTGCGGCCTTACAGATTTGAGCCAGGGAGGCCTGGTGATGCACTGCCCATGAAGTTCCAACTGCTCTCGTGGAGTGCGCCCTAACTTTGAACGGAGGCGGTCTATTTCTCAAGCCATAGGCTTGTATTATGACCTGTCGAATCCACTTGGCTAAAGTAGATTTTGACGCTGCCTGACCCCTTCTGGGGCCTTCCGGCAGAATAAACAAAGTATCCGTTCTGCGAATCTGAGCAGTGGCTTTTAGATAAGCTTTAACTGCTCTTACTACATCCAAAGAATGCAATAACTTTTCCTCTACCGAAGTAGGTTTGGGGAAAAAAGAAGGAAGAACCACATCTTGGTTCAAATGAAACCTCGATACCACCTTAGGAAGAAAGGCTGGATGAGGACGTAACACTACTCTGTCCTTATGGATAACCAGATATGGCTCCTTACAGGACATAGCTGCTAATTCCGATACTCTTTTAGCCGAACAAATGGCTACTAGAAAAATCAATTTCCTGGTGAGAAGAACCAAAGAAATATGCTGTAATGGTTCAAATGGTTGTTTCTGTAGAACCGACAGAACCAAGTTTAGATCCCATGGACATATGGGAATATTAACCGGAGGACTAATACGCATCACTCCTTGTATAAAGGCTTTGACTAGTGAATGCGAAGCCAAGGGCCTTTGAAAAAATATTGACAAGGCCGAAATCTGACCCTTGATAGTACTCAAGGCAAGCTTCCTATCTACAGCCCATTGTAGGGAGTCCAGACTCCTACCTATTACGTACTTACGTGGATGCCATTTCTTGGCTTCACACCAGGCGATGTACGCCTTCCAGATTCTATAGTAGATCTGCCTGGATACCGGCTTCCTGGCATTGATCATGGTAGATACCACAGAATTAGAGAGCCCTCTCTTTTTTAGAATGTGGGCTTCAATAGCCAGGCCGTCAAACCTAGGGCTGGTAAGGAAGGGTGGTATATCGGTCCTTGCGAAAGCAGGTCCGGACGATGTGGGAGAGTCCAAGGACTCCCCACTGACATTTTACAATCTCCACGTACCACGCTCTTCGGGGCCACGCTGGAGCCACCAGAATCACTGGTTTCTTTTCTACCCTGATTCTGCGGAGTAATCGAGGTAACCATTGTGGCGGTGTGAATGCATATATCAGCTTGAACTGATCCCAAGGGAACACTAGGGCATCCGAGCCGCAAGCTAGGGGATCCCTTGTCCGAGAGACAAACCTGTCCCCCTTTGCGTTGAATCTGGATGCTAGAAGATCTACATCCGATGTTCCCCACCGCTGACATATTGTCCAGAAAACCTCGGGGTGAAGGGACCCTTCCTCTGGGCCTAATTTCTGGCGACTTAGAAAGTCCGCCTTCCAATTCTCCACTCCTGGAATGAATACCGCAGATATGGCTGGGACATATTTTTTCTGCCCATTTCAGGATGTAATTTACTTCCCTCTGGGCTGCACGACTCCTGGTGCCCCCCTGATGATTGATATATGCCACTGCTGTGGCATTGTCTGATTGAATTCTGACAGGGGACCCTTGGAGTTTGGATGTCCATGCTACTAGGGCATACCGGGCTGCTCGTATCTCTAAGAGATTGATGGGCAGGGCCTTTTCTGCATCCGACCATCTGCCCTGGAGAGACTATTGCTCCAGTACTGCTCCCCAGCCTATAAGGCTGGCATCTGTAGTGACCACCTTCCAAGAAATCGGACTGAAGGATTTCCTTTTTTCCAGATTCTGGGAAACCAACCACCAACGGAGGCTCTTGCGAACGGAAGGGGACAAGGACATTGTAAGTCTAGGCCTGAATCTTTTTGTTCCAGGCTGACAGTATGGCCCCTTGCAAATTCCTTGAATGGAATTGACCGTAGGGTACTGCTTCGAATGATGCCACCATTTTTCCCAGCAGCCTCATATACAGGCGTATGGACGGCTGTCTTTTTTGTACCCACTAAGTGGATCAAATCTTTCAAAGACAACACCTTTCCTCGAGGCAAGAATATTTTTCTCTGGCCTGAATCCAACCTTAGCCCCAAGTATTCCAGACTTTAGACTGTTTTTTAGGGCTGACTTGTCTCGGTTGATAATCCAACCGTGAGATTCCAGATACTTGATCGTCTTGTGAACGACCACGTCTAGTTTTTTCACTGAGTGGTCTATCAGCAACAAGTCATCCAGATATGCCATTATCATTACACCTTGTGTTCTTAGATTGGCCAATAAAGGGCCAGAATTTTTGTAAACACTCGTGGTGCTGTGGCCAAACCGAAGGGTAAGGCTCTGAACTGAAAATGGCGCCCTTCTACTGCAAAGCGTAGAAATTTTTGGTGGACTGGAAAGATGGGAATGTGCAAATAAGCATCTTTGATGTCGATCGTGGCTAACCAATCCTCCCCTTGTAGGGCAGTGGCCACCGATCGGATCGACTCCATCGGAAAGACCTGATATACAGGAATTTGTATAGCCCTTTTAGAATTAATATGGGCCTCCCGTCCGCGTTTGCTTCGGGACTGTAAAGAGGTTTGAGTAAAACCCGAACCCTCATTCTTCCAGGGGAACCTCCATAATTACTCCTTGGAGCAATAGTTGTTCTAGTGCCAACAGGAGGGACTCTCTCTTCCGGGGATCCCTTGGCACGTTTGACCTCAAAAATGGGAAGGAGGAGAGTCTTTTAACTCCAAACTGTATCCCAAACCTACTGCGGAGAGCACCTATCTGTCTTGATCGTGTCCCGCCAGGTCTCTTGCGAACAACTGGAGTCCTCCCCCCACCCGACTGAGTGGGGGCTTCAATGAATTTAACTTTGGGGGAGGTTTTGTACCTCCCCTGACCCAGGGTTTCTCATTACCCTGCTACTGTCCCTGTTTTTTACCCCCGGGATTTGACCGAGGAGGCCGTCGGAACTGTTACACAGCCGATGCCCCAGGGACTGGAGAAGCAGGCCTCTTAAAGAGGGACCTCTAATTCTGCTTTTAACCGGCAAGAGCGTATTTTTACCGCTGGAAATTTTCTGGATATATTTGTCCAGGTTTTCCCTGAATAAGCGTTCACCATGAAATGGGACGCTAACCAGCCATTCTTTACAGGGAGCTTCAGCAGACCAGTTTTTGAGCCATAGGAGCCTACGCGTATGTCTATAGACAGCGTAAGGCGGGAGGCCTGATGGACTGAATCCTCTATGGCGTCAACCGCAAAGCCTAAGGCTCTAGGTAGATCAGCTAGGGCCAAGCCTGCTGATCTGTCAAGTCCCTCAAGACCTGTTTCAACTGATCCTTCACTGCTTAGCAGACCCCAATAGCTGCTACTGCTGGTTGTATCACCAAGCAGATTTTCATAAGGACTCCAATCTTTTATTTATTGGGTTCTTGAACATTTGGACATTATCCACTGGACATGTCAGTGATTTATACATACAAGAGATGGCTGCGTCCACTGTAGGGACCTTCCATTTTTTTTTTTTTTTTTGATGAACTTATCCTCCATGGGATAGACCACCGGAAATCTCTTGGGGGAATAAATATTTTCTCAGGACTTTCCCAATCCTGGTAAATGAGCCCTTTCAGTAAAGGGTGAAGTGGAAAAGAACAAACAGTCTGGGGGCTTCTAGCGACCCCAACGAGGATACAGTAGTGGTTGATGGTTCCGCAAGGTGCATTTTTAAATGCTGATCGGACCATGTTAGTCAGAGACTGAACCCATAATCTTTCAGCTTGAGATGCTGAGAAAAGGTTCCCCCACTGTTGATTCCTCTATAACAGAATCAACCTCATCCTGATCCCCTTCAGGCAGGTCGATCCCTGTATGGGACTGTTGCTCTGCTAACAGGCACTCTGAAGGAGGAGACGGAGATCGGGCGTGCTTTCCCTGACAGGGAGGCAGCGATAAATGTTGACAATCTCTCTCTAATCCTCCCAGAGCTGAGGAAAAAACCTCCTCTGTTACATACACAGGAGCAGGTGACTGAGGACAGCCACAGTACCAAGTACCCCTGCGGGGTCTCTACGGTCACTTACCTCTGAACTTCAGGGGAGACTGGTGCAGCAGAAGTATGCCCAAGATCCTCAGAGCCCGATGAGACCCCTTTCGCTTCCTGGAAGGTTCAGTTCCGGAGCTTCTGGACGGCATATTCCTAAGCCTAAAGCTGAGGTATTCCAGCCGTAATACACCACTTTTACTGAGAATAGTCTAGCACAATTGCTGCTATATCACAGTTGGTGTCTACTAATGTGCCTTTCTAGGGGATGCCTGTATTAACCGCTTGCTGTATGCCTTTAAATGTTGCCAGCTCTGTCTCTGTACTTCATAGCCAGCTCACTACAATATTGTGTTTTTTTTTTTAAATTGCTGGGACGCCCGCACATGCGCAGAAGCGCTGCGGCGCGCACAGAGCGTCATCCCCCAGGCTACGCCCCCTTTCCCGGCTCACCTCTATATATAGAGGCGCGTGCACGCGCGCGGGCACGTGCGCCTTCGGCGCTAATTTCAAATATGGTAACAAGGGACAGGAGCCAGGGCCCCTCTTTGCCGCAGGCCGGGGGATGGACAAACACTGCAACATGGCAGAGGAAGCAGTTTCCTATAAGAGAACTCACCATCTGCCTGGACTTTGCTCTGCTGAGAAGAAGCTAGTCCACATGACAAGAAAACATTCCACAGCGGCCTCTAGTGGACAAACACAGGTACCGCAGTCTAATATATTAAATATATATAAAAACATTTTTTTTTTTTTTTTTTTTTCTTGACCACCATTAAAAATTATTACATTTTTTTTAGTAGTTACAGGCATGCACAGAATTTTGCGGGAATACCATTAGGTAACAGACAGAAAGACAAATTAGGCTTGGGGGTCCCCCAATAGAACCAAGTTCCTGGGGGCCCCCACTTACCTGTTCCCCGCCGCAGGACTTTGTTTGGTCCACAAAAGCCCAAACTTCACCTATCACGGCAGGCATTGTAATCAAACCTTCAGGGACCGGGTTCCCAAGGATTCCACTCCCCTGGACCTGTATAGCACCCTGCACAGAAAACATCTTGGTCGTGGGTATGACCAGAGCTCTGGATCCCAGGGTCCAGCTCTCCTAAGAGAAGCATTACAGGCAAAACCTTGCTCTTCTCTGCAAGGCCCGGGTACCGACCGTTTAGCTATGAAGCTTTTTTGGTCGGATCCGGAATAGCTTACTGAGGCCCAAAAGAACCTGTACGCAAGCTCAGTGAAAAACACATGTTTCTTCTTGGCCAACACCTTAGACACTGGCAAAAAACTGAGGTGCTCCCGGATGGGAGGGGCTTATATAGGGGAGGGTACTTCCGGTTTTGGAAGTTGCCAGTGCCAGCACCTGACGGTATCTATATAACCCATTAGTAATGACTATGTCGCTCTGTGTCCCGTGATGTACGAAAAAGAAAAATATGTTTTGTTTCTCTAGTCTATGCCTTTATTTTCTATTCTATTTTATTCTCTTTGGAAATTGGAAAACTATTTGAAAAGTTTTCGAATTTGAAAACTATTTGAATTTTGTTATTTCGGATTCGCTTAAATTCCAGAATAACGAAAATTTGCCCAAATTTTAATTCGGAACAAAAACGAACCGCACATGTCTAATCGGGGCTGCTCTGTGCAAAACCAACTGCACAGAGGAGGTAACACATTGACACGTTTTTTTTGTTTGTTTTTAAACACTAAAGCTTTAGTTACCCTTTAAAGTTGACAAAGAAAACCACCCCCATAGCACTCCATGGTTCCTCCCACCACCTCCATGTAAACACAGTGATGCAGGAGGAACCATGGAGTGGTGTGGGAAACCCAAGAGAAGTGTCTGTTCCCTAGCAGACTGTAGCAGAGGTTTCTATTAGGTTAGGTATACACTATTATGGGTGGGGGACAGCGTGTAAACTGCACACATTCCCTCACCCACAGCCAAAACACACTGTTCTTTTGCAATACACAGGGGTGCTGTTAATTCTCAATGGCACCCCACACAGAGTGGCGGCCCGTGCATTGTGGGAGCACGGGCGCCGCCCCCCTATCCATGCGCCCGGCCCCTTTCAGGACGCTGGGCACATGAATTACAATTGCGGGGATAGGCGGGGGTGTGTCTTTTGAAGCACCTGATTAGAGCCAGAGGCTCTAATAGGGTGAGCTTGGGGCGCAGAGAGCACGCCCTGATCCCACCAAGTTGTGTGACACTAGCGAATGAATATTTGCTATTCTGACACATTCTCCTCCCGGCCAAACAGGAAGCCCCCATTGGCCAGGGAGTCTTATGACACAGGGAGTCTTATTAACCGATTGGCCAGGGAGTCTTATGACTCCCTGGCCAATCGTGTCTCAGGACAGACTTCTGGGTTCCAATTGGCCGGAAGGAGAATGTCTGTATCCTCGCTGCCACTGCCCACACATCAGAAATTTGAGCACATTTTCGGGTGCATGAAACTGCATAATGCAAAAGCACCATACAGCTCCATTAAAAAAAAAAAAAAAAAA